>OX453292.1:6723307-9123307 GCA_949710015.1 Crataerina pallida | reverse complement strand
CGATATTTTTAAGTTGCGATCGCATCCGAGTTGTTGATATAATCCTACGTTAAATTTGTTTTTTGTTTACGTTGCATTTATTTGTATATATTTAGGAACGATTTGATTACGAAAATACTACAAAATTATAACAGCAACTCGACCAACTTCTCTTTAGCTAGAATGCACTCTTCTTCCTTGAAGAAATTAATTATATACTTTATATAATATGTACATAAATGTTGCATCTTTCGTGTGCAAATTGCAAGTAGAGAGGCAATATTTGGCGCCCCTTTCGGGCCTTACAAACGTCCACTTACATAAGATGGCGGCTATAATAAAAAACGAGTAAGAAAACTAAATTAGACCAAAGCTTAAATACCCTCCACATCTACAATACTGAGCGTGGCAGGTATATGATTACTAATAATGTATTACGTATCAACTTACAAGTATCGAGTATTACGTGGAGTGTGGTTTTTTGTAAGTTGTGGGCGCGTCTGTTATCCCACTATGCCCATTTTTGGTATATTGATGATTAGAAATAAATGTACTAAATTTCAACCTAAGCTTAATTTTATTGGCAGACAAATTGTTGATTGTGGGCGTGGACCTTGATCGATTTTGCCCGTTTCAAATATCAAAATGTACAAAATTAAAGATTAAAATCTCAAAATTTGCGCCCGTGAGAATGCCAACAAAAGACGGACACCTGGACATAGATGTCTAGATCGACTCAGTTTTTGATGCTGATCTAGAATGTATATACTTTGTAAGGATTCTCACGCCACCTTCTAGGTATTGCAAATGGAATTACGAACTCATCTTATGTGGAGGGTACAAAAATTAATAATATTGAGACTGAATTACTCATTTTGATTTCTTAAAATATTTGAATTATTATCATTCTAACTCTATCATCGTTTGTTCATATTTTACGCTTTTATTAAAACACTTTCATATTCAGTCGTTAAATGTCAAAGCAACTAAAATGAAGCTTATTAAGCAAAGACCCTTCAAGCGTAAGCCCATTAACAATATTGATCATATTGCTTTTCTTCTTCTTGCGCTAATCATCGATTGTAAATATTTTTTTATCAAATAGAATGTCGAGCATGTTTCAAAATTGGCCTTGGTTTGAGAATTAAATGTAAGTAGAACGAGACTGAAAATGATGAAAAATTGAAAAGGAAGTGAGAGGTCTTTTTCAAGGAAGCTGATATGACATAAAAATGTACCATAAAAATTACAATCAAAACAAAATTCCATATAAATCCATATAACCCAAAGCTGCCTGTTTATCCATGTCAATGCATGACTACTTAAGCGATGGCAATTATTAGACTTACGAAACCGTATTAGAGTTTTAGCTGGTTGATGCTAATTTAATTTTCCCTTAGAAATATCTCAACAAACGGTACATATTGTCGATGTTTTAAGTTAATTATTTGTTAATAACTATTTGAGTGAATGTAAAATTGCCAACGAAACCCAAACAATATGCATCAGCAACAAGTTAATCATATATGTCAGGAAAAATACCACAAAAACAAAACAAAACAAAATTGAATAACGGTAAAAATATATAGAGAAGTGCACCAACTTATGATTTCATACCCTACAAATGAGATGGCGGGTATACCAAGTTTGTCATTTCGTTTACAGTACCCAGAATTACTCCAAATTATTTATATTCTTAAACAGCATCAAAATATGAATTTATTTAAAATAGTCTCTGTGGTTGCAAATTTTGAAATCTTGTTTAGCTTTTCTATTCAATTTTCTCCTTACAGTAGGCTGAATTAGTAAACGGTCACGCCCATGACCGACAAGCCTATCTATCAGTTACAACAATTAAGATATAAAATTGAAATTTGATGTACATATTTAAACTAGTGCGTCCATCGTTGTGCCTAAAATGGGCGTAGCCGGAAAATAGATACACCCGCAATCGAAAAATTAGTAAAGAATTTGTTTTGTTAATGGTTACGTAAATACACGGGGAGGGTATTTAAGATGTGGTCTAAGCAATGTTTAGTTAACGAGTGTCGACTACGTTACGGGTGCTAAAATCATTTGGCATTTTAATGATGGTTAATGTTATGCGTTAGAGAGAGGTCCTCACTTGAAAGGCACAGTGACCAAGGCGGACCGGTCGCCTCATAAACAACAACAACAACAATAACGTTTAATGGTCCGAAACCTAGAGGCGTTAATATTTAATTGTAATATACGTACACACCAACTTAGCCCACTTATGTTATTTGTGTGACTAGCTGCTGGTTGATGCTAATGATCATAATGGCGGTTGTGTTGTGATGATGACTAATTTTTTGGGGAAATGTATGCAGCACCAACCAGAACCATGTTATATACAAAGCGTCTATGCACGGGCATTTTTTCCACAGAAATCATTTATATAATGCTTCGTTTTATGGCTTATTGATTGCCATAATTTACAGTTGTTTTTATTTCAGCTTTTTGTCTTTTTTCTTGTTGTTTTCTGTTTTTTTTTTGCATGCAGCATAAGAAACGCGTGGCAGTGCTGTTAAAGCAGGAAATTATTGCTCATAAATTGTAGGTTGCCAGATTTTTGGTGTTTGCTGTTGTGTTGCGTTATGTATGGTTATAGTTATTCCCATTGTTGTTATTGTCATGTTGTTTTTCTACCTAAGCCCAACCAAGCCCACTTGCCTAAACGTAACCAGTAATAGTGATTAAATTGAACGATTTACAGATTAGTGAGCATAGATCAGAGAAGAGAGAGAGGGAGAGATTAGCATTACAGTGGCAGTCCTGGCTAATAATTTTAGGTTTAGGTCTCAGCTTTAACACACACGAGTGTATGCAGGCATGTGCATGTGTTGTATTCTTGTTTAATTTGTTTTCTTGCTTTTGGTTTTTGCATGTAACTGCACTTTTTCTTCTGAGCTGCAGTCGCGCGCACACACACACATACACACATGTTTACCATGTAACCTGTAACTTATCTGCCAATCTATAAAAAATTTAATTACAGTGCAAGAAAGCACAGAAGAGTGACAGAGAAGCAGCAGAAAAAATCGAGCTGAAGAAATATGATATTTACGTACGTATTAGTAATTGTAGTTGTTGTAACGCATATTTAGCAAATTATAAACATCGTGGTAGTAATTAAATTTGAAAATAGCTGTACGGGAGAAAGATATTTTTTATATAAGGTGTTTTTATACGTTTAACTGAAAGTATATAATCATCCTGAAACGAGTATGAGTGGATATTACAAGTTAGAGGCGCTGGTACCCATTTCACCTAAAGCATTAAAAATCCTTTTCATGGAATGCGCTGTGTTATGCATACCGTACATATGTTGTTTGCATTTGTACATTTGTACATTAGGGCGTGAGAAAATTCTTGATGTAAACCATTCTTACGTCGAAACACGACTTGGCGTACCTTGAAATGTTCGGTATATGGAGAAAATCGATAATTTAAAAAAAAACAATTTCATTTATTATACAACTTATGCCAAGTTTTTAATCCAATGGGTTGAATTTTATTTCTTTGGAAAGGCAAAAATTTTTCAATATCACAAAAAAGTTTTTTTTTTTAATTTTGATGCCAATCCATAGTAATTGACCAATTAATCCAATGATGCAAATTTAAGCTTGATTGGACCACTGTGGCAGCTTCTATGATGACTTGAAAATAGCATGAAAGGCGTCCTTTGAAACAGTACGCTTTAGGGAAGAATGGCTCATTTCATATCACGTTGCATCGTCACGTCACCCGAAATTTCTTTTTGAAACGTGCATTGTTATGTAGAAAATGTAATAAATTCTTTCTACGGTTTTTTATAGTGTTCCAATAGTTTAAATTATAATGAAAAACATCCTTTGGAGCATTATCAAAACATAATTATGTGTCAAAAAACCACAATTCTTGATATTTTTCAAGCATTGAATTTTTAGCGTGTGTGAATAAAATCCCTTAATATTCACTTTTCTGGTGCATTTTTTTGCAAAAATTGGTGAATTTCTTAAAATTTTTTTTTGTACAAAAATTTTGGTGGCAGATGATAGTTATTGATCAAATAAGTTGAATGGTGAAAGTTTCAGGTGGTTTAACCCCCTTCAACAGTTTCTATGAGGCTTTATGTATATACATATATCACTTGAAAAACACCCTTTGAAATAGTGTCTCAGGAATGAACAGAAATGCACAATTCTTAATTTACACGAATTTTCACATTATTATCTTTCACACGATGTGAAAGTTTCTTTTTAATTTTCAATTTTTACACAGTTAGAACAATGTAAACTTTTATCATTCTGCCAAATTTAATTTCACTAAGGAAAGATCGAACATTCTTCGTGTTTTTATGAAATATGGTTTAGTCTGTAAGATTAAATTCTGTAGACTTAAATTAATAAATATATTACGAAGATTAATTGTGATCGGTTAAATTAATTACAGTTTTTGAAGAGGTGATAATTGGCGAATTGCTCTAAATTGTTTATTTTGATGCCAAATGAAAGCTATTGAAAACGAATTCATTGATGTCAGTTTCAGCTGAATTAGTGACCTAAACAGAGCGTCTGCTTCTAAACAAAACCTCTCATGCAATGAAACCGCATTTAGTGAGTTAACAAACATTTCAATTTATTGAAAATTTATTTCAATATTTATTATCGTGCTGTGCGGGAGTTTTTACTTATATGCCTGCATGCAAGTCAAATATTTATTGTTATGTTTGTATGTATAAATCATAATTATTCGTACTAGTTAAATAAATGACACATCGTAGTACCATCTACGAGAAATTAAAAAATTGAACAAACACATGTTGGTTTAGAATAATCAGAGTGGGCTCTTGTGTTAGAAAAACCTACACAGTGCTGGTTGACTATTTTGGTACATGAAAAAATAAATGTGTGGTACTCACATGTTTATTTTTAAACAACCCCTCAAACAACTTAAGAATCTTAAGCATAACTTCTATTTGTTTGAAATTCTTTTTGGCATGTCCTTACGTCCATCCTAATAAAACACATGATAGTTGTAAAACGATACCATTAAATGTTATTTTAAAAAATTTAATAATAGAATTATCCCTACACATATGTGCTATAGTAAAATGAATGAAATGTGACAAAATTGCGGGTGTTTGTAACTCTCAAACGGCACCTTCACTTAAAGCGATCGTTTCAGAATCAAAATATGAATGGATTTGGCCACGTCAACTTGAACTTGCACAGATTGCATTTTTGAAAATATTTCGGTAAAATTTGGATCAATGTGTATATTAACTTCGTAACGCAATTACTTTAGTTAAAATCAGGTTTTTGTCTATTGTAGGTTCAAGGATGGAAGGACTTAATCTTAACCAATTTAACCTGATTTAAATATCGACTTAGGTGGAGAAATTAGAAATTTCTGTACACAATTTCAGCTCAATATCTAAAAATTTACGACGGCGAAAGTAACTACTATAGGCACACATAAGAGCGGACATACCTAAATCGACCCGAATCTTCTTCTAAATGGATGTTATAGTGACATGGACGGATGGTCATAAGTACTTTACAGATACCCTGTTAAAGTTGTTTTAAACATTTTGCCGCAGTAAATATAACTGCAATAAAAATATAATCACTATTCAGAACGATTCTGAAAGCTCATTGAGATTTCTTTCTCACATAAATTTCAAATATTTATGACATTCAATTAGAATGATTTCCACAATAATCACAAAGTGTTTAAATGTTGTTTTTAATTTTCAACAAACAATAGAGAAACATTTTCATAAATAATTACAAATTTATTTCCGGTACAACGACACAAAAGTATGAATAGTTAAATTAGCCAAAACTTTTATATGAACGATAATTATTCTTAATGCCTGCCGTACGCTTGGAAATTTAAATTAATTGTGGAAAAAAGAAATTAACGCTGTAATAATTGTTTTGTTAATGTAATAATTTCTGTGAAAATTGTTTTGTGTGAGTTTTAGCAGAACGCGTTCCTACACTTACGTATGTAACGGTACTTTACAGGTTTAAAATCATAACTGACTGCGAATGCAAATGTGCAGCCGTTTGACAAATGATTGTCGGTGTGGAAAAAATACAAAGCACATATAAATACATGAGCGTGCATCAAGGCAGACTTTTTAATACCCTGAGTAGTTCTATCAAAGGATAGTTCAGTACAATCGGTTTGCACTGTAAAGCTGAAACGTGCAACAGAACACTTACTGCAAGTTCATGTAGGTAAATTTAATTCATAGCCATGCCCACAATTGTTGCATATTTCTCACAGCCACAAAATTAAAGCTACGAAGTTGACACATGTTTATAGTGTGGTACCTGCATGGGTGTAGTTGGTAACAGACACGCCTCTATTTGCGGAATTTGACACACCAAAGGACGCATATTTTTACCATGCCCACACATAAGGCTTAAGTTTAAAGAGGGTTTAATATTTTGGATTAGTTCAGTTGCGGGGCGGTGAAATTATTTTAGCCTCCCTTGAGCAAAGTTATCTCCGTTCAAACCATTCATTTGTGCGGGCGGTAAGTTATGAATTGTCCACATCCTTCATAATCTATAGAATATTTATTTATATTGGCCGTGAGACCTTATTTAAATATCCTTTGGTTGATTATAAAAGTTCATATCTTTTAAGGATTAAATCTATTTATTCAGAATCTACTGGTCGAACTTTTTGAGATATTTTGATAAAATTTTATAAATAACTTAAATAACAAATATTTGCTCAAAGGGGCACTCTATTAAAAAAAAAGCGAATTGAACCATTTTTAGAACCCCTCTCCATATAAAACCCTACTATAAAGGAAGGCTTTATATGGTGAAACTTTGCAAACAAATGACAAAATTTAGTGAAGTTAATTTGCTTATAATTATGAGTGCCAAATTTCAAACCATTGGTGCAACCCTTTTCATTGTAACGATATTTCACTAAGTGCCGTATATAGCAGTGGCTCGCTTTTAATTAATGGTACGTAAAGGATTAAGTGGTCGAACTTGATCGAATATAACATTTTCCCCTCTTCCCCTCTCTGATAGAAGCATTGTCTAACGATAAAATCCCTGACATTCATAGTTGATGGATATTAAAATAACATCGCTGTGGTGCTTCAGACTTACGTTTCTGAAGTTTAGTTATCGATTATTTTAAACTTCTTTGTAAGCAACAGCCGCTACACAGGTGTCAGGCCGGCTAATTTGGGTTCAGCCTCCTGCATTACGCAACCGTAAAATTGTTCGTTTCATAATAAAAATGCAGCCAAATAAGCCTGTTGGTATACATGACCTGCGCACATACTTTCTATTAAATAAAAGACAATTCATTTGAAAAACACAAAATTTTGTTTATTGTTCTAATAATTAAATAAACTGTCTCCTCTCACCTTCCCCTCTAAGAACTTTATTTTACCTGCTAAAATGCAACTACTCTACATGCACACAAATGTTTGTATATGTGTGTGAGTGGGGATTTTGTAGTTGCCAACCATTTAGTAAAACAAGTGCACCATACATGTGTGCAGTACAATATTATGTGTGTGTGTGTTTGTGTATGTGTATATATGAATATTTTTCCCTTCTTGTTTGACAACTTACAATTAATGACGTTGTATAAATTGTGCATGGATAACAAAAAACAAAAACAAAAAACAAAAAAAAAACCAAAACTATAAAAAGCGAAATATATAAAAGACAGACAAACAGCAAGACAGACAGACAGTCAAACAAACAACTACACAAAGATTGGTTATTGAATACACACAATGGTTATGCGAGTGTACTCGTCGCACAATAATGAACACCTGCACGAGTTTTATCAAAAAAATAAAATTATATATATATATATATATAAATGTTTGTAAAACACAACCACAATACAGAGACAACAACAACAACATAGATTATATGGTTGTGCTTGGGGTACGATATTGTACAAAATCAGGGAGAAGGAGAACAAACTCAGAGATAGAACGTATACCTACTTTAAGTCAATATATCGCATTTACAACAAAGAATAAAGCAATAGAGACAAAGGCAGATTAAGTAAATGTATGGACGACGAATAGAGGGACCTGCAGACAACAAAAAACAAAAAACAAAAAACAAAAAACAAAAAACAAAAAACAACACAAGTGTGTCTGAACGGAGCCCAAAACAAAAACAAATATCACACAAAATTTTCCTTTTTTTTTCTGTAAATAAATTTTGATAATTTTGTGTATACATAGAGGAAAGTGATTGCACACACACACACATATATATATGCTTAATACAAGTATAGACCAATTAATGATTATGATGATAATCGTGGTTGATGATGGTTGATGATGGTGGTGGTTGTAGTGTTGGCGTCACTGGTAACGCTGGTGACCGGTGCTGGTGATTTGTGTTTTGTGATTTTCTTCGTCGTCGCTGCCTTTAGATAGAGGTTGGTTGTTAGACGCTGCAGCACACAAACTAAGAAAACAACAAAATTAAGAGTCATCATAAAAATGAAACTCTTGAAATATCTTTTTTTTATTTTCGTTCGTTTTCCCGCTGATTTCGGGTTACAGTTGTTGTTATTTTATTTGTTGTTGACATCGCAAGAAATTAGACATTTCTAAGAAATTTGAAACTTTTTTGCCTTTTCAGACCGATGGCATACTTTGACAACGTACAGTAACATGTAGAGGGACCTTGAAGAGTGTACAAGGATCCTAAGTACGAGTTAAATTTTGAGTGAACGCAATCATATGTCTGTCTTAAAATCAAGGAAAAAATAATAATGAAAATGTCGCCCTGAAGGTTTTCAAACTGAGGAGTTCGGCTCTCCATCCAAGGATTGCCCATATGCTTAAATGTCAAAAAAGTGTCATTTTCTTTGATAAATACTAGTTAGAACGGATCGCTTTTTATCGTTTTTCATCGTTATTCGTCTACATTTTGTATAAAAGTCTGCGCAATTTTTTAGAAAACCCCATTTTCTCCACAAGAGTCTATTCATTTTATATCTAATAAAACAAATAATAATATATTTAGAATGTAGAACTTTTTACCTTTTATTTGATATATAATGCGATGTTGTTGTTGTTCAACAATTTTAACACTATTTTGGTCAACAATCATCAACACTTTTTCTTACCCTTACAAGCACTACATGGACTTCTTATTTGTTTAAAATGAAATCGGGAGAAATGAAATGCTTTCAATGGTAGAAAGAATCAGTCAGCAGCCATGACCACTCTGTTTAAAAACCCTGCCTATAAACCCCAAAAAAGAATTGAAATGTATTGTAGGGTGCTTATTAAAAATTATTTCATAAATTGTTGTGCCAAAAAGGGGGCGTGGCAAATAGACAAATAATTCAAAAAGTATTCCTTCATTCATAATTTCGATTTGGTTTTTGTATTGATGCCAAAGATAGTTGGGCTTTGACTTAAATCAAATTTATTTATACTGTTTTTATTATTAATTTATATAGTAATTGATGATTTGCCAAAATTTCTTTTTCTTTTTGGCGACGCCTCATGCATATTAAGTTGCACTACTGCTAGTCGTAAAATCCGTTACATAGCCTTTAAATTTATGGCATTTTAACGATTTGCATAATTCATAAGGCTTTCAAATAAACGCCTCTTTTTTAATATACGGATACCTACCTACACACACATGATACTAAATGGTAATAACTTTTCGTTTTTAATAGGGCCAGAGAGAGAAAGGGAGCGTGCATAATGTGTAGAACGCGAACGATGGAACTCGTTTTGTCAGCAAACGTGACAAATAAACTCTGCCTAATCATGGAATTGTCATACAGCCGTAGGTACTATATTGTATGTCAAGCGATCACTTGGCACTCAACACATGTTCAGTTTTTCAATTGTTTTTCCTTCTTGGGCTCTTGTTTTCTGCAATGCAAAACACAAACTTATGAATGTCAATTGTGAGAGTGTTGACAAAGATAGAGAAGCAGAGAGCAAAAAACGCTATATCATCGTGGCTTCACTATTCAATAATCATGCATTAATAATAGCCGGTTCGCATAATACTCCTGAGCACAATTATAATGATCTGGAAACCACGCAAAGCGCAAGGATATTCTTCTTACCTACGTTGGCTGCCTTTTCCAAGTTTTCCCCTTTTCGTTAAGACAAAAGGAAAAAGAAAAGGTTGACAATATTTGATGATCAGAGTTCCAGCATTAAAAACTCATAAATCGTCTGCTTCTTAAGCATGCTTAGTGTCAACACTCCTCTTGTTAAAAACATTGTGAAAAACACATTCTTTAACTCTTTCATTATGCAAATTATTATCGTATACCTTCCATTTAATACTTATTCAATTTCTTTTCAGCGTTTTAATAGTTAAGAACAATATGCAGAGGAGCTTAAATTTAATATAAAAAAACTCATTAACATGACAATGATCTGGAAGAGAGACGCGTTATAAAAGGAAAGTTAAGTTAAGTTTAACGATAAAACATTTTATGTGAATGTTTTTTATTTTAGCTAAGTACTTAGAAAATAGAGATTTTGAATATAATTTATATTGTAGGAGTTTATTATATTAAAAATATAATAAAAATTAATGTTAAATTTTCATACCCTTCACAATGACTTGAGTAACATACGACGTTTTTTGGCTCTATTTCCATACAATGAAAACAAGTCAGAAAACTACATTTGGTTCAGGGTATGGGCGTGTCTGTTATCCTACCACAACCATTTTTGGCACACCTATGGATAAATATTTTTACTAAATTTCCAGATAAATAGATTTTTAAAGATTGTGGGCGTGGATCTTGACCGATTTTGTCTATTTTAAATACCGATACGCGTGCAGAAACTAAAGTGCCCGTACAATGTTTCAGCTCAATATCTCTAAATTTGCGACCGCGAGAACACACGGCCATACATTTCTAAATTATGCCTTCTTCTGTGATGGTATAAAACTGAAATTGAAAACTACATCATTTTAGTCATGTCCATACCTCTAAGTTTCTTTACACAGTTTCCTCAATATATTTTATTATATAAATTGAAAAAAACCGATTCAAAGGCACGCCTACAATTGAATAATATTTAAATAGTTAATTTAAGTTGTGAAGAAACGCGCAGCAACGCTGTCATTCAAAATGACTAAAAGAAAGATGGTGCGTTAGTGCAGACCGCGTTAACAAATAAAGCACAATTTCATCATAACGCCCGCAATTTCGACATGTTTGTAAAAAATCTCTAAAATTTAGCTAAAGCGACAAAGGGTTACGCCCTTAATTAAGAAAAATCTTCATTGCATTCATGACACATCCACTTTAACAAAATATAGCACACATTTAGAGATACTACGTCAACAATTTAGGATTTATTAATATGCGTAGAAGGGATCTCTAAAATTAGTTGAAATCGATCAACAAAAGTTTATATTGCGAATATGCCATGCCCACTTTAACAAAACTGAACACAATTTTATGCATACAACTCCTACGAATTACGTAAAAGAGCAAAATAATTTTAGTGCCACGCCCACAATTATTAAAAATTGTTTTCTAATATACAAATAAAGCTGCACAGTTGAAATTTGGGACACATATATAATTAGGTCGTCATCAATATGTTAAAAATGGGCGGGATGGTATAAAAATTTACCAACGAACGCTGACCTTGAATTTATCACATACTTGACCCAACTATGTAAATGCCCAGTTTACGCATAACTACAGAAAGTATCCAAGTTTTGGCCTATGTGTCCAATATTTACCTATTTACACCAAACACTGTTAAATCAACATTTTGTAGTATTACTCAACGATTCTATACAACCGAGGTAATGATTAAAAAATTGCGAAATTTTGCTTGTTTTTCATAAAATGCAGTGTCTAGGATACCAAGAGCACATTAAAAAGACTTTGTGTAGGGTTCTTTTTAAACTTGGTGGAAGCAGTTTAGCAGTTTCATGTTTTGTAGGTAAAGACTTGAAACTATCAGTTCTTTAGCTTTTTTACATATGAGTCATGTATTTGAACATCTACTTATTTGTGTGTGTGCAGTAAAAAGACATAAAAAACTGTTTAAGCATCGTCGTTGTTGTTGTTTTATAAATAAAAACTATACGAAAAGTCAATCAAAGCATAGACTTTAAAAGTCTTCTTTTATGTTTTATTGCTATTATTATTATTATTGTTGTTGTTGCTGTTTTTTAAAGGTATACAATTTTTAAACGGTTTCTGTTTTTCTTTTCCATCCCCTTCCGTGTGCACGCTCATTTTTTATGAGTGTATTGTGTGTGAAACGCAAGACAATAATTTTTACGGGCTGTGGAGAAATCGCACTAATAATAATAACAACAACAATAAAAATAATGAAGAATAAAGACTAAAGATGAACATATGAGCATTTTAATGTGTATCCAACCAACTACCTGCTGATCTTGGTCTTTTTTTTATAGCCATCAAATTAATTGTGAAGACGATACATTAAGTTTGTTATGCTGTTGGAACACATTGTGCGAAGGTCTCCGCAGCCTCATCAACTAAAAATCATTTGATTTGAAGTCTTTATGTATGTGCGTCCAATTATTTTCGAAACATTTTAAAGAGGAAATTACCTGCGCCCGTACGTCCGCTTCTTATTAGAACGATAACGAATGCACGTCAATGTGAAGGGTATTTTAGATTTAACCCAAGCCAGCTACATATAATATTTTACACATTATACCACCACCTATCCCTATTACCAATACTACCATACCTGTTGGATTAGTTTGTCTCTGTGTTAGTGCTTGTACACAAAGTGTTTTTTTTTTTCATATTTGGTCAGTTATTAAGCGTATGCGAGAGTGTATACAGAAATACTGACGTTTTAGACTTTTCAAACGAGAAGAAATACAAAATCAAACAAAACAAACAAACGGCATGAGTCATGCATGCATATTCATAGTGAGACATAGGATTCTGAGAGTAGGTACGGTACGTATTTCCTATAATTTAGCAGGTAAAGTTATGCAGTTATTTGTGTACCTGCCTGTGCGGAGTTTTTGTTCTGTCTTTGTGTCCATTATTAGCAGCTTAGAAAATGTGCAAATTTTTCATATCAATACTTTTTTCTGTTCACTGCCACCCTTTCATTTCCCACTATGAGTCATACATCAAGTCTAAAAGTCTTGTAATGGTTGGAGTGTTCTTGCGTGAAAATTGTATAATAAGTTGGTCAGTAATTGATTTTGTTCATTCGATAGTAATTGTTAGCGATCATGAAAATAAGTAAATGGACAAACGATGACTAAGTATTTATGGTTTGAAAGCTACAAGTGCAATAAACTTAAGATCAGTTGTGATCACACAGCATGTAAGGGAGGCTTCTCGGCTTTCATTGGGGAGTGGGGTGGGAGGTGCACAAAGTTTTTGCTTCATTTGCCACATCTGGAAGAAATCCTACAAAATAATGATAAGAATTCAAGTAGGAATTAATGTACCTATGTGTGTGTATTGCTGTTGCAACGCTATCGGTCGTAAAAGTTAAAACTTTGCACCAACATTTACGGTTTCTGGACCCAAGGAACTACTTAAACTGTCCGACCGTAAGAATTGAGCTGCAACATTTAGTACACATATGATTTAAATTGGACAAAATTGGTTAAGGACCACACCCACAATCAACAAAAATCTAAAAAATTAGATGTAAAAATGAAATTTGCTGCCCGTCCGTAGATGTGTGTTTGTTTGACGTAATGACCCACGTCTTCGGTGATGCAAAATACACACACTGTTAGAGGGCGTAATCTAGTAGTAGCCATGCCCACTATTTAGCTTTCTTGCTTGTGTAATTTTTTGTTCACTAAATGTTTAATTTTTTGCATATTTTATGGGCGTGTATGTTTTACACATTTTTCTAGTTCGTGTGTGTGTGTGTGTGTGACTATAAATATATATTCTCATTTATTTATGGTTTTTCATTATTTTATTTCGTAATAATTTTTATTGTTTATTATTTAAAGAAAAATTGTGTTGTGTGTGCGTTGTGTGTTTCGTTGTTTGTTTGGTCCAAACAATTGTTTATTTATGATGATAATAAATTTTTATGTAAAATAAAATTTTACACATTCAAGCATAAACATGGATTTTGGTGGGGTACTAAAATGCATCAATAACAACAACAGCAACAGCAACAACCACGAAAACAAATTTTTTATGGTTGTTACCTTTTAGTTGAAAATTCAACTTTAATTACACGCCTGGTGAGGAGGTTACAGGTGATAATAGTTATAACAGTGATGATGACGATGGCGTTGGTGTTGGTGTTGGTGTTGGTGGCACACTACTTCGTATTCGTATTCGTTTTATCCAGCTATGTGTTGGTTGTCGGTGGTTGGTGTAGTTAAAAAAAGTGTAGAATTTAACCGTTACTCTGCGCTCACTATTCAAGCAGATTACTTAAATTCCCAATACCGTCTTTTTCCGAAAGTAAAACATCCTCCGAAAATAAAAAGCCCTAGATAAAAAGACATGACGGATTTGGACCAATGATTCAACAGGAAATAAATTTGTTAAAGAATCAATATCTAATTCAGAATTTGTTTTATGACGATGTTCCAGAAGAAGATGAAATGACTGTAATTGAATAAATTTTAAATTCTGTATGCTGCATAAAATTTATATTAAGTTAAAGAATATAAAAATACATATATTTTGGTCTACTCCCGAAAGTAATCCCTAACGCGTATTTGGGACTTAAAAAAATAATAAGACAGGGTCTTATTTTCGGAAAAAGACGGTAACAACAATTGCGCATTAAAAGCTTAGATTTAAATTCTTCGGTTTGCTGGCTGTTCACTGAATTTGCAACCACTACACGCTGACAGGCAGCAGTAATTTACACACGAATATTATATTATATAGTGATGCGTATCCTTCCTTCCTCACTTTCTCAATTTCTTACAAATGGTGTAAAACACGCCAAGTCATCACCAGCGTCACCAGCATCATCATCATCAACCTCAATATCAGGCTTTAAATGATGAAGACCATCATGGTTTCTGGCAACAAGTAGCAATTGCTTTTTTCTTCAACATCATTACATATCCACCATTTATTGGTAGGGACAGACGGACACGTATGCATTAACGTGGGTCAATTGTATATGGTTAAAAATGAACACGCACGCCTAAACACCAGCAACACTTGTGCATATCTTCGAGTTGATATTTGAGCTTTGATAGTATTTTGTTTACCTGCCTCAATACCTGTCCGTCTCTCGCAAGCTGGCTGGCATACTACTTATAGTCGTCGTCCACATACGTTGTGTACCCGTCCAGCTACCTGTGTTACTTTTCAACAATACTACTTATTGTCCTCTTCCTCTTCTCCTTTTTTGTTTCCTAACCAATATGTTGTGCATGTAATTACGCAAAAGGTCGTAAAAACTGGAAAGTCTAAAAAAACGAAAAACAAAAAATATTACTAAGGCGTTGATGTGGTGTTTTGCTGTTTAAGATTGCTCTGCCATGTATGCTGACCATCGACCAGCAACCAACACATAAACAGAACTTTTAACGCCTTTTCTTAGTCAACTAATAACAGGCACTTAAATTTGATTTCTGACTAACATTATAATGATAACGAGGAAGTAAACAAAACACAAATTTTTCGTTCAGTTAAGCACAAGAACTGATTCTTCAAATTATGAACAAATATTCGCTCTGCTCTGTTTTTTTATTTTTTCATTTTTATTCCTTTCCTAGTTACGGAGAATCACGTGTTAGGCAGCAACAACACCAACAGGTTACTTCTTAAGAAAATTCATCTTCACTAATTTTATTAAGTAGAAAATCATATCTCAGTAATGAGAAGAAAGTTTTCTTGTAAGAATTGTTGTTGTTGTTATGTCACGTGTCTTCCTTGTCACTTAATTTTTTTCATCACTTGTGCATCCAAGTATTTGAAGTAGAGTTCGTGGAAAAAGAGCAGGTGTTGTGTGCTTTTAGTCGGCAGATAATATGATGATTAGGTGAGTTGGGTGGGTGGCAAATCTCCAATTAGAGTAAATTGTGAAATTCTTCGCATATATTTACATTTTCCATGAAAAATTATACTGAAAATAATTTAAAACAAAATTGCCAGAACTTAAGTTCAAGTTCCCGGCACACCTACATACATCAAGCATGGGCGCGACGAGAACTTGATTACGCCCTTTAAGAGTTCATGTATTATGTGGAAACTGATGAGGCGAATTATTTGCTAAATATGGATTTTTAAAAATTCTAATGTACTAAAAATGGGCGTAGTCGTGTAACATTCACGCTCGCAATCGACAAGAAACCATAACGAACGTAAAACCTGAAACCAAGACCAAGTAGTGTAGGGCAATGTATGATCGAACCTCAACGCCTGATATTTACCTTTCTATTTATGTTATTCGTAAAGCTAACGGATTTAATTGTCTGCACAACAAGGTAACGTATCGTATCGCACAAATATGGTCAAGCCTCTGCTCGGGGAACCTAAGACACGTGCCAAAGCTCATTGTAAGCGCGAGTAATTGTAACACGGACTAAATGGTGAGTGTGTCTATGAGGAGCACATAATGGAACACACACACACACACAGATAAAACAAGAAACTGGTCCATGGGTAATTGGTAGATGTGATTGTTGGTATTTACATGTGGTTGTTCTTGTTATGCGGAGGCCATAATTGAAAAATCATTTTTAACACTTAAAAAACATGACTTTAATCGTGCTTATAAACTAGATCCGGGCGGCTGCCTAAAATCACTTTTTTAACCCCTTAACGCATGCGACTAAGAGGAGTTTTCTGTTTTCTGTTTTCTGTTGAATTTTCCATCAATTTTTACCATGTAGTAAAATGATATTCCAATTAAAGATATTTCCAAAAATGATTTTATTTTTTAAGAAGGTTTTAAACGAATGTAGAATGCATGGCGTTGCGAGATTAACAAGTAATTTGTCTTGTAGTAATTGCTCACATATACATACACAACATAATTGCACCAAAAAAAGACACGGAAAAAACCAAACTTAGCTTAAATCAAATCTTAAATACCCTCTGTATCAATAAGGAATATGATTCCGCCCTCCAAAAATCGGGAATTACCAAATTTAAATAGCGACGACGGGTGTGTTTTGACGAATTTACGACCGTGACAATGCCGACTACAGACAGACATCCGGACATCCGGACATCCGGACATTTATTTTTAGATTCGTACAGTTTTTCTTGCTGATCAAGTTAATAAATACCTTGCAGGGTCTTTGGCGCCTCCTTCTGGGTGTTGCAAATTGAGTGGCAATCTCAGTTTGTGGTGGGTATAAAAATTAAAAATAATAAAACACCAGAATATTTTTAACTTCCCTGTTGACATTTCTGGGTCAGCGACCCAAGCAACACTTTTTTCCTGGGCTCAATAAAATGTGAGGAGTACATATGTACATCGTGCGGCTGGCATAACGTACAATATTAACACTAAACTACCGCTACTAAAATATTATTGTATTTTTATATATTTCAACACACATTCTACATTTGTGTTGAACGATAATAATAAAAATTAAAAAAATACTTGTGATTACCAGCATGCACCGAGCAGTAATTGTCACACATATATACGAGTATGCAACCACCAAACTCTAATTGAGTGTTGCAGTGTGCGTCCGCATCTATGTTATGCATGTACTGCCCCTTAGTTTTGTTGCTTTTGTCACATAATTTAAGTGAATCAATTCATTGTAGCGGCGACCGCATGAACGGGTTATTGTAATAACTTATAAAATAACAACTTTGACAACAACAATAATATTTACAACAATAACAGTAACAGCAACAGCAACATACGCTAAAAACCACTCCAAAAATATAATTTATAAATAAACACATAGCGATGTTAAAAGAACATCGCACAAACACCACAAACACAAACACATGCACAAATGCACAAAGGCACAAATGCACACATGCATACATATGTGTCATATGTGCCAATAAACAGATATCCATGCAAACATATACAAATCCACATAAAGAAATAGAGATGCATGTATGCGCAGACACTAACTGAGTGATAGATTGAGCACTTGCTTCAAATATTGTGTAATAAGTAGAGCAACAATAACACTCAGAGTGTTGTAAATTGTCTGCCGCACAATAATAATTCAGTTTTAATTTGGAATATATTCCTACACTGAAATAAATAAATTTTCTTTTTATTATTAGTCAAAAGAACTTTTCTGGCATAAATGCCAAAAAAACACACAAAGCTACACATACAGTGAAATTCCCGATCGATAAATCTGTATGGCCTCCATTTACTCAAATTTCGATGTTAACCAATCATACCATCCATCATAGTGATAAAGGTATACTAAGTTTAGTAGTCCATTTGCAGCACCCCGGAGAGTGTATTCGTGATCCGCATGAACAACTGAATCGATCTAGGTCTATATGTGCGTGTGTCTGTCAATTGTTGGCATTCTCACGGTCGTAAATCTTGAGAAATTGAGCTAAAATTTTGTACTAAGCTGTTTGGCCCACAATCTATAAACCCTATTTATCTGCCACAAAATTTGAGCTTTAAATTTTTGGAACATTTTTTAAAATTGGACGTGGTCGCATAATATACACGCCTAATTTTGGCCTTTGAAATTTGTTAAGCATATCTATAAATATCCCCATCGATATGCTAAAAGTGGGCGTGGTCAGATAACAAACGTAACCACAATTTACAAAAAAATCTTTTTCAGCGTAAAACGCGACTGACAAGCTGATACGTAATAAATACTCTATTAGCGTAATGATATACCTGCCACGCCCACCGTTGTAGATGTGGGGAGTATGTAAGATTCGATTTAAGCCAAATTTAGTTTTCATTATACAGTAAGAGACACACTGACGTGAACTCTTCTTTTGTCCAATATTTTTATACATCTTGCGTTATATTGAGAATCTGCTGTGTTTGTAACAACATAACCTATTTATGTATAGGAATTATACACACACACACACATGTACATATATTCACCACTGATTATAAACAAACGTAGGTTAAGTAAGAGAAATGAAGAAAAATATATTAAATGTAAGCGCACACGACTAACATGATTTAATCAAGTTTATGCATGCATGTGAGTGTATATGTGTTTGTGGATATATTGTACGTAATTCTCGATGAAGTCGTTAAGAGTTTAGCGAGAGATAAAATGCATACATGAAATTGCAATTTTTCTTTAGTTAACGGGCACGAGCACAAAAACATTTCTGCGCACTTCAGGGTAATCGTTGGGCAATCAAAGACATTTTCTTCAGCCTTCCATAAATTATTGTTTCTAATACAATTGCACGCGTGCACATACACGTACATACATTGAAATTGAGGCTTAAAATGTTTTTGCATCGCACGAATAGGAAAAAAATTATCGGTTTTTTTTAACTCCACCGGCTCTGGTAGAGTTACTTCTTCATTATCACACGTTGTTTTATTAAACTGCCTGTTAAAACTGTGTGTTCAAAATTTCAGCTCAATATCTCAAAGTTACGATAGACGTACGGACGTGCATGTCTAGATCAACTCCGATTAGAAGGGTCCGAAGAACAGTAACGTAGAAAATTCCTTTAAAACTCAATCACTTATCCTCTTGTCTATCTCCCTCCTCTTTCAAATATTTAACAGGAAACTTGTTATATATGCGACGAAATTATCAATTGTTGGCACATGACTGTTAACTGTATAACTCGTTTAAACACATTTTTATTCCAACTCAAAGAAACTAAAAAAATATATATTTGGTTGAAGTCCTCAACATAAAGAAGAACAAAAATATGTAATTTCAAAAAACACTAATGCAAGAGCATACATGAATACATAATTATAAGCACACGTGTGTTGTAAATAAAATGTAAAGTAGTTGGCTTGGGCCAAACCTTAGACACCCACCTCTTGTAAAAATGGCGTTTTATTAATCAAAACTATCGATTTCATTGATTTAATCGACAAGCGTTTTTTGATTCGAAGGTAATTTTTATCAAAGCAAATCTATCGAAAAGCACTTCACTTTACGTACTCAGTTGTAGAAATTGATGTTGATTTATGTAGCAAAACTTGTAACAAAGTGTTCATGCCGCCATGCTTCCACTGATCGTTGTAAAAAGGGACTTGCTACCGTCTTACGCACTACAGTTGGCTTTTGTTTGTTTTGTTTACTGTGTTACCCTAATTGCTTATTTCGTTTGTGTTTGTGTGCTGTTGTAGTTGTGTGCGATAACTGTTTCTTTTCGACTTGTTACATAAACACATTCTACAAGCAAATGAGTTTTGCTTTAATGTTGTTTGTGGTGCTCCTCAGCAAGTTGAAATGCTCTCTTAACACAACGAACACATCTTCCTAGCACACGTGTACGTTCTGCTCATAGGGTGCAAGAGTATTTCAGATAGACCGTCTTGTTGAAATATCTCTTGCGTATTTATTTGAGATTGTCAAAAAAAAAAAAATGGCGGCCGTTACGAATATGGATTTCAAATAAAAGATCTTCATGAGTAAAATGCTTCAATCGAAGGCCAATATGGCGGCTTGCCAGAAAATGCCAAATTACGAATTTCTTCATCGATTTTTAACACATGTTTTTGGTCTAGATGGCCGATTATCAATTTCTTTAAAATATATGTCCATCATTATTAGGCATTCAGCCAAATATACTCCAGTGTAGTAGAGCTACGATATATATACTGTACCTTGCACATATGGTGGACATACTAGGTATACTAAGTACGTTATCCCGTTTGCAACATTTAAAAACAGGCGCCAGATACTCTACAAAGTACATATATCCCTGATCAGCATCAAAATATAAATCGCTTTAGATATGTGTCTGTGCGTCTGTCTGGTTTTGCACTTTCAAGGTTACAAAAATTAAGATATTAATGTGAAGTGGTATGCACATGGTATGCTTTTACGATTTGTGTACGCTTGCTTTAATTTGGGCAAAATCGTTTAGGAGCCACTCCCACTACATTACACTCAAAACTTACTAATATTATTTTCCTTTTTTTTTCTGGTAAAACAGACATTTGTATGGATATGCATTACTGCACAATTAATGGGCACTTGCCGCATCCACAGTTTGTACGTAGCTGTGGAAAGTATTTCAGGTCTCAGTTAAATTTAGTTTTTTTACTTGTTTTTAATTCACAACATTAAAGCAACAGTTATGTAAATTTTGTACAAACATAATATAGCACACGTGTGCACTTGTTTAATACTCTTATACACACAGCTATACATTTCATTAATAGTTGTCACATAACGTAATTAATCACTGAAATGCATGCGTATTATTATACTCCTCTTAATGTAAAAAGTAAAACGCTAACGCTGTACGATTCTTATACTTGTATGTGCGTGTGTGTGTGTGTGTTTACGTTTATGTTTATGTAAGAATACAAGAAGAGATGAATAATTACCAACGATTGAGAAACCAAATATATACTACATACTCCTACTAGCTACTGTTGTTGTTATTATTATTCCTACTATTATTATTGTATTTATTGTAAATCATTGTTCGCTCGCGTAAAATGCTGGCGTACAACATTTTACCACACGCTGTCCATATGTAATTATGTTGCAGTCAAGAAATTCTGTATACATCATATGTGTGAGTGTGAGTGTGTGTAAATAAGTGCTTTGAATAAATATTGACAACTGGCAGCAACGGCAGCAGCAATAAATGTTTTATGGTTTGGTTTGTGTTTTTGTTGCTTTTTTTGCTTTTTGTTTTGTTGTTTCTGCACTTCCACAAAATTTGATTGCTTAGTAAAGTACGCAGCAGCATGTGCTGTCAGTGCATGTACACGAATGTCGGTGTTGCTGGAGATGGGGGAGTGAAGGGGTGTGTGCAAGTGTACGTATTAGTGTTAGTGCAAGTACACCTCGTGCTCGCTATTAAGTTGCAACTTGTACAAATGTCCATCATAAGTCTTGATCTGCACACATGTGTGCATTTACACGTAGGTGCCTGCCTCAGATTGTCCACACTTGTGCATGAATGTAATTATACACACACAACAATTGTTATATGCACTCATATAGTATATATTTATGTGCATGGTCATACATTATTGTTTTCACGTGTGTGTAAACTCAATTTTCTAACACCTGCTTCGCGTAGTTGTTGTTTCGCCATTGTTGCTGTAATAATAATTTTTTGTTTAAGTTCCGAGACTGCAAAGTGTACGTTCCTATAAACACAGAGATAACGTCATCTTAAGCTTGGCTTCGCGTTTGCATTTAGCGCACATTAATGTTTAGAAGACGCAGACAATAAAACGCTAACGCTTAACATAAAAACCAGTTTTAACTGGACCTGCATCTATAGCTGCTGCTCTCTAATGATCACATATTATGGTACTTACACGTACATGCAGCATTACAGGAGTTGAGCACCCCTTTTCTGATTTGCTTTTTCGGTGCATTAAAACTAATAAGTAAAAAAATCAATTTGATTCGGACCACAATTTAAATACCCTCCATGTTTATACACAAATAGTGAGCGTAGCTGATTACGCTTTCTAGAAGCGTGTGCATTATGCATCGACCAATAAGTCGATTTCAGCGCCAGAGAGGTTTTTGTAAATTTTAAATGTGCCTGCGAAACGACCCCGCCTAAATTTTAACTGAATAGCTTAATTTTTACGACTCTTTCTTGTATAGATTGGGAAATTTCGTTTGAGGGCCACGCCCACATTAGAGGAAAATCTCTTTATCAAGCACAAAAATGTATCTATGAAATTAAAATTAGGTTCACATATTTATTATAAAGGTGTCCTCCAAAAATAGGCGGAACCGTATACCAACCAGGCCCACAATTTGCAAAAGAAATTGTGCAAAATCCGTACAAGTTGATACCTATTATTATTATGCTATTAGAGAGTGTCATCAGATACATAATACGCCCACATTTTGATTTGTATATATATGTATATATAAGATTTGGCTGAAGCTACATTAAGTTTTCCTTAAATTTTTTTATTTATCGATAAGTAATTACCACGATTTATGCTTCCTCTTACGTTCCTCCAACCCCAATATGACATTTGATGAGCCTTCACCTCTGATGTTATTCATAGCTAACTGTTCAACCAACTTACTACTAAAATATCACATTTAACAGTACAGTAACCCCAACTTTTGTAATAAGAAAAGTAGTGGCGGTAGCAGGGAAATATATATATATTTTTTTCATTTCTTTAGCATCAATTATTTCTCTCTATCTCTTATTTCATCACGTGCATCCCATGCAACAAACTAATGCAAAAAAGGGAAATTTAAGACCATTTTTCTGAGCAATTTATAGCACATTTAGGGGTTAAATAAACTCAATAAACGTATTCATGCGAGTATTGGTTAAGTAAACAGTGGTGCTGTTGGTGCAGCTTATCTAAAAGTGTTTCTGCGAGTCATTTCACAATGTTATGAAATTATTGAAAACAAATATTCATGTTTGTGCTTGTCCGTAAGCTATGCTCGAGTAAAACTGGTTTAGCTTTTATCAAGAAAGCAGAGAAAAATGAAACACTCAACTTATAAATGATTTATATTTTATACTAACTAGCACACACACACACACACGAACCCTTTTGTTTTCTTTTTCTTTTTTCGTTTTGTTTGTTTTGTTTTAAAATCCACAACAACTCAAGAGAGTTAATTGAATGAACTGGACCTTTTCTTCTTTTACATACGAAGCAATGCAAACGCACCGGCTGCTTGTGTGTGTGAATGGACAATGTTTGCTTTGTTTATTCGTATTATCCACTATCAATATTAACTTAATCCATTAAGAATTGCATTTTTCAATGTTTCTCTTTATATCAAATCAGTCTACTTCCTATCTAGACCTTTGGATTTCTTTCATTTTGAAGAATTGTGATAATTGCTTATGCGTCTATAATTACAAAAGTGGCTTAATGGGGTCTTCGAAATAACGCGACAGGGTATGACGGACAGTATTATGTGGTTATAGGCGCCAACCAAGAATTTAAGCTATCTACGCAGAGTAAGAAGAGTTGTGCTTAACTTGGTTTTTGGCGCAAGACAAGAATTGTATATATTGTATGCACTTTAAGTACTATATATGTTTCTATACTATATTATATAAATTATGATTTACTTTTCAAATTCAATCGATTTTAAAACAACAACAACAATAACTTCTAATGCATGACCGACTATTAAACAACAGACACTTTCGCCTATGACGTAAGTTCCTACGTACACACATACACGTTAACCTTTAGAATAATATACATATACTAATATATACCACATACATATATGTATAAACTCGCATAATGTTATGGAGCGAGTAAATGTTTATATTGTACAAGCGTTAGAAAAATACCGTGTAAAGAGCTGAAAAAGAAAAGTAAAACAACAACAAAAAACTCTTCGTTTCATAATTTATTCTTTTAAATGGCAATAAATTGCGAGAATACTTACATACACACACACACACACACAAACACTTTTGCACACATAAGCCATGTCAGGCCCACAAAGAACATCTCACCAGAACGTGTTCAAAGCAAACTTTTACACTTAGTAGAGAATAAAAAAGAGGTATCAGGAAAAACTTCAATATGTAGATGCCCAAGATGCCAAATAGTTTCGAAATTTCTCCCATTTATAAAAAAAATACGTTTAACGCTGGCACCCACAAATTCATTTTCAAGGTACAAGCAGCGATTAATTCATTATAATCAAAATTATACAAAAATATGAATGGTAATAAGGCCAATTATATAATAAAAATTTTTAAAAAAATTGGAAACATTCGCAACATCACCAAAACAATTTAAAAAAGTAGAAAAAAATACACAATTTTTTATATTTTATTTTTTAAAACAAAAATATACGATTTTTAAATAATTATATATATTAAAAAATATATAAGAGAAATTATAAAAATATTTTTAAAATGTTTTTAATATTATTATTCAATTATACTTAAAATAATTTTTTATATCCTTTTTAATCCCTATTAATTATTTTCGATTTAATTTTTTATTAAAATCACAAATAAAAAAATTTTTTTACATTTTAATTTTAATTTATTTCTTGTTAAACGAAGAAATTTCGATTTTTTTATTCAAATTCATTTTGAAATAAAAAATTTTAAAAATGACAATTTTTTATTTAATTTTTATTAAAACAAAAACCAATTTGTTCAGTGTAACGAAGAAAACATACGCAGGGCGCAATAAATAAAACATCACAAACAGTGTGGCTGCGGTAGCTAGAGTTTTGTGTTCTAGGCAGTAGTTAACTAAAGCAACAACAATGAAAGCAGCAACATTGGTTTTACACACAACTGGATATGGTTTAATACACAATACGACAGGGCGCAGTGTGCAGCACAGCACAGCACAGCACAACACAGCACAACACAGGCACAAGCGCATTTAACAATTATACAGCTTCAGCTGGGTCGGTGACCTATCAAGTGATTTTCGCAGTGCAATAATATAAGAAAAAAGAAAAACAAGAAGAGGAAGAAGTTGCATAAATGTACACATAAAGAAGAGAAAAAGAAAAGCAGCAGTAGTAGTAATAACGGCAATAGGCTGACCAGCAGATTCAACATCAACATCAACATCAACATCAGCATCATGCAGCAACATTAGCATTAACAATTTCAGTTAAACACGAAAGCACACTTAGCACGGCTCAGTAACAGTAGCTAAAATTCATGTATAATACAAACAAAACTTCATGGTAGATATACGAAAAAAAACTGTGGTATATAAAGTACGATATTATAATCTAAGGCATTATACGATGCAGTGTATGTGGAGTCTTGCTTCTTCTTTTTTTTACTTATTTTTCAAGAAGAACAACCAAACAGCCAGCCAACTTTACTTTGGCATATAACGTAACGTTCAAAAATCAACAACAACAATAAGAAGAAGAAGAAAAAGAAGAAAAATCGGCAACATCTTCTTCATTATTATATGCAACAATATCATCATTACTTGTTATACAGCCATAGGCCATATCAACCGTTTAGAGATTTAATTTTTTTCTATAACTCCTGCTACACTGATTACAGGGTGAACTAAGTTTATCTTCTCGTTAACTACCACGTACACAGAAGTTGATCTTGTAGATGTATGGAATTAAATTTACTTCGATATCTGACCGCACACCCATCTGTCTAATGCTGAAAAGTTTGCAATGTCGCGAATTAAGTTATTTTCTCTATACAGTTGTTATAGGTTTAAGTGCCTTTTTTGATTAGAATTTTAGCTCTTTTCATACTTGCCCGCCTTTCATACATATCACATAGGCGGTAACTAACGGCTTATACCTCTCCGGCTTGTATTCCTACCGCTCTTTTACTCTGGAAGACTTCTTTTATTGTAGTTGTATAGCTCTTTAAAACATATGTGGGACCAAATTTATTTTACTTTTTTTTTAGTTCATTTCCTTGCTTTTTCTATTGCACGCTTTCTTTGCTTGTGTAGAGAGAGGCTGGCATATGGAGAACTTTGTTAGTGTTTAGTGTTTCAAGGAAAGTAGCTACCATGACTACTTGCGACCACAGTGTGTAATATGTTACCATAATTGTATACCCACATGAAAATATACTCTCATGGACAAACTAAAGAAAACGGTGAATGAGAGATTTTTCTTTAAAAGCGGTAATAAAAGGACATGAGTCAGTACATCTAAGTTGATTTCAAATTCGATATTTGTCACTCCAACTGGAAGACTTACCAACAATTACAATCAACGAACTGGTTGGTGTGTTTAAGTAAAATATGTTCCCACTACAATCCACACTTCTTCACTCACAGTATCATCATTATGTGTAGCCTCAGTAGGTACAAACCCCTGGAACGGAAATATCAAATTTTTATGCATCGCATTCTGTATGATCTCCTTTTCTTAGAGTTTTTCTGGTTATTACAAGTACGAACATTTTGACGAAGTATGTTAAATAAAAAAAGATAAAAAAGGGTACGATTTAGAAATAGGTTAAAAACAAAATTTGGCTTAGGGGACAATACTGACAATACTGGCTGTTATCTAATCAAGTCCATTTTTGGCTCATCGATGGATGCGCACTAAATTTCAAGCTCAATTTTTGTGGCAGATGAATAGATTTTATGAAGATTGTGGGCGTGGCGAATATTTCCATCGCAGATTGCTTTTTACTGCGTGCAGAATCCAAAAGTGTCTCTACAATATTTCAGCTCCATAAAAAAATGTACGATCGTGGAAATACCCACATTAGACAGCCGCACGGACATACGTGTAGATCGATTCAGTTTTTGATCAAGAATATATATACTTTGTACGGTCTTGGACGCCTCCTTCTGGATGTTGAAAACACGATGAAAAACTTAGTATGTAGAGGGTATGAAAACCTAAAACTTGTAAAGAGTATAATAAAAGTTCTGCATCTTTAGCGAATAACTTGTTTTCTCTTTGTATAAATTAGTAATTGACACCAAGGGCTCACATGTACTCCTAAGATTATATGTATAAGTATGGCGATTACTACATAAAGTATATTGTTTTACGTCTATTCCTGTCGTGAAGACCTAAATAGACGGTTTTAAGGGAATTGAGCGTCTCTGCGCCCCCCTCCGAAGGAGGTCCCAACTTTAGAACTTATATCATAGGCTATGTAAGTTCACCCCAGCGATTTTACAGCCCCCGCGAAGCTCCCACAAGGGGGCCTACCCAAGAGTACGTACTGGCAAGAACCTTAGGGCTCTTAGGGCTCCAGTACTCCGCGGTACCAAACGTAGTCTTTGGTAGGACTGTCGATCATTTGATCTCCCAACTTCCGACAGCCTATTGCCCATGGGTTGGTATCCCATTTTTTGTTTGCTAAAAGGTAGTTATGATCCCTGGAATTATCCAGGGGATCTTTATATAAATTGCTTTTTGCATGTTATTTTTGTCACGTGATCCTTGGACGAAGCACCTATGCGGGTACTCCGTTTCAGGGCGGGGCCCACCGGCGATTACTACAGCAACAATTGCGCAAAAAAATTGGAAAGAAATTGGGTTATGCTGCAATATAATCCTAGTTCAGTTGAACTTTGTTATACTAAGCAGCCAACCGGAAAAACAACAACACATAACGAACACAAACAACACCGACAAAGACTTATTTGAAAGCTTTAAGGACGAGAGTAAGCAACAGTTTTTATTTTCCATTAAAATTTATGGAACCTTTTACGTGTTATTCTGTTTGTAACCTAAATTTTTTTTTATCATTAAATTGTATTATGATCCGTCTGTGTGTCCAATAGTTTTCCATTTAAAAAAAAGGGTGCACCTACATTATTAGAACTATGCATAATGTCACTTATGGACCTTAGCATAGAACTAACCACGATATAGAAACTTGGTATACTTTAGATAGAAAGTGGGCACCACCGTGCGATAAAATTGTGAAGAACTTCATCTTCTCTTCTTGAGACGCCTACAATCTATGCTATTTAGAAATCATATCAAAGTGAAGTGTGTCCAAGAGTGAACACCATCCCAAATAGTCTCTGTGCTTGTTTTATTTTTTCATTAAACAGAATTTGCCGGCATTTTTAACTTTGAGGTCGACATTTAATAGAGCATTACCATCCATCATATTGTAAAGTTACATGAATGTCCAAGTACACTGCATAAGGCACGCAGTGCTGTGTGGTGGTGGTGTTGGTTGATAAAATAAAGCCCCACACCCCAGTCAGTCTGTCCGGACTGCTTGTTTGAGTGTTTCTTGCTTTGCTTCCGTGTCAACTTCCAAAGAAATTATTGAAAATTTTTCGTCTGCAATGTTGATGTTTAATAACGTTTGATGTAAGGCATTATAAACAGAGTGCAAATAGAATAAAAACAAAAGTTTTATTGCGGAAAATGAACACAGTTTAAAAAAATTTGTGTATTTTCGAAAAATTATTCGTAAACAATTGGTTTTCATCTTTCAATTAATAAATGTTGAAGTGCAGTTTATTTCATGGGTAAGTTGAATCGCTTAAAAGGGCCTTTTCCACTCTATCGTACTTACTTACTTGCCTGCTATTACTTTACAACATCTTTTGCTCAATTTTCGTAAGCCCAAAACCTGTTCTCTCTGTAAGATTTTTATTATTAATGCATAAAGTACTTTTTCATATCTCTCCAATGAACCAATACTTGTGTGTGAGTATGGAATAGAAACGTTAAAGCACAACAACTTTTAATTTTATCTATAAAGTTCTCTCTTCGAAATGTGTCTACGTTTGTATCTTGTTTGGATAATATTATACCCTACATCACTGGCGGTAGAAACTCTATAAAGTTTAAACTCAGTTTTTCTTATTTTGATTCATTAACAATCGATTTATCTATGTCCGCCTATCCATACAGATTTGTGTTCAACCTATAGGTTACATTTTTTGAGTTATTTCACGAAGTTGGATCATGTCGTATAGACCACTTTTATTGGAAAGAGATGGAATCACACAATTTGAAAACTCCTTTCTCATTATTATACAGGACTTTATGAAATGAAATCTCAAAGTTTTTCATGTATTTTTAGAAAAGTTGGTGTAGTTTTTAGGCGTAATCATTAAACGTACTTAATGTGGGTCAAATCCACCTATTGTGGAGCGTATAAAAAGTATTCTATGAAAGGGCCTTTGTATACCCATCGATATGGGGGTATATTGGTTTTGTATAAACGTTTGCTGCGACCAGAAAAAGGTGTGACACACCCCAATATTTCGCCGATTCGATTCAGTCCTTCTATTTGCCCGCGGGCCCGGGTGTTTGTATGAATTTGAAATTTGGTGCGAACATTTTTTTTTTTTACGAGAGGGCATTTGGGCATTGTGACATAGAGCTAATAAAACGCAAAATAAGTTGCTGCTCTAGCCTATTTATTAAAAACAGATTGAATCGAACCAAGGATCCACCTACAATTCTACAAAAAAAATTACAATATAGTTTTTGGGGTTTTTCCCTTATTACGGACAAGCCGGAGGAAATACACCTAATTCTTTTCTTTTTACACGATAGATACTCAAATTCGTGTAAAAAAAGATATTGGCTAAATGGAAAAATAGTAGATTGGTTCGATTTAAATTGAAAATCGTGTTAAAACAAAACATCTTGTATAAAAATAGATTTTTAAAATTAAATTCATGTAAAAAGAGAATTAGGTGTACTGAAGTAAATTTTTTTTAACCCCGCCTACTTTTAATATACATTACTTTATAGATGTTAATTCGTTTTAGAGGTTCATTAGAATATTTTATGCAGGTGTCCTGCAAAGGTCTGAAATTTGGTAAAAGCTTTCCTCTCACGCTTACAAAGACCCTGGTAGTAGGTATCATGGACTTGGCGTATGCCTAATATAGTCCTTTCTTCCTTGTTTATTTTAAAAAGCTTCTGTTTTGTAGTAGTAACTTACAAGTTGATTTAAAATAATAGCTAGCTTCAAGCCTATATTGTACACGTGAAGACTTTTCGCTTGATGCCCATAACGAACAAATAACAATATAATATATTCAGGCCCTACCATGTTTCCACTTTTCATTGCGGTCTACTCCTCAAATTCTTTTAAATGACATCCATACTACCTGGATTATGGGGACATATGTATATTCGCTATTTTATGGCGGTCGATATTTTGAATAATCGGCGATATTAAGTGCATAATATTACGAATTCAAAGGTATGTATCAGGAACATTTGCGAAAGTGTACAATAACACTTGGTGGGTTATCAATCCAAAGCGAGACGAGAATGCGAAATTTAGCGAAAAACTGCGCTCTTTATCATTACAGAGGGTTTAAAATTATAAAAAATAAACTCTTGGAAGTCACTTCTTATGTAAATTTTCCGTTTTGCAGAAAATATATGGACCCCTCGGGAAGCTTTCGAGTATCGATGGTGGGTGTCAAGATGTGGCCGCAGCCAAATTTTAATAGTTTTGTTACTTGTTTTTTATATAATAAATCATAGGCTCTTCTCCGTTTACGTGGTTTCTCTTTTCATTTTAAATTCTATACACACCGCGTCACTCTAAAGTGTACGAGAGCACTCTGAACATGCTCTCCCAATAAAACAAAGTATAAACACACGTATGGAAGTGTGTTTATACTTTGTTTATGTTCGCAGCCTAACAAAACTAACAACCACAATAATAACAATAACATCTCGGGTTATATAGGAACTATGAGAACAAGGCAAAACAAAGGAAAGAAAAAGAAGAAGAGAAAGAAACACAAAATCAAGTCGTGAACAAGAGGAAACCTGCAATTGCATGTTTTGTTTTGCTTAAACGTTCGCTAATGTTTATAACATGACGATGGCATAGGACAGCAACGCAAAATGAAAAACGCAACTGTGTGTTGGCAAGTGAGTGCGCTGCACACACATTTAGACGTGTTAATACCTGTAAGTTGGGAAGACAGTAGAGAACAAAAAATGAAACAATCTGTGCCCCTAACATGTCTTGGTTACGCCAAATTGAAGCAAACCGAAGATAAAGCAACGAATTGAGAGAATTCAAGTAATAAAGACTAAACGAAAAATAAACATATCATATAATAGAGGCTCGTTCCTTATTTTACTGTACGTACGCTGATTGTTTATATGCATGCGGAGACAGGGTACAAAATATATAAGCAAAAGTTTTTTATGAGAAGAAAAAAATGGCCAGGAATTGTTTTTGTGTATAAGAAGAAGTCGTCTCTTTTCCATTCTGAGCCCTTTGCCAAGTAGAGTTTGTTTTTGTTTTTGTACAATTATGCATGTCCTAGCCTGCCTGTTCTGTATTGTGCTGACTCTGTTCTCATCTCATCTGTCTCTACAATAATTTCAATGGCCTGCTTGTTCTTCGTATGCTTGCTCCTATGCTTACTTTCTAAGGTTGATTAAACTAAAAATAAAATCTGTACACGAGTGTGTGTGTGTAGTGTGTGCTGCACATATACTTACCTCTCCCTAGAAGGCACAGAGTACATGTGACTGTGTTTCATACTAATGCTGCCTGCTGCTGCATCCATTATGTTTAGCATTTGAATGTAGCTGCTGTACATACATAAACACTTATACACATACCCATGCATGCTATGTGCTGTTGTGCGTTTGCACAGCTCTTCTTGTATGCATTTCGTGCTCATAAACGAACTAATGTTAGCAGAGCTGTGCATGCCTGCTTATATGCCTGCTTGCCTGATTGCATGGACGTGTGTACATGTGTTTGTGATCAAGTGCATGGTGTGATGACGAGCATGTTGCGTGCAAGTTCTGTTGTGTTTGATTTTTTCTCTACAAACACATGCATGCCTCCTATAAACGCGCGACTTTTTTTTTATAACGCTTGCTTTGTTGTTGTTGTTCTTTGGGGTTTAATTCTTGTTTATGCCTGCTTCGTTTCTATGGTTTTTGTTTTTTTTATTATTTTTTTTTTATATAATTCTTCCCAATATACCATTTGTACGTAAATGTTGTGTGTGTGTGTGTGTTCGTTTGTGTTTTTCATTTTCTTGTTCTATGTAGTTGCCAGCATATAACAGCTATGTTCTGTGTGCACACATACGTACGACTACAGCATTTAATAAAAAATTAAAAAAATAAAAACAACAACAACAAAAGAAAACAAAAATATAATCAAGAAAAAGCACAAGCGAGCAGGCAGTGTTTTGCTCCAAAATGTAAAATGTAAGTGAGATGGTGGCTGGCTCTGAGTATGGTGTGAGGCACCTATCTTCAGCGCCAGCAGTTGATTGCAAACTATGAAGCGAGTAAGACGTGTGTTGTTGTAATTATATACGATCGACGACGTTTTAAGTGCTATTCAGTTAATTTAAAAAATTAAACAAAAACAATTTCATTTCATTTAAAAATTATTTTGCTTTTTGTGAAAATATTGAATAAAACATTAAGTTTAGTAAAAAAATTAAGTTTCCGTGAACACTTGTGAGTACAGAAAAGTGAATTTTTTTTATAAAAATAAATAAATTAAACTTGAAAAGAAGAAATTGTGCTCGAGAAAAATATTAATAAAATAACAAAAACAATTCAAAACGAGAAGAGATGATTTTACAACATAAATATGCTTTTAATCGTGTGAAAATAATAAAAAGACATTAAAAGAAAAACAAAAAAAAAACTTTTTAACCTGATTTGACTGGAAATTCTCACCTACACTGCTTTATTTTCGAGAATTCATTTGGTTTTTTTTTTTTTTGGGTGTTTTTGTATCTAAACGATTTGCCCAAATTAATTTGACACCACCATGGCTGTGCCCTTTTATTTGCCTGAGGGTGGTGCGGATGACACGGTGTCTACTGGTGCGAGCACTTCAACAGGTACTAACAGTAGCTCTTCCTCGTTTCAGTCATCGCCGAATACCACATCATCAGCCACACAAACACCCATTCAAAGTCCTTTGGTGCCAGGTGATCTTGTAATGGCTCTATGTGAGGCCTTTTATCGATATTCGATCAATACAAGTGAGTAGAATATTTCTTTACATTGAAAATAATTTAAAACGTGAGAAAAATTCAAAAAAATATATATACATAAATAAATAAAAATAATAAAAATAAAAATATACGAAAGTAAAAAAATTATTTTACATATAAAAAATAAATATTTTTTTGTTAAAAATTACTTTTTTAAATTATCTTAATATATGTCATCATGTATTCAATAAAAAATAATTAACATAAAATAATAATAATTATAATAAAAAAGTATATATTTTTAATAATTATAAAAGAATAATTTTTATTTTTTAAATTAATAATTTTTTAATAATTAAAAATTAATTTTTTAAAATTATAGAAATCTTTATAAACATTTCATTTAATACCAATAAAACAAATATAAAAAAATGGTAAAAAATGAATGCAGAGCCCTGGCTTTATAGTCATCATCACAATTATTATTAGATAGAATTGAAATGATTTGTTGAAGGGCTAACGGCTTCAACTTTTTAAATTAATGTTTTTAGTTATCGTTGGCAGAGACTGACAATAATTTTAAATTGAAAAATTTGTTTAAATAGCCAAAAATGAATATCTCTTTTTGATCTATAAAAGTTAAAAAAATATTGTCGGATCAAAAAAATATTATATCGACCTCATCTACATTTAATGGATCGCATGTCTTTGGTATACGCTTCTTATGGGTAAAAAATGTTTCAGATTGAGAAAGATTTCTAAAATATCAAGGAAAGAGGTTCGAAACTAGTCTAGGTTCTCGCTCTACCAGCGACCGAATATTACTCTTTCATTAGTGCAATTTTTTTTAAAACAATATAATTGAATCAAAAACATTGAATGTCAACCGCATCTAAATTTAATAGATTTTACGTAAATGTAGCTCCGTATATTTATATTTCAGTACGCGCCTCTCAATAATGAATGCAATATCTTCCACCTTTGCATTATGAGTCCAATCTGTAACAAGTTTAAATGTGATTTGAAATTTAATTTATATATACCAACTTTTATCTTGATTGGATCAAAGACCAAAAAATATAAGTTGTAAGATTAATTAGCAATAATAATAATTCCGTCCAAGGTCTAGCGATTTATTTGATTCACCTGCATATGCTTATCATGGATAGGTGTGCCAAATTAAAACCTTTTACTTTGAAAGTGGAACACGTACATTTTTCGAATCCATCGATTAGTCACATCAAATAGTGATTTTTTTCCTAAATTTTCAATTTGAGATTTTTTGGAAAAGTAGACTTAGGCTGTATTAAATTGAGATTGGATGGATATAATTTTTTCAATCGAAATTTTCAATCGGTAATAACGTTCTTCACGAAGCCACGAAGTCGAATAGAGAATAATTTAATTTTAATATTTAAAATTACCGCAAAATATAAAGTTGATCAGTCCGTTCTTTTTTGAACATTGAAAAATCGGAAGGCCTCTTGATACACCCTACAAGATTTTTTGGGTCTCAAAAACCTTAATTTTTTCACCTGTGGACGGGTCCGTTTAACAAAATGTTAGAAAATAAAGATAAGTTTTTAAATTTTTAATCGATTTCTTCTTTTTATTAAGTGTAAGTCTAAAAATTAACACATTTTTGCTTTATATCATTTATATCAAAATGTATGCGACCGTAAGGGTTCTACTACAGTTTGTGATACTACATAGTTTATATAGTTAATGGAGTGTGTTTGAGAACTTCTTCTTCTTCTTCTCTGCACCCCCTATTGCGTTGTGGCACATATAGAAAGGATTTGCAAATTTTTATATATACTTTTTGGGAGATGCCAACGTTTCAGACGCGGGTATTCTGTGTTTAGTGCGAGCCAAATGTACATTTTTGATGTGTTTTGCTATAATCGTATGGGCAGAGTATTATTTTATATGAAAAGTAATTTTTTTTATTACTTTTTGTTTTTGTTATTTTCGCTCTCAATTAAGCTCAATTTTTTTTTTTTGGCGCGTGCCAGTGCTTTGTTGTATAATTCTCTTATTATCGGTGTTATAGTTGTTAGCCAGCACATGTGTTTTGGTGCATAATTTGTTAAAAGTATACAACGTTGTTGCAATGCTACATTTATTAGTGCCACTATAACAACAACAACAACTTGTGGCTTGAATTGTAATTTTGTTTCATGTTGGTCAACACGCCCACCTTTTTTGTACGAGTTCTACATAAATAACAAACTTCAGCTACTAAATATAACACATTTTATATGTGGCTGTAATGTTTTATTTTCCTATATTTTTTAATGTATGTATAATATAGAAAAATTGTTTTTTGTTGTTTACACAAAAACGAAAAAAAAAAAACAAAAAAAAAAAAAATCTGGTAAAGCAAGTTTTTTATGTCATGTGCAGTACCAAACAACCTAATAAATAACCAATAAGTTGCATGCTGTAGTGCACACATGAAGGCATACATATACATGTGTGTTTGTATGCATTTATGTTGTTATGCTCCTTTTTATGCTTATTTGCTTATTTGTTGCTTGGAACTTAAAAACGAAAAAACCCGAAACGGGTTTTTGTTTAGGTTTTGTTGCATTTTATTTCACTTTACTGTTAAAACAAACACCTTTAATTTAATGCTGTTGTTGTTGTTTTTTATATTTTAATTCTTATGTTTGTTTATTTACTTTACATGTTTCTTGTTTTTATTTTTGGTTTTGGATTGCTTTTGCTATACCGTTCACAATTGTACAATTCTGCTCTAGTGCGGTTTTGTGGTTTATATTTGTAATTACTTTCGGTTATAAATTGTTTAATAATACCAAATGAGTTTATGCTTAAGTGTATATAATAAATTAACAACAAATTTCTATATGGAAAGCTATTCTTTAAAACGATTGCATCATAATTGGTTATTAAAAAACAGATATTGTTCGACAGGCCGTTTTATTTCAAAATATTATCTTGAATTAAAAAAAAATAAAACAAATGTTATATAACATGTTAAAGGGACATTCCGAATTTGAAACGAATGAAAATGTTATAGTCGGTTGGAGCACACCCTGAAAACCAAACTCCATTTAGTTACACGTTACTCATGCCATTGCCATATAGAAGGGGGCTTCTACATAGAAAGGGTCCGATGCAGTTCAAGTTTGGCACAATACCGAGAATCCTTAATTTTTCATACGTCAACAAATATGGCCACGCCTAATTTGAATTTTTTGGTCACACTTTCAACATACCGCTGCATGGACGTATGTACATTTTTTTATTCTTCACTTTTATCATAAATGCCATAGACTTAGTTTTGTCATAAAATATTTTGTGATATCTTTTATAAATACTTTTTCCATTATTCACTGGTTTGCGATACACCATGCACATGTATGCATGTACATGTTATACAATACACTGCATCGTAGGTAACGTATGATATTAAACATGCAAAGACACCAAACGAATAATTTTCATGAGTCATCATTGCTTTCTATATATACTAACAACAACAATAATATCATCCACATAAAGTCATTGTCAACAATAGGTAAGCCCAACCAACATTAAACTAAGGGCCACCATGTTTTGTTCAACGCAACAACTGATTTTGCCGCCATTTTTAATAATACATATTTTCACATGATTATGAGAGAGAAGAACAATTTTTTTTATTATTATAAGGCTTTCATACACACACACACATAAGGAATCACTTTCTACTCATCTTAGACCTGCGGTCTAGTGAACTAAGACCGTGTTAGATACATTTTTTTAATAAAATTAAATAAGAATTGGAATTAAAAGTTTGTAATGACATAACAGCCACTCTGTACTAATTATATGCTATATTGTACGCTATTGCTTTAAGCTGAGGGCCGACAGTTTGGCATGAACGGTCACAAGTATTGATGAGTTGTGACAGATTTTTTTACCTAATAATAACAAAAACAACTAAAATAACAATAATAAAAAAAACAACAACGACGGTAGCAGCGACCACAGCACTAACGACTATAAAACCAACACCAACCAACAATATATACAACAACAACTATGAAGACAATAACAAAAAAAACTAACAATAATAATAGTGATTACCACGCTAACGACGACAAAGCCATCAACAACAACAATAACAACAACTACAAATACTTTTTTATATAGGCTTTCTAATATGTAAATCAAGAACACTAACACCAACAACGAATTTGATGAGAAATCATAAAATGATGCCCTATTAAATTACCTGGACTCACTGTTTGTGTTTTTATTCTTTTTTGTCCCCTTCTTTCTCAATTCATCATCAACGATTATTCTTACAATAGACATTGTTCAAGGTGTTGTTGTTATAATTGAAGTAAAACGAGTAAAAAAACTGAATTTAGTTAATTTAGTTTGGACATCTCTGCATCTACATATAGACGGTGGGCGCGTCAGGAATGTGATTACGCCCTTTAATAGTGCATGTATTATATAATGGCTTGCAAGGCGAGTTTCATGTTAAGTACGTTTTTTTTTAATTGTGGGCGTGGCTGATATCCGAGTAGTCCTGTTATTAGTACATCAATTGATGGAGTTTAATTTTTGTGGCAGATTAATAAATATTTGTCGATTGAGGGCGTGCCTATTTACTTACTTTGCCCGACATAAAACGCAATCTGCGTTTCGGCCTGTGAGAGTACCAAAAGCAGGCGGACACACCGGACAGTCATGTTAGATGGATTTAGATTTAGATGCTGATCACGAGTCTTTGCGGGGTTTCTGACGCCTTCTTCTGGGTGTTGCAAATGGATTGACAAACTTAGTATACCGCCATCTTGTGTGGAGGGCATAATAATTTAAATATCACGTTGTACAGCAACAATACATTGAAGAATGGTTTGCTATTTATTACCGCCACATAATACCACTGTAAGTGAATATGTATCTATTCTTAATCAAGACAAAAAGATCATTTACACATATTTTGATGCAAAGTCTTTGTCATTATATTTTGAAAAAAAGAAAAAACAGAATTTATCTATTACAGATTATTAGTCATGCTTTGTTACACAAAGCACACGTGAAGCTGTTGGAAATGGTGCATATCCTATATTATACGGACAAATGGCTACACATGTGTATATATGATACGTTCGTTCTTAAATGTGATATAAGTCCATTTTCCTAAAATATTACATTTAGTCATTCTAATGGTTATATGGATGGAAACTGAATTATTATGAATTTAGAAGTTTTTGACAAATGGATACTATACCGTTTTGCGTTTAAAGAACTCCGCTGTGCATATGTTGAACATGTGTAATGTGTAAATCTAGATGATTACATACCGACCTGCCCCCTCTACCGGCCAATAACCAACTAAATGTGTAAACAATACACAACCACTAGTTTACTTAAACGCGTGTGTGTGGGGATTTGTATTCCCGAGTTTGTTTGCCTTAACAAAACAACGCTTTCGGTGCTAATGTGCTATAACAATTTAGTTCTAAAGTCTTGTTGTCAGGCGTTACCTTTCTCCAGTCACACAGTCAGCCCCTGCAATGAAAGTCCTTTTCTGTCATCTCATCACATCTCATCTCACTCCATATACGAGTTATATAATAAATTATATGTATAACAATACAGCCTATATATGAATACACTTGTGTATACTGTATAAAAACGCTGATAGAGGCCTTTGCTCTTGACTTTGTATGTATGAAAAATAGAAATATTTTATGTGTGTCTATACAAAAAAAATGTTTATTTATTTGCCTGACAACTGCTATAAAAACAGCTGTTTAATGCTGTGTCGAAATTCTGCAAAACAACACGACTTCCTCTGCGTCTCCCTCTGTTTGTCTTTCCGCTCTCTTTCTGTTTCTACATAACCTTACTGCCTTCTTTTACATAATATCTGCAATGTTTTTATTCCGGTTTTGTTTTGCTCAGCAACTTCGTTAGAGTTTGTTCATTTTTATTTTTATTGTTATTTGTTGTTGTTCAAAACTGGGTGCGTTCCCTGCATCCTTTAAGTGGCAAAAAAGGAAAAAATAATAATTGGCAAAAAATAATATAAAAATGGCGGCAAATATGGCCACCAAGAAAAATGAGAAAACGACACCCAAAACTCCCCTTAAGTTGCTCCAGCATTCACGTGAGTCTTATGCTGTCTCTCGCGAGAGAACACCTTCTCTCTTATTTAAGAGGCCTTTTCTTTCCTTTCTAGTTACTGTGTTTGTTTTACTTTTTAACCCTGTGTTAGATACGTTATAAAGGTACATACATATATACTAATGTGCATTGTATGCATGATTTACATCCATGAAGTAATAGCTTATGGCAAAAGTAAGTCAGACTCTAATGCTGAGTATGCATAAATTTATTTTTATCTCTACTTTGTTGTTCAACTTCTTCTGTACGGTATACACTTAACGAACTTTATATCTAAAAATTTCTGACTGGGATTAACATTTTTTAAGAAAAAAGTTCTTTTTAAGCTTAAGATTTGAAAATTTGATGAAGTTAAATTTTTGTACTTGTATAACAATATCACATTTGCACGCCTTGACTTAAGGACAGAGAGATATATTTACCAAAATGTTTCAAAAAATGATTCTAAACGGTTCGATATAAGAAACAAGTGATTATTTATAGTGGGTTATACCCGACCATTTACACAGTTGAATTCGGTCCAACGAGGTTTTTTCGGTTGATATTTCACTGTGGTTCGACTGCGCATTACCACTCACCACGTCATTGTACAACTTATGTTATAATTATATAAGTAAATGCGAGGCATGGTCATATAGGTCATTTCGTTATATGAAAAATTTGATCGAATATAAATTTCGGACAGTCAATTATTAAGCCAATTAACTATAATCATAATAAGACCTTATACGGGGAAATGCTCCAAAAATATTCTGATTCGGTTCATTTTTATTAGGGTACCTTTGCGAACATATTACAGACAGACAGACAAAGAGATGAACATGGTTAAAATGGATCGGTATAAGTAAAGAAGGATTTGGAACTTGCCTTTAGGAATTGCAAGCATCCGCACTCTGACACAAGTGTCGCAGGGTGTAAAAATGAGTTTATTTTTAGCCAACTTGTAAACCTGTGAGTATGCGTATAATAACAAAAGTTGGGATATTTATTTATTTTTGAAAATCATGCCATTTTTATTGTGCACTGAACATATATAAATATTATGTATTTTTCTATAAATATATTTTTATGTGCTTGCACATTATTGGTTGCATGTAATTATATAATATTTCCTCATTATGCATATACGAGTAATTCTCTTGTTTATACAGCAATTATCAGCTTATCAATACCATATAAATTATTTATTACAAACAAATGCAGCTTAAAATCTCGATTTTATACGGGCAAAAAAAATTAACAAACAAATAGGAGAAAATTAGTCATATTTATCAGTTAATTAAGAATATAAAAATATATTTAAATCTCTAAATTACGGATAATTGAACATGACAAAAACTTAACATATAAAATAATCTTTAGTAACAACAACAAAGTACAGATGTTTATGTTGAATGAAATATTAGTTATACTACAGCTTCAGTTGTACCAATTAAGTCAGTCAATTAAACAGTAACATTTCTCCATAATATTTCCCATTTTTGATGTTTTTGGAACCTGTGACTTGGCATGTATAACTGTGTGCTGATTAGTTAATATTTTGAATAGGGCTGAATTACGTTTTATGTGAAAAGCATTGCAAGTCTATATTATATATATACATAACGTTGGTTTTGCCATCTGTCCCAGTTTCGGAATTTTAGTTTATTTGTACTCATCTCGTTATTTTCCTAAATGAAATGTATATGTATGCATAATTTTTAAGCTTCAAATTTCAACTTTACATTTTCTACCAAAAACATAGACGGACGCACGGACGCAACTGGTCATATAATCGCCAATTATACTGAAATAGTTTTTGATTGCTTCTCCTATATGGTGGCCATATGAAATAACAAAATTAGCACACCTATTTCATTAGTAACATACCCGAACAATACTTTTTTATTAAAATTTTTACATATTAGATGAACGGATCGTAAAGAAAGAGTTTTTATACAATACTATACACACCTAGCATAACATGTGTGTATGAGTAGAAATGAAAACAATGAACAAAGCAAATTAATCATTGCTTATAGACAGAGTTTAAACAACAACAACAACCAAAACGATAAAAACAATAACAATAACAATAAAACAAAAAATGAAACGAAAGAAAGAAAATTAAAAAAATATTGAATGAAAACTGAAACGTTCTTGTTGATGAAAATTAACAACAACAACAACTGGACAATTGTGTTTATAAATTAATTTTTATTTTTATAAAAAAAAAAAAAAAATTACAAACAAAACAAACCACACGTTTATTGACTCTATTGCATTAATCACTAAGAAAAAAATTGCATGCGACGGTTGACTTGTTTCAGAGCGTTAAGAAACGGAAACAAAATGCGTCATTTTTATACCCACCAGGAGGTAGATGATAATGTTTATTATAAAAACTCGGTTAGAGAGGCAGTCTGATATGAGTTCTTGATTAGTGTTAAAATTCTGGCATAATCTAGTTATGTCTGTCTGTCTGTCTGAGCTTCCGCTGATACAGATAAATATTTACACTTTATTGTAATACAAATCCATCAGAGGCCGTTCTATAATCTAAGCAAATGTTATTTTATTATCATAAGAAGAAAATGATATAATTGAAAAGTTTTTCTTAAAGCCACGCCTTGTAATGGTTTTTTCGTATTTGTTAAAACAAGCAAGAAGAACAAGATTTCAAAAAAATGTGACAAAAACTTATTTTAAAACACGCCCACACAGTTTATAAACATTTTCGATAGAAGCTAAAGTGGTGGGTATTCCAGATTGTGATCTTGAGCCATATATAACTTTTCTTTGCTTATAGTTTCTCTTATTCTTCTTTAGGAACATTAATCGCAACAAAGTATTTTTTTAAATGAATTCAGTAACTACACGTTGTTTTTGTTGTTTTTACATATTTGCAATTATAATAACTTTTGTGTATCTGTCCCACTTAAAGCTGAACAATGTCCTTGGTGTTGCTCTCTCTTACGAAGCATTTAACGTTGTTGTTATAGAAAACCTTAAGATAGCGCATCGGACACACCGAGTTACACAATTTGAAATGTTTAATAGATGCTTAGGTGTTTCCACAGCATTTCATACTCGCTTAAATGATAAATGGTTGGCAAAGTAGAGAAGAAAAAATAAAACATAACACCATTAACCAACCATCATAATCATCATAATAGCGTTTTAATAATTATCACTTGAAATTCATAATTATTTTTATACATATCTGACATGCCTTCCATTGTTGTTGTAGTTGCTGTTTTTGCCAATTCTATTTCAATGCCAAACCGGCATAATTTCGCATTAAGCAATATATTGTAATTCTGGGCTACTGCTGCGTCTTCTAGTGATATTTCTTTGTTTTGTGGTTACACTTAATTATCGCATATAATGCATTTAATTGTCGTTCATTTACGTGTGTGAATATGTATATGTATGTGTAGTTATCAAGAATTAGCTGACTCTGACTCAACGTTACGCATTGCAACTCAAGAGAATTCATGGGTTTTGGTGTTGCTTTGTTTTCTTTGGAATTCATTGCAAAAATAAGTAAAATTTCAGTTTCATTCATTGAAATTCCATCGCCTAAGTAGTACGAGCATACTGGGGTTGTCAGGCCTTTGGTAACTTTCAGATAGAAAAACAAAAACAACCTCATCCTCAACAACATTATTGAAATATTTTTAGATGTTCTTCGAATATTATTAATGTGAGAGGGGGAGGGTTATAGGAGAATAATTCATTCATATACTTTAGAACCACGCCTTTTAGTAATGTTTCAAATTCATTAAAGTAAGCGAGAAAGAAAAAACATATCCAGATTCCACTTGACAAACAATTTTTAACATCACTTATCCCATCAAATCAAATTTTTACTTTATTTGTAATTGTTTCGGTTGGCCCGCAGCTGGGGGGAGAAGGGGAGAGATAAAAATGTCTGTTTATTTCTCTTGTCCGCAGTCAATTGGAATATTGTTCAATGTTATGGAATCAATTTTATCACATCCACGTGAATCGCATTGAAAGGGTACAAAAAACTTTTAGTAAACTTGCACTTAAATTGCTAAATTGGTCTGGGGTCTCTACCATATCCTAGTAGAAGAAAACTGATTGGATTACAATCCCTCGAAGGCAGAGGGAGTGTGAGAGTTTAACTCCGTAGATTGAAATAAATAAATAAAAGAAATGATTAGAAACGAGACTCTTAGAAATGAGTCCTTTTTATTTAAGTGAAAGAAATAAAATAATTTCTCAATCCTTGACGTTAAGGCCTTTAATGAAGCCTTAGAATGCTTCTGTGGTTCCGTATTTGACATTTCACTTGGAGGAGCCTCCAAAAAAGGTGCAAAAGTATACGGAAATGTGTTAGAAATTTTTCAGAAATTCTCAAGTGGGGGCCGAAAATACGACCATAACAACCAAATCCTTCTATGCGGAATCGGAAGACACACTGGAAGCTGTGAGAGAGTCTATTTTTGGCATCAACAATTATGGCAAATGTCAAGCTTTGTTGTCATTTGAAATGAAGCCAATTAGTATGGAGTGCAACCAACACTCAGTCACTCGACAGTAACGCGACAATGACAAATGAGTTAAACAATCAAAATTGAAATCAAAACAAACGTTTATTGTGCGTGAAACATTTTAATTAATTCAAAATTTGTATCAAGTGACGCCAAATCTGGTCGCTACACATCTATCTAATCATGTAGAAAGAATCTTAAATAAATACAACAACAACATGTTAAACATAACAAATAAACCAAATATGTAAAACATTGATCAAAACGAAATAAATTAAAACAGAAATGAGCTGCTTGTTATAAAAGCAACCAAAATAATCAGAGTTTAAGGAGAAACTGAATAAACGGGAAATATTTGACTGATTAATTGAAATTAAATTCTGTTTCAGTTAATTAACGCTGTATTAGGTGTAAACGGAACAGAAAAATGCAACAAAACGTTTGCGAAAATGAGAATTTTTGGAAATGAAATTCTTCCTAATTAAAACATTCACGAACATAGCCTAAAAAGTGCATGAATCCTTTTTTGATAATTTCTACCAAATTGGTCTTGACTGTCATGCTTCGCATTCACATTTCATCATTTCCTCATTCTGTTATGGTGCAGAAGCTATTACGTCACATTGTCTAAATATTGTAAATAAACAAAAACAAACTTTGCCAAAATACTTCCTTCCTTCATGCAACACAGTGCGAAAAGTCCAGCGGTATCTGAAAAGACAAAAGACATTCTTGGTAGTTGGAAGGAACCATAAGGCGCATCGCATAAAAATCTAAAATCTAACGTTTACCATAGCTGGACCATGTCAGTTGAATGGACAACAACATTCCAACCAAGATGGTATCGCGAACGAAAGGTACGGTAGAAAGTACAATTAAAACTTCGGTTAAAAAGCCAAGTGTTCCGTCGACTCTACGCCATACTGTTGCTTGATAGCCAAGAAAAAAATATAAAACTATTTAATTCAATTAAATTTGTATCAAATTAAGGGGATCACCGTAGTATGTGATTTAGTTAAAGAGCTTTACCCACTAACCCACAATCCTTGATCTCACCTGGTGCTGGTAATAAGATGCATATGACAACGGCAGCAGCCGCAGCAGCGGTAATTACGAATACAATTGCCAAGTCTGAATAATAAACATTTTTAAAGTCATACGTAATGTTTTTGTTTTAATGATATTCTTACACCAATCACCTTATGAAAGGGAAATTGATTAGGCTGGCCAAACTGTTTGTAACATTTCAACAAGGACAACGTACCTTCTCCTAAAAACCTGATTCAGAGACTTTTAATAGAGCTGAATAGAAATTTATAATTTTAATCACGCTCTCAAAGTGTAGAATTTTTGCTATTTTATAAAGTTTTTGATTTAACATAAACCTATTTGAGAAGTCTTCATAGTTGAAAACCATCCTCGTACAAAGTTCTTCTCCGATAAAATTAAGCATTTAAGATTTGGTTTAAACTGAATATATTTTTTCTTGTTGTTTTTATATAATTTAATTGTTTTTTTTATTGTTGTAGCTATTGTTAAAGGCTTTTTAGCCTTCGGTTAAACAACTGAAGCGTACAGCACATTAAAAGTCAAAGGAGTGGTTTGTTAAGAGACACACAAGTCACCACGAGTATAGCTTAAGCTGTCATTATAAATATCGTGCAAAAAATTTTAAAAAACTGATGGACAGACTGACAGACAGTCAGTTCAGTTCAGGTATGAAATGTAGATGGCAAAAATATATGTACAGTATAAAAATCAAGCAGTATTTGACTTAAGACTTGTAATAAACACCCTGCATCTTGGAATCCACGTCTGCTTCACGCTTCTAACACATCGATTTAAATCTTAATATATATAGAAAATGTAACTTGGACCAAATTGTGGGTAAATGTTTTGGGTTTAACATGGTGAGAGATGTCCCAGTAATAGACGGATGTACGGACAAAGTCTACTTACTTCGGATTTTGAGCCTAATAAGGCCTAAATAGGGTGTTGAATTCAAAAGTGGTCTAAGTCTGATTTTGAAAAATATCGAAATTTAATAAATAACCGGAAACTACTTAGTCGAATTTTCATTATAGACTGATCGAAGGTACTTGAAAACCATTTGTTACCAAAACGGCAAAAGCCTCATTAGTAGCGCAAGCTTACTAAAAAACTTTCAAAAATCTCTTCAGCTGTTATAAACGTCGTGTTAAAATTGAAGCCACCCATATGTAGGGTACATGTAGGGTACATAGAATACGATTTGTGAGACTGTATGTTGCATTGCATTTGAAACTAGTTTGTCGACGACAACGACAACGACGACTTTGTGGCTTAAGGCATTTAGAACCACAGAATGAATCGAATGACGAGTGACGAAAGATTTATATTCACAATGACGCTACATACACGTTTGTCATATACATATGCAAAAAGCAACTAAATGCAGCTGCATGGTATGGCGAACACTACAGCCATAATTGTTAATCACGTTACATGTGCAGTATATATCGTGTTTGGTCCTAATGTTTGGTTTATTCAGTTTACCCGAAACAAACAAAGAAACGCTACTTAACGTCCATTTATATGTCTTACTTAATATGATATATAAACAATGCATATACTCGTATATGTTTATTTATATTGTTTTTATTTTGATGTTTTTCAGTTCATCTAAATTCACCATCAAGTCTTGACCTTTGTATTGATTCTATGCTTACACAAATACATATAATGTCCAGCCTTGATGTGGTGCGATTATTATAGTATCAAGCAGAGAGATGATTAGCATTTCAACGACATTAACAACAGCAGCAAACTATAAAGTAAATTAAAAAAAAATTGAATTGCGCGCGCTTCACTTCAAAACAATTTTAACCTTGAAAAAATAATAATAATAACTAAAAGCATCGTTAAGTCTTTTGTTGTTATTAATGCTTTTGCAAATATACATGCATGTGTATGCATTTTATTGCAATTTATAACTTACAAGTTATTTAATTTAACACTCGTGCATACTGTCACTACTTGTTCACGTTTTCAAAGAAATATATCTATCGGTGCTGCGTTGGACGCATATGCACGTACAAATGTATATGTGGGTAATTAAAGTTTAAACTGTTTTATACTGAACTGAAACTTATTATTTGTTAATGTACCCTCTTGGGTACGGCATAGGATCCTATAAAAAGGCGCACACATATATTCATTTCTTTTTTTTTTTTCCTAAAAATATAACTTTTTCGGATATATGTACGCGATACTTCAGTTGCAACACAGTAGCACCGTACATTCACTAACACATATGTGTTAAAAAAGCTTCCACTTCACTGTAGTGACTGTATTGTTGTTATTCATAGAAGTTGTTATAGAAAGAAACGCGTGCGTGAAATGTTGTTTGGTCATGTTTTTGTAATATTGCTTTGTTGTTGTTAACTTTTTGTTGTTGTTGTTGTGGCTGCTGCCGCTTATATTGTTACTGTTTTTTGTTTTAGTTGCTGACGGCGTCCTCATTCTTCTTTTTCATCTTTTTTTTTATTTTATATTATTATTGTTATTGTTGTTGTTGTTGTTGGGCTTTGTACATAAAAGTAACTAACTATATCTTGTCTTAGCATCAATTTTAAATACCCTCCACCGCCCAATGAGCCACCCATTCAATAAAAACATACAAATGAGCGAACGGACATGTGTATCAGTATGAAAATCTGGAACGACTTTGTGGATCAGATATCAACATAGATAGTTATTAGAAGGACGGATGGTCAAACAGATGAGCGCATCTATCCAATAGATGATGAAATAAACGCACAGGTGGATCAACTGATGGGCGGACAGATAGGAATTCCTGAAATATATCATGTGTACAATTAACACTTGACCTCCACTAACGCTTGCGAGTGGTGCAAGCGTTCATAACATTATAAATTCTGTAATTACACCCATAGAGTAGAGTAAAACAATTAGCACACATACCCATAAAGCAATGTATACAGACTCAGGCACATACACCTATAAACACAAACAATTGTTATTAATAAAAAATAAAAAATAAAAAATAAAAAATAGCATAAAACTAAAATTAAATTTGTATAATATTTCCAAAGAAATCTTTATAGACTGCATGTCTACTTGAAATTGTCTAAACACATGCTACTTATGCATAAAAAAAGTGTACACAAACAAGCGTTCACACACGCGCGCACACAAACTATACTACTAACAACTATATTCATTGTTGTTGTTATTGTGATAATATTCATCAGTCATTTGTTGATGCTGCAGCAGCTTTGTTTTTCATTTGTTTGTAGCACAAGTTAAAGTGTTTGTTTAACTATATGATAACTGTTGTAACAGCTCCAACTCAACCTCCATCTCCATCTGAGGTATTATTCAAAAGACAATAAAGTGATATAAGTGTGTACAATATGTATCCAAGTGAGGTAGAATTAAATGAATTGCCATATGATGATTGTTAGTGTTTATTAACTTGCAATAATTGTACATTTTTATGAGCAAGGGAAACAAGTGTTGTATTGTTAATGTTTTCATTTTCCTAACGCTCTAAATATTCGAAGAACATCACATTAGCAGGAAAGTCATATTGACTTTAAAGCAGCGGTTGACAAGCTGGGGCCCCCATGTATTTGTTAAAGGCTCTAGCTCCACATCAAAGCTTTTTCTTTCACTGCTCTTTTGATTTTAAAATTAAATGCTTGAAGATTTCGAACTTTTGAAAAAATACTTTTATTCATCTTTCTATTTTACATATACATATATTAAAGACCGGAATTTAAAAGGTTGCACCGGTACCTTGAAAACATTAAAAAAAAATATCTATAGCAATAATCTTCAGATTTCTGTATAATGAGTGGGCGTGGCATATATATAATTTTGTCTCTTTGGAGGACTTTTAATGTATATTTTATATAAAAAGTAAATTGTCGAACATTGTACTAAATTTTTTTTTATAAATTGTGGGCGTATCTGTCGCCCATTTTTATAAAGTCAATGAATTATTTCAAATTATGTAAATTGAACATTTACATTTTACATTTGTTATCGTAATTATGGACCAATTATGGGCGCGGTCATTAACCGATTCTGCTCTGCTCTGTTAACTGCTAACAAATTCTATTAAGCAACGAATCTATGCTTGCAATATTTTGGTTTGGGTTTAGTAGGTAGAAAATACTGCTTCAACTGCTTCTGTAAGTTTTCTTTCTTAATTATGTATTATATGTAAATTTATAACACCTTATAATAGAATATAATTTGCTTTTTGCGTTTGTGTTAAACTCACCCAATCCCTGTTCATTGAGTTAACATTGAAAATGTTTCTGATTCTGATTCGGTTGGATTGGAACAGTGTAAAATGTTTTGCTTTAATAACACTCTAATTTTCTTCTTATTGTTGTTGTTGCATTCAATGCTTATTATTTCCATATATGACATTTTGTATGTACATGTTCATTAATAATTATTTTGTACGATAATTCTATTTTTCTAAAGACACTTGAATAATAAACAAGTGTGTCCATGTGTGTATGTGTGCATGAAAAAACACTTATACGTAGTGTAGAACGTGATTATTTGTATGTAAATGTTTTAATGTTTATTTTATAATTGCTGTTGTTGTTGTTAGGAAATACAAGAACGTATATGTTGGCGGTGTCGGTGGTATCGATATTTTCGAAACATGTACATTTACAATATAGAACCAACGAACAATAACAATTACTTGTATGCATTATCAATCGCCACCGTCATCATCATCATTATCGTCATCCACATCGACATCTACATCCTCAGGTGTGCATGCAAAGCAACGTTTCAGGGTCAACAGTGTTTATAGCTTAAGCTGTAGCTGTACACCAGTTAATTTTGCTCACTCTGGTGGTGATAAACTTTTTAATATATATCGTACACATGTATGTACGTGCGAAATATTATTAATTTTATTTATGGTGGCAAGAGAAACGAGTTTTCAATTGTTGTTGTTGTTGTTGTTGTGTGTTGCTTTTGCTGTTTCGTGCTTCGCTTTTTATAAATACATTGTATGTGCATTTTTGTTCTTGTTGATATTTAAAAATAATTGATAGATTTGTCTCAAGCCAACTAGTAAATACCCTTTGTCTTGAGACAATTTACGAATTCCGAAAATGGCTTATCGATTAAAGGCGTGGCTGATGTATTTCAAGAGATAATTTATATTGTAAACTAATCATTTTTTATGTGTAGGCGTGGCTAAATATATTTTATTTATATTATATGTAATTTTACTATAAAATATATCCTAATTTCTGATTTTATAAAATTTTACCAACTGAGGGGACTTCTAATAACTGATGGACTGACGGACAATTCAATGAATTTTCTGCTTATTTATACACTCTTTAAGTTTGAAAATTGCAAGTGTAACAATTAACTTAATGAAATGTGTATTAAATCTAAGCTTCTGCAGTACGGGCACAGCTAACCAATGTATGTGCCATGTAGCCGATGTGACTGGCGCCATAATTACTAAGCCTTTTCTTCAGCTCTCATATGCATATATTATATTCATATGCCGCTTAATTATTACACGATTTAATGCTAACACACACACATATGTATATATATATTTGTTCATACGTTTACAAATAAGTACGCACGTATGTTTTTTTGTCGCTTACTGTGTCAACACATGCATGACGTTTGGTTGTTTAATTTTAACCATTTTTTTCATTTCAATCTCTCTCTTTATTATAAATTTATAATTGCAAAAAGATTTACAGGTTTTATGCAAAAAAAAAATACAAAAATAAAAACAAATATTTATTTCACCATAATATGAAAAAACAACCGTTAATCAGTTATATTAATTATAACTCCTTTTTATGGCTCCATCATAAATTTATAATATATATGTAAGTACACATTGGTTCGCTTCATATTAAATTGTCATTATCTTGTTAAAGAGTACTCAATTAATCATAATGTTAATATGAAAATAAAAATAATTTAAACATGAAACATTAACAATTTGCTTTTTATGCGATTTCAATTTTATTATGCAGTGTTTGTGACAACAGGTAAACCATAAAGTTATTGACAATAATTAATAGTTTATAGATTTATTAAAGAAGGACGGAATTTATAAAAGAGTTGGATTCAAAAAGTTTATCATAACGAATCAAATATTGAATAAAAATTTTCAAATTAATTAATTGATCGAATAAAAAAAATTAAAAAATTTGAATAATTAAAAAAATATAATAAAAAATTTTTTATTAAAAAAATTTTGCAATGAAAATAGATCTAAAAAATCAACGAAATAAACCAAAAATTTAATAATATTGCTATTAATCGTTTAATAATAATTAAAATTTTTTAATTTAATGAATAATAAAATTTCGTTCCTTTTTTATTGCAGGTACACCGGTTTTTCAATATCCCACACCGCTCAGTCCCTCCTGTTCGATGCATAGTCCCTCATACGGCGGCGGTGAAGTATTCTTTCCACGTAGTCGCAGTACACCACGAACACCGCGTACAAGCGTAAGCTTTGCAGCCGGCGATGAAGTGAACTTCTTCCATCAGTCGTCACCGGCAGCGTCGAGCGGTAATAGTGCAGCAGCAGCTACCGGTCAAACCGAAAACAGTGCCAATATCAACAATAATCCACAACCGCCACAATCCGCCCCACCTGTTACAACATCAACCAGTCACCATCATATGCATTTTCCCCTGCATCCGAGAGTGGTGGCTTTTCATCACACCGGCTGTTATCAGTGCACACCGCCACCTACACCCACCACTGCCACCGCCAGTACATCGACCGGTACCTCAACCGGAGGTGGAACAACACATCGTCATTTACATCGCAGCCTTTCCGATACAGCCAGAAGGTGAGTGTAATTTTTTTTTTGTTCTGTTTTTTCATAAGACTTTTTATCGTAAAACTTATGTCCGTAAGTCCGATAAACTGTTACACAGAGACGGAAATCAACAGCAATATCGCTAATAAGCCTAAAGCTCTATTGCAGCAAAGTTGGTACCCATGCCGGATCCTTTATCGATACTTTGGCCAAGGAGAAGGGTACTCCAGATTTGTTCTAAACCAAAAGTGTTTTCACTTATTGTAGCACAACAACAATAAACCTCACGTCTTTATCAGCATACTGACCCACTGCCCAAACAATTTATATAATTAAAATACATTTTATTGCTTCGTGCAAGTCGTTTTGCCCGAGTTTGCATTTAAAACGAATTGAGACCTAATGCAAATTGTTGAATCCTCAAGATTGTCAAGTTAATAAATTTAAATTTTTATGTGCTCATTTACGAAATAACAACAACAAGCACACACAACAAAGGCAGGCATTAATTCATAATAAACTTTTAATAAGAGAAGGATAACGAGCAGAACAGAACAGAACAGACGAAACATTATCACAGTTAGCAGCCAGTGCGGTGGAGATGCCATGAAGTAGATTAGTGCTGATTTTCTTAAAGAGTTTATTGCACTCGTAGGCAACGTATATAAACAGAAGTATAATACATAAATAGTTTTTATAGTTAAAAAATATAATAAAAATTCTCCCATGACTTATGCGAGCCCCTAGCCACGCTTAATTAGCTTTAACAACGCTGCCCTTGTTTGGGTGGACATAGCCAGCGAAAGGGCATATAAATAAAAGCGAAAACCAAAGTATAGTTTACAAATTAAAAAATACAATAAAACTAAAAGCGATAATCTTTTATGCTCATAGTATATAGTATGGAGATATATTTAGTCCGTTGAATATTTTTCTTACAGATTGCGCTTAACTTCAACCGGCGAAGATGAACGCGAATATCAAAGTGAACATGAGACCAGTTGGGATGAGTTTGATGAACGTTTTGATAATTTTACTGCCGGTCGTGAACGTTTACAGGAATTCAATGGACGTATACCACCACGTAAAAAAAAAAAAGACAACACTACCAGACCAAAATCGGAAAAAAAGGTGAGAAGATTTTCAATCATTTTATATATTTGAAAAGTTTCAGATAAAATACTTCAAACCTTCTTTATTTCACACAAATTGCACTTTTTTGCGACTTCTTTACGGGTTGATCCAATTATGAAATTTTGTTAGCTGAACAAATAAAACATCTATAAGTCCGGACTCTTAAAAAAGAAATTTGTATGTATCCCAGAAAGGCGATGCTCTAGGAAAGAGCTTCTAAAACATTAGTTATTATAATAATATCGTATTAAGCAGATTCTTACATTTGTGATTCACTATTCATAGATTTTTAAAATTTACTTATAAAGAGTCAGAGAATTAATATTCTGTAGCAAGGTTAAATCTAAGAAACAGTATTCAATTATTTCATTGTTAGCCAATTACGTCCAATTTGAATAAATCTCTAAGCAAAGCTTCTATATTTCACGATTCACTTTCATTAAGAACTCATGGCCCGCAGACAAAAGGGAAAATGCCTATTCTGAGGACTACTTTTAGACTCGGTCATTTTCTTTACAATCTATACTAACTTCTTTCCTATATTCCATTGCTGTCATATCATATATGATTATTGATTATGATTATTTTTATAACGTTATAAGATTGCGTTGAACAGTTCAAGCAATGACTTGAAGATCCCACAAACTATGCGATACAAGTGATTTCTGTGTTTTTGGGTAAAGAGTTTTATACTCTAGCATGTATTTTTGAGGTTGACATTTTCAGAAGCTTCCCGCTTTAGTCGAGGTTGTAATAATCGTCCTTCCATCGGACATCGTACACTTAGGTCCCGTAAAGCGGTTATTCGCAAGCGGTACTGAAGCATAGACGTTTCAAGATCGTTGCATAGAAGAATTTTCTTGTTCTTTTCTTAAAAGCTATACATTTGACGCCTAAGTAGAAATAAGTAGAGTAAAGAAGTAGTCCTAGAATAAACAAGAGCAGATTTCATAGATGCGTAAATTTTTCATTTTTCCTTTCTTTTTCAATTCTTCTATATTCAGCGATTGAAGTTAACATTTTTTGTTTTTGTTTTGCGAAATATTGAACTTGTCTAAAAGGTCATTAACTCACATCTGGGGAAAAAAAATAAGAAATAAAAACATAAACTAAAATACTCCACACACTGAATCATGCACAACTAAAACCCATTAAAAAACTATAGCAAAGAAATATTTCTACACTTCGAAGACTAATACACTACAGCTGTTGCGTTGATAGAAAAGTAGGGAGCGTATAGACACATGCCTCCTTTAACGAAAATGTGAGGCCGGGGGAAAATGCAACAGAATAGTTACTGTGTAATAAAAGAGGGGAAAGAAGAAGAAGAAGAAGCAGCAATGATATCGGGACAGGACAATCTCTTATGATTACAGGCGTTAGAAAAGTAGAAACAAAGATTTCGAAAAAAGTTCTTTTGCTTGAATTTCCTGGAAAACAAATCATTGTCACATAGCGATGCCTGTGAAGGTGTCTGTTTTGGTTTGGTTTCGGTCGGGGCGTACAAAACATATTTTCGCAGATGGATAGGAGGCGAAGAATGAGAGTCAGTTGCGTATGTGTAAAAAGCAATAACACGCTTTCTAGCAAAGTGACAAATTGCACAACCATAAAAATCTAAACACACATGAACATCTGACATCAACATGCAAGTGTGTGCCTCTCTCTGCTATGGGATAAACACTTACCGTTTCATCTATAAATGTAGATTTAATTATAATACCAGAGCTTTGTGCATGAAGCAGAAGCAGAAGAACGTAAACAAAACTGAAACTGAAAACTGAACCGAACAGCACTATAAATAAAATGCAAATTTGCGATAAAAATTAATTGCGCAGTGTCATAAAAAATATTTTAAAGTTTTTCGTTAATATTGCTGTTGTTGCTGTTGTGCTTGTTACTACAATATATAGCAGGGAGCACAATTATGTGTATGCATGAGCTCAGCTGGCACGGAGTGACTTTCAGTTTGCTGTTGCTTGCTGCCTGGCGCAGAGCGGTTATAAGATATTATAGCCTACTGCTGCCACTACCATTAACTGCACCTTGTCATTTACATGATACAATATTTTTGTTTCTTAATACAATATTATGTTTTATTGTTATTGTTGTCTTTCACACATGTGTCACTTAATGTTTTATAGTGTTTTGTTTTTTAAATTTTTTTCATATAAATAAATGAAACAACAACACAATCTGAATATGTCTGTCGGTCAACTCGTGCTGTGCTTGTTAAGTAAGTTAAGCTTGATGTTGAACAAAGGACTGTCCATAGTCATTGATATTGAAGAAAAAGAAGTCAAGGTTTTTTTATATAATTTTTTGTATTGCAATGCGAAAGGTTATTGTCTCTTATTACGCCTGCAATACCTACCTCAGCTACTATTTGGTATTAAAATTGTTAAAAATATAAATGATGTTGCCAACCTATCCTAACAATGCGAATCAAAGGTATCGGAAGAATAGATAGTTTTATTGTCGATTTATTTCGAATTATTCAATAGATTTCTTAATTTATATACCCTGCACCACTTGTCGCAAAAGGTGTAGTAAGTTTGTGCGGATGTGTATAATTTGCAAACGCCATCTTTAGTTATAATGATCCATTCAGAATCAAAATCTGAACCGATTAAACCATGTCCGTTTGTCTGCCTGTCTGGCCATGTAAATTTGTACTCAAGCGACAGGTCGCATTTTTTAGAATATTTTGATAAAATTTGATACAAGGACATGTATTAGCCCAAAAAGTAAGGAACCCTATTGAAAATGGACCAGACTAGACAATTTTTAGGACTCCTCCCCTATGAGGTACTGTTATAATGACTATTTTTATATAGCAATACTTAACATTTTTTATCAAAATTCAGTTAATTGGCTGGGGCAAATTTGGACCCCATCTGACTATTTTTAAAACCCTTTTTTATTAAAAAAGAAATCGTTATCAATGCGCAATTCTTTATGTTTGTTTTTACCAAAATTTGATGAAAAATAGTTAATAATAAGTTTATCAAATAAAATTTCCGATTTTATAAAAGAAAAAAAAATTTATTATATTTTAATCAGTTTCAAATTTTTGATAGTACAAATAAATGTAAAAAAAATATTTTTTCATTTTTCAAAGAAAATTATTACATTGAATAATACAAATGGTGTAGGGTTCTGCAAGAGTTCTTGAGTTATTTTTCAATAAACACTTTCGGGTGTAAATCAATTTTACCGAATTTTCAATTAACCTTTTGAATGTTAATCTTTGGTACCCTCATAGAGCATCGGTACATAAGTATTTTCTAAATAAACTTGTTGGACACATCCACAACTGTGGGCGTGGCAAATGTATATATATATATTGCGCCCTCTAAAAGTGCATATATTACGTATCAGCTTGCAAGTCTAGTTTTATGATAAAGTCGGTTATTTGTAAATTGGGGTCGTGTCTGTTATCTGACTATGCCCACTTTTTGGCATACTGGCGGAAGGGATAATTATAAAAATCAATACCGAATTTTAAATTTATAGCTCAATTTTTGTTGCAGATACATTGATTTTTGTCGATTGAGTGAGTGACGTCTGACCGATTTTGTCCACTTTAAATAGCGATCTTAAAAAACCAAAAACTTTGTACAACATTTCAACTCAATATCTCAAAATTTACGACCGTGAGAACGCCAACAGCAGACGGAGGGGAAGGAAAGGGTATAATATTAATTTCCATCACTTCGACATATTTAATAGTATAATGTTATACGGAAGGGGTTCTAAAAGAGGGCCGCAATAGTGCTTTCCTAGACACAGAAGGCATACCTGTCGAATTTCTTAAAAAGATATTAAAAATTTTTGAAGGATTTATTATAAGAAATACCGTAGATGGATATATGTGGACAGATGGATATAAATACTCTACAAAATATTCATTTAACACATTTTTGTATTAAATACATACCTAAGTACGTATAGAATAAAATGCAAAACAACAACAAACAACAACTCCGCACATATACCCTGGAGTCTAATAAATGTACTAAATGACTACAACAGCCGACAAGGTTTAACTTAACAACCCCCTATTAAGCAAGAGAACTATTGTGTGTCTTGCCTAAGGTGGCTGACCCAGATTGAATGTATAAAAATGACAGAAAACAATTAAGAACAACACTCACCAGAGAGAGATAAATAAGAGAATTGTGTTAATGCTAACCTCATAAAAAATAATTTTTTTAACCCAAAAGAAAAATCGCCCAAAACTAACCATAGTTCTCTAGTACACGAAAGTTTATCATAAATTATAGGAAAGTCCATTAAAAATGTTCAAATGTGATTAAAGACGTCATAGGGGTTTCCCCATTAGTAAGCAATTGTTTTCCAATTATTGTCTGCACACAATATCTGAGCATAGGTGGTGAGGGTGTAACAAATTCTGTTCAGTTGTTACACTTGACTGAATAAAACGGGATCATAAAATGTTATATAAATTATAATTTATTTGCATTTTATCAACAAAAACAACAACAATAAAAAAATTGAATATGAATAAAAACATTCCAATAAATTTTATTGCATCAGATTTTATGACATGTCCCTCTTCCTTTCGCACTTGTTAAATAAATTTACATAAATACATGTGTTAGAATTTAAATATTTTTATTACTTATTATATGTGTCTACCTCGTTAGCGTTCTATAAAATGAGTAAAAACCCTCGGGTAGTGTCATTTCTTAAAAAAGCACATAATGTGTTTGAAAAGAGGCAAAGATTTATAAATTTAATTAAGGCTACTTAATAAATTTATACAAAATTTGGAAGGTGTATATCTTCTGTACAGAACAAGAGCACCATTTTTAGAATCGCTCGATGGATTGTCCAGTTATAGCGGTTGCGGCCAATTTTATGCACATGGATGGATAAAGTAATTAAAAAAATATGTTAAATTTCAACTTCATAGCTCATATTTTGTGACAGGGTTTTAAAAAAGTAGTATATGTAGTCTACTTCGAGAGTATATATATAATATTCTGCAGTTAGCGGTCTTAAAAGGCAGGCTGCAATCCAACATATTTACATATTTTAGAAAGAAATTTTTTTTTATATCCATATTTTTTGTCTTCTGCTTAAACATTAGTTAAGTATAACCTTTTTACATAAAAATCACTTTCATCTGTACTAAAATAAATTAAAAATAATATTTTCTAAATAAAAATTTTACGATTCTTATAGAAAAAAATCATATTTAAAAAAAATATTAATTTCTCTGTTTTTCTAGGAACAAAGTTTCACTTGGCCAGCTGTAGTGACGGTGTTCGTTTTTGCCATGGGCTGTGGTTTTCTAGTGGCACGATGAGTGCCAAACTTTTTTTTACAAAATAAATTACTTCAACTTTTTGAGAGCAGAAACCCAATAAAATGGAAAACGAATTTATCTAGATTCATAAAACTAGTTCAATGTATTGTACAACAAGTCACAAATAGAAAAAATAATTAAGAAAGAAAAAGAAAATCAATAACTGATGGAGTGAGGAACTTGATCCGTGTTGACCAACGCTAAGCAAAAAATTTAAATTTACACACTCAATAAAAAGAAGATCCTTAATAAAAATAAGTTAGACTGGCAGTAACATTATAAATGAATTACAGCAAAAACACATGCTACCACGATGAATACAACAATATTTTCTTAAATATCTTTTTAATAATAAAAACAAAGCAATATTTTTGGGCTTATGTATTTTGATAACAATATTTGTAAATGGAACACTTATAAACACTTTCTTGTGTGAGTCCCTCGTATCTGTATCAATCTCTTTCTCTATCACTTGACAGTATTCCCTCTAAAACAAAACATTCTAATATAAAAAGTATATAAAGTAAATAATTATTTACCTTAAGATATTTACAATGGCATAATTCTTCATTTTCTTCCTAAAGTCTTGGACTTTTATTAAGCAGTGAGGATTCTGCTTAAAAGTTTCTACAGTTTGTAAATTTAATTGATTTGTTTTCATTTTGTAGATTACTCCACCCGCTGTTATAATTTAATATAATTTTTTCTTAATTGCTTAATTTTCCTTGATTTTGTTTATTTGATCTTTTGAATTTTTTTTGAATTGAGGTCAATGGGTTTTTTTTCGCGTAAGGACAGCTAGCTAAGGGTTTAATAATTTATTAATTGTAAACAACAAATTTTTGTAAATATATATAAAATATTATTTTTTTTGAAACATCTTCCATTACCAAGTAAACCCTCACTGTTTAATTACATTAAAAATATAACATACATCTAGTTAAAGATGTATCTTAATGTAGTACATAATTTAGCCAATATGTAATATATTTAAAAATAATAAAAAAAGGTGGAACAATAATTTTGTAATTTTTGGTTTGGTTTTCTAAAAATAATTTTAAAAAAACCTTTTTTTTTTAATTTTTTGTTTCGTTTGAAATTTTCTAATTTTTTTACCTTAAATATTTTGAAAAACGTTTGAAATTTTTTCAATTCCCAAGTTTTTGTTATTATTTTTAATATTAATTTTTTGGTTTTCTTGCAATCTTTCTCCATCTTTTAATAATTTTTTTTCAAAGAATATTGTTTTTGTTTGAAAATTTTTTATTTGAAAAAAAAATGAAATGAAATTTCTTTAATGTTAATTCATTATCTTAATTCACACAATAAAATTTCAAATTGGTCTCATTGCTTTTACTTAAGATCAACAACAAATGTGTTTTCCTTTTTTGGTAATGTTATTTTTTTTTTTTTGTTTCATGTCTGAAAACTCTTTCTAAACATACGCATGTTACCTAAGTAGTCTAAAACTCAAGAACATTTTCATATTGTTTTTTTTTTCACAATTCTGTAAAAAATTAGAAGAAAAACTTATTACGATCTCTCCTTAACCAAAGCAGAACGAGAGCTCACCAGAAAGAGTCTCTTTTTTCTCTTATTCTTTTTTCTCAAATTTATTTAATTGTATTGAAATTCTTTTAAACACATTTGTAAAATTTATAATAAAAGAAATATTGTAAAAAGAAAAAATGTGTTTACATAAAAAAAAAACAATTCCCAAAAACTAAATGATCTCATAATAAGTTTTAAATTCTTTAAATAAGAATGAAAGCATAATTTTTTGTGTATTATAAATGGATAGCAACAGTGAAAAAGAAGAAGAAAGAAGAGCGTTGGTTTACTCTGTTCTAAAAACGGGACATTTTTCATAATTTTTGTTTCTGTTTTTGTAAGAACACAATTTCTTGTCAATAGACAGCTTTTTATTATTTTCTTACCTTTTCACAAAAATATATATATTTACTGGATAAAATGTATAATTTATATAAATATATATAATTATTTAGTTATTAAGTGGGGTTTATGAAAAAAAAAAAATTCTTTTTGGTTTCGAATATAAAAAAATTTCGACTATAATATTGTATATTATTTCTACATGTAATATTGTATAAATAATTACCAATTACTATACAAAGCATATAGCAGTGTAAGAGAATTTTCATTTGTTGTATTGTTTAAATCATTTTCATACAATTTCTTAATTAGTGAAAATTAAATATAAATTGTTTTTGTAAATTTTTGGAAAGAAGGCAATGAACTTTTCTAGATTTGGTTTTTTTCTTTTTGAAATGAAAAATTTGAGGAAATGCCTCATATACTAAACTAAACAGTAAAGTTCATTCGCATTTTTTCTCCATTGCTAGTTTTCACAATGATCTCCATTTTAGGCAAAAAAAATGTAAACTAAAAAATGAAGTTTATTTGGTAAAAAACATAATTTCCACCTTCAAAAAAAGTCATTTTTTCATATACAATTTTTTTCTTGTATATAAAATATTTTTTTGAAAAAAAAAATAAAGTTGAAAAAGGCCATAAATACGAGTATATAATAATAATAATTGCCAATATTTCTCTTTTTCCTTAGTTTTAAATATTGTACTATCTGCCAATTCATAAATTATTAATATTAACATAAATCGATTAGTGCGTAGTTGGTTTGACTCTCGTCTTGTAATTTAGCATAATTTCTCGTATTTTGTTTCATTTTCTTCCACCAATGTAGCAAATTTATGTTGTTGTCGTAAGCATTTAGTGTTATACTTGTATGGTAGGTGTATTGTAAAAAATAATATATAATAAATGAAAAATGGCATTTAGTTGTTTGCAAATCATTCGAAATGATTAATTGTGAAATGAAGTTGTCTCTTATCTGCTTGTAAACAGTTTTCGTTTGGCAAAGTAATATTTCAAACTCTCTACGATTATTTCCCTTTTTTATTATTATCTATGGTAAATATGTTTAATAAATATCATCCTTATGATAAACGTAACTTTTTATTAAATAAATTATTATATTGAACATGAATTATTATTAAACAAAAACAAAACATGAATATCGATTTTATGTGCATGCACACCGTATACATATATATATATAAATATATTTCAAATAAAAATCAAATCATTTTTATGATCTCATAAATGTTCATACAATAAAGAAAAAGGCATTAAATAAAAGCATTTTTATAAATGAAAAATTCGAATACATGAATATTTCAATCATTCAACGCAGTCTTTACGCATTCCTCTCATTATGAGGGAAATCGTAAGTAAGAAAAATACAACACACGTTTGAGAAATATTCAATCTAACAAAACCAATTGTAATGGTTGTGTTTACCGTTTAATTAGAGTCCTTTTATAAACATGCTAATTCTTGATCAGCATAAAAATCTGTGTGAAAATAAATGTGTGCGTACAAGATATTTTAGAGACACCGCGACCAATAGGTCATTCGTTTAAGTACCTCCATCCATTTAACCGGCCAAGCCTAAAATTTATTCACATCCCTTCCTGTCAGAGCCCGTCCGTATGTCTGTTTTGAAACGCTTACGGTTGTGAATTTCAGCATAAAAACTTTCTTATAAAACACAAAAAGTGAAATTTTTTATTTGGTGCAAATATTTATAATTCATCGATTCACTGATATTCTTAAAATGGACCTGAAGGGTATGAAAATAAACAGTACAACAAAAAACATAGAAAAATCGGGTTACTTACATGGACATTTAAAGGGCATAATCAGATATCTAAGCCTACTGTTTTGCGTATAATTTAAGATTTGGTCTAAGCCACGTCTTAGCTAAACTAACATTTAATATAAACTAAAACTAACATTTAATATATTTCCTCAAAAAAAAAAAAATGTACTCTTGGATGAGATAGTCCCATAATTGTACTTTTTGAAAGCACATTAATCAACCAAAAGTTAAATCAATAATACCCAGAAACCAGACATTTTATTAACATCACCGACACAGAATAAAAGAAAACTTTGACAAAAAATGTGTGTTTACAGTAATTTTTGACAATACTTGTTCTGTGTCAAATAAATTTACGTTGCACCAATACACACACATGAGTGTGTAAGTAATTTTTCTTCCTCCCATGGTGTCACTTTTAGTTTATATTCTATGATGATAGTTGTGTAATGATTTTTGTTGACACATGTCTGTAAAAGAATCAAGTATATGCGGTACTCTTAAACAATGCGTCGGTGTGGCCGCATTTTCTCCAACATAAATATGAAGCGTGTTAACATTAGGCCTCACGGGCATTCAGCATTCAGCAGCATTCAAATTATGAAAAATCTACTTAAGCAGTTTTATTATTATCGCCTGCACGTAAGAAACTTGTGTTCTATTATGCTGCTACTGCTGTTGTATTCACAATGGTTCGAAAAGCAATTTGCAAGATTACGCGTTTGTATGCCACTTTTTTCCTTACGGACACGTGACTGCTTTTTATTTAACGAAAAATATATAATAAATTTGTTTAAATGTTCACATGTTCATAAATATGTTATAAGAGCAGAAATGACATGTTATCAATTTGGTGCGTGGTTGTCAATTCTTTTACAGTAGCAGCGTGCAAACCATAAAGAGCAGAAAGACGTATATTCATTTGTAACAAAAAAGCCTCTTAAATCTTATTGTGCAAATGAACGAATGTAAATTAAATTATGACAGAGAGGCACTACTGAATTCAACAACAAATCGCCAGAAGGAGGCACACGTTTTTATAGCGTGTTGCAACATTTAAAATACAATCTTGATCAGCATTAAATTCCAAAACTACCCGGCTATGTCTGTTCGTTTAATTGTCCCTTTATACCCTTCACATAAGGGGATATACTAAGTTTGTCATTCTATTTGCAATACCCAGGAGGAGGCGTCAGAGATCCTACAAAGTATAAGCATCAAAATCTGCGTCGGTATGGACATGTATGTCCGTGTGTTCGGGTGTCTGCCTATTGATTTAAGTTTGGGCCTAAGTAAAATTAACTTTTCTAACTTTTCTTTTAAGAATTTTGTACAAAAGAAAAGAAGAGGGGTTGCATAATAGGAATGCCCCCTATTTACAAAGAAAAACTTTTGTCGATCATTAAAACACATTATTTAGTACGCACGCCATTTATATGTTAATATATGGAGAAATTAAGTGCAAGCTAACTTTTTTACTTGATTAGTGGTCTCACAGTTGTCTTCATACTTTTATCACATAATATATAAGAAGAGTCATAAAAAGCTTAAATTTTGAGACAGTCCTTACGTGAATCACTTCTGTCTGATAGTAACTCTGAATCTAATTAAGATTTTAATTTAAAATGAAGATACGTCCGTCCACTATTTGGGAACAAAATGCGTAATTGCAGTTATTTATTTAAATACACTGCATATGCGGATAGCAGCATAGTAAAGATGTTAATGGTAGAGTATAAAACAACTTGCCACTTAATTAATTAATTATACTTGAAATGAAAGAAAAACTTAATATAATACTTCATTATGTGTTATAATGCCGGCTTTGTTACATTATAATCTAACATGTACACAAGGATTCTCGTCTCTGATACACCGTATTAAGTAAACAAAATTTAATTAAAACTACAGCAACGATACCTTAATATGATAAATTGATTAAAAGGGAAACAGAAAACAAAAAGAAAGCAAAAATGAGTGCAAGGAACACTTTGCAATTCATACACAGTTGCGGCAGTAGGTACTGTGGAGCAGCCGTATGTCCTCTTAAGTGTAGTCTTACTCATCCTTAATATCATTGAAACACAAAATTGCATATTAAGTAACTCAAGTCTACCATGTATACACACACACACATACGTAAATTTCGAGTGGAGTGGGGAGTAGAAAGTATTCGATGTGTCTGTGCGTCCATGCTTTATAGAGAGTAAAGTAATGCTTTATGTTTTCGAATGCTTTAAGCGTAAAATGCATTAAAAATTCATTAAAAGATGTTATGATGATGATGAACGGTAATGGCATATAAAACTTAAAATATGCAAAAAGATGCTGCTTCATCTTTTTCATCTTCTTCATCTTCATATCTGCAAATGATGTCAGAGAAAACAAGGCTTGACTTGCATTTAATTAAAATTTAGACAACATGTGTGAAAAATATTTACATGCATGTAAATACATTTTCATAAAGTGCTTGCATTGAAAGGAAAAAGTTATGAAAAATGAAGGAAAAGCAACTTGGCACAATTAGTTGTAATTTATGGTGAAGCTTGTAATATATGCAAAAAAATTTATGAATGCCTAAAAGTAGGCAATTTCATATATATGCCCGAATGGTATGGTAAGAACGGAAGTTTCATATTTACGTAAAGAAAATTTCAATTGATACACTCTGTCCCACACAGCTATAAGAAGCAAAGTATAATCTAGCAAAATATATGAAATGAACTTATTGAATACTCCTGCAACTAAATTAAATACCATCCTCACATATAAACATACAAGCAGTGCGTGTGACAGGTATGTTCTCAGTAGGTTTTATATGCTGTACCGCTTGTGGCAAAGGGTATATATTAGGTTTGTAACTCCTAAACGGCAAATGCCACATTCAACTTTAAGTATACCGATCGATTCAGAATCAAAATCTGAATCGATTTAACAATGTCTGTCTGTGTATGTAAATTAGTGCGCAATTTTGAGATAATCGTTGAAATTTGGGACAAGAGCCCAAAGAGGAACCCTATTGATAATCAACCGGATTGCACCATTTCTAGGACCTCTCCCCATATAAGATCCTGTTACAGTCGAAATCTTAAAAAACGCAATTCTTAGTATTTTTTGACAAAATTCAGAGAATAATAGGTAATTTGCTTTATATATGGCTGGGCCAAATTTTGATCTAATCGGACCATTTTTAGAACCTCTTACCATATAATTATGTTTCACGAAGTAGGTTATATGGCCGTGGCTCACGTATAGAGATACAACTAAACTGATTACAGCATTATTTAATGGTTGGGATCAACTATATCATTTTTACTTATTTTAATTATGTTCTGTTGCGGGTTACGTCCATTTTTGGCGTAGGCAGATACCAAAGTTTTACTTCATAGTTACATTTTTGATTCAGATAGAAAATGTGTGGGCGTGGCATTTGACCGATATAACCCAAATCAAACAATAATCAACGTACATATAATAAATTTTATTTTTATTTTAAGACTAAAATTTAATTTTTTAATTTCAACGTATGGACCTGTTTAGATCAACGCAGATTTGGCTACTGATCTACAAAACTTATACTGTTTAGAGTTTTTGACGTTTACTTCTATGTGTTGCAAAAGAAGCAGCAAACTTACTACACCCACCCTTTTATGTCGAGGGTACAAAAAGGGACAATTTCTCTAATATCTAAAATTATTCAATTATTTCAATAAACAATGGTGACTGATTAATTTGCTATTGATAACAAAACGCAGCAAACCCTTGAATGTGCTCAAAAATATTTCAATTAAATTATTAAATTATTTAGGTCATGTCTCTTCAGATATGTTCCACTTGAATTATTTACAAACCATAAAGAGCAGTTTATTCGGTTTATTCATTGCAAAGGCAGTGCCGATAATTATGTTCTTTATAAATCATAATTGATTATAAACATGCACAATATCTACAAAATAATAGCAATTGGTTTTGAAGAGAAAAAAAATTAGAGAAAATTATAGAAAACTTATTAAATAATTATTGACATGCAAGCGCTATAGGGACAACGACATCAGCAACAAGCAGTTATTAGTAAAATCCTGTTGAAAACCCCTTCAATGTGCTGCCAAAGCAATTATTTCAAAACTATACGGCTTAGCTTTCGGCACGACAGAGTAATTTCACACACGAAATATCGCAAGGCAGGAAAGTACAACACGCCGCACGTACAAGGGTAGTTGTGTTCTGAGCAAAATGTTTAACACATACAATGGCCCATTTTGGGTAAGTAAGTAACACAAACTTCTTGTATCCTTTCTTGCGGTCTTGATTAAATTGTCATAATTATGCTGGCTCACTGTATGAAATTCAATACAAAGCGCACGTTGCGGTACTGCACGGCACACGTAAACCTCTCACACGCCCTTTTCTAAAACATTTTCTAATATAGCTTTTAATGCTTATTTCATTTTTTTTCTTTTCCTTCCACTGTCTAAACTATTATTATGATACGTATGTACAACAAAAAATAAATAACATGTTCAAACACGCCAATATGCTTTCAATAATCTGTATAATTAGAGCAACTTAATCATACATACACCCGCAGAAAAAATCAAAGATTTTTTCAAGCATACACAAATATCGTAATTCACATACTAGGCTGGCCTCTTCTTTGTTTGTCCTTTAATCATTTTTCTTCTGCTATTGAGGAGGGCGTTGTTGTGGCTGCGCTTTATGTGTCAATCATTTTATTGTAGGACAAAATGAGCATTTTGCGGATTATGCAGATTTCATTTCAAGCACGTTTAACCAAATTAAACGATTTGCTTTTAATTTGACATTTGAAGCGTGTGACCATTGTTACGCACTCTATATATTAATGCCAAGATTCGCCTTCTGTTGGAAAAGAAAATTGGTTGAACATGAATTAAAGTTTATGCAGTTGTGGGTGAAATATGAAATGATATGATTGTACTTACGCAGGCAACCGCAAGGTTTCTGCCCTAATGAAGAACCTTTCGTTAACATATGTAGAAACTTCATGGTACGACTTTTTAAACTACACATAAACTTCAGGGACTTCAGCGTTATACCAACAGACATAAATGTAACAAATGAAAAGCTAGAATATCGGAAATTAATTTATTGTTTTAGGCCCTTAGACTGTTCCTTTGTTTAGCCGAAGGCATAACACTGGAGTCTCCAATGCGGGAAGCTGTAGGTTGAATTACCTTAGAGTGAAAAAATGTGCTATTGGAGTTTGCATATGAATGGACGCTTTACAAAATTAAATCCCATGAGGGCTAACATCGACTCTAATTGGACTTTTCTACTGAGAGCCCAACTTAAAAAAATATTCCATTAATTATTTTCAATATATATAGAGGTTAAAGACTTTATAGAGATAGTAGACATCGCAGAAAAGCAATTCTATTCCCTCACCAAAGCATGGAACTACTTCCACAGAGGCAATTAGTGAGACCTTGTCTTGATCAAATAACACTTTCTTCGTAAACTACTCCCTTGTTTTATTCCCCACCTGCTGCATTTAAAAATGGATAAGTAAGATAATGTCCTGGGCATAAAAAATTGTCCCTTATCGTTTAAGAGTGTGACTTCCACTTGCAGGCTGTAGTTTTCATTTTGGTATTGCCTTAGGTACACAGTGAAGGACCCACGTTTTCATTGTTTTTAAATTCCGAAGTAAAAATCACCAAATACTTGCCTCAGACATTTTGGCGGCATTGCTTTTAAGGTGCTAAATTTTTGGTGCATTAAAATACTCAAAAAATTTCAATATCTTTGCTAGGTCATTCAACTCTTTTCTTGGCGATCATTTATCAATTTTTATTATCGTTTATTATATTATTTTGATAGAATATTTCTCCTCGGTAGTCGTCATTTTTATGTCACGCCAACTAATTCTAAAACCACCCTCGTATGTGGGCCATAATTTGTGACTTAATAATTTTTGATATATATGTATCACTGCAAACCCTTGCTTTAGTAGTTTTAATAATTCTTTATCCGTGTATAACTATACAACTAATTAAAAAGTTATATAAATGGATGGAAATAAAACACACAACGCATTTTCTCTTCTACTGGAGTAATGGACTATTTTTCATTTATTTTGAAAAAATAAAACTGGAAGATGGTTGTTATACAAATATCATCAACATGGCATTCTATCAAGCACACATATTTACTTATATACCAAAAAATAATTCGTTGTGATACTAAAAGTACCAGCTTGGCCAAGGATTTTAATAACTACAATATGTTCTACTCCGTGTGTGTGTGTAAGCCTATTGACAAAAGCAAGCAGAGAATGTCATTGCATTGTAGTTGATGTAAAATATTTTATTCATCATACAAGTGCACGACGACCTGTCCATCTTTGTGTGGCTGGATTTTCGGTACAAATGTATGCTTAGACAAAAACCCAACATTTATTACAACTACTCTTATTTACTACATGAACAGAATACATTTGCAATGAAAGCAGATAAAGGATAACTAAGCGGAAAAGATATTTTTTTGATGACCGTTTGAATAATTTGTTTTCTCACTTTGAATAGTTCCACAGCTACTGGCGACAATGAGTCCTGTGTAATGAGTGGAGTGTACATATAATAATAACCTACATATAATTTGTATATTGCTGCTATCAACTCAAACACACACAAGTGATAACGAAATGTTTAACATTCTAACCGGAAGCAGGATGACAAAGCATAAATTTGCAGCAAAACATTATATTACCGAAAAGCAAACAAGGGAAACTATTTCAGTGGGTTGAGAAAGACCACTTAATACTCTGCACTATTTAGTACTTTCTATTACTGATGAAAGGGGTTCCAACACCGGTTAATACCCTATATCACCTAACTCCACAAATTATGCTACAATTAGTTACTCAGATATTAATTCTGAGTAGATCGCTATAATTGAAGTTGGGTGTAGCAGTTAAAAACCACCGCACAAATTTTGCCACAAGTGCTGCAGGGTATATTAAAATTTAATTCTAAGGAACCTTTTACGAGGTTGGATCATAAAAATGGTTTCGATGCAGTTCATTATTAATAGGGCCTGCCATTGTGTTGAAATATAAATTTAAAATAAAATAAATTCTTCTACCACACTAGATCTACTCGGTACACTTGAATTATTACAAACGCTTTATCGAAGCGAATGAACTGCTTTACTTGTACTATGATTAGAGAAACTTGTTGTCTTTTCATTTTTTCATATCCGTTTAAGAGAATACATCATGTTGTGGATATAAGAGGTCTCATGTGTTATCTCCAAAGCATTGTAGTTGAATTCAACTTAGGCGGAGATGTGTTTACTTTAGATTGGTAATTTCTGTTATGGATGTGTGTTAGTGTACGCTTTTATCTATCTCTCCCTATCCCTATAATTGTCTTACTTTGGTTACCCACAATACTTACTCGGTTTCTATGGCAGTACAATTTATCACAATATTGGGATATTGTCCCTTTGCTGCACACACACTTCATATCCATATTTCCATTCTAATATTCGTCCTGTTATTTGATATTCCAGCAGAGAACATGATATTGTTTTTCGGTTTACATTACTGAAGGCTTTTCATAATAATTTTTATTAAGATAGGAAAACTTGTACGAATATTTACTTATGAGTGATGAGTAAGTGTTTTCGGGGGATTTCACTTTATACTCGTAAATTAATAATAACAAAATTTGTTATTTATTTATTTTTTATTGAAACTTTGTAAAATAGAGAACATTTTAAGTATTTAAAGAATTTTTACTTCTGTGTTAAATAAAAGAATACTTTTTAGGGAAGTACACCTACGTGGTGAAACGAAGTCCTTAGACGATGTAACACACTATAATATACCAAGTTGAAGTGAGACAAATTTGAGTTTTACTCTCATTAACAGTTGATGGAGAGACGCTTTTACAATGAAGCGAAAAGCAAAGATATAAACAAGTACTGACTGTGGCTTAAGCCAAATCTTAAATACCCAACACAATTACTATAAATGGTGGCCGTGACAGGTACATAATTATGTCTTCTAATAGTGTATGCATTGCGTATCAGGTTGCAAGTCAAGTTCTTCGCTGATAATGGTTTTTCAAAAATTGTGGGCGCATCTGTTATCCGATGCCGCCTATTTCCACACATCGATGGGATGTTTATGAGATATGTATACCAAATTTCAAGTTTACAGGTAAAGTTTTGAGACATAGATATACATATTCGTTTATTGTGGGTGTGACTGTTATACAACCGCGCCTATTTTTGACACATCGATAGATGAAATAATTACAAATATTTATAACAAATTAAATTTTATTTCAAAACTTATAACCGAGAGAAAACAACAACAGACGGACTCTCGCACATATACATCTACATTAAATGAGTTTTAGAGGTTGATCAATAATATATACAGCTTGTGCGGTCTCTGACACTTCCTCCTGTATGCTGCAAACGAAATGACAAACTTAGTATACCCCTCATCTAATGTGAAAGGTATGAAAATGCCACATATTGAGTAAAGTAGTTTAATGAACAAAAATTGTGTTGTAATAACCAACCAAATAGAAAAACCCACTTATATTTATACCCTCCACACAAGAAGGGGGTAAACGAAGTTTATAATTTCATTTACAACATCTCGAAAGATGCGTTACGTACTTCAAAAAGTGTATATATTCTTGACCAGCAAAAAAACCTAAATCTACATCGATTTATATTTAGTTTTAAACTTGGTGAATATAAATAGTATAAAGTTCTTCGCCCACAATCGACAAAAGTCTATCTGCCAGATAAATACAAAGACTGGTCTTTAAAGTTCGTAATTAGTGAACTCATCGATAAGCCAAACTTGAGCATAGTAAGTTAGTGTGTAATGTCTACACCTATAGTGAACACTTATTAGACGTTTGTTTAGGGCTGATAATCGTCCCGAGCGCCCCCCGTGGGACGTCCCAACTTAAGAATTTACATCATAGGCTATGTAAAGTTCACCCCTTGGTGCAGGGTTTTCGACCATGTACTACCAGCTTGGTCCACAGCCACCGCGATGCTCCCACAAGGGGGCCTACCCGAAAGTACGTCCTGGGTTCTTGGGGCTACAGTTCCCCGCAGCACCAGACTTAGTCCCTAGTAGGACTGTCGACCCCTAAGGGTCTACCAGATTTAGATAGACTATTACCCACGGGCTGGTGTCCCGTTTAATTTTGTTTGCTACGACATTTCTATGATCCCTGGTTTTTGTGCAGGGATCTTATATAATATTGATCTTAGCATTTTTACTCTTGCCCCATGATCCTTGGACGAAGCATCTATGCCGGTACTCCGTTTGGGGGCGGGGCCCCCAAACTTGAGCACAGTTGAATAATTTACAAGAACCCTTTTTTCATAGAATTCGACTTGTATTTTGACACATAGTTCATACCTTCCACGCCCACTGTTTAACTTTTACTTGGATAACCTTAAACATTTTCTAGCAAATGAAGTGTCTGCTTCACCAGCATACATCACAAGTCAAAATGTAACTTTTAGCTATTGTGATTAGTTTGAAGCTGAGCCAATGTAGGGTCTCTAAGGTTTCTGTTTGATAACTCCAACCATTTTAATCCAAAAAAACGATGACCTCATGCGATTGTGGATATAAAAATTATAAACAATAATAAAACCTCTTAGTAGTATTGTACAATAATTTTGAGGAAAGAGCAAAAGAAAAAGAGAGCCAGAGTTATGCCACAAAAAACTTATTGGACGTTGCCTCCGGTAAGCCACAGTGCGTGTCTTTAATAGTTATTAATAAAAAAATTGGTTAAAAAATTTAAAACGTTTTTACAGTTACTAAAGCACACACGCATAACTTTCTCTTCTGTGAGTACAATGATTGTGGTTTAACGTAATTGTACGGTCAACTTGAAACCGGCGATGTATTGATTTTGTTAACGCGTTTGTAATATTCAGAAGCAGACTTCAAAAATATATTCTTAATTAATATAACTTTCAGTGAATTTATATTTGTCTGTCAGTCCATTTCTAGAGTATTATACTTTAATACTTAAACAACCCAAAGATGGCAGAATTGGTGTAAGGCGTAAATAAATTAAAGTTATGAGCTCTCTTTTTGCAACGTCTAAGTAACTCCGTAGTGTATAAAATTTGAGTCGATTTAACAATATCCGTGACCCCATTTTTTACCAACTTCTTTAATTATCAGTGCCTTCTCCTCTTTAATCCATATTGCTACCTAAACAGTTAGATGCTCACAATTGCCAAAAGTCTATTATAACCACATAATTTGAACTTGCCACACCCACCCATAGAGTACACCAAATTTTTTACTTGTGTTTAGTTGAACTTGAAAATGTAAAAATGTCTCTTTTGATGACCCTTCACAACATTTGTATCAAATGTTTTTGTTGCCGGTGTGAATGCATGTAAGCTCGTTTCTTATTTTAATTATTGAGACACATCTTACACAGTTAAAAAATAACAAAACATAAAACCAAAACTAATACTCTCATGAGAGGTTTGGTTACAAGTAATTTCTTGTAGTTCAACAGTTATTTTTTGCTTTTTTTTTTTTTGTTTTGCTTGAAAAACATTCTCCACAAATTTAAGCTTAAATACTAACGGGATCTCGTACCGTAGCAAAAACACACCAAAAGCCGCCTGTAAACCGTAAACGTTGTTCAAACTTAAAAGAAAACAGTCGCAGGTAAACGCTTAAACGTAACAAATGTGAACATGCAAACATTAAGCAACATAAGTATGTTTAAAAGAATGTGTTTGTGTGTTTGCAAGCATTTAGTTTAGATAAAGTGGTTGAGGAGAGAGTTTAGGAAAAAGCAATTAAAAGTAGTGCAACTAATTGGGCAGAATGTTAAGAAATAATTTAGAAAAGCAAAATTGTTGTGAAGCTCTACGTAGTGTAGATGTGTGACAATCTACGGATACCAACTTAACTCAACACATAAAAATCATTATTAAAAATGCAATGCAATGGAAGATTATAAGTGTACGCTTCAATGAAAAGAAATCATAAAAAACGTCTACATTAACGTTGTATCGTAATTGTGTTTAAGCATATTTTCACGTGTCATCTCTAGAGCAAGGAGTTCTTAATCTTTCGTAACATTACAGACACCTCTCATATAAATATAAACTTATCATGTGAACATGTTAAACAGAACACCCGACTTAATCTTTTACAACAAAATGTTATAAACATTAAAGTGTTAAAATAGAACAACGCACACAACTGCTGCTACACAATACTTAATAAGTACACACACCAACACAATTGCATACATAATATATACATATAGTCATAGGTGTGTATGTGTGTAAGAATAGAAGGAGAAGTTTTTTTCACCTTATGCCTGAAGGACAGCAACATTTTTGTGCACTCTGCCCTGCTGGAGTGGCTGTGTACTTGGTCTCTCTGTGACTCAACTTTAACATGCAAAACACGTACGCATACACATATTATGACAATATTAATAACAACAACAATAACAACGACAACGTTGAGAATTTTCAATGCAGCTTGTTATGACATGTTCTATGACATTTCCGTTTCCCATTCATCCATCCTCCCACTTCCATATAACGCGTAGAAGCACGCAAGGACATAACATCTAACAACTACATAACAAGCAAGACAACCAAGTGAATGTAAATTATCCCTTTTTTAAGAAACAAAGGAAAATACGTTTACCAACCTGGGGAAGGAAGCCTCCTTTTATTTTACTCCGTACAATAAAAATTTCAAAATCAATTTTTAAAACGAACTTAATTAGATTCAGTGCAATAGCCGAGCGATTCTCAACTTGTTTCGAAACTTACTTTAATAGTTAGTATAGGAAGGTTCTTCAACTCGCTCCGCTTGATTTATTTAATCTTTTAAGGTGAATAAAGTGTAGGGATCAATTTTGATTAAAGGGAATTGACAGTTGTTTGCTTTGGCTGTAAATCATTCAGAAAAACTTGACATGGAACATAAACAATGGAATCTTGGGGGTTGCTAAGAGGGCTGATTATTAAATTTAGGTGGAGGGCGATATAATTTTTATCTAATAGGTTTAAAATGTTACAGTATCCTCTACGTAACCATTTAGTTGTACAACTTATGCTATAATTAGAAAGAAAATCGTTTCACGATAGCGGCATTCTTCCCGTCCGTAACGTGTGCAAGTGTTATAAAACAACAACTGAAAAAGTGGAAAATGTTTAGAAAAAGAAACTTCTCAACAAGATTTGTGGTAATAATGTGTGTCTATACATTGTCGCCAAAGTGTTGCAGTGCGGTGAGATAGGCAGTGGAAGATGAAGAAGTTGAAGAAGGGAAGACTGATATTTTTGTTTAGCTAAAGTCACAGGTAATCTACAATAGAGCAAAGTGTTGTTGTCTCTCTCTCTTTATGGAACTGAAAAAAGGTTGAAAAGGTTCTTGTCCTACCCAACAACAACGACAACGAGAAGACAAGAATAGCACTCTTGCCAACTAGAAGAAAACACCTGCTGCCAACAGCTAAAACAAAGTCTCTAATTGTCTCTGCACCTTTTATTGTACTTCCAAACATTTAGAAGCTTCCTCTTTTTCTATTGTATTTGTATTCATTACCATTCCTTTTCTATAATTGTGGCAAAACGCATTTGAATTTTATGTAACATGAAGTAAACAGTTCAACCAAGAAATTAGCTGCCCTGTGAAATTGGCAGAAAGTAAAATAAATGATAATTTGTAGTTGTAGTTGGTTCGTTTGGTACTTAAGTAATTTTAAGCTACGACGACTAAACGTGTTCATTTTAATTAAAAGTTTTCGTTACATTTTAAATTTCAGTTAGTGGCTCAGATGTAATAAAATGTCTTTGGATGGAAAATATCACCTGAACACTTGCCACTTGGAAAAAATCGTTTAGCATTCATTCGGTAACATATTTGATGTGGGTGCGACTTTGCATAATCACTTGGCTATAAATTTTCATATCCATGGAGCAATCGTTGCAGATGAATGAGTGTGAAAGCTGCTTGTGATTGTTATGACGGAAAAATTTAACCAAGTTTCTCATTTATTTGCAAATGTGCCGAGCAAATTATCCCCTGGGTAAAGTCTCGGAGGCAAATTGCAAAATTTTTCTTGATTTGTTTTCTGCTTTTTTGCTTAGATTTTTTTTCTACCCTCCACCTTAGTGCTGGGGGTATGCTAAGCTTGTTTGTCCGTTTGTAACACTCAGAAAAAGAAAAAAAACTCTGTTGGTCTAGACATGACCGTCCGCATTGTCGTGTCTCTATCTGTTGTTGGAGTTCTCACAGTCATAACTTTTGAGATATTGAGGAGATATTTTGCACAAATATTTAAATTAGATAAAATAAGCCAAGTGCCATTTGCACGAATTACAGAAAACCTTCCTTTCTGCAGAAACTAACCCGTAAGTTGACATCTATTACTTGTATTGTAAGTAGAGATGAAGGGTAGTTAAGCTTTGGGCAAAGCCAAATTGAGTGTTTTCGCTTGATTTTTTCCATCTAGGGAAACCTTCACATGCTGGTCCCCCCCTCTTACACTATCTTGGTCTATCTATCTATCTAACTCAGTAGCTTTCCATGTTGATGTTTAAGGATAATATACAAATTATATGCTAGTAGAGTAGCTTATACATTTATGAATTGTTATGCTGACGCGTCAAAGTTGCACCAAGCACTAAACAAATGAAAATGCAGTGGAGAGAGGGAAGGAAGCAACCAACAAACAAGCAAGCAAGCAAGCAGACTTATTAGAGGAAAACGTGTGACATTTGTTGAAATAATATATCCACCATATACCATGGCTTCTAAATAAAAACAAATTATTGTTAAGGTTAAGTGCTGAAGCTTGTAGAGTTTGCAAAAAAAGAGAAGAAAAGAAAAGAAAATACTCCAATTTTCTTATTTGAAAATTGCTTTTAGTCTCGTGCTGATTGTCTAGCATTTTTCTCAGTCATCATCACACACACAAACGCACACACACGCATAATTGCATTTTGAAATATTTCTTTCCATTTCTCTTTAACATCAGCTCGTTTTCATTTTTGTCAGCTTCCATGCGTTGCCATAGCAAATGTTAAAATGTTGCCAACCAACGTAGCACCAGCAACAACCATATGCAAAAAACGGCTCATTGTGATACTAATTATATCATATTTCTCATACGTGCTGAGCATACAAAATGTATCCAACAACAAATACAATGACAACAACAATAATAATGATATCATCAACAATACCTATAATAATATAATTGACAATATGTTGCATGGTGCATTGAAAAATCCCCATTACGTCAGGTAAGCTGCTTAAAAGTAAATTTTTGTGATACAATATGAACGAAAAAAATTTAAAATTATAGTAATATATGTGTATTCATGTGTATGTATATATGTAAACGAACACACAACGGCACAATTACAACAGCGTCAATTTAAAAAGACAATGCACCGGAACTCCTTGAATTTTGAGTCTTCAATTTGAATTATTACGCTATCTCGATATTCTTGCCAAACTGTGCTCGCGGAGGGTACTTGATTACGACCTTCTATAGTTATTATAATAAGCATAATCTTATGCGCCGGACTCTTTACAAAAAAGAACTTTTTAAATTATCTCTATTTGGCGCATCAAGGAAAGTCTTCGCATTTGGCGCGTAAATAGATTCTTACCGATTGTGGGCATGGCTCTCAAAACCGATTTTTTTCAAAACGGACACATGGACAAAACTGAACGATTAAAATTCTAATTCTAATATACATATATTAACAACGTCTCTGATAGCACCTTCTGCCTTTTAATTTTTCCAACCATTCTCCTTATTGAAGTTTTTGAAAAAATGGTATTTCCATATAACAGTCTAAGTTTTGATTCGCGTTTCATTTAATAGTGTTTTGAACTCTATAAATTTTTCCCTTTGTTTACTCTTAGTTATGATGACTCTTTTCCGCAAAATCGTTCTCAATCTAGAAAAACCTCATTTGAGTATCGCCCATCGTTCGACCAGTATTCAAACAACACTTTTAGACCATCGCCAATGATTGGTTTTACTACAGATGATGCGTTAATCCCACCATACAATATCAGTGGCAGTTATAATAAAAATAAAACAACAAATTTCATTTATGAAAATAAAAACGAGACCAACATTAACCAGAAAGCCGATAACGATATAATCATACAAAACAATAATCGACGTTATGTGGAGGAGGAAAAGCAATTTGTATTTCCTACTAATGAATACAGCAGCAGCAATAACAACTATTACATAAATGAAGTAAAATTAAATGGGGCTACACCTATATACACCAACAACAAGGCTTCGTATACAAACGAGAATTATGATTATGTTAGCAACCAGCAACAATTGCCATATCAACAAGAATATTTGGTGCAATCAACCATGATGGTAGGATCACAGCAGCACCAAAACCAACAACAACAACGCCCGGAATATTATAACAAAATTTATGCTCCATATAGTCAAGCTGGACCTCTACTAACGGCGAAACCATATGAACATAACGTGAATGGGGAGAAAGAGAATTATGCAGCTATTAATATGTTTGTGAATGACGATAAGAAGCAGCCACAGCAGCAGGATTTTGCTGGGCAAACACACAAACTAAATACGATATCTTACAATTTGCATGATTACCCAACACCACCACGACCCCCACCACCACCAACGACTTACAATCAACAGCACACATCAAGCTTCTTACCGTTTATATTAACGCCAACACCCCTTAAACCAACCCTAAAACTAATACAGCACAGACCTTTCACAATAGCATCAGCATTGTCGCCGTCATCGTCGTCATCACTAATAAGTACGTTTCCTAATTATGCAAACAACAAAGATAATTATTTATCGAATGCACAGAGTGGTCCATTAACAGCAACAACAACAACTGCACATAAAACTAACCGTAATAAGCCGCCACCCCCTTACCACAACCACCATCAATATAACTTCAAGCCACAAAGACCACCTCCACCACCCTTGCATAAACCAACTTCAGCTCCATCGACCAACTCAGGGCCACCTCACTACGATTATCAAACTGGGGAATTGCCACCTTCACTTCCAACTCCACCAAATGCCATATCATATCGGCCTCCATTCATTTCCTCAAATTACGTTCCTCATCAGAGTAAACCTTCAAATTTAGCTTCTCTGACACAATATGCTCCACAATTTACAAGTTTACTATTAGGAGGCTCTCCAGCTAACACTTACAACCCATTAACTAGCCTTTTCAGAGATTTTACCAGTTCTCATAGTAATAATAGTCCGGCTGGTGCGGTATCTAAAACATCTATCAACTCCCGACTCATTAAATCATTGGAAAATATAGCGCGTAATGATGACTTGCAGTGTGTGCCAAAGGTCTTGTGCCAAATGATTGCAGCCCGAACACAGCGCGGCCAATTGCCTGATTTTTTTACCTCACCTTCCATAACAAAGTAAGTAAAGACACATATAGCAGAACTTCTCCAGAAATTTTAAGCATGAACAAGATTTCGAGTTTACCCCAGAACGAACGTTTAAAATTTATTAAAGCGGGACCTCCTGAAGAACCTTAGAAGCACCCTCTACAGGGTGGTTATATAAGTAGATTTTGATACAGTAAACTATCTTTCTTAACCAACCCAACCCAACCAAAATTAACCTTTATTAATCTAAAAAATTCCTTAATTTAATATGAAAATATATTTTGTTTTAAGGAGCGTAAAAACCCAAAAATAATTTCCGTGCGCAATATTATTCATTATAAATGACTTCTTATAATATGTCTTTTAGCTTCTTGGCAGGTTTTCCAACATCCTCACCTGCTCTTATCTACGGTAGAGCAGCTTTACTTGGTGTTAGCGGTGGAGACAGGAGTTGCCAGAAAACTTATCTCAAATGTCCCAAAAATGAAGTAAACATTTAACAGAAAATACCACTACTAACTAACTAGCAACTAATGTATTCTATTTTCTTAATTTAGTACGAAATAATTTATTACTTGAACAATCATCGTGGAGGATTTTTTAAATTCTTTAGCGAACCGGAAGCAACAAAATATAATCATTATCTTCAACAACAACAAATATCAGCAGCAGCATCAGGAAGTAAACCACATATACAACAGGAAGGAACAACAAGTCCTAGTAGTGGTTTCTTAAGTATTTTAGCAGCTTTAACTGGTAACAATGAAGTTGCAGCAACCAGTACCACCATAAGACCACAAACCACAAATCATGATATAATGAATAGTATAGGAAACTTTTTTGTTCAAATGTTAAAATATTTTTAAGTAACTTATTAAGTGCGTGAGATTAGAGAGAAGAGCACTTTTTCATTTTGAAGGAGATTGAAAAGATTTAAAACTAACTTCGTGGATTTAAATGTTACGCAAATGAATTTCATAGAGTATTAAATAAATAAAATAAAATAGTTAAGAGTTATATGTTGGTTATATTTTGTTAGCCTTTGGTGTACTTCCAAACTATAAAATATTCTCCATATTTTCCACTTCAAGTTCAATAATCATATTGCATTAATTGTCCTTAATCCAAGTCTACTTCAAAAGCGGTCACTTTTACTAATTTCGGTAGTAAGAGTCATTTAGTTTGATTTAAAGTATTTCCCTGAAAAATGAAGTAAATCTTAAACAATCCTTCGATATTTCATCAAATATTGTTCATTTATATTTACTATGCGTATAGATACATACTTATGTATACAACACGTAATTGCTTACTAACTAAAGTGATATTGTACAAGAAACAAAATAAATACAAATACGAAAAAAAATTCCTCTTTTAATATTTTCTATAATTCCCTACGAAATATATTACATTTATACATATATATATTTTTTAATGAAGATAGTAAATTTTCCCTAGGTATACATATTGTACATATACAAAAAGATAACAGTAAAGACAGAAACCATTTAGAGTGAAAATCAACAAGTTAAGCTACGGGCAAATATTGCCAGCAACATAACCAACGGTATATGAATTTAAGCAAAAGAACACAGAAATAACCAACAACAACAAAAATAAAATAAAATAAAAACACAAAAACGAGAATCTGAACAAAAAAACATACACTCTGACAAAACAGAACGAAATTAAATTGTGTTGTAGTAACTGGTGAAAATCATGTCGCCCATAAATGGTCGCCAAGGGAATGCATGTGGTAAGAATGCAAGAAAAAAATGTGGCAGCAAGAGAAAAAAGAGCGTAATAGTTACGCCAATTCTTTAGTTTCAGGTTAATACCCTTTTTTATAAAAAAAATTGAAAATATTTTTAGTTTAGTCCGACTGTGAAATACCCTCCATCGTGGTCCCTAACAAAGTATTTTAAAAAAATTAAACAGCACAAGCATAAACTCATAAGCGTGGTCCCTTTGTTTTTACCTCTGTTACGCCTTTCATCGATTCAGAATTGTGTCAAGACTGATTATATGTGTGGAGACTTTTATATGCACCAAGGTAGAGAGTATTAAAAGTTGACCAAGGTGGGTCCCCATTGTTGTTACGCGAATGCATGCATGCATTTAATACGATACGTATACATATTGCCAACAAAATTTGTTGGAATTTTTAAGTTAATGAAAAAATATATGTTTTATGTTTTCTCATTCTCTGCTATTTTTCCCCCATTTTTTCAGATGAAATTAAATGAAAACTCGCATGTTTGCTGGGAAAACAAAGTATTGTATGAAAAAAATAAAAAGAAAACCGTGCATAATGACTGCAGTGCTATCGGCCGTGACTCTTGTGGTCATTTGTCGTTGATGCAAAAATGATGGCTTCCCAGAGGATTTCATAAACGTACTCTAGAATTTAATACAAATAAATGTAAAAACGATATTTTTGGCTTGGGCTAATCTTGAATACCCTACATTACATGTTCGCTCTACAAGTGGCCGTGGCATGTATACAATTGCACTTTCTTTTAATAACTCTTCAATTTACATTTTTTTTTAAAGGTATGGGTTCTGCGCTAGAGAGTTTTTGTAAATTTTAGGCATGTTCCGTATCCGACAAAGTCCATTTTGAGCACATCGGTGTTTTGATCGAATCAGAATCCAGATCTGAATCAATATAACCATGTCCGTCTGTCTGTAAATGTAAATTTGTGCACAAGCTACACTTCGCATTTTTTGAGATATTTTAATGAAATTTAGTACAAGGAAATGTATTGGCCCAAAAATAAACCCGTTTGAAAATGGATAGGATCGGACCATTTTAAGAAGAACCCCTCCCCATACAAAAAATTTTTTATGATTATGTGTTAGTTTACTAAATTTTAACTTTGTAGTTTAATTGTGAGAAATTGCTAATTGTCTATTATCGGATTTTATTCATTTCAAATGAGAACGGGTGAACGTGAACTAAGGATGATTATACCAAATTTATGTATGCATTGATATTAGAATATGTAAATAGGGCTTCTAAATCTCCGTGGGGCGGAATTTGAAAACACACGATACCACAATTTGTACAAAAAAAATTTTTTATGCAGAATTCGTGGAAATTGATACGTATAACGTGCCCTAGGTCATAATTAGGTACCAGCCACGATCTCATTTTGTTTATAAACTTTACATTTTTTTACACGTTTCTAATCTACTTCAATAATAAATAAATATTCAGTATAATAAAAATAAACATTTACCCAACTTGAAGTTGATTTATAAGTATTTGCAGTTAAAGTTATGTTTATTACGGTCAAACATGTAGACGGACGTACAGACAGAATATTCTTAGAATAAAATTCCGAATGTAACAAATACTGTGAATAAGTAGGAATAAAACGGATAACAATATGTTGAGCATGAAATTTCAATAATTACGAACTTCACGAGAATGTACAATAGCGCAGTTTGTGTGCATGTGTTTGCGTTCGACGAAAATTACTTAAAACTGCCAAGTCCTTTCTGTGTGGTCAATAAAAATCAAGCCTTTTTTTTTTAAAACTTTAGGTGAAGGACAATGAAAAATTCGAAATGTGCGAAACTCAGGAGAGTGCTGGATCTTGCACAAGAAAAATTTACAAAACCATTCCATTTTAACCGTGTTTGTTGTTGTTTTTTTTTTTGTTTGTTCGTTTTGAAGCCCACCATTATATTGTGTCCTTTTCTTATTCTCTTTATTCTTCTTCTACTTCTTCTTTTTCTTTTTTATGTTAACGTATAACCGTAAAATCCTTTTGATGATGTTTTCGTTTCAGTTCATTGTTGTGTTCGTGTGTTGTTTGTTTCCGTAAAAAACCCATATACCACATGTCAATAGCATTCGTTTAATTTATGCAACATAATTATTTGCATTCCACTTTAAGTTGTGAAAATGCTGTCCACAAAAAATATTCATGTACAATCTTGCCTGCCGGACCACAGCATGGTTTTAAGCAATATTGTACCAGCACCACCACCACCACTAACAGTATCAGGGAAGATATGCGATGAGAAAAAGAAACAAAACCTGTAAAGTACTGTTACAGTACTTGCAATAAATACATACATAAGTTTTAATATGTCCCAGCTACACCCTCTCGCACTGCTGCGGTGAAGATTTCTGCATTATATCGTAATCTATCTTCCACTCCGGTAAATATTACACTCCTAACTTCTACTTTTTTTTTACTCCCTTATAATGCTGATGCTCAAACTCACACACACTTAACCGTTGCTTTTTATACTTATACGCATAAACAGCTTTAATGTCCGTTTACCTGTTACTCAATAAAATAAAAGTGTCTCATTCTGTCTATCCATTTATCTCAACATAAGTACGTTTACATGAACTCTTTAAAGCGACTGAAACGGAAATGAAATTGTACGAGTGTGTAAGGTATGTAATGAAAAAAGGGTAAAAATAATAAATAAAAGAACAAGACTAATAAAAAAGTGTTGTATTCAAAAGAAAACTTGAGGTAGGTACACAGGCCAACATATTGTTCAACCACACGGCTTTGTTCTCTCCTTTGCAGCCTTCTCCTTCCGATAAGTAGAAAGTAAAGCATTTTAACGTGGTTTCGGTGGCGGCAATGGACCAGCATTTAGACAGGGCATACGTTTGGCCAATAATCGACATAGTGGTACATCGCGTACAGCATCACCAATGAATACTGACAATAAATACCATTGTTTCGTACCGGTTGGTTGCACTTTGTAGTTTCTATAAATAAAAAAAAATAAAAAATTACAAAATATATGCACTTGTGTGTATATACACAAGCGACAATAACAAGCAGAACAATGATAGCAACAAAAGAGGATTAAAAATATATAATAACTCATAAGTAGTTGAGCATTACAGCGAGAGTAAAATATTTCATCATCATCATCATCATCATCAGCACCAATGCAATCGGTATTATCATCAGAACATTATAATAAAGTACTATTACGAGTACTTGAAAACAAAGAAAAGTACCAAACAAAGCGCCAGCCTGGAGTTGAGGGAAAGTATAATACGAGTGCAGAGAGGAAAGTAAGCTATGCGCTATGTTATGCTATGCAATGTGATATTATTTTATGCTCCATAAACAAAGTGATATTGTTTTAATAAATCAAGTAAAATGGTAAGAAGAGCTACGCATTCAAGCTTTCGCTTGAAGACAAAATTGCTCACCAGCTTAGCAAGAGTGTAATCATTAGGTACTGAGTAAAATTTACTCCTCAGGTAAATCACCACTTGAGAGTTGTATTTATAATAAGAATTTTAGAAGATTTCCATAAAGTAATATTAATTGTTTTGTTTACTTGTTTAAAACACATAATTTATAGATTTAAACAAATAAAACTATTTAGTCGGTTCAACCCACAATTTCCACAATTTATGCTATCATTAATTAAGTAGTTTCAGTAAACAAGAGTAATTGTCCCATAAAAAGCATATCGTACGCAAGAATTAGATGCAAAAGGGTTCTAAAAATGGTCCACTATGGGTTAAATTTGGGATCTAAAATAGTACCTTTCGCTTATAAAGGCTTATTTTATGGCATTATGTTTTTCATAGCAATTTTTCTTTGCTTAAAAGACATCCTAAAGCCAAATTTTATCATAAGAGATCATCAAAGGTGGCGACTTATAGAAATACAGGGACGGATAGACGGACATAGTTAAATCGATTCGGATTTTAATCCTGAGTCGATGGGTATAATGAAAGGTGAGTGTGAAAAATGCAATTCACCTTTGTACTACTTTGTGATAAAGGATATACAAATAAAAGAGAATCAGTATGTATGTCAGAATCCATAGAACAAGACTCGAGACTCATTTACCAAAAAACTGAAGCAAAATCAATTATTTGGAGATTTACAATCGCTGCATATATATTACATATAAACTTTGCATTGTTTTGAAAACCTTCAATCTATATCGACCTTAAAATTTAAGTTTATCCGACTATAGCTGTCGGTCCATCTGACCTCCTTCTCTATATGTTTTCTCGTTTATTGTAAAACAACGTTTAGTGTTAAAATTAAATTTAAATCTTTCATCAATTTGCTATACCGACATGAATTTATATTAAATTCAATTATAAATGCATAAAAATTACATTGTATTAAATTTCCAATCAAACACTGTTTACTCGTTGCAGACCTTTTAATATTAATTCAGAGAGAAGTTTACAAATAATGAAAATAAATTAAACACATATTGTACACATATCCACAAACTCTCCCAAAATTGTTTTGCATTTCCTGCTGTTTAGCTAAAGAATATTTTTACAATGAAATCTACTCAAAAACCAAAAAAAATAAAAAGCAGACAAGGTGTTCATTACATTGTGCTGAAACAAAAACCGAATTAAAATATTTTTATGCACATACATTCGCAATACGATAAGGTAAGCACAATGTAATGCATTTTGACACTTTAAAAACAATAGAAATTTGGAAAGCGTATGAAGCACACGGACATGGGAATTTACAATAATTTACAAAATGTTTTTCGTAAAGAAGAAAATAATGCTATAAACAAAATCAACAGCCACACAAAACTATTGTTAAAATTTTGCACTTTTACATGAGCACAATGGAAACTAGCATCCTAAGAAGGGCAAGAGAGAGAAGGAAGGAAAAGTATTACATGTTAGGTAAGCAAACATTTCAAGTAAATCTACTACAAGAATAATAATAACCATACAATGTTTACATATTCAAATATAATGTCTAAAATATTTTGAATATTTGGCACTTGATATTACTTCCCTCTCTCTCACTCCTTCTCCCCACCCTTAAAAGTTTCCATATTTATATAACGCTACGTTCATGTGTCAAAAACAGAATAAACACAGCAAGTTTTTCTGGTTTGTTGTGCTTTGTTATACCTTCCACCTCTGAAGGACCCCCTTTCGGGTTTTTTCGGGTGTATTAAGTTTTTGCAAAATTTTGTAACTCCCAAATAGTTAAAGAAGGTCAAGCTTACTCTTATAGCGATTAATTTGAAAATTTCTTCTCACCACACTTTTTATTTACCCATTGTAAGTATGTCCATCTGTCCGTCTGTTGCAGTGGAGCTTATCTAACATATTTTTTAAGAAAAATGATCTAAGAACTTGCTCACTTTTTGTTTTAGCAATTGATACTATTTATACGTGTCCATCTGTCCGTCTGTGGTAGTAACTATTTTTTAATTATTTTAAAGAATTTCGATATATTTTTAAACTCTTTCCTTTATATCGTTTTCTAAGTTTATTGGTGTGAGCTGTCTTGATCATGTTAGTCGTTTAGATGAAAATACCCCAGGCAGTGTAAAAATCGAAGGAGAACCTTTCGGGCTTCGCACAAGACCATAACATCGGTGAAGAAGCCCTTCATGTAGCAGGTGTACAAAACCGGAACAGATGCGTGAAAGAGTTTCAAAATAGGATTTCGAAATAGGTCTTAATTCGATGAAAATTTATATTTTCAATATTTGAAAATAAAAAAAAAAAATAAAAATTATTTGCTTGGCATAATTATTAACTGAATTCACTTCGAAATTACGTTGCGTCATTATTGGAAATGGTTTTATGCTCATCAGCAGGTTCGTAAGACCCAAAAGGAGACGTCGGAGACACAATAAAATATATAGTTTCTGAATTGATATAGCCATTAGCATAATAGATATTTTGGGTCTGAGGCCTGAGGCCCGGTCGCTCTTACCATAATAATATTGATCTAGCTAAATCTGTCCATCCATCTAGCTTTTTCACTTCTTTCCACATTAAATCTTCACTATCTATGAAAAATTCTCTTAATTTAACAACATTTTTTATTAAAATTTTTAAGTTGAATTACAGACTACCAAGCAGCAGCCACTAAAAAATGTAGGGTATAACAGAAGACATTTTAATCGACTACAAAACTAATTTCAAAGTTTAATAATTTCATATTTCAAAACGAAAAACGTGTTAAGAAGTTCACAAGTCCGTTTCTAAAATAAAATTAAAATAATTGTGAAATATCCATACTTTGGCAAGCCAACAGAAAGGGTTACTTTTAATAATAATATATAATTAAAGTTTCTTCTTTACATATGGACATACGGACATACCGTATCTAAATAGAAACTTTATTTGAAAATAAATTAAACTTTGCTTTTAAACTATTTAATAAAAAAAAATAGTATATTTCATAAATATATTTTGTATATGATTCAATTTATATTACTTTACGACTCTTGCTGATTTTTCGTACACTTAATTCATTGTATGAGCCCTCCTAGAAGTGTACGTTAAACTTTCATTAAATTTCTTATCCCAATATTATGCTTTAGAATTTTATGTTTGTGTATTATGTACCGTTATAATGAGTAAATTATAATGAAATGGAGAGTCATTGTGTTTGTAAATTCATACGTAATTTCTTCTTCTTTTTTCAACTTTTTTTGAACAATCAACAATTTTATAGTTATCTAAGGTCAGTAACACTCTACCGTAGTTTAATTCAATTGTTTGTATTCTAACGAGGTACAACAGGATTTTATTGATTTTACTTCTTTTGCTGTTATTACTATTGTTGTTGCTGTTGTTATTATACTTAATTTATGTAAATTGTCAAACTCGTAAAATTATGAAAATAAAAACAGTTTCCTTTGAACTGCATTTCTGCGCAGTTTTACTAAAAGTCATAAAAAAGTTTTACTGTATTCATTTGTTTAAATAAAAGAAGACGGCAGACAATGGGAGAGTAAGAAAAGAAGGGGAATCTCATAAAGAAATGTGTAAATGAGTCAGCAGTAAAAAGTCAAATTCAGCGCAAACTTCTCCAACTGAGAAATCAAAAAATTTCGATTTTTCTTAAGCATTTTCACTTTATACCTTTAACATCCTCATTAAGAAGACTTGCTGTTGAATATGTTATTATCACCAGAAAATCTTTGGAAAAAAGTTTTCAACTTGTGCTTCCGACACATTAAACAAACAAGGACAGAAAGAAAAACTTGTTACAATTCAGTCAAATTTTGTTAACTCACTCATCAGCAACATTAATAACACAAGTTACGATTCCGACAGAAGCAAAGGACATTAAATTATATACAAATGAGTTGGCATTTTTCACATAAAAATTGATTGGAAAAGATTTTCCAAAACACGCAGCCAAAGAACACACACAAAAAAAATAAATAAATGAAACGATAAAAGAAAAGCATTTCATTTGCAGTGCAATGACAAAGAGAGTTGAAGCCAGTCAAGGGGGATAAGAGAGGGGACACAAAAAGGATAAATGAGAGATAATACTAATGTTGGAGCTTCTTCTGCCATTATTATTATTGTTCTTATTCTACTTACAATTGCACTGAAGCACACAGTCAAGTGCGTCTTTGAACAGGGATTACATGGATGGATGAAAGTAAATTACCTAAAAACTTGCGGCCAATTGGGATGAAGGTTGCTGTAGTGTGGTGATCCGCGAGAGGCATGCACACGACAGGGCTCTTCCAACACACAAGCACGCAAACCAAATTCTCGTAAAATTTCCTTTTGAGCGACATCGGCATCATGAGCCAATAAAGCGATGTCACGTTTACTGCGTGAATGATACGTATCTGTAAGATACAAAATCGAAATTTATTGTATTGTTCAGTATTAATGGAATATTTTGCGACAAAGGCTCAAGCATTCAAGCATGAAAAAATCTCAATTTGAAAACTTTCATAGAAATGTAATGAAATTATTTTAAAGAGTCCTCTAGTTTTACCTGCAAGTTTACCTTGACCCAAATTTGTTGAAACAAGTTTTCTACATTTTGTACATGTTCAAGTGTTATGTTCACTAGTCTGTGTCAACATAAAAAGCGTGTCTTGCATCTTATTATCCCAGCCGACGAAACGTGCTGATATGTCCACTCATAAAAAAAACAATAACTTAAAATTCACAAGGTAAAATATAAAGTAAACTCTTCATAACATATGACGCTGTAGTGGTTGTTGATCTTTGCGTTTATTATCGCCAAAGGCTCATTATAATCATTTCATCGTTTGAAACAATAGCAGCTTCTATAAAGTGGTTCATGACTGATGATATGCGAAATGGTAAGAGTCAAGAATGCAGCACAAAAACAAGCTTTCAATGGCGCTCAAAGAAATTTAGAATCTTATAAGATTATTGGCGTAGGGTAAATGGAGCAACATCTTGCCATCTCCCCTTAAAAGGAATTCAATGTTATAAGCTTCAGTAGTGTTATTTGTATCCAAATCAAGAACACCTCTGATTTTTTATATGTTGTAGGTAGCATCGCTTGTCTGCCCGTCCGCCTATGTGTCCGTTAGAGGTAATCATTCTTACGATTGCAAAAATTAGGAATAACGTCTTCAAACTTGGCAGAAATATTGGTTGTTTTCTTACGCCGGTGGAAATTAAATTAAAATTGGTCAAAAGACACGCCCACAGTTTAATCAATACTGACAAAATGTCAAACGTTTTTTAATCGGCTTTTCACAATTTATAAATATAATGGCCAGTCCTAACTTTTTATTAAATGTCCTACAGTATCCAAAACTTGCCCAACATTTATTTTATTTTAATTGTTTTTCTTGCCATTTATTGACACTGAAAGCACTGTTTGTTGTATTAATCCTTGAATCCCTTCCATTCATTTTCATATATACTCACTGGGATTCAATGAATACGCCAACTTCTTAGCAAATTGTGATAAACGCACTGACAACACTATCACCGGAAACCCGATTAATTGTACTGGCAACTCAAACAAAGGATCTGGATTTTGTGTTACTCCAAATTGTACACATTCCGTTACCATCACCAACACTACGTACAAACTAGGTAATAGTATTAAGGATAACACACAATTTAAATTCATAATTTATAAAAAAGAAAAAAATAAATGCAAGTTTTCTGTTATGTTCGTTTATTACCAAACGTTGGCTGTAACTGACTTAAAAGTGAATTTTCAAATACCGACAAACTTGGCCTATAACTACCAACGCAAGAGGTAACGTGAAGAGTAGAGAAAGAGAGTGAGCACACCTAACCAAGCCAAGTAACAATAACAGCAAGAGACGCAGTGAAATACAACAAAAGATTGAACAACTATTATGTAAAAGTACATGGAAACAGGTAAAAAAATGTATTGTTGTTGGCTTTAGTAAGACATGGAATACCCTTCGGCGGATATCGTAATAAGAAAAAGAAAGATTTTTCCCAATGACGCACCAAGTATGTATATAAAAACAGTTAAGTCTTCTTGTTATTTTTTTAATGTAATAAATATTGTCATGAAAGCATTCTACTTAAAAATCACAAGTATCGTGCCAATTAACAGAATGAAAACATAAATTTCTAATGACGTAACAACTTTGGCTGATTTTAGAATGATTTAATCAGAAACTTCGTTTAAGCGAAGAAACAAAATTCCCTTAACTCAGTAGTGGATTGCTGTGATAGTAGAAATATTTCCCCTAAAAAACTAAGCGTTGAATTTATTAAACAAGTGAAAGTGGTTTTGCGTGTGTGTGTGTCAACTACCTAGCCAAATTCGTCTAATGATTGAAATTCATGCTCAACTTCAACTGTTGGCCAAATGCGGGTGTCGTGCCACATATTTGTAATTTTTTTTTTTTACTTTGCGCACATTTATGGTTGACACGTAATGAAGTAATGTTTATTATGAAATTGTTGTTGTTGTTTTGTTTACTTTAACTTAATAATTAACCAAAAGTCATACAACAAAAATAGCAACCTACCGATCTGACTTATATCCTGATTGTATGCGGAACCAACTTGGATGGAGCGAAACGAGCAAATGCTTTTAAGGAAACCGGGAACACAGGGCATTTCCCCACTACTTGCGGGCACGCACAATGGCAGTTAAAAATATTATAAGCAGATGGAGTTCATTAGGGAAAGCATTTGTAATTTAATTTAATAGAGATATTTAGAAATGGACAGCGCGATTAAAGAACATAGAGTCTGTCTTGTTATGCGGTAATGAGTAACTTCACAGCAAGTGTATGAAAACACCTACATCGCATTTCTAATGGTGCCCCTTTGAATAATTGAATTTTTATTGCAATAAATACAACATAAATTGCGGAGTTTCTTTTTCTTATCATTTCGAGGTATGGCTTTAAAGCTCTAATAAAAGCAAAATTTAAAGCTATTTTACAGATAATTACAATAATTTTTATAAAATTGCTAAAACCAACAAGAAAATTTATTTCGGTTTAGAGCAAACCGTGGGCGTGGCACCTGATGACCCTTTCTATTAGTTACTTCAACTAATTAGGCGGGTTCTTTGTCAAATTAGGTCTTTTGTAAATTGTAGGAGTGACCTACAATTTTGTAAAATATGGGCATGGCTGTTAAATCTTTTTTGTCTCTGACGCGTATTTATTGATCAAGTATCAATAAATAAACCAAATGACAAACTTAGTACACCGCTGTCAGGAAGGCACACAAATTTTTTGGTAAGAAGATTTCACAGTGATTTTGTGTGTGCGTATGTGCGTGCGCGAAGTCTGATGTAATGGAGAAAAGTCTGCAAATTTATACTCATACTGGAGCACACGTTCACACAGTGTTGATGAAAACGGTATAACCACCAATCGCTAACATGCAACCATCAAAATTAATTACAAAAGCTGTTGTAACACAGTAACCGAGTGACTGGTAGGTAGAGCACTAGAGTTGTCAATCAAGTTATGCAAACTCTTGTTTATAAACATTTCTTCCACTTTATATTTAACACCACAAACGCACAATCGTATGTTTATGAGATGTAAAAACACAAGTATATTGCTAGATGCTCTCTGAATTTCATTATTGCTCTAGTCTTGTATACCTGCTCTACTAACAAAATTTTTAAATTCAAGCTACATTTCGCGTTTATCTATTTATTCAATCGTAGTAGCTTTTCCAATAGTGCTTCGTACTACCACTGCACGTATTTTTAATTAAAAGTACTAAGGTAGGCTCATCTTTTATTGTAAAAGTCCCTCATATTTAACTGAATCGTTATAAAGAAAGGTATTCTAATAGGTGATGCCATCTTGTCAAAATTTACAACATATAAATTTTAGACTGTGCCAAATTTTTAAAAAACATATAAAATTATAGATTTTTCCACAAAAAAAAAACCATTTACAAAAATGGTCTCATTGGTGCAATATTGGACAAAGAAAACGGATGTGTTGATGGTATTGTATTTTTATTTTTCCTTTTGGATACGAGTACGCTTAAATATGAGGCGCCAGAGGCGCCCTGGTTGATTTTGTTGTTAATTGTTGTTGTTGTTGTTTTTGTTATTCTTGTTGTAATCTCTTTATATTATTATAACTTCATAGCATTCGAGTCGTATTAAAAAAATATTCTAAATATTTCTCTCTAAAACAAAAACAATGCGATAGTAATTCAAAATGTCTATAAATTAAAAATTTTTAATAATTTTACAACACGGAATGGAGACCTTGTGAATTTTACTTGCTCGCTACACTTCATAACTAAATTGTAAGCCTAAAATTCTGCTATTATAACTGGTTTTATTTTGACAAAAACAACATGGTTTGGCCAACATAACTTTGTAATGATAAAATACGTATGCGTACATGAACATGGCAATTATATACCATTTGAATGGAAACAATTGTACACTTTTCCACCAATGTTGTCATGGAGATGACTAACAGTAACAACAACGATATTAAAATGGAGATTCCTATCACAAATTTTAGCTCCATACAGCAATTTTTGCAACGATGCTTAGTTTTCGTACAGACATCCATATACAAGCAAAGTCATTTGGTACATAGTATAACTATAATATTATATCAAATCATATGTAGAATGTAATTTCATGTTTAAACTTTTCTACAACAACATTGATGGACGGCCTTTAGCAAGGAGAGAATATAATCTACCGCTAAATACAAAAATATATGTGAATGTGATAATTAAAAATACACTTTATTACAAAATCACTTAAAATACATATTTACACTATAGACATATAGTACATATTGTGTTGGTCATACAATTAGTAAAGGCTATCACACGTTTATAGTCTAACTTTATAGGAGAGTTTTAGTAGCGTCTTAGAACTAATAGGACAGTGTGGCCATAAATTTGCACACCCTATGGGTCCGGTTAAGTCATCGCCTGTGTAACGTAATAATTCACCCATGTGAGCAGCAAAATGCCATTTGCTGGGCGTTCCATTCACTGTTAGAGATAATGATGAAGATCTGGAAGGAAGAAGACATTTCAAAATAAGTTATTTTCGTGTTTGCTAAATGCACAAACTTCAACATTTACAATATGAAATGAACAATTTACTAAGTTCTAACTTTTATTAAAAATCTACTAAAACTTGTTCAACTTGTAATTTTTTCAAATGTCTAATATTTCTATTTGTTAACCTCGCTCTTGACTTTGCGAATTAATGCACAGCTGGAAGCTGCTACTATATAATGTCCGCACTCGTCATATGATACAATTTATATGAATTTATTTCAATTAAAGCATAATTTGACGGATGAGTCATCGAACCAGTTGAAATTGCTTTTTAATAATTGCGCAAATGTGTTCTTACCTGACTAAATGCAGTAAATCTTTTTCTTTCTCTGTGAGCAAATATTCGGGCTTGGCAGCCATTTCGCACAACATTTTCGGCAAACAAGAATCTTTGATTGCATCAGTGATTTTTAATTTCAAATAAGCACGTTTTTGCTGAAATTCGGAAGCAGTTGAGAAGTCAGACAAATCTCCATCTAGAAGCAAAAAAATTCTAAACTTTAAAATAAATAAATTCATGAATTTAAGGTCAATCGAAAATTATGTATTATTACAAAAATTTATATCATGAGAGAATGTTATAACTGCGGCGCTAGGGTGGTAACGCACCGACAGGTAATCATTTACTAAGAATGGTTACACAAGTTACTTAAGAAGCTTGCAAATGATCATGTATGCTGGTGATGATAAAATGCGTACAGAAACGCCCCGCTATGTCCTCTGAAGCTACTTTTTAAATCATTGAAATTGCAAAATCTTTTTTGCAATAATAATACACAATATGCTTAAAATGTTGAATTTCCATTATATTCAGTTGTGAATTATGTCAGCTAAGCTGTATTGCATTCAATACATGTGTTGCATGTTATGTTCTTATGAATGGATGAATTAAAATAATAATCAAATATTTATAGTGTGCCCATCAAAATTAATTAATTAATGCATGGCTGGTAACGGCCCCTCTAATAATTACCAAACAAATCAATGAAAGTAAGAGAGCGACCAGAACTTACTTTCATTATAATAATTAAGGCTTCGCTCGAACTCAATATCATAAAACGCCTAAATAGAGAAGACCTCAAATCAGGTTTTCCGGTCATTTCCTTATGTGAATTTCAACTTATTTAACCGAATGGACTCAGAAAGCACCGTCCAAGAGCTTTGTAGCATCACTGGTTTCTTTGAAAAGGCTTTTTTATTGGTCCCACTTTTGTTTTTCTTACTCATTAATAATTTTTTTAGCCTGTTGATTTATTTAATCGGTCATATGTGCCTTATTTTACCCCATTTGTGTCTTATTTCTTCTATTTGTGTTTTATCCTCTTTTGTTTAATATTCGCTTTACTTTTATCAGCGATCAGAAGCAAATTTCTGCCCCGCCTCTTAAAAATAGATTTAATCAATTTTCTGAATAAGCGCCACGTTTGCGACGTTGAAATATTGCTTATTATTAATCATTTCATTAATCAATTAGTTATGTGGTAATTATAAGGGAGGTCTTATAATAGCCACGCCCAGAGTGTAGTTAAAACGTTAACCTTCTTTAATAATATTTAACACATACGTTAATAATCATTAAAACAAGACCAAATATCTGCCACACCATTAAACCATATTTCAGATTCGGCCTAAGTTTCTTTCTTTACCAGTGATTCATTTCTTTTTCAACTTTCATTTAGTTCATTGAAAGCGAAAGTCAGAAATCAATAAAAAAACACGTTTACAGAGTGGAAAAATGTGAAAAAACTACTTTGAAGAATAATGTTACACACATTTATGGTGAGCTTAGCAGTACAACTCTATTTAACTTTTACTTTTACAAAGACGTCGTACTAAGTTTGTCATTCGGTTAATATTAAAATACTAACTACTACGGACGTACGTACGATTGTAAATTTTTTAAACCCTACTCTACTAAATGTAGTCTCAATGGAACAAGTTTTGGAACTTATTCGTATAAAAAAGTCTTCCTTTAAAAAAATTTTTTTTATATATTTTCAATCATCTGAGAATTTTTAAACCATTTTTCTTCAGAGATTTTATACATTTTTGCAAAAAGTACCATTTTCGTTTTCAAATTTAGAACCCCTCATTCTTTTACTCTCGAACAATTGTCCATGAAGTGATTTTTAAATAAGAAGATCTCGCGGTAACTGATTCTACTGCAGATATTTTAGCATAATTTATGTTATTTGTAAAGCTTCTGAATTGATTCTAAATAGTTCTACTATATTATATGATCGAGCTTGATCAACTATTTCATTATCATTTGTTTCTTTTGCACTTAAATAAAAAATACATTAAAAATGTGTTTTTAATAACCAATAACCACTCGAACGGGTTCAATATTCGTCAGTAAACCATCGTGAAATTGAAATTTTATTGTAACAAACTCTCGATCAGTGTCGAAATTATTATTCAAATTTATCCAATATTTAGCTCATACCTTCAACAATATCGATTTCAGAATTTTTCTGCTGGAATTTATTTGACCTCGTTGCAGGTTGATTGGTATTCGTTTGGACACCACCCACCCGTGCATAATGAAATAAATCACTAAATAGCATTAAGGCCAAGGTAGCAAATATCATTATGCGACAACGCCAAGCCAGCTCCATTTTTGTTTTTGGGGAATGTTTGTACGTGTGTGTGTGGTTAATAATTTATTCCCTTTACTTTATAACGAATATAACACCAGTGCCAGGCAAGACGCTTGAAATAATATTGTGCATGGAAAAGATATTTATTTGGACTATTTTTTATGTTTTATTATTGAAGCCCCTCACTTTCATTAATGCATTTTTTTTTGAGCAGTTCTTAAAAAAGAAGCAAAACTGTTAAGCGGTAGAAATGTATAAAAAATTCCGAAACCATTACACAAATTGATCACCGTCGTTAAACACCGATCGTGTGGCTTCTACTTGTGTAATGAAACTGAAGCTCGAACTGTTGAATTCACAACTCAGTCACAAGCCAGTTTCAGTTCAATTATAGCAACAGCGATAACAACAATTTGTTGTTAATACATAAATAAACTGAGAGACGTTGTTTTCTTTTTTGTTGATACCTACTGTGCATATGTATATGCCTACCCACCACCTGGAGGTCGGCGTTACACTCACTTTATTCAAACTGTTTGCAACATCCAGAACGAAGCTTCACATACCCTACAAATTGTAATATATATTCCTAATAAGCGGAAAACTTCGAGGCCACTTAACCATGTCTGTCTGTCTCTCGGGGTGTATGTGACAAACTTTCTCTCAACTTTCAACTTAAAAATGATGGCGATAATTTTAAACTTGGCGTAAGTATTGATGGTTTTATTTGGTATTAAAAATTTACCTTGTCGGTAGTAGAACACGCCCAGAGGCCCATATTATAAACGTAAGAAGCATCTTTGCAAGTGAAATATTGTATTGTAATGAAAGGTATCCAAGACTCGGTCCAAGCCAAATATCACTCCTTTTACCTGCTATTGTTTCTCTACTTACAAACTGGGTGAACAAACATTTGAGGTGTACAGCGTAAAAACAGAGAGAGAATTGGTAAATTACGACATTTAGCTAGAACAAGAGACTGCATAAGAAATAATGAGTGGTAAAGGTGAAAACCGGTCTGCGAACCGATCATATAACTGCTACTCTTAACATAAAACCGTACATTTTAATAGCGGTTTTTATTATTATCATAATTGTACATTCTCAAGCTAGCGGGCTTCCTACTTCCAATATGGGCCAGTTTTTTTTATAAATAATTATAAAAATTTCCTATTGATTATAAATATGTACATAAATAAATATATTGTAACGCATTTCTGTACAAAAGTTCATTTACCCACAAATTTTTTATAAGCATACAAGAAAAAATATCAACAAATCGTTTAAGTGACCTTGAATTGTAGGTCGAAAGCTAATTGAGATTCATTATTAATGAATTGATTTTATAAATTATTTATTTCAATAAGCAAAACTTTGTACTGTATAATGAAATGTTCGAAGAGAATGTAAATTAAAACAAGAAGTTCTACCGAATAACACGCTAAAGAACATTCGTATTGCTTGATATAATTAAAATCAATTTCTCGATTTATTGCAATTACAATCGTAGCCTTCACACTCCACCTTAGTTAGCTTTTGCATTAAGTATTATGGTCATGCCCATAAGTGTATTTATACTTTCTCATAAAAGATTCTGTTCAGAATAAGTGAATGGCTCTAAAAAAGCAAAACATTAAAATATTGTAGGAAGTTGCAGCCGACCGTTAGCTACCTTATGCAGCTTAATTTTTTATATACCATTAAGAAAAGAAGGCGGTAAGGTGGGCGAATCAAAGACAGAAGGTATGGTGCTCCGTATAATGACTTCTACGAGAGCTGCAGAGATGAGGAAGAGGTTGAAACTGTAAATCATCTGCTGTGTGAATGTCCGGTTGTGCAGGAAAAACGACACAAAGATGCAAAGATTTTCGAGCTTAAACGATTTATATTCTCCTCAACTTAATCTAAGCTAAGAAAAATTGTATAACGTTTTATTTGTGAGGATGATTGTGACGCCCAAACGTCGGATGCTACACTCATCTATAATAATACCAATCGGCTCAGAATTAAAATCTGAATATCCGTCCGTCCCTCCATTATTATCGAATTTGTCAATTTTTAACTATAATCGCCTTTGCACCAAAAACTGTTTTTATACCAAAAATTCATGGAAATAAAAAACTGCTACAAAAAAAAAACCGAAATAGAAAGACGGACATAATTAAACTACAAAGCATTCCCACCACAAATGATAAAGAGTATAAATGAAAGAGAAAAGAGTTTATTAAATAAAGAGAAAGAGAGGCAAGGTTACCTGGTAGGAGTTTAGTTGCACACAGGCAGTCGTCAAGACCGCCATTCCGAAATTTTGTAACACTTCTAAAACACTTAACATATGGCTACAAACAAAACCTTTAAGAAGTCAGCAAACGAAGTACAAGCTTGCATATTTATCCATTACAAAGATGCACACATACATACTTGCACAGCGCCACCTAAAATAATTTATATACGGATACAAAGTTACGAACCATACATACGTTGTGTACAATGTTTTTGTGGTTGCTCCACAATTGAGGGAATTTTCCATTCAAAATAAAATATACCCACCCTACGATATCGAGGTATGCTTATGTAAGATGTAACACTTATTCTCATGAGAAATCATCATTATAACTTAAAATTTGCTTCCGGAACTTAATGGAACATTTTAATAACATTTAATAATATTGTAGCAAAAATTTAAGATATTTCTATAAATTAAACCCACAGCAGGTACAGAGTAATGTAAAACAGTTGTACAACTTATGGTTTACATAAATAACCTGCAAATGATTATTTCCGGCAGGTATGGATATAAGAGACAATTACCAACAACAGCACACAGATGTTAGTCTATCAATTTATTTATTATAAAGTTATTTTGCAAGAGACTACCTGCCACACATAAATGTTAAATTTATAAGATTCGTTTGGTGTAAACTGTGTACTGTCAACAGTATGTAAGACATTGAGAGAGAGGAAGAGAAGAAAGTAAATTTCTTAAAAGCATTTACACATACGTATACATATATACACAGATGGCGTTGTGCTATGTCCATCAGCATCCAAAATACGCATAAGGATTTAGTTGATGTTGTATTGTGTCGTTGCGTGTCCTCCTTGTTAGTGTTGTTGTTATATTAAACACAAACAATAATTAAATGGATAGAAAATTAAATACGTCGACTACCTACTACCTACTACACAGCCATACGCATAGAACTCCATAGGCAACATGCAAGAAACATCACAGCACAGCAACAAACTCTAATAATGCAGTCACTGCAATCATCATTGGTCGTCTTTGGTCATCATTGTGTTGATTATTACCATCGGGCATGTGAACAAATAAAGTGTCGTCAAGACAAGACGTCAAACATAATTACAATTCCTTGTAGGCATTTCATTGCATTCGAGAGAGTGAGTCGTGGTGACTTAGTTAGTGTGAGACGTGCTACTATACGTGTTGAATGTATGATGAGAACGGCAATCAGTGAAGCGAGCAGCTCGATTACATATGCACACAAGAGAATTTAATCATCTCTCACTGGTATTATTTTGCTCTAATTATGTTGCAAATACTACAAAATGCTCAATTACGTAGTTGCCGCATGAGCAATTTTTGCTCTTTATTTTCTTGTAATGTACGGAACGTTCTTGGTATACTGCGTATGTATTAAACACTAACATGCAAATATTTTTTGTGGACACTATTTAACTTTAAAAATTATTATTTTTATGCTTTCCACATAAGATGGGAGTATACTAAGTTTGTTCTTCCGTTTGCAACATCCAGAAGGTGGCGTCAGAGACTCTACGAAGTATATATATTCTTCATCAGCATCAAAGTCGAGTCGATCTAGACATGTATGTCCGTGTGTCTGTCTGTTATTGGCATCCCCACGGGCGTAAATTTTGAGATATTGAGCTGAAATTTTGTACAGACACTTTTAGTTTTTGTACGCAAATCGATATTTAAAATGGGCATAATCAGTCAACGGCCACGATCAGAAACGATAGAAAATATTTATTTATTTAGTAAAAAAATTTAGCTATTGATTTGGAATTTGGTACATATGCTTATAATTATCCCATCCATCAAAGTGCCAAATTAAGTCGTGATCGAATAACAGAGGCGCTCATATTATTGTGCGGATATTTGTAAGTCTTAAACGGCAAATGTCACACCCACCTTCAAGTTTACCGATCGATTCAGAATCTAGATTGGCATAGATGTTCGATTGTCCGTCTCTCCGTCTTGTAGTATAATGTAAGGAGCTAGGTAGCGTAGAGTATTAAATGCTCGTTATCGACTATAACATTTTTACTTGTTATTTTTACGTCCATAAGCATTTCAAAAACGGGCTAACGGGATACATATATACAAGCCCAATATGGATGAATGGATTCACGCTTTATTGCTTATTCGAATTGTCTCTGGTGCCTCTTTCTAGCTGGTGCAAAGAAAATAACAAACTTTACTCAGTCTGCCATCTTATGCGGAGGCTACAAAAAATATCCCCAAAAAGTTTTTGCTTTATTTCACTTTTCTAATGTTTATAAATTTCGACGAAAATATCTTATTAAAGATGTCATAAGTTTATGTATGTGTGTACTTTGTAAGTATTTGTAATGTAAGCAAACATAAATAAATTAGGCTCCCAGCCATCAAAAGAAAATGGGATTCTAGCACTCACACTCCTCTACCGACCCGAGCTAAGGAAATGCGGCTACGATAAGTTTTTGTGGAAGCAAATAAACGATAAGATAAATAAATGCCAAATAATGTGTCTGTCCAACGGAATTATAATAATACATGTGCGGTTAAATTTACACCTCAGGGGACTTGTTAGACACCCAAACCCTCCGTTCAAGCAAATATTAATATGTAACGTTCGTGATGTGAGTTTATGTGATGCGTGTTTGTCTATCACTTTTAATTTAAACTAGCAACACTCGTGCACTAATAACACCCATAAACAACCTGATGAGACAATAATTACAAATAAACGAGAGAGTGTGAGCGACAATGGAAGGATGAGCTATAAATATTTACTGCCATGCATGGCAAATGATAATTTGCTAGAATATTTCCAATGAAAGTTATAATTATCATTACAATAAATTGTAGGCACAACCACACACACGCATGCATGCACAACAAACTCATATTTACACTGTAACATGTCGTTTACATTCACGCAATTGCAATTGCACAATATTTATACACACGTAAGTACGAGTATATTGTTGTGTAAATAGGTTAAATTGACAACATGCATAATTACAAAACATATATGCACGCACATACAAACCAATCACCCAACCAGCAGCGGCTTCTTTCTTGCTTTCAAGAAAGCACCTCATTACCACACCCACACCCACACCCACACCCCTTAAGCGTATTTCAAAAGCTATTTAATGAAAGTGTCAATATTATCAAGCCATTGCTTGGCTCATATCAAAGACATTGTTCTTATTCTTGTTATTTTAATCCTTTTTCTTACAATTTGATCTCTGCCGTCCGGTCCCATATCCTTCGTCTCTCCTATCACGTTCACTCACTTTACACTTTCTGCTTAATACTCCTGTAACATGTCCTGACATCTGCATTTAAGATAATATTGCAGACAAAATGGAAGAATCTATACATACACGTACTATTTTAACAGTGGTGGTCAAGTGAATAGGAGCAACATGTTTGGAAAACTTATTTTTAACTTCTAAAGTTATCAAAAGATTAAATGATGACATATGTTAAATGGAAGTAGAGTGCACATAAAAGAGAGAGTATACTACGTGTGTCATTCCATTTGCAACACTGTCCGTCTGCTATTGGCACTTTCACGATAGAAAATTTTGAAATATTATGTAGAAATTTCTACACGCAGATCACATTAAAATCGACAAAAACCTATTTATTTGTCACAAAAATTGTGCCCAAAATGGGCGCGATCGTGTAACAAATACGCCCATAGTCGACAAAACATATAATTCGACTTTTAAGCTGATACGTATTACATGCACTATAAGAGGGCGTAAGGGATGTGGAGGCTATGTAAGATTTGGCCTAAGCCAGCTTCCTTACTGGTTCATTTTATTTTTACCACATCGGTGGATACCGTTTATTTAAATGTAAATTTTGTTGCTTTAATTTTGTGGCCATGAGAGTTTTACACCACTTTGGACGTAGGGTTCGATGTCGTTCATTTTATATAGGAAACTGCACAAACTGCGAACATCTGATCCAAATTACAACTCCAGCGCTTCAATCTTTCTGAACAAGCACACCCGGACATCACTACATCAATTCTAATCAAGAATATGGAATCTCCAACGTCGTGTTTCTAGTGGAATAATAAACATTGTATAATGAGTGATAGCGACCTTTTCACTTGACCACCACTGTCTGAGTAAGGTGTAAAATAATGAAAATATATCAATGTGTAATTGTGTATGTATAGGTGTTTATGTCTTTTATAAAATTGCCTGCCAAACTGTTAACATTTATAAATACGTTCCTGTAGGGACATATCGATGTGAAACATATGGAAACACATACATGTGGTTGTGCACACATATTACACAAGCATCTCTCTGCATGTTGATTACTTGGCTTGATATTAAAATATCACCGGGCCGACAATATATTTTGATTATGACTTTAACGGAAGTATATCCATAAAGCGGAAATTATCTTCTCATTGTCACTTGTTCTTACTAGTGTTATACACTTCCACCGATTTCACTCGATAATTGGTATTTTTTTAAATAAAAAATTTTAAAAATTAAGAAAAAATCTCCTTCAATATTCAATTCTTTTCTTAAATTGTTTTTTAAAATAGGATATTTACATACTGAAAAAAAAAATGATTCCATAAAACAATAAAGAAATTTATTTTCGTAAGCAAAATTTGTCAATTGACTCACGTAGAGGCCATAAAACTTGTTGGTGCCATAAAAACGTACGTACCCCTTTCAGGCATAGCGTGGCATATTATCAGAATTTATAGAAAATCCAAGCTGCAAAATGCTGCATGCAGGGTAAGTGCTTTGGCAAAGGAATCAGTTGCGTATAGATGTGGCATTTAAATGTGCCCATAAAAGAAGTTATCCTAATGTTTTATTTTCAGTGCTTTTTATTATAAGGCCATAAAAGGAAATCAGCTATCAATTCAAATGGCTAATAATGTCAAAAGCTGCTGCTTCTGCTGCTTCTGCTGCTGTTGTTGTTGTTATTAGAATATAGTTTCGTTTTTCAATGCTAAAACAAATCTAAGTAAATGGGAACTTATGCAAAAACAAGTGTAATTTATGTAAATACTTAATACGAGTTGAAGTGGAGAAAATCGCACAGTGTAGTATTTGTCGTTAGTACTTAACACTTTATCTTAGATTGAAAAATAAAATATTTATAAACTCTCTTAAAACTTTGAAACATTTTGTGAAGAATCATGCAATAAAATCTGAATACGCTCCAGTCTCCACAACCTAACCTCCGATAACCAACTGGAACTGATTGAATAAATAATCATCTAAACGTCAATAGAGAATTTATTCACGTATCTATCTGTCTGTCTAGTTATCAGGCCATCTTATTATCTGTCCATCTGTCCATCTATGTCTATCTATCCTTCTGTCTGTAGTCTGTCTATTTATAAAGCTTCCCACCGTGGACCTGTCCATCTACTTGTCTATCTGTCCAAATGTCTATTTGTCCATTTGTTTATCTATCCATCTATTTGCCTGCCTTTACATCTGTCCAATCTGTCCATCTATTTACCTGACTATCTATCTGTCCGTCTGTCTGTCTGTATGTTTTAAATGTGTTTCCAACTTTCCATTTGTCCCAATGTCTATCGGTTCATCTCTCTATCTATTTATCTGACTATTTGTCCGTCTGACTGTTTTAAATGAGCGTTCAACCTCCTCATCACAGTTTTTTAGACATTTCCATGAAAAGTAATTTTTTTTATTTTAATCATACCGTAATTATTACATGATATAATTAGAAATGTACAATTTTCATAAGCAACAGCAAATTTTCAACTTAATTAATATGCAGCAGTGGTCAGCAATTCAACGTCTCAATAACATTATTGAAATTCAATTATAATTTACTTGTAAAGGGCTTGCATAACAATCAAAACCCAACCACTCATATTCGTGAACGTGAAACATTCAAAATAATAATTTTAAGGGAATGAAAAAAAAATTATGTAATTTTCGGAAGTGAGGTGAGTATGGCTTCGGGTGACATGGAAAGTCAAGGTATCACTTGTATATTAATATTAATTGAATTTCAAATAAAGATATAAAAAATAAGCACAAATCCCTTAGCATGGCCGGTAGTTGTTGTAGTAACGTTTGAAAATAAATTCCTTTTAACAAGCAATATCAACAACCAAAGAACAACAGCAAATTTTCAGTGAATTGCAATACATTAACAACGGCTGACTTCATCTGCTGTGTATACCGCCACCAGTAAAAGACATTTAACAAATTGTCAGAGAAAATCCCAAATAATATACAAAACAACAAACGACAATAAATCCTTTTTTGCGCCAACGTACGATAGCAAAACTAAACCTTATATATAGGGAAGGAAGCAAGGAGTTTAGCAGGAAAAAAACACTTGTAATTTTTTATATCACATAGCGTACAAGCATACGTATGAGTACGGGTTAATGCTCGCAAATCAAATTGTGACTAAGACTCTCAAAGGAGGAGGAGGAATAGAAGGGGAAGAAGAAGGGAAAGCAGAGACACAAGAAAAAACGTTATGTTACAACGAATTGTAACGACATGGTCCTTGACATTATGAAACATGTGTTTTTTGGCTGTTCGTACACATTTATATCTATTTGTTGGCTTAAGCTTAAAAGACTAACGGAAGCAATTTTTCTAAAATTTATTATCACCATAAATAAAAGAACAAGTAACATAATAAAGTGATAAGTTTTAGCTTAGCCCAACATTTTAAATTCCACCTCGTTCACGTTCCAAAATAAAATTTCTAACGAATGCCAATTTATAGCAATTTGTTCAATTATTTTTGCACTTATCGTTGAGACCTGCCTCCTCGTACGTTGGCTCAAAGCACCGCTGACCGATTTTCAAAGTTTTGTAGATAACTTATTGCAATAAATCGTAAATGTTTCATTAAAAAAAAAACATATTTTTCTCAATCAGGTGATAATTGAATCTGTAATCATTGTAATTAAGCCCTAACATCTACACTGGGTCGTGGTAATCCTTTGATATGCAAAATAATTACTAATTATTTTTATACAAATATTTTTTTCTTCCCTTTTTTACACAGAAATTTAATATTCATTGTAATAATGTTTGCGTTTTTTCCACAAATATTTTTAATGAATACGTTGAAAAAAGAACATTTTATTAAATTAATATAATTTTTGCCGTTTACAATACATTTACAAATAATTGCACCAATAACAATAGCTGTGATTATCAACAAACGCATTCACGGCCCGGTAAACAATTTCATAAAATAATAACTTTAGTAAAAGAAAATTTATATTCAAACGAATGGAAATGTTATAGACGGTCAAGTGTACAAAATGAATTATGGCGAAAAGTTAAACTTTTCAGTATCTCTTACTGAAAATTAATATTTTCACCCAAAAATTATATTTTGTGCTCTAATTTTGGACTGGATTGGACAATGTTTATATCCTCTCCACATAAAAAGATTTTCCACGAAGTAGCTTTTCAGTGACAATTGCGAGTGTGTATAGCTTTACAGTTGAAACTTAGATGTATCAAAGGGATCAAATGTTCGGCGCTGACCGACTAACGACTTGCGTCGTTATAAGCTATGTGCGGCCAAAAACAAAGAGATATTCACTGAATTTTTAGATAAGCAATTACCCACAGTACGGTTCATTGATGCATTGAAGCAAAATATATCATTTCAATAAAATAATTATTGTTTTATAAAGATTATTTATATTATATTATAATGGACGTATATAAATATTCACAATTTATAAATAGTAATATAAATAACAAGTTTTTTAAGGGATGAAAGACAATTATAAACCAAAACTGGAGCGTTTTCTCAGAATCTCTCATTATTGATAATAATAAAAGACTCTATCTATCTAAGAGGCGGTTCCTACACTAATGGGAGATTTCTTCTGAGCCTTTCAAAATAACTAGCGCTGTTCAGTAACTATTCACCTGCGTTGGAGTATTAGTCTAGTATTATTGTAAAGTATTATTTTGTAAAGAAATTTCCTATATAATGGGTTTGCGACTTGTTCGTTTATTCTTGTTTCAATCTCACACTATTTTTTGAACTGCCTTTATTCAGAAACCAAGCCATACAAATTATATATATTCTTAAAATAAATCTGTTTCTTTTGTTATTGAATTAGAGAAAAATTAGTTGAAGAACATGTTCAGGATTAAATAAAAACTGTAGAAATTTTCCAGCGATTCCCACTTGAAAATATAATTGAGGCTCCGCTTCCAAAGCATGACACCTATTTGGACTAAACCTAAATAGATGTTTTCCGGTTTTTATTTTTATTTTTGTTCTTTTTATTGGTGTTGTTGGCACAGTTCCTGAGGTTATTGTTAAATTATTGGAAGTTTTAAAAAGGCCTAAAACAAATCTTGCCTTTGATGTGAGTGCTGCTGATGCTGTTGATTTTTTAACAGGAACTTTTAGTTTTTGTACAGCTAACAGGCACGCCCACAATCAATTAAAATCTTTATAGTTATCGCATCCATCGATGTGCTAAAAATAAGCGAGGTCGAACAACGGATGTACCCATAATTTTCAAAAAACCTCACTTTACGTAAAACTCGACTTTCAAGCTGATACGTAATACTTCACTATTAGAGAGCGTAATCACGTACCTGTCACATCCACTATTGTAGATGTGGAGGATATTTAAGGTTTGGTCTATGCCAAATTTATTTTTCTTACTTGTTTTTATAGATTTTTCTGCTATTATCATAGTTGTTGTAGCAATTTATAATTAGTAATTTTAAATGTAAATTCAAACGTTTATTCTCCAAATCGAATCCGCCTACCTTGCAACATTTTGTGATCAATTGTAAAAATTTTATTTAGAAAAATAATATTATTTTTCATTTAGAAATACTAATGACGCTAACAACAACAAACAACATTGGTGATGACTACATAAATCTCTAATGCTAAAACAAACATCAACGGCTGACCATTGTCTGTCGCGGATAAATATTCACTCAATCAACAATACTGTTGTTCATGGCACAAGAACACAATGTAATGGTGAAATATTGTAAAATTTTAATTAGTTACAATTCATGCAAAATATGATGCAGCCCCACACCCACACACCCCCAGTACGTGCGTTGTATTTTTTCATTAACACATTAAATGCGATCTCTCTCGCGCAAATACAAAAAAATATTTTTACTGTAGTTCTGTGCTGGATATTACATATATTTTCGTGTGTGTGTGTGTGTTGGTGAAAATACGTAATGAACATGTTGTCAGTTTATTAAATAAATAATATTAAATAAATTTGCATATATTTTGTAATTTGCATAAATTTAAATTAAGCACACTAACGCCATTTGCATGCCAAATACACAAAATAATTACTTATATAATCCACAAAAGCCAACCGCATGCACATGTACGTGTACAATGTATACGTAGTATACATGAACACACCTCTATATTAATATAAACGGAAAATAAATGCAACATTTGCATTTAATGCACTTTTGTCCCCGACAATATTTTGCATACTTATCCTCCTAACTTTGGTGCGATGAAGAAAAAATGAAACAAAATTCATGCAAAGTATAAACCATTTCATGTTGTTGTGTGTGTGCAATGTATTGTATATATGACCGTCACATTTGTTGGGGTTTTTGGCCAGAATAGCAACCCAAAGCTGTAACCGCACATACACATAAAATAGTTTGGTTGCTGGATGTTGTGCGTGTTTACTGTGCTGATCCAAACTATAAAACCAATCCTGAATTTTACCTTAATACCAAGCATGAATGCAAGTATATAAGTTCTCGTTCACAGTGCACACATTTGCAATATGTACTTTCTCTCTCTCTAAATATATATATATATCCCTTTCTGTCTCTATGTCTCTTTTGCTTATACTTTTAATACTGTAACTTTAACAATAGTGCTCTGGGGCAGTTAAGCTTATGCTATACGAGTATTTTTGCACTTTCGCACATATAATGGCAACACGACACTTCTACTTTAAAATCCATGTGAAATTGTGCATAATTGTCTTCCACTATCTCTAACTATATATTTAACGCACACACATGCTAGCATTTTAATATGGCCAACACTTGCATGTATGTACGTTTAATGACACGTTAAGCATTAATATTATTGTAAAAACAGCACATACGGACGTGCAGACTATCCAAAAATCAATCAAAGCCGCCATCGAGAGCTACCCAACGACGTTTGTTAAACTTTTCGACCAATGTCTACTCGAAGGATTATTTCTAAAACTATGGAAACATCAAAAGCTTGTATTGATACAAAAACCAAACCAAGCCACCAGGAGAACCCTCATCGTACAGAACTATTTGTTTAATGGACACAAAAGGACAAGGTAAAATCCTGGGGCGCTTCATATGTAACCGCTTATCCGAAACCTTAGAGGTACAGGAAAGATTATCGGAATGAAAGGGCGGTTCAATAAAAATTCTGCCCACTAGACGTTCGTAACGCCTTCAATTCAGCCAGATGGGAACACATCATCTCGAACAACGCAGGGTCTGCACCTATATTAAGAATATAAAAGCGGACTACTTTAAAGACAGAACTTTCTCATACATGGCTGATGTTAGTAAAAAAAACTCAAAGTATCAGTGGTGGTGTTCCGCAAGGTTCGCTTCTGGGACCAATCCTTTGGAAGTGCATGTGTGATGACCTTTTGTGTCTGCGAATCTCCGGTAAAGCCAAAACCATTGGTTTCGCGGACGGCCTAGTTGTGGTGGTTGTAGCTAAACAATTGAATAACATTGTTGGTATCACAGAGGATACCATAATCACTATACGCGAATGGTTACTATCGAAAGGCCTTTAACAGGAAGAAGAAAAAACAGGAGCCGCAAAAAAAAAAGTGTGACAATTAAGGTAGGTCATTGAATATTACTACTAAAGAGGCAATTAAATACTCTCATATTCCATCTCGAGCAGGTATGCACAAAACCTACTCACATGCTTATGGCTCTCAGTAAACCGATGGCAAATACGAGACGTCCAAGGAGAAGCCTCGTAGTAGAAGTAGTCAAGTTGGTAAATCCAAATATGGCTTCACGCTATAGAGGCCCAATCTTACGCAAGAGGCTTCAAATCACCTTTCGTGTAGAAGAGGACGTAGGGCATGCGTTCTTCCATTGCCCCCGCTTTGAGCAGCAGAGAAACAGGTTAACGTTTCTAATTGGAGAAATTTCTTCTCCTGACAATATATGATAATATGATACATGCTTATATTCAGTAATAGATGGCTAGCAGTAAATGATTATGCTGCAGTAGTACTTAAAAGGCTGCGATCTTTGGAAAAAAATCAAGCAAATTCATTTCTCTCCGGCTCTGTTAGTTAGATGTTGGTTGGAGCGCTACCACGCACAGTGCGAAAACCTCCCTTCTTTTAGATAGGTGTTGTGATAATAGATGTAGTCCAGTCAATGGCCTTTCCCCCCTTGAAGGAATATCTGACGGTGATACCACAGTGCTTTATTGGAGTGAAGATCCGTTGAAAAATACACTGTACGTTGAATTATACAAGTTTTCTTACTTGTTTTCCCTAACACAATTTCATTAATACTTGCATATGTATAACTGCATGAATTTCCTTCAATTAAAAAATATTATAACAAAAAAATGAAAATGAGAACGTGAAAATATTTTGCAAGTATCGCACACAAAGCTAACTAATGCACATGTGTGTAAATTTTTTAATAGTGTCTGTTGTTCAAGCGTTCAGTGCCTCATTTATGTACATATATGTATATCATTTTGGCTGAAAATATTAAAACCGTTAACATAGCAATGCTTGTACTATTCACAACAATTGCAACTTTCAACATATGTTTCTGTTGTACATGGGCTGTCATGTAAAAGTGAAGCTCCCTCATTATTACAATTAAGATTTCATATGTTTGCATCTTTCACTTAAATTATATTTTATTAAAAATGGGGGAGAAAAGCGGGTAATTAAAATGTTACTGTGATAGTTTTTTGAAATGTTTTTAATAATTAAAGAATTTTTACCCTCGAAAAATAAGATGTTCCATAGAGTATACATTTTTTCTTACGTACATTATTATTAAACAATACGTACAGTATAATGTCTTAAGACTACATGTCACGGGTGACCTTAACGAAACAGGGGGCTGGATCTCTCAAGAGTGGTTCTCAACTCTTCACTTTCTCAGTTTAATTTGATCCCAAATAAATAGAATTCTTTCTTCTTTGTTTCAGCAATGAAAACGGTGGTTTCCTGTCAGAGAGGATTCCTTTTAAGAATGGACCGAGTTAGAACCTTTCCCTATTTAAGATTTTATTATAATAAAAGTGTCGCAAATATCTTAATATATTTTGACAAAAATTCTAAACATGGTCCAATAGGGACCAAATTTATCGCAATCAATTAAAATATTAATCTAATTAACTGTTTTTTACCAACTGTTGATAAAAATTATTTGGAATAGCGAAATTTCGTCATAAAAAATATATTTTCAATTGGGGCTTTATATAACGAGGGGTTCTGGAAATGCTGAAATTTAAACCATTTGCCATTTTTGGAGAGTCTGGACCTGAAAAGTTTTTATTTATTATTAATATTTATATATTTTGTTCAAAAGATCTTAAAAATAAGTTATACAACAAATTGTGTGAACGTCAAGCGATACGGTCGCGCTTACACAAAGTATAAATAAATAAATTTAGTGATCTTGAACAATTATTGAATTTGTGTTTTATAACATATCTTTATATACAATAAATAAAACATAATAACTAATTAATTAATAAACTAACTAAATAGAAAATAAAAAAATTAATCAAAGTACAAAAAACATAAATTAATTTAATAGAAAAGGTAGAAACAAATAAAAAATACTTGTACTTATATAACTGTGAGACGTTTACAGTTAATTCACATTTAGAGAGTACATTGCACCAGGTAATCTTTGAACTGTATATAAATATTAGCTGTACATAAACATTGCATAAATATATATATAAACATTACCTGCAATTGAGAAATTGTGGATAAAAATCACAGGTAAAATCTCATAATATATTAATATCATTTTTTCCATAATGCAAGATCAAAATCAATTTCAAATTAAAACGAGAAAGGTTGCATTTAATATAACAAAATAAAATTTAAAAAATAATATTGGATAGAAAAAAATTTTACAAACTCATTAATAAAAATAACAAAATCTTAAAAAATTACATAAAAAATGGAATATTGCGATGTGCCATGTAAAAATGGTGCGTGGATTAATAGTTAAGTGTGTTCCTTGCCATCGTTTATGCACAAAAAGTGTTCGATGCGAACCGAAAGTGGCCAGTGAACACTAATGTAAAATAACCCTTATAGGTGAAATATGTAGCTTATATAAATTTTGTTATTAAATATTAACCAATAATAAAACATTACTAAAATTGCAGATTTTGTTAAATTATATCGAAAGGAATATATTAAACTAAATCCAACGGAGAGACTTCGTATATAGGAAGATGCTAATCGTGGACAAAACTGGTCAGAATTAGGCAAACCTTTACATATACCTTACAGTACATAGCATAGATGGGCCAATAGTAGCGTACCTAAGTATAATAAAAGAGGTGGTGGAAAAGCGAAAATTTTATCAGAAGAATTAAATTATTGAAGTTCCAGCATGGGTGAAGGTGATCCTTCAATAACTTTAAAAGAACTTTCTTTAAAAGTTATGAGGGTACACGACGTTCAACTCACAGCAACTACTATTGGTAATTACTTACAAGACAGAATGTTTACCGTAAAAGGGGTTTCATAATGAACCACAAACTATGAATAATGCAATAAACAAGAAAAAAAGAAAATAATACATAAATGATATCAATAAGTACACCACTGAGGGTAAACATATTGCATGGATAGAAAACAAACAAACTTCAATTTGTTTTGTCGTCGTGGCCGAGGAACTAGCGTTATCCAAGTATGTCCATTAAGTAAAGATCCAAACGTACACTTAATAGGCGCTATTAGTTATTCTGGCGTTATAAGCATCGATGGACGACGGGGATCATTTCGATCTGCCAAGGAGGAGACTTTTTATAATTTTTACTAACATGGGTTATTCATTATGTGAATTATTGGTGGTTCGTGATAATGCTCCATGTCGTTCCAAAGTAACTCTTTTACGACTCAGTCCATACTCACCAATGTTGAACCCTATTGAAGGTGGTCCAAAATGAAGTCCCACGGGAAGAAATATATGAAACTTCCAAATCTAACTCCACGTAGAGTAGGCGAACAACGTTTAGCGTATTTAGAAAGTATTATTGACGAAGCTAAGCTAACGTTGGCAAGTGGAGATCGTGCAAGATATGTTCAACATACTACAACCTTTTATGAAAGAGCTATTAATTTAGAGGATATGACAGTTGGAATGTAATGATACAATTTTCAATTTCAATTTGGATAAAACTTAAATTTCTGAATTATAATTTGGAAGTTCTCAATTTAACCTTAAATAGGTGTAGAAACAGTCGCAGATGACGAAGAGGATAATGTTTAAAAAACTTATTACTCTGATGCTTATATTCAGGTGATTACCGGTATTGTCTTGCCTTGTTCTGATCAATTTGATTATCAATTTTGATAATTACATTTATTCATTTTAGGGGTTCAAAAATTATGTGTTTAAATGTTCGAATTTTTGTACTAAATTTAAAATAATTTTAATTTATTTCAATTTAAAACAGAACATTACAGCAGTTCATTCCCGAATTAATGTGCTCTGCTTAAAATAGTGTTAAAATATTGTTTAGTGATGAATTAAATTGGTGAACGGTGCAATTTAACGGAGCTAAGCATAATAACAAAACATTATATGCACACTTTAAATGCCGTTACTCTCACTATACTTTACTTTTAATAACGGTGCACATTATCTCTACTTTTGTTTAACCATTCTTTTTACACTACACTACATTTGAGGTCTTTTAAATTCTGCTGCTTACGAGTTATGTAAAAATTTATTTAAATATTTCGAGCCTCAAATTTCATGTTGGTTTTTTTTTAAATTAAGTGAAATTAAAATAGACACGAGAACAATTAAACAATCAGACACAAGGCCAAAATGAAATTGATTTTTAATAATAGTATAAATCAGAAAGATATTATAAAATATATTTAAATGTAACGCCGTTTTTGTGGGTATAAAAAGTGTCCTTTTTTAGTTGTTATATATTTCTTAAGTTTGGGTTTGAAATACATCTCTTTACGTGAAAAATCTATCTTTCTCTATTCGAATTTATTATGTTCATAGCTGCTGTACTTTTAATTTAGGAAATTTTGCTTCAACATTGCAAACCATAAATCTGCAAAATTCAAATCGCAAAATAAGTATTCTCGAAGAAAAAATTAAAAAGTTCTCCACAAATTTTGTTTTGAATATTAATAGCTTGTCGGAAATAGAATGGAAATAAAATAAGTAATTATGCCTCGACCTCTGCCAGAAAAATCAGGATCAGAAACTGCAAAAAAAATGGCCAGCCAAAGAATAATCAGCACCAGAATTTTTGCTACCGCTAGGTGCAAATCGAACAACAATTTTACCCACAATACAACAACAGCAAAATTGGCAATATCAAAAATCAAGTGGCGAACAGTTTTGTCTAATTTACAATGATGGAAATCAAGACGTGTATCGGGAAAGGGTGCAATAACAACATCTCCAATTATGCGCTCCTGCCATTGAACCGTCCCCGGATGTGCTGACACCAACAACATTAAAGGAACTTTAACAAATGACGAAAAGTTATTGCTAACCATCGACAACAATACTGATGGTAAAGAAAACTCCCCAGTAAGTATTATAACCGAACATGTACCTAATCAGCCTCCTACACAAAACAGTGGAGTTCCAGCAGCGAAAGACGAATCACAAACCATTTTGTATATAAAAAAGTGATAGAACTTTTACCGCCCAGTGCTATACCACACAACACTAAAAAGCATTCAGCACATTCAGCAACCGAGGTGTATGGACGCATTTACGGAATATCTAATTACGATTTGTACTCGTGTGTGCGATTAAATGATTTAATTTCTTTTTTGTGCGTTTACTTGCTAAAATTTCTTGTTCTTGTTTTTTGACCTTGTCACGATTATCTGCTGTACTGTTAGAATATTTAACAATTTTACCTGAGTGTGCATAATTAAAGTATCCTAAGTGTGAATATTGAAATTTATTAGGATTACCTGAAAACTTTTTGTGTTTTTAAAATAGTAATTAGGTGAATAAAAAGAGTGAAATATAATAAAACAATAAAAATTTAAAAAAGGAATAGAATATTTAAAATTAGTAAAAATGTTTTTAATAGAAAAATTGAAATAAGTGAAGTGAAAATAGTGAAAGTGGAAAAGATTTCAATAATGCCGCGTCCTTCTAAAAGGACCCAGAACGGGACGTCGACGTCATCTGACAGCAAAATATTGAGAGAGAGGGCAATAAAAGTTCCTGCTCCACCAAAGAAGAAAAAAATTACGAAAGCAGCTGACGCAGCTGAAGATAATGTAAAAGTAGTTGCCGTAACCGATGACGAGTCTGTCCATAAATAGCAGAGGAATAATAAAAAGAAGAAAATGTCGGCATATGAGGCATGTACTATAGATGACGCCAGCAAGATAATGAAACCACCTAAGGTAGCGATAAAAATAAAAAAGGCTGTATCGGAAACCCTGATTAGCATTAAGAAGAGCTCTGTAAGGAAACTGTAAGAAGTTTTCTAGCCAGTATGAGGCGATGATTATAAGAATGTCGGAAGATAATACTAATATATAATATCAATAAATTTTGATTAAAAAAATTAAACACTGACCTTGTGCTCATTTTCCACCACTTTAAAAAAGAAGATGCTATCATAAGAACTCACCCTATTGCGGAGAGGGACAAACTCATCAAGAATACCCCATTTATTGAGGCAGGTCTGAAAGTTGCAGCAAGTAAAGAAAAAGGGAAATGATTGTTAATAAAAGCGGTTCACGCGCAGATAACTCCTGATGAGTTTATGCGTGATCTTTCTAAGATGAACCTCGAAAGCATTTGCAATTCCTTTGAGGTCTTAAAAAAAACAATTACCCTTGTCAGCAAACCGTGGGAAGCCAATGCAGAAAAATGAGTTGACGTAATTATCGAAGGCTGACAGCAGCAACTAAGGAGCTATTGGAGGTTGGCCGTATGTACTTTAAATGGTTCTCGTTTAGAGTACATGAAATCGATATCGTGTCTGGATGCTACAGATGCCTATCCTTCGATCATATGATCAAGGACTGCAGAATTAATGGAAGCATCTGTCGTCGCTGTGTTGGGGAAGGACACCAGATACGCAGTTGCTCCAGAGATATCAACAGCAAGAATTGTGCATTTAGGGGGCTAAAGTCGGATCATCTCTTGTTATCATCGGCATGCCCGATCTACAAAAGCTTTGCAGCGAGAGTAGCAACGAGACATTTTTATGATAAGTCTGCTATAATTGAATTGCAGAAGATGTTCGACTTTGACGGAAAACAACAGTAGATTTGCATTATTGCAAGAGCCATACAATTTCTTTGGCCAAGTCAGAGGACTGCCTGGCCATATTCAAATATTCGCAGACGCTAGATGTAATTCTGCTGTTGTTATAAAGGACAATACCTTAGACTGTGTGAGGATTTTATCATCCGGTTGAGGTATCTTAGTGAATGAAACTGGAATATTTGGATATATTTTTCTCTGTTCTAGTTACATTAAATTCAATAAGGAACTCATTCCGCATTTATCCTTTTCGGATAGAGTTATTGAAATTTTTGAAAATACTTCAGTGAATTTGGAATGAAATTGGAATTGATGCTTATGCATCTTCTGTTCTCTGGCGCAATTTTTTGGTCAAGGCAGCAATACTGCGCAGGACAGAGGATATGTTCTGTCCAAATATGTAATATCTAGGAGTCTATACTTAGTCTTAGTCTTACTTAGTCTAGCCTTAAATGAACCTAGTGAGTTATACACCTTAGATGGACCAACAGGTACCAGTGACATACACGTGACCTTTTACAATGAACCTGTCTTAATTAGTAACAAGTAGAAAAACTAAATTCGGCTTTGGCCGAATTTTAAATACCCTCCACCTTATTATAAGCACCGAAGAAATCAAAAACTAATAAGGCTTTCTATTAATTTCACAAATGAAATTTCATATTTTCCATATTCATCTATTTCAGTTTTAAAAGAAACACACAAATATAATTATTATGTTTACAAAAAAATTATATATGCACTTTTTTTAAAATTTTGATTAGTTAATTTTTTATGAATCCTTTTTTACTTAACTAAAAAATATACAATACAACATATGAACAATAATGGGTAAATCTATAAAATTCTTATCCTAATATAAATTAACTTATTCCTAAAATAATGCCGTCGTGGTAACTGTGCACCGTATTGTACGTTTTTGCTTCCACCGCCCCACTTAAAACTTTGCCAAATGCTCAGTCTATTTGCGTACATCCAACTGTAGTCGTTTCCGTCTTTTCTAACATAGAGCAAAAGCCCTCATTAATTAAGTTCCTTTCCATTAAACTGCTATTTGTCGCTCTACATATATTAAAATCACCAATAACAAGAAGTTTTTCGAATGTTTCACCCATAGTATATACAGTACCTACTGCCTCCATGAGTAAATTACTAAATATTGTTTCGGAAAATGTGGAATTTCTATATAAAGTGATAACGCATATTGTTTTAAAACGGAAAGCTATTATTTGTAAAGTAGCGGACCCAGAACTATAATCTCGCTTGAACAAAACTTTCGCTTGACTACTCAGGTCGGACTTTATGTAAACTATTATTCCACGCTTTTGTAGAGGAAGGCTATCGGATCCATTAATTCTTGTTAAAGTACAAAATCCTTCAACAGAACAGTCGTCCAACAGAAAAGTCCATGTCTCTACAAGACATAAAACGTCTATATCTCTTATATATCTATCACTCAATAAGTCTTGGTGGTGAGCGTTAAGGCTTTGTATATTTTGGTAATATATTTTTGTGTTTGCGCATACATTAGGTGACGGACATAAAAATCTTTCTGTTCGGAGCCGGTCAAATTCGACTTTGACAACGTCAGTGTCAGAAAAATACAACTTTGTTGTAAGTAGCTCCCTGACTCTTATGAATCGTAATACCCTCTGATGGAACTACCGGAAATTGTCTCCTCTCAATATTAATTTGTACGTTACGTCTGTATTGAAATAATCTGTTATGTTTTTCAAAAGGAGTCCATGGAGGTTCAGAATTATGAGGCTTTTTTCTTCTTGCCTGAGAGCCAACGTCCCTATTAGAAAATAGAATCCAAAGTGTCGATACGGCTTCCTGACTTATGTCTACTGCCATTAAAAGTCCTGTTGCACCGTTAACGAGTCCATCGGCAATGTCAATATTTACTGTCAGCATATATTTAGCCGATGTCTTTAAAGTAAGTTATGTAGGAAGTCCTTGAGTCTCCGACGTTTTAAAATTCTTAATTGTATTTAAAATTGTCTGTTTTTGTTGTTCACTTAGAGAGTCAGCCTTAATAACTGTCATAACTTCTAGAAATATGCGCTTCCGTCGATATCTGTGCTAAACGCTGTATATTATATGTGTCAGCTTCCTTATTAGACCAAAATAAATGAATAGCATCCAAAGGGACTTCTGTATGTAAATTCACTGTCCTTGATATAATTAAATCTATGTCTCCAGGATTCATTTGTCCAACTGCCATGTTATTTAATGCAATTGCAAAAGTCCTGTCGTCTCTTTGCCGCATTATTTAGTCTAATTCATAAAAGTCGAACATATCCCAAAGCCCACGTCCTATTATATCTCCATAGGGATTATTTGGATTTGGATTGAAAATCCAACGGTCACCTACAGGTGGAAGTTGTTTTAAATCACCGAAGACAATAATTGGAATACCACCAAAAGCCTCTGTAGTTTTAAATATTTGTTTTAGTCTTGAGTCCAGGAAACCTAACATTTTAGAACCAACCATCGACACTTCATCTATAATAATAAGTTTTACTTCAATCAGTTTAGCAATAAGTGAATTAACTGTATCGTTACTTAAGGGACGAATTTCTCCGGACGACTGATTTACAGGCAAAGAGAAAAGGGAGTGAAGAGTATATCCTCCAATTCCAAATGCTGCTTCACCCGTTGGTGCACTTAGCAAAACCTTTGGGAGATCTGGATTGGATCCAGGAAGAAAATTAAAGCGTTGTGTTATTGCCTGATATATTGTTTGTATCAAGCGACTTTTACCTACACCCGCGCCACCTCCCACAAATTCATACAGCACTTCTTTTATATTTATCTTGTACAGTAAATGTTGGAAATATATCCGTTGCTTTTTATTCAGAGACCTTACGGATATTAACAAATCCTCTGCATTTACTAATGGAGGGAGTTTTATTAAACGGACACCTTCACTCTGATCGTCATTTTCTTCTTCGTCTATATTAAGTATATTTATGTCTCTATTAATCTCTGGCATAGCCAGAGCTCTGAATTCTTCATCTAGTAACTGCGATGCAGCAATGTTGTCTTGTCGGGTTGGTTCATTTTCAGAATTGCCATCGTTATCGTTCTGAATTTCCTCTAAAGCGTTTTCCAATTCGTTTACCGAAAATTTTTCGAATTGTTGTTGGTTTGTCATTATCAAGTCTCTATGTGAAGAACATGTTTGTTCGTTGTCGTTTTCTAAAATGTCTGTTACTTCATTACGCCACGGAAAATATAACATAACCATTTGTCTGAAATAGTCTGCTCTGGATGTATCCATATTTGATTTTGCAAATCGAAGAATAGCTGAATTCCTTCGTTTATAAATATATCCAAAGTTATTTAAAAGTTGGAGACCAACTCCACTATACTCTGTTACGTCTTCGTTGTCATCTATATCTTCATCTTCTCGTCTTTGGCGTATCGAAGATCTGCGTGTTTTTGAAAACACATAATTGGCAGCAAAATTGGCTAGACAGATGTCTTCAAGACTGTGAGGACGATGTTGGTAATAGTCTAATAAATTACTTTTAAAAATATTAGTCGATTCTGTTGGTAGTCTTTCTAATTCTTGCCTAGGTTTTACCATTCGGACTCTCCTATCTGGATGGAATGTATTTATGAAAACATCTGTGTTACTACATTCGGACATATGCATACCTAAAATATTGTAGGATGCTTCTTGAGCGTTTATAAATTTATTGCCAATGTGCTGTAAACGTTGACGGACAGTATAATTCTCTGTACGAATTTCCCTCATTGTCTCCTGCAATAGTCGCGAAACTCCCCTATTTGACTTATTTATAAGTTCACTATACATGATACACAACCGTAAGCGTCCAAAATGTACTGTATGTCCATGTTAGCGCGATGTAACTTCAAAATAGTTGGATTGAAGGCGTTTATAAATATGTCCTTCGGTCGGCGTTTTAAAAATATATGTGGTTTTTTAATAGAAAACCTTAGGGCAAAAATGTAGTCCTCGTAGCTCATATTAATGCGTTCGTCAGACAAAAATTGTTCAAATTGGTCAATACTATAAATATCTGACTCAGATTCCCTAGTATTTAAAAAATTAAATACTTTTTCATAATTAACACGATGTCTTTGAATATTTTCGGATTCTTCGGACAGCGGAAATAGTATTTCTGTCCTTGGCATTGGCGGATGAGGCATTTTGAATCTACAAATCCTTTATCCCGATATTTTTCTTTGGCATGTATTACTATGCCTATGCATTTGATAATTTATGAAATTTTCTATTCCGGACTCAGACGAGTTTGTACTGATATATTTGTCAATAAATTCTGTTACCGCAGGGAATGTTCGTTCATCTGTCAATGTTATATGTGGTGCGTCTTTTAACCAATATACTCCATGTACATGAGGAGAGCCTCTTTGCTGAAATTCTATTCTCCAATAATACTTTATAACTTTATGAGAGTCAAATACACCACCATCACACTTAAAAAGTTTGTATAAATGACGGACACGTTGATCGAAGTAGCGTGAACATGTAACCGGATCGGACCTTATTAAATTATATTTTTCTTGCGTTGTTATATTATGAACATCGTTTTCTGATATATCCCGTTTTTCTAAAACTTTCACCAAAATAACAATTAATTCAGACCACTGTGATTCGGCTGCGGACAATGTGATAAAAAAAGTTGGCAATCCAAATTGCCGAATCATTGTCAGAACTTTCTTTTTTTCAGATTCCCAATGAGCGGGTGAAGACCTAAGTCCTTTGAGAATATGATACCCGTCGTCATGTTGCACTAAGTTTTGAACCAAATTATCGTCTAACATATTTCGCGCAGTAACAGAATTTTGACGTATTCTTTTCCTTAAGCAGATCGATATACTATCCTTTATGCGCGATAGTTCTAATTTTTTGTACGAATATAAAACTTTGTCTACTCTGACGCATCGTCTGTCATATCTTCTAACTTCTGATCTTATAACTTTCCCTAAAGTTGTAACTGAACTTCGTTTAATTCTACAATAAATTGTGGGAAAGGACAACTCCTCGGCGTCTTCATCCATAAGTAAGTCTAATGGTCTGTTGCCCTCTGCAGGCGCTATAGAAATCCTACCTAATGGTACAATAAACGGCATTATCTCATTCGACTGTCTTCTGTTCAGCCATTCATTAGAAATAGAAATGTTGTGCGTCCTATATAAGTCTGTGTTAATTAAATACTCTGCGGCTCTAAATATCTTTGCCGGTCGTATAGTCTCTGTCATAAAACTGCGGTCATATTGCAACCTACGCTTCAAATAAACTTGTATTACTTCTGTCTGATCTTCAGATCTCGGAAGGACGGTTATTGTTCTATCAAGTGAAATCGGTACGTTCACGACTGCACGTCGTATCGCGCACTGTCTGTTATAACCTAAGGGCACTATTCTTATAAACGGTATTCTGGGAGCAACAAATCTCTCTTCAAGAGTTGTCAAGTCCTTTAGTTCGTTTGGTATAGTGGGAAAGTGAAGACCATTGGATAAACATAATGTCGGTATATTACCAGATCGAACTGCAGAATGACATGTTTTGCAAAACGTATAACGGCCATCTTCGGATGGAAAAATATCAGTCAGGAAGAATACACAACTTAAGTGGACATGTTGGCTTGTAACTATTTCTTTAGATAAAAATTTTACTTGTGACGTAAACCACAGTCCACCACAACAAACACAAACACAAGTCGGACCATTCTTTACACTATTGTCATATTCACTCAATAGTCGAGATGTGTGTCTTTGGGTTTCACTTAATAAATAGTCAATTCTAGTGTCAGGTGTCATGGTCTGCATTTTTTGTCTATTCAACAAATTTTGTCGATTGTTAGTTCTGAGCCTATTTACCTCATTAGCAGGGTGTGTTCTAGACCGAAGTGTTCTATTAGAGCTAACCTCTCTAGCATGCATTCCACCATCTTCTCTTCTAATTCTTTGTGCTATGGCAAATCTCTGGCGTTCACTCCTTCTATATATTTTATTTCCTCGACGTTGTCTGTGCTGTTCAGTATTAATATGTTGCTCTAAAGCACGCCTTCTATCGTCATCTCTCCTAATCCTTTGTGTTAATACATTCCTCACCCTTTCACTTCTCCTATAAACTTAATTTTCGCGATGGCGCCTATGCTGTTTAGTATTAACTAGTTGTTCTCTAGCGCGTCTTCCCTCATCTTGTCTCCGTATCGTTTGTGTTAAGGCGTTTCTCAGTCTTTCACTTCTCCTATAAACTTCGTTTTCGCGATGGCGCCTATGCTGTTCAGTATTAACTAGTTGTTCTCTAGCGCGTCTTCCCTCATCTTCTCTCCGTATTGTTGGTGTTAAGGCGTTTCTCAGTCTTTCACTTCTCCTATAAACTTGGTTTTCGCGATGGCGCCTATGCTGTTCAGTATTGACTTGTTGTTCTCTAGCGCGTCGACTCTCATCTTCTCTCCGTATCCTTGTGTTGGCATTTCTCAGCCTTTCAATTGTCCTAAACACTTCATGTTCGCAATGGCGCCTATGCTGGGCAGTATTAATTTGTTGTTCTCTAGCGCGGGTTCCATCATCCTCCCTCCTATTTCTTTGTGTTAATGCATTTCTCAGCCTTTCACTCCTTCTAAAGACTTCGTTTTCTTGGTGGCGCCTATGCTGGGCAGTATTAACTTGTTGTTCTCTATTGCGTCTTCTATTATCTTCCCTCCTAATCCTTTGTGAAGAGCCTTTAGATATAGAGTTTGTATGTGTCCGTATTAAAACTCGTGATAAATATCTCTTCATTACTTGTTCATATATTCCTCCCTCATCGGATGTTTCTATATATTTAAGGCATTTGTTATTTCTTCGTCTGGTACTTAAAATGTTAAAAATAAATGATTTATTAATAGTTATGGGCGATTTTAACTTATCTCAGATATGTTGGACTCTGGATGAAGATGTGGGTCGTTTGATTCCATCTTACAGCACTTCAAATTTTGATACATTTTTTGATGGTATTTTTGATCTAGGTTTAATACAGATTATCCATAAATACTTCTTCAAATTTGGACAACCTATTTGTTGATTTTTATAATGTGGTAAATGATGCAATTTCGCAGTTTGTTCCCTTCTTATTTGTTAATCAATTCAAGGCTTGTCCTATTTGGTTTTCTGATGAGCTCAAAAGAGTTCGTAATAAGAGAAATAAGCTGTTCAATAAGTATAAAAGGACTGGGTCAGCATTAGATTTTTCACAATATTCCTTAATTAAAAGTAAATTCCTTTTATTAAGTAAAAAATTATTACCTTTGCAAAATCCGTGTAAATTTGTACAGGGATCCTAAGAGCTTTTATAAATTTGTAAATGATAAACGTAGGTCCAATATGCTTCCTAACCACATGCGGTGGGGCGACAAAGATTCATACGATCCTTTGGAAATAGCCAATATGTTTGCGTCTTTTTTCAACGAGACTTATTCCTATCAAGATTATAACAATCCCGATTACCCTTACGATATAAGGTCATACGACATCTTTCCTAATATCACACTATCTGAGGATGAAGTATTTGACGGTCTGAAAAGGCTGAAATACTCATACCGTCCTGGCCCTGATGGTATTCCATCATGCATATTGATAAATTGTGCTGATATTTTTGTAAACCATTGGTAAAAATCTTTAATTGGTCTTTATCTACTGGTATATTTCCGCAGTTTTGGAAAACAAGTTTTCTGATACCGCTTCATAAAAGTGGTAACAAGCAATGTATTACTAATTATAGAGGTATTGCTAAACTCAGTTGCATTCCGAAACTTTTCGAATGTTTAGTTAAAAATAGACTAATTCGATCAATTAATACTATAATTTCGCCATATCAACATGGGCGCCATATTTTGCATGGGCAAATCTACCGTTACAAACCTACTGGAGTTGTCGCATAACATTGTAAAATCTTTTTCTGAAGGTACTCAAATGGACGTTATTTTTACCGATTTTAGCAAGGCGTTTGATAAAGTAAACCACAAACTTCTTATTCTTAAGCTTTCTAAAATAGCATTTCCCCCAATTATGATTAAATGGTTTTCTTCATATTTGTCTAATCGCTCTCAAAGGATTGTATTTAAATCATCTCTGTCTCGTTTGATGTCTGTCCCCTCCGGTGTTCCGCAAGGGAGTCACTTAGGTCCGTTATTTTTTGTCCTGTTTATAAATGATCTACCGGATGTTATTCAAGATAGTAACATTTTAATGTTCGCTGATGACGTCAAATTGTTCTTACCTTTACGTAATGAGAATGATAAGCACATACTCTGTCGCGACTTATTTGTGCTAGTTGAATGGTGTCGGATTAATCTGATGTCGCTTAATTGTTCTAAATGTAAAATAATGTCGTTCGGTAGAACTACTCCTATTAATTATAGCTATTCCGTTTTTGGCCAAGATTTGGAAAATGTTGATTCGTATGTAGATCTGGGTGTTTTATTTTATCAAAAAATGAACTTTAATCGACATATAAATTCTATAATAAATAAATCGCGATGCTCTTTAGGTTTCATCAAAAGATGGTCAAAAGAATTTAATGAACCTTATTTAGCAAAAAGGCTGTTCACATCTCTAGTTAGGCCTACACTAGAATACGCATCAATTGTGTGGGCACCTAACTATTCAATTTATGTCGATGCACTCGAATCCATACAAAAACAATTTTTACTCTTTGCCTTACGTAGGTTGGGCTGGGAGACTTCCATTCCTCTACCATCGCATGAAGATAGGTTGAAACTTGTAAATCTGCCTTCACTCGCAAATAGAAGAAGAATGTTGGGTATGACTTTTGTCTTTAAGCTGATGAGAGGTGAAATTAATTCATCTTTCCTGCTCGGTGAGCTATATTTCAACGCTCCTGCACGCTTTTCTAGGCATTTCGCACCACTTACACTTCGTCAATGCCGTACCAATTACGAGCTCTTTTGGCCGTTTCGTATGGCTTGTAAAAATTTTAATGACTTCTACGGTCAAGTATCATTACATGATTCAGTGGAGTCCTTTAGGATTAAATTTTTAGCCACACTTAACTAATTGTTGCCAGACTGGACTGTACTGTACCGCACTGTATGTGTGTGTACATTATTAGTTGTTATACATTTACGCACATATATGATTATATATATATATATTGTACCCATTAAAATTAATTCTACATTCTATTACTGTTACTTTTACTATACACATATATTTAGATTTTTTTTTTCTTTTCTCAACCTATATCTAAGTGCTTAATTATGATTCTTAGTTTTAAGTTCATCATATTGTATCTAAATTGTATTACTTTACCTTTTTATTATTTTTACAATCTTTTTTTTTTTTAATATTGTTACTTATGATAATTTTGGTATAGAAATTGTATTTTTATTATCGGCTAGACATTTAGCCGTTCTGTATAATAATAATAATAATAATAATTCTATTGAGTTTTTAATATTGTATTTATCCGAATAGTGTGTTTTCAAAATCTCTCCTATATATCTTGCTAGTTTGTAGACTGAGACTTCTATGGATGACGATATCGGTCTGAGGGGGATATCTGTTTTGTGTGTTTTAGGTACGCCATACAGTTTAGGGATGGGATTCGAATTTTGACTGTCAGCGCGTATACACGTGCTTTTACTTATTTTATTCTAAAAGTGATCTATATTTTACACATATGCATACAGAAGTGATTGCTTACATAACGCAAAGTTTTTTACCTAAAATAAAACTTGGATGTTCTAAAATAGTTTGGACTTTCAAAGTCTGCAGTCCATCAAACCTTTTACCACTCTACTTATCCAATCATTTGAGCAAAAATATGGCCCCCGGGCGTGTCGCCAAATAATATATGTACCACCCACAATGAAAATAATACAACTAAACTGTACTAGTATCCGAAATAAAATAAAACAACTCGAACAATTTCTTCAAGTCAATGACATCTCAGTGGCATGCCTTTCCGAAACCTTTCTGAAACCTAGTGACTCTTTTACAGTCAAGAATTACCGTGTTGTTTGATCTGACCATGTTTCAAACACCTCACACGGCGGGGGGCTGGGGGAGTCGATCCTCCAATGCTAGAGGGAGAAATATTTTAAACATTATTGAAAATAAAGATCTGATTCTTCTGAACATCGGCGAGCCTACGCACTTCGGTCTTACCTCTTCGTGCATTGACCTAACACTTTACAGACCAAATATTGGTTCTATAGCTACCTGGCGTACCATTAACGAAACTCTAAGTAGCTCTCATTGTATAATCGAAACCTATCTACATCTTCGCCATGTTTCTCATTTCACCACCCGTTCTTGTGTTCCTAAACACCTTGACCCTCCTTTACTCAATAACACCGTCCGCACAGTTTAAGATTCAATAAAACGCAACAACTCTGAATATTTTTTCGATGATTTTTCGAATGCTTTCACTAACAAGTTTAACCAACGTAAGTTCAAAAAATGCCGTCCTCCATGCCGCCTCGTCAGGCTTGCAATTTCCAAATGCAAATAGAAATAATTTCTCTGCATTAGCCGTTATTAAGAGAGAATATATTATCACACTCAGGCATGAAAAGCGCAAAGGCTGCAAAAAATTCACTAATATTAAGAGCGATATGTCGGCTTCGGATCTTTGGCGCACAGTCAGAAGGTTTAGAGGAATAAGATCTTCTTCTATAGTCCCATTCCTGAACAACTTTTTGACGAATTTCTCACTCTCCTTAATGAATACAACAACACTCTCAGGCCTTGTCGCATCCCATCAAGTTGGTACAATTTTCAAGTCATTGCTCTCAAAAAAAAGAACTGCTCTCCTTCAAATCTTAACTCTTACAGAAGCATCCTTCTGGTTTCTACCCTACGCAAACTGTTTGAAAGAATCTTATGCTCTCGCTTAAAGTGGTTTTTGGAATCTCGTGGCGCCCTATGCGACCTTCAATCCGTCTTCAGGAGATCCAGGTCAGCTCATGATAACATCATCACCCTATGGTCCGCAGCCAAACCTGAAAGGATTCAATGGATGTATCTCCGTATCGCTTTGGACGCTATGATCTCCACCCACACACTCAGTTTAGAGCAAATGGCTAACGTTATGCCTCTTCCGAGATTCCGACTGAACGCCAATTTCCTACATCTACACCGAAAAGTCCAATCTAGACTTGCTGAAATTTCATAAACATCCACTTTACCGTTTGGTGCACACACCGTCCAACCCGTAATTAAGTTTCTGCCAGTCGATAAGTCCAAAGTGTCTCCGTCCGTGGTCCAACATCTGTACCGAAACCTAGTCCACACCAAATGGAAAATTTTTTCGCTAATATTCACCGACGGATCTAAATACGGTATTGTAGGCAGTGCGTTATAGTTTCCAGATATTGGTATCGAAGCATACTTTCTAAACCACCCAACAGCTCCATCTTTACGGCCTCGAAGTCACACGTCTAGCCTCCTTATACACCATCAGAAAGTTTCTTATAGTCTCCGATAGCAAATCTGTCCTACTAGCTCTTCAGTCGTTCCCTACCATCGGAACGCATCCGTACGTGCTAGAGATCAGATCTCAGCTGCGCAACCTAAGATCCAAGGGGCTCATCTTTCACTTCCTGTGGTTACCCAGCCGCATGGGCATTCGGGGAAAAACTATTGCTGACGAGGTTGCGTCCTCCAGACCGACCCACACAGACTGCCGACCTCTAATTCCCACAGACGTCAGGGCCTTGGACAGGTCCAAGGCGACGTCATTTGTCTTACTAACAGGCTAATGTTCAATCACAAGATATGCAACGACTACTTACACAAGATCAACTTGGCAAGCGACCCTTTCTGCACATGTGGCGCCGTACAATCCCCAGATCACCTTCTCTTCATCTGCCCTAACGCCAGCGCCGTTGAACGCCACGCCATGCTTCTCAAACTGTCTCAAAGCAACATCAGCACCTTTAATCTTTCCCATATTCTCCGTTCTGGCAACCTGGCAGCCCATACTTTTCTTCGTTTTTCAAAGCGTGTAATATTAACGTTTAATACAGTCAAACCTCGAATCTATTGTTGTGTTTCTCTTGTGCCGTACTTGTTTTGCCCTTTTATATGTTCAGTTTTACACTCAGTTTATGTAAAAAAAAAAAAGATCAGTTCGTATATTCGATATATGCGCTCAATTATATTCAAAATGTGTATTTATACTGTATGTTCGCTTTCACGCTAGAAAAAAAAAAAAAACATCTGTGTCATATACATACCGCTATATTGTCGCATTCTATGCGTTCATCGTACATATTCAAATGTATATTCATCTTGTATATTTGTTTTATGTTCGATTTATGCACCAAATTGAATTTAAAAGATGAAAAAAAGATCTATACTATATACACATTGCTACATTGTCGCATACACTCACTGCATTTCATATTTTCGCCGGCGCAACCGCCCATTTAAATGCATTTAAGCAAGCTGGAACACACGTCTTGGAATACAACTAATTAAAGGAATTCAGACACCAAAGAAAAGAGGCGATTATCGTAAACACCAAAACTAATCCTGCACTCTGCTAAGGCTCTAAAAAAGGACTCCGTGTTCTACCTGAGCCTTTACCCCTTTGACGCTGCGAACTTATCTGTCGTTAGTTAGCTGAGCCCATTTAAGAAGAAGAAGGCAGTTTAGGTATTGTTGTTGCACTCTGTGTTAGTTTGATTTTCTCTTTTATATTTATGTAGTCATTTTTATCAACTCCGTCACAATTTTGTTGTACCACTATTTTACGCGTTTACATGCACTTTTGCTTTTGTCCAAATTTGCATACGTTTTTAAAATTCCGTTTTAATTCTGAACTATTCTACTTGAAAGTTAATTTTGTATTGTATTGTACCATAAGTCCTCTAGATCTAAAATTTGGTACAGATAATATCTTCATATCTAGATAGCTTGTTATTAAAAGTGGTCTTATATCAATGAGATCAACGTAAGCCCTATAACTCGGAAGCCACACTATAGCTGAATATTCAAGTATAGGTCTGACAAGGAAAAGAAACAGGCTTTTAGTAACATAGGGATCATTCAATTCCTTTGACCATCTCTTTATAAAGACAAACATAGATTTAGCTCTATTAACTGATTATTCAATAAATATATTGTATCTTTTAATCTAAAATAACACCAAAGTCACTAAAACTAGGAACGTATACATTCCATTAGAAGCACACTGAGAAGATAAATTGCACAAATCCACCCGTCAATAGGAGGCATCGGAAAAGAATCCAACAAAAAATAAATTTTAACGTCCTCAGCAAACATAAGCACTCGAGAGAATTTACTATCCTGAGGAACACCGGAAGAAACAGGAATACTACGTGACAAACAGGATTTAAAAGATACTCTTTGAAAACTATTAGTGAAATAACTTCAGAACCATGAAACCATATTGTCAGTAAGACCAATACATTTAAGTTTAAAAACCAAAAGATTTTGATCCACTCTATGAAATTCTTTCAAGAAATCCATTAAGACAACATCAGTCTTTTTGTGTTCCGTGAAGGCATTATAAATGTCACCTGCCCCAGAAAGTTGGGAGATGTAGACTAACCCTTGATGACGCCATGTTGTCAAGGAGATATAATCGACCTTATAGACGGCGTAAGTCATTTAGTAATAACTTAGGTAATGCACCTAGTTTAGCAATTCTTCTATAATTTTCAATACGGCTCCTAGATCCATTCTTATATAACGGTAAAATAGAACAGGTTTTCCAATAAAAAGGAAAATATCGTGTATTTAAGCAGACTTTGAAAGTATTAGTAAAGGGAACATACAGAAGATCAGCACAACAACGTAGCTTAGAAGAAGGCATACTATCTGGACCAGGTCAATTTCTGAATTTAATTTTAAATAACGCGTCGTAGACTTCAGCTTTAGAGAGATAAATGTTAAAAAAAATATTATATGAATTAATTGTATAGGGATAATTATCAGAAGGGATATTCGCAGATGACTAAGAATTTTCAAAATAATCACCAAAAAGGTTGGATATACCACTTTCAATTGATGATTCCATGTTAGCATAACGCATTACTGAGGGAAATCTCACAAGTTTACGCTTAGTATTCACAAAAGAAAAGAAATTTTTAGGGTTATTGATTAAATTAGATCCCAAACAAATGATATAATTAGAATAATAAAACTTATTCCAACAATTAAAATCACTCCTAGCACGAGAGTATGCTAAATAATCAGCGTGTAAGCCGCTGCGTTTTGACCAATCTACTCTTTTTGTTATGGACTATTTTTAAATGTTTATTAAACTATCACGGACAGTTTTAAGAGACGGAAATGGACTTAAAGGGTGCGGATAATAGCGAAAAACAGTACATTCTAAATATCAGACAAGGATTTATCAATATTTTCATACTCTAGGTTCCAGGCAACATCAGACAGAATGTCTCTAATAATATTGTAGTTGGCATTACTGAAATCACGATAGTTTTTGCGCACAAGGTTCATATGATTATTATCTTGTGGCAGATTATCCACAGTGAGCAACAAAGTGGGATGATGAAAATCTTCAGATAAGAGAAAAAGGCAAACACGTGATACTGATTCATTAAAACCAAATCCAGAATCCTACAATTCAAATTCATAATGTTGCTAATCTAAAAAAAAACCTAATATAAAATATCAAAAAAATCAGTTAAGATAGTAGGAAATGATAATGGAGTCAGTCCACCCAAATCATTATTAGCAAGCCGAATGAAATCGGGTAAATTGAAATCACCACGCACTAAAAATCTTATCACTAGACTTAAGCAATGTTGAAACATATTTTATTAAAGAAATATGTTCTATATGAATGGAAGGGTCGGATGCAGGAGGAATATAGGAGCATGTGACATACAGGTAAATACTATCAATCTTAACTTGAGCACATAACAAAAAATTCAACATCGCATTTCACAGGCGGAATTATAATTTTTGATGGCAACGCATGATTGATGGCTATAAGAACACCTCTATCAGCTTTAAGAACCCCACCGTTTCTATATATCTGAAAATCAGGGCAGAAGATATCAGAGGCATTATTCCATGGCTTTAGCCACGTTTCAAAGAATACAAAAAAATATGATTCAATTTAGTATTAAGACTACGGTAAACGTCTACATTAAATGTATTAAAATTTTTAAGACGGTATCTGAGAGTAAATTATTTAATTTGCTTTTGAAGTCTTTGGGACAATGACCTGATCGTTAAACAATTAAGGTGTCCTTAAGAGGGATTCCCATTTGTTGTTAAACCTTGTTTAAAGTGCGTGCCGACCTTGCCCAAGTTTCTTTGCGGGATTCATAAATTCGAATACAAAGGCCTTTAGTGCTTAGCTTTAGCACCCCTCACGTGTCAGTACAATATACGAACATTAATTTTTTATTTAAAATAATATTTTTGCAATTATTTTGAATTTCAACACTTTCTATCAGGCCTTCTCTTTGGTCACTTAACAGTTTCGTTGAAATTTTTATAACTTTAACGCATTTTCCTTTTGAGGAGCTTCAAATTCTGTGCAGTAATTCATCTTACTCACTCATATCTTGCTTTCTTTCTCACTTTATTGACGATTCAGAAATTGGGGAATTTGTTGTGGTGTGGAGGTAAATACTTAGGTTCCTTATCAACAACTGTAAATACTTTGTATATAATACGTCCCAACATATTTATGTGACATTTAGCAATTTGAGGGGCTTAACGACTACAACCACAAATAAATAAACACACGATAGTTCAATGCTACAAATCATAAGGAAACTAATAAATACCTTAAACAGACGCAAGCAAATAAACCAAACCAATAATACGCATAATACCAAGTCGTAGAGACGCAATGCATAAATGTATGTACGTATAGAAGTGAAAGAGAGTAAGTAATTACGTCTTTGGATGTATTTGTTTTGGTCAGTTTATTGCAAACGTCCAGTACTACAATGTACAGCACAGCATAGAGTAGAGAGCCAATAATATATTTCACCAAATACTTAGGGCTATTTTAAGGTTAACCACTGTATAACATAAACACAACACATACACAAGCAAAGTAAATTCATCGAACCTCACTTTGCTGCACTCTCTTCCCCAGAAGGAGTAGTATGGCTTTTGTGGCTTTCATAAACCTCAAAAGACCAAGACAAAGTATAAATAAAGCTAAACATTGCGGTTTCACTAATGATTGCCTATTTAATCACAGATTACTGCAAAAGGAGAATTGTTGCAAGTAAATTAATAGCTTTTAAATAAAATTGAATTTCAACAATAACCGTTTTTATAGCTATTATTAAAAGTTATGGCTTTTCTGATTGAACATAACAAAAAAAGAAAAATTAATATTTTACAGCCAAAAAATATGCTTTATTTTTTACATTTATTTACCTTTAATGTTCAACAATATGTGCAATTATCTTGAAAGCTTTTCCGTATTTGTTCAAAACACGAGTGGGGATTGGAAAAAAACGCATGAAAAGCATTTAATCAGGCGATAGCAATATAAATTGAAATAAAAATTCGACGTGTTTTTAACACCATACACTATCACCCAGTTCGTTCCTCTCCATACTTTCATACAAATTTAATCCATCGTATTAAATATTTTTATTGCCTTTTCGCACATTTTCATTTATATCCTAGCTAAAAACCTTTACACATATCCGACTGTTTCAGTAAATCTGTTCTGTTCTGTTCTGTTCTGTTCCGTTGTTGTGACTAAAGCTGGGAAATGCATTTAAAGGAGGGGTTGAGAGAATCCTTCAAAAAGGCTTACGCTCGTTGTATTCTGTGTGTTACATAGAGTTACAATATTTTTAATGACTTTCAATAGTAAAATTTATTCAGGAAAACTATAAATCTGCAAAAGTTTATGACCAAACCAATCGTTTTAATAACAAATTTTATGGCTCCAGGATTTACGTATCCCCAGTTCTGGCTGCTATGATAATGGGAAAATTTCATTAAAGAACGAGTGACCCGTAAGCAAGCCTTTTCATTATACTATTGTTGTTATTTTGGTGTATTGTATGGTGTGTACATTATTGTTATGAAGGGGTTGTTGGCATCATTTAGAAGAGCCCGGATAAATTTACAATCAATTGTCGAGTTGGAATTTCTTCGGAATGGAGATTCTTCAATTGTCGAGATTCTTCCAAAGATAATAACGATTTTGACACATTTGTGCTAAGGTGTACACTATTACGAGGTATGCACAATTTTTCAGAGCAGAATTTTAATAGATATCATGTTTTAGGATACTCTACCTCAACGCCAACCTACTCGCGACTTATATCTATCCACCATAAGAACTTACGGTGGTAGCAGCATTGACACCCATTTTACTTCTGAGGAAGGGAACATTATCAAAATCCTTAAAAATAATATATTTGTCAGTTTTCCATTCTTTGGATTATTTAGCATTAAATTTATAAAACATTATCATTATAATTGAGGTTTTTTAACCGGATATACTTGAAAAGCAGCAGGACGTTAAAGCGTCTGGTAAAGTGCGACTTCAGTTTTGCCATGTCCATGTCTATTTTTGTTGCTTAATCATCGTTTTTAATTTATATTTTATACTATATCATTAATATTACTTAAAACAAAAACAAAATAACAGTTATGTCTACAACTGAACATGTTTTCTAAGGCACCTTCCTGTGTGGGCCTTCTGCATATGATGCGAGGTATATGAGTATGATGTTTAGCTTTTATATCTATGCTGACATGAGTGATAAATTATCTTACAATTAAACACCCACACATGCACACACACGGGAATATGAGAAAATTTGCATCACTATTGAAATTCAAATTCAAATGACTTTAGTTGATGTGACAAACTGAGTGTTGAAGTGGTGTTGGGTATTTCCTTTTTTGTGATAAGTGTTAAAACATGTGAGTTTTTGTTTTCGGCGTATGTGTTTAACACTTTTTATACCCTCCACCTTGGAGAAGAGGGTATATTCATTTTGATCATCCGTTTACAACACATCGAAGGAAGCCTCGAAGACCCCACAAACCATATATATTCTTAATCAGCATGAAAAGAGAAATCGTTTGAGACATATCCTCAATTCTTAGTTTAATTTCGCTATTCCGTATTGAAATTGGGCAAAATTGGTTAAGAGACACGCCCACAATAAACGAAAATCTCAACATACCTCGAAAAAATTGTATCTTTAAAAATTTATATCGCACAATACTATGCCTATCAAGTTAAAATTTGGTATATATATAAAGGATACCGTTATCCAACACTGTGCCAAAAAAGGGCGTGACTGAATAACGCAAACGCCTATAATTTAAATAAAACACTATTTGCGTAAGTACTTGAAATACATAAATATGGCAATAGGAACTTATTTTTTAAAAGATTACAAAAGGTGGAGGGTATTTAAGCTTCGGTCTTAACCAAACTTTTCTATCTTGTTTTTTTTTTTTTTGTAACAGAGATAATAATCACCAGCTCTCTGTTAAGAAAAGGGTTGCTGAAGACCTTAAATATTATCTTTTCAAAAACAGAAAACTAATGAGAGTGAATTTTGCATATGTAAGCTTAACTAATTATATGCTCTTATGGTTTCCAAGCAATAAACTCTTTCAAATCATTAATCATGAAGTGATTTAATGCTTTTTTCGTATAAAACTTTCCAAAAATGCAAATTTATTTGGAAGTGGGTTGAAACACCATTTTTACACACATTGTTATTTAAAATTTTTGAGATTCTAGAAAATTGGACATTGGACTTATGCTAGTCCACTGGAAAACAGCTTCTATTTCAATTACTTCAGAACCTCTAAACATGGAATGCAGCGTATTTATAAGAAAATGGATCCAAGCCTCTGTTTAACGTGATCTTTCTCAATACGTCTTATGAGAAAATCATGCAATGATAAAAATAGAATGATAGTCCAATTAACAAAGAACTAAAATTGCAACTAAGAAAAAAGAGGAAGTTACTCACCTGTCGCTCTTATTCATAATTTACAAATTTCTCCGAAGTCTAACTCGTCCTTGACCTAAGCTTTCCATAGTTTCTACAGGTTTTTTTACTTTTCTCCAAAAGTAATTATAAATTATTTTTACTTGTTTAAATGACGACGACCATCTTTCTTGTATGAAATTTTTATTTAATGCTGTAGTGTTTTTGTTAAGATAGGAATATCAATTAAACTTTATAGCTGCTTCTGTACGCTTCCCAGCAATTTCATCATTGACGAGGATCACGACGATTTCACGAAGCATAGGAAGAGTTAAAACTAATTAAATATTAAGCTCATGTAGTCATTAATCAAAATGGAACAAAGAACGAATTTTATCAGGTATACAGAGCACATAAAGTACAGTCATAAGGACAAATCGTTTGATATAAAACATTCACGAATAAAAGTGTTATGACTGCGTATAAAATTATCTTTCATTTATAAATTTTTAAGCATAGCAATTCAAAATTTACGAAAAAGTTGTTGTTCAAAAAAGTATATCAATCAAATCTAAATTTAATGGTCTTCCCAGGGGTATAGCCTTTTAAAATTTCAAGTAGGCCCCTTTCTCGAGATATATCGGGTTTTTGAGCACGCCCGTAAGCTTTGAGATATTGAGCTGAACTTATGAACATAGATTTTAAGAGTTAGTCTAAGTCAAATTTAATTTTCTTATTTGTTCAAAATTGCAAATGTAAAAACTGTAATTAGTAACCTTTCGCCTTACAATGATTTGATTTGATGATTTTTACCCACTTTCATCACTCGTTTTATAGACTTATCTAACTTGAATATGTTTTCATTTTATGCTTTTTCATTATAAGTATTGTATCATGTAACTGTTTATCCTTACAATTCTCGAAATGATTTCTTTAAAATAAATCTTGTTCATCTTAGATTAATTGCAAAATTTTCTGCTTCAGAATGATTTTCTCTTTTTTGTTTGTTTTTCTTTCTATGCCTTGACATTTCATTACTTTTAATGTGGTTGATTTTATTTTCACAGCAGTCTTAAGGACACAAACCGGGGAGAAGAGAGGCTTCTAATGAATTGACTAAAGACTTGTTTATTCATTTTTTTTTTGTTTGTGTTATTTTAAAGGATATATCCGCCAAACATTATTGTCACCCAAGACGGGAACTATTGTCTATTTACTAGGATTGATGACAGAAAGTTGATGTCATCGCAATCTTTAAAAACAAAAACAAAAACAAAACAAACATACTTTGCAATAATCTTAAGTGGATATTTCACCTAAAGGCTTTCCCAAATTACTTCTCCATTGCACAAATCCTAATTGTGGAAAAAATCCTTAACGTATTATAGAAAAAAACCCTTACAAGAAGATAAGGAAGAAGCATTTAAGGATTTTTATAACAAACACTTTTACAGAATGAAATTTCTTGCGTATAATTCTGTCGTTAATATTCGTACTATTATTATGGCATGCATCTGTTTCTCATTACCTGATCATTTGCAAGTTTGGCTTGGTTGATTAAAAAAATGTCGAAATTATTGCATTAATGCTTCTAAGTGAATTATCTTAAAAGAATTATAATTAATGCTAATGCAGGGAACTTTAAAACCCTTTTTGTTCTGTTATGTTAATTACTATTGCGGAAAGAAAGTAAAAAACTAATTAAGTTAAATGTGAAGAAAAATTAATGAAATGTAACGTTCGAGAGGATTCATTCCTTTAGAATCGCGCTCTAAATCGATCGATTACTCACGACCTCGTGTTATGTAAATCTACGCATAAGCTACAGGTCGCTCTTTTGAGATATTTTGATGAAATTAGGTACAAGGATATGCTTTGGAACCGTAATGAAATGAAGCGAATTCAATGATTTTTTGAACTTCTCTCCGCATAATTTCCTAATCGCAATTCTTAATTTTTATTTTTTACAAAATTTAGGGAAAAAAGAGTAATAATAATTGGTTGTGCCAAATTTGGATTCAATCGGACCATTTCTAGAACCCATTTCCATAAAATAATATTTTACGAAATGACTTTATGTGGAAAGTAATTATAACATACTTCATGGATGTGTAGGTTATGAAATGGGCGGGTATAACATTTTCACTTGTTATAATGTTTATATGTTGTTCCGAAAGTGGGTAACAGACACTCCCACATTGTTAACAAAAAAAAACCTATATATCTGCCACAAAAATTTACCTATGAAATTAAAATTCGGTATAAATATATATAATTATTACATACATAGATGTGCCAAAAGAAAAGGCGTATTCGGATAACAGGAGCTCACACCTTTAATAAAAAATCATATTCCACGTAAATCTCGACTTGCCTTCAAATAAAATTAAATAAATTTAAGATTTAACGTCGAAGCCAAATTTAGTTTTCTTACTTGTTCTTTTTTATTTTATAGTATTTTACCTTTTTAAAAATTTATTTTAGCAAACTTTTATTGTATTAACACTCACGGATATAAAGTTGCATACCCCTGTTGTATGGTTTTTGAACAGTAGAAAATATGTTAAAAAAGTATTTTTAAATGGAAATATAAAAAAATTACAAAACTAATTAAATGACGGATTGACAGACAAATGTTTCCACTTTCCTTTAATAACCATTTTATTAACGAAACATGTACAAATGTATGCAATAAGTTACAGACTGGTTAATAATAAGCGAATTCCATTAATGGATATTTTTAAAAATTCTTTTATGGATGCAAATGTTCAGTAGAGAAAAAAATATTTCATTTTGGCTTATGAAACAAATTAAAATCGATTTTATACAATTATGATGATACACTTCACCTTATACGCTCTTGTGCAATATGTTGAAATTATCTGCCATTACAGGAAATATATATGCTCAATGCGTAATGAAAATTCCGGTCGCGGTCTTTTTGGAAACAAAATTGTATACAATTTTTTAATTGAACTTATTACAGCGCACACAGCAACATTCCCTCTTTACATGCGTACAATACGCGGAATGAAATGCCGCATTTTTTTATTAACAATATTTTATGTACATATGTATGTTATGTATTTTATTTTTTATTCATATTTGAGTTTCAGTACGGGTTCGGGTGTAGAGAAGGTTAAGAAGAACTTGGCAACCAAATGCATTGTGGAAGAGCTGAAAAGGAATTGAAGCTAGTTAAGGTTAAAAAATATCATATTTTATTTTATGATAAACACTTTCCTTTGGCATGAGCAACAGTATCCTTATCAGCATCATCATCACGAGGAATATCATACAACACCATAACCTACAGTGAGACGCCAATAGAGCAAAGAGTGAGTCAGCCTGTTAGTCAGTCAGCCAATACGCTGGTGATTCTTTCTATAATAAGTTAGCTGCTGGCGCTAGTTGGAAATTCAATACCAGTTAATGCGCGAGCACAATTTACGACCATATGAAAAAATTATTATATTTCTTTACCTTAGTTGTGAGATTGTACTAACTTTGTCATTACACTTGTAACACCGACGAGAAGGTTTCAGCACCGCAATAAAATGCACAAAAAATCTTTATCAGCATTAAAAACTTGCTACGTCCGTCCATAATCTTAAAAAAAAGGAAATGCAATAACTGCCACGCCTTACATATATATATGTTGCTTGCTTTTTACAAATTCCAGCAGGTTGAAACATTGATCATATATGGCCACAGCCGCTTGACGCAGCACACGAAATATTTTTAATACTCGCACACACGAAATTTACGAAAAGCAACCATAATAAGGAAACTGTAATTTGCAGAGGGAATCCGTTTTGCAATGAATGGCTTTTATCCTGTGCAAGCAGCATCCTCCACCACATAACATTCACTCTTTATGGCGGGTGTTTATTATGACTCCTTCTTTCTTTTTTCTTTTATTGCGTTCAAATAAGATGTTATTGTGTGTTACGCATGGCAATGCATTGTTAATATATTTATACACAATACATGTGCAATATTTGCGTATATGTGTGTTGTTAAATTTATTTTATTTTTAGTATAAATTTTTGTTTGCAACGTGCATATAAAAATCATTTTCCACACGAACGCGTTTTAAGGCACTGATACGAGTATTGTCTCTAATAGTAAATCTCTGTCGGCTGTTGCAGCAGGTCTTATCTTTCGGAGCAGACAAGACGGCGGCTTTTCCATTTCACAATAGATACAATAGTATTGATATCATTGTTAAGTGTTGTATTGTATTGTTCATAAAGAAATAGGAATAAATAGAAAACTCGTAATTTTTATATGTTAATAATTTTCACTGTGGGCACATAAGCTCTATATTTAATATCATGATTTTTTTATGTTTTTCTACCCATAGAAGGTGCTTTTTGTAGTCAAGAAAGCTTTATGTGACTAAATTTTATACGTATTTGGTCAAACCCAAGAATTTATTAAACTAATAAATAACGCTTTATACATGGAACAGTTTTTCTGGCTGTTCGACCGTCCAATTCAGTAGAATTTAAAATATGGCCTCGATCGATGTAAAATGTGACTCCACCAAATTCTTTATTGACCACATAATATATCAGGCAAATAAGTACATCGGTGGCGCTTTATAATAAAATCTCGAAAAAAGCTTAGGTTATATCAATATCTAGATAAGAAATGACAGGTTACCAATATCTTCAAAATCTCTAAGACGAGGAAATCAAGTGAAAAGGCTTATGGATTAAGACATGTCACTAAATCGAAACGACAAGGTCGAAATTTTAAATTTCTATTCTTTAAAATACATTATCAAATCATATTACTTGACCTGCAGTTATACAGAATTATAGTATATTAAAAATGGCGGTTACAGGAGGGTTCCGAATTACAAATTATTTAGTTGATATCACCAACCCTTCCCCATTTCAAATAATGTGTAAATTTTGCGCAGAATTCCCCATTCTGTAGTCTATTCATATTTTTAAAGGTAGTAGTGGATAGAAAAATTACCAATTTCATTACACTACGTGTGATTTGGGTGTCAAATGAAAGGGCTTGAGAAGTAATGTTTTAATTAATCATTATTATTAAAAATTAATTCATAATTAAATGTTCTCATTTTATATAAAATTTTATATAAAATATGGTGGTCCTACCATGGGCATCAGTTTTAGGCGTAGAATACCGCGAACTAAATAGCATCACTATGACATTCAGATTAAGCAAAGTTCTCATTATCAACAAGAAGAGAAATACCGTCTTCAAGATGTACACATAAATTTTTGATTTTGTTATATAAAAGGAACAAAACAAATCAAATAAACTTTACATAAATATATTTTGAAGTATAATGAGCAGCGGATATTTATGCACTTTTAATTAGTGTTGAGTTTTTCGATTACATGTATACCTGTACATTTGGAATGATAGGTTATCTTAAGCCTTAGGCGGTTACTTTTAATTACTGAACACAATTCATCAAACAGTCATCAATTCTACGATAAACTACATATGTTAGGCTTCAAATACAGAAGTAATAGTAAAACAATAATAAATTTTCGACCTCTACCTTTTCTTTTTCCAATTAAATGTGAAAGCCTGCATATTAAATTAAGGCAATGAAGGTGTGAGAAGTAATCTGTGTGCAGCACTATTTACTTTCCTGTTATAGAATTCAAAATCTAAATATCTACTAATACGTTTGCATTAATAACTGTACGTATATGTATCTAATGTATATATGTATGTAATGTAAATATATAAGGTACCACTTTCTCGTTGGTAATCACGCTTTAAGAGTCTTTTTAAAGAGATTATTATTATTGCATTTTACTTTAGCTTACCTTCCCTCAAAAAAAGGTGCCATTAAGTCTTACTTCTCAATTGTAAATTTCACACTTCATCAGCTTTTGAAGCATTGAGTATATTTGACAAATACTTACGAAATAAATCAAGAGTGTCAAATGTTGTTTGCTTAAAAACTTTGCAAATATCTAAAATAGATATAAAATTCATTTGCTAACACGTTCTATTAATCGTATTGGTAAATATTTGAAGGAGATATAAAAAAATTATTCATTATAAAATGCAACACAACAGACGGTGACGCACTTGAATAATTTTGAACTGTAGCAGTGGAAAAATATAAGAGGGACTAAATCGAAAACATGATCCGTATCTATATGAAAACTGCGGGTGTGATACGCTATCTAATAAAGAATGTAGTACATATCAACGTGCAGGTCGAATTTTCTACCACAAAAGAGTTTTTGTAAATCGGGGCCATGTTCTCTATCCTTCAATAGAAACTGAATGATTTTCCGTTAGGGTTGGTGGTGCTGTTTCGCGGAAATAACAATATCCGCGTTCAGAAGAAATTTTCCATATATTCTTTACACATTGTATGAAGTTGGAGAAGACGCGCTCAAGACCGAAATGCGTGGCGGTCTCTTCTGCAACAGACCAAAGACCTACATAGGTTGTAATCGGCCAGTTATGATGATGATTTATATATAATATATAGATATATATAATCTCCTACATTAGAAGCGCGATTTCCTTGCTAATCATTTCAAAATGTCTTAGGTTCGAGCTTTTTGAAATTTTTGATTTAATACATTTTCAAACAGATCCTCATTTACTTTTTTGTAGAGCAAATTGAATTATAAGACTCTTATTACCCGTTCCGTTCATTACTGAGCATTTGAAGGGCATAAAAACACGAAAATTTATCCCTTTAATGTACCGATTCTTTCTAATAAATTTTTATTATTACTGTAATTCATATTCATATAACAAATTCTTCTAAAAATTCATAAAGTTTTTCATTTTTCTTTTTTCACCATAAAATTCCATTATCTGTACGTCACTCAATTTACTTTTCAAAACAAAAAAATTATAATATATGAGATACCAAAAGGAAACAAATTTACGGCTATAATAAAAAATACAGTAGCTTTTAAGCAATTACGAAATACTCTACAATCTTACGATATTTATTGGTATATAAAAAGATATTCTAAATAATGTCCTCGAAGATGATTCACGGTGTTTTATAGTATATAGTACAAAGTATACATTAAAACATTCTTCTTGTAAAAGGACTTAAGTGAGCAAGGAGTCAAAGTGAACTTATTCGAGGATGACATAGAATAAATGTCTTCATAGAACAATTTTTAGCATCCAGTAAAAAAGATGTTCCGTGATTTTTCATTACTTCTAAAGTTGCCTCAATGCACTCTACCATGTACCCAACAATACAAAGTATGTAAATATTGAACTGATATTACTCATAGAGACAAATTCATAGCAAGTTAAAAATTGAAAAGAAATTAAATCAACATTTTCATTTATCGTATGATAAAAACAACAATGCAATTCAAACAGATAGAAATGTTTGGAGTACACATGGCAACTAACAAATAACAATAGACAAAGGAAAACAGATAAAAAAACAATTCTCCATGGGGAATTGAGCAGCAGCGGTAGCAGCATCAATGTGTAGTTATTTTACAAATTTTATTGTATATGAATTTCCAATAAGAATTCATCAAACCGCAAAATATGAAAACTAAACAAAGCAGAAATTGTAATATTCGATTGTGGTCGAATATTGAACACTCTGTGATTCAATGGAAAGGGTATGATGCAATGGAATGTTTTCAGGAGTGTTTGAGAGCAAAGTTCTCGTGTAAGTTCGCCATGAGTTCCACCTTATAATGAATTAGGAGCTGTGTAAGCTCTTAGCATACAATATAGTCTGTCGCATAAACAACTATGAAATATATAAATAAAAAACGGAATAGCATTCAAGTGAGAAACGCAATAATGAGACCGAAACTGTCGCGGAGGGATCAAATAGTTGATGCGCTGCAAAAAAACTGCACAATATACAAGCAATACCGAAGCGCGGGGCTTTGTTTAACAGGCCAAAGATCCAAAATAGGTTGTAATCAGCCAATATCGATATCAATGATAAGAGTCGATTTATAAAAGATTGTATAGAGTACCTACGAACTATATCCAAATTAACTGAATTGAATACTTAAGAGTTTCTTTACCTTCTTGAACTACCATTAAAATTAAAATTCAATCATAGAGGATACTTAGGGAAAGTAATTTAAAATTTACGTTATATTTCGCGTACATTGCTTTATAAAGAAATCTGAAAAAAAGGGAAATCAATTATTAATGATTATAATTATCTGAACTCTTTGAACAACATTTCAATGTATGTACAACGGTCGCGTTTTTTCGAAAAAGTTGTAGGTGGATGTGTCACATATGTGGTTATCCGCAGCTGTAACAGTCAACTTTATTAAGCTAACGCATAACCATTACATCCACTCGCCAAATCATTTGTCATATTCAATAATAAATAAAAACAGAGTTCTCTGACACTGTGTTGAAATTAGAGCCTGTTACACAGTCTGACGGTAGAACTCATTCTACTGCTACAAAATAAATGAAATGTTGATTTTTCAAATGTTTTCTGTATTGTTGTTATTGTTGCTATTAAAAATTTGCATATGTAGAAATTGGCAATTCATAAATTTAATCGAAATTTGTACATTAAAGGATGAGGACACCAGCAAGTCACACACGTGTGCAATGAATGTTGTTGTGTGCGTTGTGTGCGTTGTGTTGGGAAGAGTAAGTAGCATTATTCTCTTATTACGGATAGGTACAAACGAATCGAAACAGAGAAATTAGGTATGTATGAAAAAATATTTTTTATTCAAAGTTAAAAAAGTTTTGTAATGTGTTACCTACGCCCAAACCTCTATTTGCGCCATTACGCTTTTGAAAGGATAATTTTACGCGACTGTAGGAGGTTTTTTATTTAAAATATACAAAATCGATTAACTAACACGCCCACATATTACAAAAAATGTGCTAAAATACAATTAAGTTCACATATACAAAACTTCAAAAAGCTGCAAACAAAGGGCTGCATAACGTAATAGCCACACCCATATGGACCAAATGCATAGATTTCGTTCTTTATTCGATTCACTTGAATTTTTTATGTATCGTACAAATCAGGGGAATAGTGTTTTTCACATTTGCCAGAAAGATTCTTTCTTCCCCTTCTCTCCAACTCTTGCTATCAATTAGTCGTTTGTTCTGGTTGAAGTTAAATTGTCTCCTTGTTCAACTGGATACATAGCATGTTTATACTGCGGGTTTGAAAAAAAAAACAAAAAGAAATCATTGCATTTGTGTTGACGTTCTACACTTGGCTTTAGACCACAGGTTGTGGTTTATATGGACAACCTCTGCTGGTTTTTTATCTATATGGGGTTTGTTGGTGAATTCATTTAAAGGAGGAAAGATTTAAAAATAAAATGTTATTCTCTTATACTAAAACATTGTTTTTTTAAAGGCACTTTACTTAATATTGAATGCAAGTAGAATTTATTGGCTGTAAAGAATATTTAAAATATTTTTTCATAATATTCTGCAACTTAATAACTTCCCGACGGAAGCTTTAAGCATTTTATAAAGTATATATATGCGTTCGATTGTATGCATTAGTATCTTCCAGCACGCTTCTTGTATGAATATAAAACCTTAATGAAAAATTTTACATGAATAGCAAAAGTTTTTAAAGAAAGAATAGAATCTTGCATTTCAGTGTGTAATGTATTCGTAACACATATATTTTTTAAATGAATTGAGAAAATGGAATTTCCACACACAGATACAATATTTGTACGATATGTACAGTACGTGCCGTGAGATTTCCACATATGTTCTAAGTATTCAATTAGTAAGTATTACAACACTTGTGATGTTTACTCAAAAAAAATATTAACACAATGCTCATAACTGCAGTTAGAAGAATTGAAACACGTCCGGACTACATTAAAGAGAACAGGTTATGCACAAGTACTGTAACAATTGTAGGTACTGTAGAAGATTAAGGAGCTTTGTACAAAGTGCTTAACAAACATGTCACCTATTAAGAGAAGGTATAGAATAGTAAGTAGGGATAATATATTACTACGTACGTTTGCACAAATTAGCAGCATAAAAGGACATGCTCTCTCCTACCAGGTAAGACCATCACCACAAATCTCGGAACTCTCCATATTTTGATTTAGATACTTTTATGGCAGAAATTTTATAATTACTTTTTTTTTTGTCTCAACTTAAAAATATAACTTATTTTTACACAATTTTTAAAGCACTATTTACAATAAAAGTAGTTGTTGTGCCTATAATGTAAATGTGAATTATATTCATTTATTCATTTATTCATATTCACAAAAATCATTGCTAAACATAACAGCTAATGGAAGTATAATAAAAGTGATAAGAATATCTTATAATGAAAGCAGCAGCAGCAACAACAACAACAACAACATCCGCAGCAACTCTGGATCTGGTTCATTAGTTCTGAATCTAGTTCACTAGTTTTTAAAGAATAATACCATACATACAATAGTAGAATTTACAAGCTATAACATACTAGAGTTAAAGAGATACTTAAGAGTATAGATAAATAAATAACAATGTTAAGCATTACAAAAGCTTAAATTTATTACTAAACTAAGGAACTTAAATTAGAGAGGTGGATGAATAGTTTGGCAACTATCTATTTAATGTAATTCTTTTAATGCAATCGATTGGATCAACCGCGAGATCGAACGAGTTTGAGTATTCATTAAATAGTCCACATAGGACCCGAAACGAACTAATCAGCTCATAGTTGGTGCGGCATTGAGGTAGCCATAATGGCACAAAATGCCTTGAGACCCTGGTTGGTATATTCAGTGTGACCAAGCCCAGTAGAGGAGGGGAGGACACTTCACCTAGCAGAACTCTTGCTATGAAGGAAACCCCCAACATTTGTCTTCTCCTCTCAAGTGTAGGGAGACCAATTATGTTGAGGCCATTTTCATATGAGGACAAGGGAAGTGAAGGATCCCAAGCTAGACCACGCAGTGCAAATCGTAAGAAGTTACGTTGGACCGATTCAATAAGGTCAACGTAAAATGTACCTATGTATATGTTTATTTATGTATTTCGACGAAATTTCAATTTTAATTAAAAACAAACACAGCTGTCACACTAAGTGCTAAATTGTTTCTACATAAATGCATTCAAATGTGTACATACGTCCGTCCTGCATTCATCACAAATATTGGTAAATGAATTAGCCTTGTATTAAAGTCGAGGATATATTAAGTTTTTCATTCCTCCTGCAACATTAAAAAGGATATGTAAGAGGCTCTACATATATTCTTGATCTACATGAAAATGTGAATTGATTTAGGCACGTTTGGCTGTCTGTTTGCTGGAATACTCATAATGGTAAAGTAGGGGGAAAATAAGCTGAAATTTTATATTGACATATCCGCAAGCAGATTATTATTTACATTGGAAAAAATAGTTGAGAAGCACGCCAACAATCTATAAAAATTTTGTTATGAAGTTTTAAGTTTTTATATATAATTGATACGTACAATATACGTACACTGTTAGTCGGCTTGATCGAGTATCTTGCATGCCCACGTTTTTGTATATTTATGTGTAGGGTGTTTATGATTTAATCTAAGCAAAACTTCCCTCTTTACTCTCCACATAAGATGAGTTGTCATTCCTTTTGCAACACCCAGAAGAAGGCGTCAGAGATTCTACAAAGTATAAATCATCTGGATCAGCATCAAAAACTGAGTCGATCTAGACATGTATGTCCGTTTTTAACATTCTCAGAGGTGTAAATTTTGATATATTGGGCTGAAATTTCGTACAAGTACTTTTAGTTTTTGCACGCAGCTGATATTTAAAATGTTAAAAATCAGCCAAGAGCCACACCCACAATCAACAAAAATCTTTTTATGTACCACAAAAGACCTATTAAATTGAAATTTTGTATGCACGTCCATAAATATTTTATCTACTGACGTGCCAAAAATGGGCATTATATATAATATATAATACTTACACTATAGAGTGCGTAATAATACATGTGCCACGCCCACCATTTCTATGTAGATGTGAAGGGCATTTTAGATTTGGCCTAAGCCAAATTTAGTTTTCTTACTTGTTTTACTTTTTTTTTTATTTCATTTTATTGAAATGCTTTTTTCTAATGATACGTAGTTTATCTCACCAGACCCATAAATAAATTTTAGTTTTTTAACAAAAAAAGTTTGTATAAGTGAAAAATAAAAACAAGTGAAAATGTTATGGTCGCTTACGCCCGACCATTTAATACCGTACACCACTTGACTCCTTAAATTATTCTACGATTAGTTTAGTTTTATCTGTAAACGTGAGGCACACTTTTACATATAATTTACTTCGTGAAATTTTATTATATACAAAGAGGTTCTAAGAATGGCCCGACCGGGTACAAATTGGCCATTATAATAGGGCCTTCAATTCGGTTTACTTTCAATAGGGTTCTTCTTCGGACCAATACATGTCTATTTATAAAATGTCATCGAAATATCTGAAAATATAAGACCTGTAGCTTATACATAAATTTACATGGAAAGGCAGATGGACAGAGTTCATTCAGATTTTGAAGATGTGAGTATCATTATTTATATATACCATAGAGTATTAAAGGGGTGAAATGATTTTCAAAGTGGTCCGATTCAGTCCACTTTGCACAGGAGGCTTTCTAAAATTTTAATAACTTACAAACTGCAGTCTGTGACTATTGCCACGACAGCCATCTTACAAATAAATGCACACTCCCACTGTTTTCGCTTCCAGTTTGTATTCCACGCCAACAAAAGCTTGAGTTAAAAATTATGAAATATCTTCGTAACGAATTATCTCTTTAAGTAAAATATTCTTTCCTCCCTTTATTACGCAAGCACCCGTATTTTTAAGTTGGTTGACTCGTTTATTACTTGTCACCCCCTCTATGTGTATTTTTATTTTAAACTTAATGACTGACCATTAGTTATCTTCACATGCATATATTCTACAAATATACACACATATGTACGTCTACATTCATCATACAATATATGTATACTTTTTAATGATACATTTCAAATTTTATTTTTGTTTTGTTGTTTTTTCCATTACTATGAGATAAAAAGCAAATATTTTTCAATTTTCCTTTAGACACCCTTTGTTTCGTATGTAAATCACTTGTAATTTATCATTTTAATAGTAACACATTAATAATTTTTTTTTATATATAAATTTATGTGCATATATGGAGAAATCGTTCAATTGTTAGATTTGCTTGGCATAGTGCTTTAAGTTATATGTGTCTCTAGCTTCTATGTTTGTTAATAAAATATTACAATAACATTATCTAAACAGTAGACGTTATTGAAATACATTTTTCAAATGTTGACTCTCCTTACAAACAAAACAATTGGCTAAGTGTGCTAAGTATGGGAATTGTGACATACAAGTATGTACCTACAATGAGTCAATGAAAGGAGCACGTCTTATAATTATATATAATGTTTCCGAATATATTCTAAAAATGGTCAAATCTGGTCCATTTTCAATAGGATTCTCCTTTGGGCCGACACATGTCCTTGTACCAAATTTCATTGAAATATCTCAAAAAATGCGACCTGTAGCTTGCGCACAAGTTTACATGGATAGACGGACGGACATGGTTATGAATATGGATTCAGATTTTAATTCTGAATCGATCAGTATAATTGAAGGTGAGTGTGGCATTTACCGTTTACAAACATCCGCACCAACTTAATATACCCTTTGCCACAAGTGGTGCAGGGTATAAAAATAAAAAAATTGCTAATGATTTTCAATGCTATCCATTTCAAAAACATCCCAATTCATTCATATATTGTTCTAAAGTTACCGCTTCCTTTCAAGTATTAATTGCATTTTCTGTAAACTTTCTCAAATTGCAGTTTCAATTAAGTTTGAAATATTCAGAAAAGCCAAAACTGGCCTTTACTCACGGCTTTCATTGAGATCAATGACCGGAAGTTAATTGTGCTCGTCTCTCCCTCTCTCGCACTCTTCCTCCACCCCTTCACCATTTACGCTGTTTCACAAATATTGTTTTGCCTACAAAATACATTTATTGCAACATCTAAACACTTCTGGGGAGACAAGTGAGTGTGCACCCGCATAAAGGGAAGACACTGTGCATGTAATTAATGCACGCACGAAAACAATTTGGGATATCAGTTTACTAATGTAAGAACAAATATCCAAGGGGTTGCAATTGTTATTGCAACGCACATATCTTGGTGCGCTCACTTGTTTTTATCCCAAGTGCACCATTGAAATTATATGTTGGTTGAGTACTCGGACTAGTAAACAGAATTATTCAAAATTAGCCGGTAGTTGTCTAGGTGACTGTATTAAGGGACAAACAGACAGCTAGGAATATATATCAGCCATATAAATATCATTTGTGGGATCTCTGAAACTACCTTCTGAGTGTTGCAAGCACCCAATGCCCTTAATGTGGTGGGTATAAAAAAGTTACAATTTTCCAAATACCTACACCTTCATGAAGTTATAAACATACGCAATTGACCTCCGGTTTGTTGACTAATTGCAAATGAAATTCTTCATCTTGTTGGTTTTGTTTTTATTGAAACTTCTCATCTTTTCATAATAACTCTCTTTCTCTCTCACTTCCTATTCTCAAAGGGTTTCCTGTTAACATATCTTCGTTTCACTAGAAACTGTTTGCTTAGGCATGTGTGTACGAGTGTATGGCATGAGTAAACACTTGCAAATGCATTTGCTCAATGAAATTGATTTATGAGTTTTGTTCCTTCGTTCTACAAATTTACTTTCTCTGCTTAGTGCCATCTTTATTTTATCAAAAGCAAACCCTAAACTGATACAGATAACGGACACACACCGAAGAAAAAGAATTTACACTAAAAGCAATAACATTTGTTTGATTACCATGTTAATTATGGTTTTACACTTATAAGTACCCCCTACCCCCTCAAAAAAAAAAATGGCGGATAGATTTATACATGATGTAGTTGTAATACAAAAGCATTTCTGTATGTGCCCTAACAAATGTCTGTACGTCCTCTTTGTGTTCTTGTGTGTTTTCCTTCTTTCACTTGAATGTTTTTCCGCTTTGATACAAAAAATACAGAAAATACAAAAATCTGATAAGGTGGTCATTTTTAAGCAGAAACAGAATCTAATTAACAACCAAAAGTAACAAGTAAAAAACATGTGTCTGTTGTTAAAACGGTGACGCTCACGCTAGTAAATTTTAAGATATCAAGCTGAAATTTTGAACAAATATTCCTAATGGTACGTGTATGTACAAAATTGGGAAAAGTTCCACAAAACTCTCACAGGCACGAAAATATGCATATGAACTTGAAAACACATCCATATATGAATGAATGGCGTGGTCGACAACGTACACGGCCATCCTTACTTGACGCAGAATTCAACTTTTAAATTGAAACTGTAAAGGGTGTAATCAAGTACATGCCACGCCCACTAATATTGAGGTGAAGGGTACTTAAGATTTGGCACCGGCAAGTGTATGTATTATGTATCAGCTTGCAAATCGAGTTTTATGTGTAATACGGTTTTTTATAAATTGTGAGCGCGTCTGTTATTTGACCACGCCCATCTTTGTCACATCAATGGTTGAATATAACTATAGATATTCATACCAAATTTCAAATTTATAGCTCAGTTTTTGTGGCAGATAAATAGATTTCTGTCGATTATGGGCGTGGATCTTGACCGATTTTGCCCTTTCTAAAAAGCAATCTGCGTGCAAAAAGTACAAATTTTCAGCTCAATATTTCAAAATTTACGCCCCTGAGAATGCCACCAACAGACAGACACCTGGACATACGGACACATATATTCTTTGAAGGGTCTTTGACGCTTTCTTCTGGGTGTTGCAAACGGAATGAACAACTTTTAGTGTATAGAATAACCCCCATCTTATGTGGAGACTATAATAATACACATTACGAAGAATCTAGTAAAGACGTAGGCAATATGGTGTAAATGATCGCATGATTACGATAAATATCTATCAAATAGTATTTTCTTTATAAAATACGTCTTTGTCATTATTGGGAAAAAAATTCTCTTCTGCTTTCTAATATATTTTATGAAGTAATTTTAATTTTTCAAATGGAGAAGAAAAGGACAACGCGCAATGTAAACCGCACAGCTTACTATAGTTTCAAAAAAGACACTTATTATATAAACATTTATTTGTAATTTATAGCGCGCCTATAATCTGTATTGCATTAATTTTCATGGCAGCAGTTTGAATGCAATTAAAGATGAATTCAAGCGTCAAGTGAAAACTGGTTTAAGGCGCACAGTCTTTTTAATGGACTTGAACGACATACAAGATGAATATCGGCATAGAAATGTGCGAAAGGAAGCACATGAAAACCGTAAAAGTGCGCGAAAACATTCAAAAATCGTAAGTGACGAGTCAGAAGAAACCCGCAAGAGTTTGAGAAAGGAATCGAAAAATTTAGATAAAAATCTTAAAAGCTTGCAAAAAGAATCGAAAATATTGGACGATTCAAAGAACTCTCCAATCATACCCGAAACCTATCTTTTGCAAGCTATACAAAAGTCAATTGAAATGTTCTGGAATGAATATGATGATGTAACAAAGAGAATACAAGAAGAAGTGAAATTTGATTTATATGAATATTTCCTAAAATATATTAAAGAAAAACCAAAACAAATTGGGGGCATATCAAAGAGGGGCTCCTTTTCGAAAAAAAATACCGCCTCACCGATTAGTGCAAAAAGTAAACGGGACAAACAGAAACAAAAGTCGCTCCTAAGTCCCAACGAGCAACCGATAGAATGCGTTCCGCTGATAGTAAGAGAACACAATCGTGTAGGCCAGCCCGAAATGGTGTCAAAGATAAAGGTAAGCTGATTACACCATATCAGAACTTTTAGCAATTTTTGTTAAATCTCCATTTCCTTGTTTAGTATATTTTAGACGATCCCACTTTTGGTAAATTGTACATCATCATAATCGGTGATATGAATGAACACTTTTATTTAAATTTGTTAAGGTATGTACTTCTTGTTCTTCTTCTACGTCTTCTCCTTACAGCTTAAGTGTTTCTTGAAAGAAAGTACTTTCATTTTAAAAAGTTGTTTCAAATTTCAACATCTTTTAGTTAAAATAAATTGTTATTTAAATAGCTGCAACATACGCACATGACACTTTGCTCAAGTCCGCACAAGCCGTTTCTCCTCCCTCCACCTTAGGTGTAGAATTTTATACTCTACGGAACATCAAAAGCAAAACTTTGCCAACTACTTAAACGTTATATTCAAATGTGCTTTTAATACTAAATAAATTAACCTTACAACAATAAAGCGGCTTCCCTTCTTATGCAAATACTCACATTTCAAAGCACTGCAATGAATCTTCGTAAATATGTGGAAGGAATGTAATCACACTTAAGTACAAGATAAATCATTATTTACGTATGTACATAATGTATCACTTTATGTAATGTTCACAACTAATAGCAAAATCAAAGAAATGAAACAGTGCTCCTCAAACATGGGGTACTTTCCACATGCATTATGTCACATCGAAGAAATCCGTGACAAATGATGACCATAAGCAGCGGTCTTTCCTATTTCTTATATTCTTCGAAGTATTCATTGAAAACGATTTTGTTCACTAATCGAACCAATTTTTTCGTTTCACATAGATGCGAGGCGAAACTTAGAAGGCTTCGGAGACAAAGTATTGATTTTCTGAATTAGCAAATACAACTATCTAACCGTCTGGGTGTGCATTCTCCTGATTGAGATATCCATCGCAGCTTTATAATGCTGCTAACCTTTACAGACTGAATGGTATGACAACTAAGCAAGGAGGTCCACAGTGCAACAACTGAACTAAACAACAAGCCTTTAAGGGGTTTTTCTATTCTCACTCACCCAACACTCATAAAATATAGAGAACAAAAAGTTGAGAGTTGAAACCTATTAGGGTGCATAAGGGATGCATTTTCTGTTTTTATACCCATCATCATAATGATATAAGGGTATATTGTTTCAGAAGATTGCATCCGGAACCGCACCCCTGAAATTATATATATTTTTGATCATCAGTGAATTTATATAAATTTTTTTAAAACTCTTATGGCCGTAAAAATTCACATACCGCACTGAAATGTGAAAATAGAGACTTTTTCAATTTAAATCTATCGCGGGTCCACTTATAATAGAATTATTTTATGTACTAATATGTTTAAGGGATTTATTAAAAATATTTGATAGATGTCAAATTTAGAATGAGCTTGTAAACTTGTAAAAACAGGTGTGGGTGGTTAACGTACACTTTTACTTCCATTATATTGTACTTGGTTGTGCCCCATTCACAAATCTCTTTCTCAAATACTTATTCTTTTTATTATAAACATATAAAAAGGAATTATGAAAATTAATAAAATTAGCTCAATTGGGCGTGTCCACGATACATTTATTGCGAATTATATGAGTGAAAAATTGAAACTTTTTCTAATTGTAATAATCTAAAAAAAAATATTGGCGCGCCGAAATTGTGGGGTGTGGGTGGTGCCTATTCAAATAAGTTTGAAGTATTTTGAAGTATTGAAGTATTCCTTTCATTATGTGGGTATCCTAGATGTGCCATATGCTCAATATAATCATTTTTATTTCTTTTTAAAAAAATTCTTTTTAATCTTTCAGATACAACCTGCCACTCCAGGGTATCATACATTTTGTACCCACTGAAAGTAAATACGATCAACTCTTAGGTAACAACAAAATGAACAATTTCATAATAGAAACTTTGGGGAAAATTGGCCTTGAAGTTTACCATGAAAGACAAGAACCCACATTAAAGCCAACAGGAATATTTACCCACAATATTCCCGTAATTTCAAACTGTATGGCTGAATGGTATGCTCGCGACATTTTCGATCAATTAAGTTGGGGCGTCTATGACATTGAAGTGTTGCACCAACAATACCAAACATATTATGTGAGTCCTTTTCAAGAGACTGATGTCTCATTGCCAGCCAATGTCTCCTTACAAAATCTTTATGTTAAAGCCACCACATTAATAGTTCAAGGTCGTCATCAGAAAACGGAACCACCAGCCAGTGCTTGTGATTTGTCGACAATTGTATTTTACTTGGATAGTTTATTGGGAGCAAGCACTTTTACACCCGAAGTACTTTCCGAACTTAACATTCATGCGTTGGCTGCTGGCATACGACTTCCTGCACTTCATTCTAATTTAAGTTTAATAACAGGGATTGAAGACGCTTTTAAAAGTGTTACAAAACTACGTAAAAAGCAGCGTTTATTTGTGGAAGAAGCTAATCAGTTTCTTACCAGTCTTCTGCTCTATGTTGATCAATATATGTTTAAGGACATCTACCGTAGTTGTTTAGATTATCACGCCTTACGGCCATATCTTAAAGGTTATAATTTAATCGAGAATATTCCATGTATGCCTTTTACCGCTGAAGCTATGATATTTCCGGGCGTTGTTAAATTCTATAGCACCGACGATAGTTGTTCTCAACGCTTAACGCAATTATTGGAGGAGTACGATGATTACCGCATGGAAGACTTGGGCGACAATAACCACTTGTACACATTTCGACGCGCAATGAATACGGTGATTGAAACTGAAGGCTTAACCATTATACCATCGTGTTTATGTTTCCGCGATTTTACGCTATTCCAAATGCAAGAGTTCTTACGGGATTTGGTGACGCCCCAAATGAGAGAAGAAAGTCGTAGTTTACAATCCAATACGGAAGGCAATAATTTATCAAAAGTCCCATTCGAATTGAATGAAGATATATTCATAAGGCCAACATCTTTAAAAGCTTTACGTTTAAAAGAACCCCGAAAGGAAGGAGATAAATATGCCACCTCTTGTGAATTACGAGAACCGCGTACTAGTCGCCCAAGGAGTATTCAACCAGTTGATTCAAATGTTGAAATAAATGTTGAATCAAATGTTGAATCAAATGTTGAATCAAATGCTGAATCAAATGGTGATTCAAATATTGAATCCACCAATGGTATTACTGAAGATGTAGTAGGTTTACCCACTGATCACCATTTGCTTAAAGGCTACAATCTAGAAGATATACGCCAAGAGATCAGAGTAAAGACCACCAAATATTACTTCTCGCAGGGTTTTTTACGATTATATGAGGATTTCTGGTGCTTTACAGATCTTAACAAAACCCTACTCTTAACTATAAATAATACGGAGATATATTTTCAAAGGCCCAAATCAATCCTGCTCGGTCTGGGCATATCTCCCGATATACGTTTAATTACTGGGGACAATATCAGTATAAGGATTTTAAATGAGCCGCATGAATGTTCAAAAGTAATTATGCAATATCCCAATGGTTTATCGATATATTACGGAGATACCTGTGCAGAACAAGAATGGTTACAGGAGAGTACCGCCAATAATGAACATAAACGCGTTATGACACCCTATGGTTGTGTAGTAGTGTTTTATAAATCCGGTGATCTGATAATGATACTGCGCAATAATGGTGAAGTGTACTGTTTGTATCAGTATGAATGGCCAGGAACTGAAGAACTTGTCGAAGAGGAAGACGTTTTAACTGAAATGATAACGCAGAGTTCAAGAAAATTGGATAAAAGTGGTAGTAGGATGAGCAAAGGTGGCAAAACATTTAATGAAGCAAACACACAAAGTCAAGACAGGGTGAAATTGAAATCGTCAGTGATTAGTGGTGAAGAGGAAATAACTATGAAGACTCGGCTTTCCAAAGAACAAGCCACAAATCGTTTGAAACTGTCCATTGAAAATGAATTGAATTATCTAAACGCCATTTGCCATTACTATCAATTGATCTTTTTACATTTGGTATTGACAACTGCAAACGGCAGAATCATCCATCTTACTTATAACGGAAAGGTATGAAACAAAACTATTATTTACTTTCCGGGAACGTAATTTTTAATATGTGGTGAACCTAGATATATGAGAAGGAGCAACTTTCTTCTGAGGAATGGCACGACTATGTTTTGGATGAAATCTGTGTAGAACGTGTTGATGGAGTTAAGAGAATTTGGTGTCCTGACAAGATGAAGTGCTATCATAAAGATGGTACCATATTGATTACACAATATAATGAAGATTTTATACAAAATGAAGATGAGTTTGGTCAGTGGCTTTTTTGAAATTAGAACAAATCACATTCTTACATAAATTTAACCTTCTAGATGGTTTGATATCAAAAAGTTCTTCGCATATAGGCTTAGGGGAAGACGACCTAACTGAAGAAATCCCCATGTCAGCAATCAATGTCGGCGAATGCGCTGAAGAGCACACTACAGAGTTAATAGAGAAAGAATTTGTTACGTTTAATTTTTACAGCTGCCTCATGCAACATGAATATTATGCTGATGTTTATATATATTGGCCAGTTGATGCAACTACCAATTCCGTGGAAGTATATGGCGTTGGAGACATACGTTTATTTATGGAAAAACAATATATCCCTGCAATATCTGAAGATGTACCAACCTTAGGAAGTTACAGTAAAGCGGCCAGTGAAGGTGAAGAGGCTGAAGAATCGAATGGTGTTTGTATAATAGTAAATGTATGGCTTGGTGATGATCTGCATGTCTCAGTTGGAGATATGTCAATGGATATACATATGAAAGTGAATTGTCCCATGGGTGAGGTGGAGGAGCAGGTAGATGTGATTTTAAGGTAATTACAATATTAAGCAAATGTAAGTTTTTATACCCACCACCTTAGTGATAATGGTATACTGAGTTCGTTCTTCCATTTGCAACACTTCGAAAGAGGCGTCAGAAACACCCTACAAAGTATAAATATTTTTGGTCAGCGTCGAAAATTGAGTCGATTAGACATAAATGTCCGTGTGTCCCTCTGTTGTTAGCATTCTTAAGGGCGTAAATTTTAAAATATCGAGTCGAAATTTAGTTTTTACACGTAGATCCTTATTTTAAATGGGAAAAATCGGTCAAGAGCCACTCCCACAACAATTATATATAGATTTTTATCGATTGTGGGAATGGCTCTTGACCGATTTATGCCACAAAAGTAGACCTATGAACTTAAAATTTGGTATGCATCCACTGATGTGCCAATATATACGATAAACGATAATCAACGTAAAACTAGAGGGCGAAATATATATATATATATATATTTGCCACGCCCACCGTTGTGGATGTGGAGGGTATTTAAGATTTGGCCTAAGCCAAATTTAGTTTTCTTGTTTATTTTCATTTTATTAACTATACGATGTTATGCAATTTACTTACAAAATCTTCATTCCCTTGAGTTGCCCTTAAATTTTGTTAGAGGTAGTCAATCACTTTAACATTAATTAAAACTTTTCGTTCATTCGGCTTTATGTTTTACATTTGCACACTGCAGAGGAACTGTGTAGTTGTAGATATCCTTTACTTTAATTAGCATGGAATATGTGTAAAAATACAAAAGCGGTACTTGCCTCGTTATCGTAAACGCCCATACACTTATTCTTGATATTACCTGCATATAAAAAACACAAGAAACACTTTATGTTTTGAGAGTACGTTTACTTTACCAGAGCGTTTGTAACACTGAGGAATAGAATGCTCATGATCAATAACTACTCAACACACTAAACATTGCGAGAAACTACATTTTTTCACTATTGGCCTAACCCATATAATTAGTGTCTCTATTTCCCAAATTTATTTGTAAATTTACCCAAAGTTGTAGAAACATACAAAATAAGTTTCTACACAAGGTTGATAAGCTTTTTTTTGCGCTAATGTAGCGGAAATGTCTCAACTTTTCATGGCTGTTGATAAGTTGAGATCTTATATTTTACACTATCATTTTAAAAAAAAATCTATTGTGAATGATTACTTTCTCAGATGAAAACTTTAAAACATATTATTAAAGGTGAAATAAAATTATAAATGTCAGCGCTTTTAAAAAAATTTTTTAACTAAAATTTTGAATACTCTTCAAACTATTTTTGAAATGCTTTTGCTTAGTGTCTCTGTTTTTACTTGGCAACCCTTACAAAGAACTACTTATTGCAAAGAAAATACAATGAGATCGAATTAACGGAAGAACGGAACGAAACGGATACCAAAAATCTTTCCATTAACTAAATAAGTAATTTTAATTGATCTTAGTGAACAGGTTGTAGTAAGAAGTAGAAAAATCAATTTTTCCAAATCACTGAATTCTATTAATGGAGTTCAATGCATGAACGTTATTCACATTATTATTTACGCTAATTATTAAGAAATTCTTTATCAAGTGAAAAATTGCTTAGATATCTCCACCACTTACTGTTTTTATCTTCACAGTGATTACCTATTACTAACCGTGGAGTTTATGGAAGATATAACGGATGTTTTCAGATATCTTGTGGATCGTATATCCACAATTCAAATTAACAAAGAAGCTAGAACTGATGAATTATATTTTATAGAAAGAATTCTGCCCGACTGTACCACTAAAGGTAAGACTTTTAAGTGTCTATGTAAAGGGTGAAGCATGAAACTTGTTTTGTTTAAAGGTTTTGAGTTTATGGAAGCATTACCCACCAAGGGGACTTATAAGCATTATGGGACTAATTGTTTGATGGTGGTGGAGAAATTTAAAAATGTCCATCATTTAATGAACCACAAGCATGTTCTGTATGACAGGGATATGGAAAAATTTCCTCGATTTCGTAACACCAAACCAGAAAAATCAGACGATAACTTTCCGTGGGTGTTAAGTGCAAAGTGAGTAAGGTTAAAAAATATTTATGAAATATATTTGATTGATCAATGCTTCGTTTCCTTTCAGTGTATATTGTAAAATACCAGAATGTTTAAGAAATAGTGAACACATCCACAAGTTTATAGAGCCTTTGGATGGGGTGCATTTCAAGAAATTGAGAAGAAAAATGAAGGAGTAATTAATTAACTATATATACACAAACTAATGCATGCTTGATGTGCTATTTATTTTGCCTTTCAGTTTTCTGGAGCAACAACTAAATCCAGAAGTAGCGTATATGGTGCGAGTATTTTGGAGTACACGCAATTGGCGTCTAAAGCGCTTAGCCCATAAGCGTCGCTTATTTCAGCAACAACAACGTTTAGCTCTTTATATAGCCATGCTAAAGCATAAAATCTATCCCAAATATTTCACATTTATGCATGAAAACCGTGGCCAAGTACGCAATATTGAGTTCTTTGATTTTGTCTTGGGTAAATGCCAAAATAAGAAAGTGCCCAAGGAAGAGGTGTACTTTGAGAAATGCGAGAAACGGATTATAAAGCAAAATGAGAAGAAATGCTGGAGGCGCTCGAAATCGCGCAGTTCAACCAAAACTGTAACTTATGTATAGAAATTGTAAATAAATATTTTTACGCGGTTATATTTGTCCACAAAAAGAATTTATATAAAAAAAATTTTATTATTAATGAGATTAACGGTTTTAATATAAATCAAACATATCCTCCAGTTATGTGCTAATGTTGACAAATGAATTTTTTTAATATTTTCACAGGCGAACGAATGATTTTGCGAGGGTGCAAGTCGAAATTACATTGAAATTCATTATACAATACTAATAGTTAATCATAAGTTGCGGCTCGAAGCCTTCATCATTCCCCACGCACGACAAAGCAACTTTGCTTGTAGATCGTTCGTATAGTTTATATCTTTGAGATACGTTTACTTTTTGTATACATCCACTATCTAATAATATTCAAATAATTCATAAATTTCATTTTGTTAGAACATACATGAGCCATGCACTCATTTATTTTAAATTAGGTCCGACTGTCTGTTAAAACAGGGACGTTTCGAAACCTTTGTTCAATGCTCTCTATATTAATTGAAAACGCTCATTTTTGTTTTATTTTGTGATTAAAATCTAAATAACAAATTTTGCTCAACAACTTCGTTGGGTTCTAATGATAACACTAACAATAAAATTTATATAACAACCTGATGTCTTGATTGAGAAATTAACGCTGGCTAATTATAGCAAAATCAAAATCTTGTCACATTCCGCTTAGTTTTCATAATTTTTATCATTAAAATCAAACACAACCGTCCACATGGTTATTGTTTATTTCTACAAAGTTATGCATCTCTTCGTTCATTCCAAAATATACAATGTTTTAAAAACATTGCTATCTTAAGAATATTTTACAGAATTTTATAAACTTGTAATATATAAATTAAAAATTTAACACGCACACTTGTATATATGGCGTCAGATAATGTAAAAGCAATGCCCTCGTCTTCAAAAAATACCAGTTCCACCAGAGGGTCTAAAAACGTAAACAATAAAGCCAAAGGCACTGGGAATATTCCATCAACAGGAACGACTACCAGTGTAGCACCCCTTAAAATGTCAACCCCTGCTTCATTATTGAATGGTAACACCAAGTTATCTTCTTTGGTGCCAGCTAGGGACTTAACCCTGGGTGGTCGAGGAGCCGCTGCCAACAGTACACGTAAGGTGTTTGTACCGAATTTAAATGTGGTGCGAAATAAAAATAAGTAGGTTTTGCTTATAAATAACTGGATCATATTATTTGTCACCTGTTTAATTTAAAGTGCCGTAAAAACCTCAAAGGATACTACCACAACACGTGGACGTGGCCGTGGTAGAGGGTGTGACCGTGGAAGTGCACATGGCCGCGGAATCAATAGAGCCGGTGCATCATTAATACAAACTACAGGCGTTTTTTCTGAAGGTGCGGGCGATATAAACGTTCGTAAGTCCATAAACTCTTCAAGTTATCAGAGAAATACAGAAGACTCACCAGCCGCCCTGCGTAAACCCACCATAACAAAAGCGGAACGCAAAGTCGATCTGAAAGATGTCATGGCCAAAGATCATGACATATTAAGAAATTTAGATGAAGGCGATGTTGTTGAAATGGCATTTGATGGAGCAGAAGACAAGACTGACTTTCATATGTTACCGATCAAACTAAATGAAGGTAAGTATGTGATGAAGAAGTATGTTAAGAAATGTATGAATAGGGAGTTCAACTGGCATCTAGTTATTCGATCTCTTGAAGACTTGGATCAAGCTCAGAGGCACTCCTACACATCCTCAATCATATCATTACAAATTTTCCTAATGTCTTAACACATCAATACTTTTTTAACATCTCTCACACAACACCTGCATCCGAAAATTCTTCTTTCTCACGGCAATTTAAGCTAAATGGAAGTGTGTAAAATTTGAAATAAAACAGGAGAGCGCAAAAAATGAAGGTAAAACGGAATTAACAAAATTAACAAAATTTTATGTTATAGAGAAACTATTGGGATTGCCTTGTACTACAATGCAAACATAATTTTATTGTAGACGCCCTTGGAGTCGCTAATCAAATACATGCGCTGCACGTGACACCACAGGCTGCAGCTGACCAGAGTTCTGTACCCCGTTATCCACAAAATATTGAAGAAATGTTATCCAACTCACAACAACAAATATTCCTTATTCAGGTAAACCTTGAACGAAATATTTCTCCACTGAATATATAATAGATATATTGAAAATCAATTAAAGCTGCCCGATAACTTGCCCTGTGTGGAGGAAGATGAACATTCTATCACCACAAAAGAGGATGTTGCAACACTCAGCGAAAGCAGTAAAACAAAAGCGCCTCTCATACCACACGTACTCAAAAAATTGGAGGAGGGTCAAGTGGGTCGTTTGTTGCGTTATAAATCGGGCAAGTGTAAACTGGTGTTGGGGGAAACCTACTTTGATTTAAATATGGGCATGGAGACAGGTTTTTGGCAAGATCTCATGTCCGTTACTACAAATCGAGAGGAACGCAACGGCAATATGATAAATCTGGGGCCAATACATGCCAAACTTACCGCTACACCCGATTGGGAATATTTATTAAAGAAGAAGACGCTACTACCGGATAAACTGTAGCATTTCACAGTAGTTGTATTTAAAAAAAATGTGTAACTTTTTTTTTTTTTGTGATCGGTATAGAACACCTAAATTATGTTGGTTTATATTGCCAGGGTAGACCGCTCTGATGTGTATAATAAGTTATATATATATTATATGTATAAAGTTGAAATATTTTACGAAGTGTCTTTAGCACACAGCAAGGATTTTGTCGATTTATGAAACGTATTTAAAATTTTATTAAGTGAATAAGCTAAAAGTAAACCAATTTTTAATTAACTGCTTCTTGCAATTCTTCTGAAAGTGGTTGAACTGGGGTTCTAGACGGTCCTTTGTTAGCGGGTGTATTGTTACGTCCTTTATACATATTACCCTGCAAATCTAATGCGAAATTATGATCCACTGGATTGGCTAATGCATGTTCAATGGCTTGCTCTAAATTTTCCCGGCTTATAAAGTTTTTAGCTTCCTCCTACATACGCATAAAACAACAATACATTCAACGGCACTTGAAAAATTGACGAATTTTGCTAACCTTTTGCTTTCTAACTAAAGCCTCAATTTTCTCCATTTTTTCCTCTTCTTGCTCTGCAAGTAATCGTTTGCGTTCCTCTACATATTTAATCATTTCTTCGCGTTGCTTTTTCAGGCGTTCTTCTCTAATGGCCGCCACATCTTGATTCCATTTTTCGTTTATTTGTAAGCAGCGTTGAAATTCCTCTTCCTCCTGTTCAGGTGTTACTACAAAATGACCCGCTGATGATGTTTCAGCTATACGTTTATTTTCCTCCCTCAAATATTGTCTGATTGTACGCATTTGAGTTCTATTTTGTTGAATGAATGTTTTTAAGTTTATTCGATTTTTATATCTATTTAATTACCTATAATTATTATGTAAACGTAACAATTCATTTCTTTCTTCTTTGGTTTGGGGCATGTGTTCTGGTATGCGAAACATTTTGCTTTTAGCCACCGGTAACCAGCGTGGTTTTCGACGCCATCTCACAAACTCCAATGAAAAGGCATTTAGAACGATTTTATTTTTTACACTTAGCGTATTATTTAATAAATTATTATATAAATACAACATATTTTACTACTTTTAGTTTGTCTGAATTATTTTTTAGGGCTTTTTTCTTCTTAGTTTTAGCATTCCTGCTGGTAGTGCTTGAAGTGATAGTTTTAAAAGGTATTTTAAGACAGGTATGTTTAATTCGTGAGCAAAATACAGGCATCCCTCAACAGCACTTCTTTGTTATGATGTATGAAACAAAACTTTCTACCTTCTTTGCAATCACTATATGTGATCTATGCTTTTTAGTTATTTTATTTAAGATATTATTTGTTTATTTCTGAGCATCAGGTATACCTCCGTAAGGGAGTGCAATCGTTTATGATATGAAAATCGGAAAGTTGGTTTAATTTAAAATTTCTAATTGATAAAAGTGTAAATGCATTATTTAACTTATTTCGATTATATGTAAAACCAACCTTTTCCAAGCAAATTGTATTGGAGCACTTCTCTTTAAATTAACTAAACATGTTTAAGCTTAATTTTTTTAAATTTCATTTTCACATTGTTTCCACTAATACGCCATTGTGTGAGAGCGTTTTAACTCAATTAAAAAACGGTTTAGTTGCAATGTAGTAACGGACATAAAGAGTTGGGTGTCATGAAATATACGCGCTAACACGAAAACGGCAAATGTGAAAACTTACGAACTAACAACAACAATAACCGCAAAAAAGATTTGGGTTGAACGGTCGGTCGGTTGGTTGTAGTAGTAAAAAAAAGGTGTAAAACCAAAAATTAAGTCAGTTTACGAAAAATAGTATAAAAGTTAAAAGTGTGTGAGTGTGTTTTAAATGTACAGAAGGGCATTTTTTTATATTAATTAAAAATAATATGTTTAATAATTAATGCATGTATACAATACATTTACATGCATTACATTAGTAGTGTAACGAAAATCATCAGAAAATTCAAACGCTCTGCAACTGTGTGCCTTCGACGTTCACGTATGCAATCTATAAAAATATGAATTCATTAAATATATTAATTATGTAGACTCGCACATATATACATATGCACACATTTGTAAGAGTATCGAAGCTTTAACTGTATAGCTATGGGTGGAAAGAACTCTCGAGCAGAAAAGCAGAAAAAAATTGGAAACAAAAAAAGAGATATTCTGTTTTAATTGAGTTAGCATAAATTAAAAAAATGCACAAGCAATATAACAATAACAACGACAACAGCTACAACAACAACAAAATAATAATAATAACGACGACTACGTTGTGACTTTAAAATGGTTTGAGTCTGTTTTATACAAGTAAAGGTGTACGTACGTACAACTACAACACTTGGCTTAAATGTAAAGAAGAAGCTTCCTTCCATACATGCCAGCTTACTTACGCTGCTTACAATTACGTACCGTATGTGAGCGTTTTCTAATACAGTGAAAATATTGTCGCTTAGCCGATCCATCCATACATACATATAAACACGTATAGATTACTTTGAAAAAATATTATTTTGAAATATAACTAAAGTGAAAAATGCCACCACAATCTTTGCAATCGCTAGAGCTGCCTCTTTAAATAGAATTCTCTCTCTCTCTCTCTCTCTCTCCCAACTAACTTTAAAACAATTCAAACATTTGGTTGTTATTACTATTCTTGTTGTACATATAAATAAACCTGGTTTTAAGAAAACTTTGAATACAGTTTATATACATACATTTGTACATAACGGAGATTTGGGAAAAGAATGCGAGAGAGATGAAGCCAAAGTAACATTTAAGCTGAACTTGTGAAACGTTCTGGTAAAGAAACGTAATACGTGTGAAATTGTAATTCTCATTCTCTATGAAAGTTTATATGTGTGCAACAGGTAACAACTGGAACAAACATACAACCCACACGCAAACACACATGCACGCACATGTTAACTATTTAGATTCCAACAATTATTTATTAACTAACAAACTGCATACTAATAAAAAAGTCAACAATAAATCCAAAGTGAACTTTAAATTTGTATCCAGTACACATTGGCTGTAGTTTAATATACAGGTGAGCCGAAGTGGAAGGTATCGTGCGTACAGAAATATTTTTATACCCTACACCACTTGTAGTACATCGTATATTTAGTTTGTGCGTATGTTTGTAACTACGAAACGATAAATATCACGCCCACCTTCAATATCGATGTGAATCGATTTAAATTACGTACGTCTGACTGTCCAAACTACAGGTCGCATCTTTTGAAATATTTCGATGAAATTGGAATACTGGAAATGGACCGAATAAGACCATGTTAAGAACCCCTCCCCATATAAGGTTCTATTATAATGGAATTCTTTTTATGGCAAAAAAATCGCAATTTTTACTATTTTTTGAAAAAATTTGTTGAAGAATAACTAATTAACTTAAAACCTTTCCATATAATGATATTTGATAAAGTGACTTATAGGATGATGCGTCGCTGACACAACTAAACTAATCGTGGCATAATTTGTGGAACTAAGTGGTGTAGGGTAATATATGGTCGGTCTTAACCTACTATATAATTTTCACTCTGTTTAATGTTAAACAATGAAATCGATGGTTTTATATTTTCTTTTATATGATAAATGGGTGTAACTCGTATCTCTTTTACTGTTTTTGTTTTATTTTTATTTTTTTTTATTTTAACATTTATTTATTGTGTTTATTGTTTTATATGAACATTTTTGTCTGTACGTCCGTACATAAACGTTTTGACTAGAGTCCACAGTTACCAACTAATATCGAGCACAAACGTAAAGTTGCAAAAATGAATTTACTGATCGTCCTTTGTCTGTAAAAATGAAAAATTTTAATTAGTATTTAAAATAGGGCCCAGATTGATAAGAAGTTATATACAGAATACAAATTCGGTCAAGGTTCAGTCGTTGATTAAATTGAATTCAGCGACGCACCCACATTTAGAAAAAAGTCATACTGAGGCTTTTGTCCTCGCGTCCGTGCCAGATAAAACTTAGTTAGGATTCAATATACGAACCAAATCGTTATGAAATTAGATACAAATCGTACAAGGTACAACCACTACGCTGTTCAATTGGAGATACGCTCATATACGTAAAAAATTTGTAATATAATTGTAATATGAATTCTGCATTGTTGTAGATTTAGTTGGTCAAATAAAAGTCTTTAAAAAGTTAAGTAATTCAAAGGCATACTGAGTTTTTGTCCGGGCGTCCATTCATGGAAAAATTCAACTAGTATGTAAAATAGGGCTTAAATTATATCCATACTAACCCTTAAGTGAAAGTACAACTGATTAATTTTGATGATTCAAAAACGCGGCCACACTTGCAAATATTACTTGTCCGAGCGTCCGTCAAAGAAATAATTATTGTAACCGCAATCGAACTGAATTTTTAAACATTAGACTGGATCAAACAGATTTCTTCATCAAATTAATAATTTTTGTTAAATTATTGATTATTAAAAATCATTTGTGAAATATTTCACCTATTATTAGTCACGGTTAACTTCTACAACACATAGACCTTAATACAATATCTCTATACACACTTTTAAATGCAATGTACAAAATTAAAAACAAAGGTGTCAACAGCGATAGTCACGGTTAGCGATACACAATATTTGTTATGAGGAAAAAAGTAAAAGTGTAATGAATACAATAAATTGTAACAACGGAAACAACAATTGTAACAAAAATAAAAAAAACATTGAACTATAAACAGTCTGATGGAAACGAATGACTTCGTTGACAGCGGTCGTTGGGCTAGTTGTTCGTTGACATTGGAAGAACAAGACAGGGAGTTCAGTAGAAACAAGTAAAGAACAAAAATATGTGGGCGTGGTAGAGAGGATATATTACGCACAATATGACCTGGGTCAGATTTTAAAAATGTTTTGTCTGGTATACGAGACCACCCATTTTTGGCACTACGATTGAGCTTAACGATTAGGCTAAAAATAGGACATAAGTTTGTAAGTATATACAAAATGTCAACATTGTAGATTTTGTCGATTGTGAGAGTGACTCTTAGACGTTTCCGTCTATCATGCGTTCAGCACTTATGTTACCATTATAGACACACACGAAATTTATCAATTCCAATTTAATGGCACGCCCCCTTTGGGTGTTGCAAAAGAAGTAGCAAACTTAATATGCCCTTCATTTTATGCGGAGGGTTTAATAAAAGTCAAATTTGCCAAAAAATTTCTTGGTCTAAATATTAGAAAAGGGGGCGATAGGGGTTCAGTTTAGTTCAATTCAGTTCAGGTCTTAAGCAGAAAAAATATATTAAAGAGATATTGTATGAAAAGTTTGGGGCCGTGTTGGTTTGAGCGGTATACTGTATACAATTCCATTTGGTTGCATGGGCACGCATAATGTAAACAATCTATGGTTCGATACATGACTCGCACATGTATACATATTTATCATTAACCCAGCCCACATGCAATTCTCTCATGCTTAGATGTAAAGAAAAAAAACAATAATAATAAATAAATAAATATATATATAAAACCGGTAGAGTGTTGTATTCAAGTTGAAGAGATTGTCTATACCTTTGTACTTATGTACGTGTGAATGGAGATGCCGTAGCTGTGTACAAAAAACGTATCATATGCAATAAATAGTAAATAAATGTAAGCCAGTTCTCTTATATCTTCTCACTCTTTGCGCCTTCCTGCGCTACCTCCTTCGATTCTAAGTAGTTTGGCTTGTTTTTCTTCAAGTTTAACTTGAAAAATTTGTTTAAGAAAAGCTACACTTCCATGAATATCGAGGCTTGATAGCCGCGTTTAGTTTTCCGCAACAAGCAGCTTTTATTTATTTCAATGTTTTTAAATGCTTAGAAATGTTCTCAAGCGGAATGTGTTCTAAGCTTTGAATTATTATTCGTACGTTCTGATTTCAAACATTTAATTTCCATTCACAACGACTCACATATCATAAATCAAAGTTAAAATTCTGTGCCTCCAGTGATTAGTGAAGGCTATTATAAGACATTCCTTTACAACACCCAGCCATACGTATCTAATCGATGTTGTGTCTATTAGTGCGACTGTGTGTGCTTTTATTTTTGGAAAAATTACGGTGGAAGCGGTCAAGTGCCACGTCTATAATTAAAGCAAATCTCTCACAACGACAAAAACGTACCTATGAAGTTGAAATTTGATACAAATATTTATAATTAGTGCATTCTTTGAAGCAAAAGTAGGCGTGGTAGGATAAAATATTTGCCCACAATTTACAAATTTGTTTATTTAAGGCAGAATCTGATTTCTTAGTTGATACATGTATGAGCTAATCCGGTACATGCCGCGCCCACACTTTACATATATATGTGAAGGACATTTAATATTTGCCCTAAACTAAATGGCACAGTTTGTTTTTTTCGTCTCTAAAAATACTATTACTTTGAATTTGAAGAAAACTCCAAAAAAATTAGAAACGATTTTCGTATAAACAAAATATATAGCGTATGATGGCACATACTGAAAACTTTAATAAATAAATCCCAAAAAAGCACGTAGCCATGTCCGTCCATATCAATCTGTAAACATATTCTTAAATTGATTGGTAGACACGGCCACAATTTTTAAAAAAATCTTGCATAGAATATGACGTTCCATGGCCACGATTTTAAAAAAAGTTGAACATCTCATCGCTTAAGCCAAAAAAAGCTATTTGAGTGATTTGTTCAATATATGTAAAAATGAGTGTAATAGTGTGCATTCATTAGTAGCTGAGTTAATGTGTGAACACTTTGCTGCAACCGCTTATAATGCAACGAGACATTTCAACCAACCTTAGAGTAATAAGATCATCTTTTCGGGTGACCTCCTGCGATGGCAATTCAATTCAATGAATCATTTCAAGTCAAATGCATCTGTACGCTTACGCCTATTCAAGATATCACCAAGTCTAAAATTATATACAATTTATTTACTTGGTATATTTTGCATTTTATTGTTTTATTAAAATGATGTGAACGTATGCGAATGAAAGGTTTGAAAATAATTACAAAATTATACAAAAAGAGTGCATGATGGGTGAAAAGTGGGTCATGTACACATAAACTGCATTTTATATTTAATACTAAACAGTAACTTCCCTCTAAGTGTAACAAACTTAAATAAAATTGGTGTTGAATTAAGGACTCTTTGTGATCGAAATATTTCCTTTCACGCTTTCCTTAATATATATAATTACGTTCAAGATTTCGCCTAAGCCAATTTTAGTTCAGAGCACTTACTTGCTCCACTTAGTTTGAACTAATGTTCTGTTGAGCCGTTCTTGAGTGATGGATATTTTATTTCTCCTTGTCCAGTTGTGTTATTGTGGCTTTCGCCGTAGAGCACTTATTCAATGTGTTTTTTATTATCTTTTCATTGTTCTTTACCTTGGGCCACACAGTGACATCGTCAGCAGTTTGTTAGTTTAAGTTCAATGAGATTTCAATTTAATTGAACGTTTCATATAACAATCAGCAAATCGTTAGTGCTCATGTAGGCGCTATATTATGTAATATATGTTTTTACGATACTATCACTGCGCGTAAGTTTGTGAGGTAAAGTAAGTTTTTTACACCAGAAGAGTTCCGAGGTGATCTAGCCATACTCGTAAATGGTTCTGTTGTTGGACGCTTATGGTCATCAATTAGAAATATTGTTTATTCTTAAATTTTTTTTGCAGTTATTGATGGAAATTTCACAAGCCACGCCTATAAATGACAAAAACTTTACCCGGCCCTACAAGCTACAAAATCGATGTGTCAAATATGAATGAAGAGGAATAAGAATTGCGCATACAAAACATTCTATTTGGCACAGAATTCGACCTGTACATTAATATATAATACGACCTGTCGTAGAATGGCGTTGATATCCGTTTACAGGAAAGTCCTTTCCCCCTTGAATTTAACTTCTTCTTTTTAAATGCAACACAATTATCTTATTGTGAAGAGTACTCCGAGTTCAGTCAAAGCCAAATATATTTCAAATCCCATGTATTTCTTTAAATATTTTTCATTTCCTACATCATATTATATGTCATTGAATGAGGATTTTTTTTTATAACTTTCTTGTCAATAAATTTACAAAAGATTTTTACGATTATTTAGTGTAAAAAGGAGAGGATCTGCACCAACCAAAATGCTAAAACATTTAGCGAAAATTGCTACTTCGAGAATATCAATCCAATGTAAACAACGAAGCTTCTCTACTTCCAACAGCCTATGGAGTCGTGTTACTATAATCGGTATGGGTGGCGTGGGCCAAGCCCTGTCGATTATGTTGAAAATGAATCCTCGCGTTACTTCCTTGCATTTGTACGATATTAAAGATGTGCAACCGTTCGTGGTCGATCTCAATCATATTGATCGCTTTTCCAAGGTAGTGGGCTTTTGTGGAAAGGAAAAACTGGATGACGCTCTCAAGTGTACTAATATTTTGGTGATAACAGCTGGTTGTGTACGCACTGATCTCAAGCAATTACGTGATCAATTTCTCACAGAAAATGCCAAAATTGTAGGCGAAATCGTAGAAGCGGCCGCTTTAGAATGTCCCCAAGCTTTTATTGTTGTGGTCACAAATCCGGTGAATTCTTTGGTGCCCATGGCATCAGAAATTTTAAAAAAGTATAAAGTATACGATCCGAAACGTTTATTTGGTCTCAGCCTGTTGGATACTGTAAGGGCCAAGTCTTTCTTAGGTGATGTACTTATGCGGGATCCAACTAAGATACAAGTTCCTATACTAGGTGGTCATTCATCGGAAACGTTGGTTCCCGTATTTTCTCAGTGCCACCCGCCTTTAAAATTAGACCCAGACGACCAAGAGGTCGTTATTCAGCGTATAAAATGTGCTGCTGAAGCTGTAATCAATGCAAGAAAAGGACAGGGCTCCGCTCAACTCTGTACAGCTTATGCCGGTAAACTTTTATGTGAGGCTCTCTTGGCTGCTTTAGAAAATACCCGCGGTATTTATTCTACTGCTTTGATAGCTTCCGAACTGACGAAGGTACCCTTTTTCTCGTCAATGTTTTATTTAAACGATAGCGGCATATCCGAAATACCGCCTTTACCCATCTTGACTAAAAACGAGAAAGAACAGTTGGAATGCGCACTAAAAGCATTGGCCACGGATATTAAAAAGGGTCTTGATGTTGCTAAAAAAGAATTTGGTGGGCCGCCTAAAGAGAGTGATCCTAACAAGAAATGTTGAATCGTATTTCAAGAAAATTTGCTTTAATCAATCTCATATACTCACGCAATATCTTATATTTTAATAATCTTAAATAAATATTATTTTTACCTAGGAGCGTTGATAAAAGGAAATGTTATCTATACGCAATCCTCTCTAAGCTTCACAAAATTCATTTTAGCGATTTTGCAATCTTCAAGGACTGGCTCCTTCTGGTCCCATATTTTATATTCGTTAACAATTCTTTCACAAACTACTTGACATGGTTAAAACATTGCAGCTTGTGTAATAGTATTCTTGAACTGGAGTCAATCCTCGTAAAAATACTAAAGAGAGTGAAGAGTAAATGTGAATAGGTGTCGAGAGTGATAATTAGTTCTATAAGGTGTATTTTCTTCAAAATAAAATTTTATTAAGCAAAAAAAAACGATCACTCGAAATATATTTCTAATTATAACGGTAGAAAGCAACTCCAGTTTCAAACGTGTTATTCCTTCTTGAATTTTGTAGCATATTTTTTGGCGCATTTCATACTATCTTGAATATCTTGAACGACCTGATTAAACATAGTTTGTTCGTAGGCACTCATGTTGGGTAAATTGTGAACTTCTTTAATTCCGTCAGCATTCATGGAAAAACCTGTTGCTAGAAAACCAATACCATCCACCAAGTTACAGGGAATGAAAGCAATTTGGTCCACAGTTTTGCCGCGCAAAGCTTCCACTACCGAATTACAAAACCAAGCATTGGAATAAGCACACGCCATAAAGCCGCCTGCCTCTCCTTTGTAAGCATTTGTCACCTCTGCGGCTCCAAACTGAGTGCGCTCTATTAAAGCTTTCGCTTCAGTTTCGCTGATATCATAATCTGGTTCCGATTTACTGATTATTGGTAAAATACTCTTCGTCGAATGACCACCAATAACCGGCAATCGAATGCGACTGGGATCTTGTTCTTTAAGTTCTCCTATAAAAGTACGAGCTCGTATTATGTCGATACTAGTGCTGCCGGATAATTTTCTTGGGTCGTATTTATTAAGATGAGTCAAAACTTCAGCCGCTACGGCTACCATACCATTTACCGGATTCGTTACGATATGTACAAAAGGGAGTTTTTGATTCGATTGAGCTATAGCTGTTATTACTGTTTCAATAAAACCTGCATTCACCTCAAATAGATCTTCGCGAGTTTGGACTTTGGCCGAGTGGGATGTTCCACCCACAACCACAACCAGCTGGGAACAAGCTACAGCCATTGCTAAATTGTCATCTCCTGCAAAAGCTGTTACTTTGGCATTATTATCCACATGGGACACATCTTCACGCACACCCTCCGGATCTGCTACATCTTGTAAAGCTATTTCCATAATGTCATTGTTCTGTTTCAGCAGTAGAGCCAAGTGCCGTCCAATGCGACCCACTGCTCCAATTATTGCAACTTTGATAGGTATGCGTGCTGTATGGCGGAATCGCTTAAAAGTTCGAAAGGCTGACAACATTGCGAATCAACAAAATCAGCCAATAAATTTATTTAACACAGTTTTGGTAAAAAATATTATTGAAAAGTGAAAACTTTTTTTTACTTCAAAGTCAACTTCAATTAATTATTGAAAAATTTCAACTGAAACCGAATGTTAAGCACGCTTCACATCTGCCTCAAGGACCGTAGGCAGGTATCCACAAGTCGAATTCTGTATCACAAGATTGTGGGCGTTTAGATTATACGAAATTAGAGCAAGAGAACTTTATAAAGTGTTGTAGAGAAATTTGGAAAATGCGATTTAACGGAAAAGCTGTGCCGGAATTTCAGAGAAGGCATCAGCCACGCCTACAATGTGCATATAGATGTGAAGATATTTAAGCTGGAATCAGTTTTTTTTCTGTTAGTAATATTCTTCCTTTTAAAAGTCTAAACTGTCATGTAATTATGAGCGCATGTACAAAGTGTCGTTGCGCAAAATGTTTACACTTTTCACATGCTGATTATTTCAAGTATGCATGTATGCATGTATTATATTCATATGCATGTTTCAAAGTAAAATAATAAAATATTTTTCCCACAACTGAGCCAAATACATTGAATTTGGATCGAGTCTAGGTGAAGTATAATTTTTTGTGTAGAAAACTCTTTCTATACAATAAATTTTCTCTCAGCTAGCATTTGAACTCATGTCCCATAACGTGTCACAAAAATCGCAAATTCTACTTAAACGTCTCGACACAATTTCCTTTTATTTTAAGGTTTCCATTTTCTCACCATGACAACAAGTGCATATTGTTGTGTGCACGAAAGAAAACCAATATCGATTTATTATTATTGTTGTTGTTATATCACGACAAAATGGAAAATAAAACAATTATAGCAATAATAGCAAAGTCAAATGAGGTTGAAAAATCCTCACGTTTCCACTTGAGCATATGGACGTGGTGCGGAAAAATTGAAAAAAAACCCTAATGCAAAAACAAAAAAACAATTGTGAAACACGTGCTTAAAGTTGGTGGAGATTGTTGTTGGTGCTTTTTGTTTTTGTTTTCAAGGAAAATGAGGTTTTCCTTACAAGAAAACGAGGCATTCCAACTGAGTTTTAAAAATTATTGACTCAAGTTGAAGTGTTGGGTACTCTTGAACACCCTAAAATCATTTATATGCGGTGAATATGTTGTATTGGGTATGAGGATGTGGCAGGTGTATAAATATGTTTTTCTCTAACTGCACGCTTCTATTTTTACGGTCATAAGATGGTCACGGAAATGTCAGTTAAATGGTTTGCGATTGGCTCAAATTGGCTCAATTTTGTCCCTCCGAAACCACTCCTTCTAATAATAGCAAACATACACTAAATACAAAACTTTGTATACTTTCATTACTTAGGTAGGGGAAATGAAACGAGTTGACCCAGTTAGAAACTAAGAAAACTCAAGGTTTTTATAATGTAATGTGTTCACCAAGTTGATAAGGTTGATATGAATAATTGTGGATGCCAAGCTTTGTTGTCGCCTTACTTGTGTATGAATGCAATTGGACGCCTGAAAATAGATTTATACGATAAATCAAAATTTTATTTGTAAAAAGTATTTAAGTTGGACGAGTGGCTATAGCTTTATACGGCAAATTTGCAGCTCTCTACGTTTTGAATGGAGGGTATTCCACATTTGCTGCAAGTCAATTACAGCTTTTCTCATATATTTTACGCTCACGTAGCATATAAGGGGCATATCGTCTTGAAACGTTCTTCGGAGTACTACTAATTACAGTCAAACATAGTGTTCAGCCTTTATTTAACTTGCTATCAAATCTGTCCGCTAAAAATGTCCGCTTGTAAAATTAGACGCACGCTCTATAGATGTGTCAAAAGAAAGTGAAATGCTCCAAAATGACGGATCGTTAAAATGTCTCACAATTTTTTTGGGATAACTTTTTTACTCTCTTTTAGTTTTGATTAATCAGACAATAGAAATATTTGTGCTCATAATTGATTTTGGCTTATGTTCGTATGAAGTGAATCACGTTGAATTCATTGTATATTAAGTGTGATTAAGTAGAAAATGGGGATGGAGTGTACTGCATATTTCCAGTTAATCACAAAAAACACCTGAATCGTATAAATTTATTGTCTAAACAATGTAGACAACGCTGGATACATATTAAGTGAAAATGGTTGTACACACTACAGTAATGTTGAGAGTATGTTCACTTTGTCAAAATGTTGACGACAACTGGGCAAAGGTGTTGTCTGTAGCGGACGTATGTGGACGTGATGTAATCCATTAAAAATTTTAAAACCGTTTTTCTTTCTTTCCAGTGCTCTCTCATCATTCAAATCCTGCTTCCGTGTAATTAGCGTAAACACGACTATGTTGATCTCTAAAACATGGCCAAATCGAAAGCTACTCTCTATGCGGCCGCGGTAACTTGTTTGGGCTTCTTGTGTTTCGCCCTAGCTTCGGTGGCTGTGGCCATTCCCTACTGGGGTTACTATGATGCACCTCATGGCAGTTATGATTACGATCATGGCTATTTTGGTCCATTCAAGGTGTGTAAACAGTTGGCTTACAATCGTGAAAAATGCGGCACAGATGTCTCCAAATTTAGATTGTCCTGTACGTTACTAACACATAATCTTACATTTTATAAACATTTATCATAATCTTTGTTGATTTCCTTTAGCGGCAATTTTCATCAGCGGAATGTTTGTCGTTACATGCTGCGTGACTTTGGGCATATTTTGTGTACTGTCCATCATACAAATCGCAATGATATCATCCCGTGAAAAGGTAGTCATGTCGTATGCGTCCTTGGTGGTGACTAAGATGGTGTTAGCTTTAATAGGCAGTAAGATGTCATTCGATCTCTTAATGAATTTCATTAAATTTATATGTAACGTGAAAATATTTCAGGCATGCTGGCCTTGGTAGCTACCGTTATGTTTGCTGTGCAAATCGATGAATCGGAAAAGTATGGTTTTCGCGTATCTCGTGGGATATCGTTCTATTTGCAGGTAACAATAATTTTACATAAAATCTTTTTTATATTCGACTTTTAAATCGTTTGTTTTTTTACAGATTGTTGTTGTTTTATTGGCTATAGGTCTATTTGTGTTGGCGTTGTATGATGTTTTATATGCCAAGCGTCCGGGCGGTGACCCCACCATGATGGTGGATGTCAGTTCATCAACCTCAGCCACAACCATTAATAATCCCGGTTTTAAGGAACCCAGGACTAGAAATGGTTAGTTACCCCATCTAATATCTAACAATATAACGTTTCACTTACACAACCTGATGTAGGTATCTCGGTAACAGATGCTTCGGGAAAACCGTATGCAAATATCCGCAATGGTTCAGGCAGTGTAGCTTCTATGAGTACAATGGTGACGAGTGTTTCGAATGGATCTTCAACCGTAGAGTCCCTAACGCGCTCACCATTGCGTTCGAGTTTAAAGAAACCCCGCCCACGGACAGACAATGCTTTGGGTATACAAAACCCAGGCTATTCGGGGTCTGGCAGTTCACCCACACCAATGCGTCGGAACGGTAGTATGAAGAAAGTGCGAATACAAACCCACAGTACAGAAGTTTAGCATGACATTGAGGTGTTTCATTAGTTATTTTGAAGAGGTTTTCAACATGGAAATTTTGTAAATTTATTTATACACACTTATCATACATAAATTAAGAAGACTGTTTACAGGGTAGTGACAACGTTTATGCGAAAACTACTAATTTTTGCACATGATAGAAACCGTTTATAAAACATTTCGAAGGCGAAATTGCGTCATCACTTAATTGTGTACCAAGCTGGAATTTTTTAGTATTTTCCAAAAATACTGCTGCTCAGGTTTCCTCGAAAACGTAATTTTTTTTTTTTAATTTGATGAAACCGTACCTTGTGCAATACTTTTAAATGTCAACAATTGAAAAAAAAGAAAAGGAATAATTGGCAGCTTGACGTAAAAGTTTTGGGAATTCGCTTGTAAACAAAGTTTCAAACTTGGCTTTATAAAATGATCCATGGAAAGCGATAATTGAAAATGCAATAATCGCGCCCAGCAACATAATAGTTTATCAGTATAAGCGGTTTCTATTGCATGTAGTTATAGTAAATTTAATGTTTTAAGCTTGTTAAAGGAAAGTTAAACTTACAAGTAAATTAAGAGGAGGTACGTAGGGTAAGGTATTACAAATATATGGGCGTAACAATTCCCTTACTTTTATATACGAATACTAAAGTTTTCCTTGTTTTCGTTAACTGCTTACTACATAAATATTCTTAGGAAAGTTTTCTCTATTGTTTCTTGACTTTCTGCGCTGTCTTCCAAGTTTAATAACTTATTTATATATATGTACAATCCGTCCAAGATAGTGCAGCAGAGAAATTTATAAAATATTTTGTTACAAAATACACCCTATACATAATAAAATAAATAAATTACCCATTATGATTGTATATGTATGTGCACGTTATTTTGAATAAAGTGGATTTCACCACGCCCCATAGATAGAATTCATTTTGAAAGTATACATATTCAAGAAGACCCCAGTATGTGTGTGTGAAATTATTCTTCCCATTGCAAAATCTGAGATTCAACAACAACTGAAAAAGGAGATATTTTTAACGCTTCCTTCCAGAATACTTATTAAGTACAATGTTTGAAGGCAAAAAATTCGTACATGTACTCCTTCAGTCTAAGTTCTTAATGACGATAATAGGCATTTGGCCAACGGCAAAATTAGCTTTCTGCTTTTTGAATGGTTTATAAAAATAATACATAGCGCCACCTGGATATAAATTAATTGAGATTTCGTTCCGTTCCGATTTGCTTATATGCTAGATTGCATTTAATAACAACTGATAACTTTAAATAATGAGAATTTAAAACGAAAATGATTTCAAATGCATAAAGAATTATTGTCAATCAGATTATACGCACTTCACATGTACAAAATTTAATACATATTAACGGAGAGTGTTTATGTGAAATTTTATAATAATATAATATGTTTACCATCTTGGTCCAACAAAGACTAAATTATTCTGAATGAATGAATAATTGTAGTTTTGTTACTAAATGTATTAACCCTCAAAAATTATATCCAATCATCTTCAAACCTTCGACTTAGACATATAATCCGCTCGATAAAGGTTTGTTTTAAAAAATATTTATTGCATTTATAGATTTATTTAAACCTTTTAAACTTTTTAAGTATTTCATTTTATTAGTACAGATTCTCAGCACTCTGTCCAATATATTTTGAGGATAACTACGCATTTATTTTACTTTTATTTTCTCTAAAAGTACTCCCAAGTCAACAAATTGAAGTTATTAAAATGCTGCATTGAAATGGAAATGTCGAATATATCTGTCTTTCCATTTAAGCGATAAAATACGCAAGCGTTTTTGTTCTGTAAATAGATATGTTTTTTTATTTTTTTATTAGAGTGACAAAACCACCAAGACAAAATATTTATATATTAAAAAGAAAATTTGAAAAAGTCTCATAAAATATATTTTCCATTCAAACACATGCACATGCACATGTTCTTACGCGTGCATAAGCATAAATTTCCTTATATAAGGCACTTGGAAAGCAAACCAGCGAAAGTCTGGAATATTTTTCACTCATACACACAACGCACACAACATAGTGGTGCATGAAAATAAGTGCAAAATATTTTGCACGCACATTCATATCATATTTTAATGGGGTGATTGGGGATCGGGGCGTCAGTACTCGAAACGAAAAAGGGGCCGAGTACAATAAAAAATGATGATAGTCAGAGTTGAAAATTTTGACTACTGTCTGGCTAAGCAGCGCATGTGCGATTGTGTTTTTCTTTGTTGATTAGGGTTTAATAGTAAATGCCGGCTACTTATACATATTCACAGTTATTTATCGTTTATATACAAACAAAAAATATATGACGTGTGTGTCGTCATACTTATACATTTACATACATTTACATTTACGTCAGTTTCAATGTGAAATTTTAATAAAATTAAATAACTACTACATATATTTACATTCTATAACTAAATTGAAATAGATAAAGTTAAAAGGTGTGAATAGGTCATGAATTTGTAACTGTCAGAAAATTTTAAGAAAAAAAACTATCTGCAATAACTGATTTTAATGCGTTTTTATTCACTTTTGAGCATTTATTGTATTTATTGTTTTTCTTAACAAAAACTTTTTATGAATATTTTTGAAAAAGATTTCCATAAGTATAACAGTAGAATAAGAAGATAATTAAATCTTAAATTAATTGTAGAATTCGACTGTAGGCACTTATTGATTAAGCTTTCTATCTATGACGGTGGTACCAAAATTATTCATTTTAAAAAAGGAAACTTAAAATTCAGTTACAAATTCAAAGCAGTTAAATGTACGAAGATGATGAACTGAAGTGTGGTGCAGACGTTCTTAGTAAATGACGCTAGATTGCTTTTTAAATTGGGGAAATAGTCAACAGCCATGCCTACAATCAAACCTCTTCACAAGCTGGTCCTAGGAATTGAAATTTGATAAACATATTCGTACTTGAGGCATTACCGAAGGATGTACCAAAAATGGGTGAGGGCGGACAGCAGGCTTGCCCACAATTTAAGAGACAACTACACATATTTTTAAATTGTATGTTGACACGCCAAAGGGCGTACTCATATACCTGCCACGCCCACTGCTCTCATATAAATGTTGGTGATATTTAAGACGTAGCCTCGACCAAGTTTCGCTTTCATCCACTTTGAAAAGAAGGTGTCCCTCCATTCATCTCTTCGTTCATTTTACAATAATTGACTTATATTTTGGAACGCACTGGTGAAACAAATAACTTGTTTTTGTATATGATCCTTCGTAACACTTGCTTTGCAAACTATTTAACGCAACTGTTTTTTATGTAGCATATAATACCGCAGAAGCAGCAACAACAACCATTATATATATCAGTTTATATTTACATGAAGTAAATGATATTTTAATAATTTCCCTTTCTACCAATGGCTGTTCTAGTCGAACACATTTACATAAGCGTGACATGTAGCCACACTAGCACACACGCGGTTGCGTTTTATGTTACGTTACGGGGGCAGGGCGGCATATGACAGGCAAATGAATAAAGATCAACTTGCACGTACATTGTGTACTATGTATGTGGAGTATGTTATATACTCGTATATTGTGTAAAATTCGTTTATATACTTTACGTTCATTATTATTTTTGTAGAGTACAGCAAGAAAAGTGTGCAAGTGTGCAAGTGTGTTGCTATTGGTTGGCATGCAGTATTTGCTCCACTACCCCAGTACAACGTTTGAATTGCGAGGCACAACAGCCATTAATCGATAAATATGCGTGAACCTGGTGATTCGGTGTAAAAGACAGACCCGCCATATAAATAAGCAGTCGTGCTCCTGGTAAATGGAAACGCATGACGCCGACTAATTAACTAAAGTAGATGGAGGTGTTAGACGGTGTTCAAAAGCAGACGTCGCTGTATATAATTTCTGTTTTTAGATGTTTCAAAATTTCCATTGCACTCTATGTTAAAAATGTTAAAAAAACGATTTTGTCGCTTTTCTTCCCTCACGTTCGTAAATATTCCCTTAATTGCATGACAACCCCCACCCACCCATCATAACCACCCACACACTCAACTCGTTCATATTTGAATTCTTTGGGGTTATATTTTATATATCTATATCTATGTGTATGTGTATGTGTGTGTGTGTGCGCATTATCTTTTACAATCTCTGACGTGGTGTTGTCTGGTAACCTCATACTTGGCACTGACCAAACCCAACACAAAATTCCACATTATTTACACAGTCATACATTGTGCACGTATACACACACACACACACACATACACAACTAATTTGCGAGAGTTACATGCATTAGTGTGTATAAGGCTTCGTACATATGTACGCTTCGCTACCACTTCCCGTCGTTTTTCTCCCACATTCTTCGCCATGCACTTGAAATTTGGTTCAAAGGGAAATGCAAAATACATCTACACAAACGAAAAGTAAAACAGCATAAATATATTATAATACATACTCATGCGTGCGTGTGTCGGTCACAGGTTTTCACTTAACACCTACATACAAAAAAGTCGGATAAATGGTTTAATGTCGTGTGATTTATTAATATTTTTGTTGGGGAAATATTTTGTAGATAATTATTATACGCCGTACGTTTTATGGAAGAGGGTAGTTTGTTTACGATTTTATTACGTCCGTCTATTTATGTATTACCCGTCCCGGGGTATTATGTTTCGGGTGTAGGTCTTAAATTGTGAGAGATTTACATAAATTTTGTGGCAATTGTGTGGTTTACGTGTGGCAGGTACACAATCGTGTAATCACATCAACTAACAAGTTGAAGTCTTTGTCAAATAAAGTTTTTTGTAAGTAATGGGAGTGTCGGCTCTTCGATATATGGCAGAAATACGCAATTAATAATATACGAGTATTTTACCAAATTAGGTGAAAAATAGTTAATTAGCTTAATAATCGGTTACACTGAATTTGGATCGGATAGGTCTACTAAGAGACTTATATGGCAACACCTCGTGTTTACTGATAGCAGCATAATTTGTGGAGTTAAGTGGCATAGGTTATTAAATGAAAGGGCTTAACCCACTTTTTTTATACCCTCCACCTTAGTGATAAAGGTAGCCAAGTACAATCTATTCCACACATACATAAATGAATGTGCAATTAAAATATCTGCGCAATAAAGTGAGTTTAAGGAAAAGCATAGAATTTCTTTACATGCAACAAAAAAAACAACATGCTTAATCACCAGTTATGTGGACCGACTATTCTTTTCGAGAACAAATAGAATTGACGAAAAATTATGTGGATGGCAAAATACGTGCATACCTGCATACTGCCGTAAACAGGTTACAAAGTCACAAATACAAAATACACGCCACAACAACTATACATACACAAAGAACAAATCATTCCAAGTGATTCCAGAAGAAAGCCGACTTGTTTGGATGCATAATACATTTATAGCAACGGTTAAGGCAGTAAGCAAGTTGGAAAACTAATATTATATATTAAACTCATGCACACTCTTGTAGGGATGTGTGCAAGTGCATCGTATGAGTATGAGTATGAGTTATTATATGTTGTGTTTTTGTTGTTAAGTGTAATTGTAAGAAACGAGATTTATAGAACATTAACGAAGCAAGTGAGAGTGGATTTTTATAACATCACAGAGTGTGTGTGTGTGCGTATGCCTGTGTGAATTTGTGACATGGTCTTTCTCCGGTTCTAGCACGGCATGTGTTGCAAGTAGGCGGTTATCTTCTTGACTCTATTTCTTTTTTTTTTTTTTTGATAATAACGCGAGAGTGAATGAGGAAAATAATCTGCATAATTGTTAAGAAAAATAGGTGCATGTGTGTATGTATAAACATCATAATACAAACCCACATATTCATTTACATCAGTTGAGAAGATTTCGTCTGGATCATACACTCCACTCTCCATTATGTGTTCGCTTAATGAATAACACATTTCAGTTTGAAAACAAGTGAAAATAGATTTATTAGTCCATCGCGACTATTTAGTACCTTACACGACTTTGTAATATAATTTAGGTCGTAGTCAACGCGCGAGTATAAAGCCTTTTCCCGAATTGTCATTTATGATAAAAGAGGTTAAATCTCGGACGCCTCCTTCTGGACTAATACAATCGAAATGAAAAGCTACGTATGCGCCCCCATCCTATGTGGAAAGTATAAAAAAAAGACCGATAAATGCGATCAATATTAAGCATGAACGACAACCTCATATGTATTATGATTCATGCAAGCAGCATAACTGTGCATGCGTATGTGTGAGTGAGTGTACCATATATTTATCTACACTTACATAAAACACAAAACAAATGGTATATAAAAGCAATGGCAATGGCCGTGAAAAATATATTATCTAAGTATTTATGCATGCATGTGTGTGTGTGTGTGTGTGTGTGTGTGTGATATTTGTAAATATGTTGAGCATTAAAACTTTCAACATATTTGAGTTGCTCTCCACTGCAGCCATTTGTACAACACTAATACACGAACACGTTGCTCTGTGTGTGAGTGTGTATTTGTTGGTGAATAAAGTCGTTAATGATTCTGGTGCCAACATTTATGTTTATAGTCTTGGATGGTCGCTTGGTACAGTATTTTCCGTAACCATGTAATAAAAAATTGCGAATCAAGAACGTTTGGTGTGATTTAAATAGGCGACCGCTGATGAATGATGTCTCCTATAATACCTTAAGAAGTATTCAAAATTACTCCTAAATTTCTTCAATCCGAATTCTTGCGAATTGAATCGAAGGTAGGGTTGGATATAAGCGGCTTGAACTTGTTGCAAAACTTATATTGCATGTACTTTCTGCTTTATTTGAGTTGCTCTGCCAATGCCATTTTCAATGCCAGAAGGTTGTTGGATGAGTTGTGTTAAACTCAAATATGTTTGTGGGTGCGTGTAGAATAGAAAAAAAATAGGTGAGTGTGAGTTCAAAATATTAGGTGTATTTCGTATATAGGGAGATATGGGTGAAACAACTTTCAACTGTGAGAGTGGCTGCATGTTTTTGTTATTCTTAAGGTTATTAGCCTACACATATACAGATGCACTCAATACTGTTGTTGTGAATTTGCATTTGAATTGTAGAACTCAGTTTCTTTTCCTCTCTCACTCTTTGAGTTTTGTTAAGCATGCGCATAGTTGTGCTATTGGATTTGGCCCAAGACGGATTTTGTGTTGTTCTGTTTTTCACAAAATATCCCCCATAACACATTTTTACTACTTATACAAATAATACAAGAAAAAAAGACTACATTTAACTTTGGCCAAATTTTAAACACCCTGCTCATCTACATACATCCACGGTAGATGTGTTTTTATTGCAAAGGCTTCAACACAATTGGGAAAACAAGGTACGATTTAGAAAATAGGAGAAGAAGTTCTAAAAATAGTTCGATCTATCCCTTTAAAGTATTCGTATAATATTTAGTGTATTTATGGAATAATAACGAATTTTTGTTACATAAATGGATCAATTTGGTAAAAAAACACCTTATATGAGAAGGGATTCTAAAAATAGGCTGACTGCGCCTAAATTCTAAACTAGTTAACTATTCTTCAGCATTTTCACCATTTTTTGGTTCAAGAAGTCTCCCTATTTAGTGAGGCGTTGTGGGGGAAGGGGTTCAAAACGTCGTCCAATATCGTTCATTTTTAATAGAATTTGACTTTGGGTTAAAATCTTGCACAAAATGCCGTCGAAATATCTCAACAAAAGCAACCTGTAGCTTATGCCTAGATTTACAAGAACAACAACGGACAGACCGCCGCGATTAAACCGATTCAGAAAGAAGGGTTTGTCTTTAGTCGTATAGATGTTAAGAATATACACACTAACTTAATATGTCGTCTAACACATCTTTGATGATGAGTCCTAAGATTATTAGTTAAAATCAGAAATATTTAGAATCCATCTTCCATCAATTTAAAATAAGTCTTCACATAATGGCAATTTGAAATTTTTAACGCGCTCATACCTAGTTGCACTCGCAACTACCCGAAAGAAGTCTCAGAGGGATGTCGAGTTGGTACAAACATAAGTCCACTAGGTTAGGTGTCCTGTATAAAATGGGTAAAACCGGTTGAGGAGCACACCCACAATTAAAAAAGATTACGCAACGTTTAATTTTGTATTTATGTTTACCAAAATGTCTTAAAGCAAGTTGTAGGGTACTTAAGGGACAGCTAGCATTTTCACTACTTTGACGAGTTCTTTTTTCGTTATTAACAAGTTTGACCACTTGCATCCCATCATAGACCATCAACAATAATAAAAAGAAAAAAAGAAAAAAACAGGAAAAGTTCTCGACTTGTTTAGTTTCTATACCATGCACTATATAGTGCAACAAAACAAAATAAAGGCGCACAAGAGAAAATTCAGACTCACTTTACATTACTTTCACACCACAGAGCCGCAGAGGCTAAGTGGAATGGGCGAAATTGAAAATAACAGTTGATGATTTCTAAACCCACAATTCTTTCCTAATACATAAATACTCGTGCACCCAACCGGATTAAACTACATTCAACGCAGCAATGGACTGCAAGAAAATAACGCTCTACCACCAACTGGTGTCACAAAATCGTGCTCAATCATGATTTCGTCTGTTCCTTCACTTAACTCACCGATACAAACGTTATACAGAAACTCGCAAAACATCTAGATAAACATGAACACACATACATAATATATGTTTTGTAGGTATAATAGAAATCGTAGACAAATCCCTAATACGCGTAAGGAAAGCAAAGACCCAGCAGCACACAAGCACAACTAAGCGGCAAGAATGCACAGTGTGAACGGGTGGGTCATTGAAACTTGAGTATACTACGCATGCAATACACATGAAAACACATTTTGTATATATATAGATATGTGCGTACAGAACACTGCTACTCATACTACAAACAGTTGGCGTGACAACCACACACAACCTATAATGCCAACAAAACATTCACACTCAGAAAAGTCTAGTTCCTCTGCTCTCCTCTGCTCACACCGCTAATTATAGTATATAATTACCTGAATTTTACGTTATGCACTATACATTATTCCTCCTACCCCGCTATAATCCATTTGCTCTGTTCAGTGTAGACTTCAAGTGATTTTTTGTTCAAAATTGTAGCACAGTGTTACGTTTAGAGCGATGGTCATGAACTTCACTCGCAAAGTAATGTGAACATGTATGCGTTGGATTGAAGGAGGGAGAGAGGAGGAGAGAAAATGAAAATGAATAGAATACGGAAAAACACTGAGCCGGTACAACAAACACAGCACCAAACAAAAGAAAAGCATGCACCGAGAACTGTGCAAAAATCGCAAACCGAAAATAAACAAAACAAACAAAACAAAGTGAAAAAGCTGAATTTGGTTTGCGCCCAATCCTGAATACCTACCTACCAGGGCTGTATCTAAGGAGGACATATGTCAGTCTATCTTTTACATTTTATGAGTAATATGGAAAAACTTTTTAAGGCCTTAAGCCCTGATGAAATGCTTGCCACAGTGTGGGCGGGCCGTGGCGGGTCTGTAAAATTCAGCATCGTTATCCTAATTTTTGGCAGACACATGTCTGTCTATATCGATTCAGTTTCTATGCTAAAATGTTGATTGTTTTCCAAGGTGTCGTCAAAGCGATGGGAATCTCCAATTGGGGTAGTAGGTATAAAAATCTTCTACATGTTTTGCCTCCCCTCTCCCCCAACGATGATTTCTTGCCATACTGCCTCACACTCTCTATTTTATTTTGCCCCCTTATCTCAACTTCTTGGCTATGCAACCTCGAGCAATAAGTTTCGAATATCGTAGAACGCGAAATAGAAACCGAGAAACAACAAAATCATGTAGAAGAGTGTGTGTGCATATTTACCTATACAACACATGCACAGCCTTGTATAAAAATTAAAGAAGAAGAAAAAACATTTGTAACTCAACCAACAACGCGGTGAAGGTCATTGCTACCAAAATCTGTGACTCCCTTTGCCTTACTCTACTGGCTGGCTTTTGTAAAACACACACAACCACACTCATGCATATACATGCATTAACGAACATACTTCGCTGCTATATCGTTTTTATTGTAATGAAGGAATGCATTCTGCATTTGAAAGAGCCCGAGTGAGTGTATTTTCCTCGTTTTTGTGTAAATGTTACGTCAGATTATTTGTGAGCGCGTGTAAGGCGTGAGTGTGCTAAGAGAATTATACCATCGCAAAACTATTACATATCTAGATAGATAAAAGCAACATAATAAATACGTTTTATTCTAGTGTGCAAAGCGTAAACATTTTTCATTTAAAAATTTTTTTAAAACGATTTTTGAAGAACATTAAAAATAGAAGAAACAAAGTCGAATAAGAGCATTTGTTTTGACATTCCACCACCCCTTCCATTCTGCCCATCCTACCACTTGTAGGGAGAACCCCAGCTTTGTATGAATCGAAACCTACGACTTCACGACTTAAAAAGGCGAGTTCTATACCTTCAGACAAAGCGAGGAGTGGCCTTAATGTTGGCTATAAAAAAGAAGAATTTTGCTTGAATGGCGTAGGAGGCAGCATGTTTACTATTAGTATCTGAGCCCTTGTTGCTGCTTGGATGTGCGTCCCTGAATTTTACATCTATGGCTGAGGTCGGCTGAGGTCGGCTGAGGCTTTGTCTTAGTAGTGTAAGCTGTGGGACGTGGGTTCAAGTCCGGGTGAGAGATAAAGCTAAATTTTTGTTTTTCATTTCAAATTCTAAAATGGTCTCCCGCTTTAGACTTGTTAATCCGATTCGAATGCGAGTTGTCCAAGAATTTGATATTATGTATTATCTTTTTATAATGCCACACCCACCTTCACTTATAAGTATCGATTTGGATTAAATTTTGAATCGATTTAATCCGTTCGTCCGTCTATATGTTCATGTAAATTTGTGCGCAAGCTACATTTTTTGAGATATTTCATATATTAGCTCAATTAGCTTACCGGATTGAACCATTTTTGGAACATTTCCTCATATAAGCCCTATTATGGCTGTGCTAAATTTGGACCCAATCCGACCATTTTTGGAGCCGTTTTATTGTAAACAAAATCGGTCTATAACAAAAATGCGCAATTTTTTATATTTTTTTGCAAAATTTGGTCAAGAATAGTTAATAGAAAATATCAAAAATTAAATTTTCGATTTTGTAAATGAAAAATATAAAAGTATTTATTATTTCAAATTTTTTATACAAGTACAAAAAATAAAAATTTTCCATTTTCACAGAGAAAAATTATATTAAATAATACATCAAGTGGTGTAGGATTTTTGATGGTCGGGCTTGACCAATTATTACTTTCATTTATTTTATTCAATACAAATGCCTCAAAAATAGTTAAATCTCTTACTAATATCAGAAATGGATATGAAACAATAAAGCAGTTGGTGCATGTTCGGGCGAGAAGGGCAACAAATGTGATAAAAAATCCGCATAAAAAAGGTAAAAAGCAATGACTTTAAAATTGTGTTAAGTAAAATCAATACCCATAAATATTTAGAAAAAAGTCGTTTATCTTTTATTCGGGTAACTTTGAGTTCGTGCCAAAATATCATGTAAAATGAGAGTTAAGTGTATGCCATGGAGGAAAAGGAATTTGATTACGTATACACTGCCTCCATGTAAACATTTCGGCACAAAATATGTATGAACTCTTCAGTAAGTATTTGTTTCCAGGATTAAGTCAGCCCTCTTACTAAAAAATACCGTTATTTAAGGGTAGTTAATTTTTTATTTACATACAACACATACGTGTGTGAATTTTTCATGCCAATCAATATTAATAGATATTTACTTGACAATTGCCACGCCCATAACTAATGAGATTTACAACAGGAGAACGTTTCCACAAAGTTCCTACTTTCGATCTTAAATTAGTGAGCTCCACACGTAGACTATAATTTAAAACATCTATTTCTGAGCAGACTCCATTATTGCAAGTTTTGAGGGGTCTGTGGGTCCAGAATTCAAAACTTTTCGAATTATAGAAGTGAGTATAATGCGGAGACAGAACCCTTTCGGATCGATAGCTCAGTAACAATATTATCTCACACGAAATGAGAAAAAAATGTAGACATCAGCACTACTGGCCATAATACGATAATAAGAAACATCTTTGTAGTGTTGGAGTTGGGGTTGAATTAAAACTCTGTTTACCTTTCCATATAAACTGCGTAACATATTGCCTCAATGGGAGTATTTTTCAATTTGTTTTTATTTAAAATATGCTCACGTGCCACTTTACTACATACGCATAACAACGTTTATGTGGGTGTTTTTCATTGTTATTCACTACCCCAAAAATATTTTAATATATGCCGTCAAGATGTTCTCGTGGTATTACTTTCACCCCAAAGTTTCATTTACTTATTGTAGAAGCATGTTCTTATTCTTCTCGTAGCAGATAATGAGCAGAAGTAACGCGAAGTGATTCAGCGTTTGTAACACAATACAGGTTCTAATACTAAAATTTCTTACTTTAACAGTTTTGCAGCTCTGGCTTCAATATATGTACTCTCCTGGCAAATTAGCCTTTGTGAATTATATACTTACAGTGGTTCGCTCCGTTTGTCTATTTATTAAATTCCCTTTCGTCCCTCATACGCAGTGTGTGTTACACTTTGGAAACATGCAAAATTTCAATTACATGGCAAAAAAATTTTATTCAAAACTTTTACACAACATCCGTACAACATCCATTTCAATTCTTCGGGGTTGATGCACTTGCCTACGTCCAATCAATTGATTATGTATGATATGTAACACACAGTGGTTTAGAGGTAGAAAAAATCATAAAGAAATTTAAAAAAGGCCTCCAAGAATCGCTATACGCCTCAGCCAAAGACAGCTGCAGAGCAGTAATACTTTTCAACTTTATTTTATCCATTACAATGTTTGCCAAATTTGGTTTATTTCTAAAATCTCATTTTCAACAGTTGAAAAAGTTTTCGCTAATAACACAAGCTTTTGGATAATATGTCTTCTGATTATAATTTCTTACTTTCATTGTTGTTAACAAGGTGGAAGACTTTTGCACCAAGTCTCAGGCATACTGTTCTATCTGGGCGCCGAACTGAATTGTGTGTGTGTCCGCATTCGTTCAGTATATGGTGGAAGGTTTCAGATGCTCCTTTACAGAATCAGGCAATAGGTACATTCTAACGGTAAAGTCAGATTGCGATCTAAAAAAAGGGAATCCCTGTTATATTCCACACAACTTCCACTAACGGTAAAATGAGTTCCACACAACTCAAAAAATACTAGTAATAGTACATTTACTCTGAGATATTTTAGAGGACACTATAATATCCACAACGTTCGATATAAAATAAGCATTCCCGTGGTGCACCCACTTATAATTGACAGTTATTATAAAAATAAAACAGTACGTAGAGATGAATGAGTTTTGGAAGAGATCATGGCATAGCGATAGTGTCAGTCTGACGAGTAGCTATATATGCTAAACAACATGTAAATGATTTCATCATTATCGTCATCATCATCACTGGTTGTTGTGGTGGATGATACTAAGCAATCAAGCATGAACTGCAGAGTACAATAACCTTGACATGCAGAACAGGCAGAACTGATGTGAATAAAGCACTAAGCACGATATTATTCGTATTACACAAATGAGCGCTCCATTCGTCTTCTCCCTCTCTACACGCGTTACCACCTTGTTGCCGTTTTCACTCAAACCAGAACAATGCTTTCACTGTTTATTTGTTCAAGTTCCCTTTCCAGGTTTTTACATGTATGCTCCTTATACAGCCAACAACAACAACCAATGCTTTGGCTTTGGCTTTTGCTTTTGCCTTTGCTTTAGCTCTCAACCAAACCACTTTTGATTCTTACTCTCGCATTCGCATACAATCGCACACATACAGTCAGCATGTCGTTGTTAACATAGACCATGTTACCAGTGCCATGGCCAACACCCATTTATGTTGCTACTTGGTTTTGTTGTGCTGTTACACATACATGCACACACGCATAGACATCACAACATATTACCTACGCTTATAAGTTACAGCTCTTTTCATTATTTGTTGTTATTGTGTTATTTGCATTTTCGTGTATGCTTTGTTTGTGTTTTTGCTTCTTTACTTTTTTATATCATTGTCGTGCTTGGCTCCGTTCTGGGCAAAAACGATTGTAAACCGAAACCACTACTCGTACTATGTAGTGAATGAAATCATGAAGCGGAAATGAAAATTTCAAGAGCAAACTTTTTGCTTCATTACGACATGTTTCGATTGTTATTTACACGCCAATAAAAATAAGTACGTTTTTTGCTTTGTTCAAATATTGTTTTGTGTGATCTTCAATTGAGTCGCATTTTGTGCTGTAATAATAAGTGAAGCACTTCTCCAACTTTTGGATTTTTACTAAAATCCATTACGTGCTAATAGGAATCCCCCTTTATGTAGGTTTATAAAATTAAAAGCAATAAAGCACACACGCGCCTGACTCATGCATTAGATCGCATAAACAGAAGTAATAATGTTTGCACTTCTGACAGGGGGCTATAAAAAGTTATCAATTTAACCCCTTGAGTGGAAATGACGGGCCTCGCCCGTCAAGATTTTCTGTACTAAATTCGAATTTGACGCGCGTCGCCCGCAGTATATTTTAATGTTTAAAATCATATGAATTTCTTTAAACTTGTAAAAATAAAAATATTATTATTGTTGCACATGGTCTTTTTTATATTCTAGCTAAATTGACCTTAATATAGATAACGGGTTTAAGAGTTTTTTTAATAAACCGTTAGTTTGTCTAATTGAAATATAATTGAATAAATAAATATTTTGTTAGGTTTTTTCTATGTATATCAAGAATTTTCTTTGTTTCATCTTAATTCATTATTACTTAAAGTCTTTATTTTTCAATTTTTATTTAATATTATCATTACTTAATAAACCTGTTGTATTACAAATGAAATAATTTTTACTTTTATATAAATAGATTAAATAAAAACAAAAATACTTAAGTTTTATTTTATGGTAATTGCACTCATAGAATTGCGCTAAATTTAATTGTCTGCACGCGCACTATTCTTCGAGATTTAACCGTATGGCAAGGGGTTAATGCTAAAAGGGGACTTCCATATATTACACTCTACATTCAAAATCTTTTGCTGGCACGTACACTAACCTTGCAAAATGCATATAAATGCTTCGTCAGTATGAAAATATAATTTAGTCATGTACGTCCGACATCCGATGCTGCCACCATCACGGTCGTAATTTTTGATACCAAGATGAAATTTTGTACTGACATTTCTAGTTTCTGGACAGTGGTTGCTTTATCAATTGGGCGAAATGGGCCAGAAGACACGAAGATTAGTGCATCCATCAATGTTCCAAATGTAGGCGTGGTTGAATAACAGACACGCCCACAAATTATAAAAAGCCTTTTCTGTGCAAAATCCTAAGTGTAAGTAGACACTTATTACGTTACAGATTATCTGTGGTGGTGTATATAAATGAGAAGGTTTTCTAAGATTTTCTCTAAATCAAATTCAGTTTTTACTAATTTTTTTTAATGTGTTGCAAGGACTTGTATTCAAGAGTGGTGATTGGCGGCATATTTTTCCTTTTTCGTCTCTAAATAATCAAAGATGACCTTTGAATTAATAATAAAAATATAGCACTTTTCTTATCGGTTACTTACTTTGTTCTTGAATGTACTTGTATTCTTTTGGTAGCATATGATGGCACACCCTAAAAACTTTAACAACAAAGGAACTAAGGACCTCTGCAAAAATATTCCGCAATGAAAAACTTTAAGCATAATTTCTCATGTTAAGCTTAACAAAGAATATTTCTTCTCAATTAATTATGCTTCAGCCAATAGAAAGAAACCATGAGAGTGGAAAAACAAGACATTTTATAGCCAAACTTAAGGTTAACAATTTCTAAACTGCAAGAGTGCGGCATTTGTGCTGTTCTCCATCAGAACGCCCTGTTATTTTGGCATTGAAATGCAACATGGGGGGTTTGTTGTTTGTGCATGTATGAATGTGAAAAGCACAAGCACTACAGCGAGTATGCGCAGCAAAACATTACTCAAGAGAATGAGGAAATAATATACTCAAAAAACAAAACAAAAAACAATCATTACACACCGGCCGGTAAAGTCAAGTTCATATTACGTGGAAGCTAAGTGAAAATCAAAAGATCTTATTTATTTAGAACAAGGAAACATTTCGAAATGATTTATAAATAATTATGGTGAACTCAATGAAAGCAGTTTCCAATTAGAATGAAAAGTCGCATTAATATGAAATAACATAACGTACGGTCGTGTGTATACCCCCTCACATCCGAGACGGTGAACAAGTAACATAATTTAAAAAAAAAAGAAGTTTAAACAAAACAGCGTCTCAACATTACTTCATATTCTCATTAATATAGAACGTAAAAATATAAAAAGTAAATAACACAAAATTATGTGCAAGTGTGTGTCCAATATATACACAAGACAAGACGAGACGAGACACACCACATTACCCTTACCGGATAATTGGGTTACACAAGTGAGAGCTTTTGTACACATACACCAAATGTATCCAAATGTATTGGAACAGCGCTGAAAACCTTAAGCGGGCTACAACGACTGCAAAAATTCATCCGCACAACATAACAACAACCCTTCTTTATTATCATTATTATGCAGTGAAGTATTCGGTGATACATACAAATTGTACCAACGTCATCACAACAACAACAACAACACAACAAGAAGTTAAAAAATGGAGAGAAAAAATATAAGAAAAAAAAAACTGCGACACTGACCTCATACCCTAAACTTGAAAATAAAATCGTCGTTTTACTAAAAGATAAATACAAAGAAAACCTGAAAGGGAAGAGAGCGACACATTGTACGCAATATATGGTTATATACTAGAACTAGAAGAAGAAGAAGAAGAAGAAGAAATATATTTTATATGGACTGTTATTTATTAAATGCTTGTTACATACCTTCTCCCGTTTTATTGCTCTGGAGTATACACGCTTTTTCTCTCTCTCTCTCTCTCCATCTCTTTATAGTGATTCCTGCAGGAATTCGATGGAACAGACGCATACTCCCAGGTATTAAAACAATGATAAGCTCACATGTGGTATTTATACAAATATTCGTTGTGTGCGCCAACACTCACACTAGGCGAGTACAAGTTTAATAACACAGAGTTCAAGTGTAAAAAAAAAACAATAACAAAAATCAACATTTGCTTTGTGCTGAACGAACAGGTTTGCGTGATTATGGTGTTCAATGCACTTTGTGAATTTTTTTTCCAACGTTCTATTTGGCTGTGCATTTTATACACTCTCTAGTTGTTATTCTCTCTTTCTCTCTCTCTGTCTCTCTCTCTCACTCTATGTTTCAGTCTGTCTCTTTCTATAATGACAATGTCAATTAAGTGGAATTATAAAGGTCGGCGGGGTGTTATCTGAATTACGAACAAATGCAAGTATTACAGTCGGTCTAGCCCAACCCCCTGTGCAATAATCCAAGCAATGCGATTTATGCTATAATTCAGGAATAATTAAACTGTGTTATATGCTAGACATTTTCTTCCATTCGGTTAATTATATATATCTATACACAAAGATTTGATAAATTTGGACATATGGTCAAAAGTATGGCAAGGTTGACGATCTGTGTCATAATTAAAGTCAAGCACGTAGGGGAAACAAGGTGGAAAGAGAGAGAGAGCCGCAAGTTCCCTGTAAAGGTATATCCTTCATCAGCATAATATTCTGAACCAATTTAACTATGTCTGTCTGGCTGTTGTCCATTTTGGTAAACAAATTCTTGGTAAAAAAAAATCGAAATATCGATTACAAACGTTGCAGAAATTGCAGACATTGTGGTATTGAAAGTGGTACAAGCCTTACTACCACTCGAAATTTAAAATATGAATCGATCTAGCCAAATCCATGTCCATCTACCCCCTCGATCACAAAATTTTAATATATTGAGGTAAACCTCTTTGAACACATATTTGAATTGAGCATTTCCATCGATATGCTAAAAAGGGGTGGAGTCTATAACCGACACGCCCACAATTTATAAAAAATATTTTTTGTAGAGAATACAACGTTTGCATTGATTCATATATGGGTGCAAATAGGTATATGCCACGACCCTAATTCATAAATATATATGGACGATATTTTAGATTTGGTCTAAGCCATGTATAGTGCGGATGTTATCCTTTCGAATCGATTGATATTTATACACAAGGAAGCGATATCGATTAATTACCGAAGGAGAGTCTTAAATGAGTCAAAAAGGACACTAAAAAGAGAGAAACAAAAAGTGGTAAAGTGGATTATACTCGTTTATTTTTAGTTTCAATAATATCTAAACGGCATAAACACACACACACATATGTTGTGAGTATGCTGTCGCTTTTCTGAATTTTATTTATTCTGCTTTCTATTAACTATACGTAACATAACGTAATGCAGAACACATAATGATTGCAAAAACTTTTTCTTTCTTTTCAAACAATCAACACGAACATACACACACACACACACACACACAATCAATCATACAACACAACACACTAAAAACATGTTCAAAAAAACATACAGCATTTTATTCCACTTACATAAATAGTAGACTATAGAGCTGAATAGAAAGGAAAAAGAATGAAAAACGAAAGGGAGAGAATTTGGAGAAGTTGGAGTCGGTAAAGAGAAACTGTATGTAAGTTTAGAATCCGATGACTAAACTGATGTATGATTGTATGCTTGTATATTTGTGCTACTCCACTAAATGCAATACATAGCTAACTACATCCACCATACCCACCATTTACGTAGGTATTCTTTTGGTAAGCATAACGAGAGGCCAGAACTATTGTGGCTGCAAGTGTGTGTGTTTGTGCATATATGAGAGAGTATCGTCTTTGTTTATTCTGTGTAAGTATGCATGTATGGTTGCTTTCGTTGCTTTGCAAAATAATATTTTATGTTATGTGCTGCCAAGCAACAACATACAGTCAACACAGGCAACATTTCGTCATGTTTTTATTTCAGCTTGGTTGCTACTCTCTTTCATAAGTTATCCATGTGTTGGTGCATGTATAAAAAAAATGAGAGCCACACATATTATAATAATATATGTATAACACATTTACTAGAGGCACACACACACACATTGTATGCACTAAAATCATATCACGACCTACCCATACTCCAAATGAATTAGGCAAACATTTCTGTGTAACTGAAAGACTGGCTGACTGACTGACTTTGTAATGAAACAATATTCATATAAATACGTAGAGGCATATACACACACTCTATTTCTTTGGCATTTGTGTCTTGTTGTGTCTGTGCGATCGTGTTTTCTTCTTCGTCTGCAATACTAGCATAATTCTGTGTAGGCATATATATAATCATTTTCTGATTTAGTATTAGTGCAATAGCATCATACACTCACACACAGATGACAGGAGCGTTCTGATGGTTGTGATGTGCATATGTATCAAGAGAATGTTTCACTTTTTTCGCCATAATTCTCATTAGTCTCGTTAACGACGTCATGTCGTTCGAAAGTCGCGCTTTCGTTTTAACAATAAAAACAACAAGTATTTGTGTTTCAAAATGTACAAATTGTCAAAATTGTGTATTATTCAACTAATATCGAAAATAAAACAAAGGTTGTACAATTGCAACATAAATAAACCCAACATTATATATACGGACATAATATATTTTAATAGAAATAAAACAACAAAATAAACGAGAAGTGAGCGCATCGTATTTGAAGTTTTATTACAACAACACACACACAAATGGGAACTTTATTAACTTTCATTAAAAGAAAGGACAATTATTTTACGATAAAGAAAAATACAAATAAAAAATACAATAAAATAAAAATTGGTTGCTTATCATCTGTGATTTAAAAAATTCTTATTAGAAAGTATTGAGTTAGCCCCGTTTTAAAGTTAACAACCTACCTTGAAAACTTTTGTAATTATAGTGGAAGATAAGTGATATTATTCCAATTAAGACAAAAAGATTAATAAATCATTGGGTACAGGTGCCAAAAAGAACTACAGTCGATGCTACCAGCACAGTTTCATTCCAATTGTATTAAAAAATTGTTTTCCGGTTTCTACACATAGATCGCCATTTCAAATAGGAAATATCGGTTAAGAGCCATACCGACAATTGACAATAATCGATCCATTAGCCCCAAAATCTAAGCCACGAAGTCAAAAATCATAGTAGTTTTTAACCCTTCCATCGAAATACCCAAAATGGACGCGATCGTACCAACACTCCTACAATTTACAACGTAAATGAAATATTAGAGAAACTTCAAATACCTTCAGTTTTCGATTAACAAATATTGAGTACTTTGAAAAATATCGAAAGCTTCTTCTGAAGGCATCAGAGACGCACAGAATAAATATTTATGTCCAACAGTGTAAAAATGGATGATTGCCCTTTCATAGTGGCCATCCTTATGACTTTCAGTATCCTAAACATACAGTTTGAGATATTTTGCAACTTCAACCAAACTGTTAAATTTTAACCTTGACTGTGAACAAAGAGATTTGTATTCCACTACATAGTTAACGCAATCATGACCTTTCCGTTTACTATTCTTTGCACAAGTTCAGTGCTATACTAAAAGGAGAAATGTCTTTAGTTCAAAATCAAGGATGTTACAAATTACCGCTAGAAAGGCCGTGACTATGCCGTTGCACTTCTGTTAAACTTTTTAACATGGGGTTATATGTAGAATGAACTTGAATAAGTTTTTTACAAAACAATGTTCCGGTGGGGGTTACATTGAATGGTAGAGCGCAAGCTCAGCGTAGAGTAGTAAAATATACATGCATGTAGAATCAAACATTGTGTTTATATATCGTAAGGTTTTTCATAATTTGGCACAATTCTCTTTCTCTTCTTTGGATTTGCTTAACAGTGAAATGTTCTCTCACTCTTCCTCTTTTCAAATGCCTTATTCTATATACACTGCAAAAATTTGGTTGAAATATTTACGCCTCCCATAAGCGATTGATTTTAATCAAAATTGTTAAACTTGGTTAGGAAAATTATCAGAGTTTGAAACAATGGGTATTAAATGGAGAGAGATAGGCACCTACATGGACACCCATACACATGTATTCAATAGATTTAGGTTTCGATTCTGATCATACCTACTTTGCCTGTGAAGTATCTTCTATTCTGAGAGTTTATTATACCCTCCATATAAGATGGGAGAACATAAGAAGTACTTCAGTATATAGGCCTCAGGAAAGTTTAGTTAATCTTGTTCAATATCGATTAATCGTGTGTTTGTTTGTTATTGATTAAATTTATTTCGAAACAATTTCTGAAAAAGCCACCCTAGATAATTTAAAATCATTCATTTCATTTCATTTATTTATTTCATGTGTAGATATAAAAGAATATATAATTTACATGGGTGCCTCCTACCTCTCCATCTCGAAGCTTATATGAGAATATGAGAGTATGCACCAATTACCATTTGTAACTATGAACTACTTGTCTACTAGAGCTAAATAGAACTAAGTAGAACTAAATGTCGTTCACATTGCCTTGTGCGAGGTGCAGCAAAATGTCTCTCTTAAAACGAGTAGAATTCCGTGTAGTCTGTAGACGGACGGGGATGGAATTCCACCATCGGATGGCAAAAATGAAAAATGACGTTCAGACATTAGGGATACGTGACGCATAGGTCTAATATTCTGGTTGCGATTTGACATTGAAAATTCGGGTCTGTTAAATAGGCAACCTGGATCCTGCTTGGTGACAATTTTTTGAAGTGACCGTTAAGAGATACTGAGTAGCGTGAAACGTGGTCATACCTTCTCAACTCATAAACGTATCTAATGATTGAGTTGTTAGCCCTTTTCAGTTTCTGTTTAGAAATGGAATCGCAATTGGCAAACAGCTCACATCCATGTAGAAGTTTTGTATACAGGTACGCTTTGGCCAAAAGTTTTCTAATGTTTAAGGGTGTGAACCATTGTAAATGCCATAGTGATCTTAACATTCTGTACACTTGTCCCACATTATTATTAATTTGATGATCCCAAGTGAGCGTTCTATTGAATGTCACTCCAAGGTTTTTCACGGAGTCAACTATCTCAACGTCCGTCCCCAGTAAACGGATTCTAATGTTCCTAATATCCTAATATCCTTCCTGTAAAAAGCTATACAATTAGTTTTAACAGGATTCAAGGCAAGACCGTTGGAACAGGCCCAGTTCGCGATATTAACCAAATCATCATTAATTTTCATTGCAGTATCAATGATATTGTCAGGTGGTCCACTAGCCCAGATCTGTACATCATCAGCGTACATGGGCACCTTTTCAACTTGTCCTTTTAAGTAAAACGAAGAAACCTTTAAAAATTCTTTCCTTTAGAGTTTATAGTTGTCGTTTGAGATATTTTGCTGAATTTCAATAGTTTTGCTAATTTTTTTTTAATCGATATCTAAACTTTTACGAGGGAGAGAATAATAATACCTTAATACCATAATACATAGAGAGACAGACAGACAGACACATATAATTAAATCTTATACTGATTAATTATATACTGAATTAAAAAAAGAAACAAACTGTAAAAAAAGAGACAAATAAGTATAAAGGGGATGTTCTTAAGAGTATTAATAGTAGTAAATTTAATTTTCATTGCTTCATGCTCCAAGATGAAGAAATCTATAGAAATCCCTCAGGTAGCACCTGAAAAATATGCGTATTACTGATACTGATGTAGGCAGATTCTTAAAAAGGACGGCACCACATTCTATACGCAGCCATCTACTACATCGGGTATCGCATAATAATCTGGTGGTAGCATTTTTGATTTTGTACATTTTTATTTTACGTGTATTAAGAACAGAACTCTTTTAACAGCGAGAGAGCGAAATTTATTCAATTGCTGCAATTGTATGCGTTAAAGGGTGTTGTGTCTGTGTTGTGTTGTGCGATGAGGGTGGAGAGGCTGTTGAACTTGACTGCCGTATTTTTGCTTTTGCACTTTGCTAAATAAAAAGTGCTTTTTAGTCAGAGAAAGTGCGGCGTATGAAGCAGTTTATTGTCCGGTACACAATATTATAAAAATATTATTATTTTGTTTTTGTATATATTTTATAATAACAATTTCATACATTATAAATAAATATATTGTTACATATACAGAAATATTTAGTTGAGTGAACATTTCAATGATTATTAAAATAAAAAAAAAATCGAGCAACAACTAAAAATCTTTATTAATAAATGTAAAAATGTCGGAACAGAAAAAAGTGTCGTTTTTGTGAGATAACAATATAGTGCTCGTTGTGTACATTTATTGTAACAGATATTATTGGTGTCATAATAATATATTTGCGCGTGTGTGTGTGAGTGAATTATAAAATTGCAATGAGATTTATTTTTCATTGACATTTTTCTTCTTCCAATTAATAGTTTTAAAAACTTTAACCTTGTACTTGAATTATACATTGTACGTATGTGTGTGTTTGTGTGGGTGTGGGTGCATGCGTGTGTTTACGGAGCAACACAGGCACCCGCTCTATTATTTAGCCTTTATCATAATGTCCTTGTCCTTGGTTAAGGTAATACACACGAACCTTCTTAGCACAAATGTCAGCAGTAGCAAGAGCCTCGTTCTCCATTCCCCATCCCATTAAATACAACACTCAACGACATTTATATATTTAGTGTGTTTTATTTTTGCAATATGTTAACTTAACATAACAGCCATAACTCTGTAAACGGTAAATTTACTACTCGGCAGCTGTATTGCTGCTCTCCCTCTCTCCCGCTCTCTATCACTCTATTTATTTTCCGCAAGCGAATGAACTTATTTGCTCACTTGCATACATGCAAACATGCGAATGTAGTGTAGTTTGAAAAACACATGAATGTGGGTTTGTGTGCTATCATGTTTTGTAATGATTTTCCTCATTGTCGTCATTCACTGTCACTGCCAATGTCAAAGTCAATCGGCTGTAAGTGCTCTGTCTACAGTTTTGTTCCCGTTGTAGTAGTAGTTGTTCTTGTTGTTATTTTTATTACTATTATTGTTATTCATGTTATGCCTAACACACACGCATGCATATGAATACTTCATATAGACGTATGTTTGTATGTAAATTGGTGCGTGCATAAAAGTGCGACTGAGTCTAATTGTCTGCCTGTCTTTCTGCCTTCGCATGTCCACTTATTTATGCATGGAATGTTTACTCACTTACAGGTGTTGCCTTAAACATTAATAGTTATCATCATACGTACATAATGCCCAAGTGAAGCTCTAATAATTTCATATGAAATTAAGGTTAACACGAGTGTAAAGAATGAAACCAAATGTGTGAAAGTAATCCATCATCTCTTGTATTCAAGGTCGTTAATATATGTATCTATACACATGCACACGAAAGTAACCTTTGTAGTATAAATGCAACTTCCCAACTGTTTGCGGAAACGTATGAAAAACACTTAATTGAAATATTTGATATATGAAGCTGGCTCTCGTTAATACATTAAAGAGTGAATAACTGTGCTAAAGTATGTATATAACTGCATGTGATACAATGTCTCAAGGCTACTAGCAAGTGAATGTGGAGTCGACAAAAGTCGTTTGTTAAACAATGCAAAAAATCGAAAATAACGCGGACAGTGCACATAATGTGATTAAGATTTTAAAACCTGTACCTACAACCACAACTAATGTCAAATGAAATAATTGCAATTTATTGTGATCATGATGATGTTTATTTTTGTTTTCTATTCCCGTTTCCTTCATACAGATAAAGATATAATAACTATAAATATAAAGTGTAATAATGTGACTCAAATTGATTTTTTCCCAGCTTTTATTTAAAATACCTTTTTTTATCCAGAAATTCTTTTACAAATATAATCAAATGTTGTGTATAAAGATAAAAATGACTAAAAAACTAAATTTAAATGATTTATATTTATAATCGATAATTTACATAAGAATAATGTTACAAGCTGCATGCATTCATATGATAAGGTAAGCATGGAATTTTCAATAAAAGTAGCAATAAATTATCCAGTTGATTAAAATCGATTTTTATTACTTAATACATAATACCCAACCGGTTACAAATTGACGAATTATATTTATAGTAGGTTCAATTAAACTGGGCGCGCTTACATTTCATAAAAATCCTCTCACCCGAACTAAAAAGCTACAAAAGTAAAATTCGTAATGATTAAAGTGTCCACCTGGCACCAAAATGTATCACCTACATTATACATATACATATAAATACCTGGCTTAAGCCGAACCTAACTTCTTTATTTGTTCTTATGGCTAAAATTGTAAATATATAATTTTTTTACATATATGTGCCGCGGTGGACCCTAGAACTGAAATGCGTTTTGTACTTTATAAGCCTTTAAAAGCGAAAGCAATTTTGTGCATGCCCCGCCCATACATTACGTATACCTTAAACCAATTATGGCTTTTTATAAAGAAAAAAAAAAAAACATCGAAATTCGGAAGAAATCGTGCACCAAGTCCGTTTTATCCTCCTTAAGTAAAAAGTATTCTGAATCACCAACTTTTTCACAAACTCCAAACTAGTTTTACATTCTAGATTCGATATTTTAATCTTTCGCATAAAAAACTCGAGTGTTATACCTGGCGAGGGATGTTGATCATGGTCCAGTGGCACTTTTTTAGTCTTTTAGGAACTACCAACGTACGTAGATTCATTAAAAGATCCGAAATTAAATTCGGTATATAATTATCTCAAAATTATCATCAATGCGCCAAAAATGGGTGTGGTCGGACAGACACCTGTACAATATATAAGAAAGCATACCCACCATACAACTCAACTTGTCAGCTAATACTATGCAATTAGAGGGCGTAACATATATCTGTCACGGCCACCGTTTAAGATTTGACTTAATCCAAATTCAGTTTTCTTACTTGGTGGATTTTATTTCGTAATATGCCGCGCGCGCAAATTGAAAGTTTAATGTGAAATGTCTAGGAGTTGTATAGCAATAAGGAGATGTCAAGGGAACTTAGGTTATATTTGTGTAGATCTTAAGTGGTTTCTTGTCGAATTTAGTAATATTTACAATTTTTTTTACACTAAATAGTGATTTATTACCAGAAGCTCACGTTTCTGCTGTCTCATTATTTACTTTACAGTTTTCCATCGATTTCGATTATAAAATACGTTTTTCATCAACTAAGATTATTCAGTTCAATGGAAATAATTTGCAATCGAATGCATATTTTGATAATTGTATATAGCACCGCTTACCGTAAATATTTCATCTAAGCCACCATAAGTATTATTAGTCATTTACATACATACCTACCTGTGAAGAATATTTATGTAAAATTAATCACCGTAGTACCAACTACAGATACAAAGTCTGTATTGAATATTTATACATATAAATTGTTTACTCAAAGCTGCTAAGACAGCCACAGCAACAGCAGCAGGTTTAAGGACAACTTGAATAATTAATGTAAATAGCAATCACACATAACACAAGCAACATAACATAACAATAAGTACAGTTTTAAGGAGGAATTGAAAGGAAGACGCTTCTGTATAAGAGAACCATTTATAAGAAATTGTCAAATTTAAGTTCCAGTAACTTGGAGGCTGAAATCAATTTTTAAAGATAATCAAAATCAAATATTAGCACAACTGCTTGAAAGAACCAGACACTCGTTTATAAGGTATAAGCTCAATAGTTAATTAACAAATATTGAGATTGATTATTGTTAGAAGGAAGACAGTAAGCAAACGAAGAAGAATGCTCTGCGCTCTGTTGCTTTATTAAGAAGGAAATAAGATCAAAATGTTAAAGAAACTAAAGTGTTTAGAAGCGAAAGCACGCTTGGCCCGAGAAATGGCCAATGCTCAGGTCAACAGCAATAATAATAATAACCCGAGCAGTGTAGCAACAAATAGTGATACACTGAGTAGTGCTCCAAGTCCAAATCATTGCAGTTCCACCACTGAGGCCAGTGAAGGCTCTTCTATGTCTGCCGGCTTGCGCGTGGTTAAAACTGAACCTATGGACTACGAAATGTTGCATCTCGAACAAAACTATAATGAGCGGACTAGATTGGGTGACCACGAAGGACAGTTTGCAACTAAAACATCTTCTTCTTGTTCGTCTCTAAGTGGTTCACAACAAAGTTCTAACAGCAGCCCCAACACAAACACAAATCCACCTCAGCAAAGATATCAACATGTGCAAATTCAAACAGTGCCTCCACGTCAGGGTTTGAGTAGTAGTAGCAATAGCAGTAATAGTAGTAATAATCAAACGGCCGCCCATAAAGTGATTTTAACGCCTCGTTTGGAATATCTGCAAATGGTCCAAGCGGGTAGTGGTGGCGGTGTCGCTGGCTTAAGCGACAGGAGTTCTGCCGTGACTACGTCTACCGTGACGCCACAAATCATTATCACACGTACCTTGCCCTCCAGTCATAATAATAGCACCGTAACTTCCTCCTCAACGGCACACGCCTCTCCCAACCATCACCAGCAACCTCATCACATACCCCGCCGCCATTCGGCAAGCCCATCCTACCATCAACGTTTAACGGTTACTGGTAGAATACACAATAGCAATTCAGCTCCGTCTTCACCACCACCGCTCCATCAAAGTAGTTCAGTGGTGAACCCTGCTGCTCACGTTACGCAACATGTTCGCGTTATCCAAAACGGTCGCTATTATGAAAATACTTTAGGTGCGACGGTTGCGAATGCGGTAAGGCGTCAGACAGCATCGCCTCCACCATTGCAGCATTATTCTCGTTCCGTGCCGCTATCGGTTTCACCCGCCATCGGGGCAGATGGTCACGCCAGACGCTACATGTCTCAAACACAAGCACCATTACCACCACCGGTACCACCACCACCCCCATCACCCATTGTCTCCACCGCCATTAATGCAGCAATAGCCGCAAATGGAGGAGGATCCGAATTGGCTTCCCTGCCTACATGCTCTTCTTTAGCGGTTTCAGGTACCAGTGCAGGTCAGCAATATTTATTAACTCATACACCTACACGTAAATATGTATTAACCCCCTCCGGCTCACGCCAAATTAATGTCATCTCTGCAAATCATTCGTCATCAATTTCCTCAACATCCGCCTCAGCCAGCAGTCAACAAATGCAGCATACTTATGCTACAACACAACACTCAACTGCAACATCACCATCAACTTCATCTTTGCAACATTCATCCCATCATTCCCCACAACAACAACATCATCAGTATGTTGCCTCTCCCTCCGCATCTGCATCAGCATCTGCATCTTTTTCGCCATCGTCCCCTTCAAAGACAACGCCCTCTACCGCTTCTTCTAATCACATCTTTCGTACCCCAGTAGTGTCGAGCAGTAGCGGCCATCATCTACATCATAGCAACACCTCAACCCATTATCAGCACCAACAACACAATCATCCCAACAACCACTCATACCACCAAAGCAACAATAACAATAATAACACAAATGCCAACAACAATAATAATAACAATAACAACACTGTCATGCGTCCTCCTCCACCACCACCACCACCAAAAATTAAACATTCTACTCTAGGTATGAATGTGAACGGAGCTCTCGGTATCGGGGGAAGTGGTGGCCTGGGTGGTAACAACAGCAATACTACCAGCAACAACAACAATCCCATTAACCATGGCAATGGCCTGCGATCGTCACCTCTGGCATCATCAACATCAGCAGGAGCAGCATCATCTTTACCATCTTGTTCGTCCACAGCTGGCCTGAACAGACATTGCGAGGAACCGTCCAGTTCCATACCGGATTTAGGTAAGTGATCTAAGCATCTTCCCCCTCTAACGATATTTATTTACTTTAACGCTTTCCATTTACAAACAATTATTAATAAAATTTACAGTTAAAAAAAAACAAAAAAAAAGTTCAACAAACAAACAAACGAACCAGAAATGATTTCAGTTTCAACGTAGGTAACAGTAAAAATGAAACACAAGCAACCAGTTGACCTTGAATTTCATTTATATTTATTCTACATTAATTCTTACATAACAAGTTTAACCAGTATATTGTTACGTTCTTATTAATTCAACAACAATAACAATACAACAACTATAATAAATGTATTAGCCTCTCAGTGTGTGTGTGTGTATGCCCACATACATCTGACCCAAAGAAACACAAAAAGCTTGCGTTTGTTTGGCTGTTGTGTTTCCAGGAAGTGGCAGAATTGAAACTAAATATGCGTATCAAGCTTAGCACAACAACATCGCCAACAACAAAACAAAAATACTGAACGTGAACATGAACGTTGGAGACAAATTCCGAGAATGAAATGAAAATAAAACACAATATAAAAATAAGGTCAGTGTGACGTGCATTATGAGTGTTTGTATGGGGTAACATTCCCTCAAATAGAACAAATTATGATGAAAAGTACGGGCACGTATTGAAAAGTTTCTCCTTCAATTTTTATAATCCGTCTTCCCCCAGCAAGACAATTCTGCTAATCGAGGCGAGCCCTTACATTATTGCCAAACACTACTTTATTGAGTGGAACAGTGCTTATTTATAGCAAGCTGTATATATGCACGTAACAAAGCTAAGACGGAATAATTCATTAGTTTGGAAAGCGATTCTGGATCGATCCATATATTCCAATTGTGTAAAAATCAAAATTTGGTTCAGGCCTAATCTTAATTTTGGGTGTGGCAAGTCGGATTCTGCCTCAAATAAAATTTTTTTTTAGTTATAGGCATGGATTTATCTTACCACGCCCTTTTTGTAACATCGACAATTAGAAAAATCAATGTCGCTTATGGGCGTGGCTTTCACCCCATTTTGATAATGTAAAACAGCACCCTACGTATAGAAAATAAAAGTGTCTGTACAAATTTTCAACTCGATTAAAGACCGTTAGAGAGCCAAGACGCGGACTCAGCTTTTGATGCTGATCAAGAACGTACACATGTAGTCTATGATGCTTCCTTCTGCGTGCTGCCAACGGATTAACAAACCTAGTATGCCCCCTTATTATTTGCGGAAGGTATAAAAACTAGACTTGGCTTGAAAGGGGTTTGATAGGTACCAGCCTTTTAAACACACTTTTCATAGTCTGCAGCGTAGAACGCAAAATGATTTAAGTACTGCGCCTCTTTCTCTATTTACTTTATCTCTACACTGCAGCTTAATAAATAACACACAGTCTCCCTTCCAAAGGTTTCGTATTCATTGTTTATACACAAACGTGGTGTAGAATTTGTTTCATTTGTCTACTTTTTATAACTGTTTATGCAATGAAATCAAATTTCAGTGCATATTTATGACCATTAATTTATTCCGTTCACACTGTCGCCTTCTCTTTCTACTTGTTTTACTTTCAACTTAGTTTTGTATTGAACTTGTTTTGTTATTGCTTTGATTATTTCCTTTTCACTTCGCTTTAATGCACTACTTGGACCGTATTGTCAATCTGATAGCTCCAGTAATGGACTGCTCGGGGTAGCAAACATTTTTTACATGAATTTGTTTCTTTTTTTTGATTAAAGTTCCGAGTTTCCATACGTTCGTTGAGATGAAGTATACATCAGATACGCACCAAGCCTCCACCTATTAAATAGTTTATTACCTTGTTTGTTTTCGTGACTCATTTACTAACGTTCTATATATTCACGCACGGTCGTGTATGTAGATACTTGTGCTCTATTTGCTAAATCAGGAAGTCTAAACAATTCTAGAAGGTATTGTTGCTTTTGTTATCATATTTAACGTTTATTTATTTATTTTATTTCATTTTATACTTTTCAAAAATTACGTGAAATGTGAGAAGCGTGTTCAAACGCTTTGACGTTGTTTTATTGATGAAACATTGTTATGAATTAATTGTATTGTTTCGTGTTTTATTTCTTCTAAAATTTCAGAATCAATATTTTAGATATTTTTTCGAGGGCTGTACGATAACTATTTGTTAAAGTATCCATGGTATCCATGCCTCACTAAACTTACATATTCTTCGTTTTTTGGTGGGTGTGACCGATCCTTCGAAATTTTGAAGAAGAACCTTACTTGTGTGTTTGGAGTTATAGTTAAAAAAATTAAAATATTCGAAAAGTTTAAAAAGGTTTTCTCAATCTCCACAATCTGACAACAATTACAACAAATGCGCAGGCAGACACGATCGAATCGATTCAAAATTCCACATTGATCGAGAGTGTATTATACTTTGTGGGAGCTTTAATTATGTTTTAATTTTGTATCCAGATGAAAAAATCTGAGTTGTCCTATACATGTCCTTCTGTCTGTGTGCTGGTGACAAAATTTTAAATTTCGTTCCGACATACTTATTGCCACGTCCAAAATTAACAGAAATCTATAAAGCTACATGGTCGAATAACAGACACTTCCATAGTTTACAAAGCTTCCAAGTTCGTATATAATATATACAGAGTTTTTAAGACCTGAGTTCAACCAAATATAACTTTTTTTTAGTTGCTTTTTATCTGAGAATACTTACCTGACAATAAATCGATTGTTCCACCAACAAATATTCTCGCTACCTAAACATATGAAGCAGACAACCTTGACTTTTTTATCTTTTATTCATTAGAAAAGTATGGTCAGTCAATAAAACGTTTATTGTTTTGGCATATGGTAGATATCCAATCCTCATGAATGTATGAAGTGTGTACGCGAATGAAATTCAAGCATGTGGACGTACAGACAAACATGACCAAATCGGTTCAGATTTTCCAATTTGATTAATCCCTAAGCCAGTTGCTATAAACATTAGATATTTAGAAATAAAAAGTAGCAGTATAAGCATTATCACCCACTCCCCTAAGTAATTCATTCCATTAATATGCATAAATTGCATTTGTGCATATAAACTTTTTACCATATGTATGTGTGTATATATGTTACAAATCTCTTTTCTACATAGTCTTTAAAAGGAAACACACTTGTTGCTGTAAACGGTTTATTCAGTAGTGCCCGCATGGGTATAGGTGTTGACTGATTAACCAGATTGTTGTTGTTACTGTTGTGTGCACATGCAAAAGTGTGACGAAGGCTTGTCTGGTTGACTGACTGTCGCTAAAATAAATTGCAATTTTTTTTTTATATTCAATTTTAGTCTTCGCTCTGTCTCTTTCTTTGTAAGCCTGCACACTCATTGATTGTTCTCTTGCCTTTTCATATTTAACACAGCTATAGCTCCTCTCTGTTAACAGTTTTAGCAGAGTGTGAGCGCATATTGTTTTGTTCTATGCAGCACATGTTTACAAACGCTAGTATTATACAATTCTGTAGAAAAGTCTTCTTCTCTTTGTGTTTGTAGTGTTTTTTTTTTACTACAAGGTCATTTGCTTTTTCGTAATTATTAATATTCTAACTTGTTGTTATTATTGTTGTTTGTTGTTACTGTTATTGTAAAAATTGTTGCTATTTCAAATTGTCATAAAGTTTACAGTTATTTGTGTTTTTTTTTTTCTATTTTACAAAACAACTTCTCACACACTATAAATATTGCTGTCGAGATGATATATTTTTTGCATAAATCTACTTATTTATACGTACACACAGTAATCTGCTTGTGCATAAAACAATTGTATGCAGTTATACGAGTATATCTCTATAAAAATTATGAGATAGACAACAATGTGTCATTAGTTTTGTTTACATTTTTTGCTTTTGTGTGAAAGGAAAAGTTTTCGTTGTTGCTGAAATGCTCATCATCACACAAATTGAGATTTTGTTAATTTTTTTTTTACTAAATAATTGCCCTTGAGTTGAAGTTAAAAAAGTTGATACTTTAAAATTTATTATTTTAACTTTACAAGAGGGCGCTGAGTTTGATTTGGCCTATTATGCAACGAAGGGTACCCAACATTTTACCTAAGCCACGTGTACTTTTTTGTTGGTTTTTTAATGATTTCATTTATTCAAATCAGTTTTTGAATATTATGAATAAAACAAAATAGACAAGTACAATAATAATAACAACAACATCAACATATCAATTTTGACATAATCAACGAACAGTATTTCCGGTGAAACATAATTTTAGTGCAAAACAATTTTTGCTATGTCTGTACGTCCTTTAAATATATATAAACGATATTGACAGTAAAGTGGTCTTCTTTTATTCTCCGTACTGCATATTTATTTATACTGTCACCGATATTCTTATTATTATTGTTATTATTGTTGTTGTTTTTTATAATTTTCATTTAAAGAAGTCGTTGACAATATCAAGGTCTCGCGTTAAACAAGGTCTTGCATATGTATAACTGTGCAATAAAGATAAGAAACTGCTTCACTTGAATTTTGAATACCCTTTTCCTCGTCTTTGCATTTATCGCATATATCTTGGGTGGGTTGATGTCATGCCCTTAATTGTAAAATATAGTAAACAATGAAGTTATGTTCCAAACTTCGCTTACTTACATAAATAGTACAAGTGTACACATGGGCGTGAAAAAATTAAAATTACATTTAAACTTGATTGATTTTGATCTAAGTTTTTTTGATGATACTTAGACGTTAGTTGTGATTTTTATAAGATGGGAAGCAAACTGGGTGTCATTTCCTTCCATCCACAAATGCGCGTCAAAGACCTTATCAAGTATATACATATATATTCTAGATCAGCATCAAAAACTGACTCCTTATAGACATGTCTGTTGCTCATATTCTATATTGAACTGAAATTTTGTGCAGACATTGTGTTTAAGTTGGGAAAAATCGGTCAAGATTCACGCTCACGATCGACATATATACTAAAAAAGTTGAGTTATCAAGTTGGAATTACTACATTCGGAGATGTTCTAAAAATGGGCGTGGTCGATTAATTGACACGTTCGCAGTGAAAAAATGTCTGAACAAAATTTCAGTTCAATGTCTCAAATTTTACAACCGTGAGAGCAGCAAAAACAAAGAAAATCACGGACGGACATGTCTAAATGACTCAGATATTTTGCTGATCAAAAACTTCATGGTGTCTTTGACACCTCCTCCTAAGCGTTGCAAACGGAACGACAAACTGTTATATAAAAATATTCATATAAATATAAAAAAAGGAAAAACACTCACAAACCGAACACAAGAACAAAGATCATTCATGCTAAGAGAGTTCATTAACATTTTATGGCTTTTTTTTTGCACACACACGGCCAAGGTGCGTCGCTGTCTCTACTGAGAAGGTAAACGGTCTCATGATGATATTGTGCTGCATTGTGTGGCTCGCATATGAAACCTCTTCAAATTAACTTTTGCTCTAATTTGCTCAGATGAGTCCCTTTATACACACTCTCCCCTAGTTAAGACATGTCATGTTCAGTTTGTTTTTGCATAAGTAACATTTGAATAGAAGAGCAAGTCTGGGCAATATGTGAACACATATATTCTTAAACTAACCACGCCCCTACTAATAAGAAATACAATCATATTACAAAAAGTAGTTATTAGGTGTAGTTGGCACACCCAAAACTTACAGCATTTATTCGTTGTATGTTTGTTTCTCTACATGTTATGCCCCTTGATTCTACAATTTGATTTTCTGCGCTGCAAACAGTTGAAATTGTATGAAAGTGAAGGGTAGGGTATCCGTGATTTTGTTTAAACCAACTAAAGCTTTTCTGACTGGTTTTTTAAGTACTTTGTTTTTTTTTTTTTGTTTGTTTATTTTTTATTTTTTCTCGCACACATTTGATTCTTTGTTAACTGCTGCTTTTGCTGATGCTCCAACAGCCAATACTTTAGCCGCTTAGTAGGGCATAAGAGCAACCCTTAATGTTTGTTGTGTTTGTTGCTTCATGTGTTATACTCGTATACCGTACATAGGTTGTATCATCTTATATGAATATGTGTAACACAGACACACGAATTCCTTGTTGATTTATTTTATCAAATCCATAGAACTTATACGATTAATATTATCGGTACGTTGTTGCGGGTAATTTGCCGCTTCTTTCATTGTCTCCTATCCTTCTGGTTCATTATCTTTAATCCTTTTTTCTACTGCTCCAGTTGTTTGGTGTTATGTATAACCTTCGCCTTAACTTAGTCATTTGCAAAAAAAGAAAAAAATTCATAATCATTAAAATGTGAGACGATTAAGATGTGTCTGTACCTGTGTACGCACAATATTCAGCAGGAGCACCACAGGTGAAGGGTAACCAAGGTTTGGCTAAAGCCAACGTAGTTTGTTTAGTTGTTATTTTTGTATTATTAAGTTTCAGTTTATTCGTGCATACCCCCTCCCTTTCACTCACAGACTCGAGTTCAAGGTCTCAGCTTTTAGCATAAGCATGTGTATGTGTATGTATGATGGTTGTATATTATTAACACACATCCGTAGAACATTGTACAAACTTGTATGTATCCATATATGATACATAACGTCGGTCTCGTTGATATTGTTATATGTACGATTTAGCGTCTGCAGTCATTTCTGTGTGTCTGTATATTTAATGTCTGATTTTGCCGCATACATCTGAATAATATTAACAAAGTGAAGCACAACATATTAACAAATATGTGCTGGTGATGATTTAATTCAATACACATCCATTGTTCAAATCATCCATTAATCAAGCACTTTTTATAAGAACGTCTGTGAATAAATGTTTTGCAAAAATTGTTTTCTTTTACATGCATAAAATATTTTAATTATCGGAATATTTGAATTATAAAAAACGACAAAAAGGACTACCAACAACAATAACAAAATATATTATAAATATAATTTTAAAAAATGTGAGTGTGGCATTTGCACTCCTTTTACATAATACGATGATATACGAAGTGTAACTCAAGAATCGCATTAAATAAGGGTTTTTGTAAATTGTAGGCGTGTCTATATCTTTTTTTTTTTTTATGAGGGATGAGAAATCTTCGTCAACGTATGTCGGAGTCAGCATGCACGATTTAGTTAGCACAAGGATTCTGTCTATACGGCAATGAGCGCCTGTGAGCACTACCTACGTACTAAAAACTCACCCCCTCCGCTTCCATCCCCTCCTGCGGAACTGTCGTAGGATATTACTTCGCAGGAGACGATTCGCGATTACACTCTTATCAATTGGGAATGTGCTGTTCTAACCTCCGCAATTCTATGAGGATCGATACAGCTACATCGTTGACAGCCTCCCAGTTTCCTGGGTTTGCAGTCATGCACTTCAGGGTGTTTTCCACGTTTGGCATTGTGAAGAGGTCGTTTCTAAAACGACTGCAATGGTAGAATACATGCTCCACTGTCTCATCGACTGCGCAAGATGGATAAAGAGGAGACGTAAATCATCCGATCTTATGGAGTTAGGCCCTGTATACTCCATGACCAGTGAGAAACTGTGTTATATAGTTTGTTTCGCCGAGGTCTCTTTTGATCCATGTATCGATACATGGGATCAATTTGTAGGTCCACCTTCCTTTTGTTGATGAGTCCCACCTGGTCTGCCATTGATTTAGGGAGACTTGCCGTTCCTCCTTTTTTATGACCTTCGCAGGATAGGAGGAATTGGCCTTCCTGATAAAAATACGGCTCATTACGTCTGCTAAGATGTTCCATGGTATGGATCCAGCTATGACATTTGCTGCGTCTTCAGAGATTGTTCGGAAGACGCAGATTTTTTGCAGAGAGTTGATCCTTTGAACGAAGCATACTTTTTCTTCAGTTGCTTGATTCTTAAGCATTGAGCCCATACAGGGCTTGCGTAGAGAAGCTTTGAGGTGACGACGTTTGCGAGTAAGGCCCTCTTTGCGGGTCCGCCTACATTGGGTAGCATTCTAGATAAAGCTGATTGTAGCTTTGTGGCCTTGTCACATGTATAGAGTATGTGGTTGTTAAAACTCAGTTTGCAGTCTAGCATAACGCCTAGGTATTTGATAGAGGGTTTGGAGGTTACGTGTATTGTCTCCATAACTTTCCGACTCGAGATTAAAACCGCCTCGGTTTTATGCTCTGCCAATTTAAGGTCCACGGATCTAAGCTAGTTTTTTATGATCTGCATAGCTTCATTTGTAGCAGCTTCGATTCCACTTATATGTTTATTCACTGTGGTGAGTGCAATTTTTACTCCTCGGGGTACGGGCAAATTTAGTACGTCGTTGTACATTAAATTCCACATGAGTGGCCCGAGAATCGATCCTTGTGGTACTCCTGCCGATACGTTATATGGTTTGGTTCCCTCGTCGGTGTTATGTAGTAAAATTCTCTCGTCGAAATAGCTCCTAATTAATTTAAATAAGTACTTAGGGGCATTTATTCTTCTAACCGCGTTCAAGATAACAGGCCAGCTTGCTGTGTTAAAAGCGTTTTTGATGTCAAGGGTTACCACGGAGCAATACTCTTTGGCGCCTCCCTTCCATCGTTTTCCTTCGGTAGCTTTTTTCGCTATGTTGGCAACTAATTCCACAGCCCCTATTGTAGATCTGCCTTTCCTAAAGCCAAACTGCAGTTCAGACAAGGCTCCCGATTCCTCCACTAACGGTAGGAGTCGGTTATATGTGATTTTCTCTAATATCTTTCCTAGAGTGTCCAGCAAGTATATAGGGCATTGTCCCTCATGGTTCCGGGTTCCGGTTTATCTTTCGGTATTAGCACTAGGGATTGCCGTTTCCAGCATTTTGGAAAGGTACCATCCTCCAGGCACTTCTGGTAGGTTTTGACAAATAAGTCGGGTCTATTCTCGATCATAGCCTTCAGGCCTTTATTTGGGATGGCAATCGAGCCTGGTGCTTGGCTGTTTTGAGCTCTTCTGGGTGATAGATTGGATTTCTTCTTCACGATATCCATGATTATTTCCGGTATCCTTGTTTCCCGTATTTGCAACTACGATGTCCAGAGAGGCAAAAGTTTCTAGTAAGCTGCGCCCTCTGGCATTCGTAGATTTACTACCCCAGTTTGTTGCTCACGCGTTAAAGTCCCCTCCAATGATAATGGGATGCCTATACCTAGCGTCCGCCGCCAGGGTGTCCTGGAAGTCCTGATATTCATTATGGGTCCACCTCGGTGGGGCGTAGCAACTGTAAAAGAATATTCCCATAATTTTAACCCTAGTAAACCCCCTTGATGAGTGTGCGACAACTTCTTGTGCGTGCAACCCACATGACCATACCGCAACACTTTCGGTTTGGTCTTTTACCCATGTACTGTGTTATCTAAGTGCCTTCACTTATTAGAGCGATATCCACCTTTTTATTCCTTACCGTTTGTTCTAGTAGGCTTTGCGCTGCTTCGCAGTGATTTAGATTGATCTGGAGTACCTTTAACATTTCCAGGTTAATAGTGCTCTCTTAAAAACGGGACACCGTCCACTCCCTGCGACATGTTTAGCATCTACGTTAGAGTTGTCTTTGCAAAACATGCAAAGAGGGTCCTTGTCACAGTTTTTCGCAATGTGTCCTTCACTGCCACAACGGCGACATAATTTCGACCGATCGTTGTTGTTTTTGCGAATCTAGCAGTATGTCCAAACTCGAGGCACTTAAAGCATTTTCTTAATGTTTTTTGTGCCCTTATGCGGCTGATTACCCACCCAATCCTGAGTGCCACCATAAGCTTTGCGGAGGTTTAATATTTCGCATATAAACTCCGCCCGGTTTTCACAATGGGAGTTTAAAGCCTCGATTATATCGTTGTCTGTCGTGACTTCGTCTAGGTCTTTTATTTCTACGACTTGTTTCTCCGTAAGATTTTTGACGCTTACCTGGTCTCCCAGTGAGCTGCTAATTATGGCCTTAATTTTTTCCGATTTATCTCCATTATCTTTTAGTTGGAGCAGTAGATCGCCTTTCTGCGTCCTCCTAATTTTTGTGACGCTTACATCTGTCAACTTCGCATCGGATTTGACTTTCCATAGGATCTCGGCATACGTTTGTTATTCGACCACGCCCATTTTTGGCAAATCAATGGATAAAATAATTATAGATATGTGTATTTCAAGTTCCTAGATTAATTTTTGTGGCAGATGTATAAATTTTTCTTGATGTTTTACCCGACCACGCCCATTGATGAATGGACTATATTTATAATTATAAAGCAAATTTAATCGCTCAACTCTTGTGGCATATAAAAAGATTTTTGTCGATTATAGGCGTGGTTCTTGATCGATTATGCCCAATTTAAATAGCGATCTGCGTGTACAAAATTTCAGCCCAATATCTCAAAATTTATGACCGTGAAAATGTCAAAAACAGACAGACGCACGGACATACATTCCTAGGTCGACTCAGTTTTGGATGCTGATTAAGAATATCCATACTTTGTAGGGTCTCTGACGCCTCCTTCTAGATGTTGCAAACGAAGCGACAAACTTAGTATACCATTACCACTAAGGTGGAGGGTATAAAAACACGGATATTTCATAAGTAACCAATATCCAAAACTTAAACAGGCATCCAAAAACCTTTCTTACTGATGATTAAAACATTCAAACAATAAATAAAATGCTACAAAAATATCGGAAAAAGTTCAAAAAAGACGCAACAGCCGCTTGTTACAAAATTTTACACAAAAAAAGAAAGTTTCCAATATGTCATTCACTGCCGTTGTTGTTGTTGTTTTTTTTTTCTTTTTTTTTCAACATGAATTTTCACGTTCAATGTCACGTATAACTCGAGCCTGTAGACGAGACTGTGCTGTCCTCTGTTTCTGTTATTAATTCTCGTTTACATTGCTCCGAGTGTGCCTCTAAGACTCATTTACTGTTATGCGATAAAATTCAGAGAACATTAAAATGTATTATTGTTATTATTATTTATATTCTCCTGTCATAGTGATTTCTTTTTGTGTTGTGTTGGTGAGGGAGGGATGCGCTGTGTTTAATTTATAACATTGAAAAATGCTTGTTCATGGTAAAAGTCAGCATTATGCCGACAACTTATAAGACAAACCCAACCGCAAGGTCGTTTATTTATTTAGAATAAAGCGGCTAGAGGATAAGGAGGTATTGATAGTAATACCACCAGTATCACCACTACCAGTAGCTGTCCCTACCCTCAAATGCAATGCCTTTAAAAAAAAAACTTGAAGAAGAGTGAGCAGAGAGAGATTAATTGCATTTGATATTAACGAACACACTTTGATCCCAAAAGTTGAATTTCTTGAGTTGGAAAACATCTTACGGAAGAAATTACAAGGCAAAGCTTGCCCCAACCATCTAAAGCTTTGCCTTAACCATCTATTCACCCTATCATTTCACACGTATATTTGTTTTCCTTTTGATTTAATTAAAGTTTTGAATTATGTGTGTGTGTGCAATTTGAAACTGTAACTGAAAGCTTTCTAACAAAAAGCTTTCAATTTGATTCTCTTTTTTGTAACAACATGTTGCCCCCACAACATAATTTTGTCAGTTGTGTGCAATACATTAGAAATGCACTGAACAGCAATCATTGCAAATGTTGACGTTTTCATTCAATTGTTCAATAGCGATACTAGATGACGCTTATTGGGTGTGTATGCCTTACATTCGCAACGAGCTAACAGAGTGTTTCAGAAGTAATTTTATCAAAGCTTTCCTTGTCCACTGTACAGCTAACCTAACAATAACCTATGTGTGGCTGCACTTATCAAGATTTGTGTTGGTTGTCCCAGATTGTTTACATGATTCTCCTTCCGTTACAAATGGGAAGGCTAGCGAAAATTATACGTAATATAACCTTTTGTTATAAAGGTTCCATGTCTAGTCAATTTGGAACTCCTAAAAACTATGAGCTTTCCGATATACGAACATACAGACTGACACGGCTAGATCGACTTAGATTTTCATGCTACTCAAATATGTAAATACTTTATGGGGTCTGCGGTGTTGCAAAGGACACAACGACCTTGGTACACCTCCCACCTAACAAGATGGGTAAAAAAGTTGCAATTTTTAAAAGAAAAAAATTGGCAAATTACACTTTGTTAGACTAAAAATGAATTTTCTAATTTTGTACTGGATTGGACAATTTTTAGAACTCCGCTCTATAAAAATTTTTCGCGAGTTGACATAAATGACAATTACTCGTGTGTGTGCCTTACCAAGACCAGAAACAAATTATAATGTGGAATAAAATTTGGAAGTAATTAGTCGGGCTTGACCGACTAAAACATTTTCACTTATTTTTTGAATATGTTTTTGAGTTTGAAAAACATCGTTTTCACGAGAAAAAGTTTAGAATTTTCAATAAAGACCAACATTGCAATAAATTATAATCAGAACAGAGTTTTTATGCTGCTTATTAATACTGCTAAACGGGGGATAAGTGTGTAGATTGTGGTTCGTTGTCCAATATTTGAATTACGATACCATTAAATGACCAGATTTTAAATAACTATAAGTTTGTTTGTTACTCACGTGTATTGTATCGCGCTCATCAAAAGAATATTTTTTATGAATTAATTCAAAACTGTTTCATAGAAATAAATTATAATTAAAGAAAGCCTCAAAATATGAACGGTTTAAAAGGCTGCTTAGGATGACAATGCTTTATTTGGGTCAATAAGGGAGTACGGTTAGGAATGAAAAACGCTGGCAGGATATAAGGATGCTTCAAAACTTATTCATCATTCTTTACTCTGTGGAGTATAACAAGTTCAGTTGTATTCACTATACATACGTAATCTTGTGGTGGTTGATTTTTACACTTGGATCTTAAGGAAACTTTCTTTTAGCGGCTGTACTTTATTTTCAAATTCAAAGGTAAATTTTTAAGGGTAGAAGTGACAAAGAAATTGCTTGAGTGACCTGTCAAGTATTTGAACATTTCATTAATTGTACAAATAACTCTCTACTCTCCCCTCACTCACACCCTCTCTCTTTCTATCTTACAGTCAGTTCCACTCTTTACTCAAATACTATTTTTTTGCATTACGATAGGATTTGTGTGTAAAGAAGCTCACTATATGTGAGCACTCCGTTTTATATACATATCTGGCTGTGAGCAAATGTTTCGTTTTGCGTTTCGCTTGTTTAACTTTTACGCATAGATAATCTATTTATTTTCTTGCGCATACATTTGACAAAAATCTTTTCTTACTTCGTAACGAAACACACTCATAAACGCAGACGCCTACATATACAAATGCAAACGCACACACACACATATATATATATATATACATAAATACTTTATCAAAATAACTGGGTGAACGACCGTTGATAAAATACGACCTTCAAGTACAATCTGGGCCAAGTGGAATACTGTTTATTGTCGTTATTATTATTGTTCATGCGTTCAGCGTAACGACGCTCTTGTTGTTGTTATTATATTTGTAAGTCGTTATTTTTCAATGCGAGCACCACCACAATAACATGAAGAGAAAGAGCAGGAGGTTAGGGATCGGAATTCTCTCGTTCTTTATTGATAACATTTCTCATTAACTTATTGTTGCCTTCAATGGCATCTTAATTCAGTAGACCCTTCGCTTCGCTATGGTAACCTTATATGGGTGGCCTCTCTGATTTTCCAATTCATTAAAATTAATTTGAATCTATCTTGATCGTTATATAATACCAATGCTGTGCGGAGGTTGTTGCGAAACTATTCTTTAATTATTCCATTCCAAGTATGAATAATTCACTTATTATTAAAAATATCTGTAGCGCTTGCTGTTGGTTGGCAATTATTGTATTATTAACTTTTTAGAGGTGAGGATATATTGAGTTTGTGTGTAGGTTGGCGACTACACTACAAAGAAAAAGACTAAAAGTTTATATATTCTCCCTTCGTGTCAGCATCCAATTTCGCCTACAGCAGTTAGCGGAGTTCCCGCGGCCGCTTAGTCCGCCTACCGTTAAACCCGCCATTGGGCCCCTGCTCTAAAATTGTATCTTTCATGCTAATCTACTTTCAAACCGAACGTTCTCATGCACTTGCCACGCCCCACGTTATCTTTTACAAGCAATTAACCACCTCTAATTTATTAATATAGAAAGGTAAGGTTTCTCCCAACTAGAGTCTAAGTCAATTTTTTTCAATTTTTCTATTTTTTAATAATTTTGTTGCAGTTTTATTTCCAACATGAATTTCTCAATCATGCCAAATGCCATTGAACGCTTTTGAACTTTCTGACTTTATACAACGGGTAGTTACCATGAAAATACCACCTCCAAGCCCATAAAACACAATCTTTAACACCAATAGTACAGTAACCACTGTCATAGTATGCACAGGTGATATAATGCGTCAGTGAGTGAGTGAGTGAGTGAGTGAGTGAACAATTGTTTGTAAACTTGTTAAAGCAAGTTGTTTATTGAATGAAAAATAAGTAAAAGTACAACTGCAGTTGACTTAAATTAAAGCTTAAACTATTCAACACTATATGTAAAATGTGGGTGTGGCGGGATGCCTTTGAGGGATGACGTAATATAATAAACCACTAAGTGTGAACCAGCACGTCTGGTTCTGTTCCAAATAAGGTTTTTTTTTGTGAATTGTGGGAGTGGCGCCTTAATGAATAAGTTGATTATAAGCATGTGTGAAATTAAAGCTTTTTAAATAATTGAAGGCGTGTCCACACGTTTTGATGCTGATCAAGAAGACTGCCTTCTTTTGGGAACATTACAGTAAACCCTCAACTTATGTGGAGGGTTCACCAATTGCAATTGTGTAGATTCGAAGTGCAGTAGGGCCACAACTAATTTCGTAGTATATTTGTAATAATTATTATCAGAGGAGTATCTGCGCTAAATTATATTCGGTGTATAATTCAAATAGTTTTGGTTTTTGTTTCGGAGCATGAAGAATATTTCGAATAAATCATTTCTAAACTAGTTTCGGGAATATATTTAAAATAATTGTAGTGAGACAGGCGTATGCATTCATTTCAGAGTAGATTCGGAAAAAATTGAATCAAATCGAGTTTCTCCGAGTACATTAGAATATAGGAGTATAGGTTGTTAGGAAAGGGGCTGCACTTATTTTGGAGTTGATTTCGAATGAAATTCGAAGCAATCGTGACGTTGGTTGAGTGTAATTCCACTAAGTTTTGAGATTTATATCCTCATTCTAAAAAAAAAAAGAACGGTTTTATAGAGACCGTTCCTCGTAGATTCAGTTTGGAATATTTCGATTTTGGGGACCGTTCCTTCCTGAAAAAATGTAATAACATTTTTATTAATACCACGTGTAGGGTATAAATGTGAAAAATCGAAAGTGACAGTTAAGGACAACACCTACATACACACTTGTGTACGAATCGTTACTAACCAAAGTAAATAAACCTGTTAAGAGTGGGTGGTGTAATGGTTGCGGTTGTAAGGTTGGAGGTCACGTTGACTGTTTTAGTTACTTAGCGCTAATATTATTGTTATAATTTTCGTTCCTCTTCCACTTGAGTCAGTCAGTTCAAACTGAAACAATACAACCGAGAAGATGACGTGTTTTCCTCAATACAACACTCACTATAATGAACAGTGTTTGTAGCCAATGGACAACAAATGGGAGGCCAGTTAGATAGTCAGCTACCTTGTGAGCTTGTGCATGAGCGAGAAGCTGTTAGCTGTGTTAGCTGTGTGTGTTATCTTACTGCGCGGAGAGGCCTGCACAAATGTAATGAATCTTTACACTCACTGTTATATATAGTGTGCACTGTGCGTATGTGTGGGTCTCTCTTGATATTCTGTGTCGTTGCACGAGTTCAGGGACACTTTAAGATAAAGCCATTTATTCGTGTTCGGTTGTAATTTTATACATCTGCATATGAATGTAGCCTCCTTTTAATGTTCAATGCAGCAGCAGCAGCAGCAGCTACATAAAAATCGAACAAAAATTAAATAAAATATGGGTGCGAACATGGCAAATTAGAAATTTTGTTAATAAACTGTAATTAAATATGCACGTACGTCTGTCTATGTATGTGTGAACATGTAGGTGGACTTTATTTATTAGTAACATAATCAAAGTCTCCTTCAAGCAACCTTCAACAGTTTATTCAACCCAGCTAAGGATCTCTTTGTATCCAATACATGTAACACTGCGCACAGAGAATCTGAAAAGTACGACATTTACTTGCGAGTTTCTTTTCCATTCCCGTACAAATATTTTTTATCAACTCATGGCAATTAATTGCTTAACAATACGATTGACTGACCGACTGACTGACTGACTGACTGACTGACTGACTGAATGAATGTACGAATGAATGACTGTTGACCTTGCCTTCTGTTTATGAACATACAAACAATATTGTTTCTATATCAACCACAGAGAGGTTGGTGGTATATTCAATTTGTTAAAGCGTTTGTAGCACGCAGCTGAAGCGAACTGTTTTCCTTCAAAAAATTGTTAATCACGTCGCTATGTTTATAAGTCTGCCCGAGTGTCCTTACATGTTTATCTGGCTTTGAACTACATTCTCGCGGTTACAAAAATTTACAACTAACTCTGAAATTGTTGCTCTCAGACCATGCCTCCAGCACTCTTTGTGTGATGACCAATGATATTTTTCTTTCCAGTGTAAAAGTGCAAAAGTTATGAGACGAGTATTCAAGAGTTGGGGTGAACTCTTTTCATTTTCATTTTTACACAACTACACACACTCAGGCACTTACGTTTAGCCATATGCAAAATATATATATGTAAATCGTTTATATTTAGCACACAATATAACAACAACAACAACAACGATAATAATAATAACAGCCCATAAATAATATGAAACAACTTTGTAAACGTCACACATATCGAACGGCATGTATGCATGTGTTTATAAGTAAGTTTGTTTGTGTTTTTTGTACATGTCAGGATGTTTGTGTGTCGCCATATGTGTGTGTAGCGATTTGTTTTTATATAGTCATTGATTATGTCGTTGAACTGTTTTCAGTACAATGTTTCACTCGATGAGTGCACTACGGGCATTGTGTTCAGATATACACACAGAGGGTAGTGTAGGTATGCACCACATCATACGACTTAGTAAATTGCGCTTAATTTGAATCAATTTTTGTTTTACCAACAATGAAATAAAATTATGATGAATTAATTTCTTTCATTTACGTCGAAAAAATTTCAAGATTTCAAAGGATTATTTTGTAAGGATGTTAAACAAAGGAAGAACTCAAATTTGTCTAAATCCAAACCCAAGATGCCCTTCATTTCTGTCATTTACTTATTTAGTGTATGCTGAAATTTAATGCAAATATTCCTGGTCTACGTGAACAGGTTACTCTACTTAAAACCAACAAAATCAGTTGCCAACCACGCCCTCAAGTGAATTGAATTTACAGAGATACCAACTTGAACTTCATAAATAGGCAGAGACACACCTGCAATTCTTAAAAAACTAATTGTTGCAGAGTTACATTTTGGTGCAATAATCGATTAAAAAGGACGCGCACCCTGCATAGAAATAGGTGTTTTAAAGACTACCTAGGGGGGGATTATGATACACACGGTGCTTGCTCTAAAAGAGCAAGTGCTTTTTCCTTAGCGCCGAAGGACACTCCTCATTTAACTTGTACCGAGTAAAGCTTTTTTACTTGCTTGATTTTTAATCTTTACCCAAAATGGATGTCTAATAAAAATAGATTAATACCTTCAAACCTGAAAAGATTTTGGCAACAATTATTTTGCGAATAATCAGCGCGTTCCATTTCCCACGTTGCTTGTGCGAAGCATCCAAAAAAGACCTTTTTAACTCTCTCTCCCTCTCTCTCTCTCTCTTCGTTTTGTGAAAAGACCTTCACTTAAAACTTAACACAACAAACATACATAAACTGACACTTGTACGTGGTGGGAAACTAACAAAAAAGTGTTGCTAACAAAAGCAAACTATATAAATATGGAACAAGGCTTTGTACCTGCAATGAGTAACGCAGGAAAGCGGAAAAAGTGTGGAGTAGAGTGGTGACTACCCAATAGAAGACCTTGGAAATGTTTTCGACACTCGTCGTGGTGTCACTGACACCGTTTCAGTTTATTTAACTTGAAGTCAACGTTTCTAAGGACATGATTCAAAAAAGCTCTCTACAGTACTAAATAAAAAGCTATCGATTTATACAGAATGCACACTTGTACAATGTGTGTCCGTCTGATTTAAGGTTTCTGGCAAAAATGTGCGACAGAGTTTAATGTTTGGTTTCGTTCGTTCACAGTGCCAATGAATGCAGACCATTGAGAGAAGCTTACAATTCAAACGCAAGGAAATGGTCGAAGCAAATTTGTATGTCATACAAAATTTACACGCGCTACAACTTGATACGAGAACATATTTCTACATATAACGGAACCCCCTTCCGCTGTAGTGGTAACCTCTTACAAAAAGCTTCTATTTTGTTGTATAGAGAACTGTTCTAAGAAAGCTTTTTGCGTTGCGTTACGTTATGTTGCGGTTCGAGAGAGCAACTAGTTGTATGTAAAAGGTTGCAAATTTTAGCGGTATTTCCATCTAATAACTATTCTAATACTGGCAAGCATTTATGTACGGTTTGAATTGATTTGGCCCGTATGTGCTACACTTGCTATTGGATTTCGTGTTATTCTACATTCGCATGAGGCGAGAACAACATCAATGTTTCTTCCCAGTGCTTTTTCGGCTAGTTCGTCTCTCCGTATTTGTACATTTGTACAATGTTTTGGCGGCAAATATCATAAACTGAAATTAATAACCAAGTGTCATAATTAGCCTTATAATTATATTATAATCTAAAACAAAAATTAATCAATTACTGTTTAATAAACTGTTGATGTTTGCGCTTAAAAAATGGTAACAACTACAATAACAAATGCAAATGAAATTTACAGAATTATTGTAAAAACTGTCTAGTTAAAAAAAATTATCATAAAAAATACAATAATTACAACAATAAAACATAAACTCCGTTTGAATAAATTTTAGAAGAAAAACAAATAAAAATGATGCTCTCCTAACAAAATGTTTAACTCATAACGATGCAAAAACATTTGATGAAAAATAAAACTCGTAAAAAACGTTTATTTGACAACTCCCAACATATTATTGTTCCCAAACTATTACTTACTATTACCATTGTGATAAATCTTCTTCAATGCAAAAATTAATTTAAAAATGTAAACAATCTGCGATCACAAAAGTCAAAACAACGGTGCCATATATATGTAACATAAAACATAAAACAATCACCAGTGCCGTTAAAATATATTTTATTTAGAATATTGAAAAGTCTTCTATAAAGTTCAAATTAATTTTTAAGTCACCGATTAACACATGCAAACTATAAAGAGCACTGAAAAGGCACTGAAAGCCGCCAAAATAAATACTTAATAATAAAGTTAGTGTGTAAGAGAAAGAGAAAGAGACAGAGGTAATCTCTACCAGTTTCATAAAACTGTTCTACAAGTCTCCAACTTTGTTCCTAGATCTAAATCTTTATAAAAAAATAAAAAAAACACGCACACTTCTGCTCAACATTATGACATTTAGCACTTTGGAAGAGTTGTTTGCTAGTGCGAAACCTGTCGATGAGACTGAACGTCTCATTCGTCGGGTATTAGCAGGTGAGTACAATGCCGATTAATTGTATGCCACTCCTTCAAGAATTCTTCTAAATATATACATTCTTATACAGCTTCAAAGTTTGAGCAAAAAGTCCATTGAACATCATAATTGTCATGGTGAACGAACAAAATAATTCCATTTAAGCACGTGTATCTCTTTGTCCAAATTAATTGTTGTTTTTTTAAGATATTTTTTAAAATTTTTTATTTTGCCTGAAAGACTTTTATCGCCATTCTTATACAAGTCACTCCATGTTTAGAGCCCAGTTCTAGATTACTACAGACATTCCTAATTAACGACCACACCCACAATTAAAAAATTGATGTTAAAACTTAGAATTATTTCGTTGATATTATATTCAAAATAAAAATAAAAAGTCCAATAATAGCCACGCCCCCAATTTAAAATGCCGCAAATGTTAAGACGCACAGTGGAAATTTATTATTCGTCTATATATGTGTGTAATTAGTGTCATACTCTCAAAACATTGAGAGTATTCAAGATTCGGCCTTTGTCTTACTTATTAAATGTCTAATTAAAATTTTTTGTAAAAAATTTGATAAATATTTTTTTCGATTGAAGTACTTTTTTGTAAAAATTGAACATGCTTTCCTCATTTATGTACGCGCGTATATGTGTTAGTGCGCCTCTCACTCACATGCCATATAGAAATTTCTTGATGGTCACAGGCTACTGTAATGAAGATAATATTAAACAACACACACAAATGCATACATCGCTAAAAATAAAAAAATATTATTTTAAGAAAGTTCAATGACTGCCTGTATCCCTGGCCTAGATTTCCGTTTGAGTGAATTGTGCTATACGCGAATATATATGTGTGCGTGTGTTTATAGTATACAATACTTTCCCTCTCGTTAAGCATCTACTTTTACTCTAAAATTTCATACCACCTCTCTTTCGCTCACCAAATTAAGTTTCGTCATCAGTGTGTTACCCTTAGTGAGGGTTTGTGTTCGTTCGCTATTCGTTTTTTATTAGTAATTTAGTGCGTACGGTAATTACAAGAGAGTGAGAGCGTATGGTTCGTACGAAAACGAAAGCTGCCGTTTTCTTTATAACGAAGTGAAACGATAACTTTCAACGCAGTTGGCACTCATCAGTAAACTTACCATATGAAAATGTATATTTTTCCACCCGAATAACTTGAGACGTTTTTATGTTAGCAAGTCTATATTTTGTCACACAAGCGCACTTTTTCTATGTCAAAGTACAAAAAGCTATTTGGGCTGCTGAAGACTGCGTTATGTGAAATGTGAGATCCTTTGCAAGGCGGTGAGATTATATTAATTTTGCTAGAAACAACAGCTATAAGAGTCCCCTAAATTGTAATCTACTCCCGTTATATTCCAACAAAAAAAGTTTATTCTTTTTTATTATTATTATTTATTGTCAATCTTCCACCCCAAACATCCTTTTTGTTGTCCTTGTCCTTGTCTCTTCTCATTTTTGTTGTAGAGAGGTTTTTTGTTTAATAATGCGAACTCTGTGTATCACCATCACCATCACCATCACCATCACCATCACCATCATCACCATTATCATCATTTCAATGGCTTTGGCCTTGGGAATTCTTTATATCTTTGTACTTAGTACAATGACCCAGGCCTTCAACAGCCAGTTCCACTGTATGCTTAAAATACTTGCCTAAACATAAATACATGCAATGTATTATGTTATCGCTTATACGTGTGAATGTTCTGTATTCACCACCACACACGGAAGAGTGCATGTACTTTATACTCCAACAGGAGGCTTCAGAGGTTTATAAAATATAAATGTTTAATTATACCCATCATCATACACATACGGGAAGATATTGGATTTGTTCAGTGATTTGTAAGTAGTTTTGAGTTGTCCACAGTTTCCTATTAAAAATGGGCAAAATCGATTCGCGGTGTAGTTCTAGAAAGGCCAAGGTTTATATTTTGATTCCAAACTTTGATAAAAAACAATCAAAATTAACCTTTTCCGTTAAAATTCAAATGGCGTATAAAGGGAGGAAATTGGTCCAATCATTCGGGAGATATATTAAAAAGAAGATGTGTACCTTTTTAATAGAATAATTCCACAAAAACTAATAATATGAGCAGCGCACACGTTTATATGTATGGTTGCTTTTGTATCCTCTTTTAAAACATTTCGCATTTCTTCTGATCTAATAAACTGGCTGTTCCGAAATTTGACAGATTTGAGTTAAAATTTTTTGTAAAACATTAACAGCACCAAAGACCCTACAAAGTATATTATATACTTGATCAGCATCAAATTTTTAAATGTACCGTTATGTTGTTCAGCAAGTATTGTTTGCAGTTGGCTATTCAAGATTTGTCTTAAACTTGTAAAAATAATTTTTTATATTTTATTGTTATTTTTAGCGAGCAAAGCAAGTTCAGCTACTAACCCACACAAATACAATACATTTTTAATATAATAGTCACGTAAACATAGCATAATATAACATAACCCATACCTTGACAGATTCATAGTTTCCGAACACGAGATGGCAATGCGAGGGGGACACAAGCTTGTGCTACTGCAAACACATACACACGATATATACTCAGCGAACAGCAGCATTTCAGTTTCTGAGACTAGATCTGATAGTATTGTGTGCATGCACACGTAACTACCTATCTATCTAACTATATATTTGGCACGAGGTTATTGTGCTGCTGCATTGAATGCATATAAAGTGCATTCACCTTAAACGGTTGCCATCACAACCATAGCAACTCTACGTGGTAGTAGTCGTGCTCTCCTATTCGCCAACAATTGCCCCAACTCACATACTATTAAACTTGTAGTTTCACATTGTTGTTGTTGCTTTTGTTATCTCATTTTAAATAAAAAGCGAATGAATAACACACTCTGACTGAATGACATTTCGTTTTCATTTTTTTTTTTTTTTTGTGAAATTGTAACAATTAATGGAATTAAAGAATATAAATGAAATATTGTACGGATAGAGGTACAATAATAGAAAAATAACGCCCCAATTGTTTATATTGTAATAACATTATTGTAACAAGCATAATTAAAGAATAATTCTTTAGTCACAATAATGCAGAATGCAGAATGCAGATTGTGATAGGTTTGATTTAGACTCTGTCGTGCGTTAGCACGGTGTGAGTGAGTTCAAGGTTAATGAAAATTTCAATTTAAATGGAGTACAAAAAATGTGTTTGTAGCCATAAATTTAACCTAAATTTACTAAAAATAGAATGTACGAAATTTTATTGAAATTTAGTCTTTTTATCAATTGTTTTTGTCACATTTTTGTATTAATGATAAGCTATCAACAACAAAAATAAAAATTGGCGCCATATGAACGATTCTTTTTATACCCTCCACATAACATGGCGGTATACTAAGTTTGTCATTCCATGTGCAACATCTAGAAGGAGGCGTCAGAGACCTCACAAAGTAAATATATTCTTGATCAGCATCAAAAACATTAACGTTAAAAATATTATTGTTATTATAATATTTATTTTATTTGTATACGGGATTATACAGGGGAATAATTTAACAAAGGTCCCGCCCACCTCTCCAGCTCGGAGCTTGTGTGAGGTAGGAGTATGCACCCATTACAATACTAACTAACTTATTACAGTAGTTGTCGTTCGCGTAACCTTGTGCGAAGTGCAATAATATCTCTCTCAAAGCGAGTTGTAGTCAGTGTAGTCGGTGTAGACGGACGGGGATGGAATTCCACCATCGGAATGCAAAAATAAAGAAATGACGTTCACGATATTAGGGATAAATGACCACGTTGAGAATTTGAGTCTGTTGAACAGGTAACCTGGATCCTATCCTGGTGAAAAAATGGGCAAAATCGTACCGTGCACCTTTCTCCAATTTTACAAAACTTGTACTTTTTAGGGTTTTTTCCTTTTTCACATACAAAGCATAAGAGAGACAAAAACAACATTTTCATTATTAATTATTCATATATTTGGAAACGTCAAAGCCAGTGTTACGTGCACTTATTATTGATGTTAGGATGTTGTAGAATATTTGGTCCAATTGGCCTCTTATAAATATAAAATTTACAAAGACCCTTCCTCTTCTATATTCTGAACAAACTTGCCAAAATGGATGTGATCAGTTAACGAACGTTTTCCTTGAAGAAGAAGAAGAAATTTGAGATATTTTCTCCTAACTATTTGGAAGATGTTAATGATGATGGGTCTCCTGTTACAATTGTTACAACCAAAGAAATGAGAATAAGAAAGACACACGGACTGATGATGTTCGACGTTAATCTATTATTTTAAACTCTTTTCCGAACCTTGTTCCCAAGTACACCACTCGACCTTAATTTGGAGAACGGACGGGCACACTTAAAGTGATTTTGAATCCATTTACATAATGAAAGCGGATGCTGTGATTACCTGCTGAGGAGTTTCAAGCATCCGCATATGTTATTAAAAATATCTATAAAACCTCTCGAATACAAATTGCTCGAGATAAAATATTTTATATATTATGAAGGTTTCTGTAAAGTTTATTCCTGGACATTGCATAATGCGCAGAAACATGACTTGATCGTACACAACATTTTCCATTATTTAAGCAAACAATTAATTTGTAGTGTGGAAAAATGAAATGGAAAAAAAACTTGTCCAAGTAAATCATAACAACTGTAATTTGTTTATAATAACAATAATAATAATAATGAGTGCAAGCAATATTGGCAAACAACAAATACATTCTCATACGTGGTTGTAACATTTGAAAAATACTGACTGCTATAAAATAGATAAATAAATACAATGAATAAAAAAAACTGCTCAAATGCATTTAAAGGTCAACCACGAATCGGGTCAAAACAGTTCATTCGCCTTCAATTGGTCGCCGAACACATTTACATAACACAAGCCTTAAATGGCTGCATTGGTATGCATACGTATGATATGACTGTGAATGCATGTAAATGCAAATGTGTGCAGTGGCATGGACATGTGTATGATGAGAGATGTGTATGTGTGTGTTGTATGTTATTTATTGTAAATGCAATCATATTTTTGGCACATTATGTAGTAAAGGCAAGTCAAGCACGTGCAGTACTCTCATAAACTGTTGTACCTACCCTTATATACATGCCTGCACTCTCTATACACACACACATGCATATAGCGATAGATGAGAAGTTTTGTTTTATTTTTAGTTTCTTATAAAAAGAACCGTTTTTCATTTTCGTTGAGATTTTTCAATTAATTTAACTGTTGCAAAAAAGCTCTCTCTCGGTCTGTGTGTGTATTTTTCTTTTCTTACTCCCCTCGTAATTGATTAAAATCTGAACAATGACTTTTATTTATTATATTAAGCAGCCTTATGTTTAATCTTATAGTTTATTATGATCACTTGTAATAAATAGCCATATGTCACACACACCCACACACACACATATTTCATGCATTCTAAATCACGATCAAAAGCGAACAATGTGTGTCCTTCGTGTGCATCAATGAATTGAAACATTTACAATGTCAGCAAACAGTGAAATGGATAAAATCAGCCGAAAGACACGCCTACATTAAAACAATACCAGTTTTTTGAAAATCTTTGTCAACTTGTTTTCTTGTCTGCTACATTGGAATCTTTTAATAGATTTTTAAAACACTTTCTGATCCGAGATGGACATGACCTATTTCCGATGATTTCGATATTTTTCAAAATGGCGGACGCCCAATGTGCGCACAATTCGTATAAAATGGATATCAAATGAAACGGCTTGACGAGTCGAATGCAATGAGTACAGTGACCTCATGCGAAATCCACTACAGCGACCACCCGCAGTATCAATATTTTAATTAATATTTCGAGCGTACTGAAATTTGTCAAATTCAGTATTAAACTTGGCGCAACGGCTTTCAAAGGGTCACATACCAATTCCTTTCTAATCTAAATCCAATGTTATCTAATGATTTGAATGAGAGGGTATGGCGAGTTGAATACCTTATTGAATTCAATATGGCGACCATTTACGAGCTGTATATCAATATGAGTACCAAGGTGCAATGAAGAGGTAGTTATTGAGTTACGAATTTTTTTATTGATATTTTGAAATGTTAACTTTAACTGATCAGGTTAATCTTTCTATATATTCCTAATAATTATTTTGCCAAGGTGCTGGATTTTCAAGGTTTTGCCCTCAAGAGTAAAAAATTTATATCTCTCGTAAAATTTACAAAAATCACGTTTTAGAACAAAATGAATTCTTGTGATCAATTGGCGGGAGGAGAGTATTTTAAAAATGTATTATTTGTTGTGTTTACACGCTTAGCTGTCTGCTCTCTATTTTAAAACAGCTTTTGAATCCAACACTCACTCAAGTTACTTGTATGCTTGTTTACAACTACACACGCAAATATAAATTGACATGAATACCTTCTTTTCTATGATGAAGTCGTTAAACGTTCATGAACTCAATTTGTTTCCCATTTACAAAAACAACATGTTTCAATGCAATGCGTGACGTCAATAGCAAAGCTAAACTAAGAACTGTAACTAAAATATAAAGCTGTTGTGTACATGCACACATTTGTTTATGTGTAAATTTGTGTCTGTCCGTACCGTACATTGTAGATCGTATGCAAGACGGAAATAAAAAAAAATGGACTTACGGACGGAGAATACATATAATCACAATTTTAAGATCCTTTTTTTATGGGGATATAAAATGAGTACATAAAATTTTGCTCGGTTCTAATACCCTTCAGCCACAACCTATGAAAAGTATTTGCAATGTGGTAACTGGTGTTTTCCCTATATATATATATATCCTTATCGCCTCAAAACGGACGCTTTTGAACGGTAATTGTTATTTTTGAAATAATTGTTTAACTTTGAAATGCTGGGTTTTAAATTGTTCACCAGCTCCATCTAATGTTAATAAACTCTCTTATTCGTGCACAATGAAAGCTTTCCGTTACATCACACATACATATAGCTTTTAGATATGCTTTTTCAATATCTCGTCAAGATGGCGCTTTCGTAACTAACAAATAAACAATTCGTAATTTTACGTGACAAAGACTTATTTGGAAATTGTGGTCTTGATGAGATTATGATTCCATTTTTTCTCTATTCAGTTAGATAAAGATTTTTTATGTTTACGCTAATTTTGCTAATTAATAAGTTGACTTATGGCGTAATGGCGCTATACAAGCTTAAATGCTCAGTCGCCTGTTGAACCTACCACGACTTTCTTGGTAATACTCTTAACTAATCTTACCAATTCAACGCTACACTTGAGTTCAAATTCCAGCTGAAAAAACTCTTTTATTTTTTTTTTCCTCAGCTGGATTTGAACGCGTGTCCTACAGCAGGCTGTTTTTACTAAGCCAAAGCCTTAGGCACTCAGCTACTGAGAGGACAAATATTATATGTAGACATATTTTTATCGTTTATAGGCGTGGCTATTAACCTATTTTATTTATAAATGTATTATGTCTGTGCCAAATTTAATGGCAATATTTCCATTTGTGTGGGTACATCCATGAATAGAAAGAAATTTCAATTTTTAGCCAATTTTTGTATAGGTTTTGGGTGTGGTTCTGAAATAATTTCGCCCAGTTTTAAACTTAAATGCAGAAACTAAAAATGTTCTGTCATGGAAAGACAATTTCCAAATAAGTCTTTGTCACGTAAAATTACGAGTTGTTTATTTGTTAATATTCGGGTACAAAAATGTGATATTTGTTTAATAATAGCCAGCTTGTTAGCAAAAATGGAAATCGAGAGTGAAATACTTAAAACACTTGTGATCGTTACGGCCTGTAGGGTATTCAGCAACCTCGTCAAGCTTGTTTTTCTTCCTACAATTCGTTTACAATTCTTCAATACACACTCACTGACTCACTGACTTTGTAAGTTGTTTCAAGGTTGTTCGGACATTGACTTTGGGAAATAAAACCGAAAATAATTGTTTATACAAAAAACAAAAAACAAACAAAAACAAACAAAATTAGTGAGGATGATAATGATGTTGTCTTCGTAGGCCTCTGCACATATATAAAAATGTGTAAATTTGTTTGTTTGTCATTAAGCGCATAATGTCTGCTTCAGTTGCTACCAAGATAACCTACAAAATTATTGTGATTATTAGCTTAAAAATACACACTTACCAACGCTATGTGTACCTAAATATAGAACTTTACGTTTACAAGTAAAATGACTGACATGGGTGAGCAGGTGGTTTTGTCTTGGATCGCTTGTGTTTATAGAATTACTATAAATATTGATCACATGCACACATGAAATATTATGACGAGACTGTTCCATATACGTATTTGTAAATGTTATGTATGAACGCTCTTGTTGTTGCAGACACTGTTTGTCTCTGTTGGTCTCTATTTTGGACAAATTCGCATGAAGAATACATTTCATGTGTTATGAAATCCTTGTGTTATCTTGTAGGGTGCATAAAATGGTATTATTTTTTACTTTACGTACTGTATTCGCCATAAAACGTTTACATACAAAACAATTTGACAGAATACAAGCGATTGAGGAATGTTCGCACTCATGCCGAGAATACTCAAAATATAACGAGTTAAGCACAGAGAGGAGAAGGAAGTAATTCCGTGTCTTCACTACCTAATGCTTGACAGTGAACTTGAAAGACCACTTGCTTACTTGACAGTGTGTGAGTAACGAGGTAATTTTTTGTTTTGTTTTTTTGTTAGCTGGAAATTTGCTAATTATAACTTTTCGGCCACTCTCTCACTATTGCTCTCCGCACATCTCTCTCATTCATTAATTATAAATACATTCTCCATCTTACAGTAAATGAAGCATGTATTGTTCTAAGGGTTCCTACAGGGTGTTTCTAAATCCTTTAAACTGTCTCTTTGTCTCTTTCAGGCTTAAATCTTTCTTAGCGTTCTTTCCTGTTCCATTTGCCTTTGAAGGTGTTTAAAATTCTCCTAACCGTACACAAGATGGTTTTCTCTCTTTGGTTTAATTTGCAATTCCTTTATATGTCGTGGAAATTGTTTCAGACCATGTTGTAGTTATTATTACTATTTACTTACTTACCTTTGCCAGTTGCTTTGTCCGCCCATTATCGTTCGTTATCGCTTGTTTTTACAAAAATTTCGGCGTCATAACCTAAATTTGAATTTGAATTTGAATACAAATCTTATGTGTCATTAACGCGTTTGGCACTCGTACTTCACAGGTGCACTTACGCACACACAAAAACAATATTTTGTTCTTTACAACATTTTCGGTGCGTGTATGGGTATTAACGGAACATTAGCTCGTAGAAGAATGAAAAAATCAGACATAACTGGATTTCTTCAGTTTCGAGAGATGATGCTTCCAATTCGCGACGAACGATCGGCCGCAAAATGAGAAAATTGGAGATTTCTAAATCGCCATGTTTCGCGCATATAGGGACAATAACTGCATGACTCTTCACTTTATAGTCCTCCATTGATGAACTGACAAGAAAAAAAAACAAACAGAATTGTTCTCCAGAAAGTACAATCCGTTCGCACCCCGTATAATTAGCAATGACCTTGTGCCCAGATACACTTTTACATTCACGTGCATTTCTGTCATTTAACAAGAGAGGCATACGCTGATAATTTACCTTAACGCATATGTATGGAATGGAAAGATTCGTTTAATTTATGAGGTCTGAGAACCGAGAACCGAGAACCGAGAACTGACTAACAGCTACTTTAATAAAAAAGGAAACAAGGAAATCTTTTGTTGATCTTTTGTTTCTGTTCTTAGACATTCATGAATATTTTTTCTGACTCAAACTCAATACTACTTCAATTATATAAAAAACCTTACAATGTAAGTGTAATACAAAAAAAAAGTGGAAGAAAACGAAACGTATGAACGTCGAGAAATGCCCATAAGGAAAACTGGTTACGTTGGCGTTGATGATCGTTAGCATTATAATGATTACTTATGCGATTGCTCACATCCCAATTGCTGCTGCTGCACATCATTGTGCGCAACTTTATGGTAATAAAAAATACAGTTGCTGTTAGCAAAAGCATTTGTCTGTTGTTGTTCTTTCGATTTAACTGGTCATTGGTGCTCTGGTTCATTGCCATCAACTTTATAGTGGTGTTTACAAAAAAGTTATTCATATGACCAACAACAATAATAATAACAGACAGAAGAAAATGAAATGCTCACAGCGACAGCGAATGCATTTGCAAGTAATAACGAATAGATGCAGTATCCGTACATGTCAGGAGGTGTGGAAATGAAGCGTTATTGCTATCCATGCGCTCAAGTTGCTTCTTTCTAGATCTAGATCGTTAAGCTAATGGTGGCAGTTGCTTGATTTGTTGAAACTTTGATTAATACACAATTGTGAGAATGTACCCGAGTGATCCATTTTTAGGATTTCCGCCCATATATATAAAAAACATTTTTATATAAAAAAATTCTCTGTTTTTGTTTATTTTCATCTAGAGTTTCGTTTTATTTACGTATCTTGTGTGTGAGAAATGTCATAAAACTTTACATAGCGGTTCTCTTTTTCTTTGTCGTCTGCGATAATGTCTGCTGATGGTTGTCACTGTGAAGCAATCAAAATGTAAACAGCGGATTAAGCCTCAACAACAACAACAACAAATTTGCATCGACAGCATTCATCTGTTTATAAAGAATTTTACAAGTTCATATTTTATCGTTCATTCAAAAGCTAAAATAAAAATAAATTCAAGTTTGCCAAAATCACAAACATCTGGCTCTGACTCAGCGTAAGACTCAGCCTCAGCTCAGAGAAGAATAATAAATAGCACACGGAAGCATAGATGTAAACAGGTTTTTATTATGGGCGGGTTTTTTCTTTTTGAACGATTTTGCTTTAACGCCTAATGCCAACCAGCGTACGGAGAGGATCACGCTATTACTAGAAAAATGTTTATCATACCTATATGCTCTATAGGGTCTCTAAAGCGTCCCTCTTTGGTGGTATAAAAATATTACAGTTGGGAACCAAGTTGACTAAGCTATGGGATGCTTGTTCCAAAAGCTACCTGAAAACAACCAAGAAACTATTTTTATATAAAATTCTATTCACCAACAATGATGTGATTGGAAGTAGGCATAACTGTCCGTCGGTCCGCATATTCTTCTATAATACGTGTGAGCATACAGTCAGCTTTGGTTACTTTCTATGACCCCTGTACCAACTGTATATCTACAAAACACCCTGTATTGGGCAACTCTTAAGTAATGCTGTACAACTCGTTATAACGAAGTAGTGATCAATATATTGGTTGGTTGATGCTGGAGATCAATCACTTTTGCTGTACATCACTTATGTGTTAATTCTAATAAGAAAGTGCTCGAAGAATTGTTCACTCATTCCTCTCTGGTTAAGCTCTCCGATCATTTATAGCGCAAATTGTTACTTAAAGCAGAATATGACTACAAGGCAGGAGTTGGCAACCTTTCTGAGAAAACACCACATTCTGGAGAGGGAAGTAAATTGAGCTAAATAGAAACCGAAATAGGATGAATTTTAATGTGTTTTTAGGTGGATTGTAAGCATTGTTGCCAGCCAAGGAGGCGTAGGTGTGTGCAGGCTCAAGGGTAACATTTTTACCAATTTGAAAATTTCTTGGCTGCGGCCGTTGCATTGAGAACCAATGCTGTAAGATATTTGTTGTTGTTCTTGCAGTCATTGCTCTTTGAACGTGTATGCACACAGCCACACAATAGCCTGCCAACAGTCGATATCATGGTACATACTGTGCATGAAATATGTTGTTATGTGTGCATGTGCGCCGCATGTGAATTGTATGTATTTGCGAATGTATTTTTATGCGCTTTAGTGAATTGGGGTGAATGTCATCAGGACGTTTGCGTGTTGCGCGGACAATACAAAAAACACTTATAAACGTTGTCGTTGCCGTTGCCGTTGCCGTTGCTGCTACTATCATTGCTCTGCTCTGCTCTGCTCTGCTACTCAATAATATGGTTGTTGCTGTGTGTTGTGACTGTGCGCTTTATCTGTAGGCATATAGCGGTCAATTGCCTCGTTAGTCGTGAGTTTTCTTCTTTCTCTTCTGGCTTTTCCTTGTTTACCACCACAACACCGGTTGCGTTCGGTTGTGCAAAAAATGCACATACGCACGCACTTGCAGACAAGCAATGTGTTGCTGATTTAATGTGCGATTGTATAATAATTTTGTGGATACCGAGAAGGGAGAGAGAGGCAGAGGGAGAGGGAAGGAGCCGGCATTGAAATATTTCCCTCATTTATGAAAACTGCAGCTGACGCGAAGCATCTAGAATTTACGGCACACAATCTCTTCACTCTGTGACGAACGCCAAAGACGCTGTCCTCTTCCTTCTTCTAGGAAAAGCATGGAGAAAAAAGAAAAGTACTTTTCATTTGTTTGGTATGTAAAGGCTTCAATAACAGAGACTAGTGAAAACCAGTTTCCCCAGAATTCTATTCCAGGTACAATGCGAAAAAGTTAAACAGAACAGAACAGAACAGTAACTGTGATGCAAGATGTTTAGTGAGAAAGTGATTCGCATTAAAACGGCATCGCTGTTCATGCGTAGAGTTACTGCGCTGGTAATAATATCTGAGAACCCAATGCACACAATGCTTAGTGATGGGATGGATGACCATAACCAATGAAAAAACTTGAATATTTGTATTTTTCGAACATACATTAAAGCTCCAATTACCTCTAAAAGTGTAGCTAAACACAAAAATCTATCTGATTTCTTTATAATTTCTTTCAATGCTTATATTCTGGTCGCACAATTCTCAGCTGGTTTGAAATGAAATTACCGTTATTACCGTGGGTATCTTAGTCGAGAAAGTGTTTTGTACAAAATAGAAGATGGGGCAAATATTGTGACATGAGGTCCATAAAAGTTCCTTGCATTGGAAAATGCATCTCAAAGAAGATCACACAGCATTGCAATAACTCTCAAAAATTATTATGCTTAAGTATACCTAGCAGCCGCTCTTCCACTGTCTAGCGTTATTATTTCTTCTTTGCATATTTTTGTTTTTTTGGTATTCCACCAACGTAGTAAATTTCACATAATAGCGCGGCTGTGCCGCTCCATGGTATTTTGTGCATTTCAAAGTCAGTGATCTTTAAATGAAAGTTGACTGACTTAGATGTTCATATTGATATATATACACACATTAGCACGTTGTATATACATACAACGTGTATACAGACGCACATGAAGGCTAAAGTTTTTATTTTTTATTTGAGAGTTGACGTTTGTTGTTGTAGTTTGTACTCTAAACTATGTGTTATTTTGGGTGATTTGATTTTGTTGTTGCTGCTGCTGCTGCTGCTGTTGCTGTTGTTTTTAGTTGTTGTCAGTTGATATTGTTAGTTGTTATTAGTTACTTCTACTGTTGCTTGTTGTTATTGTTATTAGTTGATTGTGTGGTTATTGAGTTTATTTATGTTGTTGATGTTGTTGCTGTGCTAGGGGCATTATACCTTCGACAGATGTATTGTTATTGTTATTATTATATTTTCCATGCACTTTTTTTCTCTATTTCCATACAGGCACGGGTATTTTGACCCCCTTGTTTGAAAAATATAATAAAAAAAATAAAAATAAAAACGAAAATATGCAACCAGTTGCCAACTTTTGATCTTTTGTTTAGCTTCGGCTAAACGTAGTTGTTGCAAATTAGTTAAAATTGAGAAAGTCAGTCAGTCATTCCCAATAATCTCGTTGGTTTATGGCAAAGTCAACTTTATTAAATGTAGTGTGTCATGCGTTTGCTGCACTTAACTTAAAATATGTCTAAAATTGTTTAATATTTCTCGAGGTGCAGACTGCTCTACAATGAACCGAGTGGGTTCTTCTACTTTAACATTATTCAATATTTCATTAGTTTTAAATTTTGTAAGAAATTCAACATTAATGCAAGCATTTTATCAACGGAGAGAAAGGATTCTGCCTCTCCCTCTCTCTGTTAGACGTGTTAGGCGTGAAAAGCTTACATTTTTAACAATTTTGTTGGACAATATTCTTAGGTGATGGATTTACATGAGATTCGCTTTTTACTACATAATGAAAAATTAAAAACTTCAGACGTAGTTATTAACTTATACTTTCCTCGTTGGACTACCACTGTTAGTGCTTGTTGTTGTTACGTTTGTGTTGCTTTAAATTCTAAAATCTGCTTTTTATACAATTGGTGCATTTTTATTGCACTTTGTTTGTTTATGTGTTCAGATTCACATTAGTTTACAAGTCACACCACCAAGCCGTGAAAGTTTTGGCATTTCAATGTAAATGTTGCAATTAAACATTTTCGTCCAGTTTTCATTTCCAAAAGTGGAAAAAGCAGTTGATCTCATAAAATCTCTACGTTACTCTGCAAGTGATCTCATGTGGTGTTTTGGTATTTTTGTGCACTATACAAATAATGAATTGTTTATACCCACCATTTAATGTGTACTCAGTTTATCATTCCGTTTGTAACATCCAGAATCTTGATCAACATCAAAATTCTGAGTCGGTTTAGACATGTATGTCCGTAAGTCCGTATGTCTGTTGGCATTCTCACGGGCGCAAATTTTGAAATATTGAGCTAAAATTTTGTACAGACACTTTCAATTTTCGCATGCAGACCTCTATTTAAAATGGACAAAATCGATCAAGAGCCACGCCCACAATCGTGTAAAATCCCATTATCTGCCACAAAAGTTAAGCTATTCAGTTGAAATTTGGTTCAAAAACTAATAATTATCTTATCCATTGATGTCCCAAAAATATGCGTGTTCGGATAACAGACACGCCCACAATTCACAAAAAATCATATTCACTGTAAAACTAGACTTACAAGCTGATACCAGAGACGTCAATAACAGAGACAGAGTGTCGCTCTCTTCTATTTTGACGGTAGAATCTCAAACCAAATTTCAGATCCATATCGTAATGCATGAATATCGACACTCGGTCTCTGTTGTTGACGTCTCTGCTGATACATAATACAAACACCATTGTGGAGGTGGAGGGTATTTAAAATTTGGCCTAAGCCAAATTTAGTTTTCTTACTTGTTACTAATAAATAATAATAATAATATAATTTATGGTTCTTAGAGCGATGATATATTTTTTTTGAAGCGGATGTTGTTCATATTATGCGTTGCAAAGAAAATGGAAATGAAATGAATTTCATTCTACAATTAGTTATAGCGTACGAGATACATGTATTATAGGAAAACTTGAATTGCAAATATGAAGATACAGTTAACTCTATAACCAACATTCATGTTATTAGTAATCAAGTGAAGCCACTACATGCCGGATTGAAAATGTTTAACCCGTTAATAACTTGTCTGGTTTATATTTTACATACATTTATAGATATATTATTTCGTTCCTATTCCGAGTGTGCGCTGCAATCTAGAAATTTCAATTCAAAAAGTTAATAATTGTACAATTTTCACTGGACGTACAGACAAAATGACTTTTACTGCAATATTTTTTATCAATTAAAAAAAAGGGCTTTTACCTAAACTTTGGTCCAAAATAGGCCTCGATAGGAGGAACCATTTTCTAATTGTTGAAATTATTTTTACTCTTTTTTGTCCGTACGTCCGTCATTCAAAAACTAAGGCTAACACATAAAAAGAGAAACCGATTGGTTCAAAATTATAAACAAATAATCTTAAGATTTATCTTAATTGCATCAAAGGCAAACCCATTATTGCCAATGCCATCTGGTCTATTTTGTAGAAGCGTATACCAGTAAAGAATGGCCATTATTTGAAATAGGGTGAATTTTAATTTTTAAGACTGCTGGACATTTCAAAATCTATTCAAATTTTGATGAAGATCCAAATTAACACAAACGTAATAATTAACTTGATGCACCCTAACCACCAACCACCAACCACCAACCACCAACCACTGAGTTAACAATGCATATAAACAGCTTGTATGTAACCGTACGTATTACGTAACGAAGGCCATTTTAACTGAACAACACATCTAAAGAATCATAAGGTAAGCTAAGCTCGCCAACAGACATAAATTGATAACCATGTGTGTGTATGTGCGTGTGCAGAAATGAGTGAAAAGTTTATTAGCTTTTGCCATTCTTTGTAGAATGTACGACACAGTGTTTGAGTAAATTATGGAAGGAATACGTGCTTTGTCAGTTCAGTCAGCTTGTGTGCAAATAATACAAGAACAGTCTACGGTCACTAGGATTTTCTAGAAAAATTTATTAGCAACCCATTCGCTTATGTCTAAGGCATAACAGTTAAACAACTTTACACGTACCCAACACACACACACGTGTGCTTATAAAGAATTGTTGCATAGAAACGTGGCACCTAGCACGAAATAAGTAAAACCGGCAACATGTGTCTTCGACCGAACTTATATGTAATACCCCCCCACTACTCCATAAAATGAGAAGCAATTTAGTGTCACGCTTTTCTATATTAATGTTCTTTCTAATAATTACAATATTTCATTATTAGTTTACATTTAAATTCATTTGTATTAAAAATATATGAAGACAAATGGAAACAAAATTTAGCTTCGGACAAATCTTAAATACCCTCCACGTCTACTTGTCTATTAAGCAATCATGGCACATCGATAAATGGCGCCATTTCGAATATTTGTAACAAATGTCCCGTTCAAAGCTCAATTTGTAGGACAGACAAATAAATTGTCGATTGTGGGCGTGGCTCCCAGCTGATTTTTCCCAATTTGGATAGCGAATAAAAGTGTCTAAACAAAACTTCGGCTCAACAATTCCAAAAGTACGAACGTGAGAATACCAACAAAAGTCTTATACATGGACGTACGGACATACATGTCTAAATCGATTCAGATCAAGAATATATGTACATGCTTTGTGTGTGGAATGACAAACTTAGTAGTAAAAAAAATTTTCTGAAAACTCTTAAGCTTCGTTCTCGATGTTGTATTAGAGTTGAAGTATATAACCCCAACGGAATGTCGGAGGGAGATAGTTACGGAGAGAGAGACAGAGAAAGAGAATGCAGAAAAAGTATTGCCAAAGTGCAATGAACGCGCCAAACAATGCAGTCACCACTACCACCACAAACACCACAGTCCCAAGTACAAGTACACACATTCGTGCTTATAGACAAGCAGAATAGCTTTTGTACACTGCTTATGTGCTTAGGTATGTACGTGCGTATATATATATATATATGTCTTGGCAGAGTTACGAACAAAGTAAAAGGTTAAAGACCCTCGTGCTGTGCTTACCAATACACCAGCACGCAAGAGTGTGCCTAGTCAACCAACGCCATGGAACACCATGGTCGCTACAGGAGTTGAAGGGGGTTTCAAACTATATGTTACAACGGCAGCAACTGCAACCATAAATAGATTAAGACAGAACAAAAATTACAGCTAAATAAACACAACCATTACACACATTATAAACTGGTGTGGCAGCTTAGTTGGTAAAGGCCCCTCTCGTATATGTATGCATAGAAGAATGATCATGTGCTATAATAATAATAATAATAATAGCAGTGCATACATTTCTGTAAAAATATGTACCAAATGCAATACTTGCACTGATCTCTCTCTCTCTAAACTAGTCTTTCACTGTCCATCTCCTATCTTGAATAATTTTCGTGATTGTAACTATTATACTAGAAGGAGAAAGAGATGGTGATGGAGATGGAGAGAGAGTAAGATCTGTATTTGGCTTTGAACTTCAATTTCTTGTGTGGAGAGATGTGGAAAAGCAACGGATTTTATTTGGTGCGGATGTGTATGTTCGTGGAATGGAATTGCACACACGCACACACACTCCATGGTGCTGCAAAGTTTTCAATGTCGACATCATTTCAAAGAGATCACTTTTTATTTCTTTCCCATAAACACTCCTCACAAACACATATTTACCCGTTTTACTTGACTGGCCGATTAACTATCTACATATATTGTTGTTATACCCTCCACATAAGATAGAGGTATACTGAGTTTTTCATTACATTTGCAACATGCAGAAGGAAGCGTCACAGATATGTATATATTCTTGATCAGCATCAACAACAGAGGCGTGTCCGTGAGTCTGTCCGTTGTTGGCACTCTCACAAAATCGGTCAAGAATCGACAAATATCTCATCATCTGTTACAAAATGCAGGGAATGCGTATTTATAACTAGAGCATATATCGATTTGCCAAAAACGGGCGGGACTCACAAAAAACCATACGCAACATAGAAGTGAACTTGCAAGCTGGTATGTAATATATTATGTTTACTATTAGGGGGTGTAGTCATGCACCTGCCACACCCATCGTTTGTGGAGGACATGTAAGATTTGGCCTAAGGCAAATTTAATTTTAAAAATCTTTACGAGCAGCATGCATTTTTATGTGTTTTCGGCGTTGTAGTTGATTTTAGAGAAAAGCAAATATTGGTGCATTGGGAAAGGGAGATATCACCCATTCTTAATGTAACATATTTGTTGAACCTCTGTGCTATATAAATAATGCGATTTTCGTAGTTTAAAAAAATAATTGGTTTAGACTAAACCTCAAAATGGCAGATGCCTGATTACGCCCTGAATGCCCTGAGTGCATCAACTTCCACATCGGGTTTTGCTCAAAAATTGGTTTTTGTAAATTTAGGGCATGTCATCAAATGCCGCCCATTTTTTGGCGTATCGAAGATAGGACACAGCACTAATAATGTGTATTGAAATTGAACTTCCTAGTGCAATATTTATGACCGATAGATTTGGCCCAATTTCAGATTCAGACTGTGATGCTGCTCAAGAATTATATACAAATTGTGGTTTCTAAGATTTAAGAAGCTGTATTCGATGGGTTTATTTTGAAGATTTTCCTTAAAAAGTCTAAATTTGATAGACTATGAAGATACATGTCCATCGAAATAGATAAAACGATGAAATTCATCCCTCGCTCAAGTAAACCATTCGTTTAAAATCCCGGACTGAGGTATTGTCCAAATTTATAGGGAAGTACGTGTTATATATCACGGAAATTGCAAATTTTGGGCGTGTATGTTCATCAATACCGCCCATTTGGAAATGCACGAAAATTGCAATTTCTATCAAGTAAGGGCGTGGCTGCAATCATTCAGTGCTTTGATGTGGATTAACAATTAAATTTTTATTACGGTCTCTGAAGCCTTCATGTGATATCTCTAACGGAACGACGAATAGTTGCGTTATAAAAAGAAGGCGGAATGGGTTAACAGCGAAGGTCGCAAGTGATAATAATCTTTCACAGCTACAAAAATGGATCAACGAACTCTAATTGATCAAAATGTTTTGTGAAAATGGGCGCTTCACACACAGTCGCTGCTTTTCTTTTTACAAAGTGCCGCAAAATTCCTTATCCACAGATAATAAGTAACTCATACGTCACTATATGCCACAAGAGAGTGCCTTTCATAACAATTTTATAGTTTAATGAAATTTATTTATGTGATATGTTTTGTTATTGTGTTTGTGTAGAGGTGCCAAAAAACGCAAGAGTTTAATGACACTAATCGTTCGCTCTGCATCGTGTTGTGTTGTGTTGTGTTGTGTTGTGTTGTGTTGTGTTGTGTTGTGTTGATGTGTGTGATGTATCTACAATACCAATATTACCCCTGACATTGTGAATTCATTTCATTGCAATCGCAACCGTATCGTGTAATTGTTGACAATCATGATGCATTTATAATTTGTGTGCGTGCATGTGTGTGTTTGTGTTTACGAGAGTGCACGTAAAATAATCATTTAGTGTAAAATAATTGTACATAATTCCTTTGTGTGGCTACTATGTGCAACATAACGATCGATTGTATTGTATTTACGAAACGAAACGATGTGTGCCGCCATTGCGTATATTGTTCAAATCTATTATAAACAAATGTAAACAATATTTGTATTGCACACTGGGATGTTATTGTTGTTGTGTTGTTGTTATTATTGCTTTTACAATATCATCGATGTTTTATAACTTGATCACGCTGCGCTGACAATATGTTTGACAAAAATCTATTTATTTGCCATAAAAGTGAAGCTATGAAGTTGATATTTTCATTTTTAACTGGAGCATACATCGATTTGCTATAAATGAACGCAATCGGACAACAAACACACCCGCAACTTACATTAAACCGCACTCAGCGTAAAACTCAACTTTAAGTTGAAACGTAACTTCTAAAATATTAAACGGCAAAATCAGATGAGGGAGGGTATTTAAGATCTGGCCAAAGTGAAATTTAGTTTTTTTAATTTGTTTATACATATTTACAAACAGCGTCCGTCCGTTAGGTTGTTGTTGGGGAACAATTAAAAATTGTCTTTATTTGTATAATAATAATATTTATGTAAAATTTCTTATCGGAAAATTTTCTTCACTCCCACATGCACTGTTCTCATAAAAGAAAGAAAGTTAATCAAAAGAATTGCATAACATAGAACAAGAACAACACAATGCCTTAGAAACAAAAACCGAAGAAGAACAGCACAGTCAGCACAGTCACACAAACGAGCGTAAAACGAGTTCATTTCGCAAGAATGTAAACGACCTCCATTAACCGCCATTAAAATATGCGCTCACAATCGAAACCTCTTTCTGCTCTGGTATAAATACAATGCCAAGTTTAATAATCAATTCGAAATATTATTGTGCAGTGTGTAAAAATTTGTACAGATCATGTCTGTATGTCCGGGTGTCCGTCCCTTTGTTGAAACGCGTACCTACGTTCATATATCAGTTGTGGGCGTGGCAGGTTTTATCCAAAGGTCGCCTAATAAAATATGTATTACGTGTCACCTTACAAGTCAAATGCTGCCCTAAATAAAGTTTTTTTATGGAAACTGTACGCCTCCCATTTTTAGCAGGTCGTTAGTAGATTTTATTCGATTGTCTAGCGCCTGGCTAAACACTGACTTAGCCATGCCCTACATCCATGTAACATTTTCTTTAACTTATTGGTCGAATTTTTTTTTTTAAATCGCTGAAATTTAGTGCAACTCATGCTTTTGTTCAAAGACGAGAGATATTGCAAATGGATCAAATCGATTGTTTTCCAATATTACGACCCAAGTTTTGAGCAAAGTATAGATGTACAGAGATTTTTTTTTTTTTTGTGATTTTTGCTGATGTATTTTTAGAATTTTCACGTTTCTTTATTACTATAGCAGTGTGACTTCTTTTGTGCGCTGTAGTAAACGTAGTGTTCCATTAAACAAAACTTTGTTATTTATACCCTGCACCACTCTTGGCAAAGGGTATATTAAGTTTTTGAGGATGTTTGTCGGTCTGTCCATGTAAATCTACTAGCGCCATCTGCTGGTCGCATTTTTTGAAATATTTCGAAAAAATTTAGTACGAGAACACGTATTGGCCCAAAGAGAAACTCTCTTAAAAATGGAGCAAATCGGACCATTTTTAGAACCCCTCCACATATAAGGTCCTATTTTAATAGAAGTCTTTATACACCAAAAAAATGCAAATCCTAATATTTCTTGACGAATATATGTAAAAAATTAATGTTAATTAGCTTAGGCTGTGTCAAATTTGGAACCTATCGAATCATTTCTAGAACCCCTTTTACATATAATTATATTTCACGAACTAACTCTAACTAACTAAGTGATGTAGGGTAATAAATGGTCGGGCTTGGCTGCTGACTATGAAATTTTCATTTGTTTCTTTACGCGTTTTTATTATATGAGATTTTTTAAAAAGCAAGTCATTGAACGCGTTACATACAAATATTTACGCTGCACCATGAAACGGCATTCAACGCCGCATAACTATACTATCTACACTGAAATATTACAAAAAAAGGGGTATTGCAATGAACTTAACTTAATTAACCATGCGCTACGGCAATGACAATGACAACAGCAACAGCGAATCAACACTAAATATGTAATTTACTAATGATCAAATCCAATATTACACTTGTTATTGTTATTATTATTATTATATTTTTGTTTATTACTTTTTGTACATATTGAATGAATATGAAGGGCATACTCATACCATCAGCCTAATACTACAAATGTAAGCTATTAATCTGTACACATACATTCGTATGCAAAGCTTTAAAGTTCAATAAACTAACAGCACTATAACAAAGTACAACAACTTCAACTATAATGTGTACACATACGTATTTATTCATACAACATATGTTTAACGTAAGCGAGCGTTAAATATTTTTTAAGGTTAATGTTATCTTCAACACATTGTATCGTACAATCAAGTAAAGAAATATACAATAACAATGACAGAACGCAAGACATTGAGAGAGTTAGACAATTATTTACTTAACCCGTAGAAAAAATCTACAGGGAGAAAAAAGAAGATAGAGTTCGTGAAAGCTTGTGTGATGTTGTTTATAACCTAGGACAACATTATAGAAAATAAAAATGTTATAGTCGGTCAAGTTCGACCACGTAATACCCTAAACCACTTGGTTCCAGAAATTATACTACAATTAGTTGGATTGTATGAGTAAGCAGGAGGCATTGCCACATAAGTCACTTTGAGAAATATCACTCTATGGAAAGGGGTTCTAAAAATGGTCTGATCGAGTCAAAATTTGAAATAGTCAATTACTAACTAATTAATTATTCGTCACCATATATTGTCAAAAGAGTAGCGAACATTCGCCGTAAGGAAGTCTTTACTTATATAATAGGTCGCTATATGGAAAGAGGTTCTAAAAACGGTTCGATCCGGTCCATTTTCAGTAAGGCTCCTCTTTGGATCACAACATATTTTTGTACCGAATTTCATGAAAATATCTAAAAAAAGCAAACTTTAGCTTACGCACAAAATGAACGGAAATAATAAAATCGATTCAGATTTTATTACTTAATCGATCAGAAAAATGGAGTTGGATGTGGCATTTGCCATTTCGGAGTTACAAGCATCCGCACAAACTTTGCCACAAGTGGTGCAGATTCTAAAAAAATTTTAGTTAAACTTAAGATACTCTCTGTGTTTTTTAAGTAAATTGTAGGCGTGCACGCCCCCCTTTTAACACAATATTAAAATAAAGTACCCCAATAGTCGAATGCTGCACCAAGAAGAATTTTTTTAAATAGGGGCGTAACTAGGCTAAGCAGCTGTACATTGTTAAATGTTATAGTGTTTGCGGCTGCAGGGAGAAAGTGAAGAACTTGCAAAAGAACACTTTTCTTTACTGATAACAATAAGAAAAGATTCTTCAACTTCAAGAGCAACGAACATGATGCATGCGCTTGCATATAATGTATAAATAAAGAGCGGTGATCGATTGGCAACATTAAGTGTGTGCATGTGAAACGTATAACATTGACAGTGACTAACACTTTTAACCCAGTAATATAACGAACTCGCCATCAACAGCAAAAATTTGCACACGCACACACACACACAAATGTATTTTCTCAATAACACTTTAATAAACCCTACAAAACATCATTTTCAAGAGCAAGTGAGACATAGTGAGGCTCATTTTTGCTGGTAGGGTAATTTACTTAATAGAGAGTCTGGGAAGCCTGGTAACATACAAAATGAAGAGACGGAGAGAGATGCATAGACAGAGAGGCGACGTACACTCTCCAAATTGATCTGTTTGAACTGTTTGAACCAGAGCCATTGTTATACGCCACCAAGGGGTTTATTAGGAGACGAACAAATACGGCTTTGTGGCAGTAAATGTGTGTAAATATATGTGCATAGCCTACATAGGACAACGAATTATATTCTTTCATATATGCATAGATATGTGTGTAAGCGTGTGAGTGAGTGATACTGAAAACGAACAAACGAACAAGATCCAACGTGAATTTTGATTTTCCTTTCATTGACTAGCGACGGTTTATAACGTACGGATCGTTATTACGGATCAATTTTTTTAAAAGCGCAAAAAACACAAACCTGGCGAAAACAATTAAAACAAATGAATAATTGAAAGAAAAAATGTCACAATGCAACAACAACAAATATTTCGAGAAAATATTAATTAAAATTAATTATTGAAACAAAAAAAAAAAAACTCGTTGTTCAGAAAGTTAATTATGTGAGAGAATTGTTTTATTTTGCTTTTTAAATAAAAATTTTGATTATTAAAAAGTTTAAAAAAACAAAAATAAATATTAATTTAATTAATATTCAAAGACAATTTAGGGATTTAAAAATGTTCAAAAAATTACTATAAAAATATTTTGGACTTTGTGGTATTGTAGAAAATTTAGTGGTTTTTGTACAGTGGTTTTTTTAATTTAACTTTTTCAGTTAACAGTTAAAATCAAAAACTAATAAAAAATTTAAATATTTAAAAATTTAAAAAATACATGAAACAAATTATTCACACATATACAAAATGAAAGTATTAATGTCGCCGGATAGTTCTGATTGTCACCAAACGAACAGTAGCGGCAACAGTGGTATAGTTGTTAGTGGGAGTGGGAATGGCAACAAAGTTGACACCAGTCCATCGACAGCTAGCGCCAAAATCTCAGTAATATGTCATATGGCCACAGCGACACAAGTAGAAGCCGCTCCTGCCTCCAGTACTACCAACAACTCGAGCCAGACCAACAGCAATCAAGTGGTGATGGGTCGTTCTCATTTGGAAAATGCACTAACATTACCCTCTAATATTAGTGTGTCTTCGTACTATCGTAACAATAAAGTATTACCGGATACCGGAGGTATGGAAAGCAATCGACCAAATTGCATTATTCAGTACAATCCATCAGCATCCACGACGAACTATAGTACGCGAGCAGAAGTTTCAAGTAAATTGCTCACCTATGTAAGATCGTTTGCTAATTCCAATAGTGGCTGTACGGCCCCTGAACTAGAAGCAACATCTAGAGGTGGCGTAGCCATTATATCATCAGCTCCAATCACTACAACTTGCGCCAATCACTCTAAACCTAATAATAATGATCCTAACAACCCGCCCTCTATGCATACATATAATATGGCCGAACCGAAGCCACCGTTAAATCATTCACATTACTTAGCACAAGCTTTAACTCACCCGGTGCCTTCCACAACAAAAACAATACGTAACGTTAATCATTTCAGTTGTAACAACCAATTCAATTCCTCTGTCAGCACATCTCATAATAATAATAATAATAATAATTTATATCACACCAACAACAACAACAATAATAATAATAATACAGTTACGACCACAAATGTTGTACGTCCTACAACTACCAAAAATATGGGTCACTTTGATGCATATTCCTCCACAAACTATAACTATAGAAACACAACGAATCAATCCATATATTCCTTACCACCGCCACCACCAACAACAATATCATCACATCCACTGCAACAACAACATCAGCCTACCCATCACCATCCTCCTCCCCTTCAACACCCAAATCACACACAACATCATTCTCAACATCAACATCAACATCAACACCATCATGTACGCCTTCATAATCATCAAAATGTAATTCATGTAATGGCGGCAGATTCCCGACCCCAAACACCAGATTATATTAAATCGTATCCGGTTATGGATACAACAGTGGCGAGTTCTGTAAAGGGAGAACCCGAACTTGACATTGGTAAGCGTTTATGATAAAATAACTAAAACATGGTCTAAAAAAAATTAACTTTGGATAGTCCAACCATTCAACGCCTCTAAGCGCAGTGTATCGTATGATTAGCGAATATTTTGGTAACATTTTTCATGAATCTTTGAGTTTTAAAGCCAGGAGTAGTCCTTCAACTAATAGGACAGATGAGACAGTGATTCGTTTAATTTTCTGCAAGTGCGATTATTTCAAGCATAGATTTAATTATAATATTGTGTCTAGAAATTACAACATAAGGACTAAGGCTTGTGCTTTTTTCCTTTTTCAAATAGAAGGGTCCAACTGAAACTGTGCTAAACGTACTGTACGTTCTTCATTATTTGTTATATTGTTAATACTCATGGTTTTTCATTACGTCAATAACGTTTGGCTTAAGGCTTTTTGCAAGCTTAGCCTTTCAAACTGACCTCGACTTTCCTGGTAATATTTCTAAGTGTCGGTGGTTTTACAAGTTCAAAGCTACAAGCGTGTGCAAATTCTAGCTGAAAAACTTTTTCACTTAACTACTGAGCAGGACTTGAACCCACATTTCTCAGTAAGTAGAAATAAAACTTAGTGGACATTAGCCAACTCGACTGCTGAAGGGTAAATTTGAATTAACCTTTTAAGATTTTTTGCTGTATTTATCATTTCTATAGTCCCCTCATAACCTGGTATGTTCGCTAGAAAGAGGCCTTATGTTGTTGGCATTCTCATGGCTCTGTGACTATGAAGTATTGAAGAGTTAAGCTGAAATTTAAATGAAACATTAAGACACATTCGTAATCCTTTTAAAAATGGGTCAAAACTCAAAAGTGGCACACTTCTAATGGACGAAAATGTATCGTAGTAGTACATATTTGCACTGGCTTGCCAAAAATGGACGGGAATAAAATTAGTGTGCCCATAATTTATAATAAAAAATTTTTTGATACAGAATTCGAATTTTAAGTAAAAATATACATTATTTCTTTATACAAATTCCGCGCCCACCTTATACATAGAAAGTATGTTACTTTCATTCTGAATCAATTTTAGTTGCATTTTACTCATTTTTTATTATTTCAAACTGAATTCTTCAAGTTTTTAAAAAGATTCCTTCCCGGACTGACCAACATTTAGGCGAAGGTAAAAAAAACTAGGGTAACGAATGCATTTTTATAGCCTCCACCTTAGTGATGAGGGTATACTAAGCTTGTTCTTCTGTTTGCAACCATCAGAAGGATGCTTCAGAGACTCTACAAAGTATATATATAAGAATCAAGATCTGCTGATCAAGAGATCAGCATCAAAAACTGAGTCGATTTAGACATGTATGTCCGTATGTCCGTATGTCCGTCTGTCTGTCTGGCTGTTTCGGCACTCTCACGGGCGTAAATTTTGAGATATTGAGCTAAAATTTTGTACAGACACTTTTAGTTGTTGCACTCAGATCATCATTTAAAATGGACAAAATCAGTCAAGAGTTATATATTTACCACGAAAAATTACGTATGACGTTGAAATTTGGTGTACATGTTATCCCCTTCACCGATGTGCCAAAAATGGGAAAACACGCCCCCAATTTACAAAAATTCATATGTATTTGTATATCTATTTCTGCTATGCCCATCGCTGAGGATGTGGATGGTATTTAAGGCCTCAGCCAAATTTTGTTTTCTTACTTATTTTGGAAATGAATAAATTATTTGACGGATATAAAAACCAACACTCTCTCTATCTCTTTCTTTCCCCCCTTCTCCCTCTACTGCTAATAATAATCACTTGTTTATAATTAATGAGGGTCAATAAACATTACTTTAAAAATATATTTTTATTGTTGTACATGAAATATATAAAAACAACAGTGACACACTCAATGCAAATCAAATTTAATTGTAGGTAATTTAAAAAATTATAACAAATTTGTTAAGTTTTAAGTAAATATGTAGGAATATGTGTTACTTTTACGTTACGACGGTATGTTTGATGTTACCCTGTATGTGTGTATAGTTGATTGTTAATGGATGCGTTTGACTAATCTTGCCTGGGTTTTAAAATTAAATCACAAGGTCATATATTCTAAACAGTGTGTGAGTGTGTGTGTGCGTAAACGTCATTTTCGAAAATAATTCCGCATTTTTAAGCGAACAACGTCAATACTGATGATGATGCACAACAAACAAATTCAGTAAAGTTTCCAAATAGTTTGGTTCAAGTCGACTTTTCCGATTTTTTATATGAAGTGTACATCAAGAGTTCAGTTTATTTGCATATATATTAATAGTTGAATGATTATTCAAAAGAGCTGCTGAAAAAAAATAATTAAATTTATGAATTTATTTCCATATTACGTTTTGTGAATGTCTAGGCACACTATTTGCGTTTTATGAATGTTGAATTGAGGCACACTATGAGTTAATGAACTCATCGACATCGACCTTCACGAAATATTGTCGCCTGCTATACGATGAAAAAGATCAAAAATTGCTTTTTTATATAGTTAATAAATTTCAATACTTTGTGCGTATAAATATTAAGTACGGTACTAAAGGAGGCTCCTTTGGATCAGGTGCGCGCTCATTATAAACCGCGCGACATTCAAGTTCTAAGTATACCAAGTACTTATTCATGCTCTTTAGTAGAGTTGAACTCTGATTAAAGAAAGAGTTATACGACCTCCGCACTTTTTACAACCAGGATAGAAAGGCTCATTATGAATGGTTCAATTTCATACCTTACAACACAACCCCGTAAACTGTAAATATTGAGTAAAAAAATGCAGCTCAAAATGTTAAAACTAATATACTTTAGGACAAAGCTTGTAAAAAAGAAAGGGATGTACTCTGTAGAGTCTAGAGATGTTGAAACCACTCTAGAAAGTATAATGTATGGAGGGTATAATGACTCACTTGATTTTATTGGAAAATCAACTAAACTCTTTATTAAACGCACACATTATTGTAATCCATCTTCATACGTCGATACTTTAGAAAGGAACAGCTCAGAACAGAAATCAATTTGGATCTAGGTTGGAATGAATAAATATTGAAATTGCTTTATTAAACTTCTAAATTTTTGTAATGAATCATTCAGAATATGTTTTTTCCTTTATTTTTTTGTTCATAACAAGTCTATGCTTCCGTGGTCTAGACTAAAATATTATCCAGATAAATAATTTATTTTATATTGTATGCAGATGTATTCATATATTTGTTTGACATTGAATATTTTTTGTTTTTGTTTTTGTTCGCCTTTTGTATGAGTTTGCTCTTAAAAAAAGACGGAAATCATTTTGTTGAATTATTGAAGAACCGGTTTTTGTTTGAAAGCAAAAGTTCATTGATTTTTGAAATTAATTTCGTTTATTGTTTCAACTGAACATTGGGGTTCAGGAAACTCTATTAAGGTTAATGATATGCAGCAATAAATACAATTAATGGTTAATGAAATAGTACCGCGTTTCCAATTTGAATGCATTCACCAAAGCGAAACAAACGAGTGACAGAACAGAATTACTGCAAATGGCCAATGCAAGAATATTTTTACTACGCAGAGCAATGTTTTGAAGAAAAATGTGTTTTGTTCTTCGCTAAACTTTATATTGAGTCGCATGTCAGTTAATCATGACAAGCCTTTTAGCAAATTCATTAAAATTTTCGAGTTTTGTTGAAAAATATCAAGAATTGCGGATTTTTCCTTAAAACGAACAGAGTTCTCCTTACTTAGAGTTTTCCTTACAAGACAAGGCTTGAAGTGTTGTAACACTACGAACAAGAAATCCAGGAAAAACGGTTTTGCACCATTTAAAAGCTTACAGTCTTAAAATTGATATGAATTTAGACTTTTATTTGTGTCAAGTCGAACTGAGCCACGTTTCTTTAATGTCGTTTCAAAATAAGCTTTTTATGCTACATTAAAATCGTCGTAGATGCTGTTACTATGGTCTGATCAAGCCCAAACTTGCACCGCTGAGTTCTTTTGATCAATATCTATTAAATAATGCCTACCAATCGTTCTATTGCACTCGAAGATGACACAATTAATCCTCGTAGCAAATGGAATTATTGTATTAAATTTCATTGGAAAATTTCAAAAATTGTGGTTGTTTGCCATATAATGAACTATTCGTTGTGAGCCAAGTGGTATTTTTCACTACAATGTAAAGTTGGAATCCTTGCAACACCACGAAAAATTAACGTAGAAAAATATGCTTGCATCGCATAAAAGCTTATATTCTTAAATTTTAAGTGAGAAAAAGAGAACTTTACTTGTGTGATTCATATCAAGTCGAATTAAGTCACTTTTCTAATCCAGTTTTAAACGATGATCTTCATGGTATTTTAAAACAATTACCGAAGCTGTGACAGTGAATTTGTGTGGTCACACACTATCGATTCGCATCGATATAAAAACTTGTCGAGAAATTTGCCAATTTCGGCCCTGCCAATGTTTGCCGTTGGTTTCTTTTTCAAGATTAACAAGATAGAAAAGTTCGGTTAAGACCGAAGCTTAAATACCCTCCACCTTTTATAATCCACTAAAAAATAAGTTCCTATTGCCATATTTATGTATATGACTATTTCAAGTACTTACGCAAATAGTGTTTTTTTTAAATTATAGGCGTTTGCGTTATTTAATCACGCCCATTTTTGGCACAGTGTACCACTTATATATATATCAAACTTCAACTTGATAGGCATAGTATTGTGCGATAAATAATTTTTTCGAGGTATGTTGAGATTTTCATTAATTGTGGGCGTGTCTCTTAACCGATTTTGCCCAATTTCAATACAAAACAGCAAAATTAAACTAAGAATAAGTGAGCCAAGTTTCAATTTGATATCTCAAAAATTACGACCGTGAGAGTGCCAACAACAGACGGACACACGGACAGACATGTCTCAAACGATTTCTCTTTTCAAGCTGATTAAGAATATATATGGTTTGTGGGGTCTCCGAGGCTTCCTTCGATGTGTTGTAAACGGATGATCAAAATGAATATACCCTCTTCCCTAAGGTGGAGGGTATGAAAATTATTACACTTTCTCGGCTTAATTTCGATGATAACGATCCAATAAATGTTTAACACGGCAAGAGATATTTCACATATTACTTTTTCCAATTAACATATGCGCTTTCGGTTGTTGGCGTTGAATCAAAAAAATTTCACTTTCATTTTTGTAAGGATTTCTATTAAAAAAATTTCACTTTTTTTGATCAAACAAACCAACAACAAACAAGATAGAAAAGTTCGGTTAAGACCGAAGCTTAAATACCCTCCACCTTTTGTAATCCTCTAAAAAATAAGTTCCTATTGCCATATTTATGTATATGACTATTTCATGTACTTACGCAAATACTGTTTTTTTAAACTATAGGCGTTTGCGTTATTCAATCACGCCATTTTTGGCACAATGTTGGATAACGGTACCACTCATATATATACCAAATTTCAACTTGATAGGCATAGTATTGTGCGATACATAATTTTTTAAAGATACAATTTTTTCGAAGTATGTTGAGATTTTCGTTTATTGTGGGCGTGTCTCTTAACCGATTTTGCCCAATTTCAATACGGAATAGCGAAATCAAACTAAGAATTAGTGTGACGAGTTTCAATTTGATATCTGAAAAATTACGACTCTGAGAATGCCAACAACAGACGGACACACGGACGGACATGTCTCAAACGATTTCTCTTTTCAGGCTGATAGAATATATATGGTTTGTGGGGTCTCCGAGGCTTCCTTCGATATGTTGTAAACGGATGATCAAAGTGAGTATACCCTCTTCCCCAAGGTGGAGGGTATAAAAAGTGAATAAGTAGTAAGTAAATGACTTACAATTTGTTTATTTTATTTCGCTTTTTTTCTTTATTTTCTTTGTTATTTTTATGTGTGCAGGGAGACAAAACCTTTTACCTGTACTTTTTTTTTATAATAAAATGGGAAGCCAGCAAAAAAACTTTTGGACATAAGGGTTAAGGTGGATTTTTAAATACTTTCTATCACTGTATACCTTGAATGAACTTAAAGAAATAGTGGGCTGTTGGACAGAACTTGTAAATCCTCCACCTTAGCGATGGCTAGTTATACTGAGTTTGTTATTGTAATAATGAAGCGTCAGAGATCCCACCCAAAGTATACAAATTCGTAATCAGCAGCAAAAATTGGGTCGATATGGGAATGTCCATGCGTATTTTTAGTTTTTAAAGTGTACAAAATCGGTTTGGAGTTACGACTACAAATCTATGCATTAGCCACAAAAATTGAGTTACAAAATCAAAATTCGATAATACCTGATAATATGTACCCCTTCAATCGAATTGCCAAAAATGGGCGCAAGGGTATGGCAGACACACTCACAAGTTACAAAAATTTATACTTGGCGCAAAAGTCTACTTGCATGTTAACGTCTAATGTATACACTATTAAATGGCATAATCAGGTACAATATATGCCACGCCTACTATGGAGAAAGTGATGGAGGGTATTTGTTATTGGGCTTAAGTCAAATTTACTGCATTTACTTGCTGGCTTTGCCTCTTTGACAAACTATTTACATATCGATCCAACTTATTTACAGTACACAACCGCTAACTATCCAAATCAAAATCTGTAAAAATCCAAGCAGAGCTTTAAAGAAAACGAACACCAACTGCTGCTGGCAACAAACCATACACACTCAAACACACCATATAACCAAAGAGTGCAATGAACGGAAAAATATTACAAAAAAAAAACAAATCAAACCAAACGAAACAAAACAAAACACAAGAAAAAATTAAACACATAATGACTTCTTTTCTGTTCATCACATTGACAATGAATAGCTAAACACAACACCATGCACATGCAGGCCAAACAAACTTTACACGTTTACACTTCAAATATGTATAAACAACAACACATCGATAATATATCAATGAAAAAAATATATATATAACAACAACAATAACAACAACGTAAAAAGTTAATAAAATACCAAATAAAATAATAATAATAACAACAACAACAAATACTAATAATAGTAATAACAACAAAATCACATAGTATGACTAAACCGACTGGTGGACTGGCGCTGGTGTTGCTTCGGCGTTTCAAGCGCCAAAATGCACACAATTACAATAACAAAACAAACAGCTTGTGCAGCATATGCTGAACACTGAACATCGATATATGGCATTTGTTGTTGTTGTTATTGTTATTATTGTTGTAACTATTATTATTCATGGCTGGTTTACGAACCAACCAACATTGCATTGTCTACGCTCTTTACACAGTTAATGATGATGATGATGATCATCATCAGTTGGTTGATGATCATCATTAACGTCATTTATTACAATAGTTGGCTAATATGCAAAAATTTCGTGTTGTTGCTATTATATACCCATACACACAAGTATGTAGAGTTGGCAGGGCATTGATCTCTTTAATACGAATGCAAACGAAACGAAACGAAACGAACTGTAATGAACAGAAATCCATACTTATAAAATAATGAGTGCCAAATGCCAATGAACTGTAATGAAATGCTGTGTGAGTGTGTGAGTGTGTATTGTGTGGGTTTTGTTTTTATTTTATTGCTGTGTAATAATAGTACGTGGGGTAATTCATATAAAATTCATTTATAAGTAATAAAATAGTTTGCAATTAATCGTTAACTGTTTCTAATGCCATTTATGGGTTAATAATATTTGTGTGCTTAACGATAATATTTTTTATTTTATTAAATGTTACTTACCTACACACACACATATAAAATAGAAATCGAAATATTGTAAGAGAAAAAATCGTGAATATTTTTTATGAAATCGATAAGATGAGATGAGAAAATTCGAAAGAAATAGAAATTATAACAAACAAACAAAAAAATCAATTTGTACAAGTTGGCACAGGACCGGGCTTAAGACAGAGAAAGGCTTAAATAGTTTAATTCAAGCTCAAGTGGTTTAAGCTATGGTTTCGTTTACCCAGCTAGGGTGTCTTCACTAATGTTAGCTTGAAGACACCAATAAATGCTACCTTGGGGATCCTTCTACGCTCCTCTCGATCGGTACAATTGAAAAAAGGACAACAAAAACACATTTATTATTATCTTAAATGTAATCCTAGTAGAAAGTTTTTTTCTCACACCCGCCAACCCAATAACCAACTTAACTAATATACTGCTTTCTGCAAGAACTGGAGGATATAATAAATACAAAAATAAAAAATCCATTGCAACCTATATGTTTATTTACGCACATCTCCACTTGTTACATAATATGTTGCACAGGAGGGATATAATTTTTTTCAAGTTCACCCATACAACACAACAACAGAAGAAATGGGAGAAAATATATAACAAGTTGGCATAAACAATAACAAGTTTTCGACGACTTTCTTCGCGCACACACACAATCGCATACACACAGAACCGATTCCGAAAAGAGAAAGACTTTCTTTTTCTACAGCACACAACAACTTTAATCATTCTAATGATAGTAGACATTCTCTCTCCCAAACAAGTTGTACAGTGTGTGTGTGTGTGTGTGTATTTTTAAGCATTCCACTTTTAACTTTCTTCTTACCTTGTTAAGTAAGAGGCAATGGAGCTAATGGAGGAAAGGAGATGACTGGAGAGTGTGGAGATGTGGAAGCTTACGTGTGCAATACAATGCAGTTGTTTGTGTGTTTGTTATGATATGAAGCAGGTTTTTGGTGAAAGTTATGTAATCGTGTTCTGTGCGGCAAATTGTCTTTTTCTATTTTTTTTATTTAACACATACACACTACTTTCGACTTTCTTCTTCTTCTTCTTCTTCTTCTTCTTTGTCTTGAGTGGTTATTTCATAATGTCTTAATAAAGAAATGCTTTGTACAGAGAAAGTTGTGCATTTATGAATGAGTGTGTGTGTGTGTGTGTGTGTGTGTGTGCTTGTTTGCTATTGTAAGAAAGTAAAATGAGCATAAAAAATATTGGCAAAGGGCGATTGATTGTTGGGGTTTTATGGAAAAGGGTAGATGGGGAGAAGAGTTCATCTGAGATAATGAAATATTAATTTTGTGTTTTGTTGTTGTTTTTTTCAGAATTTGATGGTACTACTGTATTGTGCCGGGTGTGCGGCGACAAGGCCTCTGGCTTCCATTATGGAGTTCATTCGTGCGAAGGATGCAAGGTGAGTCCATCAAATGAAAATCTCCCTCTAACAACATGATCACATCTTAGAGTTGTTTAAGAATGTGTGCAAAATGAGTACTTTTTTATGTATTTTATATAAGTGAGGAGTTAAAACAATTCATAAACGCTCTATACTTTCCATGTGTAGCACGCGTACTCTTTTTTTGTGCGAACATCGGTGAACATTTTAAAGTCATTAGTCAAGCGCGACCGTATAATGCTGTACACAAGGTTCCCAAAGCCAAGTGTTTAACATTTTCACCAATTTTATCACATAACAAATAACTCTCTCTGTCACTCAATACAGTGTTTCTTTATACATTCGGATGTTTACTATTTTCCGAATAGAATGAACCGAATATTAATGTTCTACACCATTTTAAGCTTAAATTGAGAACTTCCAAATTATAATTGAGAAATTTAAGTTTTATCCAAATTGAAATTGAGAAAATCAAAATTGAAATTGGGAACTTCCAAATTGAAGTTGAGGGAATGCACTTTAAAATTTAAATTGTAAGTTAAGAAAATTAATATTGAAAATTTATGCTTCAAACTTAAATATTTCATTCCATATATTTTATTCGTATGTAGTAAAAACAACTTAAAATACATATATACATGCATAGATAAAAACTTTATAAATGATTCTCTTAAGTTATATTAACAACACTTAATTTAAGTGAAATACAACTCCACCTAGAGTAGGCGAACAACGTTTAGCGTACTTAGAAAGTATTATTGACGAAGCTAAACTAAGGTTGACAAGTGGAGATTGTGCTAGATATGTTCAACATACAATCTTTTATGAAAGAGCTATTAATTTAGAGGATATGCCAGTTGGAATGTAATGATGCAATTTTCCAATTACATACATATCATCGCAAAAAATGATAATGTTAGGGAGCCACAAAAAAAGCGTATTTTGAAACTGTATTCGGGAAAAGTCGCCCATTCAAAATTCAAACGACTTTCAACAGCGGTACGGTTGAACGATGTTACGCAGCTTTGCTCTGACAGATTTAATTACTTTTAATGTACACGCAGTGTGTAGGTGTGTTTACATACATGCCTATGTTTCCATATTTTCTTTGAACCTTTTCAGGCGCATAACTCACATTGAAGCTTAAGTTGCTTTAACTTTTTCTTTCTTATGTCTCTTGCGTCAATTCTGATTTGATTTTATTCTTTTTTTTTGAAGCCAACTGTTATTTACTTTTTCTCTCCAGAACAAAGCGTAGATACACATACAGTTCATTATATATGTGCACATCGTTATGTCGCTTCAACCTTGGAAAAGTAACTTGCCCCATTCCCTCACATATTGTAGAAATTCCGGGCACTCATTTCGTATCGCTCTCAAGGGCAAAGGTCTTGACGTCCTTGATTTCAGTTAATATTCGATTGTGTTGTTGCTGTGACGATTGGTTGGTGCGTATAATACAAACACACATATCCACAACGTAATCAACAGTGGAACCCAACACAAACTGATCGTTACGAAGTCTCCTTTTTTGTATTTTTTTTTACTTTTCAGCCACTATTGTCTCTGTTATTACTCCGATTTTCTTTGACGAACATTAACACAATCTCAGCCCAAATTCTCTAATCATTAAAAAGCGCAACGTTGAAAATTATTTTATTCAAATAGAGAGAAAAAGAGTCTTCTCAAGTTCAAGGTTAACTAAATATGACGCTTACGTCTCACAACTTATTTGTTTATTGTTTTTAGTATTATACTCATGTAGTGAAGTCCTTCTCTCGCGGCAACTGTCTCTTTTTCTCTTTGTGATTTTCCTGTGCGATTATAATAAAAAAATCCCCCTTAAACCAGTTTAACTAAATTTGAAGCGATCCCACAACACAATTCAACAAACTATCAGTGTGGGTACTTATATACAAACACTTAGGCACAATATATTACAACGTTATAAACCCCACTCTTACATATTGTAAAAGTGTTATACAAACCCATTCAATGTCAAATACTGATGATCCATAATCTGATCATTAAGCGAATGCCGAACAAATGCATTTAAGCGTTCTTAAAAACTTTAAACTATTGTGTGATGATGTTTAATGATATAATAAACTCGTAGTTGCTGCAGAAGTTCAGGAAAACCGTTATTTTGTTACCTTAATCTTTAAATAATAATATTATAGCAATTATATGCATTCAAGGATAGAGTGCCTCCGATTTTAAATCTTAAAAGACACAACGCTTCCTATACTCATGTCTTGTTCTTGATCAGCGTCAAAACTAAGAAACTATGTAGTCATGTTTGTGTGCGTGTGTCTGTTGTTGGCACTCCTAAGGTGGCAAAAATGAACATATTTATCTAAAATTCAACGCAAACACTTCGCCAAACCACTCAAAATTTTAAATAAGTCAAGTCGTTTAGAAGGCACGCCCACAATCGACTGTTTACTGTTGACACTTGTTTTATATAAATATTTGCTATTAGCACATGCATAGTTATAGCAAAAATGGGCGTGGCTATATAACATAAACTCTCAAAATTTACAACAAACGTAATATACTTGATTTTCATGCTTCATGTGGATTTTGTGTAATATTTTATCAAAGAGTTTATATAAAAAACACATCAGTTACTAAAAAAGATTGTCGCTACCAACAAACCAGGCATACTGAGTACTTCCGTACATGTAATGAAGCGAATCGGACAAATACCCATACATTTACATATCTACCTAAAACATGCACTTTGTCGGTGGATATCTAATATTTTTCATTTACCTATAGAACTTCCCTTCGAGGTTTACAAACAGAGTTGGTAGGGATAGGTAGGTAGGTAGGTAGGTACCTCATGCATAAAATGGTGCCACCAACAGCAACAATAACAAAAAACATTAGGGATGATTGTGCATATGGGTGCCTCGATGTGAGTGTGTACGTGCATGAGTTTGCATGTGGTTGATTGTAACATCGGTAATTGACCAGCCATGGGATGTGAATGAACTCATTCAATGTCAACACGTTGGTTGCTTAACATACAATGCACTCTCTGCAATCATGTGAACAACAACAGCAAATTAAGAAAAAGAAAAGAGAGAATACCAGCCAGTGTGTAAAATACTTGCACACATGCACAAAACATAAACAAGTACTTGTTGTATGTGAGTGCATATTAAACATGTAAAGTGCTCGCGTAGTGTACTTGAGATACACTAAATAACTCTAACTGAGAGACTGCTAACGACGTAGTGCATGTACTAATGCTGTGCTCTCTGTATTTTTCTGTAGATGAGTTCTATCAGAGACCTATAAGTACATTTGTTTACACGTATTTAGGTATTTATGCTCGTACTGTGCATTTTCTTTGTCTCTCTCATTCCTCGTCTCTTTATCAATCTATCTCACTCGTTTAATCCTTCAGATGCTTAAGAGTACACAATTTGGAGTAAACTTTCCATTTAGTTGTATGCACAATTTATTCGCATTTTATCGTTGGCGGATGAATGCATTTTTTTTTTTTGAAGCTGATGTCCTGTTATTGTTTCATTTAGAACAAAATATTATCTCTTTATGTCGATCAATTGAACGCCTTTATATTTTTCTTTTTATATTTCATTAAATGAATTAACAGATATAACGGACATTTTTAGAATTTTTTAACATTTTCCAAATGAAACTGAAGCTACACGACTTTTTAATCAACCACTCAAGCCTTGTTTTTTGATATACTCGACCACTATGCCTCTTTTGTAATGAATCTTTATTGTATATTATTTAAAAGAATTTTTTAAAAAATTTAGAAACATTTATGTTGTAACATAACTGGGTAGCGAGGTATAACTTAACATACTTAGCTTAGCGTAATGTAGTATATAGTTACGTTAAATTTCTATGTTTGCTTGAGACTCTACAAAGTTTATGTAATACTAACTAAGCAAAAACTAAATGGAACTAGGCACGTCCATCCGTCCATCTGTTGTTAGCTTTATCATAACATCTCCAAAAATTAAAAAATTTTCATTTCGTAAACTTACATTTCGTACATATGTAGCTGCTCACACATATTGAAATTAGTCAAAAAAAATGTATCAAGTGCCACGCCCACAGACAACACAAAATTATCTATTAGCTGCAAAAATCAAGATACAGAGTTTAAATTTAGTGCACCTATATGTAATTACCGCATGCATCAGTGTATAAAAAATGTACCTGGTCGGATAATAAACACGACCTTTAGTTACAAAAAACTTGAAATGGCATTTAATCCGTTTTGTAGGTTTATACATAATACATAGAACATATATACTATAAAGGTCAAATGCCACGCCCACAATCACCAAAAATCTAATTATTAACTACAAAACTAGAGCTATAAAGTTGAATAAGTTATATGAGCGCATCGAGCGAGATGCCAACAGTGGGCATAACAGGATAACAGACATGCCCACAATTTACAAAAATTTCACTTCATTCATTTTCATTCATTCACTTCGTTTAGGAATATTTTCAATTCAGTTAGGAATAAATGAAGAAGTTAATAAAGGACGTAGCTGTGGAGGGCATTTAAAATTGGACGGAAGCGAAATTTGGTTTTTTTTGCTTATATTCTCTTAAGTAATATATTTAAGCAAAAAGTTATTAATAAATTTAAATAGTGCAACTATTTTTATATCAATCGATTCATCAATATTATGCATAATTTCAAAATAACTGCTTTATAATAATAATAAAATAAGTGTTAAATTCATACCCGTTGATGGGTTATCGTATGAACGCAAACAAAAACCCTGGATTTTTGCACACAACTTCTCATGCATTATATTCAGCTCTCTGCGCTTTTATGCATGTATGTGAGCAGCAGCATTTACACATATTGTGTATGCATGAACGTAAAGGTGAATGAACTAAAGTGCACTTGAAACCTCCTGACACAAACTAACTTGCTCATTTACTCACTCATCCGTACACTAGAACCAGAAGCTCATACACATACTCGCACATGCATGAAACTATTTTTTATGCCAATCATATTTGGTTCCCTTCGAAGTTTTTGGCAAGAGTTAGGAAATTGTTCACTAATGCCATTCAGCTCTTTAGAATGTTCCTTCTTTTTTTCAATTTTTCAATTGATAACAAATTTCCGCTTCTCCCCTTCGTAATATTCATCAATTTGTGAGTGCATATGAGTGTGTTGGCAAGAAGAGTTCATTGTACTCGGCCATTTAGGTCAACAACCTCAAATTGCTCTATTTAGGTTAAGACCATGCAGGGTTGTTAATATCTCAAACATGAAATACAGCACAAACACACTTTCTATATATATGAAATGACTAACATAGCACTCTCGTCCATTCTATATTTAAACAGTAAGATAGTAAGAACTCGATGCATTTCATGTACAAATAATTTTACATTGAGACTCTCTCTCTCTCTGTATCTCTCTGGAGAGTTGTACTGCTAAACAGAAAACTAAAGTGCTTACAACGCCCCTCTATATATACAATAATGAAGCATTTAAAAAAATTTACATCAATACCTACATTATAGTATAAAAGATATTGAGAAGAGAGAGAGAGAGAGATAATACACGGCTCTATATTACACTTTTCCACTCAACTCTTACTCAATACAATTTAGTTTAAATTGTAAAAAAAAATTTATAAATTGCATTGCCTACTTTCGGACGTCCTATTAATTTCATCGATATATTATTGATATGTGTGCGCGTATGGGCAATTCTCCATCAACTCTCATAAATATACTTTACAATTTTGCCAGAGACCTCTATCTAACTCAATTTAACCCATCGCATGCTTTCTGACAAAATATTGTATAAAAGCTTGCTTGCTACTCACAAATTCGTGACGTCAATTCGACGGTATTATTACAACAGCAACACAAACACTAGAAAGCTCCTTTTATCAGTTTTTTATTGTTGTTGTTGTTTTAAAAAAATGTTGCCGATATTTTTGTTAAATTGAAAATAATTGACAAGTACGAAGTTGAATGCATTACAATTGGGTTGAGGTAAATATTCTGTTTGTGACAAAAACAACAGCAACTTTTTATTTTTCTAACAATATGTATGATTTATAATAACAATAGAAAGTAAATACGATTATAAAAGTGGTAAATGAGTAATCGGAGGGGGAACAATTGACGTTTCTTTAGCTTATTCACCTTCCATTACTTTGGGCCAATCTGATCCTTGGGGTTTTTTCTCCCTATTAGTTTTTCGTGTGCAGATGTATAATACTAGAAATCGGAAATAATGATTAAAAAACTGATTCGATCGTGACGATTATATTTATACATCAAATGAAGGTCCAGACGCAGTAAAGTGTTGCCAGCAAAAACAACTAAAATTATTACAATCCGTTTTACCCTACTATAATTTAATACCCTACACCGTTATATTGATTATAGTTGTCATATAAAAGTCACTTTGTAAAAAGAGCGAGTTCTGCAAATGCTGCTCTGAACGATTTTTAAGCTAATTAAATGGGAGCTTTTGTCACATACATACTACTACAACTACTTAGTCTTAATTGACTGATCAGGTCCATTTTCAATTTTAGTTTTAGGCCATCAAACTTAACTCTGCGCTAAATTTTATCTTCTCTAATGTGGTTTCCTAACGTGGTAGTTTAAAATCCTCAGCTGCAGCAGAAGCTGCCACAGTGTCCTGACTCATTTGGTCATTGACTATCGATTGGTATACAAATTTTGATATAAAGAATTTTTCTAGAAATCGATCGCTTTTTGGCCAGCGTCCTTCACATTAACAAACGGTATTCGCTGAAATGAACGCGTTGTCAGTTAGAACGCGCTGAGTAGGACAGTGTGGGCACTGCTTGTTTGCACGAAACATTATTAACATTTCGCAGATTTTTAAAAGTTAACAACAAAAACAACAATAACAAAAAACCTTCAACAATCACCGTTTGCTACTACATTTAGGTAAAAAATTTTGATATGCAATAACGAATTTTTTTTTATGTTTTATTTTTGAAATATCGTCGATATTGAAGGTGTTGTTATTTTTGTAAATTCGTTGCTAAGTGAGCAGAGACTTCTGCAATTTTGAGTTAATTTTTTCTGTTTTTTTTGTAATGTCTTTCTTTTCTTATTTATTATTGTACCACCACCACCTTTGGGTTGGCGATGTAGTTGCTTTGTTGAAACGTTTGCCACTAGCAAAAATATAAATTCAGCCGTTACACTGTCTCAGGGTCTGTCTGTCTGTATTTTGTCCGTCTGCGAGGATTTTAAATATATGTGTGAAAAGTCTTGCAAAACGCACGCCCTCTGTACAGGGCATATTGAAAAATAATAATTTTTTAGCGCTTTTTAATATTTTTACTTGTGAGCACGAAGAAAAAGTTGGAAAAATTGAAAAAGTTGATATTTATACAATTCAGACGACGAAAGTGTCCACGGCTGGTGTCCAAAAGTTGGCCTTAGCTTAACGTAGCATTTTTTACATGCTTTTTTTTCGTTTCGATATTTTAATGTTTGCTGCTTTAAAACTGGGGCGAGGGCATAGTGCAATGAACTGCATTTTCGTGTATGGCTGAGTGTACGTGTGTACGTGTGTACGTGTATGTAACAAAAGCAACCAAACTAAACTAAAACGACTGAACTGCAACTAATGTGTGTTGGGTACATTAACACAATCAACAACGAATGCAATGCCACTGTATTTGTACGTTACTTAGTAGGTACGTACGTGTACGTTTGTTTGTGTATGACATTTAAGCATGAAAGCATCGAAGCATCGAGATCGAACTGTTTACATTGAGCAAAATTTGTGTGTGGGACTTTTTTCTTATTTTACTTGGGGGCGTATTTTTTATATTACACCCATTTTCAACATGTATTCTAATAAATAAATTTTACTTTTATTATGCAAATTCCTTTTGTTAATGGGCGTGGCTAATATTCTATTTTATTTATTCTAAAAACGTGTTTGTTAGCCGACCACAGCTATTTTGGGCGCATCTATAGATGGCACAAGTGGACATATTTATACAAAATTTCAATTTTATATCGTTAGTGGTACATAGGTAGATTTTGTCGATTGTGGGCGTAATCCTTGACCGATTTTACCCAATAGCGATCTCCGTGCATAAATTAGAAATGTCTGCAACACCTCTTACAACCAACAATAGACGGACAGACAGACATAGTTGATCAGCTAATAAAGTTACGTATGAGGATATAAAAGCAACCATACATGCGGACGCACAAAGAGCTGATATTCATCAAAACTATTTATATGCTGCGTAGGGTACTGAATGGTGGCGGTATTGCTTATTTTTTTGCTCAGCAGGTCTGTTAGATATGAAGCTGCTGGCCCACATCTGGAAAAATCACCATTGTAACTATAAAATTACAACAACCTCTAAAAAGCTGCCTGGCTACCTACCTACCTACAACTCCACAAGTCATAATAATACATTCTTATAATAACAATAATAATAATATTTCTTACTGCGCCAAGTCATTACATTTTGCTGTTAATTCTGCTTCTGTTTCTGCTGCTGTGTAATTTACTATAATGTTCAGAGCAACGACAACGAAATCAAGCAACGCAGAGTAACGGAGCGCGCTCAGTTCATTGAAAAGAAATGAATTTTTTTCCAATAAGCGGCAAAAGAAACCAACTGTTAAAGCACGAAAATGGCGAGCAAATTAAAATGTGTGTGTGGGTATGCAAGTCATGCTAAACACGTGTATACAAAATATTCACTATAATGCATGTATAAATGGTGTGCGTACACTTGCTTCGGTGGTATGCTTGCACGCAACCCGTGAACTCGTTATAATGTTGCACCGCAATCATACAAAATTTAGTTGATGTGTATCAAAATGAGTGTGAGATGACAGACCTGTGTGTGTGTGTGTGTATGTGCACACTACAACCCTTGATCACGATGACCTAATTATGTTCCATTCAACTCAAGAACAATTTTCTTTGTCCCTGCCGCACTCTTTGTATGTTACCTACATACACTGATATATAGAAAGATAATCGGTAGAATTTAAGTGCAAAAGTGCAAATGGAACACACAATTGAACGCTTATGGATGGATGCAACAAACAAGAAGTTTTGTTTTTGTTCTATTTTGAGTTGAGGGTCACAAGCATGCCTTTCCGTAGAAAGTTCCCATTGGGCAGCAAAAATAATTTACAAATAATGAAATTATGACCAAGAACAATAAAATAAGAAGAAGAATAAGGAGCACAATATTTATATTGTTCTGTGCCTCCAATGGACTTTTATTAAAAAATTTGAATTGAGAACTTTGCCAAATTAAAGAAAAAATCAGGGCAAAAAAAGGGAGAGAAAAAGAAGACAAAATTATATTATATTTGGCGTAGACCAGGTCTTAGACACCCTGCGCATTCCTACATAACTTAGAGGCGTGGCATGTGTAGAAATGCTTTTTTTATTTTAATGTCTTATTGAAGTAGATCGACGGCTCATTGGAAAAGTTAAATACGTACATGAAATGTCAACTTTGAACCTTTACTCTTTGGTTATAACAGATTTTTATTAATAGAGGGCGTGGCACAAAATTCCGGCTCAAGATCTCAACATTTTCGAGCACACGTGTTCCTACCTTGTAGCTTCATATTTGTAACTTTGACGGATTTGTGTCGATTGTGGGCGTGGCTGTTAGCCTAATTCACTTGAACTAAGAATGTTTGTTCCAAACTTCGGCTCAGTGTGTAAATTTTTGCAACTGCAAGCATCACCAACAGGCGCACAGGCATGCGGACAAGCAGAGATTTGCATTTACGAAAACCAAGAGGGATCTCTGAGCCTTCCTATTAAGTGTTAATTAACTGTCAACAAAGGAACAGACTTAGCATACCCTCTATTCTGTAGGGAGGGTTATAGAGATACAATAAAAGCAATAGCACTATTAGGGACAAACTAAACAATCACACACAAAACAAATGTCATTGAACTGAACTGACAACGTAAAGGCAAACATTACTACAAACAATTCAACAACCGGAGTTGACGCAGAGACAACGCAGAGAACTGGCAGATGCACCAGCAGAGGCACCAACGAAAGTACCGTAGCTGGTTATTTTTTGTTTTGTTTTTGCACGAAGTGCAATGACTTTCGTTTCAATGACTTGACAGAGAGAGAGAGGGAGAGAGAGAGAAAAAGCACAATATAAACATAAACGCAAGTCTTCCCATATGAAATAGTCAGCAACACAACAAGAAAACTCAACCATTCGCATTCACTGTAGAGTCAACCACAAAGCACAACGTATGCATTAAAATCCCAATGGATTCACTCATATTTCTCTTTAACTCTTTCTCTCGCTCTCTCTCTCTGTCTCTCCTTCTGTTAATTTTTTGTGAAAAACTGCACAAAATCCAAAATGAGGCCTTCGGTATAAAATCTAGCAACAACAACAACAATTCAAACTAAATTTTGCACTCAATTCATCTTTAGCACTTCACTTTACTAACAAGCAGAGCGGGCTGCCTGCCCGATTACAGGAAGACCTCATAAAATGATGTTGTTGGTGTAGATAGTAAATGTAAATGATGTAGATGTGTGTTTCACCTTTTTTTTTGTATTCATAACTCAACTCCACCGTTTCACTGCGAACTGTTTCGAAGACACTGAACCGAAGGTTCATTGACTTTGTAGCAGCGGGCAGCAGCGACGTTCGTACAATTTATGCTGCTGCTACTAATGCTTACGCTTTATGCAGCACAATGTATTTTCTTCTTCTTCTGAATTACTGAAGTGCTACAATGTGTCACACTCCCTCCATTCAGATCCTTCGGTATCAAGCGAATGAAACCGGAGAACGGTTCTTTTTTGTCGTGTTTTGATTTGTATCCTTTTTAAAAAGCTGGGTTGTTGGTATGGCTATACATATATGTATATTTCACACTCTCTCTCTCTCTCCACTAACAACTCTTTCTTCAGCTGCAGATTATATATGCTCCAATTTTTCTTCTCCCTTGATAATACAAGCATCTGTAAACTCGAAACGAAACTTTTGTCATTAGAAATATATCTCTTTTGGCCAAGGGGTTAAATGACCGTTAGTATTAAAAGTTAAAATGTTACTTATGCCTAAAAGATGAGATGCTTGTGGCCTAAGGAAATACAGCTGTGGTGTGATATGGAAATGGTTGGGTGCCTACTTCTCGGTTAACGCTGTCCCTGAGATATAATTTCTAAGTAATTGTAAAATTCGAAATTGACGATTTTGGCTTATGTAAAGAAGACATCTTTTAAACATTAGTTTGCTTTAATATTTATAGAGGGAGGTGGCGGCAATATGAAACTTTTCTGTGTTTATCACTTGTTAGGGAAATATCACTCATACGCCAGGTAGAACAAGTTCCATTTTTCTCTTAAATACTCAACGCTTCGGTTGAGAGGTATATTAATTATAAAATTATATTCTACCATATGACAACAACAACAAAACGTTACATTAAATGGTTCTTTTTGAACGGCCGCCCATATCCGTCATTTATTAATGAATCGTTATACAAAATAAGAGGCGGATTTAAAACTTCTGCACCACCATCTGCACACATATGATGTGGATTGAAAGGACTTAACGAAAATGGCATCAACTAAATCCAAAGTAAGGGCCGAACGAAAATCATAGTTTTCATCGACTTTGGAATTTCCCACATATTTTTAGCTCTTATCAGAATGCCATGCAGAAGACTCAAAACTGTAATACGTGCCACATGGCAGTCGCTTCAAGAAGACCGCATTCCAATTTGTTTCTGCTCTTTATGGCATGGACGAATAAAGGGCTGGTCAAGCAGAATGTCTTCAGCTGCGTTACGTTTTACTAAATCCAATATGGCGACCGCTTAAACAAATTACTTATTATTTCTATTCAACATGGGTGTCAAATGAGACGAGTAGAGTGTCAGTTGTCCTTTTAGATTAAATACGGCGGACGTCTTAAACTTTTTTATAAAAGACACGGTTAGCAATCGCGCCCACAAATTGACAATAATCTCATAAAAGTGAATTCAAAAAAGTTGAAAGATTTCTCACTGGAAAACCATCCCCTTAAAACCCGCCCACTTTATAAACGAATAATGGCCACTCACTTGCCTTTATCCAGAATATCCAAGATGTGCTTTAAACCGCAGTTAATTTGTTTTTAGTTTAGTGCGTACTTAAGTTAAACAATATCCGCTGCGTAACCCATACAAACAAATATCCAAGAACGATAAGTCACACTTTGGTTAGAAAAATATTTTACGTTCATAAATTTATTTAAATTGCATTTAAACACATATAGACTGGCAGAGTCTTCTCATTTAATTTCACTTCCTTTTTATTTTATTTATTATATGTACACAGTGCACACACGCCCATATGCACTATTTATGTGCACATTAAACCTAGTTTAACTTAATAAAAGAGAAAAATTCAAAACAAAACAAAACAAAACGAAACAAGTACACACGAAAAAAAAAAGAAAGAAATTAAACTCAGTCACGTTCTCAACCAGAGTTCAGTCAACTCAAGAACATCTGAACTCGCAACAGCAATAATAATAATATTAAAAAAGAAACAAATAATAGCAACTTAATAAAACCTAACCTAACCTAACACACTGCGAACACAATGGTGCCCATTAATAAGAAAGTGACCTAAGTCAACTTTCCTAAAAAATATCAAAATATGAAAATTTATGAAGAAATCTGTGCTTTATAATTATGGGCACACACAATTCAGCAGTATGACGGCCATGCCCACAAATCGTACAAGAAGCCTACATTTTGGTATATGTTGTTAATTTGAAAATTCTACCTTATGCGGCACAAGGTAGCATAACGTATCCAACTTAGTCAAGTATCGACGCTGGAGTGATTACAAAATTTTGTATCGACATTCACATGTATTCACTCAGCACACAAACTCGAAGCTTAACAACAAGTGTGTGTAGTATTGATTTTGTTCGTTTATGTATAATATGTGTGTGCATGTGTGTACCAATACCGTTATCTTATGCCAAGGCATTCTAGCATATACACACACACACACACGGCATTCATTCAACTTGTACGGGTTTCGGTTTGGCTGCTATGCCACACCATGAGTGTATGTAAGTATTTATATGCTAAGAGCTATTGTTCTGTTGGGTTGTTGTTCGTTTATTTGTAAATTGTACAACACAGGGGCAAACACAACTGATACGTGTATAAAACAGAAAACCCAACCATAACAACAACAACAACAACAACTGTACTAACATGATTTGAGTTCAGAAACTGAGAAGTAGATAGAGAGTCGAATAGAAAGCATTTGCTTTTGCCTAGACTTTGACTGATAATATATGTAAAAAAAAAAAAAAAAGAAAAATAATTTTTAGTATGTACTTTAGTATGTATGCATAGTTATCTAGGAATGACCGAATTTTTACCGTTACCTGGATTTTGGCTCACAACAATTACAATAACACCACCAAGTACATTTTTATTCATTATGTGTCTTGTGTTTATGTTTTTATGTGAACGTATGTATAGATATGTGCGTGTATTGAATGGTGAAGTAAAAGAAGAAAGGTAAATGACCGACCCCACGTAGTAGTAGTAGCTGGTAAGTTGTTGTTTTTTGTTATTGCTTTGCAAATACCACACGACGCATAAGATTAGTGAAAAATTTAAGAATACTAATAATAGGAGTACAAGGGGAGTGACAAAGTTAGTACAATGTGAAGATGGTCAAAATATTTAAAATAAGTGTTAGAATGGATTAATCGTCTGCTTGTGTCCATATATTCTTGCAGCAATTTTTTAAGAAATTTCGATGAAATTTCGTATGAACCCATGAGCATACAAAAGACGGATGGACAGACATTAATTAAGTTGATTATTTTAAACGGTCTAAGGCTACTTTTTGGATGGGACAAAGTGAGAAGAGATGTTCCTTCAAGGTTGTGCTTGTGTTGTCATAACATGTTGTTTCTATAACAGAATACAGGATTCAATCAATATGAAGAAACTCAGGTATCCTCTCAACAATTTGCAATAGAATTATTTTTACAACAATTTACTTTTATTTTTCAGGGTTTACTTAATTTATCAAGTAATTAACAAATACACAATTTTTCGAAAAAAAGTTCAATAAAAGTGAACCAAAAAAAACTACATTCAAATCTACATCTATGTAGATACAAACCATAGGCATGGCAGGTACAGGTGTCACACTGTAAGGCGGATTCTGCGCCACATATAATGTTTCACAAATTGTTAGCCATTGCCTAACTGCGCCCACTTTTTGTATACATTTGGACGATTGGGCCACTTTACCATTGGAGCATTTTTACCTAATAGGTGCACTTTTGCGTGGGAGTGGCCCTCAACCGATTTCATTATTTAAATAGAAACCTGTTCTTAGAATTTTTGTACTAAATGTCATCTAAATTCCAGTTTTTTGCCATTTAAGCGTTTCAATAACAAGCAGGCACATGGACAATAGAAACTAGAACAACAAGTTTGAAATTTTTTAGCTTCCATTTTTTTCCTGGCAGCACATGTGCCAAAATTTTATAATAAATTTGTTCGTATATCAAACGATTCATAATCAAAATCTGTCCGTCTGTCCATGTAGATTTGTGCGCAAGCTAGAGATCGCATTTTTTGATATATTTTAACAAAATTTAGTAGAAAGTAATGTTTTGGTCCAAAAACGAACTCTTTTAAATTGGACGAAATTGAACCGTTTCTAGAACCCCTGTTCAGATAACGACCCATTATAAAGAAATTTGAAATTAGTAGAAATTGAATTGGTGACTAAAATGGATGAATGGATGGTTTCCCAAATTCCACTTCCTCCTCCTTGAAGGCAGAAAATAAACTTAGTGTAATAAATTAGGCACGAGTTGAGGCAAACTATTCCACATAGTAGAATATCATAAATCTCTTATTACGTTTAAAATGATTGCGTAAATAAATGGCGACAAATGTACAGAGAGGTACGTACGCACACATAATATTCTCATACATTAAAAAAGTATAAAAAAACAATCACACACACAGTCTGCATAGTAGCAGGCTGCCTACATGCATATATGAAAAGAAATGTTTTAGGTTAATGGAAAATTTTGTCGTATATTTAAATTGTGTATGCAACAAGCATCGAGTACAATGAACGACTGCGACGAGCAACACAACCTACCTCACCGTAATAAACATTATATTAAAAAAAAACACACACATATACAAAAATCGTCCAAATATGTCTGAATGCATGTGTGTACGTAAGTATGTGCGTAGCGAGGAAAGCAATTGAACTGAAATAAAGTCAAGAAAAATATTTCATTTCGAGGCGTTACGGCAAAGGAAATGTTAACCAAAATCAAAAACGAACAACCACAACCACAACAACAACAACACAGTGCTTATTCCACTTGCTATGTATGCACTATACATATGTATGGTATGTACACACACATATATTCATCAATGGAAACAGTTATCTAATAATATGACAAATGCAAACGCAACGCTACGCTATTCTTTGGGGAAGGGAGTCCAGGTTGCGTGTGCATTTGTCTGCATATTTGTTGTGGAATGGAAAATGTTTTGTATTACGATTTAACTTGAGACACATACACACACACACACATATGATTTATTGCGAATTTAGAACCATTCGAAGTGTCTTTCTTTAATTGAAATTTAAAGCATGCACACGCATGGCACGAACGTGTGTGTGTGTTACACTTATTATGTTAGGTTATCAATATGCATGCATGTGCGTTTGTGGGCATATGAATACTTGTAGGTCGTAAGCGGTCGTTGGTTTATAAATAATTATGTTGTTGTTATTATTTATTGTGCTACTGTTGTTGTTATTGTTATTACATATTTATTTAACACTTTAGCGGTTAGGGAGTATATCAAATTTAACATACCTTTAGCAACAGAGCCTGCTTGATCTGCAACGGCGTTTCGTGCCGAATTCGTATGAATTTTGGTTGATAATTAAAAGTGATTGAAATATAAATTCATGTACGAACAGGACATAAAACTCATTCTCTTATGAAAATTATTTAGGCGCAGGATATTTCATATTCGACATTACCGAAATATTTTCACTGTTGAGCTTAGAATAACCACAAAATGTGTAAGCAATCAATTTGGCATGTGTATGTGTGCATGTACATGTTCTTTTGCATAAACACATATATCGAACTGGCAAAAAAATAGTTGAAAAAGTTCATCGAACTGTGTGTTCTGTATAAAGAAAAATTTAGTATCAAGCATAAAAATCGCACAAACATACGCATACATAATACACAAACATTCAACTACTAATCAACCAGGCAAGCATAAGTTAAAGCAAAGTTAGTTATACAGCGAAAGAGAGAGAGAGAGAATCATTGCTTGGCAAATATGTGTGTTGCGTGATGAGAATATAACCGATTTTAGAAAGTGTATGAAGTTCTCGTTGGAAAAAATGTAGAAAAAACAATAGAAAAACTCCCTATTGGTAGAGAGTGTGAGAGAGAGAAAATATAATAAAATAGAGTCACTCACGACTCAGGCTAATCGGGACTTTTACTACATATGAAACAACAATAACAATATGTGTTGTATGTAAATACGAATGGTTGTGGTTGCGTGTGTGTGTGTGCTTTTTATGCGTACCAAAAGACTGCACAATCATACCAAACGTAATTTGTTATTTTTATTTGAAGTGAAGGCGCGCGCACACATGCTTAAGATTGTCACATAAAATATACGCACGCTACACTATTCTATACGCATGCATACATTCACACGGACTTATGCGTCATGTAGGAATTACTATGGAATGCCTGCTATTATTCTAAGTCAATGCAACAACATTTCATCTGCACAGGGACACTAATGGAAACCATAAGTCACAGAATCGTGATGTAGCTCTGCTCTGCTCAGATATGATCTGATTATGATGTGATGATGAATTCCGTTGCTACTCGCACAGGCACACGCACAATAACGTATGTAGGTGTCTATAAATTATTAAGGCGCATAACATTTAGTCATTTTTCTCCACACACACACACACGCAAACATAATAAGTGCGTTCGTTCTCTGTTACGCCTGTTTTGCTCATTTGCTTAGCTAATCACACATAAATATACAGTTTTATCCGTATATATATACACATATATGCATATGTATAAATGTTGTCAGGGAGAGGTTGTTGACCACCATCCTTATTATTTATTGTAATTGGGTTAAACTAACAGAAAAACAACAATAACACAATAAACAAAGAAAAAACAGGGCACTGATAAAAACAAGAACAAATAAAGCAAGCAAACAAACAAATGAGCAAGTAATTAAAAGTGATGTACATCCCGCCAACTGCGAATTTTGGATACCCTTCTAGATGTGATCTACACTTGGAATGGCTTTTTAATTAATTTGTTTGTTGTTATTTTAATGCAAATGTAAACCAGGAGAGTGCTCCTGGCGTGCGGCCCGCAAAAGACTATGTAACACATAACGCATGTTGTTTGTCTATATATTTAAATTGGACGAAATTGTTCAAGTGCCAAACAACAACAAAAATCTATATATCAGTCACAATAGCTATTTAGTGCATATGTGTATATAAAGTTAACCATTTCATGGATGTGCCAAAAATGGGCGGGAAAGCGGACACGTCCGATAATTTATAAAGCACCTTTTTTGAGGCAGAATCCGGCTTACGATATTTTACATTATTTTGTAATCATATAAATCAGCCACGCCCATGGCTTAATATGTGGAGAGTAATTGAAGATGTTGCCGAAGCAAAATTTAATCGATATAAATATTTATAATAATATTAGAGGACCACGCCCACAGTTTCATTATAGGCCTGGAGGCTGTTTAAGATTTCACCGAAGCCAAATTCAGTTCTTTTATTAATTATTTCATTTCATTTATTAATTTTACGATCTTTACTGATTTTTGACTTGTAAGTGTTTTGTCTGTAGGAGTTATTAATTTTGCAACCATTCAAAAATATGCCATAAAGTAATATTTTATTGATTACAATTCGGTTTGCGATCATATTGAAAAATTGGTGGTGCGTTGATGTTGGTGACGGGTTTTTCTCTTATCTAATATTTTTTCTTATAAATCCAGTACACACCGCGAATGACTCATTCATACAACATTCGCGTGTCGCATTAATTTGCTATTTTTGTATTTTGACCGCTAATAGTTTTTTGTATGTCTCGTTGAAATTATTTATGTGGCTAGTGGAACTGGCTGCCTTGTGCGGTAAGTTTGTCCGCCTGCACTAGTATGAAAAACTCCGTCAATACGCAATTTTTTTGTCATCTACTATATACTAACATTTATATGATTTGTGTACATTGTGTGCGTTTATTTTTTTGCTTTCTTGTTATATTCTTAAGAGCACCTGGTCCTTATGGATTAAAAAACAATAATATAGGAGGCGGGCGGCCCCACTGATTAAACACGTGGCAACAGGTTTGCAAGCTTACAAAGAAATATTTGCATATGTTTAATAAATGAGTCATGCATTGGAAAATGTGTCTGAATAATAGTTTTAAAAGAATTAATAAAATTCCGTTTTTATTACCCACGACGTGGTAGTTGGGAGTATGCACACTTCGTTAAAGCGTTTGTCAGATTCGTTGAGTATATATGTTCCTGATTAGCGTCAAAATTTGGTTCGCTATTGTTTCGTCCATTTCTCTGTTTGTTGTTATCCCCTTTAGAGAGGCAAAAACTTACTCCTTCGAGTTTAGATTTTGTACATTCACCGTTTCCGCAAGTGGGTTTCTATTTAAGTTAGGCAAAATAGGCCAAGTGCCACGCCTATAATCAACAAAAAAATTAATCTATGAGATAGAAATTTACTACAACGCGAACACACGCGCCCATGGGCGATGTCACATAATGGATGCGCCCACAATTTACAAAAAACTTTATATAGCGCATAATTCGACTTATATCATATGCCACATTAAGCACGTGCCATGCCCACAATAATCAAAAATATACCCATCAAGTACAAAAATGTGGCCATGAAGTTAAAATTTGCTGCACTTTTACACAATGAGCCCTTCTATCGATAAACCGAACTAAGTGGGGTCCGGTAACCAACACGGCCGCACATTTAAGAACCAATCTAATTTTTCACAGCATTCTTCGCCCACTTTTATGTTTGCCATTACAGGGGGTAATAAAAAATATCCAGTCTAAGCTAATTTAATAATAACATGCACACCATGCAGTATCATGGTGTCTGGCATATCTGGACAAGTTTAGTTTTCTCAAATCGTTTAAGTGAACTAATAATCAAGCCAATAGCTCAAAACTCTTAATTCGACTTTATTTCATATAAATACTTGTGAACAAGTATGTACGGACGTATACATATAATTGTGTAAATTATTGCACGTAATTACAACAACAATAATAAGCCTTAGCCAAAGTTTAGGTCGCCAACGTTCAATAACCTCTAATTCGTACTAAAACAAAGTTCTATGGATGTGCATGTATGTAAATATATATATATATATATATATGTGTGTGTGTGTGTGTGTGGATGTGTGAGTATAAATTATACCTACAATCAAATTGTATAGCAGAGCAGAGCGTCGGCAGAATTAATAGAACTTAGGATAGCAACAACAGCAATAACATTTATAGCAGGAGGGAATGCAAGTCAACAGTAATTCGCATACATACACGCCTGCATTCGCCTTGACTGAGTGACTGTGTGACGGGGAAATTTCAGTTCTGAGTGCCTACCATGAACCGAACCGAACGTACTAGAATTTTTTCGCATTTCACTCAATTGCATTGTATTGCATTGTGTGAGGATATATGCGTAAACAGTATGACTCAAATGCGCAACAGTTCCATAAACACGTCAAATATGTTTTTTATTCGTTTTTCACTAAATTTGGTGGAATATCGTTTCGGAATCATTTTTTTTGAAATGCGCCATTTCACACTTTGTATTAATAACAATATTACAAAATATTGTAAAACCTTCATTTTCCTCAGAGCCGAAAGCCAACCCTGCTAATAGTCGCCCTTTTCTCTGATATGTATCCTAGGTCCATGTAACTGTAAAAGTCTGAAATGTGGCGGCCGCCACAAAATAATGAATCTTCAATTTCTCCGCAATATTTATGAAATTGGCATCAAATGAAAGGACTTGACGAGTACAATGGGATGAGCAAAACGGCTTCACATTATATATGACACCCGCCCAAATTTCTTTAGCACTATTTCGAGCAATTCCGAAGCGCGATTATATTGAAATTTTCTAAATAAATTTGGGGCTAATCACAAGACAGTGGACTATACATGGCAGCCGCCCCATTCAAGAACGCAGTTTAGCGATTAGACTACATTAAGCAAAACTTTGTCATTACGAATCTGAAAAAAAACGGTCACAAGACAGCTTAGCACCGATATCTCCACAAACTGTACAAAATTGATGCCTTTTGAGAGAACTCGACGAATGTGGCGGCCGCCAGAAAGTATCAAATTAGAAATTTTTTATAGACTTTTCTAACTCTGTACACATACGGTCCACTTTAAATTTTACACACACTTTGATTCACAATAGTGCCGCGGCCGCGGCCACTCAGCGAAGATCTTCTTGAAATTTCTTCATAATCCATGTGGAGTGAGATTCAAATGAAAGGATTCGATCTGAAAAATGGCCGAAGCAATAAGTTATAATATAGTTAAACCTCATGTAGCGACTTTGAAATTAAAACCTTTTGATGCATCAATTACTTTTTTTTTAAATGTTCACTTTGGCTGAACTGACGTACTTTTTGAAATCGACGCACATTTCGACGATGATTAAGAATGCACATGTTTTCGGTACATATTGCTTGTGTTGCAAATGTCGTAAGGAAAGCAATAAACCTCTATACTTGAGGTAGGGATAATAAAAAATGCTTATTTAGCTGCGTTCATTGACCTCTTCAAACCATAAACACACTAACTTTTTAATATATGCAAAGGCAAACTACAGAGAGAGAGAGAGAGAGAAAGCCCACCAATTACAAAAATAATCACTTGCAAAAAAATTGTAAGGTTACAGAGCCCCATTATATGATATGCGGGCCTTCTCTGTACATTCTGTTGAGTTGAATGTTTTATAATTTCTGCTATTAATTTAACTCGGTTTACATTGTACTGCAAACGCTGCATTTAAAACTCTAATATAAAGCACCAGCACCATTTGTTGTTGCCTTGCTTTTGTTTGACTGTTAAATTTTAATAGCAGTAGTTCTACGTATGTAATGCAGTATTTTCAAATGCAAATGTAACGAACAGTACACATACATGTGCTCTTAAAATGTATGCATGTAGATTTATAATTGCTATAGTTGAAGTTACGGTCATTGTACGTTAAGTGGGTCAAAGCAAACAACAACCCCTGGCTGGGCTGGTTACGAAGATGCAATTGCAACAACAGTGACAGCAACACAGCCCCCGTGTCTCTCACTGTTGCGAATCTAGCACAACAAACTCCAATAACCTCAAGGTGTACGCGATGGATAAAATACTCTCTAGTTCTCTTTTCTTTTTACTATTGCCGTGAACGTACGTGTATGTGTCTATGAACTCTTATGAACTCACAGAACACATGAATGCAACAAAACCAATAAGTGTGTACTCTGAAGAAAGCTATATTTAGCTTAGGCAAACCTTGGACACCCTCCACATGTGCAGTGCACCCTGAAACTGTGTCATTGAGTATTTTCCAAAGATATTTGATGTACGAGATGGATTTCATTTGATTTTATGTTATTGTGAGGTGGGTGAATGGGAAAATCCACTTGATCGTATAAAATGTAAAAAAACTCTACCAAGGCATTGCGATACATGAGGAGTGCATGTATTTACAATACAGAGAAATTCTTTGATATTCGAGTGAAATTAAGTTTCGACATAATTGGGTGATCGTCGCATTAAACATTATTGTAATTCGTTACAATGGGAGCTCATTTCAATTTAGCTTGATGTGCTTGACTCTGTAAAGAAACAGTGCACCACCCACTTATGCGTACGCATGTGTATGCTTGCAGCGAGGGAGCAATGACACATTATTGACTAAGCAGCACTATTCTTTTGCTTTTGCCTGAGTACGAAACGCGGATTATGGTTCGCCGAGCTGCCACTAATTAATCTAAAAATATCAATAACAAGCTGGACAGAACAACTTCGTCTCCGCTCTCGTTTTGAAAAATAAAATTCAAAAATGAAAAAAATAAATAAGTTGGGTTTAAATACCCTCTATATAGATACATAGATATATATAGATAGATACGCCTATAATTTACAAAAATAAACACTACCTTGGGCAAAATCCCACCTGCAAGTAGAGCACTAGTAAAAACGTTCATGCCACGCCCACATTTTGCATATAAAAGTGATGGTTTTTTGGATTTGGCCAAATGTACAGACACTTCTGGTGCCTTCGCGACGAATAATATTTAAATTGGGCAGAATCGGTCAAGAGCCGCACCCTCAATACACAATGAATATAATATTTGGCATATATACTTCGAAACCAATGTGCTTTCACATGTAAAGGATGCGCGTAAAAACGGATCATGCGGCTCGTATTATAATTGTATTGTATGTTGTTACACATCTATTGTTACAACAATAGAAATGCACTAAATAAAGCTAAATGTTGTTGATAAAATTCATTTGCACACAAGCTAGCCAAACCAAACCAAACCAAACCACCACTACAGCACAGCATGCACTGAGTGGCGCGCAAGTTTATTCTGCAAACAAAGAATTGAGGTCAGTACAGAACAACAAAAGCAACCCGCACACCATTACACTGCACATTATAATAATAATGAGGTTGGAGATCAATGAACTGCCTTTCAACAATTGTTGTTGTTATTGTATTTGCTGTTTAATTAATATTTTGCATCACATTTATTATATTAAAAAAGCAAACACACGAAGTATATGTAATGGGTATGTACGTCTATGTATGTCTTTAGCTTCTTAACTACATCTCGAATGTGCGTTGTCAATTTATTTCATTTTGAAAAAAAGTGTGCCACTATTCACTATACAATGTGTGCCATCATTGGCTACTCACCCTATATTCGCCGTTTAAGGATTTTTTACTCATTGTTTAAATATTAATTTAAAAAAATTTATAAATTGATACATATTCTCCCCACAAGACTTTGGTGCAGCCGCGTTAAATTTTGCTAAGGTTGAATTTTAACATTTTACCTTATTCCTACTACTCTGTAATATGTTATTATTGCACATAACGAATGCTACTTATTATTCTTCTTTACTGCTAGACAGCATTTACGCCTAACGTTTTTTTTTTTTATAGAAACCATCTAATGCTTGAAAAGGAAAAGTGCTTTGTGCCAGAGAATAAATTAAGAAGAACTGGAAACAAATTAGCCCAGAGTAGTTTTTCCTCCTATATTCTCCAGTTATGTTAAAATGTTAAACTTTTCATACCAGCCATCTATTCAGATTACGCTTTCGGGTGTTTTTCTAATCGATTCATTTCGTATTCGGTCTAGGCTTTGTTGGTCAATATTGTTAGACTGCGATTTAAATTGGACGAAATGGATCAGATGCCACGCAACCGAATCCGATTTCTGAGTTAACGCACATACATTTGTTACTAGAGGGCGTACCAGGCCACACCCACAGATTTAGTCCAAGCCACATATATCCTTTCATATTTTTTCGTAAGAATATAAATTTTATCCGGTGATTATATTTTAGCTACATTACAATTCTACTAAGGTCTGGTTACACAATGGACCTACGTATTGGCCTAGGAGAATCGCCTTTATGGCCTACACCCAATCAACCTAACCTAATTTGGGTCTGGTTATCATTTTTTGTATTACTTCCTTTTCATATGGGCACCTTTTTTTAAAGAAGTAAACAGTTTTAGGGTAGAACTACATACTTTCCGACTTCGGCATCTGGGAAAGCATTCCTATAACAAAACATTAACACTTTCCCATTTTCACAACCCATAGCCTTGTTTATAATCCTGCTTGCATTGACGTCATATGTTAGCTAACATACGCACACATGCATATAGTAGACAAGGCAGCAAGCAAGTCTCGTTTCGTTTCAAAGTTCAATAAACTTTACGTTCTCACATACATACGTACATACCTACGTTATTGTGCAGAATTATAATGTTGACTCTAACAGAGGATGAATTTGTCATCATCAAATTGACATCATCATCATCTTCAACAACAACAATACAATACAACAGCACACACAACTCAACTCAGGGCCATGCATGGTTAAAGTTCTGCTTTAGTTTGTTCACCTGCCAACTTACAAACATCTGCCTGTACGCGTAATGTCAGTTCGGTTCTCTGTTCCGTTTCGTATTGCACTCTGAGGTAGAGAGAGAAAGTTTTTCATTTAAACACACGCGAGGAGAGAGACCAGACCGTACAGCACAAAAGAAACGAATTGCGATTCTTCTCTTCGCCATTCTGTTATAATGAAATGTTTTCTATTTAATGCTTGTTTAAAGGACACATTTACATCCACATAATAATTTGGTGAGAAATTGTTATAAATAATTCAAATTTTGGAGAAGTAAAAAATGTGTATGGGTACACAAAAAAAGCGAGTGCAAACATAGATTTTATAAAGCAGAAATGGTGGCAAGAACTGCTGCCACTCTTAAAATAACATTTAATACACAAATTCCCGAGTAGAATTGAAAATGAATAATACTTAGGCAGTACAAGAAATAGCTGAAAAGTAAAGGAGAAAACTTTATAAAGCCATGCATCGCTTCAATTGAAAGCACCCTTTCCCGTTCCGCAGATTTACGCTCTGGAGGATCTTGACTGTCATGTCTTTTGCATTGTTTTTCAAATGGTTAGATATGACCAGTGCCCTAGATCTGACAAACTAGTTAATTACAGCTTTTTACGAATATCGTCCGAAACCCAAAAAATTTAAAAAAAAGACAGCCAGACAGAACTGACTAAACCTACTAAACTACTACTACCTACTAAACTCTTAATGATCATCAAGATTGAACACAACCAGTATGCCCCTATATCGTTATATATGATGGTTATAACTACATCCCAACTTACTTTGCTTTATTAGGTTGAAATCTTTGTAACATAACAAATTTCTTCGCTATTGTTGCTCTGCTTTCTTCATTGCGTTACATGATGCATTGCACGTCTCCCTCATCCTCTCGCCATGTTTTCTTTTATTTTTTCCTTAGTAACAACAAAATAGCAACTACATCATAATGCTGCGAACATGTTTCTAAAGAAAGTGACAACAAATGTTAGCGGCTGGCATGTTTTCTTCTACTTATGCGCTTTTTTCTGACCGTACTGCACTCATACGTAGACAAAGTCGTCAACGTCGTTGTCATCATCATTTCATTTCATCATTGATGCTACCGGCCTCTGCAGGATTACGTACTGGGAAGCAACTCATTGCAAGGGTTAAAAACAAGTTTACTCTGAACTAATGGCGAAAATTTTCGGTTTATTTAGTCATTGATCCAATTGAAAAAATCGTTTAAAAGTGTCTTATGTCCATTTGCGTTAAAGTAATTTAAGGGTACTTGCGTAATAAGTTGCGGTTTTGTTCCAATTTTTAATTACTTTCGCGTCATTTCAGCCCCTTTTTTTGAATCATGTTCAAAATAATCCCACTTCGCCAACTTTTCCAATTCTTATAAATGGTTTAGACTTTTATAATTTTTTTTTTATAACAAAATTTTCAATAAATTATTTAAAAAAATCAAACATTGAAGCGATTAATATTTTGCAATTTATAATTGATCTTCAATTTGTGTCTGCTTGGGTGAATTAAAATAATTTTAATTTTTATTTACATTGAAGGGCAGTTGGCAGTTGGTGTTCAATGTAAGTCATATGTACAGTGCAGCCTTTCAAATCTTTTATAAAAAATTGAAATAGTAAATAACCCAAGGCCTTTTCTTCCCATTAAAATAGTAACCTGCTAACCGTAACTTAAGATGTTGGTGCAAAACTTCACCCTAACATCTCAAAATTTACTACCGGAATAGTGCCAACAATCGGCGGACATACGGACGCATCAGCATAAATCAGTTTGCAGGGTCTCTGACGCTTTCTTCTGGGTGTTGAAAACAGAATGAGAAACTTGGTTTATTTTACCACCCATCTTATGTGGCGGGCATAAGAAGGGAAAAATTTTATAACAAATGTTTTTTTTTAAGTTCTTATTCCACCGTAGGCCAGATTTCCAAAAGAAAATTTTTATAAATTTCTTTTCAATACATCTGCAGAGTTTTGAAGCTGTGGCTTTTGGTAAAACATACCGATGCCTCCAAAGTCTGAATATTTTCTTCTCGACCCATAACCATCATCGTACAAAATTCATATTTTTGATAGCTTGACAGATTATTGTTATTTGTGCTCAAGGAATAAGGACATGTGAAAAAGTTTAGTTGGCCGAATCGAATTAAGGTCAACTTACAATCGCCAAAAACATGAGTTAAGTTTCTGAATGCCAAAGATTTGATCAAAATCAAGGGTTAAAAATATATTAAAATAAGTCGTGCTTCAGTTTTTCTAATCCATGTATGTACATACTTTAAGCAAATGAACTCAAATTGCGCTACGAATGTATGCGAATGTGTGGGTATGTGAGCTGCTCTGTCCAATGGTCAATGAACGGTGTTTATCTCAGAACAAAGGAATAGTTACGTTGCGAGTGTATGTTTGTTTTCGTACCAACATTAAAATGCATTTGTTTTATTAGACGACAAACAGCACAAGAATAGCAACAACGACAACAGACAATACAGTAAAAGAAAAATCTAGAATTGCATTCTGTAATACCAGAGACTTCTATAACAGCTACAATAGATAAACAGAGAAGAGAGAAGCTCTAATTACATAAGAGAGCATGTGAAACGAGAGAGTGAGTGATAGAGAAAGAGAGAGAAATCCACTCATTTATATCAACTGTCATGTTACACTCCCAAGCTAACCATACAATACAATGGCCCGCATATGTATTTACAGTCAATAAGTGTGACTGCAGGTGTGTATGTGTAAGTTTTTATGTTGTGCACGTATGTATGGCTGTGATACGTTTAAACGAGCTCTACATTTCGAGGTTTCTGACCGAAATGTAGGTCACGACAATGGCGAGTTCGATGAACTAACAATCAGCGCGCTACGAGTGTAAAGACATACACCACCGCACACACATTCAAATGTAAAACAAAATATATTCTAACACTGTAGTACGTTATTACATTTGTGCTTAATGTGTGTGTAGATTTTGTTTCTCTTGTCTTTTTTGTTATTATTTTATTAGTATCACTTGTGAGATGTTAATCGGCACAGTTCTCTCTTTACCACTCACCCACTGCACACACTAAAAATAGTTTAATTTTTTTGTTGTTTTTTTTTTTTGGTAGGAGATGTTTCTCGATGTTTATTTTTATTTTAAACTATTAAGTATCAATAAAAAATTGAATTTTTTGTCAAAGATTTTTTTTTAGAAAATATCGTAAAATTAGCGGTCGATATTTTAATTTGAATTTCATGTCAAAGTTGAATGAAATTCATCGATCCTAATGATGAAGTGACCAATAAAGCAAAACAACATTTTCCCCGAATTTAACTTCGCACGATTGCTTCATGAATGATCGATACTGTTTTTTACTCAAAAATGCCAATCGGTTGTGATCGAAATTTATGAGAATAATGCATCTACATACATTTGTATGATGGTTGACACGCCCTTTCGAGAATGGGCGCATTTTGCAATTTAATTTTTTGTCCGTACGTCCGTTAAAAAAATCCAGCTATCATTCAAAACTCCCCAACTCCAGCTAAGATAACATTTTTACATATATAATATTTTAGCAAAATTTTGACATATAAAACTGAAATTAGACACTGAGTCCCTTATTTCCTCTAATTATAATCAATTTGTCCACTATTGAGCTGAATAAGGGCGGGGAGGTATAACACCCTTCCACTTCGAAAATTTACAAAAAACAAATGCAACAGTTTAATGGTATGTGTGCATAAATGTGAGAAATGATTGTATGATTGTTACGGGGTGTGAGGTTCTGAAAATACACGGATCAGTCGAGTCCAAATGTGTGGGGCTCGCGCAAAATAATTCCTAAGGTCTCACCTTCATTACATTTGTTGTATTATTATTAGTGGATGTTTTTAAAGTAATTTTGGAGGGTATCCTACCTATTTACCGGATAAACCTGACCTAGCTTTGTTAATTATTTTCATTTTAGACTTAGTCCTCAGCCCGTCCGCTAAGTCAGTGGGAATTTCTACGCAACGTTTGAAACTGTCACGGTCGTAAAAATTGACATGTCGCGCAGAAATTTCACACTCGCAATCTTCGGTTTCCTATTGCAGAGATCGACTCATTTTTTGATGCTAAGGTGTAGGGTCTCTAACATCTCCTTCTGAATGTTGCAAACGGAATGATAAGCTTAGTAAATCTCCCATCTCCATGTAGAGAGTATAAAAATAAAAATTTTGAATCGAATCGATTGCTACCGAGTAGCAAGTAGAGAGCAGACCAATAATAATCAATATTTTGTTTTTGGAAAATTGAAATGTTTAATTCAATCTTCCATAGTTCGCATATTGATAAGGCGGGTTGTTTGTTGTAATTGCTATTCTTGATGTACGAATCTATTCTACTTAGAATATTGAAAGCCTAGCTTCACTTCACTTGGGCTACACATGCATGTGTATGTAAAAGTTAATGTATTGTGTACGTAGTGGTGTGCATGTAGAGAACGTGTGTGTTTGTTGTTGTTGTTGTTGTTGTTGTTGGCAAAATGTGAATGTCCTCTGTTACCCCACAAAATAATTTTAATGTAGCGCGAGGTTGACGACTGCAAATAACCAACATAAGAATGCCCCCTGTCACCACTTCCAGCCCTCTCCCACCACCCCCTCCATCCACCGCCACCAGCACCATCGCCCATTTCCAAGATTCTGAAAGTATTTATGTGCATACACAGATTCGTACATTCTTATATGTAAGTCACATTGAAATATTATGCACTTTATAACTCAACGCACCGAACTCCCCTTCGCACACACACCCGTAAGAATGCATATGCAAAATAACAGCAACCCGAGCAACATGCTTATGTGATTGTATAAGTACCTCAAACTGCTGCGCTTGTCCATTTCAAAAAAAACAAAACCAAAAATTAATAATAATACGTTTAATAAACTGAGCTGGGAGAAAATGACTCGGAGAGAAATTTTCCATTAACATTTCACTCACTTCAGTCCATACGAGCTGCACGGCCGCCTTAACATTACTGGTTATCTCAAAGACGTTCTCTTGCTTGACTGTTTGTGAGTGGGCGCACTCAATGTTGTGTTTTGAGTAGAAACTACAATGTTGCGTTGCTTATCCAAATAAACAATTAATTCAGTGTTGTGAGTTGTGAGTACAATCATTCGTAAATTGTCTGTGAAACTTGGTGGACGTGCTTTGGTCTAACGCGTGCTTCTCTTTGAACTCAAACAAATCATAAAATAATCAAGAAAAACAAACTTTCAATCAATGCATAATCAAAAGTAGTGCGTGCGCGTGTGTGTCGAGCGTCTAGTGAATTGATTATTGTAATAAATCTATGAGCCGCTTAAATGTTAAGGATATCGATCGGCTGCTTCCATTAGTGCGTTTAGAAAACAAACGAGATGTCCGTAGTATTTGGCGCGTGCTTTTTAACAAAGTTGTGTGTGGCAATAATAAGTTCCTCTACGTAGAAAATTTTAGTTGTACATAGAATTAAAAAAGAAAAGAAAAAAATTATTTTAAGAAGATATCTTGTAAGTGCAAGCCCAACGGCCGGCTTTTGAAAACCAAGTGTCATCCTTTTTACATAATTTATACCAAAAACAAAATAGTTCAAAAGTTGTCAAACGAACGCGTGCACAATTGAATTGTAAGCAGAAGTCATGGTGTGCGCGATGCATGACTTAAATTCTACGGCGGTGGCGATTAGTACAGATTTGAACGGTCACCATCAGCAACACTACCAAGCTGCTGCCCACACTCATCATCAACTACATTATCAGCAACAGCAACAGCAGCAGGCACAACATGACACATATCAGCAGCCACCACAGCAAGTGGAAATACGCACCGTTGAAGGGAACATCAATGCACCAACGTTTACTTATGCTAGCCATCCACACCAGCCGCCATCTCAAATGACCACCATTGTGGTACTGTCTACACCAACAAATTTAAATGCGCCTCCGGCGGCCACGACAGTACCACCAACGCGGGAACAACACCAACACCAACAACAGCAGCAGCAGCAACAGCATTCGCACCAACAGTCCCAATATGTAGTGAATAAATTACCGCCCGCCAAATCTCAACAATTGAAGCAACAACATGCTTCATTGGTGAAATTGTTGGAGTCGGCACCCATAACCACCAACAACACCGACAATAAGAAGAAGAAGATCATTCAATTAACTAAACAAACAACAAAAACTAGTCCACAAATAATTATAACACAACAACAACAACAACAACAACCACAACAGCAACAGCAACAGCAACACCATCAACGGCAACTGCAGCAACACCACCAGCAACAGTTTGTTTATTTACAACAAGCACCACCTTTAGTACTACCACCAACACAACAACAACAACCAACACTACCGCAGCCTCAACAGCAATCAAACGTGCAACGTTTAGCACAAGCGAAAAGACTGAAAAGCTCTCATGTTGTAAGTCCGCTGAAACAACAATTGCAACAGTCACAGCATGCAGTATCAGCTGCCAAAAGTAATGGATGCGGATTGGCCAGCAATGCAAACACATTCAAGAGTGATACCAGTAACCATATAAAGACATTAACCTCCAGCACAACCGCCACCAATTTAAATAGGATTAATAACAACAACAATAATAATAATAACACCTTAAATAGAAAACATCATAATCTTAATAATAATAATAATAATAACAACAACATAAATAATAATAATGATAACTTATGTCATAGTGTTAGTAAATTATCAAGACAAAAACAAAAATATCAGGAATCTTTAGTAGTAGTAGTAACAAATGGCTCATCATCCTCCAACACCGCCACCACTCAGTGCACTTCTTCACAAAAACAAATACAAGAAGAAGGACAAGAAAACGAAGAAGAAGAAGAAGAAGAAGAACACCAATCATCAGCATTAACCATTCATTATCATAATAAAGAATCCGATCAACAGCAACAGGGAGATAAGGACGACCTTGTCCTGGGAAGGAAAATAATTAAACAGGGGATACAGCAACAACAACAACCAGGAAAAGAACGCGAAACGGATTCAAAAGCAAATGCCAGAGCCATGGATTCGCACAATCTGCAACAGTATCCCTGGAAGAAATTACGCCATTATCGTGAACAATTGGAAAAACAACAACAACAGCAGCAGCAGCAAACCCAGTCAGCACCCAGTCAACAGTACTCACGAGAAGAAAGTCGAATAGAATGTAAAATAAAAAAGGAGGAAGATATAAGTAGGGGGGGCAACAACACCAATGCAGCTTCGTCCAATACCTCTACCACCACCGTCATCAAAATGGAATTCAACCTCGCCGAACAAACCCACAAAGAAATTGCCATATTGCTACAACAGCAACATGAAAATTATCAACAACAATTGCTACAACAACAGCAACAACAACGTCGCGACAGCTCTGACAGCAACTCTTCCTTAATGAGTTCGTCCAGCACTACTAATCCGTGCACTTGTTTGAGATTCCACAACGTCAAGTCAGAGCAGGAATCACAACAAGCGACAGCGCCGCCGCCTCCTACTCCTCCGCTACCGTCGCTCTCTCCTAACGCGAAGGACATTCCCGACACCCAACCGAAACAACCTCAACAAACTGTGCAATCTTCTCGTTCTCGGCGTTGCAGTTTGATCTCCATATGTGACTGTCAGGTCGAACACTGGGGTTGCGATTGCCATTGCCATCATTTCAGCGATCACTCCGAACCTGCAGCCACTGAAATCGAGGGCGAAGTTAAAGTCACTGAACAGAATACGATGAATTATTTATGTCGGAAATTTGTTGAAAACTTGGAAACCAGTCATTACAATCCTTCAGCAACGTTGGCCACATCGATCAAAACTGAAACGAACGAAAGTATGGATTGTGCAGAGGAGAGAAGGGAAAATAAAGTGCACAATCGCAAGGATGAAGTATGTTTTTTTGATCACGTTGCTTTAATTTAATAAAACCAATCACAACAAAATAAAAGTCAGGATTTTCTTTTATGATTAAATTTAGAATTCAATACAAAATTAAGCAACACTTGCGCTTTTCTGTAAAATAGTTTCAGTTTCAGGCAGAAGCTGGAAGTAACCCTTGCATTGGGTCCATAGAATCACACTTGTTTTAAACAATAATTAAATATTTTCATTAAATTCACATTGTAGCAGCAGGAGTTTTAATTTTTCTTTACTTCACTTCTTTTCAGGGATTTTTCCGTCGTTCAATTCAACAAAAAATACAATATCGTCCCTGTACAAAAAATCAACAGTGCAGCATTTTGCGCATTAATCGCAATCGTTGCCAGTACTGCCGCCTGAAAAAGTGCATAGCGGTCGGCATGAGCAGAGATGGTAAGTGGAAAATATATTTTAAATCAAATTTGAACAACTTAGAATTGGAATTAGAAGGAAACGTGACCTTTTACATAATAAGGAGCTTAAAAGGCATTCAGCTGAGAAGCTGTATTTGTCCTTTATAAACCTCTTTTTCGGTGGGAAAGTGGGAAAGTTGATGAGTTTTCTTTCAAAACTTGCCTTGGTTCATTTGTATAAGTGGGCTTTCCTCTCAACATTATTTCGGTTTTAATTCATTTGGTCTTATTTAAATAAATTTTGTTGATGCGTAAAATAAAACCAAGTTCAATGAACTCACACAAGAAATCAGGTTGATTTTAAATGGTAGGCGAAATAGCAAGTGTGTGTGTGTGTGTGTGTGTGTGTGTGTGTTTTAGCACAATGTTGATGATAAACAAATAAAAAAATGTAAAGAAAGAACAACAACCTAACCATGCAGAATACAAGAGACACGCGCTAACGTTTTTTTTTTGCAAACACACATATGCTGATATAAGAATGTGTAAAAAGAACTAAGGGTTCAATGACCACTCATAACCCAATTATAATATTTAAAAAGCAATCAAAAGAGAAGCGGAAGAAAAGTTTGATTAAACCAAGTCCGGGTTGTACTCTACGTTAAGTGGTGGTTAAAGGTATCAGATTAGTAGCACTGTGGGATGCGGGAGGGTAATCAACGCATTTTCCTTTTTTTCTGTTGCTTAAAAACCCAGTGTTCAGTGTTCTTCTGAGGCAGCGGTCACGCTACTAATTTTGAAATAACCGTAAATATTGCCTAAACGGATAAACTTATAACGCGAAAGAAATGTCTGGAAGACAGAAAAAAACTTGTCAAGCTGAACTGGGTGAGCGTCCAAACAAATCACATTTTTTCGCTATCACCTTACATTGTATAACATAACACGCATATTGAACAAAGTTGTTGTTGGTGTTTTATTTATTACGCATTAATTGAAAAACAGGAAATGATTCCAAATTCCAACCACTTACAAAACACACACACACAAGCACACGCACACGCGCATGTTCATTGTTGTTAAATAAAAAGAAAACAAGAAGAAGAAGAGAAACTCTACATACATCGAAGAAATGTTTTACGTTTAAGCAGCTTTCTCGCTTGTTGTTTTTGTTGTTGTTGTAATAAATAGTGGTGGTGGTGTTGTTGTTGTTGTTGTTGTTGTTGCACTGTTTTAGCAAGCAAGAGACTTACTTTGCGATGTAAACAACATTTGATGAATGACCAAGAAAGACTTGATCGTGTCATCTCTGGTTTGTTATTGTTTATGTTGTTGCTCGCTTTTATCTCACATGCCATTGCAACTGTTTGCTTATCCCCATCATTAACCAATCCATCCATCTATACATATGTTAATATGTCGTCTATAACAAGCGCAACAGGTTCAACATTATTCACAGTGTATGTGGTACGACTGTATGGAAAATGTGTGCGTGGGGGGACACATGGAAAGCGAAAGTGATTAGTCGAGAGAAAGGAAAGAAGAAGAACTTAACTTTCCTATTTTTATTGTTATGCGTTCACAAGCACACATGCAACCATTTGACACAATGTGTACATATGTACGTGCGTACATATTGTACGATACCTGTAAATAAAACTTTTATAGACTGATATGCACTCCTTGTCACAAATTCTCCCAAGAGATGTACAACACAAAAGAATGCGATGTTTAGCGTATATTGTATGCTGTACTTACTTGGCTGTTGACTTATTCCCCCCCTACCCACACAGTGCGTGTAGTTTGCATATTAACACGAGTTGTTTGCTTTCATATTGTTGCTGCTGTTGTTTATTCAATTTGAGTGTTTTCTTTTGTGATGACCTACTTTTAAGGGCACAACAACGTCGGACAACTCACGGTCAATGAACTTCAGGCAGATGTACAATTTATGCGTGCGTGTGTGTGTGTGAGTGATGAGGAATGATACCTTGATACATTTTGTTCAAATGATAAATAACAACAGAATGTATAGAAATGGATGGAAAAGAGAGGGAGGATAAGTAGGCAATAGTTTCGTATAAAGTTTTGTATGAATCCTTACTTACTGATATGCAATGCAATGGTATAAACTAACAATAATAATAATAATAATAATAATAATAACAACAACAATTTAATTACAAAAATCAATTTACGTAGAAATTATTTTTGTTACATTCAATTGTTGTTGTGGATAAAGTTTTCAATATTATTATCATTGACTGTTGTTGTTGTTATTGTTGTTGAAGTTATTATTATTATCATCATCATCATGATAATTGTTGTTGTTGTTATTAGTATTATTATTATTAATGTGTCAATAAAACTTCATGTTCACGAGTCCCTACCAACACGAAGGATACAATTGATTATTCCCTACGGAGTTTACTTTTAATGCACATATAATCTCTTCTTTCACCTTCTCCACTACTACCACTTTGAATTCGAGCAAATATTCAGAGTTCAGTCGTGTCTGTATACCTGTTGTTGAAATACTCCCGATTGCAAAAGTTGAGAATTGCGCAGCAATTTTTCTAAATTTTCAACTTTTTGTAAAAAGATTCATAATAAAAAATCAGCACAAATGAGCGTGATCGGATGTGCTCTCATAAACCATTTTTATCACAGAATTCGTAACTGCTGGTGCGCCACGCCCACAATTATGCACAGAGCACAACTCACAGAGCCAAATATAAAATGTTTCCCTTGCATCCTTTAAAGGTCATTTCCTTAACGGTTCAGTATGGGTACCCATACGATTTCATTCGTACGAACATCCGTAAGATGCATGGAAAGCGCTTATTGCATGCAAATATGTAATGTTGCATTTTATTATTCCAAAAATGCTGCTTAGCCACTTTGGATAACATTTGTACTCTTGTTGTTTGTTTTTTACTTTTTTTACTATTTCTTTTTTTATTACGATTGAATTAAAACGAACTCAAATTGGCGCGAGGTCACATATGTATGCATGGCTACACGCACACACACACACACACACGTACAATACATACTTATGAGCAATAAATTGAAAGTAAATTCACATTTTATGTTATTTTAGCTCTTCTTGCTCTGTTATTAAGGCATTGTTGTTGTTATAGCTATACACGTTATTTAATATTTAATTAAAAATATTTGTTTTCTTTTTTTGTACAAATGCAATATTTTCCATTCTAGGTCGATTTTCTATAAATTCGTTTGTATGTTATTGTTTTTTTTTTTGCATCTTTACTTATATTATTTGTATGTATGTATGTATGAGCAAGTAACTGCAAGTACATACGTTTTAAAAAAAACAAAAAAAAAACAAAAATCCAAAACAACAACATTCCTAGATACACACATATAACGTATGTATGGTACCGTATAGCTAGCTAGCTCTACAGCATTTCCTCGAATACTGTTACCCAAGATTTAGTTTGATTGTTTTTTTTTTATTTTTTACTTTTCTTTGCTGTTTTATTCATTGCAGTAGTTATCCTTGTGCTAATAAAAAACACTTTCTACCCTACAACAGCAACAAAAGCAACAACAACATCAACATGAATGATTTTATTAAATACTTTAGTAAAAATTAATACTTTTACAATAACACACACACACATACACATAAATCTGAATTACGAATGAATGTGTGCGTATGATATTCACACAACAATAACAGCAACAACAAATACAGTAAAAGAAGCCCTGGCAGCAGCAGCGCTCAAGTTGTTTGAACTATATTGAGGTCAATTACAAAAATATTACCTACACAAAACTAAGCTGCAGCGGCTGGTGCTGCTGCCGTCGTAGTGTTATTTTTATAGTCGCATCTGTCACATGTATTTATTGTACAGAGCTAACAAGCTCGAATCACCCATTTCCTTTATCGACGTCAAAGATTGAAATATATTTTTATCCATTAGCCTTTAAATTAATAATAAAGAAATGACAACAACAACAACGAAAAACCCCACCACTATTAATTGAAACTTTCAAGAAAAAAATGTATTTTGTTTAGGCTGAAGCTTGGATACGCTGCACACATTTACGTATATATACAGGGCGTGGCATATATAACATAGTGCCCCCTTTTCAAGCTCCATTCATACCTTTTTACTTGATTTTTTTGTAAATTGCGGGCGTGTCTGTTTCACCTTCGCGCCCATATATAGCTTAGCATTGATGGCAATTCATTTACATGCACACCTCAGGTAAACTTTGTAGCTCGATTATTGTATCTATGAGAGATTTTTATCAATTGGAGACGTGGCTCATTTTTAAATAAATTGAAAATGTTTCAGTTTAAGTACTGACTAAACTTTGTCATTGTAAGCATTCCAACCAGATTTAAATGCTGAAGGAATCAAAAATACATATACTTTGCCCTGAAACTTCTTTCTGGTAGTAGGCAACGAATTAACGAAAGTTGTGAAAACAGGGCGTATGATTGACAAAATGGAAATCATTGTCCTTCACTTGTTTAGTTCGGTTGTCATTCTGCAGACGGTGGAGCCCAGTCATTTGAACTGTTTGGTGCACTTGATAAACAACCACGCCTTGGCGATCATTCGCAAAAGCTTTTTATTATAAAACGTTAGTTAGTGCAGAGTGCATAAATCTAAATGGAGCATCTTGGATGCAGCACAGATGTATGTCAACTTTCTTCTAATGATTACGTAAAAAGTTAATTTTTTAACATTACAATAAAAATTTAAATAAAAACAACAATCCATACCACAGTGGGCATTATGGCGAAGGAAATGTTTTAACGTAAATAACACAAAACAAAATATTGCAAACGAAAGACAAAGAGAGTTTACAAAAATTGTACAACAAACAACAACAGCACAACGTGAAATGTGAAATTCAGTTTTATAAGAAAACACAATGCAAACAAAACAACAAGTTTATTTTGTGGTTGATTTCTTTTATAATTTAACACTCTTCCCAGCACAACACAGCACGCACACGTAAAAAAAGTCTGTAATTGTTGTTGTTGTTTTGTTTTTTGCATAATATTGCTTGACTATGTTAAGCGAACCTTCAAAAAGTTCATTTACCTGTAAAAATACTACGACGTCGAACGAGTTTGTACAGTAAAGTGTAAAATTGTGTTTTGTTCGCTTTTATGTAACGAGCTATGCGCACACTGTGTAGTCCATTACAGTAAAAGAAATGAGCAACACAACTCACTCAATTATGTCAGCAGAGATAAACAGAGACGATAGAGCGTGAGTGATAGAGAAAGATGATGAGATTGGAGAAGGGGTTAAGGTAGGAAAACACAATCACTTTCGTTTTTCAATGCCTTCAAAACTAGTTTTAACGAAACTTTGCTCTCTTTGGGTATAGTAGCCCTGCCTCTCTCTCTCTCTCTCTCTCTATTTCTCTATCTCTGTAATAATCTTTGCTTTGCACAGAATACTATTGTATAACAGCGTAGAATATTTTTTACATTTTGTTCATTTGTATAAAATTTCTAACAAATTCTAATTATAGGCATTACCAGCTAGCACACTTTAAAGAATCTAAATATCTCTCTCTCTCCCTCTCTCTCTCTGGCTCTTTCCACTCCTCCATCAACTATTATTACTTTTAGTCAGAGTTCAATGACTTGTTTCTTTATATACCGTGGATTCTCGCTTATGAGCTAAAGCGAACTATACTGAAGAATTACGCATCTGAGTACAATGAGAAAATTTTTTGAATTTCTCAAAAGCTGTGCTCACTCTCTCTCTCTCTCTCTCTCTCTCTCTCTCTCTCTGTTCGTATGTTTATTCGGTGTGCAGTTTTATTCATAATTTTTTTATTTTTTTGTAACATGTAGAAAAAAATCGAGCTGAATGCCGTTCATTGCTCTTTAGGAGTTTATATAAACATACATACATATATACATTTGTACAAACATTTGTATTCGTAATAGAGTGTTGACGTTGTTTCCATTTATATGCTTAACAGTGTACACTACCATTGCCTCAACGAACGGGTGGGCGAGCATACATAAATATGTATTTGCATTTACACACACACACACACAGAGTCATAGTTAGTATCAAGTACATGCAGACACAATAAGTTACACTAAAAGTAGATTATAGCCGTTCAATGGCGAGCAGAGAGCGCAGAGAGCAATTGCAACGTGCATGAATGTGAATACTTTACAAACGGATCTACACATACAATCGTATGCACACACGTAACAATTTTTTATATTTAATTTTTTTGTAACGAACAGAGAAGAGTGCAGCGACATTTAAGTGGGTCATGCACGGTCATTCAACTTCTTGTGGGTATGCTTCGTACAATAGCAGCAGCAACGACTCTATTTACACTCGCAAGTAGAAACGTAGAGTGCCGTGCCACTCACCAACCCACCCAGTGATTATGTGACGCACACAAAGGCTGACTTGTTAACCAACTGACTGACTGCACCGACCGATGATGTTTTCTGTTTGGCGGACAGTTGAGTTTATCGGTTGGTTTGCTTGTCCATTGATTCGTTTGTTAATTCTTTACATATATTTTACTTTGTGTCAAGTGTTTGGCTACTGTGTGTGTGTGTTGCAATATCAGTAGCAACGAATGGTTATAATCTACACCAGAGTTGCGCTGCAGAGTTTTTTAAGTGCTTATTTACGAGTGTTTGAAATTTTTTAAAAACTAAACGGAGGTAGACTTACTTTTTAATGTACCCTCCGACTCAGAGTAATTTTATAAATCAATCTAACAATGTATGTATATACGTTTAACACTAGATTTACGAGACCCGTCAATTTGACGGAATTAAAACTTTGCAATGAAATATCTCGAAAACCGCTTGGTCGCTTTCAACCGTTTTGCATCGTAAATTAATCATTTCTTCCAAAGAATTTAAACGCACTGTTTTTTTTCCTTAGCCTTATACTTTTTGGAAATTCATATGTGGTACACCTATCTCTACGGAACCCGTCAAATTGATGGGTGCGCTTATCTCGAAAATAACTCTTATATTTTTCCTTCGTTCGCCACATTATTTATCCAGTAGGAAATACAAGAGTGAAAGCAACGTCTTTCTGTTCTCCGTTTTCAATTCGTTATCTCAATCGCGCCCCGCTAGTGTAAACTGAAGCGGGTCGTATGACCTGAGTGTTTATTTAGGTTTACTACGCAAATGTTATTTCCTATCGACGAAATCAAAAGCAAGAGAAGATCTTCAGTAGGAATGCTGCATCCACAGTGTACCAACGGTTCAGAAAGTGTCCAAAAGTTTCGGTTCTTGTAGAGAGTCTGCGATTATTGTAGGTATTTACAATAGGGAAATGGAATTAGGGCACAGTATGTTCTTATGTCGGCGTAAATCCAGAAGGTATTGGATAAAATCCTCAAGATCAATGAGGATTGCTACGAGGCGAAAGCGAACCCGATAGTGAAACTATGCAATGTGTTGATAGTGGATGGACAGGATTATCTTCAGACACTGAAGAGGAGAATTTATTTACAGACCTTCGGGGCAAGAAAATGCACATTTTTTTAGCTTTGACTCTGAGGATGAGAGGACGGCTTTACCATTACATCCCAGAATGTAGCGGATGATATCGAAATTGCAACTGACGGAGCACAGTGGACAAAACTGAAACCAAGCGGATCTAGAGGTAGGACGCCCATCAGTAAGATTTTCAAGGCTATAGGAGGGCCTACTGCCCATGCTAGAAGAAACATTATGGTGCGTTGCATGCAATTAAAAAACATGTAATGAAACCGAGGCACGTCTTGAACCTGACTTAGCTTAACTTGAGTAAATCGGTGCCGTAGAGATAGGTATGTAAGAAGCGTCCGTAAATCTAGTGTTAATTGTGTTTATGTGTATGTGTGTGTGTTTATCTTTCTATTTGTCTGTCAACTTTGTGTGTTTGTGTTAATTCGTTCGGCTGTCTACTTTTCTGTCTTTTCTATCCGTTCGTTTTTATTTTGAAACAGATCCATTTTTGGGCCTCAAAGAAATTTACTGAAAACGGGCCTTTAAGATCTCTCTCTCTCTCTTTTAAAACCGTATTCGCAGTTATTAACAATTTTTTTTTCACAAAAATGGTGAAATCAAGAGTTTTTTAAAGAAAAAATTCAACATTTAAAATTTACACCAGAAACTATTCTTTATTTTCGTCACTTTAAGCTCCTTTTTAACTTGAGCGATTTTGCCCTATTTCAACAGCGTATAGACAATATCACAGTATCAGATATCTCAATTTCTTTGATCACGAAAATGATTTCCACGCATGTTTGGATCGATTCAATATTCAATGCTGATACACTTCTCAGGGCCTATAAAAATCCAATACTTTCTAAAGTTACTTTAGCATCGAGAAACACTTTTAAATATTTCAATTTCGAATTCGTTACTGTTCCATTTGAAACAAATACCACTTCGATGCGTTAAAGTTTCCTTGATTTCTAACCTATAAAGCATTTGCAGCCATTGAGAGGAAGTTTTGCGCAACGGCAGTTGCAAGTTGATAAGAACTGGTAAGTAGGTTAAAAACTGTGACAGTCGTTGTTGCTACACTACAAAAATCTGCTCAACAAAGAAAGTTGAAAAGCAGTGAAAGTGAAATTTCATTATAGCTCTCACGCAGTGAATAGAAAACAATTACCGACCATTAAACGTTCAGTCAATGACTTCCTAAGTTGAAGAGTACAACAACAATAACAATAGCAGCAGAATAGCAACAAACGCAAACACTTGAGAGTGTGTTTTAAATAATTTTCTCCTGCTTTTTTATCAGTTTGTTTGTTTGTGTGGTGGTGTGGCCTCCACCAAGCTTTCACTTTTACTTTCGCAACAACATCCAACCATACCGTAACGAAGTGTACGAAAATTGAAAACAAATTCGTATAAAATTTTGTAAAATTTTAAAACTAAAGTGTAGGAACGAAATGCATGCAAAAATTTCTTTTTTTCTATTTTTTCTATTTCTTCTATTTCAAACCGCAACATTAAAGTATTTATGTCAAGACTTCGGTGCGAGCGCATGTGTGTGTGTGTGTGTGTGTGCGCGTTATACACTATAAATATGTTTATGTTTACGTTCATAAGCGATAGAGAGTGTGTGTGTGCATGTTTACTGTTTTATTGATTAGTAATGAATGTTGTGTTTATTCAGCCTCATTACCAACCAAGCCACCCCGCATAGTTCATTGGCCACCTTATAAACACAACACCTTGACAAGACAGGCATTTGGGGCCGAACCATGTTAATACTAAAACAAATATAAGAAAAAACTGTGTAAACACAAAATATAAGAGCCATATAAATGAGCCATAAAACGTTCGTAAAGAAATGGAAAGTTAATGTATAACGAAAAATAAGTTGCCATCTCGCCCTACAGTGTACGTAAATTAAATAAATGCCTGAAAATATATATTTTGTTAATTGAGATTCACCAAAAATTCCACACATAAGGTCAACACTTGTTAATCTTTTCTAAAGTCAACACACACGCACACACACTAATACGAAGCATAGACCAATTTGCAAGAAATTACAATTTTATGATTTCCATAATGAGCATTATAAACGATCAAAACCAAACATTTACTATACAAACTTGTGCGTTTAAAAAGTCATTGAACTACAAGGCGAGTTGAAGTAATCATTGTTACCCTTGTTCTACTTTGAAAACGAAAATAGCGCGCACATGTTTTTGTATAGTTTATGTAAAGACCCGTAAATAGTTTGGCAGACGAAGTGAAAACACTTGCGAATAAACATATAAAAGAAAAGTGTGCGAACAGAAATTAATCAATTGGTAAAGAACGGGGGGGCGTACGCTAAACACTGCAGAACTTCTTTTAAGACTTCAGGGCTCTGCGATATTTAATACCAGTTAACGCAACCGTGTTTTGTACATGTGTGGGGTACCAACTGGTAGCAAATTCTTGATTCAATTAAAAACGGGTGTTTGGGCACGCCCACAAAGAATCTTCTTTACGTTTATTGTGGTTTCATTTACTTTTGTTCCAACTTTATTGAAATTTTCATGTATCGCACAAAAAAAGACTGAACATGAACGGGTTCGTGTGTGTAGTCTTTTACAAATATCAAATTTTTGTAAGATGGATAGTTAACCAATTTTACCCATTGCAAACTAGCAGATGTGTTCAGATCGATCAAGATTGTCTACACTTTGTAAGGCCTTCTCATGGGCAATGCAAAGGGAACGACAAATTTAGTATATCCCCCATCTTATGTAGAGGGCAAACAAGTAACAAGTTTTCACCACAAAAGCTTTCTGCATGTGCGCAATTTCAGAGCTTTTGCACTAAAAGCTGTAACGGCAAAAAGTCAACTTAAATTTCCGCATGAATTTAAAGAGAAGAAGACTTGTGAACGGAAACTTTTTCAAGGGATTTTTGGGAGAGTATTAAGCTCGCTGTGGTGAAAGTACATATAACGTACACAACAATAGAGAGAACACATTTTATTACACTGAACAAATAAATAAAGAAAACCACAAACTTGTGCCAAAAACTGACTCAACCAAAAAATAAACTAATAAAATAATCCACACTTAAATCAAAAACAAAGAAATTATAAATTGAAAGCTTAAAACTTTATTCGTATGAATATTATTTGTAAATAATTTAAATCGTTATTCAAGAGATGGGTTTCCTTAAGTTCATGAGACATGTCGTTCTTACCCTTGAAGGTAAGAGGTCATCATGAAAAACAATCTGAAGTGAAATTTGTTCATGTTCTAGGGGTTTTGATAAATTCATATAAACCACCCAACGCCGTAGGAGAAGAGCTTTTTACACTCTTATAGTACTTCTTAAGAGTGCACCAACTACTTGATGATTCCTCTTCGCATATTTCATTTCTAGCAAATATTCTCTTTCTAGTGTTTGGCTCTTTATTAAGATCATGTTGTTGTTGTATCAATATAATTTATTAATAGAGGCGTTGGGGTTGGGAGGCATTTCTTCTTTGTTTTTGTTTAACTTTATATTGTTTTGATTTGTTTTCCATTCGCTCACACATGGTTGTGCCGATGTATTGGTGATTACTCACTCACTCATTCACTTATTTGCCGAATGATTCGATTTAAAACCGTCTGACATCTCTTCGCGCTTAGTGTGCTTGTATGTGTGTTAAATATATTCGTTGCGTACTTATGATTTTTACAGTTAGTCGCCTCGGAGACCTTGTCGAGTTTTGTCGCATTAAATTAGTTTCAGAAATAACAAGAAAAAAACAAAGAGCAATAAAAAGCCGCTTTTTATTGAAGTGTAGTACGATATATTGAATTTTTTGCAAAAAAAAAAATTAAATAAAATTTGTTAATATAATACAGTTGGAGTTAGTTTAGTAAAATATAAGAAAGTAACGGAAGCTTTACAAACTGCTAACAATGCTCGAACGGTTGCACGGATAAATTGTCAGCCACATGGAATGAAACGTAAATCGAATCAAAACAAAGTCGATTTCAAAGATTTAAAAGGAAAAAGATTTAAAAGTTCAGTTAATGTGAAGATAACGCGACAACAACATAGAATTGTACGAAATAAAATAACAAACAAAAAAAATTAAACTTAAAAAACGAAAATTTCACCTAAATTCAAGGCGCTTGTTTTTATAACGATTTTTACAAATTTTGTTTTCACAAAAAAATACATTTTTGCATACATTTGTGTAAATAGATAATGTACAATAACAACAACATATATTTTATATTTGTACATAATAAATGCGAACAAAAAGTTTGAAATAATTTCATAGTTCCACTCGTTTAACAAAATCTCGTTTAATTTTTTTACAAATTGTAATACCAACCAATATCAATAAAAGAGTAAAACAATCGATAACTAAAGAAATTTTAAAAAATATTTAATATTTCATGTGCCAAAGACGATCAAAATGCATTTTGGAATAAAGTCTTAAAAGGTGCTTCGAAATAAACCAATTTTTATACTCAGCAGAGAGAAAAAATTTCCAATTTTGCTCAAATGTTAAATAGTTTAAATATTACATGAAATATCTATTAGTTAAAACAAAGAACAAGCACAACATGCCCGAGGAATTACCAATTTTGAAAAGCATACTAAAAGGCAACGTCAACTATCACAATGCCCGTAAGTGTCTAAAAACTAAAAAAAAAGAAATTTTTTCTGAAAGCAAGTGAAAATGTTAGGGTCGGTCATGTTCGACTCACCACTTGGTTCCATAAATCATGCTCACTCTCAAGTCTCTTGTGTCTGTGGATCTAAACTAATCTGAATCTAAACTTAATAAGGTTCTCATTCACACGTTGGGTGTATTCTGTGGTTGTAGACCCACGTCTCTCTATATAGAGATTGAAGGCTTAGAAAATTAGTAAATTCTGTTTTAGTTTCTAAAACACATTCACACACACACAAAATAATTGCTGGAAGCACCTTTTAATCTTAAAATCCACCGAAAAATTAAAATTAAAATTTCATTTTCTTCAGTATGAAATGGTTAAAAACGTATTAATGGAGAAGTTTTATTGTTTAAGGAGAGAAAGGAAATTTAAAATAACCTCCACTGGCACATTAGTGTACATCTAAGGTGTAAATTTGAAAGTCGAAATTTACGCTGAGTATGGTTTTTTGTTAATTGCGGGCGTGCCTGTTTTTCGATCACGTAGTTGGAAGGGACCATAAATTTCAACTTCGTAGCTCAATTTTTGTGACAGATAAATAGATTTTTGTCGATAGTGGACGTGGCTCTAGATCGATTTTGCCCAATTAGCAGTTTATCTGCAAAAACTAGAAATGTATGAAAAATATTTTTATAAATACAATTATAAGTTGCAAATAACAGACGGACATTTCTAGATTTTGGTGCTAAGCACGATTTTATATACTTTGAAGGGTCTGTGAAGCCTTCTTACTCCCTTTAAACCTTGAAATGAAAAAAATTTTCTGCATAAGTGGAGATTATCAAGTGATTGACACATTTATCTCATTTCAAGTTGTTACTTTTTTCACTTTGACTTTCTTTTGTTTTGAACATTTTATAGCACATTTAGATGAAAAATATTTTTGATCACAATATACGAAAAAAATAATAAAAAAAACAGACGGAAAGTCAGACATTGAAAGTCGTTAGCTGAGGCCACATACAATGAGTGTTTGTGTGGTGTACGCCATAAATATGTTCGTGTAAACAAATAACTGCGATCTAATTTTCTCTCAAACACACGCACACACACACATTCATGTAACGTACAAATTTTCATTTTCATTTTCATTTGACCTGCTTCTGTTCGTATACAAAACAAGAAAGAAAAAATCTCAAGCCGGCTTTCGATTAAAATGTATGTCACTGGCACTACAACTTATGAGAAAGTTATCGTGTGGCGCACAAGCCATTCCAAGCCATACATACATCCATCACATATTGGGATGTGAGCCTGTATTTAACTATTTAGCTGTGCATGTACGATCAAAGAAAAAAACCACCATCATCGCATTAGAGAGAAAACAACTCTCCCATATATCTCTCAACTATTTGTACGATAAATATGAATGCGTTGTACATGGGTGGGCGGCTATTAAAGACTTCTGAAATGAAAACTTGGTTTTAAAGGCAATATTTCAAGGCCTCGGAACTTTTTTTTTAATATATAAATAAAAGTCAAGGTGTGCTCACAAGATTATTATTATTAGAATTTCAAAAATTTATGATCAGCCTCAAAATCTAAATCAGAAAAGTTTGTTAATAACCCATTAATCGATTAAAGATCGATTTATCGCTGCAAGTTGTCTTAGGGCCACAAAGTGAAAGTTAGAATGTATGTTTATACTGAAGGTGTTGTTTTGTGCCGCTATAAATTGTTTACTTTCTTTTCAACCCAATTAAATAGTTTGTCGGTGAAACACTTGCGCTACATACGAAACATTGTCTTATTGGTGTTGTATCAATATCAGCACAAGTCTCATTTTAATCCTAACATCATACATTGCTCATGCACACGTACACACACATTCCTTTACAAAGCGCCTTCATTCACACATACACACAAACAAACAGTCACTATATAGGTGATAGATACAGCAGCCACACACCATTCAATACATCTTGAAAAAGTTGAAGCAAAGACAAAAGAAGGAGAAGCAGTACAAGAGACAGAGAGTTACGTGAAAAAGAAATCTGAATAATATATTGTACTAAATATTGTTAGAAATGAAAAAAGAAAAAATACAAACAATAACAAAAGTGTTAACAACACCAGCCATAGTCACAGCACTGAAACACACACAAACATAAAACAAACAAACACTTCGCAGCCTAGTAGTTGATCATAAGACGTTTACCGTTTAACGGCAGAAAAACTTTCTTTTGAAAACAAACTCATCTATATACTGCTCTGTACGTACAATAATAAGAGGATCTGCTAGCATGTATGAAAGTATAATAAAAAAATTAAAACCAAAAATATTGCTTTTAAAATGTCCCCTTTTCCAATTCAATGTTGCCAAAATTTAGTACAAAACAAATTCATTTTATATAAATTGGGAGCGAAAAAATTATAATGATATTAAATAATTGATAGCCCAAGAATCAATTAATCAATCAATTTATCCAAAATGAGTATTTTGTTACAAAAGAAATTGTCATCCGACATATCTAATATGCAGAACTGCTTGATGCTGCTTTCTTGTATAAACGGACTCTCATGAATGGACGTACGGACAAAAAGTACATCTTTAATAGCTTTACACAATCTTCACACAAGCACTTGTGCTAGTGATTACGTTTCTCACCCCTTATTAGAATGATTTGGACTGTGATTCAACATTCTGTCTGTCAGTCTGTCTGTTCTTGCAGATTTTGTGCTCAGTTAGATGAAATTCAATACAATACTTTGGACCATTCGACCATTCGACCATTTCAGACACCCCTCCTTATAAAACACTTTCTTTTACAAATAAGTCTTTGCATGACAAAAACATAAAAACCTTAATAGTTATTAATAAACATTGCTGAGGAGTAGTTATTAGCATAATTATTAACTGCCGAGAATTTAGGTAATTTTTTTTTTTTGTAAAATTTTTAATTTTTTTAAAAGTAAAAAATTTTTAATATTTGTTGAAGTATTTTTGACATTTTGACGGATGCCACATTTGTAAGCATGCACACTGAATATTTACTTGAATTTGCACCAATTTTAAATAAACTTTGCACTTGGTCCATTGTTACTCCCACAACCTCCCACCTACATCATCAAATAACTGTCACAACTTTATTTCAAGTTTTTTACTCTCGTACAAGCATCAACATAAAAAAGAAAGTGTAACATATTGTTGGTTTTATATTTAAAGAAGAAATAACAACAATAACAACAAAACTACACCAACAGCAGCTGTAGTTTAATATTACGGTTTATATTTGCGACTATTACGTATAATGAATTCTTATGGTTGCTTTAAAAGCTTCAACATTAACAGGAAGCCAGAATGTTTAGTCTGTCTGGTCGGTCTTGAACTCAAGCTCAAAAGCATAAAACGATACGAGGCAATGACCTAGATAGAGGGCCTCGTTTGCTCGTGAATGAATCACTCAACACAGTCACCATACCAAAATTGTCAAAGCACACGAAATTATACATAAACTGAATGGGGGAAAAATTTTAGTTGGCTTTGGCCAAATGTTAGACACCTTAGCTACCTGCCATCAGTAAAGTTGAAACTTCTTCAGAGTACAGTTTTAACCTTGCACGCTGAGTGATGGTGAAGACAAAGTTTTTCTTTTTATTTCTTTTTCCTTTTCAGTTATTTTGCTTTTTTTTTAAATAATAAACTAGTAATGATTCTGCCAGGAGAAGGTTTTCAATAGGTAAATACCGATGAAGGCACATATGATATATATGTGTATATGTTGGGGAGTTGACAGAGCCTTCTTGAAACCATCTTCTTCTTCTGTTAGTTATAGAGCTTTTGATTAAGTCAGTATATCAAAGTCTTACCATAATATAAACCATACAATAATACCACTTCCTGCTTGCAAGGACCCGTAAACTTTACATAATAAAATTATTATAAATTCACGTTAAAAGCAACTAGAGTGACAGCTGGGCTCTTAACGCTTTGTTAAGTACGTATGAAGCAAAAAATGTGTGTATGTGTGTATGTGAAAAGCACCTGTTCATGTATAAAACATCTCGTAATATCAATTTATGATTGTTTAATAATTGATTTCCTCTTTACATAATTTCAGCGGTTCGCTTTGGTCGCGTGCCGAAACGTGAAAAGGCGCGCATAATGGCCGCCATGCAACAATCTACGCAAAATCGTGGTCAACAGAATGCTGTGGTTACGGAGCTGGACGATCAGCCACGTCTCATGGCTACTGTGTTGAGAGCCCACTTGGATACCTGCGAGTTTACCAGAGAAAAAGTGGCCGCTTTGCGTCAACAGGCTTTTGAATGCCCCACCTATTCAATGCCAACACTATTGGTAAGTTTTTTCTATTTTTTCATTTTGTGATTTAACATAACTTTCTAGAGATTAAAAGCAAACCTTAACTTAGTTCTTCAATGAAGGTTTTTATTAAATATTTCCACAAGGTTAATTAGCGTTAGCGACACACAGTTGCTTAATACTTGATACTTGATACTTGATTAATCTATGAAATATCACAAATGTTTTGTTAAGGCCTTAATCAGGTATAGATAGCGCAACGCAACACAACAGAATCTATTAGGAAATTATTTTTCATTAATACGTTGGAAATGTCTTTCTTGAATAACCCACCTGATTAATAATAAAATTGACAAATTCATACAACAACAAACCTACATGACAATGGAGAGAGAATCTACGGCAATGGATTATTGACATATTTAGCCGTAATGCATACACATGTTGTTCAGTCTCTATTAAACGCTTCCTCATATTTGCATTATTGTAAGAACAACAACAACAATAATAGTGGCACAAGGCCACCATATAATTACACGTTGCAAGTACTGCTTGCATTTATTTGTATAAGCGGGAATCACATTAACCCATAGTAACCTGTGCGCTGGCATAGCAAACTGTGGCCAATAATTGTTCGCTTTTCTCTCCATTATATGAAATTTAAGCAAAATAAAAACCTTTTGCTTGAAAATCAGTAACTGTGTGACCGTTTTCTTTGGGGGCTTGACCTGATTTGGGTTTTCCGCCTTTATTTTAATCAGTTCTAACTTTTGCGTTACTTTCAATACAAATCTTCCCAGAAAAGAAATTGTGGACGCGGCCATGTTCTGCCCTTTTTGTGCGTATAGTTGGATACAGAAGTACACTACAAGTGCTTGCGCTAAATTCAACTTAAAGATCAGTTTTTAGTTTTAGGTTAGAAGAAATTGTGGCCAATTGGGGGCGTGGTAAATCTATTTGACTTGTATGTAATATAACGCAAAAATCAATTCTAACCTAAAACACATTTTTTGTAAGTTGTGGGCGTGACTGTTTTGCGTCTATTTTCTACACTTACTACCAAAACTTGCACTATATTTAAACTTTAATGGCGTTAGGACACATTTTTATATTCAAACAATTTCACTTCCTTTTCAATACTACTCTCTACTCAATATTTACGTTTACAAGATTTTAACGCCAATCTTGTAGCGCACCTAACAGGGTAAACTAAGATCACGTGTAAGGTGGTGGGTGGAAAAAGGTTATTCATATAGAAAAATAGAAAAGTGTTATGCATTAGTTTTTCAGGGGTGTTTATTTTAATTGACTTAGGAATTGTTAAAGAGAGATTTTTCGATGGTGGTATATCTACGAGCTCGGTGCGAATGAATAAATGTTGATCAAATTTCGTTTCAAGTTTATTTAAAAAACGTATATCAAGGTCATCATCATTATAATTATCACTTTTTTTAATTGCACATATTTGCGCTTACTTTGTATGTATATTGTACGTACCTACGTCCGCATTATAAGTAAATAAATACATTAACACGATTAACTCTAAGAACAGATAGAGACTTGCATACGATTATATAAGTAAATATTATCACGTTTAACATTCTAGAACAACTATTCGAATAATAAAGACGAATAAAGATGAATAATACTATAACTGTAATGCTTAACTATTACTAATCGGTTATCTGTACATATATAGCTAAAGGAACTTTGAATGTGGTTATAATGGTTCCATCCCTAGCACAAAAGCGAATGGAATAGATTTGAATCGTGCACTTGTTATGACCTTAGACTATGTAGAAAGTTTCAACTCGCCTTAATCTTGTTTTAAATCTTAAAACATAAATTTCAAGGTGAATAATTGTTGTTTTTATTAATAATGTTCAAACTCTACTCGACCATAATCAAATGTACCGTTACACAGAAGTTGTTTAAATGATGAATTAATACGAGAGGAAATGAAACCCGGAAGAAATTAACCGTACGTTGACTTGTACTCGCGAAACCTTGAATATTTTCATATTCAGAATCAATGACATCGCATTTTAATTTAATTTAATCGCATTTTGTATGTTTATCCAAAACCATTTTCTCTTCTATTGTTTCAGGCCTGTCCTTTAAATCCAGCTCCAGAGTTCTCCTCGGAGATGGAATTCTCTCAACGGTTTGCTTACGTCATACGCGGTATTATCGATTTTGCCAGCAAGATACCTGGCTTTCAATTTCTCAATCAGGATGATAAATTCACTTTGTTGAAGGCTGGTCTATTCGATGCTCTGTTCGTTCGTCTGTTTTATATGTTCGATTCATCCATCAACAGTATCATTTGCCTCAATGGGGAAGTTATCCGACGGGACGACATACAAAATGGTACTAATGCAAGATTTTTAGTGGATTCCACCTTCAAGTTTGCGGAGAGAATGAACTCAATGAATTTATCAGATGCAGAAATCGGCTTGTTCTGTGCCATTGTGCTTTTCACGCCAGATCGTCCAGGATTGCGTAATATTGAACTGATTGATAAAATGTATACAGGCTTGAAGGGTTGTCTGCAAACCATCATAAATCAGAATCGACCTGATCAACCAGAATTTATGAGTACGCTCTTGGATACTATACCAGACTTGCGCACGCTAAGTACACTGCACACTGAAAAGTTGGTTGTGTTCCGAACTGAGCACAAAGATTTGCTGCGCCAACAAATATGCCCAGATGAGAATCGTTCGCCTCCACCAAAAAGTCCACCAGCTTGGGAAGATAATCGTATGGATGTAGAAGCTAAAAGTCCATTAGGTTCAGTTTCTAGTACAGATTCCGGTGATATGGATTACCAGGCGGCCACCAGTACTGCACCCACAGTAGGTCCTTCTTCCTCTTCTGATACAAACCATTGCACAATCTATCAACAACCGTCTTCGTTGGCTTCTTCGGCGCCACTTTTAGCTGCTACTTTGTCTGGCACCAATGCTCTACGAAATCGTGCTAATTCTGGTTCTTCTGGAGATTCCAACGGTGATTTGGATTTAGTTGGATCCCATGCACATCTTACGCAGAATGGATTAACTATTACACCTATTATACGAGCTCACTCGCATCAACACTTGCATCCACATCATTTGAATGCAGCTCCTGGAGCGCAGCATCGTTATCGCAAATTGGACTCACCCACCGACTCTGGCATTGAATCGGGCAATGAAAGAAATGAATGCAAAGCTGTTAGTTCGGGGGGTTCATCATCGTGTTCAAGTCCCCGGTCCAGTGTTGATGATGCTTTAGATTGTACGGACGGTGCTGCTAGTGCTACAACAACAACGACGATAACAACTACTACCCAAGCGAATGTGTCAGGGTCGCCGATACGTTCATCACAACTTACGGCTGCTGCAGCGACCTCCACAAGCGGAGCTGCCAACTCAGGCTCTAACGCCAGCACAACTACTTTGAAGCGACAAATTGTTGAAGATATGCCAGTTTTGAAGCGTGTTTTACAAGCTCCCCCTTTGTATGATACTAACTCCCTAATGGACGAAGCTTACAAGCCACATAAAAAATTCCGTGCTCTTCGCCATCGTGAATACGAAACTACTGAAGCAGATGCCAGCACTTCCACGAACATAAATACTATGTCAGGCACTCCTGTTCCCGCTGGTACTCCGGTACACCAAAGATCTTCTGGTCAATCGCAAGGTTGTTCAACAATAAGTTCACCATCTACACCACCTACCACCACCGGACACATTTCAGTTGCACCACAAGTATCTGTTTCGTCTCTAGCACCAACCACATCCTCCTCTCCATCAACTCAACCTCATCACCAGACCCAATTACATATACACTTAACCCGGCCGAACGCCAACAATTCCAGTTCAACTCTGCACCAATCGCCTCTAGCGCAGCCACCGCTACCACAACAACAACAACAACAACATTCATCTTTATCTAGCACACACTCGGTACTGGCAAAATCATTGATGGCTGAACCGCGCATGACACCGGAACAAATGAAACGTTCCGATATCATACAAAACTACATAATGCGAGAATCGAGTAACAGTAGCTTACGAGTATGTTCACCACATGCAACTGGGAGTCGGAGTCCAACTACTCAACACATGGGCTTGAGCAATCATTGCTATGCACCAGGTGGTAATAGCTCACCAGCCTCCAGTAGTTCTCCTAATTTACATTGTGCTTCGCCTTCGGTGAACCAAGTAACATCGATGGCTTCACCACCACCCGCGGGAGCAGGAGCAGCACCTGGTTCACAGCGCTGGCAGGGACATTCCGTCATCACCACAACCAGCGTTAACCAACGCCAACCATCAGTGTCACCCAATAGTAACGGATCATCATCATCTACATCCTCCATCAATTCAACTACATCGTCATCCAATAATTCTGGTTGTCAGTATTTCCAATCACCACATTCTACTTCAGCTTCCGTATCGCCACCGCGACCTTCACCCTCTTCCAACATTCACGCTTCACCCCGACTGCTAGAACTCCAAGTCGATATTGCTGACAGTCAACAACCATTGAATTTGTCAAAAAAGTCTCCTACACCACCACCCAGTAAACTGCAAGCTTTGGTAGCAGCAGCAACAGCCACTCAACGTTACCCACAAGTTTCAACAGATGCAACGATAACCGGTACTACCACTTCCAACATACCGAATGATTCATCCAATACCGCAGGTCCTAACAACTCTAACAGCCAACAAGTACAAGTTCATAAACTTATGTTAGAAGCTTAAGATTTGTAAAAGGAAATTTAGGGATAAAATGATTCCACCGTTTTAAAATTATGCAACAACAAAGCCGTTAGGAGGGAGCAATCTTTTGCCAACTAAAAAATACTCATTAACTGTTGCTTCACCCAAACACCATTAGTCCACAGTCACACTCTTTAAAAATCATTCACAAAAACAATACCGTTACCTGGCATTTTCAATTGAAGCGTGTAGAGTCGCGCGTGACCATAATCAGGGACAGTACTTCAAGAGTTCACAGGGTTGTAAGGGGGAAAGTTGAAATTTTATTCTATTTGTTTCTCTAGAACCCCACTATTTTTGTGTACCAATGTAGCTGTTGATGGTTAAAGTGAGGAAGAAGCAGCAGTAAAGGACACTTTTTACCACAAATTACCCAAACATACACAAACACCAAAACAAAATTGTACAATATTTTGGAGAATTGGTTCCATTTTAATCACCACATACTCACACACCATGCAAACAGATTAAATGATCGGTGTTTTGAAGTAGAGGGCACCTTATGATTTGTAAATTATTTACACCACAGGGCGGGCAAATGCAAACATGTATATGTAGTTACACACACACACATATGAACACATATATATATACAAGTAATATTCAATGAATTTGTGTTTTCGTTTACTGAAATGTTAACACATAACATACACGTATACAATATTATTTAAAATTATTCAATTTAAACTTATTACAAATCTATTATAATATAAATTATTAAAATATGTTAAGGGTGTGAAGGAGGAGGAGAGAAGAAAGAAAGTGAACAAAGTGTTGGAAGTTGTACAAAATATATACATTTAGCAATTTATGTGCATGCAATTTAACTGAACTTTAAACAAGGGGAATAAGAAGGAGAAGAAGAACAAGAAGACGATAAACAGTAGATTTTTTGTTTAAACAAACAGAGGTTTTAAGATTTAGGGCATAATTAAGTTATGAATTAATTCAATTCAATTGGACAATTTTATATGTATGTATGTATGCATGTACTGTACAATATATTGCATAAAAAATCACAAAAAATTCCAGACGAAATGTTAGAATGTTTATTTTTGTTATGAAAAAGAAAAAAGAAACAAACAAAAACAAAGAAAAACACAAATTAAAATTAAAAATTTCATGGAGATATTCATCATCATTATTGTTAGTATTAGTAAGATTGAATGCAGCAACAACACTATTAAGTTACTATGTTTCATTACTGAACATTTCTAAATGATAAACATTTACTTTGAATCACTTTCGATATTTGAGCGCCTCTTCTTTTCTCATTTCAAAAGAAAAATTCTATTTTCTATCTAGATTGCAACTATAATATTTAAGTGTAAATAAGATACAAAATAAAAAACAAAAACAAACCACTTTGTACATGCAGTTATTTCCTCGATTTTTGTTCCACTTTTTCAAATTTTTTTAAATCATGTTATTATCATATTATGAAATGTTATTTAATTATTTACGTCAAAGGTTCTCCGATTTGTTAATAAGCAAAAATATTATAGATCTCTCTATCTCTCGCTCTCTCTCTTCAAGTAAAATGTTGATTTTACAATTCTATTCGTTGTATACGTTCATAAAATTGTTATAATTTTTTGCTTATATTCATTTTTTCCTCTTTTTTCTTTGTTTCTTTACTGCGCAACTTTCTGTTCTTGTTTTTTTTTTTTCTTTTATTTTTAGTGTAAAATTTCTTTAAAAGAAATTCAAACATAAGTTTTTAACTCTAATGTTAAGAAAAATAAATATTTTAATATTCTTGCTTAATTTATAGAAAACGTATAGAATTAAAGAAAAATCATTTTCTTTTCCAATAAAAAGAAAAAACATTTTTTGTTAAAAAATAAAAAAATTTTGTTTTGCCTTTTAATGCCGTTTTCAGTTTCGTCATAATTTATATGTATTGCATCATTATTTTGCCTCGATTTTATTACAATAATAATAACAACAACAACAACGAAATGTTTCGATATGAGTTTAATACCGTCAGGGGGAAAGTATAAGTTGCTTAATACATGATTATTTTTTCTGCCCTGACCATCAAATTCATCAAATTTGGTTCTCCTCCATCCATATTAGAAAAGCGTCAAGTTTGGTGAGTAGTCAATCCTTTCGATCTGCAAACGATTCACAAACCATTGCCGCGGTCCTTTAAAATTTCTACTTTCAATTTGGTAAATGGGGTCAAAGTGGTTTTTTTTTATACCCATCAGTTTCAGGTAGGTGAAAACGCTTGCAGCACCAATTAAAAATACTCTATCAGCTTTATCAGCTACGACGAGTTGTAAAAACTTGAAATTTTCAAAGTTGGAAGAAAGTAAGTAGGAAAGAAAGCGTATATAAGGGGGTTCGGGACCAATTGGAGAATTGGCTTAAGCTACTATTTTTATTTATTAAATAATGAAATAAAAATTGTAAAGGGATCCACTCTAAATTCCTTGTTGGAGAACTTTCCCTAAGTTTGATTGATATTAAAGTAAACGTAAAAATACTGCAACTACAACAATGCATAACGTTAGTTTGAGTTAAATGTAAAATGTGCAAAGAAAATATTTCATCTATTTATTATTAATAAAAAATATATTTCAAAATTTATTATATACAAAATAAATATTTTTTATAATTTATATATATATATAATATTTTTAAACATTAACTCAAATTTTTTAAATTAAAAAATTATTTTTTTCCTATTTTTATATATTTTAAAAAAAGGTCATATTTTATTTAATTTTCTTTTTTACCCCTTTCATTACTAACAAAAGTTATTTCTTTAGACATCAGAGGATGGATGCTTAAAAAAAAAATTACATACAATACATAAAATTAATCCAACTTTGTTTAGAACATAAAGAAAATTCTTTAAAATTGTATCAATATAAAAAATATGTAGCACAAAAAAAATATGTAAAAAACACAAACACACCTACACGTACAGTCATCGACACATTAAATTAGAAATGAAAGTGAATGGAGTTTTAAACTTATATGTAAAATATATATTATGTAGGTTTTAAATATGTATTACAACAAAACAACAAAATTCAATTTTTTCAAACATGGTTTTCAGAATGTTTGAAACACAATAAAACAATAATCTAACAGAGAAGGAACATATTTTCTTATAAAAAAATAATATTATTGTAAAAAAGTAAAAAATTCTTTAAAATCAATAATTATAAAAATTGATAACAAAAAAATAAAAAATTAAATTAAAAAAAAACATTTTGTGTGTAAATGTATGTAATTTGTCCGTTATTTGAATTATGAATTCTTTCAAATTAAAAATGTAAACAAGTGAAATGTTTATCAAAAAAAAAAAAAAAAAAAACCACAAACAAAAAACGTTAAAGAAAAAAAAAAAAACTGAAACAATGAATATGGTGACAATTTTTATTATTAATATGTATTACAATAATTACAACAACAAGATTTTAAATGAAAAAAAAATGTATCTAGATGCCATTAAATGGGAGGAAAATGAGTATTAGGCCATAAAGCAACAACAATAATAATAACAACAACAATAACATGAAATTGTTTATGTTGTTGATGTTGTTGTCAAATATGAAATGGTATATAAATGTGTGGGAATTATGTGTTCGTGTGTGTAAGTGGGTGCGCCATTACACACACTCGCACAATCTTGCACATAAAAAAACATGAAAATTAACAATGTACTGAAATTCTATTTTCAATTATGTAGTATCATGACACTGAAAAAGGTTCAGCAAAATATAGAAGAAGACGAAAAAGGCAAATGAGGCAATTGTGGGCTAAGTATAAAAGATACACCCGCCATCCACAGCCGCAACAAATTTTTATAGAGCTTAATAGCAACAGAAAGGAATCCGGTTGTTATTGTTGTAAAAGCAACAACAACAAAACACACAAATACTTCACGCATTCTGCATATATTTTCATGTGTACCCTAGTGTTCTAATAGGGGAGCTAAAAATGCTAAAAATGCTAAAAAAATAATAGGGAGTAAAGTCGCTAAACAACGCTAAAAATCACAATTTTTCCAAGTTAAGTGCAACTTTACTGTTTCATCATTATTGATCGATTAAAATCTATTTCAATTGACTCCTCTGAGCACTTTTAGTTTCGTCTTCTCAGGCATCCAATACTTGGTCCTTCCATCCGTCCGTTCTTCTTAATGACATTCCAGCCATTAATACTTACTAACAATGTAACCATTATCGCTACGAGATATAACCGTATCATTATATAAACAAATGCTATGGGTTGTATGGTTCAAATTTCGATCCGTTTCTTTACATGTCCCACTTGTAATGTAAACTCCCAAACTCTGCAAGGTAAGGGTAAAAGTCACCAATAAAGTGATAAAGTGCAAAAGCCAAGCACAAGAAATGGAAATGAGGAACCTTTTCGGTGTCTCCATCAATTTATTTCTGAAGGCCATTGAGTAGCAAAATACCAAAAAATGTGAACAAACGCAACAAGTTGTGCTTTTGTTAGTCATAACGGTCTTTAATAATGTGAAATTATTTATTATTCAGCAATCATTTGCTTTCATGTAGTCATAGGTTGATGTGTACTATAAGCAGGAACAAACACCCTACGTTACAATTGTCTAAATATGCCTGTGTATGCGTTTTAACTGAAACAGGACGCATACCAAAGTGAACATTGATTATAATTATGAATTATTATCATGTATGTGTATGTACGAGTATGTGATGAGACGTATGATATAAGAAAACCAAAGTTTTGTTATTCAAAATGCAATTCTTTGAAAAAATCAACACAAACAAAAAAAATTGGCAAAATGTAAATAAAAAATTGAAAAGGAAATCAAAAATTAGTAAAAATAATTTCTACTAAGAATGAGTATGTGGGGTGGGGAACCATAACAACACCGTAAGTATTTGGTTGAAGTCAACAGATTGACTCAAACGGAATGGCAAACTTAGTATTCCCGTTTTTATGTGCTGCTACACTCTACACGATATTAAGTGTGAGCTGAGGATTGTATCTTAATTTTTCTATGAACGGATTCAAAAAGATATATTTTCCGTCCTTCCGTTCACGTAAAATTTTTTACATACAACCAGCATGAAGCAGTTTTTTAGATACATTTATGAAATTTGATATGAAAACATATGCATTCTGGATCAAAGAGGGTTTTTGTAAAATATAGACCGAATCGGACCACTTTTAAAACCACTCTCCATATAATGCTCTTATGCTCTACTGTCAAAGAAGTCTTCAAATTTTGCAATTTTCGATATTTTTAACAAATGTTGGTGATAAACGGGTGAGTATTTTCGATTTGGACCAAACAGCACTTGACACCTCTTCCTGGATATTACGTTTTTATAAGCATATTAAAGCATAAATTGTGTTGCTATGTAAATACTCAAGGCGTCAAGAAGAAGAATAAACAAACAACCAACTTACTCATTACAGAACAAATTTTATAATAAGCAGTAATAATATGGAGAAGCATACGTTCGCAAGCAGATAGGTTAGTATGGTTGTGTGTATAAGTAGACTCTTACAAGTTCAAGTTCAATGTCAAGTGCAATGCAACTCATTCATGCTCTGGCTGGCGCTGACGGGGCCATTATAAGTGTTTGCGTACGTGTGCATGTGCATGCCCCTCTATACATGATACACAAATGTATTGTACTGTAGCTTGTGTTGTTTTGTTAAAAATATACTATATATACAATCTACATATTTTCTTGTGTGTAACTGCATTCTCGTGTACAGTTTTGTGTAAAAAATTCATTAGAAAATTATTCAGTATTTCATTTCGTGGTGTGTGTTAAAAAGAATTTATTGCCGTACTCGTGTGTGCGTTCGACTGATAATTGTAATAATAGACCGGCCCTGTTATAGATACATACGGATATAAATACATACACATGTCTAGCTAGTACAATATGGAAAGAGTGAAAGAAAGGGAGAAAGAGAGACAGAGAGAGAGAGAGAGTGAGTGATGTTTAATTGACATTTATTTGAAAACACTGGGAATTCAATTAGAATTAAAATGATTTTGGTACAACAAATAAATTCTGCTTCTATTATGATTTTTTAATATTACAACAACAATACAATGAAACGCTTTCCCGCCAGATAGTCAGGTTTGATCAATAAAAGCATTTTTCCATGTGTTTATCTGCGCTGAAGTGATTTTCAAGGACAAATCGAATTGTTTGCAGGTGACGCCTCCACTTACACAATTACGTATTGATAAGAAAATTGAAACAAAGGCATTACACAAGGCATTAACTTGTGTTTTGTTATTTATATTTCATTTGTCGAGTTATTGTTGCCATTGTTTTCTTTTCGTTTTTTCTGTCTTTCTTCCTATTTGATGACTTACACGCGCCATCCATTTGCTTGTATCACCCCGCCCGTATTCGTATTTACAATAAAATGTATGAATGAATAAATTACAAACAACTATGTACAAGGTCATTAGATAGACTAATGGGTGAATGTGTGACGTTTATCAAATTCCCAAAATGGAGTCAACCAAAACGGATGTAATAAAAGAACGACATTTGTGTCGTATGTACAGCCACCAAAAAAATTTCGCGCATTATATCGTACGTTCAAAAACGCGTTAAATACAATAAAAATCCTACAGTTGTTATTATTCGGAAAGAAGTTTTAAAAATAACTTTTTATTATAACAAGTTTAGAGCTTATTTAACTATCGAATCAACCTATACTTGCATGGTAATATTCTTTGTTGTCGGTGGGTTATCTATCCCACGCTACAGGCTTACACTTAGTTCAAATTCCTACTTAAAAGTTTTTTTTTGTGCATGATTCAATGGATACAAAATCTGATGTTGTACGAGGGAGGGCTTTGCATTTTCAATGGAATCCAATCTTCACTCAATCATGATCGATTTAGAGCGACTAGTGCCACTTCAACTATGCAGCTACTTATGAACGATTTCTTCGTGATTGATATGGCATCATGCCGTGCATCATTTTAAAAGTATGCCCTTGATTCGATGTTGAATGAATTAGAACTAATTTCAGATCGACGAAACTTGATGGTAAAATACATGATTATTATTATTATTACAACCTATGTAGGTCGTCGGCCTGTTGCAAAAGGGTCCGCCACGCGCGTCGATCTAGTGAGCGCCTTCTCCAGTTTTGCAGGGCATCAGACACTTGGTCTCTTCACCGGAGTTTCGGTCTGCTTCTTACGTAACGTCTCTCTCCTTTCGATTCCCTGTTGAACAGTATCTTGGCTGGAGTCCTGTAAGCATGTGGCCGAGATGGCCCCGCCATGGTAGGCATTGAAACTTTATAGGAAGGACAATGCCAACGTCGGCGTAAAGCTCATACAGCTCAAGATTCATTCTAATTCGGAACTCTTCGCCAATGTGTACGGGGCCAGGACCTTCTGGAGAATTTTTCTCTCGAACACGTCTAAAAATCTGCGTTTTTGTGATAGCGTTCACGCTTCAGTGTCATAAAGAAGCACAGGGACGATGGGGGCCTTATAGAGTGTAAATTTTGCCTCACGAGAGTTATCTAGAAACAAATTTGCTCTACTTTGTAATTGTATAGCAATCACAAAATGAAGAACCGCCGTTTTTAGGTTATTTATCAACCAAAACACCTAAATACTGAATACTTTCTCGTTTTTCGACAATTTCATCTCAATTTTTTGCAACATTCACAATTAATGCGACAAAATTGTCCTGCTGAAATATTATACACCTTGTTTATTTATTTTTATTTTATTTTTTGAAATGTAAACAGCGAAGGAAAGGAAAATAAGAATCGACAGATGTTTTGTTTTATGTTGGCTCGACAAGGGTCTTAAATATAATTACAAAATGGACTTAATGACATTTTAAACATAAACTAAAGCAGTGAACATTAAGTGCTGGGAATAAATGCCGTCTATCCAGCTACCCAGAGCGGATCAAACCAACTTAAGCATATGTGGCCAGCGTGTGTAGGCAGATTGCAGTCGCCAATGTTCGGCCCCTATCACAATGCGTCTTCTGTCTTTCTCGCCCTCATTTTTAGGAAGGTTTGTTATTTGGTATTCACTTTAAAAATAAAACCTTTTCTTATGGTTTGCAATAACAACAAACGTTTACTTTTTAGGTTTATAGGTTACAAGTGAAAGTTAACACAAGGTGCAACATATCCATACGCTTATGTTGATGTGTCTTTTCTTCCATGGTAAAGGGTTAACGCTGTAACCATAAAATGCATAAAAGCTGACATTGCATAAAATAAAACACAATTATCTGCTTGTGTGCATCAAAATAAATGTAATTTGTTTATAAATACAGCCCATATTCACTTGTAGGGGAGATGATGTTACAAATATTTTTTAAAAATTTATTTTGTTTTGTGTGACTCCGTACAACCTGATGAAGATTGAAAGATATTTCAGCCATCCGCTCGTCTAAAATATATTTAGTACTAATTATGTGTTTTTCTCCTAAAAATAAAAATCTCCCTCAATAATATACACGCTGAGCACCGGCTTGTATCTCAACTTTCTTTGACATAATTTTACACATTGCTTGCTTTATGTAAATTGGTAGAAATTTTGTAACAAAAAAGTGTATGAAAAAAGTGAAATTTTACTATTGTAGTAAATGGGTTTAGAAATTCTGTGTGATGTGCATATAACAAATCATACATGCACACGCAGTCCTAGTAAAAACATCGAACTTCACTCTCACTCTTAGTATTGTTTGACAATGTTACTATAAAGCGTATGCAAGTGAAATTACGTTCATTGCACATGTAATACGTTGCGGCGATTGTTATGCATTTTAGGGCGCAAAACCAATATTTCATATTTTTTTAAAGTACTCGAAAAAGTCTTTCATTTGACATCCCTATCAAGGATGTTTTAACAAATAATACGCTTTTTTGTTGCGTCCGCCATTTAATTCAGTATAAGGAAATTTATTTTATGATATTTACCTCGTTAAGCCCTTTCGTTTGACACCCATTCCACATTGATTGTAAAGAGATGGCCAATCCGCCATTTTGAGGCGAGTCATGTTAAATGTACTAAAGCCGAAATCGAATCGACCCGATCGAGATTATTTCAAAATAATTATATATTTAGGAGTATTCGGTGAGGATATTGGCGATATAACATCTTTAGGTGATCGCCATTTTGAATACAGCATGATGCTTAATTTGAAAAAATTTTATACCCACGACCAGAGCTTAATGACTAAGTTTGCTAGTCCATTTGAAACACCAAAAACGAAACATCAGAGACTCTACAAAGTACAAATTTTGTACAAATATTTCTAAAATGTTCGTATTTAAATTGGATACAATAGGGCCAAGTGGCAAAATAGATCAAGAATCACGCCCAAAAAATATCAAAAATCTATTTATCTCCCACAATAACTGAATTATGAACTTAAAATTTAGATGCAAATATACAATTATTCCATCGATTCGAGTTGCCAAATATTAGCGTGGTCGAATATCAGACACATTCACAATTTTCCAAAAAACCACATAACGTAACGTTAACGTAAAACTCGATTAGCAAGATGATATGTAATACAAGAACTATTAGAGGGCGTAATCATATATGTACCTGCCACGTCCCCCATTTATATATAGATGTGGAGAGTACTTAAGATTTGCTTTAAGCCATAATTAGTTTTCTCATTTGTTTTTTTCTATTATTTAACTTCCGTTATATCCAATAAAAGGACTTAACCCAAAGTATGGATATTCTCCACATTTATAGCTAGATTGTGGGAGTGGCATGAATAAAAGTGTGCCCTTTTTTGAACGACTTAGAGCAGTGTAAGAGCTCTAAGTTTCAAATTTTTGCAAGAGATTTTTGTTCGTGGTCTACTCTACGCCCAATTTCGACAGATGCATATCATTTTTCTACAAAATATGATATAATCTAAAATTTTTGACCGTTATAACGCTTCTAACAGTTGGACACACAGACGGACTTGGTAGATTGACTGCGATTTTAATGCTGACGAATATACATACATACTGAGTATATATCCTAGACGAAGTGTATATAAAAAAAAAGAAATCTCTCTGAATTTGGGTTAAAATCATCATTATCGATGTACGTACAGTGTTTTCTGTCTCCCTCACTTTCGCTCTTTTCGAAATACTACAAATGAAAGTAAAAGTAAAATTTACAGTTAAAAAAGTATTCATTGGGCAAGTATATTAAAACAACACCGCATTAACAACAGCGACCCACATTAAGTTCATTAACACATGCACACAGCGTGTATGTCAGGTATAATCAGGCAGCTGCCTTAAAAAAAACTGCTTACAGCAGGCAAATGTTCATACGTTGAACTTTGAAACAGAAGTAAGTACAAGGTTTCTCCAGTTTGCTTTATGATGAAGAGTGTTCAAAATTTGTCTAAAACCAAAAAAATTAAAATAAAAAATAAGTGAAATTGCGCACAAATTTGCATGGACACCCACCAGACAGACGTACAAACGAACATGGTTTAATCGATTCTGAATAGATCGGTTTAATAAACGATCGATGTAATAAGGCGCTAGAAACATCCGTACAACTTAAGATACCTTTTGCCGGGTATAAAGAGAATAAACACATAAAGGTCAGGGTCATGCACACTTTGTCCTTTGACTTTTGACTTATCACATATTTTGATAATCCGAATGAAATCCTACATTTCATAAGTATCAGGAATGAGTTTTGAGCCTGCCTGATTGCCCATCTTTTGGTAAAGATTCTATAACTTTTAGATTAATTATGAGACCAATCGTCGACAGAGCGCGCCTTCAGTGAAACAATAACTACAAAATGTCTCCTCATTGTACGGCGTAGAAGTTGTAAATTAGAAAAAAAAAGTAAAAACTCTATAAAAAACGCCATATAATCTATACAAAAAATGTGGGCGTGGCAATTTTGCCTATTCCTTACATTTACATAAATATGCAGTTTTATTCCGAAATGAAATTTTTGTGCCCGATTGAAAAATGTTCGTTGATTATGATTATGGCTCTTCACCCACATATACCTACGCACAGAAACTGAAAATTTCGGCTGAGTATCTCTAAATTTATAACCGTGAACGTTCCAGTAACAGATAATCACGCGAACGGACATGACTAAATCGCTTCAGATTTTGATGCTACTCAAGAATATCATTTATACGCTATATATGATAATAATACACTTTTTATAACCCTCCCTCCCCATTTGAGATTTTTTTTCCTCACGCCTGTCTATAATAATCACCTCATGTTCAACGAAAATTGAATATCCAGGCATTCGTGATTGGGCCCAATCCAATAAAAGCAATTTCATATGTTTGGGTTCCGCTCCAAATATGATCGCTAGCGTTGTTAATGTGAGTTTGCTTACGCATGCGTTTCATATTGTAGGAATCAATGGCCAAAACAACAGGGTCCGCAGCACCGTAACAACAACAGGCTACCCTCGCTCCCTTTTCTCTGCTCACAACACTTTCGCTAGAAGACCATGCAACAACCAATGAACATGACTTTCTTGCATGTATTCGCTTAACTGTACGTGCACACCTATGCGATCGTTACCATACATACATTAAAGCCAGTGTAATAAATTCAAGTCAAAAACCTTTTCACCCAAATACATACATTAATAAAAACATAACTCTATATATAAAAGTATATAAAAAGTTTCACTTTTCTTTCAGTTTAAAACAAAAACCAAAACAACAATAATCACAATCAGCAATTTTTTTTTTTATTTTAATTTTAATTAAACTTGAATTAAAAGTCTTCAAGTGGAGAAAAGCACAACTTAGTGGAAAAGTAAAGCCTCGTGTGAACGTATGACAGCACGCGAAGTAAAAGCGACATCATTGATGCCGCTATTACAATATAAAGCATTGAGCGTTCACTGTAGACCATTGTTATGACGCTTCGGATTTGTAAAGTGAAATTTTTTCACTTTATCATACATAAGCATACTTAGGGGACACAGAGTTCAATGACTGGTAATCGAGTGCAATAAAAAAAATGGAATTTCTATCACGTGTTTTTTATTTGTACGTAGTCTACATTTTTACTTGATTTTCTAAATTTTTTTATGAAACGTAACATAACTAATCATTGAAAAATTAGGCTTAAGCAAAATATTAAACACTCACCACTAATTGAATTAAAACCCCGCCAGATTTCAGCTTTCTTTTTTTTGTACTTTATAAGGAAATACACAAGAAATCCCTACAAGCAATCAAAACCTTTCAATACCGGTCACACTGACACTTTCTGCAAAACATGGTCGCACGGAGTATCCGTACAAGACAACATAGATCAAGTGGCCTGAAGCTGCTATGCCAGCTAATCTGAACATCACCGGGGTGAATGATAAACAACACATCTTCTTACTCTGTCTTACTCTGATACTCGCGTTCTTTGCTCGGTTCGAAATCCACTATTCAGCTAAAAAAAACTTAAAACCAACTTTGTAACATACAAGAAAACGCTTTATGTGACAAATCTTGAATATCGTCCATCTTGCTGCACAACACCATAAACTCAATGCACTAAATAAGTAATGATGTGCTGGTGTGGACTGTATGTACAATATAAACAAAACTAAAAGCGCCTTTGCTTCATTTAAACCGCCAGACAGGATCAAGTTCATTTAATTCAATATTCTGCTGAATTTGCAAAAAATAAATAAAAATATAACATAAACAAATGAAGGAGGAATCTGTACAGTGAAGCATTTTTTCGTTCTCACATTTTAAAGTTTTTTATTTTTCGTTTTAATGAAAATCTTCTTGAACAGAGTCCAGCTCACATTACGTCTGTTGCTGAAATGTGTTGAAATGTTATTCAAACATTATTCCGCTGATAAGTAAAATTTCCATATAATTTGAATTGTAGAAGAAATAAATATGAAATAAACAAACAAAGTGAATAGTTGTTGTGTGAGATGAAACGACCCTCTAACCTTCAAATAGCTCAAGGTTTAATGTGAAGTGAATGAAAATGCTTATATAATGTAGAACATTAAGCCAACTGTTATACTAATAGTTACAATTTTTTTTTCACGAATGATTTATGGCGGGTAGGAGCAAACCTATGGCCGCTTCAATATCCCGATTCTTAGGCCGATTGAACAACTTTTAGGGTAAATTCTTAAATCGCTTTCACGATAGACAACAACACTCCCCATCCACAATTTTCTATTTTAAATAAAAGTTGTATCAAATTTTAGATTAGTTTTACAATTTTTCGCTCGTGTAACCCCTCTTATTAGCCGGAGACGTACCACTCTCGCGCGGAACTTGTCGAGTCTATTAAAATGAATTCTATCAATAACTAATTTAATCGGTATGGAATTTAAGGTAAAGTTTAACCAGTCATATGCTAGCCTGATATTGATATTTTATATTGGACTCGAATCATTTGACTGAAATCGTCCACATATTTCAACTGTAACATGTTTCCAACAACTAATATAGTCACGATTTCCATCGTTCACAAATTCAATAATATCCTACATATTACACATTTTTAACTGCGGCATATATTTTTCACTCGCGTCTATAAATAAACAAATATATCCTTGAATCTTGACGTTACATTTTATTATTATTGGAATAGGAGTGCGACAGGTTACTCTAACACGCAGTCATTATCCTATCGAGGCTGCCCTTCACCACAAGGTAATACTAAAAACCCAACCTAAAGAGAATAGTGGAAGAGAAAACAGCTAAGAGGTGTAATGTGTTTATAGCAAAGCTTCAAAGAGCCGGTAAAGCTTTTTAAAGCCAATATTTCACTATTACAACAACTCTACTGTAGTATCCATCCCATAGCCGGTGTATTCGAAAAACCTCTCACCCCGAGTTGAAGTTCAAGGTTATGGTTTTTTATGATTTTATAATGAAAACTGAGCACAATGTTCCTAAAATAACTCGCATGCGCCTGAGGTCAATTAGTCAGACCCCCGTAGAGCATTTTGCCACCTTTATCGTATCGCCTACGTAGCGTAAGCTGGTAGCAATATTGAGCACTATAATTCCGATAATTGTATATTTAGAGAAATGTTAATGCAGCAACTTTGAAGATGTTAAACCATCCAACGTCTTTATGATTGTAAGACACATGTGCCCAATAAAATGGTGGGGTGTTGCATTACTCCTGGACATATACATAAATGTAGATGCCAATATGTTGAGATGAAAGCAACAGAGTTGCAACTACTTCTTATTCCTAACTTTCTCGGAGAAGAGTTCTAAAAGGTCTTGATGCGGCCCAGTGTTGGCACCTATAGTTTTTAAGCTAAATGACTTTTACAAAAACTTTTTAATAATTGCGACCTTTTATTTTATCATACATCAATTAAGCAATTTAGAAATAAGAGAAAATGTTATAATCAGTCAAGCCCGACCATTTAATACCCTACACAGCTTGGCTCCACAAATTATGCTACAATTAGTTTAGTTGTGTCAGTACAGGCGCGGTTTTGTCTCATATAAGTCCCTTCATGAAATATTATTACATAAATAAGAAATTAAATTAAAGTAAATTAGTCCGACTTGGCCAATTATGAGCTAATTTATTATTCTCTACAAAATTTTGTCAAAAAATATAAAGAATTAAAAGTTTTAGCCATCTAATGATATCCAGTATAATGAAACCTTGTATGGGTAGGAGTTCTAAAAATAATCCGATCCAATAAGGTTCCTTTCCAAGTCATGTTCTTGTAATAAATTTTATCGAAATATCTCAAAAAATGGGACTTTTAGGTTGCGCACAAGAGCCAGAGGGCCGGGATTCAGATTTTAATTCTGTTGTGTTGGGTATAAAAAACTTCATATAGTATTCGATCCAGTCCAAATGTGGCACAATTAACTATTGCGCTGAAAAATATATAAAATTGCGAATGTCGTTAAATTCTTACCTAAAAAAGCATTTTGTAAGGAGGGGTTTTAAAAGTGGCCCAATGCGGTCTATTTTCATTAGCGCTGGTTTTTGAGCAAACAAATATTCTGGTACCAAATACGTCTCTTTAAAATTTGAATCATAGCTTTAAAAGAATTTGCACAAGAAAGGAACGGGCGGGCAGACTATTTCAGAATATGATTCAGGGTAATAGAAACGTCTCTCTCTCTCTCTCTCTCTCTGCCCCCTTCTTTAATGATTACAAACATCCGCACCATCTAGCCCATGCCGTATAGTAAATAACAACAGCCACAGGCTACAATATGGAGCAGTACTGAACATAGACCCATATAAGCAGCAGTCGGTTGTACTTCACATATGTAAGAAGATATATATAAACAATAAATAATGACGGCATAAAAATATACATAAACTGAAAAACAAACATTTAAAAAACGCAATATTTGAGAATTTTTAAGCGAATTACAAGAATTCCGTGTGCACGTATGCATACATACAACGAACCCGCAAGCACACCGCCTTAATCTGCCTAGAAGGCGAGAAGGTCAATGGAAAGCCTTGCACTTGAACTTTTACAAATATTAAAGGCCATACACTCAAACATTCAAGTCACACTGCATGCACATGAATACCTTAACAACCGGTTAGTAGAACTTGATTGTCCAATATGTAGTATTTATTATGTATGTAGCGATGGGGGCCTGCATACGTCAAACAAAAATTGTACATATACGTTTTAGGGGGTTTGTATTTGGTGACCTTCACCAAGCTTATCACGACACGTATCACACAAACAAACTATTGTGAGTATTTTTAGACATTAACGAAGAGTTCACAGATATTGTAGAACAACAGAGAGTCAATATGTGAAAGAGAAAAAAGGCATAATTTTCGTAAGTCATTACAGCTACCCTCCTCTCTCTTTTGAACGATTTCTAATCTCTTCACTAGACTACTATTTAGTAGCTTGACAATAAATTGCATTTACTACGCACTTAGAAAGCCGGCCGGTAGCAATAAAAATCAACAAAAATCATTCAAATATTACATTTAACCATAGTGGATGTAGTACTTCACTCGTGGTGGCGGGTATTTTAAGTGTGAGCACATATCTTGAACTTATTGAATCTTCGGTGGTACTCATATAAATTGAATCATTCTCTTCCAAAGTAGTAGTAGTAGTAGTAGTAGAGTAGGTCCAATAGTTGTGGTAGTTGTGGTTAAATTGATTGTCTTCCACATTTTATCGAGGCAGCGATTTTTTTAAACAAAAATTGATGAATAAGAGTTAATCAGTTTATATTTGGACCCGTTCGGCGCTTTGAGATATATACCTTTTACCAAATTGATCCAGTATATATAACAAAAATTCTCAATCCTCAAAATTTCTTATAAATTGTTGGCTGTTATTTACATAGCCCCAAAATTATAAGCTCTCATGTTGGACCGTATCGAACTATTTATGGACTCTCTCTCTTGATGGAATTTGCAAACGAAGTGACTTCTGAAGTAACGAATGACACCATAATTTGTGTTACTTGAATAGCTGTACATCTTCTCTGGTTTGTCAACTATTGTTCATGTGGTCAAAATATCATTTAAACAAATTTTTTTAATAACGACTGGAAGGAAATTGCTGCTTTGCAGAATATATTGCTTTAAAGTCAATCTTAATTATTGAGAAAAAAATGTACACTTGAACGCAACACAATGCTCCCATAATTATCATATACACACACATTCTCACGTACATCATCTGATATATGATTAAGTTTTTTCTGCTTATGTCGTATGTCGTATAACATTCGCCATTCTTTCCCTTAATTAAGATCTTTTGTTAAAGCATTCTTCTGTTTCGTTTCATTTTTTATTTTTTTTTTATTTTGGATTTTTTAATGTCCAGCTCGACAATATAAGTTCATAGTTTAATCAAATTAAATTGATCATCATGTTTTTTGTGGTCACAGAAAGGAAATCTCTCCGAAGTGATGTAAAACGCATCATCCTATAAAAATCATACATGTTAGTTTATATGTATGAAGAACAAAAGTATAATGATTTTGTTATTTATTTATTTATGCACTACCAGCATGTACGTGTAACGGAATTCCAGCACAAGAAGGAACACTACCAGACAGGAAATGGTTAACAACCTCAAAACTCAAGAAAGTTGACAAAGAATGCCCACAAACTTGGTGTAACGTTGTACGCACCACTCAACTGCAGCTGAACTGAATGAACTATTGTACGCTTACGACTTGACCTTGAATTATACTTTCATTATTCACTTCTCAAGTATGATCCAACTCAATGAAGAGTTTAAATTGGAATCGCACAGAATGCACACTTATACACAAAGAATTCAGACAATATTGCGTTTGATGGTGAACACCACCATACATACATTTATTGAATTGTCTGGCACTTATAGGGGATGAACAGAATAATATGAACACCTGACATAAAAGGTTCCGCAATTGCAGCCCTTCCATGAATGTTTACTTTGTAGAGCTCCCGCCGTACTGTTTTTGTCCAAGTGTCGTGTACTACTCAAGTGAGTGTTGAGTTCCGCTATCACCTATGCCGCAGTACTTTTATGTTGTTTGACCGCAATTCTTTTTATGATCGTCAGTTAAGTTTAAATTTCGCCATATCTACTATTCCTCTTCGCCGATGATGTTTTACCATGGTTGGTGTATGCTGCCATTACCATGAATACCTCCGCTCGTGAAACATTTAACAATTCAGCTGTTTTCATCACAAACGCTCCCGCTAATCGAATACCAACCTATCGCTTAATTTAACTGTCGCATTATTTACACGGAACCAGTGTTGCCAACATTCATATTATTTTGTTCATTTCTCGTAGCTGGCCAGACAATTCACAATTTTGGGGGGAGACAAACATATCTTTTTTAACCACTAAGAACCAATTTTGTATATTTTATAAGGACTGCCGTGCGATTTTCTAACATAATCCCGATATCGCTTGATCAAGAAAAGCTCTGTTTCTACGAGGGAAGGCTTAGAATTTCCAATAGGCACCAAATTCCCAACCTTTGTACAATCAAAAATTAAACATGCGTTATATACACAAAACACACAAAAAATATGAAATTTTGAAAGTTTCTTATAAAAATATTCCATCTGATACGTGATTTGATTTTCAATTCTATGCTTCGATAACAAAGAAATATTTTAAATAATATTTGCTCAGACGCTACCTATTAAGATACAAAAATTTCTCGCGTTGCGTAATAAAACAAACAAATTAAATAAAAACAACTGAAAAATATTACAGTCGGTCAAGAGAGACAATTTGATAACACGTCTGAATCTTCTTCACTGGTGGTCCGTGAGGAACGTTCATGTTCGCAAGTTTTTTGAAAATCTCTCTTGGGCGTTACAAACAAAATATCAATTCTAGCATACTTACTGCATTGAGCTAAGGTAAGTAAGGTAAGGTGGGAGTTTGAGGAGTTAGAAAACAATTCAAGGTTAGTTTTATCATGTTGCCAAGATCAAGGTAAACAAAGCGTCGTTAACTAAAATTATAATGACTGCGATAAAAAATAATATCTGAAACGGTAAGAACAGAGAATTTGTGTTTATTCAGAGCGACAACAATTTAATCAATTTATTTACACTGTGAATATATATAGAAATGAAAATGAAGTTGCAATGATAAGAATTAATAACTAAGAGCACAAGTGCAGTCCCGTAGTGGGGTTCCTTCGAACTGTAAGAATCTATTCCGCTACAGCAAAGCTAATAACCTTATCAAGTACATCAATTACAAATGTCTAGGGAAGTGAAGTTACAGGGCAATCAATCACAAATATTCCGCGACAACAGACACTCAACTCTCTCTCTCTCTCTCTCTTTCTAAAATGTTCCTGTTACTCTTATAGGCTGCAAAGTTCTCCGGCGAACAAAGACAGAAACACTGAGTTTAGTGACCTTTCCGTTTTTTTTCTTCTTAATTTTCTTATCAAGTATTATATATTCATGATGGTTAAGGCCGACTGAGTGGCGTACTAACATGTGGTACAATCTAGAAGAATATAATTTAACAGGAGTCAGTATCATATGAAGGGAAGAGCTCTCAAAATGGTCCATTCCGGAAGCTAAAGCCAAGTTAATGATATGTACAAATGTGCATATGGATTTCCAAAACAGTCCTCTCTGATCCAAATGTGATTTACTTAATTTTGATCTCTAAAAACTATTCGTCACCGATTTTTTAACTATTAAAAATCGATATTTATGTCCCTGTAACAAACGTCTTACATTAACAGACAGATTATATGGCCGTCGCCGTAACAAAAGCGCCTTAAGAAGTTATAAACATGCCCACACGCTTAATATACCGTGAACAGCAGTAAAAACATTTGTTGCGTTCGAATTGCAACTTTGTACCAAGTCCATCTGCAAAGCAAATGTTGAACGATAACACACACATGCAGTCTGAATCGGTGATTGTTCAATGTACTTGTCACCTCATAGTCAAGGACATTTACTTATAATATCTGGTATGCTCTGTGGCTCTTGAATATTTATATATTTAAATATTTATGTATTTATATATAGTATTTATATAAATATATATGGTGATCTTACGTTCTAGAAAAAATATGATGAAATTCGTTGTGAGACAAGAAGTTAAAAGAAACACTCTTGCGAGATATCTTGCCAAAGATGAGTAAATCTTAAACACCGACATTTTTTTCTTCATGAATCGAAGACGTGGCAGGTGAGGGATGATTTTCTATTCTATACAGAGTGATGACATTTGTGTTGCATTTCAACTAGAAGAACATTTTGCGCGTTGTACCTGTTATCCTTATATCCGTATATCCGTGTATCCATATAAAAATGTTCAATTTGATTTCAATACCTTCCACATCTGCGTATAAATGCGGGGTAGCAGGTACAACCATCAGGCGCTCTGATGTTTTACGCATCAACTTTAAAGTCTCATTTACGCCACATAAGATTTTTGTCAGTTTTGAGCGTGTCTATAGTGTGACTGCGACCATTTTTTACATAAGGACGAATAGGATAATTATAAATATGTGTACTGAAGTGCAACTTTATTGCTCTACAGGTACATTATTATAGAGAGTGGGCGTGGCTATTGACTAATTTTGTCCAATTTAAAATGCAACATGCGTACAGAAGCTGGAAATAGGTGTGCTTTGTATCTCAAAATTGAATACCGCCAGCTTACCAACAACAGACAGAAGTACGGACGCACAGCACTAGATCGACTCAGAATCGATTGCAAATGATATAATCCTAAGTATGAATATGTACGATATGTCCCAAAACTTCTTTCTGGAAGTCACATGTGTAATAATAAACTTGATCTACTTTTTACACTACTCTGAAGGGATTCATAGATTGTATGAAACGCACTGCCCCAGTAAAAATATAAAAACATCTAAAAAGGAACGATAAGTAAAACGATGCACTGCGAACACTTATTCTCAAGAAAAAAAAAAAAAAAAACAAGATATCTCGACTACGCAGCCATTTAACTATAGTATGATGTAGTAGCATGTACAGAATTTCATTTCAATTATTACTGCTAAGCAAACGTGATCATTGATATTCTTTTTACTACGATAAGCACCAGTTACGGTTATACTAGCAGACAGTAAGTAAATTCATTAACAGCTTTGTTATTGACGGAATTTACGTCGCGGGAAATAATACTTTGTTGTAATTGTTGTTGTTGTAATTTTTATACGCTCTTACTTTTAGTTCCTCGACGTTTTCTCCCAGGTGCACGTGTACTTTATGACGATTTAAATATTATTACTATGGTGTACCCACGTATGGGGTATACAGCACTTTGTCGAAACGTTTGCAACGCCGATATGGAGGCGAGAGAAGAGAATATTGAGTCGATCTAACCATGCCCAACTGTCCGTGTGTGTGTGCGTGTTCCATGTTATCATTCTTCTGATTGCAATAATTGACATGTCGATTCCAAACTTGGCAGAAATGTTAGTAGCATTATTACGCTGCTTGGCATTGAAATTGGGCAAAATCGGTCAAGTGGCACGCCCTCAATGCAATGAAAACTCAAAGAAGTGAAATTTTTTAAGTAATCATGGGGAAGTTTTGGCGGTACGGTGGGGGTATTCAAGATTTGGTCTCACCCAAATGAACCCGTTTTTTACTTGTTCTTATTTTTCAATTATTATCGCTTTAGTATCAGGTTATTATTATTATTGTTGTTATTATTCTTTACTATGCACACTCACAATGTTTTTGGAACAAGTTCTAATCACTTAAACATTCAAACACGTATTTGGAATTTGTTGCTGTTGTTATTATTATTGTGGTTATTTAGATGAGAACTAAATGAAATGAAATATATTCTTTATGTATACATACATGCATACAAATAGAAATTGTCAAGGTCACTTGATAATGTGATATATACTATACACATAGACGGACTAACGTCTGTGTTTATATAGGTAAAGCATGGTGACGTATACGTATACGTACAAATGTGCATGCACTTGTATTAATTTATTACTCTTTGAAATTATGACTTTGTGTTCTAAGTATACCAAGGTTAAACATTTTTGGCGCGAAACAATAAAAAAAAACCAAAAATATAAATACAGCCGAAGTCATTTACAACGTTATGGGTGTAAATTTTATTTAATGTAGAGAAATAAATGGCATTTGTCATTAAAATGCAGATATTCTTGAGCGTCTAGACGTACGTACGTCTCCTCATGGCATTATGGCAGTCGCAAGTTTAGAACTAATGAGCTGGCATTTTTAAATAGTTTGCATTACTTTCGAATGGGCAAACACGCTTGAGAGGCACGCCCGCAATTGACCAAAAATTGAACTACATTGAACTACAAAGTTGCATTTATATTGAATTTTTCAATCCATATACCACAAAAGGGCGTGATGGGATAACAGACATGGTTACGGCAATTGCAGAATACAAAGTGGGAGTTGATTCGTATTCATTACACTATTAAAGATCCTGCCACGCCCGTACATTGCATATTGAGCAAAATTTAGATTTGTTTCCTTATGTCTTTCTCCTTTGGTTGATGCTACTAAATAAATTGAGTTATATATATATGAACGAAGCTTAATGATAAGACCTTAAAAATTCCTTTCAGTACCTACATAATACGAGAGAAAAATTCAAGAAAATTCAAGTAACATTTTAACCCAGTTCCACTGTTGATATTCTAAGAAATTGTTGATTGTAATTTTTTTTTATTTTTTTATTTGTTTCTTTTCTTTTTTTTTCGTTAATTTCAAACGTTTTGTGCTTTTTTCTTATTTCGTACAAATCTACACATACGCGTATAATATATTTACATGTGTGTGTAGATATGATTAAAAATTTTCAAGGTCGCGTGCCGCGTAGCTGCTGTTGTATTTCCGTATTTGCTTTATACCAATAGAACTAGATATTAATAATAAACTTATTGGTTGGTTGTGGTTCGTTTGAATATTTTTGCAAAACAAAAGCTATAAAAATTACATTCAAAGTGTAAAATAATGTTTACCCATAAACTACAAACAAATATTGTAAACAAAATGCAACAACAACAACAACATATTTCTAAAAAGTAAACAACAAATTAATAAGATTTTCTAGTTGGCACGCACCGCATTTTATGCACCCTTTATAGTGATTCATCGAAAAAATTGTTCTAACCTCTCTAGGACGACATGACAGATGGTAAGAATGAACCAATGGGAGACTGTTTATCATTGAGTACTATGTTCATTAGTCTCGTTTCTACAAAAAGTTCCAATATTTTGTAATAAAGTTTACTCAATAATTTACAGTCGAAATATCAATCAAAAAGTTGATAACGCTTACAAAAGACGTACGAGCCTACGATACGCCAACTTGGTCAGATTTCATTTCGGGTGAAGGGGTAGTCTTAAGGTATTGGTTATTAAGAAAATTAATGATCACGTCATGCACATACAACTGTACTGATAAGATGGTATTGCAATGACCTTCAATTCTAAGTCAAACAACTGCCTCTAAATGTTTAGGGCGCTACATAACATTTTGAGGCAATTTAAAAAACCCTAAATTTTGAGTGAAATCTTATCATAAATACCCACCATTGCAACGTCAAAGTTCTGTAAGGGGCATACGAGTTTATTTTTAATTTTCTAAGGAAATCTTTAAAAAGTGGTTCTACGGGCGTGTATATATATATATATTTGGTAAGACCCTCATCGTCCCCGTGCTTCTTTATGGCGCTGAAGTATAAACGCTAACACAAAATGATGAGGCTCTTCTAGGCGTGTTCGAGAGAAAAATTCTCCGAAAGATCTTTTGTCCTGTACACGTTGGCGATGAGTTCCGAGTCAGAATGAATTTTAAGCTCTATGAGCCCAACGGCAATCTTGACATAATTCGTCGCGTAAAGATTCAACTTCTGCGATCTCGACCATATGGATGAAAGTGCTCCAGCTAGGCTGGTATTCGAAAACGAACTGGAATGACGTCGCGTAAAAATCAGGCCGAAATTTCGATGGAGGGACCAAGTGTCTGATGCCAACAGGTCAAAGACCTACATAGGTTGTAATCGGCCAGTAATGATGATGATCTATTTTTGGTTAGCATCAAAATCTAACTCGATCGTGTCACGGAAGGCTCACGCTCGTACATTTTGAGATATTGAGCTGAAATTTTGTACTTACAATTCTAAGACAGATCGATATTAAGAATGGCGAATTATCGCCAAGAAGTTTAAAAATGGTTCGATCAAGTCCAAATTTTGCACAATCATATATTAATTAGTTTTCTCTAAAAATATTGAAAATTTAGAATTTTCGTTATATAAAGATTTAGGGCGTTTTATGGGAAGGGGTCCTAAAAATTGTCCAATTTAAACCATATTCAATAGACACGCCCTTGTACCATATATCACCGGAATACATTAAAAACTGTGTGCACAAATTTGCATGGACTAACACCGGACGGACGCACAAACATGATTAAATCGGTGGGTATGGAACTTGCTGTTTCGGAGTTATAAACATCCGTACAAAGTTAATATAAAATTATCTCTTAATGTCGTGTAGGGCATAAAAGCAGAGATAGGTTTTTAGAGGTCTCTGATAAAAGTTAGAACAAAAACAGCCAAGAGTAACGCAGTTCTTTGAAACAATTCCTTTAAAGAGATTTAATACTCGACTAATTATAAGAGTAGATATCTCTGCTAATACCCCAAAAATCACCACTTGTGTAGCAGAGCTTTTTATAACAATATCGTAAAAGCGTTGTAAACAAAATGCTTATAAATGCTTTCATTAAAATTATCAACACATATATCATCATGTTAACTTGTGAGCTTTAACTTGCTTATACATTATACTTTGATAAGCTTTGGAAAAAAACTTTTACACTATTGATCCAAAGTTTTTTTAACCACTATACAATCATATATCACTAAAGAGATAAGATATCGACCTGAAAACATTGTTATTTTCTGCATTTTTATACCCTTCACATAAGATGGGGTATACTAAGTTTGTCATTCCCTTTGCAACACCCAGAAGAAGGCGACAGATCAGCATCAAAAACTGAGTCGATCTAGACATGTGTGTCCATGTGTCCGTTTGTCTGCCTATTGTTGGTATTCTTACGGTCATAAATTTTAAGATATTGACCTGAAATTTTGTACAGACACTTTTAATTTCTGCACGCAGATCGGTACTTAAAATGAACGAAATTGGTTACGAGCCACGTCCACAATTCACAAAAATTTACCTATCTGCCACAAAAATTGAGATATTAAGTTGAAATTTAGTACACATATTTACAATGAACCTATCATTCCATGTGCGGAAAATGGACATGGTCGAATAACATATGCGCCTATTATTTACAAAAAACCATACTTAGCGTAAAACACTGGGATATATTATACACTATTAGAGGACTTATTAATATACTTGCATTGTACGTAGATGTGATGTATTGAATATTTAACCCAAGCATATATAAAGATCCTGACTTGAAATGAAGTACACATAACTATTTATATTCAATCTGTATATAACCGATGTTAACTTTTGTTAATAACTGTGCACTATTTTATCGTTCTTTTTGCTCTTTGTTCATTTTCTGTTTATGGTACGGTTTGTTTACTTCACGCTAATGACTTTCTACATATGCTGCAATTGTGGATGTTTAGTTATGTAGTTAATTGAAAAGCGAGAACAAATGTTACTTTATAAAGTCAGAGAGAAAAATTAAAATAAAGTGGAATAAAAAATTACAACTGACTATTACAATTATTAATTAATAATTATTACATAATACAATATATAAATTTGTTTAAAAGTGGAAAACGAAAATCTACAAATAAATGAACTTCCTGTAACTACCTCTATATAAAATATTTGTTTTGACTTGAATGAATGAAAAAACGAGCAGCAATAGGTCCGAAATGATTAATTAAAAGTATTTTATATTTAATTTATTTATCTTTATGTTTAAAGAATAAGGAGGCGCTCTGCTTCAGAAATTGAATTAAAATATACGTGAACATAGAATCGTTAAAAAAGGGCCAAACAAAAAAGCTGTCACGCCCCTAATACGTTATTTACACGACTTACATAACTACACAACTGTGGCGAAGGGTGTCAAAAATATCTCCTAATTCTTATTTGTTATTACTTGAACCAAATCCACATACAAAAGAAATATTTAGCTCGAAAATCAATCTTTTCGATGACACAGCGATATTATTCTCAATTACGTGCATGTGTGCACTATTAGTCGTATTAAACGTTAATTCAAAACACACAGTATCTAATCGCGCTACTTAGTTGATGAGGGTTGTGAGCATGAATTGTTGTTGTTTTTAAAACGAGCGCGTTAAGGTTTAATAAATCCCCCAAACCATTCCTCATATGTGTATCACTGTAAGCTTTATCAATACACTTTACTCTTTATTTATGATTTCAGTGTACTTTGATACCGTCCAAAATGAAAAAAATCTAAAGAATATTTATATAAATCATACGAATATAACATTAACTGGAAAAATTTGCGGAATGAAAAACGATGCTTGATGAAATATGAGTAAGAAAGACAGAATTAAACGAAAACTTGAACAATGAATATTCAATCAATTGATTTCAAGAATTAGCAACAAGTCATACATATGTATAGCAGCAAAAACAGGAACAATTTTCTAACGATTAATTACTACCAATTAAGTTAATTGAATGCGTGTCATAAAGAAGTATAATTCCTAACCAAAGTAAAGCATAATTTATTAAATAACTGCGATAAAATTTGAATGAATTTCACCGATCTTTTTTAACGTACAAGCTTTTACTTAAAAGGTAATTTTGTAAAATGCAGGCAAATTCTGTAAAAAAAACACTTTTGACATTTTCTGTGCCTTCTTTCTTATATGAGCACTTGAAAATATAAATTAGCTTTGAAGTTATTACCGTTATCATTGCAACATTGTGTATTTAAATTAAACTCACCTTAAACTCTTATATGTAAGGTGGTGTATATCACTTTGTCAAAGCGTTTGCAACGCCCAAAAGAAGACAGCAGAGACCCTACAGAGTATATATTTTCTTGTTCAACTGTTTTCTTGTTCAAAACTGAGTCGATCTAAACATGCATGTGCACGTGTCTGTATGTTGTTAGCGGGCTCACGGACATAAATTATGAGATATTGAGCTAAAATTTTTTACATAAGCTTAGTTTTTGCATCCAAATCGCTTTTTAAAATTGGCAAAATCGGTCTTTGCAGATACTATAAAGTGTATATACTCTGAATCAGCATCGAAAACTCAGTCGATTTGTCCAGTGTGTGTGTGTGTTCTGTGTTCCCCCGGTTAGTACTGCTGAAATTGGTCGAAATCGGTCAAGAGAATATGCAAAATAGGAGCAATTTTTTAAGTAAAATTTCCATATTACTTATAAGATACTCCTCAGACAAATATAGCTTTTTTTACTTTTTTTTTTAACTTTATAATTAGCGAAGAAGTTGATGCTGTTATTGTAAAATTTCCTGAAACTCTTATAAACATATGAACGAATGTACAACGTGAAGTGAAAGAGAAAGGAACGCAAACGTTTAAACGAATTTCAAGTTCAATGTGAACTGGTTAATGACATTTTTGTATAGGCCAACAAGTTACTGCCCGTATATCATTAGTTAGTGTATTACATATGCATCCGATTTTACGTGGGACAACATTCCCATATTAGGGTATTTTTAGATTAACTTAATAATTTTACATTAAAATTTTCATAAAATTTGTTTATTGTATTTAAGCATAGACCTGTGTTCTTTGAACCCAAGAGAAATGTATTTATATACCCTTCACATATATTGGGGGTATACTAAGGTTGTTCTTCCGTTTGCAACACCCAGCAGAAGACAGCAGAGACCCTACAGAGTATATATTTTCTTGTTCAACTGTTTTCTTGTTCAAAACTGAGTCGATCTAAACATGCATGTGCACGTGTCTGTATGTTGTTAGCGGACTCACGGACATACTCGTAAATTGTGAGATATTGAGCTAAAATTTTTTACATAAGCTTAGTTTTTGCATCCAGATCGCTTTTTAAAATTGGCAAAATCGGTCAAGAGCCACGCCCACAATCGACAAAAATATATATATCTTTCACAAAAATTGTCCTATTAAATTGAAATTTGGTGCATCCATCGATATGCCAAAAATTGGTATGGTAAGATAACAGGCACGCCCACAATATACAAAAAACTATATTCAGCGTAAAACTCCACTTGGAGGCTGATACGTAATACATTCACTATTATAATCATTTGCGTAATCATGTGCTTGCCCACTGTTTATATGGAGATGTGGAGGATATTTAAGATTTAATTTTAGTTTACTTCTCTTTGTTTTTATATAATTTAGAAAATATTAACTTTGTCGATTTCTTTTCAATGCATGTTTATATTTATTTCAAAAACAATAGGTAAAAAAATTATATTTAGCTGATGAATCGTTGGGCGAAATCGTCACGATGAAGATATGTGTCAATATATCTTCTGTATTGTACAATTAATATGGAAAATTTACTTAAAAAATTGCTCTTGTCCAATTTTCTACTCACGTAGTGAGCGTATCGCTTGACCTATTTCGACCAATTCGATCAATAGCAAGCAGAGTACGAGCATTACTTTGTTTCAACTATGCGATACGACAAGAAAAAACGCAATCTACAGAACAGCTCCAAATATTTAGAGAAAAACTGCGCACAGAACAGCACGCGGATCGGTTAAACCGATTCAGAAAATGATTCTAAACGGAATGACTCAGATCGATTGCTATAGAAAATATTTAGTTGCTCAATTGCATATACCGGCCGCTATAATGGAAAGGGCATAATAATTAGTATTATCGCGAGCTTTCGTTTACTTTGTATAAGCGATGAATTGTTGTATGCACAGCTTACATGCTGTACTAATAATTATTAAAATATTGTTGTATTATTATCGTATAATTATTTTTTTTGTAATTTACGTTCAATTATCACCCAGATGTGTCTCAAACGGACAATGCGGTTTTCGTCGAAACTTTGCTAGGGCACATAGTTTGTAGTCATTATAAGCCATTGAAAATTGCGAAATAACATATACCCTACTACACGCCGCTAAATATGTTCTATACCACGTACACCTAATTCTCTTTTTACACGATAGATATGTTCCCAAAAAATTCGTGCAAAAAAAATTCGTGTAAAAAAGAAAACAACTCATGTAAAAAGAGAATTTCGTTTTAACTCGTGTTAAATCAAATTCGTATAAAAAAAATTCGTGCAAAAAAAGAATTAGGTGTACACTTAACTTTTTGTACCCTCCATATAAGATACTAAGTTAGTCATGCCATTTACAACACCCAGCAGAAGGCAGCAGAGACCCTACAAAATATACATATTCTTCGTCAGCATCAAAAACTGAGTCGATTTAGATATGTATGTCCGTGTGTCCGTCTAACTTTGGCATTCTCTCGTAAATTTTGAGAAATTGAGCTCAAATTTTGTGCAGATACTTTTAGTTGCTATTTAAAATGGTCAAAATCGATCAAGAGTCCACTTGAAAGCAGACGTACTATCAGATATCAATATATATATATATATGCCACCCCCTTTATTGTATATGTGAAGGGTACTTAAGATTTGGTCTAAGCCAAATTCAATTTTCTTGTTTAATTTTCAGTAAACATTTTTCTGCGATGAACTTTACGCATCAAAGTAATAAACTTGGCTACTTCGACAACCCATATTTTTTGTAGAAGTCAATCTTACTTTCTAAGGACGGAATGTTCAATGCAACCCAAATAAATACGGAGTAAGTAGTTTGTATTTAAACATCGTTTTTTTGTATGTAATTGGTTTTTCTACCAGAGATCGGCATCCTTTGACATCAAATACTTTAACAGTGAAACCGAAAACTACCCCAAAGTATGATGTACACCGTTCGGTATTAAGTCACGATGCTCTAATACTACAAACCGGTTACACGGCGCGCGACAAAAGCTTACAATACGCTCTGCGTCAGTGTTGGCACAGTTGGTCTTGCCTTACTTTATTTGCTGGTATTTTGCCGATACTGCAATGGCTGCCGCAGTATTCCATAAAACAACATTTGCTGGGTGACATTATAGCAGGCGTTACAGTAGCTATTATGCATATACCGCATGGAATGGCGTATGGGATATTGGCAGGTGTGTCGCCCAGTAATGGTTTGTACATGGCCATATATCCTTGCCTGGTATACATGTTGTTGGGCACCTCCAGACACATATCGATAGGCACTTTTGCGGTGTGCAGTTTGATGACTTTGAAAGTGGTCGATGAGCATGCCTACGAGGAGGTACCAATTCACAATGGTGATCACAACATAATCACCCCGTTAGAGGTGGTAACCACTTTGGCCTTCACCGTGGGATTACTATTGGTGAGAGATGTGAAATTAGATTTTTACCTTTTTTTATAAAGAAATTCTTCTTAGCTAGTCATGTGCCTACTGCGCCTGGGTATACTTTCCTCGCTGCTTAGTGAGCCGTTAATAAACGGCTTTACTACGGGCGCGGCCTGTCATGTGGTGACCAGCCAACTGAAAGACATGTTTGGGGTGCAGATACCTCGTCATAAATCCGCTTTTAAAATCATTTGGACGATATATGACTTGTGTCGTGCCCTACCGCAGACCAACGTGGCGACATTGGTGTTCTGTTTGTCTATTATAATTTTCATGACTCTTTGCAATGAGCTGCTGAAGCCGCTTTTAAAGAAGCGGTGCAGTATGCCATTACCCGCTGAGCTCATAGCTGTGATAGGCGGCACATTGGTGTCCCTGTATACGGATATAGCTGGCCACTACGGAGTGGTGGTTATCGGTGAAATACCCAACGGCCTACCTGCGCCCGTGCTGCCACGCTTTAACTTAATACCCAAACTAATAGTGGATGGCATAGCTATAGCTGTGGTTACCTACTCGGTGGTAATGTCTATGGGTTTACTATTTGCTAGGAAGCACAATTATCAAATTAACGCCAATCAAGAGCTATTTGCTATGGGTGTGGGAAATATAGTTGGCGGCTTCTTCTCTTGCATTCCAATGGCTTGCTCTCTATCCCGTTCACTAATCCAAGAGCAAACAGGTGGCTCCACTCAATTGGTATCTCTAGTGTCGGCCAGTTTAATATTAATCACGCTGTTCTGGGCTGGTCCTTTCTTCCGCTATTTACCACGAGTAAGTGATTGAATGATTATTTCCCTTTCCTATTTTGAGAATTGAATGTTTTCAGTGCGTGTTGGCAGGTGTGGTTATTGTAGCCTTGAAATCCATGTTTCTGCAAGCGAAAGAATTGAAAAAGTTTGCTAAGCAGGGCAAGCTGGAGGTGCTGCAATGGTTAATCACTTTTATCACTGTTGTGCTGATTGACATTGATTATGGGTTAGTTATGGTTACCGTTATGATAATTATATGGAACACCGAAACGGTTTACATTTCTATACAATTTAGGCTCTTGGCAGGTCTCCTGCTGTCTATTTTTAATTTGTATATAAAAGGTCTTCGACCTTACTCCTGCCTCTTGGGTTATGTGCCGGAGGCTTCCGCTGTGTATGTGGATATACACAATCATGGGGGAGCGTTTGAAGTGCCCGAAACGAAAATCTTCCGTTATTATGGATCTTTGAACTTTACCACAGCTCTGTGTTATCGTAACGCTCTATACAAAGCCTTAGGGATACAGACACAAGCAGCAACCACACCAAAAATTTCACCTACCTCAGTTAACCACCCTCACAGCAACGGTGTTGGCTTTATTGCTAATGGTAGAACCAGCAACAATTTGAATTCTTCATTTCGTTTCGTGATCCTGGATTTGAGCATGTTGGGGCACTTTGATGCCGCCGGCGGTCAAATGTTGTCGGATATTATACGCGATTTGGAAAAACGTGGCATTCGCTTGTTTGTTGCCAGTCCTTCAGATGGAGTGTACGACAGTTTGGTGCATGGTATGGGTTTGGGAGATGGACCCTTTGAAATATTCCCTACGCTCCATGACGCTGTGGAATATGCTAATGCGTGTCGTACCGCGTGACCTTAACACTTCTTTAAGGATAAGTTTTACTCACTTGCCATAACATTTGATTTGCCGCAAACTTTTCTGTTTCATTGTACTTAAGAAGCCACATAATAACGAACAACTTTTTGAAATTCTCTCCCTTACAACCATTGTTCATAATAATGATCATATTGTACAGTCTTTATAGAAAAATATCTTTTATTTATACATGTTTTGAAGAGCGTTTTACATATTATTATTGTGATAATTTATATCGATTGAAATAAGTATAAAATTTTGCAAAGTTTGCGTTCTAAATGATTTACTCCGAGTGAAGATCCACTTTTCTAGGAAATATGTGGATACCTGGAAAGGTGAAACTTTTTTATACTCAAATAAGATAAATTTTTTTGTTTTTTATAAATATTTGTACTTGAAACTAAGCCAAATTTGCCATACAAAGTGCCTATTAAAAGAACAAAAATAATTGTTACTTCTTCAACCTACTTAAACGAGTATATGATCAGTAATATAACACAAATCACAAAGCCTGTCATTGTATTTTAGTATGTACTTGTATTGTATTTAGTTTAAATAAATAAAAAATGAACGTGAGGTCTTTCTTTCTGTTCACAGCATCATAGAACAACAACATGCAAATTGTTAATAATAATTTGTCAATCGAACGTGTAAACAAGAAAAAAACAGTTGAAGCTTGAAAAATCAAGGAACAACAATTTGTATCAGCGACTGTATTTAAAAAACGATCGTGTCTAACGATTATTTTTTATCTATATAGTTTATAAATCGATTAGACATTTTTATGGTTTCCGTTTGGAAAAAATATAAACTTTGTTTTGATCGAAATAAAATTAAATCGATCAACTATAAATTTAATGAACTTTCCATACACATAACAAATTTAACATGTCCACGCTATCACAAGTTAGACCAGGTGACTGACAACGCTTTTAAGTAACTGGACGGAATTGGCCACTTAATGATTATATACAGGCCCTCATTTATGTACCACTTATTTTTTTTTTAAAGATCGGCACTCGAGCTATTGTTGTAAAAAATCGTACCTAAAAAGTGATTACCTGTTCAAATGTGGTGGCCATTTGTAGGTTTTTGTATAATTTTCAATTATCACTCTGCACACAAACGAAGCGTGTATCAGCCAAACGAATATAGCTCTTTCAAGATGACGGAAAAAGGGTTTTATGAAGAAGGTGGATTAAAAAATTGAATGCAAGTCAAAAGAAGAACAGAAGAGTGCTTTATCATTAAGAGAATAAACAAATAAGCAGCGAATATTGAATCAATTGTAATAAGCACAATGTCCTTGTGTGAGTCATTACCCTTAAGTGCCTATTACACCCTACACCCCTTGTGTATAAAAATGCTCAGCTAACTGCAACGAAAGGTACCAGGTGAAAAGTGTTCGGAGACAACTTAGCATTCAGAAGGAAGATGGCTTGAAATCCTTCAAAATGTACGACAAGCATAAGAGGTCTCTTCAGATCATAGTGCCAATAATTAAACAATAGTTGGATTATATCTGTGTAGTAGAGGTTATTGCGAAGCGGCCAGAACTCATTTCAGAATGTTGTTTGTAAACGATTAATTTGGATCAACGCTGTTGCACTTCGGCCCAATTCAATTCACAACTTTTTCAAGTATACCATAACACACCTCTGGGGGACTTGAAGCACAATTTAATACAAACTGTAAATATTAGCTTGTGGTACGCATTGTGTAAATAAACAACAACATTTTTTTACTTCATATTAACTGAGAAAAACAAAAACAAAAATAAAACAAAGCTCAGCTTTATTATTGTCTATGTATCAGTTTATATATAAGAACCAAACGAACTGGTAACTGTTCCCACTACTAAATTAAGCTGAGAATTAGTTGTTAGTGAACGCGCATCTAACACCGATCTCGACAAAAAAAATATCAAATAAAATAAAAAACATAAATATTATTTTTTTTTTTCAATTAAACATTAACGGTGCACGTACTCGGTAAACAGCGGCACCAAACGAAGAACAAATAATATCTACACAGAGTATATATCAATAAATAAATAAATTTAAAAGAAGTAGGTGTGTTTGTGTGCATTGTTGCAGTGTTTTCGTTTTCCTTAAACAACAAGTACGTATGTATGTATGTAATATAACGTAACAGTTTCTTTTGTTTACGGCTTTTGTTCTTTATGGAAAAATCTTGCATTACAGAGCGAATACGAAAACATTGAATTGAAAATTGAATTAAATTTGAATTTTTTTTGCAACTGTTGTAGCAAAAGATTCTTAACCAAATGTGAAACTCTTCATGTGAGCACTCTTCATGACTTGTACGTTTCTGTGAATGTGCATTTTGTACTTTTGTAACCCCGAAGCAGAGGGAAAGAACACCAGAGCCATATAAGATTCACTTTCAAATACTTGCATTTGCTGTTTGCTTCGTGCTGTTCTCCGCCCAGTATTATATATCTCCTCTGTCTAGTTAACATGTATCAGGAAGATAAAGTTTCGTTCAACTGGATTTTTACGTTTATTTGTAAAAATGATTTCGGAAGGTGTTGAGCATAGCTGCACTATGTTTTAGCTTATTGTTATTGTTCTTTACATTACAACTGTACAATGAAAACCAGTTATTGAAAGTAGTTGATCGAATGATATATAATAACAAAACTATGCACCCATACATGTACTGTAGACGGTATGGATACAAATGTCTAAGCGTGCTTGTGTGTGCATGCATGTTTATGCTCACGTATGGTATGTTCGTACGTGTGTTGAAAACCCTACAAGTAACAAATAAACACGTGAGAACATAACATATGGCTTATGCTACATCTAAGAAAGCAAGATGCCCTCTAAATACATATTGAAGCCATGGTCGTGGCATACGCACAAATGTGAGTTTTATAAATTGTGGTTTGGCTGTGGGTGTGGCTGTCATCTTATGCGGTTCTATTTATTTACAAATATGTACCAAATTTCAACGTCTAAGCTCTCTTTGCGAGGGCTTAGCCTCCAAACGATTTTTGGCCATTTTAAATGGGAAAACTGCCTTTGTAAACTAAGGATTTATGAATTTCGAAAATTTTCAGCTTTGTAAGCTGCATCAGCGTTTTAATAAAAGACACGTGAAAGTCGTTTGTCCGTATATCCGCAAATGTTTCTCTTGCCATCAACCTACAGGTCACAGCTTTTTGATATTTTTAGATGAAATTCGCCATAGCGATGTCTTTTGGGCCAAGGACGATCGCTAGAAAAATTAAACTGAAAAGAAAAAAGTTTTATATCACGAAAATTTCCTTTTTTTTAGTACGACTTTAGGGAAAATCAGTTAATTAGCTTAATAAATAACTGCCAGAGGTTCGCAAGTCTATAACCGCTAACGCCATTGCGCCCTCAAATATATAAGAAGAAATTATTTTCGCCTATAAAATGTTATCTTTGGCTCCTTGATACCCCCACCCCCATCATAGAGCAGTGATTATATACTGTGATAAAGGATGGTAGTGCCAAGCAAGACCACGAATGATTCTTATTGATGTACCGTAAGTTTTATGGCGGAAAGTATTTCGAAAATTATGAGAAAACCATCAAGACGAACTAAGCATGCTTTTATTTTCAAAATAACGTCTGATTCACGGGACAATGAATGAATTATTGTACGTAGATCGATTCAGAATAACTTGCTTTTCTCATTACGATGAAGAACAAAACAATCGTAGTTGTAGTCGAACAAATAAACGGAACTAACACGTTAAAAACAAACTAAGAAAAAAATTCAGGCAACAAAATATTTATGCACGTACATATAAACAATATCGACATTTTCTTCAATACTTTACAATAAAAAAATTAATAAGACGATGTTCCACTTTTTTGCAAAAAAAAAACTGTGTAATTAAAAAAATATAAACAAATACAAGCAAATTGAGTGTAGTGTGTGTTTTTGTTTATGTTTAACACAATTAATTAACTTTTAATTTCAGACCATTTGAATTCAGTACAAAATTGTTATTGATAGCGCAGCGTACTAAAACAAAACAGCCGGCAAAATAGGTCGCTTTACTAAAACTTCATTTATTTTAAGTGACCTCAGGGTAAGTTTAATTTTAATAATAATGCTTTTATTTTTGTTCTTGTGTGTTTCAACCAGATCTCCTTACACTCACATATTGTTTAATAGACGAAATAGAAAACCTTGATCTTAAGGTTATGAAAAATATATAAAAAATTAATTTTTAGAAATTCTTTATATTCAACAAAACACACGTGAAAGGCCTTGCAATGTGGTTGACTATCTGGGAAAAGAATTTTGTAATCATGTATATATGGAAGGTCAAACGATGAGTTCTGCAAGAGATTCTTAGTGGAAAAAGGGCTGATCCCTTGCGAGGTTTGGTAGTTACAAAAAGATTTCCATTTCATGGACGTACCAGGAGCTGTATTACGCCTCCTAATAATGTCTATATTATGGGTCAACCTACAAGTCAGTTATCCGACCATGCCTACTAAACACATGTACGAAATTTCAACTTGTTAAAACAATTTTGTGCTTGATACATAAATTTTTGGTGGATTATGGGCGTGGCTCTCAATTTAGTTCGACCATCGACATTACCGCAAATACCTAGAGAACATTTCAGTTCGATATATGTATACGTAAATACATATATATGTACATACGGAATAACAAACTGAGTATACCCTGCACCTTATGTGCAGCGTATAATGAGTTAAATTCTCATAATTATTTTTTATTTTCCATTAAACCATTTATACGAGCAATGCACATGCAATACATACATACATACAAGACATTTGTACATGTGTACCTACTACATAAAAATATTATGCACGAGAAGTAATCAAAATCCACTTCAACGCTATTAAACGGTTTGTGTGAAATAATTGTAATTGTAAAATTATGACAACAACGGCAACAACAATTCCCCTATTGTATTCCAAGGTGTAGTTGTAATCATCATTTAACTAAATTCAATAACAATAATAATAGAACAAGCGGTGACATTCCCATCTCAGGGAAGTAGAATCTAGCAATTTATCAGATTTTTCATATATTTAATAAATGCTTAGCGACAACGACAACAACACTAGAAGAAAAACTTCAAATAGTTTAAGGCAACAAACAAAATAATTATTATACTCCCACATTCTTCACTTACCCGTTGAAATTCATTGAGAATTAATCATTTCCCTTTCTTAGAAGGACAGCAGCATGGGATTCGGTTCACGCATGGACTGTTGCGGTCAGTTTGTTAAGTATAGTTTGATGGTGTCCAATGTTATAATTTTTGTAAGTTGTTCTTATTTCTCAACCACATATACGCGGTACATACTATATTCTACTATTCATACTTATTGTAGATTGGTGGTGCTGCCGTTTTTTGTTTGAGTTTGTGGACCCTGGTGGATCGTAGTTTCATGAACGAATTGTTGGGCACAAATCTATTCTCGGGTGCCGTTTATGTTTTGTTAATAACATCACTGGCTATATGTTTATTGTCATTTGTGGGTTGTGTGGCTGCCTGCAAGGAAGTCAAATGTTTACTATTAACGGTAAATTAAAACATTTCTTAAAAAAATTTAACTGAACGTTGCTTGATATAATGTGTAAGACATTTTTATAGTATTTCATAATAGTAGCCTTGATATTTGTCACCATGCTTATTGGTGGTATACTCGGTTATGTATTCAGAGAAAGAGTACAACAAACCATGAGACAGGTAAAGCTAAATTTATAACGTAGCAAACATATATTTCGTATATATCAACAATGATATTTACAGGAGATGCGTTCTACGATGGCTTTGTATGGTACACGCCGTGACGTTACACAAGCATGGGACCAAACGCAAGAGCGTTTACAATGTTGCGGTGTTGATACATGGCATGATTGGAATCGCTTCCGGCCGATTCCAGAATCATGCTGTCAAGAACTTTTCGGAGGGCAACGCAAGGAGTGCACCATCATACCCACTATACCCAATTTATATAGTCAAGGTTGTCTACACGTGACCACAGAATTTATTAGGAGTCATGCGGCCATAATTGGTGGTACCGCCATAGCTGTGGCCATAATTATGGTTCGATATAACATACATTCACATACACTACTATGTCTAAAATATTTTTTATTTTAGATATTTGGCATGATTTTCTCCTGTTTACTGTTCAACATAATTGAATAGTTGCGTTGGTACAAAAACGTATTTAGATTTTCTTATACGTATATACGCAGCATAAATTAAGTAGCCAATCACTCCGAAAAGTATTAATTTTAAATTGCCACTTATATATATCACATCACGGTCCATTTATTTGCATATATTATTATTAATATGTTTGCATGTATTGTAATGTTATAATAACTGTGTATGTAAGGAACATTTTTGTTGTATTAATTAAAAATTTAAGTTTCTATTTCTCTTAAATTTGCCTTTTTATTTATGATTATTACACCAGGGCAAAACATTCTTGGCTTTTTTATCCTAATAATTATTGTAACATTGGCACTTCAACTGCAAATTACTATAATGTTTTGTTAATAAGGTTCCAAAATGTGAAGAATATTAACTTTTGTAAATACTTTTCTTCAATTTTTCAAGATTAAATAACGAAACGCTTTTTTTTTAAATAGAGATGTGGAAACCCTGCTTATAAGTCTTGTAAACAGTATAAAAATTTGGCATACTTTTACGCTTTGTTCCTTTTTGCGTATATAATATTACTAAACTGACGCAATATAGTCATCTCTTTTACTCCAACATAAAATAACGCACAAATAATCTCTAGAACTATGTGATACGTGCGAGAAGGGAGAAAAATTCATATAAATAGTTACATTTTGGTAAAGGCAACAATAGTTCATTAGCAAACAACTAACGACAAGGAGCTTGAACAAGCTGTAACTGTTTCTACTTAGTGTTAAGAGCATTTTAAATAAAATTAGAATTAATAAAACAACAAAACGAAACAAAATTAACTGAACATATAATTAACGCGATATCTGTGCGTGTTTCATAAAAATTTAAAGTTAATAAACAAATAAAACAGTGTTAACACGAAACGAAAGTAAAAATTTCACAATAGACAAACGAAAGAAAAAATAACCTGCGAATGAATTTTTAAGAGAAACGTTTCTTTATTGAAAGAGTTGTCTCGCTTACTACAAATCACCCGCTTAAGGAAACTATTACGTTGTTTACCTTGAAATAGAAAAAATAGAACAGTTTTTTTTGGATACACACCACAAATTACAATAACAACATTTGGCAATATTATTGATGTTGTTTTACATATAATCTCAAAACGGTATATCCACATTGTGAAAGAAAGGAATACTTTTTTTTTGTGTTTTCCAAACGCTAACAAAAACGTGTTGATATTATGAATCTGTCGTTTGCTGGATGTGGTTTCCTTGGCATTTACCATGTAGGTGTAGCTGTATGCTTTAAAAAATATGCACCCCACTTGTTGGAAAAAATTGGCGGAGCCTCGGCTGGTGCTCTGGCTGCATGCTGCCTGTTATGCGATTTACCTTTAGGTGAGTATGCACGCATGTTGAAAAAACGGCCTTGAATCTTTTTTTTTATAAATATAATTTTGCGATAATACAAGAACACTTTTCCACAGACATTAAAATACAATGAACACACATGAATATATATTGTATGTACATGGTGTTGATATGAACATATGATCCATTAAAACTGAACTGTGCTACGTTTATACATACACATAAATAGAATTGGTTTAACGAGCGTTGTATTTGTTGCTATATATAAACAGAAACATATTTTTTCTACTCAAAGGGGCTTGTCACCATCTGTAACTTGAAAAACAAAAACATATTATCGCGTGGATTCGTAAATAAGAAATTTATAAAGACTGGTACAAATAAAACCAAAATAGAGTTGGGTTTGCTTCCTATTCAGCATGCTTGTAAAATGTTTATAAGTTTGATTTCATACACTAATGTATACAGATGCATAATTATCGTACTTGTACGAATATTTACATGCCTGTTATTCATATTCAATGAAATCATTATGCGATGTATCGTTGTGGTATATATACGTTGAGATCACACCATACTCTGAGTGGAATGCAATAACAAATAGATGATCGTTGATGCATGCGATAACACGTCACACATATTTATATAATGGATTTCTTTGTTTACACTTGCATACACTTGTACATATATGTGATAAATTAATGTCCCTCCTTCCACGATTTCTTCTTGTAAGAAAACAATATTGATTGAGTGATTTATTATGAAAGTGTGTAATGTTGTTTTTAAATATTATAATATCGTTATCAACAATAATGGTAAAATGGAACTTATATTACTTTCAAAATAAACGTTTCAATTAAACATGCGTTTGGAGCGTAAAAAATGAAATTTTCTTTCATGTTTTGATAAGCAGCCTTTAAAAGTTAATGGCGGCTTTTTATAAAGCTGGCATTATCTTACTACTAAGTATTGCATTCGTACTCCTTACTTTATTAATTACTCACATATGTATAAATGAAATGCAAATTGAATGTAAGAGAGGGTATGACATTTTTATAGCCCTCGTAATCCTATTAGTCATTCCGGCAAGCAACTAGCGGACAAAACTTGACAGATCTCTTGAATATTTTTCATCTCTATCTAAATCTGCGTCGATTTACATTACTTACACGTCGTACTTATTCTCTTTTGAAATCGCTTTGTTGTAAAAACTAATTTACGGTCTTTTGTTGTTTGAAGCATTCGTACTTTCTTAATGATAATTTAATCGATTACGCCTAATTATATATAATTATATTGTATGTTCCTGCGTTCATTCGCTGCTGTTGTTGGGATAATGTGTGATTTTTTGATGAAATCCAAGTTCTGTCTTGTGAGATTGCCCTCAAAATATTTAATACATATATGTACAATTCTATGCATACTGCCTTCACACACACACTTTGTTGTTTAGTTTACACCAAATAGCTTGCTTATCCGCTTACACATATCACACGATTTCAACACTTTGGACTTTGTCTATTCTTTCATACACCACCCCCATCCATACTGTCTACAATATATCATTTAAATGTGATGATCACGTTTTACGTTTTTATCGTCAATTAACTCGCTATCAGGTTTCTTCACTTAGACTAAAACTTAATACAATAAAAAGCGAAAGGAAAACAAGATAGTTCGGTTAAGACCAAAGCTTAAATACCCTCCACCTTTTATAATCTTCTAAAAAATAAGTTCCTATTGCCATATTTATGTATATGACTATTTCAAGTACTTACGCAAATAGTGTTTTTTTTAAATTATAGGCGTTTGCGTTATTCAATCGGTACCACTTATATATATACCAAATTTCAACTTGATAGGCATAGTATTGTGCGATATATAATTTTTTAAAGATACAATTTTTTCCAGGTAAGTTGAGATTTTCGTTTATTGTGGGCGTGTCTCTTAACCGATTTTGACCAATATCAATACGAAACAGCGAAATTAAACTAAGAATAAGTGTGCCAAGTTTCAATTTGATATCTCAAAAATTACGACCGTGAGAGTGCCAACAACAGACGGACACACAGACACACGGACGGACATGTCTCAAACGATTTCTCTTTTCATGCTGATTAAGAATATATATGGTTTGTGGGGTCTCCGAGGCTTCCTTCGATGTGTTGTAAACGGATGATCAAAATGAATATACTCTCTTCCCTAAGGTGGAACAGGTACTGTGGTAATATCTGCTTAGTGTTAACGGTATCATCAGAAAATAAAGATAATTATATATATATATATATGTGTGTAGAGTTGCTGTGTTATTAATAATTTTGTTTCGGTTTGCTAACGATTACAGTTATGTGTCATTTGTAATTTTTGAACTAAAGATTACCAATTTCTATTTTGCAATACTTGGCGAAATGGTTTTAATTTTATATTATAACAAAACAACACATTCACACAGAGAACATGTGTAGATGAGGTGAATTGTTAATCTTTTATAACATCTTTGCTAATTTGGCATTTTTATAAAAAGAAAAAAAAACACATCTGAGACACCCACCGTCTCAGTACATTACAATCAAATCTTTGATGGGAAATAATGGGTGTAGATTGTGGGCATGGTCTTTTTGAATAGTTTATAACTCTCATATCGTTCTCTCCCATTTTAATAACAGTAAAAAAATATCAAATTTATTTATATTTATAATAATTTTTTTGTAGGCGTGGCCGGTCGTGCTATGTTCATTTTTCTGTTCTCTTCACTGTGAGCGTGCGCCACGACCGATTTTGCCTATTTTCAATATTGACTTTCGTATTCCTCCAAATTCCAAATGATATCGGTATCGCAACTTTTGCGACCTGAAGAATGTTTAATGCAGAGGAACAGACAGAGATGTCTTAAACATTTTTCTATTAATTGTTAATATTATTATTATTGGCAACTTGCACCGCGACCATTGGGTCTATTGTGCAAACCCATGCCCTTAGTTCAGGAGTCGTAGGCTATCCAAGTAGCTCAAGACTTTCCTGGTCTCAGAGCAGCAGATTTCCTCTGGTTTTGTCACATATTTCTCACATATGAGGTGTCTGCTTCCGCTGGAAGCAGGACAGTTGCAGATTATGTGTTCCGACGTCTCATAGGCCGCATTACATACTCTTCGTTTAGCAGACCCATATATTTTGGTGTCAGTTTGGATCTTATCACAAAGCTATTTAGAGGCTTGAGTGCCGCCTGACTGTCACAGTAGTTATATGTCTACTCTGGCTTCTCTTCAGTTGTCGAATAAATCGCTCGCCATTTTCTATTAATTAATTAAATATATTTATTTTGTGGGGTTTCTTTTCTTAAAACTCATAAGATCTTACCGATCGTACCAATCTTAAAATACTGAATTATACGTAGGCTCCAGTCTCACAGTTTCGTACTCTGCAGTAATCAAACCTACAATCTCCAGTATTCGTGTTATGGTATGTCTCTTACTAATATGGGAAGCGTTACAAATACTTTACCAAAGTCATTGTACTTCTGACTTGGAGGGGTTGAAAAAACAAAAAGAAAGTCTAGGTTCGTTCGATTTTGGCCAAATTCTTAAACTTCTTCATCTTATCAAAATTTCAAATGGCAGCGATATTAAGCGTAGATACCTGTAACAATTTGGAAAAAGAACGATGCGAAAAAAACATATTCACACCATAAATGTAGATGTTGGTCCAGAACGTGCACAATGCAAACGGAATGACAAACTTAATACACCGTAATCGCTGAGGTGCGAAAGCCGAAAGCTATAAAGAAAGAGTCATTGATCCGCAGCGAAATCGTGTGTTACGTATACATCTTCCCGTGTGTGTGCAAAGTATACACCAAGTTCATGCATACACAGACACTATTGTTAAAAGAAAACTAAATACTCTTAAAATAACACGTTCCCAAGCGTATGTGTTAGGAAGCACAATTCAAAGTCAACCAATTAGATTTTTCGATTTTTAGATTTTTTCCAAGTTTGCCCAAGACAGAGACTATTTTCCCCATGATCTAATTGAATCTTTCTTGCATGTGTTTGTAAGCATTTGTGTTGGTTGTTGCTTTATTCAAAAGATTTATTGATTTTTAGAAAATCAAACAGAGAATGATAACAAATAGCAACCAGCACCATACATCTGTTGTTTTCGCGATAGCGCGGTGAATAGCTAGCTGGAACAATACTAATACAAAAAAGTACAAAAATACAATTATTGCAATTTTATTATCAATTGAAGTTTATATAAAATATTTACTAAAGTTGACGTTAACTATAGATTCTCACATGCGCGCGTAGACGTGTTGAGGATTTTGAAAAAAAAACAATAAGAATTCATAAAAAGACTTCCTAAATAAGAAAAATATTCATTTTTCTTCATTGCATAGAACTGTAACAGATTAGAGCAAGGCTTCGATTTGCAAAACAAAAAAAACTTACTTCACAATTGCCCTTTTTTCTAAACACTCTACTTGGATGGAGGTTGAAGAGTAAGGCCTACAGTTGCTGTTGGATCCATTACAGTCACAGAGACTGAAATACTAAGCTGGACTTGGGTGAAAACATTATCAATTAGAAATGAAATGAATGAAAGTGGTTAACAGCCACGCCCTAAACAATAACTTTACACATATTTGACAATTTAAGACGCTTGCACTTTAGCGACCTTATCCCCCGTAAAAAGAACTCCATTTAAAGCAACTAATGAGTGACTCCTTATGAGCTTTGGTTTTTTGGTTTCTCAAAAAATTGAATTCTTCAGTAAAAATTTTATTGTGGGTCGAAGGAACAATCTGTGACATTTCCTTTTTTTTATTTTACCCATAACCTGCATTGCTTCGGTTTGTAAAACTACGATTTCGACTAATGCGGGGAGAATATACATGTAAATGCATTAAAACTATGCTTTGTTGCTTAAATCTGTCCGCTTCATGGTCGAAGGCATTCTTCAAAGATCTAATTTTTCAATATATTCATAATCAGAATGCTGGGCTTGGTCGGATGGAGTTAGATTCTTTTTTAGTCCGACAGAAAAAAACCTCCTTAACCTTCCTAGTGGTTCGATACTTCCGCTATCGTTTGCGATATTATATATGTATTTCAGCAAAAAGAAACTTGTAAAAATGTGATTCATTTTGTTATTGTTTTGGACAAATCGTGTAGCATACATTAGTAAAGATTTTCGTGCTTATTTCCGCTTTCAATTGCTTGAGTTTTAGTGCTTAGTTAGAAGTTCTCCGCGATACTTCCTATCGTGGTGAACAACAGTGGTGAAAGTTCGAAGTTTACCATTCCCCTTGAGATCACATTCTCCGAACTTCATATTAAATTAACACTTCATATTAAATTAAGTACGCAGAAATTGTAACCCTGTGACATTTTTGTTACAATCTGTCCTTTATTGACGTTTTCAGTGTCAACGATTACAATGTTATTGTAACAATGATACGTAGGAAGGTATGTTGACAAATATGAAAACAATTAAACGTATTGATGTCGTAATTAGTTAACGTACACATGTGCCAATGAAATTTACAGTCATTGTCAATTGTACAACGCTACTAATAAATATTATTGGTTATGTGTGGTGCAGATGTATATGTCTTTTGTTGTTATGTTCTTAATTACAGTCGCATTACTGTGTGTTTCATCATTCACGCTATCAGAATTCGGCTGAAATATTACAAAATACTTACACACCAACGTGACAATTTGTTAAAAACAATTATTTTCTCTTGTTTGTACACTTCTGCTAAGCGCAAATATTATTATAAACAGATTGAAATTTGTTGTTTACACTTTTATCGCAAAGAAGCGATTACGTACGTTATGTGTGTCATACGAGTGCATGCGCAATTATGAATGAGCGAGTATTCCCATCCACCACATTGCACACATATACATTAACATACCGTTGTAAAAGAGTTTTGCAAAGACGCCACTTTGAAAATAATCCTCATCATTCATTTAATAATTATTGGTTGTTTTTGATGTTGTTATCATTCTACCGTCTTTTTCCGAAAATAAGACACTGTGTTATTATTTTTTAAGTCCCAAATACGCGCTAGGGCTTAATTTCGGGGGTAGACCAAAATAAATGTATTTTTATATTCTTTAACTTAATATAAATTTTACACAGCATATAGAATTTAAAATTTACTCAATTACAGTCATTTCATCTTCTTCTGGAACATCGTCATAAATTAAATTCTGATTTTTTAACAAATTTATTTCCTGTTGAATCATTGGTCCAAATCTCTCATGTCTTTTTATCTAGGGCTTATTTTCGGAGGATGTTTTATTTTCGGAAAAAGACGGTAGAGTTGAAGAGTAGTTATGTTTGCAACAAAAAACTAATTAATATTTATAGTCATAGCTGTAAGATATAATACACTTCAAACGAGGAATCTTTTAATGCTACATAGAATTATTTTCCTTTGCGTCTCTCTACTACCGAGAAAAAATTTCTTTTATTAAAAAATCTGCCAATGTTAGCTTCCGCTTCCGCTTCCACTTCCCTTCACTTCACTTTAATTGATTGAATTTTTTATAATTGGTTATTTTCACTTCTATTTCTAATAGGCAGCATGACATCGGATTTTTTCCGGGTCGTAAACGAGGCCCGCCGTTATTCGTTGGGACCCTTCAGTCCGTCCTTTAACATACAGACATGCTTGTTTGAAGGTTTACAGAAACATTTACCGCAAGACGCCCACAAACGAGTGAGTGGTCGTTTGCACATATCGATGACTCGCGTTCACGATGGCAAAAATGTTATAATCTCCGAATTTAATTCGCGCGATGAAGTGTTGGAAGCGTTGTTGTGCGCTTGCTTCATACCCGGATTCTCTGGCATATTGCCGCCTAAATTCCGCGGCGTACGCTATATGGACGGTGCCTTCTCTGACAATTTACCCATTTTAGATGAAAACACTATAACCGTATCACCGTTTTGTGGAGAGAGTGACATTTGTCCCAGAGATCAAAGTTCTCAGCTTTTTCATTTAAATTGGGCAAATACCAGCATCGAAATATCCAGACAAAATATTAATCGCTTCGTGCGGATTTTATTTCCTCCGCGTCCCGAGTTTTTATCGAAATTTTGCCAGCAGGGATTCGATGATGCCTTACAGTTTTTACATCGCAATAATTTAATAAATTGTCGGCGATGTGTGGCCGTGCAGTCTACGTTTGTAGTATCGGAGACAGTGACACAACCTCCAGATTTTGATCCAGAATGTCGGGAGTGCAAGAAGCACAGGAAGGTAATTATAAATTAAAAAAGTGAACATATTAGAATAAGTCAAACCTTGGGTACGCATCACCTTGGGCGGGATCTTTAATTCACCTTTTAAATTAAACCGCTTCTTTCCGTAAAAGAGAAAAGACGAATCTTTAAGTAACGCATGCGGCCAATGTACATTTTCTGCGAGCCGCGGCTGGTTTTCCTCACTTCTACTGTTTCAGTATTTTGTTCATACCCAAGAAACTGGCCCTCCTTCAGTTTTTGTTAAACTGTGAGCATGTTATTCTGCCGATTCTGCTATTATAAGAACGGCTAATATTTCTGACAAGTTTGAAATTAATATCTCAGCTTTTGTTAATATTTAATGCAGACAGACACCCAGACAGACATGGTTCAATTTGATGCTAATCTCCTCCTTTGAACACCTCAAGTCTCTTGCTGCACGTTTTCACAAAGTGAATATAGACCCGACCAAGACGACACCTAGAAGTCGCAAATTTCCACTCACACATAATATACCCTCTACCATCATTGGTTGAAGGTATTAAAATCCGTAGTAAAAGCAGTTATTCAGATGGTTTTGTAAAATTTAATTTCGTTTAGGATGCATTGGCCTCCAATATGCCTCAAACAGTGTTGGATGTTATACAGGATTATATAGAACAAGCCAACAAGGGCTTGGCCAATTGGTTGTTCAAGCATCGCGGCATTAAATTGTTATCGCTACCCGCCACCGTACCCGTGGACTGCTTAATGGCTGCCGTCACAAAGTAAGTTCCTGAGTTTCTGTTCTCCTTCAATTACGAAAATGATTGTTTTAGGCTTACAGCCGTCACACCTAAGTTGACTCAACAAATGCGTATGCTGGTGGAAGAGTTCCTAAATCAATTCAGTCAGGCCTTGCAAATACACCTGATTAGTAAATTTACAGTAAGAAATTTGAATATTTTTAATAAATCTCTAAATGCAACCCTCTTCTGTGTAGATCTGTGATCCTCCACACTTTGACACGAGTGGCTTATTACATTCAAAACATTTATATGGTCCGCGGGTGTCTATTTTAGTCGATGAATGGTATGTTGTTTCACAATACGCTACGTGCATAGTTAAGTTAAGTTTAGGCAATTTTCGTACACAGTGGAGCGCCTTCTTTGGAAAACGATGTGGATCACTATGAACATGTACTGAAAGTTACCACCCACAATGATGCTCTATATGCCTACTATTACACAGATGATGATAATACCAACAAAGTAAAGGTGACGGAAATCTTTGATATGACTGAAAATGCTGAATTGGCTCAAGATCTTAATCAATTTGAAGGCTCCATGGTGGATCATCCCAATCCGCATCAGCATCTTCACAAGGCAGTTGTAGGAGAATGGAACGGTGTAGAATCAGGTAGGGTGTTATTTTTTAGTCATACCATCAACATCCTTTCTCAAGCACATACACACCATCGCACATATTCTTTATAATTTTTTTATCATTTGCAGTTCATATCATACACACCTCATGTGAAAGTCGAACCGATTTGTTTTAAATATTCGGCCTATTCGTAATAACAAGTGAAAGGGAATTCCTGTAGGCACTTCCATCCTATTAATATGTAATTAACATTCTCTAATTATGTAGTTGCTTGAGCATTGTTGTTCTCCTTGTGTAAAATATGTTTTTTATCCACATAGTCACTCTGTTATAACTCCTTTTTTGTTATGATGTGTTTTCATGTGTAGTATGGTTACAACTAAATTAACTTTAGAGTAATCATCTATCCACTCCATCACCGTTGCTAGTCATAAATTCTTATTTCTTTTAATTAAAAGTGGAGGCCGAAGTATGTTATGCGTTATTTTCTACATATTTTATTTATTTTTGTAGACTTTTTCGTAGATGAACACACAAGAACAGCAGAAAGGGCAACAAATGATAGTGAACTGATGCCTTTCACAGACCATGCAGCGGTCAAACTATATACAAATTATAAATTTCAACCTAATACCAATATATCGAAAATGGATGAGGACTTATTATAGCTTATAGCTTTAGTGCTTTCGAAGCAGGTCATTTCTGCAATGGTAGCCAAAGTCACAATCACTTTAATCATCAGGATCCATTTCTGATAACCACTCAACAAGAATCAATAACGACGCCTTCGCAATTATGTGTATAGACATTGAAGAGATGTCAGGAGACTAACTATTAAGTGGACGAGTTGTACTGCAATTATTATTCCTCATGCATTTAATATATATATAATAAAATAAAAATAAAATATTAGCAAATCTTGATAAATATGATAAGCCTGCTAAAATATTTGTATGGGTATTATATAAAAAAGGGAAAACTGTTATTACGGCAAAAATAAAATTTAATTCTTACTAATAAAAAAATGATTTCATTATGTATGGAATTAAAAAAAATGTAATTGTTTAGAAAGGATTTTGAACTCGGGGGGGGTTCTACAAAAAGAACCGAACAGAAGAGAGCAGAAATAAGTTTTGCTTTGTGGCTGCCGCTAAAACTGGCATTTATCCGTATCTACTTTTTCATAAAAATATAGTAACGTGGAATAACAAATAAATGATTCACTAAATGCACAAAATCTTTATACTCCAGTACGGAATGCCTTCGAGTTAAATAAACACTTCAATGCTCTCCCCTGTAGTGATTGGTGTAAAATGAATCGCTCTCTGAAATTCTATTTTTCTGTCATGTTTATGATGTTTTGTTTATTAAAATTTTCTTTGATGTAAGCCAACAAGTGATTTAACATTATATGTCACAGGTCCCGTCCGCTTTAATGTACTAAATAAAAAACCGGGCGTATACTACGCATTGACCCGCTGCAACAGCAGGGGAGCTGCAAATAAAACATTAGAATTTAGCCTTGTCCAAAAAATGTTATTTACTCACCTAAACGTATGGCCACACATAGGGCAGTAAATATTATTATGTTATTACGCACATCGGCTTGAACACGTTTTTTCTCCTCTGCAGGATCAATTTGGGGTGGCATACGAAACATTTTGTTTATTTAAAGTATAAGGACTTAAAATACTTTAACAAATTGTGCGATTATGGAATAAGTGGAGAATGTTTTTTTTTTTTTACATTAGTGAAGTTGTCAACAAACCTTTGAAGGAGTGAGTCAAAACAGATCGAACTCAACCAAAACAGATAAAAGCTAAATTCTGTCTCCGTATACCCGACCGGAACAACGAATATGAAAAAATTGTGCTATTCGGTGTTCCTACAAGATTCTACACATAAATTAGCTTCCTTGCATGCCTTGAAGTACAATCTAACACAAAGCTTTAATGCGTTACTGCAGCGCTGCAAAAAGTCGACTTTTAAAATTCCCAATTAGAGCAAAAAATGAGAAGTAGATAGTTTCGTAGTCATCTTAACGTACTCTTTCTTACTCATTAAAATGTACTGCCTAGGACACAAAAGATGCGCGAAAATTAAATTCTAATGCATGTCAAAGACGTTCTCCATGTTTTTTAATAGTTTACCAAATTTATATTAACGCTTAAAGCATAAAAAAATAATTCTACAACAGGGTGCGAAATAAACTAATTTGCTTCCGTTATTTTGCAAAGGTCTTTTAATCGTTTAGATAGCACATAAAAACATACCAAATACCGTATTCACACACGTACGTACATGTGTAAAAACGTTATTTGAACTAATGATGACCTTAATGAATAATATGTCAGTGAATGTTCTGGAACATTTTTTTTGTATTAAAACCTACTGACGTGTTTTATTTTTTTTTTTGTAGAATACAAATGTGTGCGTTACAGAATTTTCCCTATTATTACAATTAAATACTCTATTTCTCTCTTTCCTACACTTGAACGTTTTCGTGTAGAGTTGCCGATTATTTCTGGAAGTTTGCATGAAAAGTAACAAATGTAAAAAAGACGATTGATATTAAAGAATTAGTGAAAAAATTGTGCTTAAAAATACAATTTATTTATAATTATTTATATTAAAAAATATATAGAAAGACTTAACAAAGAAAAATTTTGTGAAAAAACCTAAAGGATACAGAATGTCTGTGATTGGTATTGATTTTGGTAATGAATCTTGCTTTGTGGCTGCCGCTAAAGCTGGTGGCATTGAAACGCTGGCGAATGATTATAGTTTAAGAGCAACACCGTAAGTAAAATTTTCTATTAAACTACTAAATTATGAAATATAACATTAGCCGTAAGACATCTCTACAATTGGTAGTTTTTTGGAAAATTTTTGTAAAAGTGAGGTTAGTTTGAATTTTACTTAATTTTTTCATACTCATCCCATTAAAAGTTAAGTGTAAGGCGTCTATATGTAGGTAAAGTTAAAAATTTCGCCGTATTTATTGTAAATGCAAATTTCGATTAGTAAAAATTATAAAAGCAAGTAAAGTCTCTTCCTAATCCAAGGCAATTACATATCTGTCGTTTATTGTCAGAATCAAATATATGTAACGTTAATGAGCTCGTCTTGTGTGTATTGAGCAATCCTTGATGTATCGATTGTGTGAATTTATATGTATAGCGAGCACAAGTCCACACAACACATTACGTTAGGCTTGTACACAATTATTACCATTAATGTAAATATAGCCGTTTTCTTTAAAACCTGGATGCTTTGCAGCATAGAAAAATTTGTTTAATATTTGATGGAAGGAATTTAAATTTTAATACATAAATTTATATATGTTGTGCGTAGGTCATGCGTGGCATTCGATGGCAAGAAACGTATTATTGGGGTGGCGGCCAAAAATCAGCAAGTCACCAACATGAAAAATACAGTTAGTGGCTTCAAGCGTTTATTGGGTCGCAAGTTTGATGATCCTCACGTACAACGTGAATTAAACAACATTCCTACAAAGGTTGAACGTATGGCCGATGGAAGCATTGGTTTCTGCGTCAACTACTTGGATCAGCAGCAATTGTTCACGCCAGAACAATTAACTGCCATGTTGTTCACCAAGCTGAAGGAGACGTCCACCAATGCGTTACAAGCTCAGGTATATACATTTTTTATGAATAATAATAAGAATTTTTTAAACACGTGTTTTTTTGGTGGTTAGGTCAACGATTGTGTAATTACTTGCCCTGTTTACTTTACCAATGCCGAACGCAAAGCTCTTTTAGATGCTGCCCAGATTGCCGGCTTAAATGTGTTGCGTTTAATGAACGAGACTACTGCCACAGCATTATCTTACGGCTTCTATAAGCAGGACTTACCTGAAGATAAGCCGCGTAATGTTATTTTTGTGGACTGTGGCAATGCTTCGTTGCAGGTCAGTGCCTGTGCCTTCACCAAAGGCAAACTTAAGATGTTGGCTAGCAGCTGGGATCAAATAGGGGGTCGCGATTTTGATACCGTTATGGCCGATCACATTGCCAAGGAGTTTATTGATCGTTACAAGATCAACGCTCGAAATAATGCTCGCGCTTGGCTGCGCCTTTTGACCGAAATTGAAAAGCTAAAGAAGCAAATGTCGGCAAACAGTACTAAACTTCCGTTGGCCATTGAGTGTTTTATGGATGACATTGATGTTTCGTCAAGCATGCAACGCACTCAAATGGAAGAACTGTGTGCTCCCCTGTTTCAGCGCGTAGAGGCTACCTTTAAGAAACTATTAGTTGACGCCAAATTGTCATTGGAGGAGATACATTCGGTGGAAATAGTGGGCGGAAGTTCACGTATTCCATCTATTAAATTACTTATTGAGCAAGTGTTTGGCAAGCCGGCAAGTACCACTCTCAATCAAGATGAGGCGGTATCACGTGGTGCAGCATTACAATGCGCAATTATGTCACCGGCAGTGCGCGTTCGTGAGTTTGGCGTCACCGATATACAAAGTTATGCAGTCAAGGTGACCTGGGAGGGTGATGGCGGCAACCCGATGGCCGGGGGCGGTAGCATAGAAGTATTCCCCACATTTCATCCTGCTCCTTACAGCCGCATGTTGACGTTAACTCGCAAGGAACCTTTCAATATAACGGTAGAGTATGCTCAACCTATCCCATACCCGGATCCAATCATTGGTCGCTGGTTTATCCGTGATGTACGACCCATTGAACGTAGCGAGTTCGCTGAGGTCAAAGTCAAGGTGCGCATTAATCATCATGGCATTGTATTAATATCCAGTGCTCAGCTGGTGGATAAAAAAGACGCAGATGATACAAGTTCCAATGCTGCTCAAAATCAACAACCACAGCAGCAGGAGCAACAAGACGCTGAACAACAACAAGCACCTCAAGGTCAGGGTAATGCCGTTGAACCCATGGATGTAACCCAAGAGGTGAGTGGGTTGATAACGACATGTATGTTTTTCAAGTGTGAAATGAAGACAACACGTTTAATAGTTAGAGGCACGTGCATCTGAATAAAGAAACAACCAAACACACATTATCACACGATACCAAAAGATAACATAAATATGTAATGCATTCATTCATTCATTTATTTACAAATAAGTACTGTTTCGTTTGTGCATCGCTGCTGTGTTTCATCATTGCTTATGGTTCCCATAGGTTCCAACAAATCCTCAAATATTATTGAGCAATATTTTTTTAAATTTGTATGAATTGATTTCATCACCTCCACTGCATTGTCCGTTGTTCTTAGGTATATGCACACAAAAATACACATTCACACATGGCCACGTAAAATTAGTGGTATAACGTTTCTCACATCTCATTGCATATAATGTAAAAAGAATAATTTTTTTTGTTTTGTTTCGAAAATTGTCTTTTTTTTTTTGCATTATTTTATTGTTCTTGGTTTGCATTTTGCCGGTGCCACACTGGTTGTACGTATTGAATGTAAGAGTGGTGCCCCATTGAAAATGCAAACTAATAAACAAACGACCAACCCAACAACAACAACACCACAAGCAATCACATCTCCGTTACATCACTTTCGTGTTGTAGGCTTATAATGATAATGAGGATAATCTGTGTTACAAATCGGCCTCGTCGCCCCACAGTGGTGGAGGAGGAGGAGGACAAGGGTGGACTCAAAGGGTCAAGGGCTGGTTCAGTTCGGTACGTTGGCTCACGTTTTCTATTCACGTATAATTTAACACTATTTTCAGTTTTGTTAATAATTTCGGTAACTCTGTCTAACAATAAATCTTGTTCCTCATTTATTTACCCCAAGACCTCTAAGAAAAGTTGTCCTCCTCCTACCTATGCATCAATCATCCATTGTATGAAATCAAACGAGCAAAAAATCGACATGTCTAGCAAACACGCACACTTCTTCAAAGTCATGCATTATAAACACTTTTTATACATATTCATCCCTAGGGTAGCACAGTCACAGTTTTTCATATGTGTGAATGGCTTGTGTGTATATGCAGTGTGTTTATTTGGATGGGTTTGTATTGTATTGTATGACTTTTTACAGTTCTATCAATAATTTTCTGTTGCTCATTATTATTTGGCGTGTTTTTTTTTTTTTTTATATATTGTTGTTATTGCTTTTGTTTTTTTTATTTATTTATTAAGCACATCTTAGTAGTGGGTTCTTATGAAGTGTACATGATCCATATCAACATCTGATTTTTGAACAAGTGAGAAGTGTGTCTGTTAGTTCGCGGAACTCTCGCATTCAAATCGAGTTAAAATTAGAAGCGATTCTTGTGTAGATAGATGAAAAATACTTTCCATGACTAAAACACCTTTAAAGTTTAAAGAAATTTAGCTTAGCTTGGATGTCTTTTACTACGAAAATATCAGTTTACAGTTTTATTGTAAATGGAACGATTGAAAAATTTTACATAACACACCACCGTCATACACGCAGTTGAAATATATATTAAAAGTGAACGCAATCATACATCTGCCACGTCCTTAATCAAACGGCACATTCAATATTTATTGCATGAAGGTGGAGGGCGTTCAAGATTTTTTCTGTCTTATTTGGTTTTTTATTGTTGTTAGCACACACCGCCCTTTTTATACGTCATGTTGTATTATATTCTCATATCGTTCATGTAGTTAAGACGGGATTTTAAAATAGTTCTGTTTTTCATAATTTCAGGGCAGCAATGATAAGAAGAAGAAGACTACTAAATTAATCGACTTGCCCATGGATTATCATACCCACGGTTACCCACCCAATGACTTGAACAACTTAATACAGTTGGAACTGAAAATGGTGGCCAACGATGCTAGAGAAACGCAACGTGTTGATGCAAAGAATGCTTTAGAGGAATTTGTCTACGATATGCGCAACAAATTACAGGTATGCAGGCAATGAAAAACTGTTTGTAAACGTCTTTGGAGAAGAAAAATTAATGTTTGTCTTTTTCATATACTCGAACCAATGAAGGGTGGCCCGTTAGAAGCGTATGTAGTACAGAATGAGCGCGATGGTATTTGCGCTCAATTGAATGATTTGGAGAACTGGTTGTACGAAGATGGAGAAGATTGTGATCGCGAAACGTATGTAAATAAATTGCAAGCTTTGCAGGGTCAAACCAATCCAATTAAGGAGCGCGCTAACAATTATGAATTATGCCCAATCGCTTTTGATGAACTAAAACAAACCATCAATTATGCCCGTTCCGCTGTCAATGAGTATAAGAAGGGCTCTCCCAAATACGACCATTTGACCGAAACGGAATTCATCAATATATCGGAGACTGCTGACAAGGCTCACAAGTGGTTGGACAACCATATCTCAAAGTTCGGTCAGTCTGTACGCACTGTGGACAGTACTGTTAAAGTGAGTGACATACGTCACGAAATACAAACATTGTCCACTTGCGTGAATACTGTACTCAATCGCCCAAAACCTAAACCCGCTACCAAGCCGACAACAACCAAAGACAGTGGTACCGATCAGCAGCAGCAGCAACAGCAGCAGCAGCAACAACAACAGCATAATGGTGAAGATTCCGAAAAGAAAGGTGAGTCGGCAGCGCATAATAGCATGGGTGCCCCCGACGCAGATACAACCATGGATGTTGAATAGGTGTGGCGTCAACAGCAACGCCTGGATCAGCATCATTTGCCGCATTATTATCAGCAACATCATAACCGCAACAAGCACTCTATGCCTCATAATCCGTCTACTGCACCTGCATCTCGTCAGTTTTAGTCGTCAAATAATGAATTTTAAAATTCCTACGCAAAGATTTTACACGATTCGCCAAATGTGTCCGATTGAAGATCCCTGCTGAACACTGAATTTTTTTATGTTCATCATAATTAAAAACGAAATTAAATTTAAAAATTATCACATGGTACTATTCGCTAAAGGTGGAATGAATTCAAATACATTTCTATGTAGGTCTCTCTCCCCCTCTCTCTCTCTCTCTTTAGTTTTTCTCATACGATGAGAACACACTTTGATATTTCAGCGTTTCACCCCCTCTCTGGCAATCCTATAATTTATGTTGTAGTGTTTTAATCGAATCGTGTAAACGGTAGCTCTATATGTATTATCACCAAAAAAGAAAACAAAAATAAAAACCAGCACCATCTGACATTAATATTATGAATCATCAATATATAGAATATTATAAAAAATAATTACAAACACACATACTTATATGCTAATTCATTATATATTTCCCATCCATACTACTTGACTTCTGCAACTGTAATAACGGATTCACACACATATATATGCATGGCATAGGCAAAAACAAACTAAATAAAAATTAATTATTGATTATAGTGTTCCTCACCTGCACACCGTCTAAGCAGCTTGAACTTTCTTTATACTAAATTAATTGCAATTTTTCCACTTAGTTGTCGCAGGAGTTAATTAAATCAAGAAAAAAATAAATAACATTTACTAATAATGTTTATTATCAGATTTACTTATAAAACAACAGCAGCAGCAACTGAACGTTTTTTTTTTTAATTAATTTAATAAATTGTTCTGATTCTTGAAAAAATTTAAAAAATCTGCAAAAATGGAAAGCAGTCTGCTAACATATTGAATATTTATTTACAAAATTGTACACATAATTGTGTCATTTTTATGATATTTTTGTGAAAAAAAAGGAAGTCACTCGTTTGCAATGAAATTGGAATTTTGAAAATTCGCCCCGTTCCAGCTATTTTAAAACTTTAAATCGTAAAAGAATTATTTTCAATATAAATTTTTGCATTTATTTAGAAGAGCAGTATGTACAATTAATCAAGTGTTTCAACATCTTTCTCTGACGAAACTTCCCACATTTATAAATTATATACACAATAAATTAAATAAATATTTCAAAAACAACTTCTACATTCTAGATTCCCATTTTTTGATGAACAGAAAGAAATCTGATAAATACAAAAATAAATAAAATGTACTAATTAAAGTTGGTCAAACACTAAAAATGGCGTTTTGTATTTTCTTTAAGGTATTTTTTTGACTGCGTTTATGGTAGGTAACAACACGTATCCGTTCGCGAAGCGATGCAAAAAAATCAATTTATACCTTCACTCTCACTATATATATGGATTATCATAGTAAATCATTAATGGTGTATGCGGACGTAACAACAAATATTTCAATCTTAACGTGTAAAGTCGAGTTTATGTAAAAGAGAGGAGGCGGTTCAATGCTTATGATACGTTTAATTTTTTTTTTAATTGTCCAACGTACGACGGGTTTTCTTTTACGTTTTATGAAAATAGAAGAATTGTCTCTCGGTTCAATCAAGTACACTCTCTTTCCCTTGCATATAAAATCATACATTGTTATTAATTACAATGTATGAGTTTATGAAACTATACAATGCAGTCCAATTAGGGACAAGCTGCAAAATACTAATACTATTTTATATTTATTATTAATTGGGCCGAAATCCCGGCGGTACTGCAATACCGGGCCAACCCGTGACAGAGGTGGAGCAAGCCCCTAAACACTCCGTCTGATTCCAAAAATCAGTTTAACATTTGTTGCCCCCCGATGGGGGATCTATCAGATGTTAAGCTGATAAGAACAGATACTACACTTTGATCTTAGCCATAAGGCCGAGAAGCGATACTCTACACTACAAATCAAATACTATTTAACTACATTATACCATAATGTGAATGAGAATTATACACGATGAAACATTAAAATATGTATAAAAAAGCAACAAAATGTACACATCAAACACACAATACCAATGCCAATGACAATCTACTACGAAGAGTGTATAGGTAGTTGTTGTTGCGAGATGGTTACGTATGCATACATATAATATGGGGTCGTTTGTGCAAAAGATATTTACGAATAAATGTGTGTACGCATATTTATGTTTAAATAATATTTTTCCCAAGCACACATTTTAAATATTCTAGGTATACGAGTATAGTATCGAATATATAAAAAAACACTTTTTGTAATCTACAACAAGATTCCTTTAAGTAGCTAAAAAATTTGTCCATACTTATAAAAGTGCCCTACGTCCATTTTTCTTACAAAACATCAACGTTTGTAAACTTATGAAGATATATAAAAATATAAAATAATTAAATCAACAGAAGTGAATATAGTATAGTCGGTCAAGCCCGACCATCAAATACCCTACACCACTTGATGAATTATTCAATTTACTATTTTCTTTGAAAAACGAAATTTATACTAACTCTATCATATATATGTATCATACATTCGTACATGTGATAAAGAGGTCGAACTAACAGAAGTACTTTAGTGAACTTACGTATTTTCAAAAATTTTACTAAGATTGCACACAGGCGGACAGACGGACGGATATAACCAGATAAGATTTTGATTCTGAATCGATCGACGTAACTGAATATGGGTGTGGCATTTGGCATTTATGAGTTACAAACATCCGCAGGATATAAAAATCGATTCCAAATCGATCAATGTAATAAAAGATTGGTCTCCCCTTAGCCGCTTAGCAGTTAAAACAAGCAGTTGCATATTAAAATTGAAATATTGTACCATCTACGCACAAATCATATACATTGTGGTATAAAAAATGTAGCGTATGCTCATGCTCATATAAACAAAATTTTGTGAATTGATAAAAATTGTAAGAAATGGTATAAAATGTTGAAGAGGTTCTCATCTTGATTTGGTGTATGAAATCTTGTCGCCCACCTATTAAACACGTAATGATTTCCTATTTTTGTAAATGGAAATGGTTATCGTTGAAGGGCGTTATATGCACCACGAACACTTTCCACTTGGATTCCACGTTTTTTGAGAAAAGTCTAATATATCCCTGAGCAAAACTCAGTTCTTTACTTGCCATTTATGTGTATTCGCACACACTACTGCGTACTCTTAGCTAATGCTAAACATCAACAGCAATTGCCGTTGCTTGTTTTCTTTCTGCTTAATAACATTCAATATGTAAGGGTGTGTGTGTGTACACACATGTTGATTAATGCTGATTTTAAATAGTTCGGTATAATTCTCGTTCAAGTCGTATTTTATAATACTTAAGTAGATGTGTTTTGGCATTGTAAAATTACTCTGGCTTCTCTTCAGTTGTCGAATAAATCTTTCGCCTTTTACTAAAGATTTCCGTGGAGAGGAGCACTCTAATGAGTGCAAATTAAATTTTTGTGTAGGCTCGATCTTAACCGATTGGGCCAATGTGGAATGCGTTTAAATTTAAACTTGAAGTTGGTTGATGGGGAGAGTCGGGTAGTATGTAACATGTGTACATGTTCTTACTTATTTATAATAAGTGCTTTTAATACAACGGGGAAAACAGCGCTGTGTGAAGTTAAGTAGCAATATTAAAAATGTTGGAGTAGAAAAAAGAACTAAACAACGCTTGCTTGCTTGTCAGCTCATTTGGGATTAAATAAGGCGTTAGGAAAGTGCTTGATTTCCTTGTGACCAATAGTGATTATGTTTTGGAGTTTGGTACGCGTACTACCTGACCGCCGCGTGACGCCCGTGTTCAGCAAAGGTATCTACAAAATGTTCGTTATTTGAATTTTGAAGTTTTTTTAAATCAAGTGACGTTTATTGTTGAATCGCAAACTTTTAAATAATTTCTCATTTATTTATTTTAAGGATGCTTTCGTACGCTAACAGAAAATTTAACTTCTCTCCTGGTAATTAAAAAATTTCTTCTAAATAAGCTCCCTGCAGTAGGTGAAGCTTTATTTTGGTAAACTATTACACGGGTTCAATTCCAGTCGAAAGTGAAAAAAAGTGAAAGAGGTTTATCGTCTATAATTTGAACTCATGTATTGCGTTGGATTGATGGTAAGTCATCTACAGTTAAGAATATTGCCATGAAATCGAGGTTGGTTCGACAGGCGAATGAGCATTTAATCTTGTAAAACATCATACATTGTATTATTATTAAATAAGGCCTCGTGAGTGGAAGTTCAACGACGACATCCAATATGAAATCATTGAAATTTTGCAAGAAAAGAATGACCTATTAGGAATTTTCTTATCGTCCTAGTTTACCAGCCTTTTATGTGACAGGAATACAAATGACACACACGTTCATGTTTTGTTCAGGCCCACTCTGGGCAATTTTTATTAACAATCATTCATTATATAAGTAATTATGCTGAGAATGGCGCTGCATTATTGATTAAGGTAATTCGTCCTCATTAGGCTTTTTCAGTACATGCTGATGCGCCTTGTAACCGGTATGTAATGAATATGGTGAATTATAATTTGAATGAGGCGGCATTGCTGTCGTTGTAGTCGTGGTCGTTGTTGTAGTAAAATATTCAGGATATAATTTCGGAACGGGCACACCGTCCGTAAAATGATAATCCGTTACAAAGTTTGGAGTATTCATTAAAAGGTTGATGGTGAAGCGTAAAAATGGACCATATTCACTACTAACGTTTGGCCAGATGTGGGCGCTTTCATATGTATGTGGTACGCCGTGCCGTACAAATTGGACCCACATACTAACCATAGCTCGGGCCAGTATTTTATCTTCAGTGTTTAATTGACTGACTTCGCTGGGGAAGGGAAACAGATAAATATTGTCATCGCTAAGTGTAGCATCTATTCCGAACGGCAGCACATTAGACAAATGTCCGAAACGATGATATTCTCCGCGATAGTCAAAGCAATACATGTAGGTGGGGAACTTCTTTGAAGTAAAGCGTATGCTATCAATGATTGGACCGCGATATAAAATCAAATTGACCAGCTGAGCATGCATTAAAAAAGAAATAAGAATTTAGTAGTAAAGCTACATTTGTAGAAAAGTCCAAGTAAATACAAATAGTTCAAACCTCCAATAGCTTATGAGCTATATCCGACAGTGTGTGTTTGTGCTTATTGTCCGTGGTGAAGATATGTTCCAAGGCCCAATATTTCCATAATTGATAGTGGCGAGGTTGTGCTGTGTGTTTCAAAACCACATTAATGTAATCGGTAACATTGCCTGAGCGTACCATAGATAGTTGCTTAAAAAATCCTTTTGAAAAAATCAAAATTTAAAATGGATTCAATGAAGAACATTAAGAACATAAACCAACGTGACAGTATAAATGCGCCGGCATCTTTTGTAGCACCAATTATTAAGGGATACTTGTTGTCTGCAACCGCACTAGCTGGATGGGATGGCAAATAGCCTAAACGATCACCCACTATCATTTTATAGCCACTGTTCAAGATAAGACCCCGCGACTCGTTTGCTTCCCAGAAAATCTTGAAATTTTTTAAAATATCCGTTGTGGTCATTTGCTCAAAACAATTTTGAAAATCTTCTACAGTGCGTCGGGCGGGACAACGTGAGTAGTGTGCAAAACTGCGTATAGTGTTTAGCGGTTGTTCATCCAAAAAATAGGGATTTAAAGCTGTTCCTGATTGTAGAATAAGCTTATGAAACAAGCCATGAGCCTGAACATGATGGAACAAATAAAAATGCTTTTTATAATCTTCATACTTTGCACGTTTAAAAGCCCGAACACAATAGAGCAGCAGCCGCAAAAAATTACTCCCTTTTTTTTGACTTTGCTGCCAGACCGACTATAATAATGCAGCAGCTCCTGCTCTATTGTGTTCGGGCACCAAGTTTGTGTGGATGTTTGTAACTCTTAAAAGGTAAATACCTTACCCATCTTCAGTTATACCGATCGATTCAGAATTAAATCTAAAGCGATTTAACCATGACCGTCTATCCGCCTGTCTGTCCAGGTAAATTTGTGCGCTACAGGTCGTATTGTTTGAAATACTTCGATGAAATTTGGTACAAGGATAAACCCTTTTGAAAATGGATAAGATCGGACCATTTTTAGAACCCCTCGCTCCTTTTTATTTCATAAACAGAAAATAAAAAAAAATTTCTGACATAGTTATCATTTTGAAATGTTTGATAAAAGAGAAATTAAATTGAATAATATATCAAGTGGTGTAGGGTATTTGGTGGTCGGGCTTGACCGACTATAGTATTTTCACTTGTTATAAATTTTTCTATTTATTGTAACCTGAGCACATAGACTGAGAGCATGCACTAAAGTAGCGCCGCCAGCCTGTCCCATAAGTGTAACTTCATCTGGGTCACCATTAAATGCTCGAATATGTTGTTGTATCCACTCCAAAGCCATTTGTATATCGGCCAAAGCAACATTTCCAGGCATGGCATCGTTTAAGGTACTTATATAACCAAATGGTGCCAAACGATAATTGACGGTAACCAAAGTTATGTCATGCTCTAGGAAATAATCAGGTTGGCCTTCAGCAGCACTGCCATCAAAGAGCATTTCACCATGTACAAACACTAAGACTGGATATGGACCTGGTTGCTAGTATGGCAAAAATGGCATGTTAAAGTTAGGTATGTATTTGGTATCGACTTTGCAAACTATCGATTGGAGATTTGTTCTTTTTATTACAATACTTACAGCTGGTGTGTAGATATTTAACGTCAAGCAATCGTCAACATTTTCACCATGCCTTTCCCGTTCTGCTATTAAATGTAGATCCGGAAATTGTGGACAATTTTCCGGTTCATTGGTGGCATCAATATGATTATCAAGCGTTTCGGGGGGCGACGCTTTCTGTAGAATGGAATTGAAATGATTTATGTACCCTTTGTGACTCGAATACTATGTCGAAGTAGAAATCTACCTGAAATCTTCCTAAGCCTGGTCTCACAGTACCGTATCTCAAACCCAAATATGCGTTAATTAAACGGTTTTTGATGACTTGGTGTGAGTAAATGCCGCGAACCAAACCCAAGCGTGGCACTAGTATAATATTGAGGTCTCTGGTTGATGATTGTACCATCCCTGGACGGGGTTGATACAAAGGCGGTTCATAAGACAGATCATCTACTTTCTCATTAGAAATTCCATAAAGATGTTTTTCACCTCTATCTTTAAATTCGGAACTGTTTTCATTAGGACTTCCACGGTTAAATTCCTCATAATCATGCACCTGACCATTAAACTGGAACATATTATCGTCACGCTCTACATAATTGTTTCTGTTAGCAGCACCAAAGAAATTTGCATGTATTTGATGTGGTAACACTTCTGGCAGATAAGGATTTTCATTTTGTTGTTGGAAAGAATTAGATTCTGGATTTATGTGCGGATTATAGAGAGGTTCACGATGCATAATTCCAGGATGTTCGTCATCATCGATTTCTTCATAAACGTCATACTGAGCTAAAGTATATTTTCCATGAAATAATTCCAGCAGCCAGTACAATGTGAAAAGGGGAAAAATGTTTGTTCGGATCCGCATACTTGTGTGTCGACAGCACCACTTAATAATTGAAACTGTTTCTGATATAATTTGACCACTGACATTTATCAGCAGAAGATTTGTGTTGCATATACGAGTATGTATGAATCTATGGTTATAATACGATATATATTGTAATTGTGCGATGTTTCCACTTCATTTTATCCGCACAGCAGCTATGGTTTGAAAGCGGCTCTTGTACTTTTATCGCTTAAACTTTTGGTTTATATGTAACACTTTATATAATATATAACATATGTGTATATTTGTACTGCGTTGGGTTTTTAATAATAAAAACATGTATATAAAATATAGTAAAATTAAGACACGATCATCTAAAAAGAACACAAAGACCTTATTGTAAATAATAGAACAAATCCAATTTATCTTAAAAATACGTATGGCACTGCCATTTAAGTATCTTCGTGAAATTGCATGGAAAGGGGTTTTAAAAATGATGCGATCGTATCTAAATTTGGCAGGGCCAAACATGAAGCTAAATACCTGTTCTTCACCAAACGTTGTCAAAAAACATAATGAAAAGCGATTTTTTGCCATATAAAGACTTCCATTATAATGGAAGGGGTTCTAAATATAATCCGACTCTGATTCCTTTTCAATAGGGTTCCCCTTTGGATTAATATCAAATTTCATCAAAATTTCCTAAAAAAATGCGGACGGATATGGTTAAATCGATTCAGATTTTGACTGTTAATTGTGGTAAATTGTATAATTGAAGCTGGATGGTTTATATATCGCTTGGGTGTTACACCTTTGCCACATGTGGTGCAGGGTATAAATACTATTTTTATTTGATTGATATTGAGGTTCTATCGAAACTCCGTCATAGGAAGAAAGGTCATATGATATTTATGTACCACAAAGTTTCACTAACCGCCGTAGTACAAGTTTCATGATAATCTTAGAGTCGCCAACATTTGTTCTTTACTCTAAAACAATATCTTATGTTACAATGTTAAGAAAGGGGATAAAAATTATTCTTAAAGAGATCAATTTTAATCAATCGATATTTCGATCTTTTGAGAAAAATATTGTATCGTTAAAATGATAAATTCGATCGTTAATGTAAAGAAAATTTAATATTCGTAAAATGGGGCTGCACTCATCTTTAATACTGACAGCCTGAGCTCTCGACTATTAAGCCAATTGTTGAGCGGGTCTTCAGCAAATAATGAACGACCACACTTCTCTCTCATATGCTTATAATTCAATTGATCGGTTTTTTTCACCATTCAGACTGGTCAGCTAAGCTAGAAATGAACTTGTGATTATACTTGGTCTATCCTAGAACACTTTTTATACATGTGTAATCAGTGATTAGTTTGTTAGGAACGCTTAAAACCTAATTTTTGCTTGCTTGATGTAAAAAAAGCAACCCTGCACAGTTACATTGAGAGGGAGCTTACACTTATACTATAATATGTGGCAATGTTCTCTCCACCGGAAAAATTACTCGTCATGGCAAAAGGATAGCATAAGAATTCACTTCAGTTCCGAGATGCTTATAGCGTTGAACAGTATACTTAGACGGCGACAACATCCACTGATGAAAGTGTCCTTTTGTGTTTAATGATTAAATGAAAGTCTTGTGAGATGGAGCAGTTAATAGCAATGCAGTGGATATGATTATCTATTATTAACAAGCAAGCAACAACAGTGCAAAATGATTAAAAAATGTATTGAGAATAAAGAACAAAGAAGTGATTTTCTAGAGCCTACAATTATTCCTTAATGCAAAAATTTTTGTCTGGCTTTTGAATGTTTTACTTAAACATTCTAAATATGTATGTATACGTGTGTGTGTAAGCTTTTAAGTAAAAAGAAAAGTTTGTACACCAAAAAAAACGCATGCGTACTTTTTCAAATGTAACACATTAACGTTAAGAGAGAAGCGCCCAAACGATGGACGAAGAGTGAAGTGTGTCTGATATAAAAGTCAAGCAAAAAAAAAAACTTGTGTAAACAATACCAACTAAACACTGAAGTAAGTAATTGCCCCAAAGCACACAATTACAAGGTAATTGAATGTAAGAAGCCAGTGTATTGATAATAAAAGAAACTCAGGTCTCTCTTGATCTCTCATCATCTCCAATTACACGCACATTCATGCAATCGTAAACAAAGAATGAGCCGAACTTTGGAATTGGGGATGCGGACTATTCTATAGCCGCCATTATTTTTGTTCGAAGCTTTTCATTCAGAATTCCAATAGTCACATTTGTGGTTGGTACAACAACAACAACACAGACTAACTAACTCCAAACATGCTTCATTGCGCACACTTCAACTCTTGATACTATTATACTACTATACGGCCAATATATGTATATTGTGCAGGTATAATGTGAATGTTGCTGCCTCTGTGAGCTTTGATGGGCTGTGTAATTTAGCGTGAAAGTATGCATTATTTTATGGTACTACATAGCAGTTTAGGATAGTATTTTAATTTTGTTTGTATGTGCATGATATTCTTTTGTTTATACCCTACACTACAAGTATGGCGTGGAGTATACACCAGCAGACATTTTGTTGAAATGAAATAAGTCTCAATATGATGAATGAAATGAAGACCATGTCTCCGTGCGTCCAACAGTTGTTGATACGTTCACGGTCATACGAATTGAAATACAAATATGAAATTTGATAAAGTGGGTGAATTCCTGCTGCCTACAACCGACAAAAATTCGACATATACATTGAATTGCAACTTTTCCAATGTGGGTTAAAATGATTCCACCTACTGATGCGCTAAAAATGGGCGTAGTCATAGTTTTGCTAAGTCAGAGAGCATTCATCTGGATAAAATGTAGTAATTATATTAAAATCCGCCCTGACCTGGTCCATCTGGTGCTTAAAAACTTTTAGGAGAGATGCAGCAATCATGCAATGGATGGAATCATGGGAAGTTATTTTAGTATTTTATCGATACAATTTTTCCAAAGGATCGAAACAATGTTTTCGCTTATTGATACAATATTTAAATGCCTTCCCTAATATAAAAACATATTTACTTGCAAAGCACGGAGGCATTGATTAGGTTATTGTGAAACTCAGCCTGGCGCTAATGATTGCATTGGAGACAACTTCTCAACTGGACCGATACTCCTTAAAATAGCAAACCAGGTTGAAGCGTGCAAAAGGACGGAAGTAGAGATTATCAATTATTTAGTAACCAATAAAACTGTTGGAATAACTTCACTGATAACCATTCTAAGCAAACTGACAACGAATGCATATGTATGAGTGTGTATTAAAATTCATTTGAAATCTAGGAAATAGCAACAATAGAACACCAACCTCGACAGCGCACATATCCGTCTTCACAGTTTGCAGAGCAACATAAGTATGTAGTCTCGTAAAAATTCCTTCGGTGGGGGTTTCAATGTAATATTGTTCTCGGCTTTTTTTTGTGAAAATAATTGTTACCTGCGGTGTTGAAATCTCTCTCCTCTCTCCTCTCTCCTCTCTCCTGCCTTACCTTACCCTGTCGCGATTAGGCACTCTATGTTATTGTTTTATTCACATTTACTTTTAGTGCACTCAACTGGAAAATATATGATATTTAATGTGTGTGAGTTGTGAGTATTAAGGTGACAAAGCTGGAAGCAACATTTAAGCTAAACTGTGATCTTCATAAGTCACTACGCTTCCCATCGCACATTAATTTTCCAGCCAGCACTGTGTGTGTGTGCATGTTCCTACAATTTGTTTCTTTCTTTCCATTTGCAAACTTCTCAACTGGTATTAATTTTTCCCTGTGATTGCACCCCATCTTCTTGTCATTTTAGCTTTACCGTAATTTTCCTGGAGAGGGTTAAAGTTTTTTTGTTACTCTCTCTGTTATCGTCTCCTTCTAATTTACAAGTTGTGGTGGTTTTTGTTATTTTGTCCTTTTTTGGATTCTTTTTCAATAAATAATTTTATCCTGCTTGTACAAGTTTTGAATAATTTTTCTAATTTTTTAGTTGTACGTTCACGTATAAGGTTTTTTGTGTGTGAGTGCGCGAGTGTGCGCGTGTTCATGTGGATATTTAGAAGGCACTCAATAAGTTCCTTGACTTTATGTCCGCACATATGCATAGTACATCGCCCACATCCGCCATCTCTTTCTTTAAGCCTGATAGGCTTGGGATTTTGTTAACAAGTGTATTTCACCCTCTGGTGCTTAAGACATTGAGTTGCTGACTATGGAGTAATTGCAAGTAAATGTACCAAACACACCCACAAAACACAAACATACATGAATACACACACAATTGAATACATTTGTCCTTAATTAACATTTACGGCATTTAAACAGTGATAGTATTTCGCAGCAGAGCTTTCCCTTATCTATCGCACATACACATACAATTACACATAAAAGTGCTGTAGCAATAAAATTTTATCAAATTTATCAATCCATTTACAACGTGAGAATAAAACTATCATGAGATATTCCATAAAGCTGAATCGATCTGGGCAACATGAGATAAAACAAGTGCTTAGTTATGTCTCCGGTTAATGAAAATGGCAATGCACTCCCAGAAGGAGGCGCCAAAGACCTTATATTCCGTCATTCCGTCATTCCGACCACGTTTCAATTTGTTTTTCATACTCATGATCGTAAATGTTAGAATTGGAAGCTAAAACCTTGTTCATAAATTTTCCATTGCTATTTAATTTAAGCAAATATTTATCTACCTGCCATAAAATTTGACTTATTTCTAAAAAACCTTTCTTTGCCATAGATTTCGAGTTAAAGTTGATTTGTAGTACACATTACTATATAGTAACTTAAGAAACTCATAATAGGTGCATTCTCCTGCTTCATATAAGTCTCGAGCTCAGGTGCCTCGGGAGGCACCCTTGTAACTTATTTTTAAGGTTCATTTTTAAAGAAATAAATAAATAAATAATAAAAAAATCTGAGAGGTAGGGTCACTTCCACGCCCACTGTTTGTATATAACACAAACAGAAGGGCATTTAAGACTTGGCTCAAGATAAATTTAATTTTTTTTTTTACTTTTCTGAAACTTTTCCACATTTTGACAGATATTTTGAAACGTTTTCATCTCATTACCATAAACATGAGGGCAGCGTTTCAATTAGCGAAAATGATTTTTATGGAATATCAAGCAAACAATTATATACAATTACAACAACTATAAATAATATAAATCACATACGTATGTATGTATAAATATTTATACACTGAAGAAAAAGGAAAGAAACGATAACAACGACAACGAAACTTGTAAACGAATATGGTGGAATCATCAAATATGGGCAGGTCTCCTAACAATGCTGCACCCACTCCTATCGCCCTCAACCCACAGCTCCTGCCAACACAATCACCTTCGGGTATGCGTAGCGGTGCCTTGGAGACACGTGTACGTGGCTCTTGGTATCGTGTACTCGTCACTTTAGAGACAGACTATCTAGCCATTAGTCTGGATGAAGCTAGCGACAATACCACCAACACCAACGTTAATACCAGCATAAGCACTAACGACCAATCCACTACATTGAATGGCACTCTTGGGTAAAATTTGCAATTCTCCTTTAAAGTTGGCAATCTTTTGATAGATACCATTCCCTTTTTTAATGTTGCTAGAAGTAATCATAGTGGTCAAAATGAGTTTCTACCGAATTCGGCGTCGATGCATGGCATAGGCCCGCCAGCTGGTAATAATGCACCGCCAGGTAATACTGCGGTCGTTAGTGATTCGGATGCTCCGGATAATAACGAGCATTTGCTAAATAACAATAATAACAATAATGCACTAGATAACGGCATGGACACGTGCGATGTACCTGATCATGTGGCCAACCAGAAAAGACATGTAAGTTGTTTGTTAAAATGATTCCTAAAAATCACGTTGCGTGCGATTATTCTCATTTAGGTGCGCATTATAAAATCGGAGAATAATGGACTGGGAATCTCTATTAAGGGTGGACGTGAGAATCGTATGCCGATTTTAATATCGAAAATATTTCGCGGCATGGCAGCTGATCAGGCCAAAGGCCTGTACGTGGGTGATGCCATTCTTAGTGTGAATGGTGAAGAGTTGCGTGAGGCTACTCACGACGAAGCAGTACGGGCTCTTAAGAGAGCCGGTCGCATTGTGGATTTGGAAGGTAAGTCAGTTATAGCACTAGGCTTCACAAGCCTACCTACAACGTAGGACTGGAGCATACATTTAGGAACTTAACGGACCATGACAAAAATTTTCTCGCAATATTAATTTAAACGTACAAAGTGTATCAGAGTAAAGCATCAGTTTAGCGCCTTCTCCCATTTTCGCTACACTTCTCTAACATAACACCGACAGACTTGTGTACAATTGTAGTTGAAACATCTGTGACGCCTTCAAGTACGTGATTAACTAGCAAAAAAACTTTCAAACAGACGCGTACACGCTTACGGTGATGATATCAATTTACTACATATCAGGGGCACACCTAAAAGCCACGCCACAATATTTTTGGCTGTTCGATTATCATTTAGTATAAAATTAATACCGAAATTAAATTTTCAGGCTAAATTTTTGTTACTGCTTTTGTTGCTTTTGTTGCACCCACCATTCCCTAGGAGTATATTCACTTTGACAAAATGTTTGTACATATTTACAAATCAACAGATAAAAGCTTTAGACTAAAGTTTATGGAACAGTTTTCGCTACCAAAAGAACATTTGTCACGAGTGGACGAAACATTGCCAATCACAACTATATATGTATATATATGTGTACGTATTATGTAAGGTGTCTGTGGCCCCGGAGTGCTAAAATAAATTCATCACAGCCATCCTTCAGGTGATGGGCATAATTAATGACATGAATCACAAAACAAGTGCGACATTGCAACGTAAAAGTGTTAAAAGTTTTCAGTGCTAAAATCTCTTGCTTTGCACTATAAAAGCTGTGTAAGGTGGGCCTTAATAGACAGTGGTTTCGTTTTCTCAATTTCAATTTTGATTTTCTCAATTTCAATTTGGTTTTCTCAATTTAAAACTTCAGTTTCCCAATTTCAACTTGCAAGATCCCAATTATAGTTTGGAAGTTCTCAATTTAACCTTAAAATGGGGAAGTGACAATACCAGCCGAAAATTTCCACTTACCGCAACCAAAGCAACCAGATCAAAAGTTTCACAGTAATATTCATGCCACGACTTCTCTCGAAAAATTATACAAAAATCAAGAACATCAGGTCTCTTCGATGTATGGAGTCCCCAATCTCAATATACATATATTAGCAAAAAATGAAGCAGAAGCGTTGGCTGAAAATCTTCAAGCTCCAAGCCCCATTTATGGAGTTCCTTTAAGCCAAACTCATCAGGTTAATGCATCTCTTTAGTAAGCAACAGTGAAGGTGGCTTACATTTGCGGGGATCAAGTTACTGATTAACAAATTTGCACTTTACACTTTGCGTAGTCGTTTAAGTACTTAAAAGTATTGCATTTTCTATAAGATACAAGCGTAGAATAAATGGTGTTACAATTATTATTATAGATAGGGCTAAGGACCGAACCAGATTGACTCATATTTTTAGGATGAATAAATGAGATAATAAGGATCTATACTATAGCACAGTTTACCTTTAATTTCAGTGAAATTTCTTCGAGAGGTAACACCGTACTTTAGAAAAGCCAGCATTATCTCGGAGGTGGGGTGGGAGTTGCAACGAGCATTTCTGTGCCCCTTAGCACCGGGTGTGGCGGCTTCTCCACCCGCCCCAAAAACAACACCGCGCGCCGACACACGTTACATTCCTCTGCAATTAACACATTTGGCACGTAATCTCAAATACATTGATCCAGGTGAGTGAACAGAATTTTTCGTTTCTGCTTGGAGTTCTTGGAATTTAATGGACACGTAACATTGTGTGCATTAGTATTAGTGTAATGGTGCAAGTTGAAAATGAATTGTTGACACGTTTGCCGTCGAAAACATATGAATTACCCCAAAAAATGTTAGTGCATGAGCCCCATATATGTTTGTTTATAAGTGCGTGCCTTTTGTCATTAGTTGTGCATATATTTTTGGTTGTTTGGAAGAGTTGAGCTAGAAGTGGAAGGAGAAAGGCGTGGGAGAACTTTTCAAAAAGTTAAAACTTATTTAAGTTGCAACAACCTAATGCTCTGTGCCTGCTTCTACAGCATCATCTGCTCGTACCGCACAACAACAATATTATCAACATAATGACAGAGCTAGAGCGTAAATGAACCATAGAGTACACACGCACCGTAGTACATACAATATATATGAGAAAATTTATTAATGAGGCGTTGTGGGTGAAGTTAAACTAAACTTTATCGTCAAACTTTTATTTGCAACGATATTTTTGATGTAGACAAACTTAAAGTTAACTAAACATGCCGTACACACAGACATACATACAATCTATGAATATAACGTAATACGAGTATAAGTGTTGTTTGGGAGAGAGAGGATGTTTGTGTGTGGGTCATGTTTACTTTACGGTTTCTAAGTTCATGGCATTGGGTGGGTGTTTTCTTAAATTGTGCACATTTTGTAATAAATGCGATTTATGAGTCATGCAAAGATGGACAAAGACAATGTTTTCGTTCAAAAATTTAATTAATTTTATGAAAATTTTAACACACATTTTATACCCACCCCCTGCATTAACACGAGTGAGAAATGTAAGGAACTAAAAAAACAAGGAAAACAAGTAAAAATATAGTCGACCATTTTTTACCCCCACACCACTTAGCTCCTTAAATTATGCTACAATTAGTTTGTATTTGTATACGGGAGGCACTGACATATAAGGTATCAGTATATGGAGAGGGCATATAAATATGGTCCGATCGAGTCCAAATTTAGCATGGCCAAATATTAAGCCAATTAACTTTTCTTCACCAAGTTTTGTCAAAATATATTAAGAATTGCGATTTTTTGACATATAAAGACTTCCATTATAATAAAAACTTATACAGGGAGTGGTTTTAGAAACGGTCTGAGCTGGTCAATTTTCAATAGGGTTTCTCTTTGCATCAATAATGTCTTTGTACCAAATTTCATCAAAATGCCTCAAAAAGTGCAACCTGTAGCTTGTGTACAAATTTATATGGACAGACAGATGCACAGATGTATGTTTAAAACGATCCAAGTTTTGTTTCTGAATCTATTGGTATAATGTTGTTACAAACATCTATACAAACTTTTAAACCCTTTGCCACAAGTGCTGTAGGATATAAGAAAAGGTTAATTTTCCTTAAACCAAAGCTACCTGGCTACTCTGCAAAAGACAATAAAGTACAGATGAGCCTTTTCTGCCGTATCCGTAGTATGCTTTAGGGCGTTTCGTATTAAAAAAAAATGTACAGCTTAACAAGTTCACGTTTTATTCTCTCCAAAATTTGTATAATTTGTATTTGTACAAAAGTTTAATACCACCACCGTGCACACATTAAAAACCTAACAAATAATACAGTTGTTACTGCTCCACAACAAACTTGCATAATGAATAGAGCGAATGGTTGTTAAACCAACGGGATGCGTCGTTGTCATGTTTAAGACCCTACTTCCTTAAAACTTTCACACACAACTTTGTCGGAAATGCCATAAAATAATGATTGTCACATCACGCAGAGTTCCCTTCAACAACAGTTGAAATTTGGATCAATAATTTGGACTCATTTACTAGGTGGAGTAGTCCGCTTACCAATTTATAACCATCTCAAGTCGGCGTCATTCAAGTCAACTTTAATAAAAATGGTGTTTTTTCACAGAACGTAGTAATCCGGTAGTGGTTGTATTTAATGCCGTCTTAGTTGTGTTTGGTTTTTTGCTGGATAGTACAATTAACATTGGCAGCTGTGTTAGTAGTGTTTGTAGATGCTGATTGTTATTGTAGTTGCTGGTGCTGTTGCGGTAATGCTGGGGCATTTACAGTAATTTGTGTATATAATATGTTCAGCTGAATTGTGGGTTTTATTTTTTATATGTGGATGTCGACCAACGAAAAAAAGTATTTCGTAAAAAACTAAATTGAGTTGAGCCTCCGCCACCGCCTCACTAAAGCTTTACGAGTACATGTATTAAGTCTCAGTTTTGAGGTCGTCCCCTTCTCAAATATATATATATTCTGAATTAGCATTGAATTCTGAATTCCATTAAGCCATGTCCGTCTGTCCGCTTCTAATCTCAAAAATCGAGATATCCACTCCGAAACTTGGTGGTATCTGTGGTACTTTTCACACGCAACTGATATAGGAATTGGTTAAAATCGTTCAAGCGACACGCCTACAATGCAACAAAAACTTAAAATTTAGCTAATTTTTAAGCACATTTTCCAAATTACTTGTAACGTACTAGAGATAAGTTGACACATGTACTCCTGGCGACGTTTTGGTGGACATTCAAGATTTCTTTAGGTTTGTAGGCTTTCGAATTTACTCTTTTCAATACAAACCAAAGTACGAGGCCTATCTATGCTTCTATCATGTTTGATATTGTGAAAGAACGATTGTTTCGTTTAGACGGACACACGGACACGGCTGGATCGACTGATGATTGTTCATAGGTGAGTTAAAATGTATTTACTTTGTTGGATCTTCAACTGTACCTTCAATTGTACCGATCGATTCAAAATGAAAATCTGAATCGTTTCAACTGTGTTCATATATCCGTGTGTCCGTCTGTCTGTCCGTGTAAGTTTGTGTGCAAACTACAGTCGCACTTTTTGATATATTTCGATGAAATTTCTTACAAGGACATATGTTTGCCCCGAGAGGAACACTTTTGAAAATAGACGGAGTCAGAATGATTTTTCACGAAGTAAGTTTTATGGCAGACACAACTAAACTAATTGTACCATAATTTAAGGAGTCAATTGGTGTGGGGTATTAATGGTCAGGCTTGACCCGACTATAACTTTTTTACTTGTCCTTTATGAAAACTTTAAAAAATATAAATGATACGCCATGTTGTCTGTCCGGTTTTTTGGGTTTTTGAAACCCTCCATAATATTTAGTTAGCTAAACATTTTTCTTCATGTCTGTATTGTGTTTGTAGTGCGCTTCTGAAGTTATTAGAAATCGGTTTTAGGCTGATGGAGTAAAACGAATAAAAACTCACTTGGCAAGTGAATGGACAGGTGGTGATTAACCCTTTACTTTCGACACATTTTTTACTTGTTCTAGTTTTTAATGTTGCATAGTTTTTTGGGTGTGTTGTTGAAGTCATTACTGCAATATAATGAGATTTTGTTTTGCATTTTCATGTGGTTTCATGTGGTGCATGTGGTTGTGTGCTTATATATTACGTACGTATTCGTGCATTAATTGCTGTGTGTGCTTAAATTGATAATATTTTCTGCTCCTGTTGTTAAAAATAATTACATTTCCATTACATTTTTGTTATTTCTGGTGGTAGTTGTTGTTTTCATTTATTTGTGTACTTCTATCCCAGCTATGTTTGTATGTAACATAAATGCAAGTGAGTGAACACGGTATGTGCTTTTTGTTTTTCTGTTTTTCTATATGCACAGAGAATCGTTGCCTGGAACTGCATTCACCAGATGGTGTGCACTCGTGTATTCTGCGTGCTTCTGATTCGGCGGAAGTGTTGGTTTGGTTTAATGCACTACATAGTGCCATGTGCTCTAGCACCCAACGTGCCCTAGTCGAGGCAAATCGTGCTCTCACCAACGTCATTGGCGAATTGAAACATATTGGTTGGCTGAGCAGACGGATCAACGGTAGCAATGGTAGCAGTGGCGGTGGTGGTGGTAGTGGCGGCATTGCTGCTATGATGGGTACAACACCCAATATGGTCAGTGCTACCGATGTGGTTCGTATATGTTGCTGCATTACTTCTTCCACTGTCCCTTCCTTCGTCCTTCTCTTTCTCTCTTTCACTTTGTGCTTGTGTCATGATTAATTGTTTTTACGGCATTTCATTTCAACAGCCAGGCGGTCGCTGCAGTTCAGAGAGTTCAGATGAAAGTGATAAATGGCAACCGATTTTTGTGGCTGTTACAGAACGTGAGCTAAGGTAAGTAGACGACCTTCACTTTACATTGTAGCGAGAGTCACAATAAAATTGAGAAAAAACAAGTAAGAAACTAAATTTGGCTTAGACCAAATCTTAAATACCCTCCACATCTACAATAGTGGGCGTGGAAGGTATGTGCTTACGCCCTCTAATAGTGTATGTATTATGGATCAGCTTGCAAGTCGATTTTTACGTAGATTTTGGTTTTATATAAATTGTAGGCGTATCTGTTATCCGACCACGCCCAGTTTTAGCACATCGATGAATGAGATAACTAATAATATGCAAACTAAATTTCAAGAACATAGGTCAATTTTTGTGGCAGATATATAGATAATTTTTATGGGCGTGGCTCCTAACTAACTTTGCCCATTTTAAATAACGATCTGCGTGCAAAAACTGCAAGTGTCTGTAAAACATTTCAGCTCAATATCCTAAAATTTACGATCGTGACAATGCCAACAGACGCACGGACGTACATGTCTAGATCGACTCAGTATTTGATATTGATCAACAATATGTATACTTTGTAGGGCCTCTGATGCCTCCTTCTGTGTGTTGCAAACGGAATGACAAACTTATGTAGAGGGGAAAAAAAAAACACATGCAAGGTGAGGTGCAACGTGAAGCCAAACTTACTAAAAAAATATTTAGTTTTTAGTTAAAAAAACATTAATGAAATATTTGTAATTGTACTTTGAACTGAGCCACATACGAAACTTAACACGTAACTTGACAAATTGAAAAATAATTCGACTTTATTTAAAAGATTTGACCAAGATTAACGATAATTTTTATAAACATCTGGCAGAAGTCGAATCGAATGAATTTTGAATTATGTTTAACGAATTATGTTTAAACCGATCAAAATGAATTTGTCCGTATGTCCATAAATTGAGACACTTTTATAACCTTAACAAAATGAATATTTGTGAAGATTGTTTTACTTTTAAACATCTTATTGTACCTCTGGATGTTTTTTTGTTACTCCTTCGAATTCAACTTTAATAGTTTGTCTTATACTTATTTTTATAATGCTTTTGTTATGTTTGTTGAAGGATTTATGAAAGTGCACCATGGTCCGTGGAGGCTTGGGGACGTCCTCTAGAAAGTTTCGCTTTGGCTACTACGCGACTGGCAGGGGCAGGCAATAATTCATCATTAAATGTAAGTTTTTCTGTTTTGTTTCTTACACTGCGTAGGTTTAGTTGACTGCATTTGTAAGTACTTTTACATTTTGTACGTCCGTCCTTGCACTTATTTGCTTTTAAGGGGCAGCAATCAACGGTGTTCTGTGTGCGTTGTGGCACACCACGCGGTGTTTTGGTGTATTGGCTGCGCTCCGAGACGCATCGCGACATGGCAGCCTGGGCTCGTTCACTGGTACAAGGCTCTCATCATGCCGTGAACTGTCAGCGAGAATTTTCATTTCGTTGTCTCTACCAGGGCAGACAGTGCCAGTTGGTTGTGCATTTAAGTCGAGGCTTCTGTCTGTACGAAAGTGGTTATACGGCGCCGCCAACACCCGTACAGAACAGAACTCAATTGTGGCAATTTGCGTTTGATAAATTACGCGGTTCAGCTGATGATGGCAATCGTTTACTCTATTTGGATTTCGGTGATGAGGGTGAAATTGTAAGTATCCGCAATATTTGACTTCCTATGTACAACTTTCCATTTCAATTAACACGCTGACAACTTGCCAAGGAATTGGATATGGAGTGCTGTCCAAAGCCGGTGGTATTTGTCTTACACAACTGTCTGTCGGCCAAGGTACACAGCATAGCTTAGAACAGCCCACGATGAACATGTACACAACTATACAATAATAAGAAATTACTTTTAATTAATCAAATTAACTAAAAAATCCAAAATTTTTAACTACAGCGTAGTTTTCTTTTTGTAATTTCATACTTGCCTATCTATATCGTATCAATATTCGTATCTAATTATACATTCACACACACGCGCATATATATACACATATAAAAAAGAAAAGGTTTTATAGATAACAGTACAGAGTAGAGGTCGCACCTATATATAAAAAGGCACCAAAACTGAAACTGGCGAGTAGTTCCCTATGACACACAATACATACATATTCTTTATAATGATGTATTGAAGCGTGTCGTCATCTTAATACAATATATCGTAAATAAATGAATTTAAATTTTTTAAAAGTAAAATAAACCAAACTACAACAATAAATTAATTAAGCAGGCTCACACTGGTGTATCTTTACACCCTACACCACATGTGCCAAGAGGCTGTCGATTTAATAATGTCCGTTAGTCCATGAAAATTTGTGCACAAGCTACAGATCGCATTTTTTGAGATATTTTGATGAAATTTGGTACAAGGACGCATCTTGACTCAAAAGCGTGCAAGACGATTTAAATTTGACAATTTTTAGGACAACTTCTCCTATAACGCCCTTATATAAAATGGGTCTTTATATGATGAAAATTCGCAATATTCAATATTTTTTGACAAATTTGGTTACTTGGTTTATTAATTTACTATACTACGACCGAATCGGACCGTTTGTGAGAACCCCTTTTCATATAATGCTATTTAACGAAGGAAATTATACGGGAGGCACTGCCGTATCTGTATAATTCAGTATATCAGCATACTTTAAGGAACTAAGTAGGGTATTAAATGGGCGGGCTTGACCGACTATATATAAAAAGTTTATTTGTGTTTACTTTAATGTAAGTAACAGCTCGGAAAAGGCGTTATAATCACAACCTTGTTTTGAGTAGAATTTCTCATTTGAAAGGTCTTTAATGATAATCCTAAAAAGTAGGTTTAGAAACACGCTCACCATATTAACAAATATTGAAATTGAAATCAGCCATAAAATACAAATTGGGCGGGAGCGCGTAACAGATATGTCCACAATTCACAACATTATTATGGCAAGTATCACGCAGAAAAATGCTAAATTAAGGTTAAGTGAAAACTGAAATATCTTCCGCTGAAGTTATAGGCGTGGCATGGATGCTTTGGCATCCTCTTTTAACGAATATTTAAGCTTATGTTATACTTTATCTAAGAGAGCATATATTGCATAGAAGCGGGTTTTGTCTAAATTGTGGGCGTGTCTGCGTATTATCAGCATCTTATTGGATATGCGCAACATTTTACTTGTCATCTCTATGTTTGTGATTGGGGAAAGTATTTGACAATTGTGGGCGTGGCAGTCAACTCTTAATTTACAATTTTAATCGTAATACGTATTTTGCGAGCGCAAGTATTCTCGTAGCAGAGATGTTCAGAACGACTCATATATTGATACCGATTAAAAAAGAAAGAAACTGAAAAAAAAAATTAGTTTACATTTCTTATATTACGTCGAGTGTAAAACAAGACAAAAAAACGTTAAATTGAAGAAATTTATCAATTACAAATATTAGTTGCATAAAAAATTATTGTGTACTCTGAAAGTGTTCTGATAGGACAGATGGACAATAAAGTATGAAATTAACTATGAGGCTCAATGGGTATAATAAAAATTATAAAAAAATTTCGTTTACATATGCACAAGCAGCCTCAATTTTCATATAGGTACACATGTGTTTTAAACCATAAAAAATTAATCTCCTAAAGTATACTATAAAATAATACTACGTACAGGTAAAATCAACTAAGGAAATTCCTGTCTATACATATATGCCCCATACTCACACCCACGCTTCTTCTCTTCTTCGGATATATTATTATTACCACATGTATTATTATTACACAGTTTTTTATTGAAAGTGAGCGAAGAACAAGTTCTACAAGCGTAACCGTATAAACAGCACACATTGAATATGTCATTAACAACTAAACGTATTACATACGGCAGAAGGAAAAAACACCGATAAGGAAACATAGTAAGAATCCCTATAAAAGTGCATTTTTGTAAAAACTTCTTTGGAAAACATTCAATATGCACTCTACGTGAAAAGTATGCGGAATTCGTTGTTAGGAAGAGATCGTAATATCTCTTCAATCGATTTTGTTAAAAAAAAAGTAAAGAACAATTATTTATGAGACAAGAAACTTAGAGTTTTTGAAATTCTCTCGTTATAACAAATCAAACGCATAAAACCTACTATTCGAAAGTAAAGTTTGGACACCTTTCAGAGATATAATCTGTGGAACTCAAATATCACTTAGATGTAATGAGGAGCTGTGGCAATAATACACCTCCCTCTAAATTACCCATTATTTGGAGAGCTTTTTCTCCAAAACCTCAACCACTATGATCATAAGTAGATTTTTTAATATTAGCGCCGACTAAAATTACTTTTGAACAAAGAGTAGAAATTTGCTAGGGGTCATAGGAGAAAAAATCGTTGACTTATTAAGTTTGTCATTCTATTTGCAACATCCAAAATGAGATGTCAGAGACCCTAAAATTCTTGATCAGCATCAAAAACTGTGCCCTTGTGTCCTTGTGTTCGTTTGTTGGCACTCTCACGATCGTAAAATTTGAGCTAAAATTTTGTACAGATACTTTTAGTTTCTGTACGCAGATTGCTCTTTAAAATGGGCAAAATCGGTCAAAATCCACGCCCACATTTGACAAAAATCTATTTATCTGCCAAAAAAAATTTAGCTATTAAGTTGAAATTAGGTACCCATATTTATAATTATCCCATCCATCGACTTGCCAAGAACGCGGTCGAATAACAAACACGATCACAATTTACAAAAAAACCATACTATACGCAAAATTCGACTTGTAAGTTGACACCTAATACATACACTATTAAAAGCCTAATCATATGCCTGCCACGTCCACTTTTTCAATACGGAGGGTGTTTAGTTTTCTTACTTGTTTGGTCTACTTTACATGTATAAAATTTTTTATATTTCATATTTAAGGGGAGGAAAATTTCATAGGTTGCTTCCTCACTTTTTGAGAGAATTCAAAGATCTCAACATACCTTATACATGCCATTTTGAGTGTCCCTTTATACTCAAAATTATCCAATTGTAATGATCAACAATCAGAAAAAAAAAACCTAAAATAACCCACAAACTATCCCATCTATGTTTATTCTCCCGTCCGTGAAAGAAATATTTTCGTTTTTGAATTCAAATTTTATAAATCTGTTATTGCTTATGTATGAAAAAAAGTGTGTGAATATCTCAAAATGGGTATTCACCCAAAAAAATATATATATATTTACATAAATGAATGAAACGTTATGTAACGTTTTGTAATATGTGCAATAAATAAACCAATGATAATAAATTTATTGTAATGATGGTGGGAATAAATACTGTAACAAAATATGGCAATTAGAAAGTGAAGTACTTGTAAAACACGTAATTGAAAACATTTGTGTGTGCATGGATAAGTACTTATAGGTACATATTTATTTCGTGTTAAATTCTAAGTTCGATTCAGAAATCTTATCAATTGTGTCTTTTTTGTAGATGAATAGAATTGAAAATAATTAGAAATATTTTAAAAGTGAAATTAATTGGTGAGTAGCAGAACATGAATTTTTGACAACAAGTAAGGGACGTAAATGGTAGCATAAGGCCCGTTCTAAGTTATATTCGTTTATTGTACATCGAAATGAAATGAAAAATTTCACGGATTTAATATATATGTCAGTACCCATAAGAGCATTTCTTAGCTAACACCATCATTAACACCATTATGTCATGACAAAAATAAAAATCTAAAGCTAAACGCCGCTCCCACTTATGCTGACCACTTAAATATATAAATAAAATCACAGATAACATGACTCTAAACTCACAACTCTCAACGAACTATCATCACCTTTAAACTATTCACACCGAAAATGTGCCCGCAATAGTCACCAGCACAATATTATACGTGATTTGTATAAATATTTGTACAGGGTATGGGGATACTTCACCCACCCCGAGGACGAGAATCTCATCTGTTGAGTGTTAATAAATATGTAGAGAGCAAATTACAATATTTCAGGCAAAAAATGCACTACGCTGTGTTTACATAAATCACATAAAACACGTTTACATACAAAAGTATATCTGAGGGAAAAAAATAATAACCCGCCAGCCTTAATTATTATGTGGCTGTTGTCCAAATGTCGCAACAGCCAACGTAAAAACGCCACATGAATATTAATTTTGGGCAGGTAGAATCGATTTACGATAAATTTTAAATAAGAAGCGTGCCCGGAATGAGCAATAATAGATAAAAGTAAACCATCATTGGTCGTTCATCATGTTAATACTTAATAATTATTATAGAGGGTGTCCAAGCGGAAAGAACAATTTTGAATTTTTTTTTTAATTAAAAACAGTTGGACTAGGTAAGCTAATGGGACATGTGGATGTGGCAGAAAAACCAGAAAAACCTTTTCTGCGCAGAATCCGACATGAAAGTTTGCATACGCTATTAAGGTACCTGACACGCCCACTTTTTGAAAATTTGAATGATTTGAATGATTTTTAAGATTTGGCCTGAGTACACTTTTTTTTCTACTTATTTTTTAAAAACAATTATTTTTTAAAGATGTTCAGCGCTACTGATTTGAGCACCCTGTATAACTATGTTATTATATTCTATTTTTGAATATTAAAAATAATTGGTCAAGTTGTCAAGGCCAAGTAATCGTATCCGACTTCCGCACTAATCATTAACCCCCTGGTAAAAAAAAAAGCAATCAAAAATATTGTTGTGATTGGACATTTGTCACGCAGTTTATAATATTTAAATGATTAGAACACAAAAAACCTATAAAATCTATTGAAATTATTCAATAAGAATTAGTAGAAAATTCAAAGTGTATAGAAGCACACAGTCAAGAGGAAGTTGGCCACATACAAAATGAATAAAATCAACTACATCATAATCTTTAAAGTCTTAATCTTCCTCGGCGTGACGCAAGCAGGGATTATGAGGATTACAGAAAAAACAATTAAATCAACCATGACCACAACGAAGTCTCATACGACTCCGTTGACGATGGAGGCCGGAACTACTGAACTGCCTTACACGACTGCCTTACCAACTCAAAAATCGGTGGCTTTGACGCGAGATGAGGAAGCCAGTATAGTGGTAGCTCAGCAAACACTATTTGAAGCTGATCCGGCTGAACTTAAAAGCGCTATTCCCATGGTACAAATGGACAAATCGGGAAGACTTTTGCTTTTGAGTACGCCCAAGTTAAGTGAGAAAAGTAAACCAGCGGAATTAGCAATCGATGAAAGGGAAGAAAATGCAGAAGAAGCTACACAAAAAGCAAAAGAAGAAGAGATGAAAAAACCGGAAAAAATGAATGGTGTCCATATGCCAAAGACTAATGCGACTACTCTACCTATACCTCTCGAACAGGCAGAGCATGTGAAAACATCCAAAGATAATGATGAGAAACATAGTCCAATGCGGGACATACAGATCGATGCAAAAGTATCGAATTTAAGGGCAGCCATTTTGGAACATAATGAATCGGCCGAATATATATTTTTGCCCAACAAAGTGTACGATGACTCCCACATAGACATTGAACTATATTCTGAACCTGTTGTAGAAGCGCTGCCGGTTGCTGTAGAAAGGATTTACTGGTAAAATGAATCCCTCTCTCTGTAGCGCCGCAATTATTAGATTTTCATTATAAGAGTGCTGTTCTGAATAAAGTAATTTGTTAAATATCCGAATGAAAAACCATTAAGTTGTCATCACTAATTAAATGCTCACTGCATGGTGGTGTGAGTGTTTTTGATTTAGGTGTAAAACTTGTTATTTGCTCCTTGCATCTTGTTATCAGTTGTTATCCAAAGGGTGAGAGAGTTGCAGGATGTTTAGAACGTGTTGTTAACTTCAATTTAAACACTAGTCACAAAACTACTTAGTCCAACAATCAACCGTCATTACATGGTTGCACACACATTTGCTTTATTCAAATTAGAGTTTGTTGGTAATTTGCATTTTGTGTGGGGTCAAAATAACGGCACCTTATGACAAATGATTCCACTCTGATTAAGAATAATATTTAAATTGTCATCTACTTGCACGTGGTGAACCCTTTAAATGAAATTCTAATGATTAGTCAAAAAATAGGAGTCACCTTTATATTAAAGCGGGGTACTGGAGCCCCAAGAACAGATGATTATTACCAGTACTTACTTAAGAGACCTTCGCGAAGGCTGTGATATACAATCTGTTGGTGCATGGAAAACCCTCGATCAAGTGGTGAATTTACATAGCCTATGATGTAATTCTAAAAAGAACCCTATACAAACGTCTATAATAAGACCGTGAAAGTAGGAGTGGACGTTAAACATTGTACTTTCTGTCCTAATCTACACCATTTTTATACGTTCCACATAAGATAGCGCACATACCAAGTTTATCATTCATGATTTGTTCATCATCGAAAACTGTACGTGATGTCTAAGAGACACGCCTATATTTGTTGATTATAAATATTTTATTTAAACTTGTGTCCATTATACTGTATTGTATATTTCAACTTATATAAGGATCATCAGAAAATAAATATAAGAATTGAGGATCCAAGATTTGGCTAGAGCCAATTGTAACTCTTTTCCTCTTTTTTCTATCTTTTGTGTTTATGTTTTTCACTTTTCATTCGTTTATTTTTACTTTACAGTAAATTTGGTTTGTTGGAATCTCTGCGTATATGTGAACGAATACAAATCACTTCCGGTTTCTGTTATAATGGTGGCTGGTGAATTTTTGGTTATTTTGAGGTTTTTTATTGTGGTTTTCAACTGTTTTGTAATTATGTTAAACGTAATTTTAAACGGAACGCAGAGCAGTTTAACTTTAAGGAAGCCAGCCTAACTTGTTTATGACATTGGTCCAACGAGGCTATTTCCTTTAAAAAGGGAGATAATTATAAGCAAGTAAAGAAAATCTTATTGGCATGGGTCACACATGTAATAACTACAACATGTTATCCACAAATATTTTTGTCATCTTCCGGTTCATTTTTGGCTAAAAATTATTTTCTAATTTAAATTTATGTGAAACCGTATTACTTCGTTCAACCATTCATTTCAGCCTTCAATTAAAAGTCTAATGATTATGCTACCTTTGTACAGTCAAAATAATGCAGCCCTTTAATTAATCAGTGGGCGGGTTAAACTTTATAAATAACTCAAAAAGAGATGTTCGTCACGACTCTTCTTAGGCAGCAAAAAGTTAGATAAAGTTTCTTAACGTCTAAAAAATAAAAAACCTCTTATCTTGGAAGCAATATGGTCAATGCATATGGACAAGGCATACGTATGATAATACCTGTTAAGATCCAGAACGAGGTGGGTAATTGTATGGGCACACAAAAAATGATTATTATTTAGATAAAACAGTCGGTCAATATAATCTAAAGCCGAAACTTTCCAATCAAGTTCTTCTCTTCTTTTCACCCCTTTTAACCCAACAACTTTTGCATGTGAGATTTTTTTCGAAAAATTCAAACGTTACTCGAGGATTTCCATCTTACTTTCTCCCATTGTATCCATATGCACTACAATAAAGAGAATTGTTCGTTATCATGGTTGAATTTGTAAAACTATGTCGTCAACATTCCAATGTTATCATAACGGCTACTGTTCAATTCCATAAATAAGAATAACATAAAAGCTTAGTCATGTAATCACAGCCTGCTGTAAATGAGGAGCAGAATTTATGCATCGTGCAACATTCAAGCGTCAAATACATGGTACATATCAATTTTTTTCATGCATAAAATATGGAGTCACACCAAGTTTTGTCATTCCGTCTCCATCAATCACAAAATTTATTCTAATCAATTAAAATCTGAGTCGATTCAAGGAATTGCGTTTGTCGAGTTGAAATAGATTGATTTCAACTCGACAATCTATGGTTTGAAGAAAAAGATGTAAACACTCGAGTAACGTTATAGGATGAAAATTTTCGATGAGGCTTCTAATAGAATATTAAGATCACCTATTTTGATCCAACAACATTTGTGTTTGAAGTTTTTTTTCGAAAAGTTTCATCCTGTGACTTTATAGAAGAGTTTGTTTATACCGTTTGTAACATACAGAAAGAGGCATCACATACCCTATAGAGTACATATAGATAATCGATTTATGCACTTTCCTTCGCGTGTTTGTAGTCGACCCTTTCACAGTCGCAAAATTTTGATATTTTCAGCTGAAATTTTGTGTAGACACTTTTAACTCTAATGAAAGCGGGTCGCTATTTAAATTGGGCAAAATTGTTCAATAGCCACGTCTACAAATTGAGTTATGACGTCAAAAATTGGGTTTGCATAATGTTTGTATGAAGATGTGAAGGGTATTTAAGATTTGGCCCAAATAAAATTTAGTATTTTTACTTACTTTTTCCCCACCAATGTATTTTTTTTTTTTTTCGTATGAAGTTGATATGGCCGAGTGACTAAGATTCATATAGCTAGAGTAAGTCGCACTGACAAAGACGTCAACAGCCTTCACTGCCAGGATCACATCAGATTTAGATGAAGTAGATTATAAATAAAACACAAGCACAAAATCGTGCAAAAGAGAGACGTATCCCGTTAGCTTAAAATAAATGAGTGCGCGCACGTCTGTTAACCTCAGAAGTCAAACGCGCACTGCCACACCAATGTATGTAAAGTGTTTCGTTCCATTTACTTAAAGTGGCAAATTCGGTTATTAACAACCCTGCCCAAATATCATGACAATCTATTATAGCCACAATAATGGTTCTTAAACATTTTAATTCGGTGCACATTTATTTATATTATAAAATATATATTTACTCTGCCTAGAAATAAGTAAAGATAAAGTAACAAGAAGGCCCAGAATTATAAAAAAAAATTCATTTGGAGCAGAAGAAACACTTTAGTAATCGTTATATGAGAGAGCAAGTAAGGAAGAAAAATGCCACACATTTTTCTCCCTACAATAATTAACTCTTTCACCACTACGCACAACTTTACCGACTCAGGGACGCCAACTTATATAAAGAGAGATGTGAGTGGTGAAACGAGGGGTCGTGCCGAGTAGTCGACGTAAAAGGTTCTTCTGTTGTAATCTAATCTTCGTCGTGAGCGGTGTTTGCTATTAATGTTTTTTTTTGACAGAAAAGTCAATTTAAAAAAAGTTGTGTAATCAATCAATTTATATGAAAGAATATTAAAAGAAGAAAAGTATTCGTTATTAAAATATCTGCATTGTGTGTTCATAAGCGTACGAAAAATTCTCATATACAAAAGAGAAATAAACACAGGGAGCATCACGCCACACAGTGGTGTGCGTGTGTTGTCATATATATAAAAGCATAGCGTGTAATATCGTGGCGTATATTTTGTATTAAAAATAAAAATAAATTTATTATATATATATATATAAAAAACTATTAAATTCATACGGGAGCTACAACGACTATCATGGCCAATACACACCTACGCACTTTCTGGTTGTGCCAGGTCGACAAAGAGACACTGGTTGAGTATATAGAAGAATTCGGCCTGGATCCAAGAGGTACGGTTGAGGAGCTACACCAACGCTTCAGGACGTTCATGCTTAATACTTGTGATAAGGCAGTAATTGACAGGCTATTACGTATACAAAGTCAGCTTTCGACAGACAAGTCTGCGTCAATACGAGCAGCCTCTAGCCGCGAGTCCTCACCAGAATTTGATGAAGCCGCAGAGGGAGGTGTGGGCGTTGCGCTCAAGGTACCCGAACTGCAGACGTCACCCCCGCCTAAAAATAAAGTGGTTAAACGTGCCGTTATGGACGTAATCCAAAAGTGGGGGTCACATATAATGGCACCGGGGACCCATTTACTTTTGTGGAACGCGTCGAAGAAATGTCAGAAATATATGATATAGACCTGGATAGCCTGCCTTGTACCATGCCGCAGTTTCTCCGCGACCAAGCCCTCATGTGGTTCCACAACAACAATGCCCATTGGAAGGAGTGGAAATGGTTTAAGCGTAACCTCCTGAAATTTTTTTTACCACCACTTTCATCAGCGAGGAATTTTCCAGTCGACTGAACAATACCACCACTTGGAAGACCGTACGCTTGGAGGTAACACTAGCGGATAATTCTAAGCGTGCCATGAATCTAGCAGCGTTTAGTCCTGTCCAGTTAGGGGATGTCACGCGCACGCTACGTTTTCTCGTCATGCCCGGCATGAAAGAGGAGGTTATACTAGGCCTAACATTCCTTCAGGCTTTCAACGCCATGATAAGCTGTGCAGGATTTACCGCCGCCTGCCAATTGAGTGAAACCCCAACCAAGCGACCTAAGTCATTACAAGCGCAGCCAGTTCGAGAAAAACAGCGTCAATCTAAGCCTGTTGTATCAAAAGCGACTCAATCAAGTCCAGTTATTTCAAAGCAGAGTCAATCGAAGTCAATCCAAACTAAGCAAACTCAATCAGGGCCAATTCTAGCGAAGCAAGTTACGCGTAAGCCAGCCCAATGCAACGTGGTTTGGTGTGAAAAACCTCAGCAGGGTCAAGTCGACCGGGCGATCTGTCAATATAATCAAGTTATAGTCAACTCAGCACAAGGGGTTGGAAATTCAGCGCCGCGACAGATGGCATACCCATTGGCAAACCGTGGCGAGTGTTACAAGAAAGTTGTCGAAAACCCGCGAACGCTTACAATGGTATCGAAGCGAGAGCGGCCCGACCAACTCCTAATGCGAGCTGAAAATCCGACCGGGTCAGCGATCAGATCGACAACAGAACCTAGTTGTTAGGTGTTTGAGTTGATCAAACAACAGCGGACGCTGCAAATCTAGTTTCAACTGGGACGATACCTAAACCTGTAGGGGAGCCATCCCAAAGGCGCCGAATAAGGCACTTCCGTTAGATGAGTTCCCAGCCTGTGTGAGAGAAAGATGCGAGTGGTGAAACGAGGGTCATGCCGAGGGGCTTACGTAAAACGTAACAGAAGACTGTTGTAATCTGGTCTTTACTATTAATATTTTCTTTGACAGAAAAATTAATTTGTGTAATTTGATTGAACCAATCATAATATATAATAAATAAAAATATAATCAATCAATTTGTATGAAAGAATATTAAAAGAAGAAAAGTATTCTATATTAAAATATCTGCATTATGTCTAGTGTCAATTTAACTTGTGACTGTGTGCTTAGAAAATCAAGGTTTTCCTATGAAGAGTTGAAATTGTTGTTGTAGCTGTAATTGCTGATCTGGAAACAGTGAATATTATCGTAAACTTTGGTGCCGACGGTGTCATCCCAGGCCCAGTCAACAAAAAGAAATTTTTACAATTACAAGCATTTGTATATATGCCACGTCCACATGCATATTTATCCTCATTCTTATTTCTTATCGGGTCTTTCTAAAGGGGCTAAATAGTAATAATTATTAATTTTTATTCATAGCTACTCTTCTGGATTAATAAAAACACCCCTCCATTAATTGTTGCTTCCATTTATTTTCTCTTGCTTCAATTTAATTTCATATACATTGATGTGGTTTATTATTTTTTTTATTATTATATTTTGATATTTCTTCTTCTGCTTTAGTGATTTTCGTCGTATTTTATATATGTATGTAAGTAGTTGAAATATAATTTAATTTTTGTGTATGTGGTGGCAAATTTTTCAATGGAACACATTTTCAAGTTTTAGAGTAATACAAATATTTTCACAATTGATTGGTTTTTATTTTCATTTAATTTTTTTTCTTCTATATAAACTTTTATTCATTTGGTTGTTACTACATATTAAGTTTGGAACAAATATTGAATTGTGTTGCTATCGAACCATAATTTATGTAATTTTGTTTTTGTTGCTATGCCAAGCTGATACAGAAAGCCATCGAATATAATTGTTACGTTTATTAATTAAGAAAATGTTTTTTTAGCAAAATAAATATTATTCATGCCGAAATTAGGGAGAGGCAGAGAGATGCTTATTTGAATGGATTATTTTAAAAGTGACTTCAATTAATGCCCCAAAAGCACCGACATGTGATAGATTATTAAGAAATGCGTTTTGTAAAATAGTTGAACCGTTAAATAAAATACCTTCACCTTCTCTTTAAAATAACCCATTCATTTATTATATAATTATAGGATATTTAGTTTAGTTATACTCTACACCAGCGATTCTCAAACTTTTTGAGCTGCGGAACCCTTCAAAGGCTCAATGATTTACACGAAATCCCAGTGGTGCAATAATGACTAATTGTCGAAAGTTTTTTAAAAGTATAGTTCGCTGATATTTATACGATACGTGAAGCTCTTTGAGTTGGCTCATGGAGCACACTTTGAAAAACGCTGCTCTACACCACTTAATATATAAATGTTTACTAATTTCCAAAAAGATTTACGTCATTTTTAACGTTCGAGAGAGTATGTCAGTCTGAATTTACACAAAAACTACGAACAAGTGTAAAAAGTTTGCCAAATACTTGCGTTTTATAAAACTGATTATAAAACTTGTAAACATCAACATTTTTAATCCAAAATTTGTGTAGGCAGATTAACTTTACAATTATACAACTAAAACAAGACTAGATAGCGTAGAATATCAAAACGATTGAACTTGACCAATCTTAATATCTTTTTTAATAATTACATATATTTATTAAGTGTACTAAATATTATATTTCACGAATGCACAAGGTTGCGTTTAACAAATAGGTTTTTTGTTGTTGTGTCGGCAGCTTAAAAGAAAAGCTATTTTTTTTTTCTTTATTAAATTGACTTAAAAATGATTTTCTTTATTATTATATATATATATATTTGCATACATAACAAGCTACAAACTAAACTAAATGTAAAACGTATATTACAAAAAAGCAAAATTTGAAAAAATTTGAAATTATACATAAATGATTTAGAGGAATACGAATGCAAGTTTATAGAACCTTCTTCCATGTTTACTGCTGGCATGTAGCTTCTTATAAATTACTACAAGTAAAGGTTTACAGATCATTTTAGTCTTATGATAGGATTTGCTTTTTATCTTTCTTAGAGTTAATATTACGAAATGAAAAATTATGCTTTCATAGTTGATTTCTTTAAAAATCGGTCTGTTTTCTATTTATACAATGCATATAGTCAGGTGAGTGTTTAATGAAATGTTTCGAGTTTCAGAGTGATACGTTTTTAGTTTTTGTTTTTTAAATAATATTAAAAATCTGTAATAATATATAAATATTCCATCGCTTCAACGTCTTCAAGTCTGGGGGTATATGTAACTTTGTCAAAATGCCTAGTACGAGGTGTGCGATGCTCTACGATCTACATATTCTGCATCTGTATGTCCGTTTATTAAATCGTTATTGTGGTTTCAGAAGTTGAAACATCTATTCCAAACTTGGCAGAAGTATTGGTAGTCTCTGGTTTGTTTTGAATTGTGTAAAATCGGTGAAACAACGCGCCCAATGTGTCGCAAAAATGTATGTTTTTCATAATATTTTCCACGCACTCAAACGTTAAAAAATGGCAGTCGTGGTCTTTGATGGTTTGGTGGTAGATATTTCAAATGTGGCTTAAACCAAATTTAGTTTTATTTGTATTTTTTTTATATTTTCTACATATAAATATTTTTTAAATCTATTTAAGCATGTCCGTACGTACGTCTTATCAGTTTATCAATTTCCATTTCTTTTGCTTCATTCCCCTCGAAAACTAGTCAAACAAAAATTGCATCCAAAGTGACATTAAATAAATAAAAAAAGTGTGTGTTCCGTTTTCAATATTACAAATTGGTTTTTCTATTATTATAGTTTTAGCAGTCTTTCTTTATTTCATTATCATAAAACGAAAATGATTTAATAATGATTGTGATTTATTGCGAAGCTTTTTTAATCAAATAAAATTAAATTAAATTGAATTGTGTCAATCGAACAACTGCACCCAAATATAACGAATGCCTTAAAATAATTTATAAATATTATTTTGTTGTTTTTGTTCATTTTCAAGTCCGTACTAATTATGCTTTACTCTATGTATTGCTTTTAAACGTTAGAAAACTAAAAGAATAATTTTTTTCCTGTTATTTAAAATTAAATTAACAAATAGCTAAAATGAAATGTACAACTTACAACGAACGCATAACTGAAATTATAATAATAATGCTATAACTAAGAACTCGGAGTAGACAGAGAAAACTGCACAGAAATGTTATACTATCAATATCGAGTGTGTTTATGTGTAATAGTATGCGGTATATTAGCACTGAGTGCTACATCGGCTGCTTCTTTGTTCTGTGTTTTTGCCTAAGCATACAATGTACACTCAATGTAGCTTGTGGGCACAAAGCCCTCGTCCCAGCCATTGGAAGTGTTGAGACGACGTACTCGCGTCCAACCATCACCTTGATCAATTTCAATCACTTGCAATTCTTCACCTTCATTCATCGGTATACTACCCTCACTGGTAGCTAAACGAAATGAAAGAAACGATTATTCAAAGTTATATTTGCTAGATCATGAACAAAATTTACCTTCAAAAGGATACAGAGCACGGCAAGTGCCCAATGGCTGCAGTAACTCCATTTCAGTTTCATAATAGGCGTCTTCCCCTATGGCATTGTCATGAGCACTGCCATGACCCGAACCAGGCAGTGAGGTGTGTGATGTACCCAAACCACTTTCGGGACTAGCCGAACTACTGGATTTTTTCAAAATAAAAAAAAAAAAACAAAAAGTTTTTGTTTATCTATCTTTTTTAGAGATTAGCAAAAAATTTTGATTAATCAAAATAACAACAACAAAATTATTATAATAATTAACTTAATGGGCTTTATAAAATTAAGATTGTTAACAATATTTTTTACCTGTTATTTGGGCCTACATTCGTTAGTGTTAATCTATATCAGTGGTGAGAATAAATGTTCAGTTTTTGTTTACAAAATTTCGTACACTTTTTTATTCTAAGTAATGAGAGCTTAAAAGGATGTTTTGAAAGGTGCAAATGTTAATGTGGGTTTGAATGTTGAAAATTTTATAGATTTACAGTGTGACGCACATGTATTGTATGTCTTACTACTAAGCGATGAAAAGTCTTTTTCTAAATGTGCGGAATTTGGCATGGACGTTCTGTGCGTATACCGTTTTCAGGACACACAGTAAAAAAAAAAAAACGGATCAATGCTTATACACAGGGAATAAATAATTAATGAAAAATTAAAGACAAATGAAATGTGACCACAAATAATGTGCGATTTATGTAAATAATAAAGTTTTTCTTGCTTGATCATAGACTTGTGAGTGTACCCGTTATTGTTATTATTGTGGCCATTTTCTATTTGCGCCACATTATCCTCTGAATCTGACCTGCTTAAACTGCCAGCATCATCTGGCTGATCATCGCCATCTTCATTGTTCTCCTCGGTGCTGCCATTAGAATGTCTACCACAAGAAAAATAATAGAAATTAATAGATTTTGGATTTTAGGGGGAAAGAAAAACCCCTCCCACCTAGATACCCGATGGCCATTATGTAGATTATTGCGATTCGCCTGCGGACTATTAGTAGCCATGGGCATTTGATTTGCTCTTTCCAGATAGCCTTGATATTTTTTCAAATCGATTTTCAATTTCTCCAATTTATGCTCCGATTCATTCAGTTGACCCTCCACAGTCATGGGATTACCCAGGGATGAGTTCGCCTCGTACACAACTTTCATTTTCATAAGACCATCACGTGCCGCCGTTTCCTGAGCGATTTTTTGCTGAAGCTCTGAGATTTTCGCTTGCAATTTTTTGCGTCTTTGATTTGGTGGTAAATCGCTGAAATCTTCCTTTTGGCCGTCCGCAGTAAGAGAGTTCTAAAATAATGTATAAAAAAGTAAAAAAAAAAACAAAAACAAATTTTTATTAATGTAAGAAACAAATGAAACCAAAAATATTAAATAAAGAACTATAAGAATATTATTCAGTGCTTTGGCAGATTACTGATAGTGGAGAAACATTTTAAACACAACATAATAATAACTTTTCTCAGCATGCAGAACAAGGATCAGAATGAACGAAAGAAAACTCAAAATCTCATTAAAAAAAAAAGGAAAAAAACAAATCTATGCTCGTCCATAAACTTTCAAAAAGGTTGATATCAGTGAAATGGTTGCTTTGATTTATTGCCGCAATTTATTTTATGCAGAGGAAATCCAATGACTTGTGCTGAGTGAGAGGAAAGATCTTCTAATCATCTAAGTTTGTTTACCGTGATTTTCTTTTACATAACATATAATATATTTCTAGTGAATAAGCTTGTCAGCATAAACAATATATTTTTATATTTTTCATACCTTTAACGTAATACAGGCTTCGATAATCTTTTGTTGCTGTCTCACAGAGTGTGTAACTATTTCATGTTTTTTTTGTCAATTTGATTTAAAATAAATAATATAAATTAACATTTAAAAAAAAACTTTGCCTTGTTGATGAAAATGATACTTTTTTTGGCATGATTTTCTGAAAGGGAGATGAGGGAACGTTTTAACTAAAAAGCAAGTAAAAGGTGTTTTATTTAATTTACAAAAATATAAACACTGGGCGTGGCTTCACTTGTAGTATAAGTTGAATTTGAGATTAGCGATCGCATTCTGACAAAGAGTAACAAAGAGTGTTTTGCAAATGACGCCCTTGACTGCTATTCGACCCCGCCTACTTTAAGCACATTCACGAGTGGGCTAATTATAATATGAATACCCCCAATGTTCACTTTTTAGTATTACTTTTTTCGATTATGGACGTGGCACTTTACAGATTCTGCCCGCACTATTTCACCTAATTTTTTTTCAAGTTTTGAAAAAAGAAATAAAACACTTGTTCTACAGTCTTTGTTCATTAGTTGGTATGACCCACGCATTTAATTTATTAAAATATGGATTTAAAGCTATATGGAATGAAAGGGAAACACTTAACATGCGAGGGGGAGTTGAAATGTCAAATTATTAAAAATGAATAGAAACCACAATGCAAATAATATAAAGTAAGTAAAAAAATATTCAGAAAATGAGATGTGGAGGACATGGTTTGACACATAAATGAAATACACAAACGCACAATTCATTTCAAGAAGTCAACAGATTGCGCATAAAAAATAATATAAACCAATTATCTCCTTTGTTTGTCTTAGGAAAGAAATTAATTAGCTCAACTCGTGACATTTTGTACTTACATTCAATTTGTACGTTACAAGGAGAGAACGGGAATGGCATTCATTTAATTGGTCCATAGTATATTTAGCAATATGAAGAAGAAAAGACAATAACAGTAAAAAGTGTAAAGACAATGAAAATTTGAAATAAAGAAAAGAAAAAGAGCGAAAGAGAGAAGAGACTGTATAAGAAAATGCCGAAGTAAAAGTTAGACAAGAAAGACAGCTCCGCGTTTCAAATTCGAACAGAGGCAATTACTAAGAGTATCCTTTAAACGATTTAAATTTGTAACCGAAACCCAATAGGGTGAAACTTAATCCTAATTCCAATAATGAATAACCATTATAGTCATTTCATTAAAAGCCATTCACAGGCAGTAATGTTTACCAACCTTATTGCTGCCAAATATATTGAAAATGCCCACGCGCTTCTTAATTTTATTAGCACTTATGGTACCCTTAAGTGTTAGATGACTGGACTGTATGTTGTTGTAGTGTGAATCTTGGGATGAGTCAGGATCTTGTTTGGAGAGGTCTTCGAATGGTATGTCTAAGGGTGGCGTGAAACCCGATTGATATCTTAAATTAAAAGTTATAGGAACGATCAAAACATTAGCGTTCAAAGCAAGCACACTTTTCATTTAGCAAAGCGGTTACCTTTCTATAACCTTAAAGGAATCCTCCTTTTCATTAATCGATTCGCCGGCTTTGACCATGCCTTCCAGGCATCTGGCAATAATGGGTGCAACCGATGATTCAACATCAGCTGCGCCAATTATAAATTCACGTATGCCACGTGTGCGTTTCTCATCTAGTTCTTGCAGGCGATTGAAAACCTTTTTAGAGCAAAAAACAAATCAAATTAAAAATGATTCCATATTTTCTAATTCATTTCGTATTTACTTCTGGCAACAATTCATTAAAATGCTGTTGTTGTAAATTATTCGTTTTCTGCAATTGATTGGCGTACTCGTTCTTGGCATCATCGGATTGTTGTATTTTTGTTGTCATTATATTTTTATAGCGCTCCACTTCGGCTCGACTCAAATTCAAATCCATATCAGCTTTTTTATAATTATCTACTGCTTTTTCCGAATCGCGATAAGCCTTCTCATAGTTGCGTTTCGCACGCTCCAGAGCCGACAATTGTGTATTGAGGTTTTGTTGTAAATATGTACCATTCGACAGGCATTTCTGTTTAAAAAAAATTCAAATTTCAATTATTACCAATGATTCTAATAATAAATCGCATAAATCGCAAGCCTTTACCTTTCTTTCCTCTCTAAGGGTTTTCGATAAGAGTGTTATGCCTTGAATGATTTGCAATTGTAGAGATTCGGCCACCACTTCGCGTTGTCCGGCCAAATCATTGATTTCCTTTAATACATTACGAAAGGATTGATGTGATGTAAACCTGAAAAAGAAATGTTTTCGATTTAAGAGAAGGAAAGCGATTATGTGAGCATTCATTTTTTAGTAAGTGAATGGGGAGATCTTATCAATAAAACAACAACTGTCTGTCTATCTATGTTATCCAAACTTGCCACCCTTATTGAAGGTACCTGCACGCTGCTTGCTGTTTTAATTGACCAAAGTCGTTCAAATGACACGCCCACAGTGCAGATTGAAGTTGATACTTGGTACACATATTTATATTTCTAATTATCATCGATGTGCCGAAAATGGATGTGGTCGGATGAACACCGTCCATTTTTAGTGCAAATTCTTATTTTAACGCTCAATTTTGTTATTTATAGATTAGGGGCGTGCCGCTTAACTTATTGTGCCCAATTTGAATAGAAAGAGTACTTAAATATACCTGAAGAAACGTTTGCGGGGAAGAATTTCAACAACATACACACCTTCATAGGGCGTTCGATTCAAATTTGTTACTTATAAATTATATATATATTTCGTAGGATCGCTGATGCTTCATTGGGGGGTGTTACTAACGGAATAGAAAACTTTGCAAATCTTTCATATTATGTGGATTATAAAAAATGAAAGTAAACGCGAGAAACATGTTGGGGATTAATCATTCATTTTACTGCTTTAAATATTAAATTCTATTAATGGCATTTTTTGAGTGGGTTAAAACAGATATTTCACTAGAGAGATTAATGTCAAATTTAAATGAAGAAAGCTATCTCACTTTTTGGATTTCATAGGCTTTTAAAAGTTTTAACATTTGACTAAATGAAATCTTAATTACACATTGCGTTGGTATAAAGGCATTAACAAGCGCATCGATATATATGAGATTTTATTTTGTTTAATTAATTAATATTATACCTTTCACAGTTCAAAATCAAACAATGCATCATCGAGAGGAAAAGCGTCAGGGACCCCATAATGTATATATTCTTGATCAGCGTCAAAAACCTAGTCGATTTAGACACGTATGTCCGCGTGTCTGTCTATTTAAATCTATTTATCTGCCACATAAATTGAGCTATAAACTTGAAATTTGGTATGTACATCTATAAATATTAGCTTCATCGATGTGCCAAATGGGCGTATTCGGATTACATACACGCCTACAATCAATAAAAATCTATATATCTGCCACAAAAGTTGACCTAGGAACTTGAAATTTAGTATGCGTATACATAGTTATCGCATTCACTGATGTGCCATAAAGGGCTTGGTCTAATAACACACACGCCCACAACTTTTCAAAAAACCATATTTAACGTAAAAGTAGACTCGCATGTCGATATGTAGTACGTACACTACTAGAGGGCGCAATATATCTATATTTGCCACGCCCACAGTTGTGGAGGTGGAGGGTATTTAAGATTTGGCCCAGGCCAAATTTAGTTTTCTTACATGTTACTTCTTAATACTTACTCATTATCTTCTTCTTCCTGTTTTTTCTTCGGTTGATAATTTTTTGCTAATCGCCTGTAAATAAAGAGAACAAAAAAAATATTTATATAGAAACATGAGTAACCTGTATCAACAAAGGAACACCTGTAAACGCAACACCTTTATTTGCAACCTTCGTCTAAGTTGATTGTGTAATCTATCAGGTGTTGTACTGCAATATCGATCGTATTAAAAAATTCGTTTATATAAAAATGTAATTGTGTTTGAGTGGCAAGTGCTGGCTATAATTTCCACAACAACCACAATATTGATAAATTTCACTAATTCCTATTTTTCCTTTAAGCAGTTTTCATAAAGTTTACGCGTTTATTTAAAAACCAAACTATTGACGTGATTTTATACTTGTAAGCTTCTCTGTACGTACTTGAACCTGTTCATTAAGATCTATCAAAATATCATTCAATATATGGGCATTATCAAATTATGGACAATTACCCAAGTAGACAATCGATTGCATAAACAGCAACAACAACTTTTCATACCCATATATTGGGTGTTGCCAGTTCAGTGTTTATGTTAACACAATGTTCAAGGTTACAAAGATATGCGATATAAAGTCAATGCAACAACCAACACTTAAATGGAGGGAGCTATGATATTAATTGAAAGTGTAAAGAATGAACTTGGAAAATATATGTAAGGTGGTGGTTAGAGTAATAAAGTAGCTAAGGAGCTGCAACTATTTAAATTTCATTTCAAACAGTATTGTAAATTAATTGTGCGGTAAAGTAGTTCGAGAACAATTTTTGGTAATTAAATAATTTCAACAAGCACATGTTCTGCCAGTGAGTCGAGTTTCATTCTATTAACATTTCAAACACACCTTTTATTATATCGGCCATCAAAATTAATTATTTTACACTTGCAAGGAAACAGTTACTGTTGTACTCGTATATGTAGATACGTAGAAGAATACTGGGCAATATGTTTACGAGTTCTTAAAAAATATGGATTTGTTCGGAGAGTAAATTTTTTTTTTGTGACAAGGTGCGAGAAACATCACAAAATATTCAATGATCAGTATCAAAATCTGAATCGATCTAAACATGATCCTCTGGATGTCTGTTTGTCGTATATTTTTTAGCGAAATTTTAAGTTTTTGCATTCAGTGTGCTATTAAAATTGGTCAAAATCGCTTGAGTCAACAAAAATCGATCTACCAGGTAACAGGCGCGTCCATAATTTATAAAAACTATACTTGGCGCGGAATCCGAATTGTTTGTTGATACGTAATACTGCGCACTATTAGGAATTGAAATTAGGTTTGCTCACGGTTTAGGCCTAAATCAAATTAAGTTCTTTACTTCTTTTCAGTCTAAAACCTCTTAAAATTTTTCTGGCAGTAGTGTGATATTCTCCTCATAAGACTTGTGGTATTTGCTGACAAAATAAAATAAAAGTTTTCGCCTTCAAAAAAATTTGCTACAGACTGAAGCAAGGAATAATCTGACGGTGCTGGATCTAGAGAATAAGTTGTAAATCCTTTTGGTTTTATATTGGGCGGAATTTTAACCTTTTCTGTTTGAGTGAAACATTCACAGTATGCTTCAGAATTAAATGTGTCAAGTGGAAATCCGAACATAGCTGGCAGCATCGTCTTTATCGATATTACTTTTTAAACAATCCAATATGTAAACCAACGATTGTTCGTTGGGTTTTTTCCATGTTTCATTCTTTCCTTTTTTGTTGACATTGATATCATGTGAAAATTTATCATTTTGGGGGAGCAGGTTATTTACCAGTTGCCGAACACAAAGTGTCCCCATATTTCTCTTCTTTTGTCCTCTTAATGTCCTCCTCGAAATACAATCACTCAGAATTTATTTATACATATGTAACAATCAACCACCCTAATGACGTAATTTGTACTATTCATCTAACACTTGTTGTCTTTGTCACTTTTTTTGTTTGTTATTGTTTTTGTCTAATACCATCACTCACCAGCCCGCATGTAAATTGATTGCCGTTGGATCAAGAGTGTGTTTATGTATGTTTAAGGGGCGCCACCAATGCCTTAAGTTTTCGTGGGAGATTTGTGCGTGTATATATATATATATATATAAGTGATAAGCTTCTCCTTTTGTTGGTGTCAAACAATTAATTTTGATTAAATTGTTATTATCATGCAAAGGAGATGTTTTAAGAGGACAGAGGGTATGGATAAAAAAAGAACATTTTCATTACCTTAATTTAGCGGCATATTCTGTCTCTATCGCCAAACGGTCCCGTATAAAATTTGCATATTTATCCAAAAATTCAATGCCTTTGTTGGTATGTATCGCTAAGTTGTCGTACTGATCCTGAAAATAGATTGAAACGAAACAAATTTAATGACGTAAATAATAGTTAAAACATAAAACATACAATAATGAAAAAGTGTATTACAAACGTTTCGACAAAGTGAGTATACGCCCGACCTCAAGGTGATGAGTATTCAACATAATATGTAACCACATCTGTCATTATATTACATTGGTCACAAATGTCTATTGTTTTACTTTTCACTTTCATTTTTATATCCTCCGCCTTAGGGAAGACGGTATATTCATTTTGATCTGTTTACAACACATTAAAAAGATTATTTTAGTCGTGCCGGGGAAAACCGTCGGCACCAGGGTTCACTGAGATTTTAAAAGAAAATGACTTAATGTTTAACAAATTTGTTTATTACAAATGATTTACTATTTCCTTATTTCACTTTTGAAATTTAATTTTATTTATTTTATTACAAAATAAATTCTAATTTTCAATAAGTTTACAAATTAAATTTTACTTTCAAATACAAAATTATTTTTTAAACTTCTCGAACACTTCGACTGCGAATTATCTTACTTTTCACTAGTATGCTTAGACTCTGAATTCCCTTCAACTCTGTTCGTGCTCCCTTTTTATGCACGGAAATCGCTCATACGCTCTCTCGAATGTTCGATTCTAGCACATCTCGAACGTTCTTTTTCTCGTACGGACGTTTTCACCTCAGATAGGGTCATTTGTTGAAGTTGGCTACCCAGACTCGGCAGGGTTGGTAAAATCATTGTTATGGTGAAAAACGAGCGATTGTAAAAGAGAAATAGGTGGCGCCATTTTTTTCTTCTTTACAACATCGAAGGAAGCCTCGGAGACCCCACAAACCATATATATTCTTAATCAGCATGAAAAGAGAAATCGTTTGAGACACGTCCGTCCGTGTGTCCGTCTGTTGTTGGCACTCTCACGGTCGTAATTTTTGAGATATCAAATTGAAACTTGGCACACTTATTCTTAGTTTAATTTCGCTGTTTCGTATTGATATTGGTCAAAATCGGTTAAGAGACACGCCCACAATAAACGAAAATCTCAACATACCTGGAAAAAATTGTATCTTTAAAAAATTATATATCGCACAATACTATGCCTATCAAGTTGAAATTTGGTATATATATAAGTGGTACCGATTGAATAACGCAAACACCTATAATTTAAAAAAAACACTATTTTCGTAAGTACTTGAAATAGTCATATACATAAATATGGCAATAGGAACTTATTTTTTAGAGGTATTTAAGCTTCGGTCTTAACCGAACTTCTCCATCTTGTTTTCATTTCAATTTCATTTTCATTTCTATACGTAACAAAAAATATTTTATTCATTTCATAACGAAATCAATTTTGTGAGATGTTTGTTAAATAGTTTTTCTTTTTCTTTTCTGCTTGAATTTCTCCTTCAATTTGTATCACCCAGCATACAACATGACCATGTGCCACTAAACGTGAGACAAATATACGATGCGGATTTATATAACATTCTACAATATACATAAAATATAGAGCATTGCGTTTAGTTGTTGTTTAAACGTTTGATTATTGGTGCTGATTGCGTAAATTTATTTTGTTTGCGTCGTTTATCTTTTATGTCCAATTTTATAATAAGACACTTGTCACGCTTGTCACACTTTTTGCTTCAAAAGAAATCAAATTTATTTAATAATTATAGCAAAAATTTTATACGGGGACAGATTCATTGGTTTTATTACCTTAGCTTCTTAAAACTAGGTATTTAGTCATTGAATCGAGTTAACCAGAAACTTGTATAACAACGTTAATGATTTGAGGGTATAAATGATTTCTTGGAACAATGAAGGCGAGGGATAGATGTTTAAATAAATATTTGTTTAATTTATTCTTAAAGTGTCCGTACGTCCATTTTTTTTTGTGTTCATGGACATGGCATACACTTGGTTACTCATTCTTTGGTTTCTATAAAACGTGCCAACTACTGAGTCGAATTCTGAGCCAAATAGTTTTTGGTAAATTGTGGGCGTATCTGTTATTCGATTATGGCAACAACTTTTGACACTTCGATAGAAAAGCAACTCCACAGGTCAATTTAAATCTAAACAGATGTTTTTGTTTTTGTCCATTTATGGGCGTGACTCTCAATTTGCGCAATTTATATGTGATATTGTAAACGGAATAGCAAGCTAAGGTGGAGGGGGTAAAATTTTTTTATTAATTTTTTGATGAAACCTAATCTGCGATACTATCCACTTATAATTTTATACATTCTTTGTGAGCACAGTAGGACTATTAAAATCTGAAATAGAAATCGATTAACATGCTCACAATGGCCAAAACCTTTTTATGTGTCAAAAAAAGCTCAGTTGTGAAGTTGCTATTTGGCACAAATATTTATAAGTGGTTCTTGCACCGATTCAACATGCAAAGTTGAAGTTTGGATTCCTTTTTTATGATAAGCATGTCCATTGTCATAACAAAGCTGTGTGATGGCGCATTTGCCCACGCCTACAATTTACAAACGAAAACTTTTTTTGGTGCAGAATTAATCTGTTAATGTATAATCCGCCCTTCCTCGACGCCTTTTTAGTTGTTTTATTCAAATTTTCGCTTACTTATATCGCGAGTTACTGGTTCCCATTGGACGATCTATAATATTTTCATGTATGTTCAATTAAATTATATTATAATTGAAATGTTGTGAAATGCCAAAAACCATGGCATTCAAAATGAATGAAAGAAAAAAACGTTTCAAACCCAGATTTTAAGCGTAACGTACAAATTTATAGCACGTGTTGGCACCTATAATACATTCGCGCATGACTATCACAAGTACGCATGAAAAAACAAAATCGAATCGCAATTGTGTATAATATGTTTACATAGTATATGTGAGTGGTTGTATGCGCAAGTATGTAGAAAACGTAAACAGGTGTCACTTAAAGTCTGGTATGGGGTGTGACGTGTTTTAAAGTTTTCACCAGTTTCTATACCCTCCACATAACATGGGAAGTATACTACGTTTGTTATTCCGTTTGCCACACCTAGAAGGAGGCGTCAGAGACCTACAAAGCAACTGAATCGATTTGGACACTTGTGACCGCGTGTCTGCTGGTGGCATTCTCGCGGTATATTGAGTTGAAATTTTGTATAGACATTTTTACTTTCTGCACGCAAATCGCTATTTAAAATGGGCAAAATCGGTCAAAAACCACGCCCACAATCAACAAAAATCTATATATGTGCCACAAAAAATAACCTACGAACTTTAAATTTGGTGTGCACACCCGTAATTATCCCATTCTTCGATGTACAAAAAATGGGCGTGGTCGGATAACAAACAGGCCTACAATTTACAAAATTCCATATTCTACGCAAGACTCGACTTACAAGCTGTTACGTAATATATATATACTATTAGGAGGCGTAATCATGTGCATACCACACCCACAGCTTGTATGTAGATGTGGAGGTTATTTATTGAACTAAGTCAAATGTAGTTTTCATACTTGTTTATTATTATTTTTAATAAACGTTTGTACGCATTTGCAAATAACTGGTGACTGGTGGTGGCGGCGGTGGCGGTGATAATGCTTTCATATCTACGCTCAATTTTTTCTTTCTTTATGCCTTTGTTTGTTTTACACGTTTATATATTTATTTATTTATTTCCATTTAATAACATGTTATACGTTTATATCAGCGTTTGATTCGATATTCAGTGAAAGTTGACGTAACAGTTACATGTTGTTGTTTGTCAATGCTTTTTTGTTTTTTGTTTTGTTTTGGTGAATACCATCAACAGTTGTATGTAACTATTGCACACGAGTACATACAACACTTGCCAACATGTACAGCAGTGTGTAACTGTTGGGTGGGTGTGGAGTATTTATATGTATTTTGTTTTTCTTTCTTTTTTGCATCTATAATTACTTTTAGTGAAAAAATATTTATTTAGATAGGTGCCTTTGGGAAACTGTCATTAAACTGTCCACTAACATATTATTTAACTTTATGAGCCAAGTCGTTGTGATTCATTTTATGATATATACATACTAAGCATTAATAATAATACTGTAAACAATTAGAGATAATACAAAAACCAAAGTAAAAATCACAAGTAAAAAAGAAACTTAAATACTACTAAGATCTAAACGAAATTCATATGGATGTGTGCATGTTTGTATGCTCATTTATGAATAAAAAACAGGAAAACGTTGCTTTTTATACCACAGAAAATCAGCGTTCGTACAGCAACAACACCAATAACAACAATTAGTTTTGTATAAGAACGCAAGAGGAAAACATTGAATCAAATAATGTTTTGCAAAATGATACGTGTTGTTATTATTGTTATACACATTGTGGTGTAATAATATATTATTCACACACACATATATACACACACTGGCGCATATACATCCAATTTATCATATATACATATATTTGTCCCATACAGTAGCAATTTAGGTAATAGAGAGCAGATTCATATTATTGAGAATTACAACTAGTAACGACTTTAAATCAACAGATTAGATAAAATACGAAGAAAATAACTGTGCAACAAACAGCAAGTAAAAAAGATTAATTTGGCTGAGATCAAATCTTAAATACCCTTCACACCGATATACAAAAAATAGGCGTGGTAAATACCTGATTATGACCATTAATAATGGACCAGTGTGAATATAGAATTTCACGCCAAAAAGATTTTTGTAAATTGTGGATGTAACTGTTATCCTACCGCACCCTTTTCAACATATCAACGGAAGGAATCAAGTATCCCGAATTTTAATTTTGTAGCTCAATTTTTTTTGTACACATTGGTAGATTTTTGTCGGTTGTGGGCGTGGCATTTGACCGATTGTGTCCAATTTAAGTAGAAATCTCGATGCTGTTCAATATTTCACCTTAATATTTTCAAATTTAAGTCCGTGAGAAAGCCAACAACAAACGGACACACGGACGGACGTGTCTTGATTGACTCATATGTTGTTGTTGATTAAGAACATATATACTCTGTAGCTCTGTGATGTGTGTTTCACAGTGAATATAATCCCCGACCACTCGGTATAAAAATATATTTTTAATAATAGGGTGGTGCACTGATATATAAATTATATACTCCACAGCGTAATGTATTTGCGAAACCTCTAATTTATCTTAATTTGGCCATTCCATTCAAAACAGTTTCGAAAGTATACTTCAAAGACTTGCATAAAAGAATACGTTTAAGTAAGTACTCACAATTACGAAAGTGGTCTAAGTCAATTTTTCGAACATACCGGTTTAACTATTTTAATCGTCACATTTCTTCATTAATTTTCAAATTTCATGTTTTTTAAAAATTTGACTGAAACTGCTCACGTAATTATGGACATATTTATACTTTATAGATATATGTTTAGAAGTGGGTGCAATCAATTAATGAATTACCAGAACGAACGAAGAGTTACAGTTTTACTTAATGAGACATATTTCATTCTCTATGCTCTTAACTCTGAACTTGGCACACTCAGAGATTCAAACTAAATCAGGTATAATCATTAAATCTATGACTTTAGAGATATCTGCTCCTTGAGCGTTTTACTGTAAAGTCAAAAAATGTTATACTCAGTCAAGCCCGACCATTTAATATCCTACATCACTTAGACATTTAAAATTGTTCAGTCGTACTAATAGATGTAAGGCATTGCCATATAAGTTACTTCTTGTCAACACAATTTATATGGAAAGGGGTTATAAAAATGGTCCGATCGGGTCTAAATTTAACACAGTCAATTATTTAGCTAATTAACTTTTATTCAACAAATTTTTGGCAAAAAGTATTAAGAATTGCGATTTTTTCCATATAAAGACTTCCATTATAATGGCACCTTATATGGAGAGAGGATCTAAAAATGGCCCAATAGCCACTTTTAATAGGCTTCCTCTTTAGGGAAATATATTGACACAAATTCTTATTCTGGCATTTGCTATTTAGGGATTATAAACATCGGCACAAAAATAATATAGCCTTTGCCACTAAAAGAGTTCAGGGTATAACGAAGTGTTACTAGACGATGCAAATTTTATCAATTTTAGAACTTTTTTTAGCCAAAAATTCTTCAAAGTAACCTTTGGAATTTCGCATTATACTTATACTTTAGTAGGTGCCCAGGTCTCATATTATTATGAACGCAGCGTTTTTACCGTATCTCCCAAAACACATTATTTATGAAGAAAAAACCCCAAATGTAACTTTAATCAATCACATTAAGCCTAAAAGCACACACGTCATAAATTCATTACGTATTGTTTTGACATCAACCTTGACCTTAAGATTTGAAAGTTTTCCGTATTTTTTTTTTTTTTCAACGCTACCTAACACATATGTCCACATAAGAGGACAAATGCAACAAGTTTTATTTTTAGCTTCTTTTCCGTCTGTATGTAATTTGTTCTTTATTTATTTAATACATGAGAGGTGAAGCTCCTCCATCAACGACATGACAAGCATTTTCAAATATCGCTTGTAAAGAAAAAAATCAACAAAATATTATAATTTATGTAAACTTTGTATGTCCATTACTATAGCAACAATAACAATGTTGTTGTTATCATTATCATCGCGTTTAGTCATAATCATGATCAGCATTATGCCTACAGAGAGCTCTAGAGACAAATACGTACATAAGGGAGACAAAACTGTGAGAAAGCAAGACCCTAATTGATCTCTATACATATACTGTACTATACAAGTGGAATCACTTCAGACAAATAACACATACACACATGCACTCTTTTTTCTTTTTAATTGTAATTCACTTTCCAGCACAACCAGCCAACTAGGCACAGTCAGCTATTCAGCTTATATTAGCTGACAATGACATGAACCTGCTGTTGCTCTTCAACGTATTTAATTTTTTGTTCCTCTATCACAAAAAAAAAAAACCTCAACCCTACGACAATTTAATAAAAGTAACCAATCATTTGTCAGAGTAAGCATAAAAATAAATTAAAACTTTAATTAACAACAACTGAGGGCTGCTTGGAAAAGATTAAGAAGTTCTGATATACATTATATATGCACAATGCGTAAAGGCCGTGTAAGCAAGTGCAGTAGCAAATTATTCACCTTTTTAAGTTACGATCATAATAAAAAGCTTCACGTCTTAAAAGAAAAAGAAAAAAACGTATAAAAAAATTTAATGTCTGACACAAAAAAAAAAAAAAAAACGATCATTATAGAATTTAATAAGGTTAAATAAGGTTAAATATTTTTCACAATACACTTGGCAGTGGCGGTAATACTTATGAAATTCATAATATACCCAATCAATCAATTGATCAATAGAATCACAAAAAAAAAAAAATTAAAGAGAACGTGCGGTTAAAAGTGAAACTCATTGGCAAAATTTTTAAAGTTTTTTTGATGTGTATAAAAACTTAATGAAAAATATGCGTCTACCACAATATGGTTAATGGGCAATACCTCCGTCGCCTTGTAATACTTTTTCCTTCTTTCTTAGGCAAAGGGTACAACAAAGCATTATGAGTTTTAAAATACTTTTGAAAAGGACGTCTGTCCAAAGTTTCCTCTTGTAATTATCGCATCAGACTCAAAAGCTGAGTCTCAGTCGACTAATATTCGTCCAAGTATCTCTTATAATCAATCTACAGATTAAATTTTTCAGAACTTTTGATGAACTTTTCTTTGAAGCGAAAACCATTACTATTAAGAATGAACCTAAGTATAGAGTGTAAATGGTCTAGTAGACCCGATTATAATATTTTCACTTTTCTATATTACAAAAATTATGCCATCTTTATTGTTTTTTAATGAAATTTTGATTCAAAAATTATCTGCACCTAGTTGGGTCCAGATTAGACTATTTTTAGAATTTTTTCACATTACTCGAAGGCAGTGCAATGACGCCTTTAACGTAAAAGATCGTACATCTCAAGGTCTATATTATGGAAATAAGATATGTGGGACCTTTTCTCAATATTTTCTATAGCACTTGTAAAACTCAGCGTAAAACTCATCATGCAAGTTGATGCGTAAAACATACGCCTATCGTAGATTTGGACGGTACTTACGATTTGCCAAGTTTAGTTTTTTCCTTGTTTTTTTTCTTTTTTTTTTTTAGTAACCATTACAATTAAATACTAGTAAGGTTTAACTGTATAACTGATAAGATTGCAGACTGTACGATTAGATAAAAATTAGAAGTACCCATATAGATAATTTGAATGGAGTGATCCAAAGTACGCGCAACTAAATAAGAGCTTTGCCAATGCAACGAATTGTCAGGCAGAACTTATATTTTGAAAAATCATTAGAGAAAGAGAGTCAAAGTTAAAAAATAAAAATTTTAAGTTTGGCACATGCTATCTATAATAATTACGATATAAAGGATCTTACATTATTTACTTTAATTATTATTTAGTTAATAACAATTTTATACATAATATGCCTTGACCGCTGTCGTGATTATAGTACTTTTGTCTCGAATCAAATTAAACAATTTCTACCAACATATCAAGCAAGGGAAAATATCTCCGATAATAGTATCATAGCATCAAAAAAATTTCCACTATATCAATAAGACAATGGACTATGCAGCCAAATTAATGTTTATGCTTTCTAAATATTTTTACATAACAACTTAAAAGTTCATTTAATTTAGTATCGGTCATTTTCTCTTCTTTTTTTTTTTTTTTTTTAAAATGGAGATATCCTATGTTTATCGTACCATTTACAACACCCCGAAGAAAGCGTCAGAGATCCTAAAAAGTTTATATGTTCAGCATCAATATCTGAATCAATCTAGCCATGTATGTCTGCGCATCCGGCACTCTTGCGGTAGTAAATTTTGTGATATTTACCTGGCTCTTAGTTTCTGCACGCAGATTGCTATTTACAATGAGCAAAGTCGGTCAAGAGCCACGCCCACAATCGACAAAAATCTATTTAACTGCCTCAAAAATTGAGCTATTTAGTTGAAATTTGGTACACATATTTATAATTAGCCCTTCTATGAATTTGGCAAAAATAAATGTAATCAAATTACAGACACGCCCACAATTTAAAAAATAAACCGCACTCAGTATAAAACTCGACTTGAAAGCTGAAACATAATACTTGCACTACTAGGGCGCAATATCACATACCTACCACGCCCACAATTTGTATTTAGTTGTGGAGGGTACTTAAAATTTCGCCTAAGCCAAATTTACTTTTCTTACTCGTTATCTTCTTTATTTCTACGTTTCTGCAACATTTCTACAAAATGTAATGCAAACATTTTAAAAATTAGAACAATAACCGGGTTGTGTTTAATCATCTGGAAGATCAAAGTAAAATTGAAAATACACCCTAATAAGATGAGTAAAACATACACTGACTTGTATCTTCCATTATATGTTGCTCCAATTAACAAACATTTTTACCATATATTCATACTTTTTTGTTTATAAGTTCAATCAATAACATTATTGATCTGAATGAATTTTTAAAAGCTAATATTAGAATAAGAAGTAGTAACGCGAAAAGAACAATCGTTAAAAACGTTCCTATAAGAGAAGACGAAGAAAAAGAAGGAATAGTTCGTTGACTTGATTGTTAAGACACTCCACTCTATACATATTAACCCTTGTCACGTACAACTGTTAACGTATAGTGGTGAAGCTTTTTTAACGTAGCTTGACCTGTCGTGCTTTTCACTAAATTTTATAAGATAAATAATATGGATGGGAACGTGCTAAACGTTGAATAAGAACATTAACTGCATCATTACTTGTTATTAAAATCACCCCATGCGCTTCGGTTAAAAACATTAAAATCGGAATCGATCATGTCCGTCTGCTATTTGAACGCTCCTCCAGCCACAAATGTAGGTACATATACTATTTTACTTTTTGAAAGCGGATTGCTATTTAAACTGAGTAAAATGGATCAAGTGCCACGCCCACAATCAACAAAAATCTATCTAACAGCCACAATTTACGGTATTCAATTAATGTGCCAAAAATTGTTAGGGTCGAATGAAGGCACGCCCACAATTTACAAAAACTCTTAATTGACACAGATACCGACTTCTTAGTTGATACGTAATGCATAAAATATAGAAGAAATTATCAGGTACCTGTCACGCCCTCTTTTTACATATACTTGTGAAAGGGTATTTAAGATTTGTCCTCATTCAAATATAGATTTTTTACGACGCACTGTAAACATTTCGGTTCATTATTCATTCAAAGCGGAACTTATTGCGAACGTGTTTAGGAATAAAAACTTTGAGCAGAACTTTTCCCTCAAACACTGTTCTTATTAAGACATAAAATTGCACATTATGGAAATAAGGGAAAAGTGGACAATACTTGTAAAACAAAAACAAAATAGGGAAACAAATAAGCGAAAAATATGCTTGATAGTTAAGCTAAAGAATCACACGCAGACATAAAAAGTTGCAATAAAAACGCACCACAAAACTCTGTAAAACTAAACAATAAATATCAAGCTGCACTTCTATCATTGTTACCTTTTACGTGGATCCCCTCAAACAGGGTTAAATATAAGGGCCTGTCTACCTCTCAATGACATTTGTTCATGTTCCTGTTCCTGTTCCTATTTTTCATCCCATGCACATAATTATTTAAATGCATTATAAAGTGCGATCAAAAAGGTGAGTGTTGCATGACCAGATCTTTTTGGAAAATATGCCATACAAACGTATTAATATTGACATATGACTGGCTCGCATATTTCTCCTGGTAAATGCAATAACTAAAAAAACTCTTTTTATGGCTTGCCCCTCGCACAAATGGTTTATTTAAAAACAACTTGTGCTGTCTTGTTGTACATGCCAGCCGAAGGCGCCTAACACAAATGAAATGATCAGAATGAATGACAAAAGATATAAAAACTGACTAAAAGGGAGAACTATGGTATGGCGTGGTGTGGAATGGTGTAGTAACTCCTTATATAGCACTTTGTACAAACTTTAACTGAATGGTAAATAATGAAAAAGACAAATGAAAATGTTAAAGTTGGTTATACGCGATTATTTAACACCCTACACCACTTAGTTCTACAAAGTGTGCGGTAATTATTGTATACAGCAGCATACACACGCGAAGTATTGTCAAATAAATCCCTTCGTGAAATATCGTTATGTGACGGAGCGTTCAAAAAATTAACCTCAAATATTGTCCCAACTAACTACTCTTTACGGATTTTTGTCAAAAAATATCAAAAATTGCAATTTTTTACCCCACAAAGACTTTCATTATAATATAACCTTAAATGAGGTCCGATCCGGTCCATTTTCAAAAAAATTTCGCTGTGGATAAATACATATCCTGGTACCAAATTTCACAGAAGCATCTAAAAAAATACGATTTACATGTCGCGCACAAATTTACTTTAATTAAATCGATTCAGATTTTGATTCTGAATTGATCGGTTTAACTGAAGTTAGGTGCGGCATTCGCCGTTTGGAAGTTACAAACATCCGCACAAACTTAATATGCCCGTTGCCACAATTGGTGCCGGGTATAAAGAAACAATCTAGAAACCAATTTTCCTCAACTTAATGATAAATAATCATGACCATGAATATAACTGCATAGAATAGTTATGACATTGTGTGGTAATGTGTATTCGATATCACTGTAAAAGAACAACAATAAATGGGTGTGAACCCTTGTCAGCTCAAAACTAAAATAACTCAACCCAACCCAACTAAAGTAGATCCTTCTCGGATTTAGTATTTATCTAAAATTACAAGAGAAACTTCAAAATTTATTAAGTAGGTAATGTAAGAATACTTATCTATCGAGAACGGATGCCAGTTAAGCATATTTACAGATTTCTTTATTTTTATTTTCATTTTTCTTATCCAATACTGTTACAGGCCTTATCAAAAATTAACTATATAGGCTTTCGTATAAAATCTCTCAACAACAGTACCAACAACAAAGTCACCCATTATAAAATGGACAACAAAACAAAAAAAAAAAAACTGGTATGCTGAGGCATACTGTGAGGAATGCCACCACTTAACAAATGTGACTGGGTTGCAAAAATATACAATTGGTTCCATAGAAACAAAACGCGCGCAACTTCTCACACAATCGGCACTATCTCTTCCTCTCTCCCATGATCGCAGCCTATGTCATCTATATACATATATAAACATTGCTACATGGGCCGCATGATTATTACAGTAATGATTGGCTCGCTTTGTTCTTGCGTAAGGATGATTGGTATGCGTAAATTTTTTAACATACTTTGTACATACACCCATACTTTGAGTTCAAGCAGCCACTCTTTCGCTATTATCGTTCATTGTGTACACTTCGAGTTAAATTTGATAACAGTTCCGGATTAATTGTTAAAGTACTGTAAACAAGTAAGAAAAGTAAATTTGGCTTAGGTCAAATCTTAAATACCCTCCACATCTACATATAAATAGAAGGCGTGATTAAATGATTCTTATAGTGTATGTATGTGCATAACGCATCAACTTCTTACAAGTCCAGTGTTACGTTAAATACGGTTTCTTGTAAATTGTGAGCGTATCTGTTATTCGACCACGACCATTTTTGCCACATCGATTAATAGTGTAATTATAAAAATATGTACTAAATTTCAACATTGCCGCTTAATTTTTGTGGTAGATAAATAGAGTTTTGCTGATTATGGGCGTGGCTCTTGACCGATTTTGCCAACTTCAAATATGGATCTGCGTGCAGATCTACTACACTACAAATTTCAGCTCAATATCCCAAAATTGACGAAAGAATGTCAAAGTTAGACGGACATACCGACATACTAGTCTAGATCGACTTAGTTTTTGATACTGATCAAGAACATGCAAGCTCCTCTAATAAAAAAAAATTTTTTTTATTAATTTCATTGCTGAGCTAAGCGTCATTCATTGCTTCTATGTTATAGAAATATAATAGCCAAGGTTTAATCAACCCTTATGAAAACTTTTATTATTATGCTACAATATTATCTGTCCCAAACAACATTATTTTTATACCAAGAAGTTTCAGAAAAGGCCACCCGTAGTTGAGTTCTTTTTTTGTTAAATTAACATATTTGTCTCCAACATTCCCTCCTTCGTTTAAGCGTCACAGATTGACACTTCTCAAAAGTTACGCTGTGTTGAGTACGCTTTAGTAGCTGAGAGGAGATAATGGAAAAGTTGAAGGTGGCTCTGATGGTTTACCGAAAAAGGATATAAAAACTGTTTCGACGATTGCATCAAGCGTTTAGAAAAGGATAAAAACAATTTTTATGAATAAAATTCTTGGTCACGGTGCTATACCCTCAGCTTTAAAATGGTGGCAGAGTTTTTTCTCTCCTCTCACGCTTTACAGCAAAATCTGAAAGTACTATAAAATATACCATAACAAAAAAACCGTGTGAATTTTATTTGACACCAAAAATTTGTCTACGTTAGTAAGAGTTGAAAACTTTGTCAGGTGACTGATATACTCGTATTTATTCCGTTGATTGGCTGCTTTGTTGCCCCAAATTTTGTGCATTTTGTAGTGGCAGCTAAGACGGAGCTGAAGTTATGTTTCGCTTTCAGCGATCCTGCAGAGTACAGCGCGGTTTTGTTTTTAAACCAACCCAATATACTTGTATGTCACATCGATACTAATGAACCTAAGATGTGGAGCATGCAACCAATAATCAACTGACGGTAATTTTTCTTGCAGTTTGGCCAGTTTTTCAACTCTGTTTATTACAACAACACGCTTACTATCAGTTATAATAAATAAAGTCACGTGTTTGATCAAATGTTTATTACATACATCAATGCATCATTCCATGAATGCTTAAAAGGAATTGTTATCAAATTAGATACAGCGCTACAATGCTTTGGCTTCCTTTTTTTTTTTTTATAATTGAATTTGTCGCCACCAAAAAGAAAAAAATTCAGAATTTTCTCCGAAATTAAAGATTTAAAAAAAGTGCACTTGCGGTAATTATTTACTAATAAAAAAGACAACACAGCTTTTAAGAGGAGCATACTTTACGAGACGAACAGGTTTTCAAATACAGTGTGTACATAAATTTAATCATCACCTAGAATTGAAAGCTGTTAAAAAATTACAAAAACAACGCGATTTTATTTAGACTTAAAGCATGTATGTCTGAATAACTTCCGCATTCAAAGAATGTTGCATTTTTTTTTTATTTGTTAATTATCGCCTGTACAACAATAGAATCTCTATTGAAAATGCACTAAATAAATATGACTGGCAAGATCGGATACCAGACACGCCCACAAGTGCTCAAAAACGCTTTTGTGCAGGATTTGATATGGAAGGAAGATATGTATTAAAAGGCATAGTCAGGTACTTTCCAAGCCCACTTTTCGTTTATAGATATGAAGGGTGATCCAAGTCAAATTATATTATATTGCTATCCAATCCAATACTGCTACACCGTGTGGGGTCTGCCAGCTTTCCAAACGAGTCACAGGTTGTCACAAGTTGATGATAAGTATCATATAAACGTATATGTATTAATTGAATGTGAAAGAAAAGAAAACATCGATTAGTGTAAAACTCGACTAGACAAACAATTGTAAATATAGCCACAAGACAGTCTGTCTACGTTTTATTGCTCCATGGGTATGTGGATCTCCATGCAACACTGAGTACAAAGTTATGGTATATGCGTGCGTGCGTTCGCTTAAAGCAATAACAATGAAAAGAAAATAATCTCATTGTGGCCCCGAGTTATGAGTCTAACATTGAAAGTGGCAGAACAAGCCACAAAAAACAATGCTGTAGTACCTTACACATTGATTCATTGATAGTTCGAGACGTACATGACGACATTTCATACACAACATTTAAGAAGAATGAAATAAGAAAATAACCGCGAAAAATATAATGTTTAGCGTTCTAAACAAAAAACAACTTGGACTCGAATATGAAATGAAATGGAAATTTCATTTAAACACTCATATACACACACAAACACATTCTCACTAATGAAAGAGAAAATTAACGAGGCAGAAACGATAATTGAAATATTTAAAGAAAAGAGAGCCAAATACATGAACGTTTCATTAGAAGCGAAAATAGAAAAAATCATTTCGTTTATAATCCACTTCAGACAGCATTTTTATTAGAAATCTTCGGCGAAATATGTAAATAACGTAGTCTTGAAGCCTTTATAATAAGCTACAAGTATAAAACTTATTTTAGCTTAAGCCAAATCTAAAATACATATAAATCGTGGGCGTGACAGGTACCTAATTACGCCTAATAGTACGTTATGTGTCAACAACGCCAAAGGAGGTGTTTTGTAAATTTTGGGCGTCTCTACTATCCGACCACTCCCATTTTTGGCATATCTACAGATGGGATATGCGTACAAAATTTCAAATTTAGGATAGATTTTTATCAATTGTTGGCGTGACGTGGGCGTCCCATTTTGTCTAATTTAAAAAAGCAGAAAACAAGAATATTTGTAAATTTTTTTAGCTAATGTATCAAAATTTACGACCGTGATTTCGTTTCAAAGGGATTTGCTGAGAACGACTCAAATTTTGATGCTGATCAAGAATATATATATATGTGTGTATATAGGGTCTTTCAAGTGCCATATTCAATTTTTTCTTAAAAAGATTTAAAAGAGAATCAAAATATGAATCGATTTAACCATGTCTGTCTGTCCATCCAAATTTGTGCGCGAGCTACAAGTCGCGCTTTTTGAGATATTTCGATAAAATTTTGTTCAAGTATTGTCCCACAATGGAATTTTATTGTAAATGGACTGGATCGCACCATTCTTAGAACCTCTCCCCAGTCCTACTATAACGGAAGGCTTTATATAACAAAAAATCGCAATTCTTGATATTTTTTGACAACATTTGGTAAAAAATAGTTCATTAATTTTATATTTGGCTATGCCAAAGTTGGATCCTATCCGACTATTTTTTCATAAAGTTTTTTTATATACAGATACAACCAAGCTGATTGTAGCTTAATTTAAGCAGCTAAGTGTTGTGGGTATTAAATGGTCAGGCTTGACCGACTATAAAAATTTTACGTGTTTTTTATGATAAGTTTGTTAAGCGCAGTCCAATGGATAAATTCTTGGGCTTACTAGTGAGAATACGTAGAACAGCTTCAGAACCGCTGCTGTAACCCAAGTGGTTACAATAATTGCCATAATTTGAATAATTTAACAAAAATATGAAAACCATCAAGGCCCTCCTCTCACTCTCCCACCGTCATAGGTGTTTATGTCGACATGATTATTAATTTCACACAATTCCATTTAGTATCACAATCATTATACACATCGTCATAATTATCCTCATAACCGACAATGAGAAAAAGTACCCATTAACTCTTGCTGCTGTTTTTATTATCTTTCTAATGGTTTTTTGTTAAATTTTTTTTTATTTTTTGGCTGTTGTTTATTTTGAGTTGAAAAGTAACATCTTGTAATATTTTTTTGTTTGTTTTTGTTTTTTTGTTTTTTTTTTGCTAAGCTAGATGCGAGTGTTTACGTAATGTTGTAGACGTTTGATTGTTTATCTGATTTTTGGCTATATTTGCATACATTAGCACACATTAACGCCAACATCTATAACATGCCACACTGCGTCCAATCCAATCCCATACATTACGCTACATTGCTACATACCCTACGAAATGTGGGTGTACAGCATTTTCAAGTGATTTATATGAAAAATTAAGAAGGAAATTGAGTTTGTTTGTGCTAATGATATGCTGCGTGGAAACCAGAGCCGCTCTGTCATAATGTTGAAATATTGAACAAAAGAATTTTTAGATTTAGATGAATTTTAATAAAATCTCAACTGCAATAATCCGATTACTGCGAGTGTGCTAATCCATTGGATTGCTAGAGTAGGTTTCACCTCCAGTTTGGACAGCTAGAAAACCTTTAAACTTCTCTACCTCGATTTTCGGTTACCTAGTTAATAGAGTCCCTACCACTGCAGTTTATTAGTGCTTTTTCTCATCCTTTCTATCATTTTCGGTACACGCTTGACGCTTTTTTTCACATATCGCAAATGGAATGTTATATGGTGACGAAGTGTAGAGTAACAGTATTCATAATAACTGCATTGTAATGCAGTAGAGCAATGTACTCTGAAAGAGTTAAGTGCACACATATGTGTGCATTATTCTTAACAACATATAAGCGCGAGTACGAGTATTTTTAATATTTGCCCAGCGCTTAAGCTTGCGTTTACAACAAAAAGTTGCTGCTAATCAACGGCTCGTATACTTTATATGCAATATGTAGACACACACTACGGGCCTTATCGTATACTAGCATAGTTTTGTTTTTAAATGCCGAATCACCAGTGAACAGTGAAATCAATTCAGCAGAGCGGTATGTTTTGACCTGAGGAGTGTTGGTAACAACAAGGATTTGTATAGTCTAAGCTAAAAATGAACCAAATAATTACTTGCGATCAAGCAGTTTTCCATTACTGTAGACACTAATCGCCTCCTAATACTAATTCCTATAAGCGTAGATGTCTACGGCACAGCGAGGCTCAATTCTTGCGACCAACCACGAGTTGAGAAATTTCGACCTTTTCACACACTTTCATTAGGAGTGCGCACATTCTTTCAGCGCGTTGGAATTATTATATTGCTCACTCAGATGGACGATAGTTTGCTCCATAAAAATTACAAAATCGTCTATAAGTTGCGCAAATGGACAACTTAGCGTTATTCAAGCGGGAGGATTATATATATTAAGCAGTATGTTCTGTATAACATCTCATTTAACAGCTGGTTAACCCAGTTAACCCTTTAGTAAGTAAGTGATATGTAATCAAAAAAAAGTATCCTTCATATGATAAAAAGTTTTTACATTTTAATACAAGTAATGCTTCTTAATGAAAAGTTTCTAATGACCGTTTACTTCGCTAACTTAAGTTTTAAATAAAATTCGTGTGTCTCTAACATTGTTAGATTGAGTGACTCCAACATTGTTACATGTGTCTTTTAATTTTCTACATAAGATGGAGTTAATCTGTACGTAAGGAACAATAATACTACAACGTGTTGTAAAAAATATAGTCAAACATCTGGCAACACAATAATCAACATATATTGTACATACATGTATACAAGTTTTTACATGAACATTTTTATCTATTTTTTTTAATATTTTTTTTTTACACATTTTCAACAATTGGAGCAATGACACTTTTCTCTAGACAAGAGTTACTCAAATTTTCTTTCATTACAGTCACACAAGTAAATATTGATACATTTTCTATTTGTATATATTATGTGTATGTACACATTACACATTCAAATCATGCATAGACTACAATGTCAAAACGACATAACACATTACAATGTTGTTGTACATTACATTATTACATACTTAGTCGCTTCTCCTATTTAACATAAGTTGATTCAGCAACAACTGATTGTTTGTAAAATATGCATGCATTGTATGTGTTCATATTTTTATACATTATATATGTATAATAATAACTAATAAACAAGTGAAAATAAGCTTAGCTTAGGCCAAATCTACGCACAAACAGTGGGCGTGGCAGATACTTTATTATTACTTTGTTAAGTTTAAAGTCGACTTCTTCGCTGAATACGATTTATGTAAATTATGGGAGTGTCTGTTATGATACCACACCCATTTTTGGCACATCAATGTATGGGGTAATTATAAATATGTGTGGACTATTTTTTGCAGCAGATAAATTGTGGAAGTGGCCCTAAACCGATATTTCCCAATGTATATAGCGATCTGCTTGCAGAAAGTAAAAGTATTTATATAAAATTTCAGCTCAACATTTCAATATGTACGTTAGTGAGGGTGCCAACAACAGACGGATACACGGACATAAATGTCTAGTACGATTCCGTTTTTGATATACATACGAGTATTTACTTTGTTGGGTCTCTGAAGTCTCTTTTTCTAAGTGTTGCAAACGGAATAACAAAGTTGGAGATTTTATATATATCTCTGTATGTTATATGGAGGGTACGTATAAAATAATTTACACGCTATTATTGCGAGACGATGCTGTTTTATGCCCTTACTACCACTGGAGTGCAAATGATTGGTGTTCAAAGCAAGAGTCTGTCAGACAGTCCGCATCAAATTTTAATTTTACTTAATTACGTATGATTGTATGTACGTGCTTACATATGTATATTCTTTATGTATAAGTTTCTCTGCATACAATTATTATACAAACCATAATCAACATCTTCTTCTTCTTCTTCTCTTTCTTATGCTTTTTGTATGTATCGTTCAAGTGCATTTAATTTTATTGTACATAAAGTTTTATCAACTAACTCAACTCATAGTGAAACTTGCACTTTACCAACCAATCAACTGAAGAGGGAGAGATGTTGTAAAGTACAAAAACAACAAAAAAGTGTCACTGCAGTGTCGTCTCCACTTAACTGGGGACAGTTAGACACCGCCACTAAATATGAGTAAACATAAAAGTGGAACATAAAGTGAAATTATTTTATTTAGTTAATGATAAAATTATGTGTCCCCACATAGTTGGTTTATACAAAACCTACCTAGTGCAACATAGACTACGTGGCATTGCCAAATCCATTTAAGCGAACTTTAACACAATGAAGTGCGCTTTCAAAGGTTCTCTCAACAAAACTTTTCCAAAATATTGTACTCATAACATACAGTTTGTATTGTTGAGACGGTGAGTTTTTTTTTTTTAAAGGTACAACTTTTAGTGCACAACCTTGTGCATAGTCAACCCTACAATAATATACGAATTTAAGGCATTTTGAGAGGTCTTACACTTCATGGGTAAAATTTCACTTACCCTCCACATAAGTTTGTGATTCATTCCATTTGCAACACATAGAAGAAGGCATCAAGAGATCCTACAAAGTATTGATATTCTTGATCTGCATCAAAAACTTTGTCGATCTAGACACGTATGTCCGTTCGTCCGCATGTCTTTCTGTTGTTGGCATTCTAACGACTTGCTAGCTTATCCGTAATACAAATCGAACCTACAAACTCTCGTTTTGATTTTTACATAGCATTGGTATTTCTCTCTTTATCCTTTTCTATCACTGTTTGCTAATTTAATAAAAAAAAAATCTCAAAGCAAAGTATTTGTTCAATGTCAAGTGTCAATTATGTTTCGACTTTGATGTCTACAATGAGGATGATAAGACATGTTTAATACTCTCCATAGCAACTTCATATCGACACAAATGATCTCGCCTTAAACAGCGTCTTAAGACTTTTCTTTATTAAAGGAAAATCTTTAAGCCTTTAAGAAACATACACATCTGACAGTACCAATCGTGGACGGAATTCTTGAACCGCTTTCTAAAAATCAGCAAAAAATCAAGCCATAAAAACAAAAATGTAATTGAGAAGAAACGAAAAGTCAGCATCACCACCAACACTCCTTCTTAGTCAAGTTGGCAAATTATGCCACAACTTCCTGCCATATGTGATATTTTAGTAGTTTAGCCCGCCAGGAGTTATTTGTACGTATAATAAACCTTAACTTAACTTAACGTTAGCACAACAAAGATGTGCTTCATTTGCAATGAAATATGATGGATGCAGCACAACATGGAAACTTTTAACACGCGTGGGTAAAGTTTTATTTTTGTTTTTATTTTATTTTTATTTTCATTTTTATTTCACTCTCATGCCACATCTTTTGTACGCCATGTGCTCTTCACACAATATGTGCGAAATGTTAACTGTATTTATTATTTATTGAAATTTCATAAGAAATCTGTGCGCAAGCCTTAAAAACACGTTGAGAGAAACAATAAAATAATTAACAAATAATTTGCAACAAAAGCAACAGCGGAAACCATTAAAAGAGAAAACAAATAAAATTGGTATCCCTACCGACAGACACTTCACTTTTAACTCCAAACATTTGAATTTTACCCAACTGACTGAATGTAGTAGACACAGTACAGCGGACCAAGAAAAGTTCCTTTGCAACGTGACATCCTAACACAATTAATTTAAAAAAGATTAAAAATCTCTTAAATTTTGAATTTGAAATGGTACCCTTTGCTTTTATAACCTTTAAGGCCCTTCTTGACATTAACTCCACTAATGTTTTGCCAGCATCTTTATTTACATTTTCTGTTCTCTCATATTCCTTGAGGACACATCGTCATGCTATCACCCCCGAATTTTACTGCATTAGAAAATCTAGTAAATCTTCCCTTAATCTTCGTCATTTATGTAATGAACTCCAGCGTATTTCTCTCCGAAAAGAAAAACAAGCAAGAAAGCAAAATTTGGCTCAGGTCAATCTTAAACACCCTCCACAACTACATGTTGTGGGCGTAGAAGTATCTATACAAAATTTCAGCTCAATGTCTAAAATTTATGATCGTGAGAGTGCCAACAACAGATTTTCGATGATCGTCAGTTATTACTTGTATACTTTGTAGGGCCTATGACGCTTCCTTCTGGGTGTTGCAAATGGAATGACAAACTTAGTATACCCTCATCTTATGTGAAGGATACAAAAAACAATATGAAAACTTGATTCTTTGTCGTATAACAAAACCTTTGGCACAAATTCAGATAAGTTTCGCCCACAATGCATCAAAGAAAAGACCTTTTTACTGATTTTGATTTATTCAGGAATATAGAAGCAAAAAAATACATTTGGCTTAGATCAAATCTTAAATAAGCTCCATATTTATACGCAAGAAGTGGGCATGGCAGGCCCCTAGTAATAACTCATGTAATATGCATCAGCTTACATGTCGGAATAAAGTTTTTCATATATTGTGGGCGTATTGTTATGCCACTCTGACCATTTTTGACACATTCAAATTCATACCTAATTGTTTATGGCTGATAGATAAGATTGTGGCCGACTTTCACTTTATGCTGATCAAGTATACAAGTATTTTATAGAATCCCTGACGCCTTCTTCTGGGTATTGTAAATGGAATGACAAACTTAGTGTACCCCGCTGTATCTAGGTTGAAAGGTATAACAAGCGCATGTTATATCTTTGTGTATTGTGGGTATTGAAAATGGACACAAAAAGTTTTGTATTTTACAACAACAATAATAATAATAACAATAACAACAATGCAAACAAAACCATTATATGGTACATGGGAAACGCGTATTGTTTCAAAGCAAAGATTTACTACAAGTGTTAACATTAATTTTGACTCAAACATATTTACATATGTCGTTGTTGTTGTTGTTTTTCCGCTTTTGCTGCTTTTTTACGACCGATCTCAGAAAAGCTGCCTTCCTAAACACCAAATGCGCCACAATAAATGCATCATATGCATTTTTACCTTCTTGGATCGTTGCTTTTAATAGTATGAAGAACCTTAATACTGCAACAAAACAAAACTGGCGTTTACGATTACAGTCAATGCTGTAATCACGCTGTTGTCAACTTTTTACCTTTATCGGCAAGTGAGTCATCAAACAATGATTGTTGGCAGTCTCTCAACCTTCATTTTGAATAATGCATACATATATATATATATATACGTATATCTGAATAATGCAAGGAAAAAAGCATTACAATGCTGTTGGTTTTTTTTAAAGCGAATTTTAATACATTTAACAGCACATAAACCACCCTCTTTATGTCCATCGCTTAAGAATGGTGTGAAATATTTATATGAAAAACATTTTTTTTTTATTATTTGTTCTTAAGTATCAAATGTTCACAAACGTACGTTTTGTTTAAATATTGATGCATTGTTTGTGTTTACCATCCATCTTTTAATAACACGTAACTATATAAATGTATTATACTCATATTACAGAAATTTGATTAGTGCTTCATTTTAGATTTAACGGCATCAATTTCATTATTTGTGTGCAGAGTATACCAGGAATTGAATTTTCCCAGCACACATCGTATTTATATAATATTATATTAAAAATAAATCCAGAAATTCATTCAAGAAATAATAGAGAAGTGACAGATGTTTACCTCTTGCCTGCTTAGGAGCATAATTTTAGTATTTTTTGAATTTAATGCCATTAAAACTCTGTACACCTGTGTCATATTATGTACTCTTTACATTCTCCAGGAGTCGATATTGAAATTGGGCACCATGATTCCATTTACTATAAATAAGATGAAATTTATTTCAATCGGACGATGTTTTCTGTGTTGCCCCTTTCGGGGTCAATTTTAACAAGGCTACAGCAACTACTATAAGCACTTCTGTGAGCCCAGCGCTCTCCTATACCTGCTAATCTAAAATTATTAAATAAAACTATTACAATTATAAGAATAAATTTTAAAATGAAACTTTGAAACTGTTATACTACAAAACTGTTATACTCTCAAAACTGTTATACATACATTTATTTCAGTTAAACTAATGCTATTCCTATATAAAGTTGTATAACACTTTTTTATACCCTCCACCTTAGGGAAGAGGGCATATTCATTTTGCTCATCCATTTACAACACATTGAAGGAAGCCTCGGAGACACCACAAACCATATATATTCTTAATCAGCATGAAAAGAGAAATCGTTTGAGACACGTTCGTTCGTGTGTCTGTGTGTCCGTCTGTTGTTGGCACTCTCACGATCGAGATATCAAATTGAAACTTGGCACAATTATTCTTAGTTTAATTTCGCTGTTTCGTATTGATTTTGGGCAAAATCGGTTAAGAGACACGCCCACAATAAACGAAAATCTCAACCTACCTCGAAAAAATTGTATCTTTAAAAAATTATATATCTCACAATACTATGCCTATCAAGTTGAAATTTGGTATATATATGAGTGGTACCGTTATCCAACATTGTGCTAAAAATGGCGTGATTGAATAACGCAAACGCCTATAGTTTAAAAAAACAGTATTTGCGTAAGTACATGAAATAGTCATATACATAAATATGGCAATAGGAACTTATTTTTTAGAGGATTATAAAAGGGGGAGGGTATTTAAGCTTCGGTTTTAATCGAACTTCTCTATCTTGTTTAATATAAAATTTGCATATCGTTTGTCTGCAATAGCAGAGCAACACTTCACACACAGCTACCATATGCAACAAAATGTAAAAATATTCCCTTGTTTATAAGGAAATCAAATTTTCTTCCAATATGAATTTTTTTTTTAAATTGTTTACAGGCCACAAAAAATGTTTGGCATTTCGACATACTTTCTTTTCTGCTTTCATTTTTTAAAATTATTATTTATTTATGTTAAACACATTTCAATACAATAACATAATAACGTAACACATAAGCATAACCACATTGCTTTCGAATCATGTATCACCTTATCCAAACCTTTATGCAACGGCGGGGAAGAGTCATCTGAATCAACTTTGAAGAATGAGTCCATCTCGAATAGATGTCTATCGGTCATGGGGTCTGAGGTGTGCAGCTATGTGGATATCAAGCTAATCAAATTATGGCTATTCATGATTTTGACTTTTAATCGTTATAAATAACTAGACCCTGTTAATAATCAAATATGTAGCAACAACAATAAATATCATGTTAGTAAAAAATTGTTTACTTGTTTAGTTGTTTATACAGTTTATGTGTATAAGGTACGTAAGTATCTAATTGAGAGAAATTTTTCTCTTTCACACACTCAAGTGAGTTTATTGGTTTCGTTTCGACTGACTTCTGATTCATTTCACTTATCACAATAAATGATTAACAAAATCGCAGTTTAGTAAAGCGTTTGGTGTTTTGTGTCATTAAAATTTCTCGGAAATTGTTCAGAGTTGCTGTTAATTATGAAGTGTGAAGAACAATTTTTAATGCTCCCTAAGACGAGGAGATATAAAATTTTCTGTTCCGTTTGTAAAACTCACAAGAAAACGTCAGAGAATCTACAAAATATGTACAAACTTAATCAGCATTAAATTCTGAGTTGATATAGACATGTCCGTCCGTGCGTCTATCTATTTGAAAGTTTATGGTCATAAATCTTGAGATCTGTAAAAAGATTTTACTTTAAATTAGATGAAATCCGACAAGTGCCACGCCCAAAATCGTTAAAAATGTATTTATCAGTCACAAAGATGTTCCCATGAATTTACAATAAAATTTAGCACATCCATCTGGGCTAAATACAGGAGGGGTTGAACAGCAGGCACGCCCACAATTTACGAAAAGTATTACACAGCTTCTTAATTGATTAATTGAAATACCTGCATAACTTGTATATCGAGGGTACGTAGGGGGTGCTTAAGATGTCTCCTAAATCAAATTTAGTTTATTTACTTGTTTTTGTTTTGTGTCATATTTTCGCATACATATGAAGGTTTTTATCAAGTTACGTGTTTCAGTTCATTTAGTTTAATTAGTTACCGTTTTTACACATTAACAATTTTTGTGAACTTGTATGTAAAGAAAAACTGGTAACTGGTTAAAAAATGATTCAACTACAGTGAAATAGTAGCGAACAAAAGTCATATATGGGAACATTGCTGAGAACTTCATTACTTGAAAAATCTTTTTACAATATTTTTATCACTCAATATGTGCGTAAATAATTATCAAGACTGTATTTTTCTTACTTTAAGTTTTTCTTTTGTTGTTTATATGGCTACAAAATAAAAGTATTTTATACTTAAAATCAATGTACGTACAAGATTATAAACAATAAACAGGCCAAGACATTCATCACAATTATTTACATTCGCTTGACGCACATGCATCTACGTATACGTATAGAGTAATAGAGTAATAGAGTAATACAATTTGGCCTTCAATTGTGTTAACGATAAGTAGGTTTCCTCCTATAAATTTTGTATAAGAAAAACAAGAAAATATTTTACCAGACAATAAATCACAAACCAATTATTTTCTTAAGTTCATCTTCTGCACAATATATGATACAATACAACAAGTACAAGAACTAAATATGGCTTGGAGGCTAAATCATAAATACCCTGCGTCTCCACATATAAACAGAGAGCGCGGCAAGTAGCTGATTGCGTTTTTTAATATATTTTATAAAAAGGGTGTTTTTTTAAGAGGTTGCCGATTTAAAATTTGAATAAAACACATGAAATAGCCAATTTTTTTCTTCATTTGGTAGGTAATTTCTTGGCATTTAACATTTGAACACAATTTCCGGCATAAACCAAAGACCTCACGTATCCCCACAAGAAGTAATCAAATCGCATGTACGCGGAGGCCAATTCATTGGTCCATTTTTTGAAATAATGTTGTCGTTAAAATGTCCCCTCAATAAATCGATTGTTTCGGTGGCAGTATGGCAAGTGGCACCGCCTTGTTGAAACCACCTTTCATCCACATCCATTTCTTGAAGATGGAAGATTTGGCATTATGGTTATTATGCGTTATCAAACAACTCGAATGTCACGCTGATACGTGCGGGCGAGATGGAATATTTATAAGTATGTGTATCAAAATTCAACTTCAACTTTTGCCTTCTTTTGCCCCATTTAAAAATACAGTGAATTGTCTATAAAAAAAACCTACTACAAGACTTTGTGCGATATCCAACACCTCCTTGTGGGTGTTGCAAAGGGAATAGCAAACTTAGTATATCTCATCATCAGGGTGGAGAGTATGACAATATAAAGTTTAACCGATACACCTGATTTTTTGATATTAAACTTAATGCTTGTGTATATTTTTCTTATCGCCATGTACTCTTTTTGGGGTTTTTGTTTAATTTTTTTTATTGCATCACTTTAATTGTCAAGGTACATCATTTCGAAATATATATAAAGGTTTCGTAGAGGAGATAAGTTGACAGAAAATTTGCTTTTGGGGCGAAATTATGCATATGTTGTAAGACCGAAAAGGGAGTTTCGTAAGGTTTCGTAATATTTTGAATAAAACAAGTTTATTTTATTTTCAACACTTCAACACCATTGTCACTAAACAGCAACAACTCTTTAAAGAGTGAAGTCACCCTGAGCTTCAATCTTCTGCGCTAATGCTCCCACGCAACGTGACTTAAGCTTTCCTTCGCATATCCTTTTAACTGAATCATTTATAAACGATAAATTTTTATATAACGAACTGTAACAAAATTGTTGTATCACGAATTTTTCTATTCCCCCTTGAACAAAGTGAAAGTGAGGAAAAACGTTTATTTAAAATTGTATAAGAAAACATTATTGTGTTCTTTCTCCTTTCATTTAATTGTTGTAATAAGCAGGAAGTGTAATACATTTGGTTGATGCTGAAATGTCAAGCTTACGAGCACTGTATAATAAAAGTTAATTAAATTAATTTGGTTTTTATTTTTATATCCATTATGATATATATATATGGGGGTATAGATAACTTTGGCAAAACGTTTGCAATACTCAAAGGAGGCGTCGGAGACCCCTCAAAGTATATATCTCCGATATTGAGTCGATCTAACCATGTCTGTCCGTTCGACTGTCGGTCGTTTACTTTAAGCAGATTCTTTTAGTGTGACGCAGATTGCTATTTAGGTCAGGAACCACGCCCACAACTTTAAATTTACAATTAACTTATCCATCGATGTACTAAAAGTGGGCGTGTTGGGATTACAGACACGTCCACAATCGACAGAAAGGGATTTATGTGCCATAAAAATTTATCCATGAATTTTAAATACACATTTATAGTTATCGCATCCATCGGTGTGCCAAAAATGAGCGTGGTCGAATAAGAAACACGCTCACAATTTACAAAAAAAACCATATTTAACGTAACACTCGTCTTGTAAGTTGATGCGTAATACATATAAAATGCTTAATCAAGTACCTGCGACGCCTACTGTTTATATGTAGATAGGGAAGGCATTTAAGATTTGGCTTAAGCCAAATTTAGTTTTCTTATTTGTTTTTACTTGCTATAAATTAATACATTTTACATGTACATCTTATAAGATGGAACTACACATACATATGCACTAGAAAGCACTTTAAGCGAGTATGATGTTAGAAGAATATTTTGCTAATTAAACCTCATTAAAGAAAATTGAACTTCCCACCACATAGGGAAACATATTTTGCGTCAATTTTGATTCTTGTCCCACAATAATAACCGAGGTGACGGAATGTTTACCCAAAGCGTGTAAAAATCACTTTTCAGGTTTTACAAATCATAACGGCTTATTTTCCTAAATTCCAACCTTAACATTCATAAAGTTGTGCTTGAGACTTAATCGTCCCATTGATATTAAATTCATATATTTTGTCTTTATGTCAATTCATGAAAGTAATGGTTGCAAATACTTTTATAAGGGTTGCAAACGTTATTATAAAATACATACTCTCTCTCTCAAACACTCGTTACAGTAAATCTTCTCGCTTCTTGTTAAAAGGAAACCACCCGCAAAAGATTTGTAATTGCACTTTCCAACCAACGATGAGTCATACTAACGTGAACAGCAACTATTTTTGGGGTGGTTGATTTAATTATGTTGTTTGATGTTTCTTTAAGTATTTAATACAAGATAAGATTTTATTCAACATGTTTATAACTAGTGAAGAAAGTTGAAATAATGCCAAGGTTGACAATTAGAACTAAAAATATTTTTCTACAAATTGAGTTGAAGGTGATCAAACATATTTTGCACCCTATTGAGACGACCGCGAACACCATTTGCACCTTTACAATACAGATGAATGAATTCAAGGTTAAGTTGAATTTCTTTTAGGTGATATCAGGGTTTCCAATAATAGAATTTTTAAACACCAATAATTTTGAGTTGTTCCTCCCAAAGCGCAGGATCCTTATATAGAAAATGTATGACGGATCCATCCCTTAATCATCCTCCTTTCAACTTCTGCAAAACTAGTTAGGGGACTCGCATACCTGATAGCCATAAGAAATACTTGTACATCTGCACAGATATAGATTTAATTAATCCTTCATTCTTTGTCTACTTAATATCGGGTAGAATTTGCGAGATGTACCATTAGACAGAGAAGACCATTTTGTGTTATTGTAGCTTGTCGCCTTCACCTTTATCGGATTAAAGAATTATTTGAATGGAATCTTAAATCTTACTTACCACTGCCCCAGCTAACCGAGCCAACTCTTGTGTATTCATTCGCATTTCATTTCCAAATTCTCAACATCATGTATGCAGCATTAGCATGTATGCATTACTTATATTTTTTTAGAAATTTTCAAATTTTAATGTTTTCAGAAAAGTGGACTTAGGTCACTTTCAAGGTAATGCACTCAAATATTTAATAAAAGAATTCAACCCAAGTATGTGCTTGGAAAACCAATACGCCAAGTGAGTAATAACATAACAATGCCTCTGCTTTTGCTTTTTAATTTGAACATTATGAACAAGCATTTATGCGCCACAGCACCGTCACAGTGCGCGCATACTGAACAATTTATGCCAATAATAAGATTGCAAATAATGAACAACTTCCCATTTTGCATAGCTTCTGGTATTGACAAATTCTCTACTCTACCTTGTTAAGCGGACGAGTACGAGTACTTGTAAATGCCAGAAATAAAACAAAAAAACCTTAAATCACATAATAACGAACGTATAATTCCTTGAGGGACATATTTTAATAGCAGTCTTAGAGGAAAAGGAAAATATTCAAGTGAAAAACATCAGCATCGATAGTGGAGACAAATCGTGGAAATGAATGAAAAACATGAGTAAGTAATACTTCTTAAAACAAACTCGTATTTGTGGATTTTTCACAAACAGCATTCATGATTACGTTGGAAACGTAAAGAGCCTTAAGTAGACAAAAGGCTGAAAGGAAATGAGTAATAGTGTGATTTATATAGAGTTTTGCAACATTTTAAATATAGCGTAAGATTGTGGAAACCCCTCGTCCCTATTAACGTTCACTGTATACACACAACCATACGCACCACACACGCTTACGTTTAAGCTGAAAATGTTGGTTAGTTCGACAAATTCGATATTTTCGTTATTATGGGGAGTGGTCCAATATTGTTATACAAGCGTGCACACCTGTACTCATAAGGAATGTTACAGGCAACAGCATCAAAACCAAAAAAGGAGCTTTAAAAATATTTGTTATGAAATAAAGTAAAATCAAAAATTAAGAATTTCATAAACGTAGACAAAACCAGTAAGAAAACTAAATTTGGTTTAGACTAAATCTTAAATACGAGCCACAACTACAACTGTGGGCGTGGCAGATATATGTATTATGCCCTCTAATAGTGTATGTATTATGGATCAGCTTGAAAGTCGAGTTTTACGTGGAGGATAGTTTTTTGTAAATTGTGGGCGCGTCTGTTATTCGACTACGCCCATTTTTTAAACATCGATGAAGAGGATAACTATAAATATGTGTACTTAATTTTTGCGACTAAGAATTTTTTATTGTTTGTGGACTACACTTGACCAAAGCCGCCGTTTGGAAGAAGAGCGTGGAACGAGGAAAAATGAGATACAGACAGACATAGGGACGGACGTAGTTACGTCATAGTTTTTGACGCCTCCCTCTGGGCACTATAAACATAATGACTACCTAACTTAGTGTATCTTCAATGTTAACCACATGAAACATATCTCATAAATTGATTATTAACTGCACACATTCCATACACAACACAAAAAACTCACATATATTAACAATTTCTATTTACGATAATTTCGTGATACGTAGCTAAAAAAAAGCGAAAAATACAAAGATGTTGCATGATTATGGTGGCCAACATAACACTCAATTCAGTCAACCGCACCAACTAGCAAACCACAGAATTAGAAAAAGTAGATAAGAGGGTCAGTAGTAGTAATGTCTGACGTTTTAACAGCAACAACAATATAAATCTATTAATATATTTAATTTTTATTTATTAATACATGCCAACACATGCATACAAAACTGGAGAGAAAGATAAAAAGGAACACATGACGCTGGTAAATAAAACTGCAATCAATTCTGGTCGAAAAAAGTTTACTCTAAGTACAGATTTTTTAAAACGTTTAGAACTTGAACACTTATGCTTAATAATGCCGCCTTAACCTCTGGTAGTAGATACGACTAATTCTTAATACTTGACCATTAATGCAAAATACTAGAACTTTGTTTTTTGGGTCCCGTACAAAAGTTTTATACTTTGGTCCTTATTTCCGGCACTAAAATGCCGACTACTAATGCTGGTAAAACAGCAGAGTTTTGGGGCAGCTTTATTTCTATATATTTTATTTATTTCCAAAAAGTTTTTACATAAAAAGAGCAAATTTTATTTAAAGAAATAAAACACGAGAAAATTTTAAAATTACACGTCTCTCCCCTTGTATAAAAATCCAACAAGTGAAGTAAAGTGAAAAAGGAAAAAAGAGCAAGAAGTTGACAACTACTTCGCAACGTTGCTACAACTAATACATCGAATTCTCTTTTTACACGAATTGTTTTATTTTAACACGTTTTTCAATTGCTTATTGCACTTTTCAGTTGCTTTAGGTCTGGAACCAATCTACTATTCTTTCCTTTAGCCAAAATCTTTTTTACTCGATTTTTTTTTTTTTTTTCACGTATCTATCGTGTAAGAAGAGAATTAGGTGTACTTTGCAACTAATTGTTTAATACAATTATGTGTAATTCATAGTTCAAATAAAAATAAATAAAATCATTCTCAAAATTATTTTCTGTACTTAATTTGCATCAAATATATTAATAAATTTTACAAATTTTACAAATTTCGATTTTTGCTTTTTCATATTTATACACAAATACGAACGACGAACAGTCTGTCCAAAATTGAAAACGTTTTCGTTTGACTTTTGTGTGTAATTTTGTTGACAACGCACTTGTCAGATCATAAAACAGATCATTATTAAAAAAATATTTAAAAAAATATTTAATAAAATATTTAATAAAAATATTTAATAAAAAATATATAATGAAAATTTCATGTAATGTTAAATACTTGACACTTTTGGCGTCTTCACAATATTTAGCATTTTAATGGAAGAAAAATTACTTTTCATTTGCTGTCCGCCTACACACACATTTCATTTCAAAGCAAACCCATCTAAGGTTTTTTGTTATTTTACTATCTGGACAATCTAAACAACACCTACAATAATAAAACAATTACAGAAATGTATTCTGTTACGAGTATCACACCATCTTTTAAAGCTTACAGCGCTCGAATTAAGCAAAAACACAAAATGAACACTTGAAAGCAATTCCGCATAAGACCGGTGGCGTGTTCACGAGCGTATGAGCTTTGTGTTACACCTTCCCTTCAATCGCATCAACTACAAATTTATGGTAATTATTTATTTTGTTCCCTTGTTTTTCTCATATTGTAGAAATTTTTCTCGCACACTACTGCATTCCTGCTGGAGCATGGAAAATGTTTACGTAATGTAGAATAGAAAGGTGTCAATTATGGTGAATAATGAAAGAAATGGAACGTTCAACTTGCTAACTATGAAAAACAGAGATTATAATAAAAAATGTCTAAAATGTTTACATCCACCACTTTGGGGTGAAGCGTATACTATTAGGTTGACCGTACGAATCGAATTTTAGGTCCTTGCCCCGATAATTTATCGCCCGTTTTTTTGGTCCCAATTTGTCCCGAAAAACAATAATGCGAGAATGTAAAAGTTTATATGCATATAATGGGTGTTACTCTGTCTTTTGACAGTTGTTTTGACAGTTCAAAGTGACTTTTCTACTCAGTATTGAATATATTTTTATTTAAGTGTGAATTGTAAACTAAGATTGAAAGCGTACTTTAGGCGAAGTGCACCTTACAAGCCGAATTTACAAGAGACTCTCCATCTAGCGTTTATCTTAGCCAAATTGTATCCATTATCCATTAAAACTCATTAAAGTGTGGGAAAATGATTAGAAACATTAATCAAATCCCTAAATAAAATTTATATTAAAAAGAATTTTTAATATTGATTTATTGTAATAAATTTCCCAAAAGGTGTTTTTCATAAATTATGTCTCTTTATACTTGACAGACTTGACAATTTGCACTGATTGTGCTAATTTAGCTATAAAATGTATTGCAAATAAGAATTATTTTGTTCCAAATATTTAATAACATCGCTGAATTTCCCAAAATAGCACACAAAACCAGACTCGGACGTATTAATTCAATTGTGATTTGAATTTAGAAATTTTTTTATTATTTAAAAAATTAAATTTCAAACTTCGAAATCTGGTCGCCCTAATACAAAAATTATGGGATTTTTTTTGCTGAAATGCTGACGATGCTGATGCAATGAGGCTTATATCTTGTGGGTGGGGCTTAGATAAAACTTTTAAGTAAACTTTCGTTTTCTTTTTCTTGAAAACAAAGCAAATTTTTCCACATTAATACGTACGCACGGCAACTCCTCCTCATTTTTAGTGGGATATAAAATTAATTCAGGTTTAAGAAGCCCGGATTTTTCCCATTTTTTATTTGTTCAAGTGGATTTTGCTTAATTTCAATACTAACATGCGTACAAAACTAACAATATTTCTTTACCCGACATCAAGTTCGTTTGCATAAAAATGCATAAATACACTTCATTCTTGAATTCTTCCCCAATGTAACGCATATAAATATTTTTTCTTACCTACTCTTCACTCATGACAAGTAAAAACTTGTTCAAATCTACGTAAAATAACTCAATGTGGTAAATGCGACAATATTTAAGCAAGCCCACATGCTTGGCAAACTTGTCACATGCAATGAAAAAATAAAAATTAAAAACTCAAGCGTCTGTATTAACTTTAATTATAGTTGATCTTCCTTCCAAAAGCTTAAGAATAAAAAATTTACGATTTAACAAGCTAACTGTCGCTTTATTGGTACCGCATAAATCAAATTGAAGAAGTAGCGAAAATCAGCTGTTTTTACTTAAAATCTCTTGCAGTTATTTTAATTATATCGTTTTCTGCAGGCTCCATTACCAAACCGCACTTTAAGTAACCGAATTAAAAATACTTTATATACAAACTATGGTAAGAAAAAATCAAGCGAGAAAAACGTCTTTTTAAGCCACATATTCTCAGTAAATAACTTCGCACATGCTTCTATATCGAGTTGTAGTGCATATCCCTCCCTCCGCATGTATGTTATATGGTACGAGAATTATAGACGTTAAACCAGTTTAACGACAAATTGAAAACAAATATTTTAGAAAGAAAAAAAGGCGAAAAACAACAGAAACCAGACAACATTTTCAAGCAACGTGTACAAGTAGCACACAGGCTTTGTTGACCGACCGGCCATACAGCTAAGCGAACAAGAATTGTTACCACAAAAGCACATAATAAATGGATTATATACAGAGGCACAGGCTCACAGTTAAATGGGTATAAAAAATACATTTGATTCAGGTGCGTTTTTAACCCATAGATTCTGTTGTGAGACAGCCAACAATGCTCTTTATCGCGCATACAATAGTAGCTACATATATATATTTATGTTTCTTTGTATGGAATGTATACAAAATATACAATTTAGTTTAATAATTTCCTTCTGCATGTGGTGAGATAATATGTTTTATAAATGAAAACTGGGAAGGATCACTTGAAGGAAACACTTGTTAAAACGGAGATAGTCTCAAGATATTCATATAGTTTATATATAAAATAAAAAATTAAGTAAACTTACCCACAGATCAGTACCCCAACTCATATTGTTGGAATTATCTCCTGAATCGCTCGCCACGATTAAAGATTCTTTGTCAATAAGGACTCAAATAATATCCAATATAATCCACGCACAGGCAACTGGCTGCTTTTTATTATATGAGGTGGCAACACTGCCACCTTACAAATATTTATTTAAAAACGTTACTGATATAACGCCTGTAACGGAGAAGTTTTAACGCGTTTGCCTAAGAAAATTCTAAAACAAAACAAAAATTTGGCACATTGAGCGATATTATGAAAGAAGAATAAAAAGAGGCAAACACACATATTCGTTTGTTGCACCCACAGATACTTTTATGACAATCAGTTAAATACCATGCGCACTTTCATTGTTTATTGCAACTGTCACTAGCACTCTACCAATTGCAAAGTTATTTAAAAAATATTTCATATATATCGCGTAACTTCATTTAATATACATTGAAATATTAGTAAAAAATAGTATGATCTCTAACAAAAAAAGGAGTATTACAGAAGTTTCGTGGAGAGCAGTTAAAATACACACAAGTGCTGACGTCAATTGCTTCTCTCTCTTTAAGTCTAGGTAATATGCGGAAAATTTTAGATTGCACAATATGCAAAAGTACCATTTTTTAACTCACAATTCAACACACACAAAAACTACAATAACAATTGTTGTTATTTTCATTTTAAAGAATTTGTTGCTATATTTATCTACTTTTGTTTCATTGAATTCATTATTTGCGCTTTTCTTTTTTTTACAACATTTGCATGGACAGGCTTTCCATAATTGTGGTTTTATTTCTTTGCATGGTTTTTAATTAGCACACAGTTAAGCTGACACAATAATTATATATCAAATACTATTAGCATCACACAAATTTTAAATAAATGGAAAATTGAATGATTTTTATTACAATATAACCATAAGCAACAGCAATATTCACCAAAAAAGAAAAAAAAAATACGTTTTTTTTTCCGCACGTATTGCAAAATGAGAACATGGCCCGAAATATGTCTTCTACTTTATTTTATTTGTTAATTAATAAAAAATTGAAAATTTTTTCATTCTTACGTTTCTTGTTTAAATATAAACTATTATTGAACTTTTTCCCTTTCAACTCTCTGCAAAAGTTGTATTTAAAAAATTATTATTTAGAAAAACTGCATCCGCAATACAACTCCTCTTCTTAAAAAGTACTCGATTACTAAGTTTGATTAGAGGTGGTAACTCTTGTTAGCACTGTATAAAGCTCGATAAACAACTTTTGTAATGTTTGTAGGTTATAAGATATTAGTTTAATCGAACTAAACAAACAAGTGAATCATACGAATAACTTTGAACTGTTTTTTATATGCCCATTATTTCAATCATTACTTAAACAATGACTAATAGTTATTAGTTAAGAATATGTTGATTTCTTTTTCATTATTACGGTGCTTTCAAATATGATTATTGGTTTATTGGTTATTGGTTTTATATTCGTGAAAATCATATGGTTTTATTGTCAAAATTTATTAAAAATTGTGTCGTTTTTGATTTGAATAAATTAAAAGAAAAAAATGGAAACAAAAAAAAAAGAAATCAAAAATTTTTTAGATGCGGATATAGATCTCTTATTAAAATTAATAAAAACATATAAAGAAACAACTGAAAGTAAAAAAAACAGATGCTGTTACGAACCAGAAAAAAGTGGTCTGCTGGTTACAATTAACCGAGGAATTTAACACAGAAGCTATAGTGTATTACCGTAGCTATAAAGTATGTTTTATATATATTAATATAATTTAATTAATTTTAATTAATTCATGTTAGACTTTAAAAACAAAGTACTATAATTAAAGGTTCCTTGATAATTGCGGGGAATCAATGGATAAAAATGCAATAATATTAGGTAATGCTTGTCCATTTTAAAGTATTATTTTTTTTTTTAGATGAAATTATGTGTTTTTCAGAATCTCAGACTTGCGAGAAAAACACATTCAATTCGAAAAAATCAGCCAAACTGAATGTGCTAATGAAGAAGAAAAAACCAACAACTTGGAAAAACTTGCCTGCAATTCAGGCCAAGTGGGTTGAAAAAAAGAATGAAAAAGAATTGGAGTACATGGCCGTAGTACATAAATTAAAAGCGGAAAGTTTAGAATTAGAAATAAAAGAAAGAAATTTAAGAATCAGAGAAATAGAGCTAAGGATGCAGCAAAAATAACATCACTTCTATATTATTTTTTATTATAATAAATTTTAAAAGAATTTAAAAAAATTATAATTTAGCAAAGTGATTATTTACAAAGTGCCGTCTAATCAGACTGTTCCTGCTAGAGGTGAAGGTAGTAGGAACATCCAGTGAATTATTAACTGCAGAGTTTTGATCAAATGATGGGTTAGGAGGATCTGTACCGTTATTTATGTAGCAAATATGTAGCACAGCAGTGGCCACATTTATTCCCTCTACTTTACTTAAGCGCAAACGAATGCCTTGAGATAGACCTGGAAAACGCCGTCTCCACATTCCATAAGATCTCTCGATACAGTTCCTTGTTCTTATTATATTTAGCGTTCGGCATCATTATCTGTCCTTAATAGCGGTATTAAAACTTTATCTGTGCTTTCATATACACTGTCTGCCAACAAAAGCCCATTTCCAAATTCTCCTGATTCCATGCGGTAGCGTAAACGTGATTTTCGAAATATTGTTGAGTCATGTGTTGAACCTGGCCAACGAACCACAATATCCAAAGCTTTTAGTTGGGAATCACATACGGTTTGAACGTTTATGGAAAAAAAAACCTTTTCTATTTCGAAACAACCCCGCATCGTTCCCACCTACGACCATAGGCAAATACTAATATTTATGCACTTATTTTAATCTATAATAACAGGTTGTTGTGTTTTTAAATTACCTGGGGAAATAATTTTCACATGTGCATCAATAACTCGAGAAAATTTAACCACTCTATAAAAAAGCGTTTATATTTTTTGTGCATCTTCATTAGAATTTGGAATATGTACGAATTGTGCTCGAAGACGAGCTATATTACAGGTTACCACTTTTATTATTCGTAAAGTCGTGCTATGAGAAACGCCATTTAAATCGCCATTTTAATGCTACTAAGAGCATCTGTTCAGGTACTACCGCTTTATTCCCATAAATTTATAATTTAAGTAAATTTTACCACCGTATATTATACACTATCGAAGCGTTGATTTAAATTTGTATCTTTTTTATTGAGAAAGTGTGTTATAATGAATTTTTAAGTTAAAAAACTTTTAAATCTAAATTTCAAATGAAAATCAAAAATTAATTTATCGCTTTCTTTTACACACGGACAGAATCAAACCGCTCATTTTATTCATTTTCCTATCTTCTTTAAAGTTCTCCTTTTTTTGAAACATTTTGATATGGTTGATAATTTAGGTAAGCTCCCATCACCTCGGCTCAAACACGCTTGATGAAAGCAGTTGAAGTAATGAGGACTCTCAACCTTTACTATGGAGTATTATTTAGAGCCGTTTTTATAATTACTTTTTAAATATGCAATAGATTGAGAGAATTGTGCAATAGAGCACAAACGAATTGTAGCCGCATCAACAATACATAATTATCACCAACAGTTACAACATCAAAATTCATAAGAAAACGACGTCATTGTTTGCCCAAAATAACTCTTTATTGGGTAATTTATCTAAATATTTAGAGGTCTCTGATAACATAAAAATCGCAAAGTAGTCACCCACATACTTGACGCATCAACAGTTGGTCTTCAAACCGGATTATGAAATATCCGCAAAGAAGCAAATCGAAGACTGCCGCCAAAACATAGTTTATATAGCTTGTCATGCCAGTGAGCTTTATTTTCACCATTTACCCAATCATTACCCGGCTCGCAATTATACACCTTGTCAACAATTCAACAATTGGGTTGCTACCGACATGAAAGATAATTTCAGTTACTTTCGGGTTATTTTACCACATGAGCAGCACACCAGAAAATTCCCAGGATTGTACGTTTCTACACGAGTGCGTAAAGTGGTATGAAGCAGATTAGCTTTAATTCGAACTAGAACAGCAACTTTGTCAGAGTTGCTTTTAATGATATTTTCTATACATGTTTAGATGTGTGCGATGTAACCGTTATTTAAGAAACTATACAAGCTACTGAAAATGTTACCTGTACCTCTATTAAATAAACCAACGATAAGGTTAAATATTTTTAGAAAATCTTTTTAATTAAAATATATTTCCTACTGTATAATAACTTTATGTGATTTTCAAAGGTTTTCGATATTTTGTTTGTATCCACACACGATACATTTTAAGCATGCGACCGCGGTTTACCTGTAACCGCCTGTCCACAATATTTTGCTCTTCCATAAAATCGGCACCTGTGAATAAGTCACGAACCTCTTCCTGAGTGAAAAAATACACCATTGTACCATCACCACGTACATAGAAGTTATCAGCCAAACATTTGCCACTTTTGAAACGCAATTGAGCTAAATCATAACGCCCATAATCACGGAATAGAATTAAACCACCAGGCTTCAAATACTCATAACATTTTCTCACTATGTGCGCCATTTTGGTCGGCTCTATGGCAGAGAGTACAAAAATCAAAACAATTATGTCTTGAGATTCCTTGTCAAAAGGTACCGCAGTCCACTCTTTATCGGTTGCATCCATAACAAACACTTGACATCTTTCACTATCGAAATCCGAATGCTGCTGGAAAATTTCGATAGCTTTCGAGGAGAAATCACAACCATAAATTTTCAGCTGGGCTTCGTTACTATATTTTAAAATGGGTAATAAAGTGTTACCCACACCACAACCAAGTTCAAAAATATTTCTTGGTGTTGCCGAGTTTTCCAGTGGTGCCAATTCAAGAAATTCTGTAAACAACCAATGACGATCTTTAAAGAACTTATTTTGATGCACCCCATAGAATGTATTCCAAAATGTATCGGCTTTAGTTTTGTATTTTTCACTCTCACTATCACTTACTTTAACACTGGAATTGCTTAACACCGTTTGTTGAGCTAACTTTTCTTGTGCCGCATTCCATTGAACATTGTCCCTGCAACATATATGAAATTTATAATTAAAATAATGGCAAATACTCAACAATTTCATATTAATTATATACCAAGCGTTAAATTTATAAACTTCTTGACTATTTGCTAGGTATCTACCACCACCTTGGGGTTTTTTGCGATATCTGGTATATTCCCAATTTGTGGGGTATTTTACACATGCTTTCACTTTGTACTTTAAATATTTTAGATTAGATAAGAGATTATCCCAATATTTACCATGCATTATGTGTGAAGACTTCATTTTCATTTGTTAAAAAACGATTTCCAAACTTTGGTCTCTTTTCCAAATTTTCCTCACTTCCTAAATCCTGTATAGAATCAACATTGGAATTCATATTATTTTTATCTTACTATAATAATTCTTCTTCTTTTTTTGTTAAATAATTCTTTGCTATCAACAACTTATAATACACACAGCATATACACAAAATATTTACTTTGTGTTCTTTTTTATGAAATTAGCGTTAATTATACCGTCCACATTAGGGATGAGGGTATACTAAATTTCTTCTTCCGTTTGCAACACCCAGAAGGAGGCGTCAAAAAGTATATATATTCTTGATTAAAGCCGAAAACTGAGTCGATTTAGACGCGTATGTCCGCGTGACCGTCTGTTGTTGGCACTCTCGCGGGCGCAAATTTTGAGATGTTGAGCTGAAATTTTGTACAGGCACCTTAGTTTAGTTCTTACTTGTGTTTGTTTTTCTGCATATTATTAATTACATATGAATTGTTGTATTCTATAACTCTTAAAAAATGATTTTGCGATTTCCTTTTAAGTGATTAATCAGTATTAGTAATCTGAGTTACACTAATTTAAACAAATTATGCTTTGGACGAATGCTTTATTTCAGTGATTGCAATTTACCTTTAGAAAGAAGAAGACTTATCCAATCTTTATATTTTATTCAATTATTAATCAATTAACTAATGAAACGTTATAATGCAAATACTAAAATAAGCATATTTTTTTAAATTTTAAGTTTCTTTTTTTCAATGATCTCTCATTACAACAGTTAAGTGGATTTTGTGGATTTCATTTGTGTTTGTTTATTACCGCTGTTCTTAAATAACCAACGCGTATATGGATATGTAACTTTTAAACATAACATTTCGTAATATTTGTTTTAATAAAACAATGAATTCCTCCGCTAAAAAGTTACAACGATCACTTACCTCCAAGGAAATCCGTAAAACTTTCATTGACTATTTCATTAATAATCATGAACATAAATGGGTCCGTTCTAGTCCAGTTGTGCCATATTGTGATTCTACTTTAGCATTTGTTAATGCCGGCATGAATCAGGTAATATTACCGTTATAATGAAAATAAAATTTACATAGAAAATGCATCATTTTTCTTAAAGTTTAAATCGATATTTCTTGGCAAAACTCAACCACAATATAAAAGAGTTACAAATTCACAGAAATGTGTTCGGGTGGGTGGTAAACATAATGATTTGAATGTGGTTGGTCAGGATGGTTATCATCATACATTTTTCGAAATGTTGGGAAATTGGTCATTTGGTGATTATTATAAGGTAAACATTTTTCAATAAATGAAATCAAACCGTTTTATCATATATTTGTTTAAGAGAGAAGCATGCTCTATGGCTCTGGAGTTATTGCATGGCTCGTTTAATATAGACCCCAACCGTTTATATGTCACATATTTTGCTGGTGATAAGGTTTTGGGTTTACCAGCTGATTTGGAATGTTTTGAAATTTGGAAAAGTTTAGGGTAACAATTTAAATCTCAGTTGCTTGTATTTGATTTTTAGATAATCCTTTCTTTTATGTAGATTTCCGGAATATCGTATTTTACCATTTGGTAGCACAGAGAATTTCTGGGAAATGGGATCCACTGGTCCCTGCGGGCCATGTAGTGAAATTCATATAGATCATTATGACAATTGTGTCAATCCCAAAGAACGCGCCAAGTGTGTTAATGCTGGCCAATGCGACCTAACTGAATTGTGGAATCTCGTGTTTATTGAATATAATCGGTACGTATGCTATATGAATGCAGACATCACTCTGTTAAATAAATTTAATATGTTTCAATTTTAAAGTCAAGAGGACGGCACCATTGTACAATTACCGACTAAACATGTGGATACGGGAATGGGTTTTGAGAGATTAACAGCCGCACTGCAAAATAAATCCTCCAACTATGATACAGATTTATTCGAACCTATATTTTATGCCATACACAAGGTATGTAGTAGCGGGGATAAGACGAAATTTATTTTAATTTACAACCGTATTCAACAGTCATCCAAAGTTTTACCCTATAATGGCAGCTACACCTCAAACACTGACATCACTTCATTGGACACCGCCTATAGAATTTTGGCCGATCATGCTCGTATGGTTAGCGTTTGTTTAGCTGATGACATGTTACCTGATCAAAAGTGGGTATAAATGGAATCTCTTCTTCAACATTTAATACCAATTTATTGACCTTAGCCAAAAATTAAGAAGAGTTTTGCGTAAAGCTCTTCTTTTGACAGAACAAACTTTTGCTGATGAAAAGTTGCTTAATAAATTAGTGCCGATTGTGGCGGATACACTGGCCACGGCTTACCCAGAACTATTATCTAAACAACACTCTATTGCGGAAATAATAGATCATGAACGCGAAGTGTATAAAGCTTTAAGGAGGAGTTCTGCCAAAGCCTTTAACGACATTTCTCGGGAATTTCCTCATCTACACGATGTTGAAATGATGATGGAGTGTCCCGGTTTTGTCCAAGCCTACCATGAATTTCAACAAACAAAATCATCTTTTCAACATAACACTATACCCGGAGAGTTCTTATATAAACTTAACGGTACGTACGGTTTCACAAAGGAAAACATTTGCAAATTAGCTGAATTGGAAAATATGCAATGTGATTGGTTGGGCTACCAGAGGGCATTAACGAAAGCAAAACAACGCTCCAAAGGATTGTCCGATGATCAGGCAATGGTTGAAAGTAATATTGAGAAAGCTGTCGCTGAATTGACGAAAACTTTAAAGCCCACTAACGATCAATACAAATATGATTATTATTATGATAGTAATACCGGGGAATATAATGTACCGGCAATAAAAACAACAATACTGGGCATCCTGTACAATGATATACATGTCAATGAAGTGATAACGGCCGGAGCTAATTCATCAACTGATTCCATTTCGATCATAACGAGTTCGAGTAATTTTTATTATGAGGGTGGCGGTCAGGAGTCGGACAAAGGTTGGCTGTTGGCATCTCACGTTGATCCAAATACAACGCGAAAATTGAAAATAGTTAATGTTCGCTGTGTGAACGATTGTGTGGTGCACGTTTGTGAATTATGCACGGAGAACGGTTACTTTACATTTGCATGCGGCGATGAGGTGTTCTTGAAAGTGGATGCCAAACGTAGAAAAGGAAATATATGCCACCACACAGGTAATGAAAACATGAGAGTATTTTGCAAAGCAAAGGCATAAAATCTGATAAAACTTCTCGAAGAAGGCAAAACAACAAAGTGTGGGTGTCGCACTCGCGTCTCATTCTTTATTAAAATTTCTTTATTTACATAAAAAGCTGTGCATTTACTTAATGCCACCATAAGAAGTCTGTTTAAGAAGGTTACCTATCAAGTGTCCAGCTCCGTAACCAGTGATTATGGTAAACTGGAAATTGGCTTAATTGGTAAGCAACTAACCAGCGAGGACATTGTTCAAATTGAGAATCTCATCAGGTAATCATAGAGTGCTATAAACATTGAAAATAATTAAAATTATTTATCTTATGATGATCACTTTAAATAAAGGGAAGTGATTAGCAACGCCGTCCCCATTCAAAAGCAACTGTGCAGTGCCAACGAAATATGGCATGACAACGACATCATAAGAGTTCCAGGGGAAATTTATCCGGAATATCATTTAAGTTTAATTACCATACACTGTGATGACTTGAATTTATTATCGAAAGAGTTGTGCTGCGGTACGCATGCTCGCAATACTCAGGAACTGGAACATTTTTGCATAACACAATTTAAACAAATAAACCCAGCCCGTTATGCGTTTACAGTGGCGGCCGGGGATGCTGCCACCAAGGTAAGTTTACAGCTTTAACCATGGAGCTCCAATAAGCTTTCCAACCCAGACCACATAAGGTGATAAGGAAGCGTTATTAAATTGCAGGTGCTAGATGTGGCTCGTTTGCTCGAAAATCATTTAAATACAATTGAAAAAGACTTAAACAGTAAGGGGCCCACCAACGCTGTGCAAGCTGAATTACAAAGAATACGCCACAACCTACTCCACATGGACATCGCTTTACCCTACACATTCAAGCTAAATACCCTGCAACGTATTAATGAATTGCTGAGAAAATTAAAAAATTTCACCAGAACAAATATCAAGTAAAACGGTCGATTATTATGTGTGTATGTGAAGACAGATAAAGACTTGTTTTATGGTTTCGTAGAGAATTTGTTGAAATTGAAATGCGCAATTTGCTGCATGACAAACCCTTGGATAAGCATCCCTTTATATTACACTATATGACCAGCTCAGCGTTAATGGATGAAGAGGTGCCTTTATACAAAGCAACCAAGTTGTGCACAGATCGTCCCATTTTAGTTATCAGCTTGATTAACAATATTGTTAAAGCCAGATGCTGTGTACCGAAGGTAAGTCATTTCTGTACAAAGATTCTTCGAAATTGCACAAATTTTACCTTTTTCTTCATCTTCTTATCCATAAGCAATATCAAACAACGGAATTTACAGCGCAAGGGTGGTTGCAAGTATTCGCCAATGTTTTTAAAGCGGAAATTGCCGCACCGCGTGGACAGGATCCCGACGGCGTATGCAATATGAAAGGGAAAAAGGTCTCCACCCAATTTGAAGAGCAACTGGAAATTGCCATGGAGCACGCTAACAATTATGCCAAAAAGTTTTTGTTGTAATGATGCTTTAAAACAAACGCCAAAAATATGGTGAAAAGATTCATTATTTATTTATTGTTTATTTATGGAAAAAAAGCATATTTGAATTGAATTGAAGTGAATTTCTTTGGACTTTTCATTAAAAGGTTTTCTTGAACTTTCTTTGTTGTCTGTCAGTTGCATATCTTTTGAACGATTTTTTCAAACACTAGCATCATGGTGCAACACTTGTAAGAAGTGTGGAAATCAGTAGACCTTTTGTTGTTGTTGTTTTTTAATCGAGTCAAAAGCGTAACATGTTTCAATCTAAAATTTTCTTAAAAATTTTTGTGCACATTTATTGTATGTGCGTTTGTATACTAATCTATACCAGCGGGGGTAATCGCTTGCTTTCAGTTATTTTCAAATGGCTGCGTCTTGCAAAGTACGCACTTTTGCATCAAAATGTTTTGAAGATTTTTATAAAAATATTTCTCTATTTGTATATAATCTTCTACTTCTAGATAAATAAAGATAACATGGCGTTTATAAGTTAACGCGAAAACCATTGCATAGGTTGAGATCAAAATTGCGAAAGATGTCTTTAGTTTTTGTAATAATTTTGAAGGTGTAACTCCGCCCACTTTGGTATTTGTGGTATTTTATAAAAATTAAGAGGTATGGTAAAAACCGGAATGTTGTCTTAATGGTATGGTTTTAGAGGCGTAGTTCCTCCACTTCATTGTAAAGTCAATGCAAAAAGTTACAATAAAAAGCATGTTTTCGCGCACAAAAGTAGGCGCGGTTGGTGTGAATAAAGTAACGCTTGTATAAACTCTGAAAAGCAAATGTGAACAACTTTTATATTAATTTGCGTTACGCCGGTGGAGCTGTACTGACCATAGAATTAGGAAAGAACTTTACTAGAATGAGTGTGACCTCCTACTATACAAATTTTGGAATGATTTCAAATCAAACGCGTTATATTAATTTTCCTTTTTCCCCCAGTTTTTTTACAGGTGATGGACTCTTACACATTGTTTACATTGTTCTATATTTTCTTTCCTTTAATTGTTTTAAATGTATTGTTACACACAACACACAATTAATTAGTTGTCTTACATTTTATGATATATTTTATTCAGTTACAATAAGCACTTATTCTTGCTTCTAGTTTAGATTCAGTAAAGTAAATATTTATTAAGGCTTAGCTATATATGCGCACGGTTCCAATTCGTTTTAGAGAAATTGGACTGATACGATATGCAGATGTTTACAAAGTGTTTAGGAAATTACAAAATTATTATTTATATTTTTTTAATAATATTTCTTGAGGTGTAAGTGGAAGAGAAGCAAAGTTTTGTACACGCTTTTAAATAATTAATCGTTTAATCACAAACTACAAAAAGTAGTTTTACACGTCAAAAATGCCTAAATGAACCGCCTCTAGGGTTGAGTGGTCTGAGCTGTAAATGTTTTTTAAAAAATTGTTGTTATTGTAACTAGTGTATATGCAATATTACGGTAATAGACGATAAAAATAAGTTCTAAGCTAAGAGTTGCTTTGGTCCTGTGCTTATAGGAATATTCTTAAATTCTTAAAAGCGATTTTCAATATATTTATTTTTGTATATTTTTATACCGCTGTTAACCAATTTTTTAACTGACACTCTTAACTACAAGAAGATAATTTTTTTTTCGTTTTCACCCATTCTACAATTCGGTAATACTTAGTTGATGTAAGAGTGGAAATGATTAGATTATGATTAATTTTACATATTTTTTAATGTTTTTTTTTTCTGAATCTTTATAAATCTATAAAGCTATACATAAGTAGTCTGTCGCGAATTGCTTAAGAAAGTTTCACTAACTAGTAGTTAAAGTGTTTGTTAAATATATTGAAAATCGCCCCAAGTGTTACAGTTAACTAAACTATAAATATTTTTTATGAAATATTATAAAAAAACAGGTAAAAAACCAAATTTGTTTTGGGTTAAATCCCAAGTACCCTCCGCATCTTTACGCCCTTTAATAGTATTACGAATTTTTGTAAATTGTGGGCGTGACAGTGCCAACAACAGACAGAAACGCGTCAACAACAGATCGACTCGGATTTTGATATTGATCCACAATATTTATACCTTGTGTAGGGTGACTTCTAGGTGTTGCCAATGGAATAACAAACTTAGCATACCCGCCTCTTATGTGGAGAGTGTAATAAATATTAATAAAATCTTTCAAAAGAGCAGGAGTGAGTTTTTTTATGAAATTTATTTAAAAGCAAAACAACTTCATAAAAAATAATTTTTAATAAAATATATAAATAATATCTGGGGCTATCAAATGATAATCTATTACAATAATTGCGGCCATATTTTTTTACACAATTGTTATTGTTATTAATGATTTTAATAGAATCTAAATAATTTGTAGAGAATGACGAAAAAGTTTTGAAACAACGCAAAATACAAAATAAACAAATAATACCGTTAAAAAACGAACAATTAAAGTCATACGTACACATGTTTATATTGTATATGTACACAAATATGTAGAAATAGAGTAGAAGTAAAAAATTTATATTTGGTTTAGACCAAACGGAAGACACCCTCTACCTTGGTGCGATTGATGGATGATGTAATTGTAAACATGTGTAACAAACTTCAACTTCAACATCATACGTTAATTTGTATAGCCGACATTTCTATTGCGGGCGTGCCTCTCAACCGATTTAGCTCAAATTAAAAACTGCAGAAACGAAAAGTAAAGTAAAAAATTTCAGTCAATATCTCAAATTTTGTGACTGTGAGAATGATTACAACAGACAGACAGACGGATGGACATGCCTAGACCGACTCAGATTTTGATGCTGTTTCAGAATATAATTTGTAGTGTATCTGATGCCTATATTTCTGGGTGATGCAAACGCGATGACACCCTCGAGAGTAAGATGAAGGGTACAAAAAATATTTTATTGATTTTATTTCATTGAGAAGGTTTTGGAAAAGTGTGTTTATGTAAATCTTAAAAAATAAAAAGTTTCGTCATGTATCAGTGAGGGGTCAGTGAGGAAGAGGTCATTTTTCAGGAAACCAAATAGAGTCACATTTTAAAAAGAAAACACAACGAGGCGACTTTTAATGTAATTTTAGGTGTCTTTATCAAAACCACCAATATCGGATGCTTCGGATGCTGATTTCACATCTCTTTCCACGCCTATACAATGTATGCCGCTGCGTAACATCGGTGTACCTTTACCCTTGCCCAATACCCGAGCCGCCATAACCAATTTTAACACTTCTGTCGCATTATTCAAATTGACAATGTGCAACGTTTCGCGCAACAGCTTCTCCTTGTAAGCGAAGAACTCAATTTTCATTTCGTAAAAGTCATGTTCATCGTGCTTGAAACCGGAAAACTCCTTAATGCGACAATGCAGGTTAGGAATTGTGGACACATCCGGTTGGAACTGATTAAGCGAAGTACCAATGTCACCAAACAAAGTCGATGGCAGTTTCAAGTCGATCAGGTATCTGTGATTGATTTGTAAGAAACCCAAACTAACTACTATGGTATCGCCGCAACGCTGATACGTAACGCAACTGTCCGATTCAAAGTCATCCTTTAGACTGGCTGCGTCAAAGTGTACGTGATGATCTGGAAAAATAAATAGAGAAAATTCCTATAATAAACGGGTAAAAAGGGAAAATTTGGCCAAAGCCATATTTTGTATACCCTCCACATAATGTGTATGTAACAAGTGAAAATGTTATAGTCGATCAAGCCCTACCATATAATACCTTACACTGCTACAATTACTTCAATTGTATCTGCATGCGCGAGGCATTGCCATGTAAGCCTCTTCCTGAAATATCCTTATATGGGAAGATCTGAATGGGACAAACTTTGACACAACCAATTATTAAGCTAATTAATCATTTTTCACCCAATTTTGTCAAAAAATATTAAGAATTGTGATTTTTTGCCATATAAAGACTTTAATTATAATGGGGAGAGATTCTTAAAATGGTACCATTTGGTCCATTTTTAATAGAGTTCTTCTTTAGGCCAATTTGTATCCTTGAGCCAAATTTTATCGAAATATTTCAAAAAATGCAACCCCAAGTTTGAGATTTTAATTCTGAATTAACAAATCTATATGGACAGACAGACGGACATGGTTAAATGGATTCAAATTTGAATTCTGAATCGATCGGTATACTTTAAGGAAGGTGTGGCATTTGCCGTTTAGGAGTTACAAACATTCACACAAACTTTATATACACTCTTACCCCATGTGGTGCAGGGTATAAAAATAGCGAAATAAGAAGTGATCGGAGTTTGCTTATATTCTTCACTATTTAAATCGATTCTCTTTCCTCTTCTAATAATTTAATTAAAGTGGTGCTCATCAATAATTTTCCATGAAAAATGTAAACAAAAACATATAATAGATGCAAATTGTTAGGTTTACAGAAAAAATAATTGAAAGTTTTGTTGTTCTCAGAATATGTTGGTGAACGTTACAGTTCTCTCCCCTACTAACTACATAGTTCTTCTTACTCCATTAGTGCGGTTATCGTTATTAAGGTCTAAGGTCTCTATTTGTATCACAGCGAGAGTTTCAATAACAGATGCACTCACGGAAATGTCGATATTGATGCAGGTGGGGGCTCCGGAGCCCCCTTCTAATAAGGTTTAAAGGTTGATCGTCGTAAATAATGAATCACTTGTATTTCTCCATAAGATACATACTTGGCTCGACAGCAAATCTGACATTGGTGTTTAAGCTAGCGATAGATTAGAAATCGTTACACGGATGGCCATATAGCCCACGAGAGACGTGTCCCCTTTTAAGTAATCACCTACAGTAATGGGAAATCTGGCGTAATCATTCAGAAGGCTGAAGTACATGTGGCGATCAACATTGTTACCCTGATCCTACCCGATACCTACTGATACTATGAGTCTCTGCGCACGGATATATTTTAAACGTGTTGACTGACTGCTTAATGAAATTAGTTTCAATTTTCCCAGTTTAGTGTTATATAAGTTTACATTTTATTGCCACCTTTCTTCTTTGTGGTTTAAATATTGATTTTAAGCTTAATCGTTAATCATTGAAGGAAAAAAGGGGGACAATTCATTTATAGTCTAATTCAACCGCAATGTGCCAATAACTGGGGCACACTGATAGCTATAAAAGAAAATTTGTGATATAATCATTTCAATCACTTTTTCAATTCATTTAAGTGCGTTCATTAGTTTATGGGTTCGTCTAATGGTTAAACATGGTTTATCACACCTCAACACCTCAAATGAACCACGTTTGCAACACTCACAAGTAGACGGAACACATCCCCATAAGTAAAAAAAACTTTAGAGTTCATTCGCTTATCGAAACAATCTCGACTCACTTAATAAAACGTTTTTAACAGCCGGTGTTTTACCAATCTAACACGACAAACGGGTTTAAAAGACTTAAAGGGAAATCGTATTGACAATGGACCGCATTGGACCATATTTAGAAACCCCTTCCCAAATGAGATCCTATTAAATTTTGACATATTTCGATGAAATTTAGTATATTGGCCCAAAGAGGAACCCCATTGAAAATTGACCATATAAGATGCTATTATAGTGGAGGTCTTTATAGAGCAAAAAGTCAAAAATCTTAATAGTTTTTCATAATATTTGTGCCCAATTTGGAGCCGATCCGATCATTTTTAGAACCCCTCCCCAAGTAGCGTTTTATTATCAAAGAAATCGATCTATAATGAAAATGCGCAAATCTTTATATTTTTGCAAAAGTTTGGTAAAGATTGGTTAATAGAAAGTGTAATATATAAAATTTTGGATTCTATAAATAAAAAAAAAAATAAAATCATTCATAATCATTTTCAAATTTCTGATACATTTGACTTTAAATACAAGTTAGTAGAAAAAATAAAAATTTTTATTTTTCAAAGAAATATATTAAATAATAAATCAAGTGGTGCAGGGCATTTGATGGTTGGGCTGTGAGACCTGTGCTGATGGAATTTTATTCACTATTATATCACTCCACTCTGTATCATATACTCGTACAATGTGATTAAACGGGTATCATGCAAACCTAGTCACCTTTAGAACGTCGATATACTTGTATATAAACTGATATGAATGAAAAAAGGATACCCTCCTCCACATGTACAAGTAACCAGTGGGCTTGACATTTACACCTTTCCTCAATTTATATGAATTCTATTTCTCTACTGTGCGCGATCCTTCTCCATTACAATAAATCGATAGCTGCAACATGTCGACCTATTAACGCAGTCATGAGACTTTATTCTCAACGGGCAATTGTCTCTTCATTCCCATCAACCACCACGTGTTTTTTTAATTACACAATTTAAGTGTTTCGCAAATTCAAATTGCATAGTTATAATGTTTACATATATGTGTGTCGTTTCAATTGTTTTATAACTTAACTTAAAAGTATCGAAACTGAAATTGGGTTGAGCCGCTCAAACACCTGCAGTTTGTTTTACCTGATTCATGATAGAGTGTGTGTATGTAATTAAAGTTAATGCCCTACACCACTTAGCTGCACAAGTTATGCTACAATTAGTTCACACACCCACTAATTATTTATCTAACTAACCATTCTTCACCCATTTTTGTCAAAATATCTTAAGGATTAGACTTCCATTATACTGGGATCTTAGATGGGGAGAGGTTTTACAAGTGGTTCGATTCGTTCTATTTTCAACAGAGGATCCTTACATGTTTTTGTACCAAATTTTATCGAAATATCTTTAAAAATGCTACCTGTAGCTTGAGATCAAATTTACGTGGACAGGCCATGGATACAGATTTTAATTCTGAATTGAACGGTATAATTGAAAGCGGGTGTGGCATTTGCCCTGTAAGAGTTACAAACATTCACACAAGCTTAACATACTTTTGGCGACAAGTGGCGCAGGGTATAAAAAAACAATACGTGCGTTTACTGTTAATCTCAAACGTTATGATATAACGACAAAAAATTGTTTCAGTAGATTTTACCAACAATTCGATATATTTGGGACGTTCACTGTGTAAAGAAGAAGAAATAAAGCACAGTTACGGGATATATTACATGCTTCTAATAAGCGTAATTAATCTGAATGAATTGACACCATTTTATAGGGAGAAGCCATTCTTGGTCGCTTCGCAGACTTTGCTTAAACTGTTCTACCATTATTAATACCGTTATTTCCTTATCTAAATAGGCGTACAGAAACCTTTTATGTAATATATTGTAAACCACATGTCACTAGATGCCTAAGGAATGGCGTATGCCCCTAAACGATACCATGTCATTATAAGGGTATCCAAAATTTTCCCTTAGCTTTCTAAGTAATTATACATTTTAAATACATATTATTTTAAACTAACCATCAATGGCACACACAATACATACGCATTAATAGGCAAAGCGTAAAAGTAAATATTATTTCTAGTTAATTTATTGGAACTTTTACAGGTTTCACTTAACACACATTTGTTAAGATATTCTAGTTCTGTGGTATTTATGTGTGCCTGCAGTGTGCTAAGCACCAGCTACTTATTTCTCCTAGAAAGAACACAAACAATAGAACAAGGTCAACATCTATGTAGGTAGCTTTATGTAGTTATGGTTATAGTTATACATACTTACTACACAGGCAAGATGAGTGTATATTTCTATCTATGATATATTTGTATATATGTATAAAAAAAATAGTTTGTAGATATTCCTACACACTATTATCAATGGTATAAGTATAGATCAACATATGGCCGTGAAAAAGTACATTTATAGCTTATTATAGCTGAAAACATGATGTAGAAGAAGATTGGTAAATTGATCATTTAAAATTGTATTAACTGGGTCCGTAAATATTTTGCATTATGTTAGATAAAAATATTTTTCAACTCACCTCCTGATTGATCAACGGCTCCTTGTGACATGTTTATAGTGCTGGTAATGTAAGATTTTATAAAATTCCAAATACAGTCTCAGGTCAAGTGTAACGAACTCCTTTAATTTTAACGTTCCTTATCTATAATTTACTGAAGGTAGCTACGATTTATATATATGAACTGTAGACACATTCATTGAATCACAAAACGTATGAATTATAACAATTTAACGCGGCCTACATACACAAACGGTTTGCTGGTTATATATAATAGCACTTAATGGATATATGTAATCTAAAGGTAGACAACAATACAAGTACTGCGGCACGTTAACGATAATACTTGATAGCTACCACATATATAGACAGCTATGTATGTATATAAGAATTATTTAAGTAAATCAATTAATATTTTCGTTTACTTTCTTCTATTAAAGTGTAAGAGACGATTTTAGGTATTGCGCGGAATACACCAAATCCGGCAACAATGGTTTGTTTATCTATAAATATATTTTTTTTTTGCTTTTCTTTGACGCGTTGTTGTTGTTGTTGAGGAAAAAGGTTTCTCTTTCAAATGGCACAAAGCCACCACAAAATTTAACCCTGGCCTTATGAGAGATTTCAAGGTTATTGCACTTTTCTTGCTGCTAATCCAGTAGAACCGGAAATAAAAATGTAACCTTTCAAGTTTACAGAAATTTTGATCAGTTTCGATTGTAAATTATTACACTATAATTTTAGTTTATTGTTATAATGTTTACATCAAATTCAAATTTAATTCGTTTATTTGGCACGCACAAATAGAACGACAGAACCCCCTAACCAAATAAATACCAATTAAAAACTAATTTATTTTCTAGATATGTTGAAATAGTATAAAAACTAGTTCAAATGAACTTATCAATCAATGATGGCTACTAAGTTAAACTATTTCTTGCTTGTCTGGTGAAGGAAAAATTGCTAAATATTGGAAAACTTATGTTTTTTTATAGCTGGATAGTTTTTAATTGATATCTTACCTCCTTTTACCGGCTTTGATAATTTTTTTTTAAACGAGAAAAAACTTTTTAGAATATCAACGTATTTTTTATTCTGTATATTTTATAAAAGGATTAATTTGAAGTTATTCTTCAATAAAAAATTGTTGTTTAATGTTTGTGTAATAAACTTGTGCAAAACGCATACGGATTACACTTGAATAAATGAGAATTTAAAAGTTGGTTGCGTGGCTTAAATCCTCCCACCGGTTATAAACAATTAAATATAAATTCATATCTTATCTAACAACTGTTTGGAACTAAAGCAGCACAAATATGTTATTTTTAACTATATGTTGCATTTTATTAACTTATATGCACGTGCCGTGCTTGTGTGAGGATACAGATTCTTGTCATTCTTTTGCGGGTGGTTCAGTATATCCTGCAGAGGCTCTTAAGGGAGATCACAAGTTACGAACCACCAAAGCTGTCAGTACGTGTTTTGAATATATATCACAATATTTCGGATTTAAGTCTATATGTGAATTTTTCAGTTTCCCGGGCAGCGCCTTATTTTGAAGGTACAGCGGTTTTAAACAATGAAATCGTAAAATTATCTTTGAATCAGTATCTGGGACAATACATTGTTTTACTGTTTTATCCTTTGGATTTGTAAGTTCCTAAAAGTCAATGAAGCATAAGTTGGTGAAATGACATTTTCATGCCTTTACAGCACTTTTGTTTGTCCTACTGAAATTATAGCTTTTTCGGATCGCATTGAGGAATTTCATAAAATAAATACTGAAGTTATAGCTTGTAGCGTTGATTCCCACTTTACCCATTTGGCTTGGATAAATACACCACGAAAAGAAGGTGGTCTCGGCAATGTGAAAATACCTCTGCTGTCGGATTTGACACATAAAATTAGCAAAGATTATGGCGTGTATTTGGATGACCTGGGTCATACATTACGCGGCCTATTCATCATTGATCAACGTGGTGTAGTGCGACAAATCACAATGAATGATTTACCAGTCGGCCGATGTGTCGACGAAACCTTAAGATTAGTTCAAGCTTTCCAGTACACTGATACACACGGTGAAGTTTGTCCAGCTGGTTGGAAACCTGGCGCCGACACGGTAATTTAATTTTACAATTTGGTAGCATAATATTAACACAACACATTACCGTTATTCTTTTTCAGATTGTACCCAATCCCCAGGAGAAAACCAAGTATTTCCAAAAGAATAATTAATTTGCTGCACATCACCCAACACATTGTAAACCAGTGACTTAATAAACAACTAAATTTAAATAGGAATTTTCATACACTATTCCGCTGTGAAAAAAAACTGTGGATTGATGTTCAATGGTTTTTTTTATTTATTTTCAATTTATCGTTGCCTTCTTTACGTTTCCTCTTGTTAAGGGGATTACGTGGATCGTACACGTCGTACCAGTCATCGCTCTTGGTTGAGGCATCCTTCGCTAATGTCGGAGTTTCACTTTGAAACTTTAACGTATGACGCAGCCAGTCATCACTTTGAATTTCTTTCTCAATCACGGTATCATCAAAATTATCGAGTTTTTGTTGTTGCTTCTCCTTTTCTTCCTCTTCTCCTTTGTGTCTAAGAGCACCCAGTTTGTTTCGAAATTTCGACAATAGATTTAAAGTGAACTCTTCTCTAAAAAGAATGAACATGAATGATGGTTAAGATAAATTCGTTAAGTCATTTGAGGGTTAATTTTACCTGCTGGTGCCTTTTAAAGGAATTTTCGATTTGATATTTTCATATTTCTCCTTTTCTTCCACAAATTGTTTAATCATTTCATTGTCTTCTACGTCTTTTTTAATAGTCTTTGCTTTTGTTTCTTTCATTGCGTCCTTCTCCAAGAATTCATCTTTAATTTTTCTTTCATGTTGATATTGTTTCTTTAGAGAAATGATTTCGCGACGAATTTCTTCTCTATATGAATTTTATACACAGAATGAACCATTGTAAGAAGCGGTGCATCTTTGATAATTGAACAAAAAATAGGAGAAGCTTACTTTTTCTTAATCATTTCCTTTGCCTTCTTATCATCATTTGTCAGGAGGATGTCATCGTCTTCGTCATTCTCTAATTCCACCTTAATGCGATTAGACTTTAATTTTTCCCTAATGCGTTGCCTACGTTCTTGCATTTCTTCTTCATCAAAATTTTCCTCCTTAACGGTCACATTTCTCCCTTCTTCTGAATCACTTTCATCACTTCTGTGGGATTCTACCTTAATTGCTTCTTTGCTTAATTTGGGATCATCAACTACATCATGCATAGACTTGGGCTTGCCAAGATTTTTCTGTACAAATTGATTGGTTTCTTCTTCATCCTCCTCAGCCTCTTCACCAAACGACAATAAACCGAAATTTCTTAAAAATTACAATAAGCAATTATGAGAACGAGATACGAGGCGTAAAGATACAAACTTGATTCCTTCTGGTTTCCCCTTTTTGTCCCTCTTCTTTTCCTTCTTTTCTACGTTGTGTAACTCTCTTGGTACAATATCACTAAACGGATTATTTAGAATTTCAGTTTTTAATATTTTATGTGGATACATGGGCTTCTCATTGTGATCCACCAAGCCATCTTCTAATTTCAACATATTGAACAATGTATCGCCGGTAACTTTGGCAAACAAAGTATTTTTATTTTGCAATTCGGGGGTAGGACCCAAAGTGAAAAAGAATTGTGATCCATTGTCATCTCTATCAGAATTGGCCATACCAACCAACCCTCGCCGAGTATAGCGTAGCCTTGAATGAAATTCATCTCTAAATGGTTCACCGTATATAGATTCTCCTCCTGTGCCATCACCCTGAGGATCACCGCCTTGTACTATGAAACCCTTAACTACACGATGAAATATTGTATTAACGTAGTAGCCTTCCATGCATAGCTGAACAAAATTTCTGCACGCCTTGGGACATTCTCGCGACCATAGCTCTACATCAATATCCCCCACGGTAGTTTTTAATAGAACCTATATGGAATGGTATATAAGAATAAACTATAAATATAGAATCTTTTATAACATACCTTCCCAGATGTGGGCGGCTCCTGAATATAAATGTTACTCATTTCTAAGTAAATATTAATATTTTGAAGTACTCATTAAAATGTTTGTTAAATTTTCTTCTTTTTTGATATCCACAATGAATTGTTAACATACAGCTGATTAGAAAGTGTTTGTGTGCTTTTGTGTAGACAGTTTTCAGTAAATGATTTTAAATTTATAAAAATAAATTTACAAAAAATATAATTAAATTTAAATTTAATGTATATAACAAAATATTTGTAACTTTTGTGAAAATAGCCGAATGCAATGACCGAAAATACTAAAGATTATACGGAATATGTATTAGAAGCCGATTCGGAATTGCGCTTCGAAGTGGAAGACAAAAACACCAAGGTTTATGTGACGGTATGTATTCGTATGTATACGTTGCTTGTCACAACTAATTTATCATGTAATTGTTCCTTTGTAGTTAATATCAGGTTTTGCGGAATTGTTTGGCACTGAATTGGTTATAAATGAAAAATATGAATTTACTGTGGGTGCTAAGGTGGCCATTTTCACATACCAAGGCTGTGTTTTACATTTGAAAGGCAAAACTGAAGGCAGTTACATATCCAAAGAGACACCTATGGTTCAATATCTGAATTGTCATGCAGCGCTTGAGCAAATGCGCGTAAGAGCCGAAGAGAAAGATGAACGGGGCCCTGTTGTAATGGTAGTGGGTCCTATGGATGTGGGGAAGAGCACATTATGTCGCTTATTATTAAATTACGCTGTACGTTTAGGCCGTAGACCGTTATATGCTGATACGGACGTGGGTCAAGGTGCCATGTCAATACCTGGTACTATTGCTTCTATATTAATAGAGCGTCCAGCTAGCATTGAAGAGGGCTTCTCACAAAATGCACCCTTAGTTTATCATTTTGGTCATAAGACACCTAGTGGAAATGGCACTTTATATAAAACGGTGATTAGTAAAATGGCGGAAGTGACTTTGGAATCAATGAATGTGAATAAGCGAAGTATGTTGGACGTCATTTAGTTTAATATACAACAAGAATTTTTGCCAATTTACTTGCAGCTAAACATTCTGGCGTAATAATAAACACATGCGGTTGGGTAAAGAGAGGCGGTTACACAAATTTAGTTCATACGGCTCAAGCGTTTGAAGTAAATGCTATATTTGTTTTGGATCAAGAACGCTTATATAATGAATTGTTGCGTGATATGCCCTCATTTGTGCGCGTGGTTCTACTGCCAAAGAGCGGCGGTGTTGTAGAGCGTAGCCGAGATTTGAGAGCCGAATCTAGAGATTTGCGTATAAAGCAATACTTTTATGGTAGCAAAACGCCGTTGTATCCATTTTCATTTGAAATTAAATTTGCCGATTTAAAATTATATAAAATTGGTGCCCCTTCATTACCCGAATGCTTAATGCCAGTGGGCATGAAGGTACGTGCGCGTAGGTTATATAGAAATAAGGAAATACATGAATTATTTTCCTCTACAGGCTGAAGATAGTCAAACAAAATTAATAGCGGTTACTCCTAGTCCATCCTTACTACATCACATACTATCTGTAAGTTTTGCTGAGTCCATTGAGGAAGATGTAATAGGCACTAATTTAGCTGGTTTTATATGTGTGTATGTATAGACAGTTTTTAAAAATGTAGCTTTCGCGGGTTTTTACGATAATTTGATATCTTTTCAGAACCGAAGTTGATATGGAGCGACAATCGATAATGATTCTATCACCACAACCTCGACCATTACCAAACACGCTGCTGCTATTCTCGGAATTACAGTTTATGGACAGTCACGCTTAAGTTCTTGAATTTTTATTTCAACTTATTTAATAATAAAATTTTATAAATCACTAAAATCAACATTTACTTTATGTATACAAAGGTTTTCAGTTAAATAAAATATTACGTTGCGTTTGGTTTTTGTACTTTAGCTAATTCTCCTTTGAACTTTGTAATAGTTTCTCTAGCCAACTTCAGCTGGTCCATTAGGGTGTTTATCTCCGATTTAACTTTTTTCTTTACTGTTAAAATATTATCCAGAGTTTTTTTCTTTTTCACTTCAACTGTAAGTAAAAATATTTGTGTAATATATTCGATTGAAATAAAAAATTTACGTACAATCGGTATAGTGAGTATAAGGGCCATGTGTCAGTGGTTGTACATTCATTAAAAAATGTTGCATTAATTGAGTGGGCTCTTGGAAAACCATTTCCTCGTACGATTCGGATATTAGGTTATTTTTTGTATCCATTATGGTTGTGACCACTTGATCACTACCATCAATAACAGGCGATTGAAACAATTTCAATATATGATAACAAGTTACGGGTCGTTCAGTGGGATCATGAAAATATATTTTAATAACCACTTCAAATTCACCCCAACCTGTTTCAGTTATTTCATAGGGTGGTTTAGTTACAATGCGATTCGGATTGGCATAACTTTCATGTAATTTAAAATGAACTTTTTTTACATATACCGACATATCCTCATTGTTATATGGCTTCACGTACACTTTCCATTGATGTGTATGACCGTCTTCTTCGCGTTTCTTGCCAAAAGATTGCGCCATATTACCATAAACAATCGGCTTTACAATTGTTAATCCCTTGACACGGCCCCCAGAATCGGGACCAAAATCTGTGGGGATGTTTAAACTATTCATAGCGGCAGGAACACTTAATTTCGGATACCTGAAAAACAGGCACAATACATTGTGGAAGTAAAGGTAAACTTATAATTAACAGTATTGCCAAAACTAAAACTTTTACAAGATAATCATATTTTGCGAATAGAATTTATTTTAAACTTATTCATTAATTGTAATGACCTCATCATTTTCAAAGATTTATTTTCTAAATTGAATGAAATTAAATTGTTAAATGTGTTACGGTATTTTTTCATTTCACCTCAAATATTAAGCAAATACCGTTATGTAGAATTTTACGCGATGTGGCAATAATGCCCTATGAATAATAATGTACAACCCTGATTTTTATTGTCAGCCAAATACAAAATGGTTGCCATTTGGTGCGCAAAGAAAAACTTCTACTCTTTGTTTAGAATAGCAAAAAACTCTTTTGTGTGCATTTACTTAATATATCAATATAAAATATAAAAAAAGACGAACAACTTTTATAACAAGTATGAGTCAAAATTCATCAAAGTGTGAAATAAAATATCCGAAATAAAACACATAAAAGAAGTGAATTTGCTTGAGGAAAAAATTTTTCAAGTAATACAAAAAAGTGTGAGTAACAAGAAGGGAAAAAGTGTATGCAAAAGAAGTAAAAAATGAGAGCAGTAAAACTCAAGATGTAAAAACCAACATTTCTCAGTGTTTAAATGGGGAAAATTTGAAATGTGTGAGCCAATGTGTGTGTATAAAGATATATAATTGGTATTTAAGTTGAAACTACTGTAATAAAATTTGTATTACATACAGCTAATAAAAATGTAATTAGGAAAATTAGAGGCGCTTAAAATTAATTTACACATGCACACACACTCACGCGTAAAATATATAACTGTGCTTTCGACTAAGTGCGTATGTGTGTTGGTACATTATAGGCAACAACGGGGCGCAACATATGTAAGGCGGGTTATGTGTGTGTGTGTGTATGCGTTGTAGTCGCACCAGAGCTGCGATTAAATGTATTTTTGTGAACGTATATTCTGTCGCATATTCGGTCGTTTGGCTAGTCGTTCCGTTGCATTGTCGTTCGGTCGGTCGAATTTTGTGTTGAGCCGGCTCTAGATAAGCTATTTTGGGATAAACGATACGGAAACCATAAGGAAAGATTTAGCGTTTAGTTTAGTGTATAAAATCCGGAAAAACCATTTCACTTCGGGGAAGTTAAAGAGAAGCAACACAAAACTTACTATAACAAATAAGTCCAATGACGAAGAACAATAAAAAGTAATGAGCAATATACATATAGTACAAGGCAGTTTAGCAGAGCACCGAGTATTGTTGCTGCGCTGTTTTTATTGCAGCTCACACAGTGTGTCGTACCCAGAAGAGTAAGCTAAGGAAGCTAGAGAAGACAAAAAAGCAAATTCTTTTAAATAATGTGAATAAGTGAAAAAAATCTACAACGCATTATAAAGCGCATGAAAAATCCTGCTTGAGTATTCGTTTGTCAGAGGCTGTTAGGTGAAGCTGTGTGCCAGTGTATTAGTTTAGTAATTCTTTATGAAACCATCGCCACCACCACCACCACCACCACTTTTATGTCTGTCAGCATGATTCACTACTTTGCTAGTGGTACCGTGCAACGCTATTGGCAGTTTATGTGCTAGCCACCCTCTCTCGCTTTCTGTCTGTTTTTTGACTTTAACGTATACAAGAGGTCCGTTATCCCATGCAATACAGTGCATAGACTCAGTACACACGCTACGCTTAACTACGCTAATGATTATTATGATGGATGAATGAATGAATGATTGCTTGGTTGGATGGATAGATGAGATGAATGAATAACAACAGAAAACAATCCGTTTCGCATATTAATTTTGTTAAGTAAATATGAGATTTAGGATTTCGCAATGCATGCTTTTCTAAATAAGGGGTCGCCAACAGAAAAAGATGACCCGACTTGTGTATATTTTTTTTGTTTTGTTTTGTTCGTAAGTAGTGGTATCACGCAGAGAGCGAACTAAACACTACGGGATATCGAAGTGTCATAGCGAGCAATTAAAATTACAAAGTGTGTTTCCCTTAATAGAATTAAAATAACATCCTTCTCATGCCAGCGCGGGGCTTGTGTGCATAAATGAGTAAAACCCAACTATTACTTATAATGTGACATATTACGCACATGAAAGTATATTCAAACAATAGTGTTGATTAAGTTCTATTGCATACGTCGTCTAACGTGTGTGTGCACAATACGTATGCACTTACTCCTATTTCATTTAGATAACATCCCACATACAAAGATTAGCTTAAATTCCATGTAATACATTGATCTGTAAATGAATAATTATTCGGTTGGGTGCCATGCTATGAACACGAAACTAATTTATTGATTGTGTGTGTGTGTGTGTGTGTGTGTGTGTGGGTTTTATCGATACTTAATATCACGATTACACATAAAAAATTAGTAGTTCGGTATGTGGTGTGCGGTTGATGGGTGGCTGTAACACAACTCCCCCGAGCTGTCATAACAACACAATTGCATCGTATGATTTTCTTTAAACTCTGTCTATTTTTTCCTTATCTGCTAAACTGTTGACAGTTCCTTGAATTGATTTTTCCTCTCTCAGGTGTGTTCTATCAGCAACACCAGCTGTAACTTGTAACTTGAAATTATCATCACATAGCCGAAAAGGCTGGAACGATTGCTGCCACGTACAAGGGGATTATTAAAACATCTCACTGTTTCTCTCTCTCTCCGCTCAACTTCTTTAGTTTCCCGAGGTTCTTTTTTTATATTAATGGTAAGTTTCTTTATTTTTTTTTGTATTTCTTTCTAACTTTCATTTTGTTGATAATGATACTTAACTGTACTTAAGAGAAAATTTAAAAAAGAAGTTTTAGGCTTCAAACGGTAAATTTTTACGCTACAAATACATTTTTATACCCTGCACCACCATCACCACATGTGGCGTAATAAACTCTTTATATTATGTTTGTGCGGATGTTTGTAAATCCTAAACTCCTGTGGTAAATGCCACATCCACCTTTACTTATACCAATCGACCCAGAATTTAAATGTGTATGGATATAACCATGACGGGCTGTCCGTCCATGTATTTTGTGCGCAGGTCGCATTTCTTAATAGTTTTTGACAAAAATGGGCAGGAAGCAGTTAAATAGCTGAATATTTGGACCTGATAGGATCATTTCTAGAGCCCCTTTTCATATAATTATAATTCACGAAGAGACTTATATTACAACGCTTCGCATTTACTGACACAACTAAACTAATTTGTGAAGGTAAGTGGTATAGAGTGTTAAGTGGTTGAGCTTGGCCGAGCTTATTTGTATATAAAACCTGAGTCGGTCTCACTTAAAATTTGTGATTTTGAGCAGAAATTGTTGTGCCGGCCTTCTTGGTTTCTCTTAAAATTAGACTAAATCAATGAAAAATCACGTCCACACTTTACAAAAATCCCACACATCCGCAACCACCAAAGTAGAGCTACAAAGCGAACAATTTTTGCCACACGTTTCATACATTGATATGCTGAAAATGGAGCGGACTCACTCACTTTGATATTGAGTGCGATGCTTAAGGTATATGTAGCGTACATATCAGTGATTGTTAAAAGAGAGCGAATTTTGATGGGGAATTTGTCTCTGATTTTTGAAATTATGAGAACTCATTGTAAACTATCCGCATTTGAACTTTTTATTTTAATCTTTGTTGCTTGCAGGTAAATTTTAGTCGATTCTGGGTGTGGCCCTCAACCGATTTCGAACAATTTGACTCTCTGTATGATACATTGCATTTATGAAATGTTCGGTGAAGTCCGCTCTTCATGCCCCGCTCACCATCAAATAATTTATATATATAGATAATTTATTGGCTTTGAATGAAACGTTAATATAGGAGATGATTTTTTTTAAAAAGCCAATTGAAACTTATAAGACTTGACTTGCTCAACGTACTTGCAACTCTATCTCTTCACATGTGATCTCTTATACACTACAAGTAGAAATGGGTTGTCGTCTACTTTATTATCATTTCAATTACTCTTTGGCATTGGCTTGGCTTTAATTGCTTTATAATTCATTATGATATTCATTCTATCTACAATGCAAATGAATGTCCGCTTCTCTCTGCCTCTCTCTCCGTTAATAATACTGTAAAATGCATACTTACGAATATAATGTGCGTGTGTATATATATACGTTGTGTTGTATAAAGACACGAAACATTTTTATGCATCACTACAATATTTCAACATCGTCATTATGCCTGAATAATATATTTTGTTGCTGCTGTTCTTGTTCTTCTTTTTGCTATTTATACCCTGCACCACTTGCGGCAAAGGTTATATTAATTTTGTACGGATGTTTGTAACAAGCAAACGCCTTCAATTAATCAATCGATCGAGAATCAAAATCTGAATCGATTTAACCATGTCCGCCTGTCTGTCCATATAAGTTCGTACGCAAGTTAGAAATTGTATTTTTTCAGATATTGTAATGAAATTTGGTACAAGGACATGTATTGGCTCAAAGAGGAACCCTTTGGAAAAATCGGGTCAGACCATTTTGAGAACCTCTCCCCTTACAAGGTCTTATTATGTGAAATCTTCATATGGAAAAAAATCGCAATCCTTAACATAAAAATTAAAAAATAGTTAAATACATTTGTATATGTTTGGGCCAAGTTTGGATCGATCCGATCATTTTTAGAACCTCTTTCCATATAATTATATTTCACGATGTAAATTATACGGGAGTGCGTCACGTTTACAGATACAACCAAACTAATTGTTGCATAATTTACGGAGCTAAGTGGTGAGGGGCATTAAATGGTCGGGCTTGACCGACTACAACATTTTTACATGTTTATCTTCTTTTACTCTGTCACAATTTCTATGAAAAAACGTTGGTTGTAGGTTTTCTGTTCATTCTTGTAAATACACATGTATGTTATCATGAACACAGGGATGAAAAAACGGAATCCTCGTTAAAAACTGAAATCCATCTTGTAATGATATTTTTTGAAGTTAATCGTTTTAATCTTTTATGTGATTAGTCTTTATTAAGCGGGCATTATAAACAATTAATTAAATTTATTAAATGCCACAAGTCGCTTATACCAGTGTTGATGGAATTGACTTTCAATTTTAATTACTCTTTATTACATTTATAGGATAAAACATTTAATATATTTTTGTTGTTGTTGCGAAAACATATAAACTCTCAATATAAACTAATTAACACAAAAACTACCCACTTGCCGTTATTATCTACTGTTTTCTATTTACTTTTTATTCATTATTTTATAATGAATGTCCCAACAACAGTAATTATTAGATAATAATAAAGATAAAGATACTCATCTACATAAAACTGCGAACAAAGTCAAGAAGCCGTCAACGAAAACGTGAAACACTTGGAGTAGTATTTTTATTTACATACACAGATATTATGGAAAAATTATATAAAATGTGAAACAATCTAGCTATGCCCGTCTGTGGTTAAGTAAGCGAATTTTCGATGCATTTCAATATATTTGCGCCGTTGTGAGTGAAAGTGATGCAAGTCCATTTTTTGAACACATCGATTTTATTACGTACAATAGTTCTATTGTCTTATACATTCATGATTTGAAGTTTTTGGAAAAGGTCGCTTAGCACCGACTTTAAAGGCGTTTACATATAAAATCCAAAAGGGGTAATCATGAGCCCTGGTTTGGGGTTCTTATTATATTTTGCTTAAGGTCAAAATTCAATTTGATTTGCGCTTTAAATAATTATACGAATGTCAGGTTTGTAGTTCTCATTCCCATTCTTGAACTACGAGTGAATAATGAATGTAATTATATTCCTACCTAGTATTGAATACTTAATTATTAGCAATATTCGTTATCATCATTCGTACGTTGCGCCAACATATCCAGCATTTATCAATCAAATCAATGCCTTTGAATTTCAATAAAGGATGTGATAAAAATTATCCTAATCAAATTGTTGCGTGTAGTGATTTATCTCGATAAGTATTCAAACATTTTTTATTCATTTGGAAATGCAAATAACTCCGAAGTAATCCTTAAATAATAGAGTTAATATATGCCGCCTGTCTGCTTGCCTGCCTGACTGCCTTTCCACTCCTCTTACTTTGTATATGTAAACTCAGGTTGAAGCGGATGAAAAACGGAGTAGATTCGTAATGAATTTTTATTACAAGTCTTGCTAAGAGTAGCTGTTGGGTAGTTCAGTATACTATGGTTCGGTTTCATTCGGTTTGCTTTACTTTGTTTTGGTTCGTTTATACCATTTAAGTTGATTAAATATATTTTGCTGCCTTTTTGGCACGCTTGCCTGTCAGCTAGACAAACGAGTCAACCAAGGCAGCTAGCAAGTTATTCAGAGCAAATAAGTCAAATTGAACACATAGCCTGGCAGGCAGGCCGTCGTTTGGGCGTGTTGTTGATTGAATGTGTATAATCGTGTTGCTGTTTACTCTCTATTTATATCGCATTTACCCCACTTGCCTCTCTCACCTTTTCATTTTCTCTCTATCTTTCTCTCTCTTTCACCCACTCAGATGGGGATTTACGGACGTGTATATTTTGGTTGGATGTTGTGTGTTCATAAGGAGTGTTTATGTCATGATAATAAATTCGATTTAATTTACGAGTTGTTACAAATGCCTATCGTTACGTTTAATTTTCATTTCCATTTGATTTCTTGCTTCAGTCTAATTTTTCTATAACACTTACGATGTCACTTTGCATTTGTAAAAAATTCAACAGTAAGAAAGAAAACTAAATTTGGTTTAGGCCAAATCTTAAATACACTCCACATTTACACATAATCGGTGGGCGTGGCATGCACATGATGACGCCTCCTATATACTATTAATATATTACGTAACAGCTTGCAAGTCCACTCACTTTTACGCTGGGTGGGGTACTTGGTCAATTGTGGGCTAAATTTTGGTAATCTATAAAGAGATTTTTGCTGATTGTGGGCGTGGCACTTGACTGATTTTACTGAATATAAATAGTGATCTGCGTGCAGAAATTAGAAGTGCACAAAATTTCACCCAGACATACAACAACAACAAAAAACAGACTCAGATTTTAATGCCGATCAAGAATATATATATACTTTATAGAGCCATACAAATGACATGACAAACTTAGTATACCTCCCATATTATGTGGATGATATAAAAAGAGAAAACCGAATGTACATATACACCGCATAGCTGAGAGGTAAATATGTGTGAATTTGTTGCAGAATTAGGCATCATTTCCAGTTCGTTTATTACCGTTAGATTTGTGCATAAATATGTATAAAATTTTGTTTTTCTAATTTTTTATGCCTCCTCCATTGTGGGATGGAATATGCATATGCATATGCATTCTTCATCTGAGACGATCTACACATGTCCGTCCCTGTGTAGGTTCTTTGTTATTATTCGAAAATTTTTAAATATTGATCGGGAGGTGGATTTCTGGATTTCTGGAGGATTTCTGTAAGGAGGTGGTTTTTTAAATTGGGCAAAATGAGGTGATAGCCATGCCCACAGATAAAAGGAATATTTTTTTTTTCAGATTTAGTCAAATTTGTTTGTTTGTTTGTTGTTGATAACGTGACATTTTCGGGGTTAAATACATAAAAAAATAATTAATCAATACTGGCTTCATTTCATTTCGTTAGTGCGTTCATATAAAATTTAGACTTTCTAATTTTATTGCACTATTCGTAGTCTCTGGGTGTCACAGGCTATGCTAAGGTATAAAATAAGTTCGTCCTTAGCGTACCAATCACTCTCTGAAAGCTATCCTATGTATGGAATGTGTCCCTAAGCAGAAATTCATGCGACAACTTTTTTAATGAAAATTTTACTCGTACTAAATAATTTCAATAACTCGCACTAAGGGTTGTCTTAGTCTCCTTACCAAATATTTCTCTATAAAATGTTCAAACCTATTGGTTAAGTAAAGTGGAGTAATAGTACGACTTTTGTCATAGCTTTGCCACAATATTCACCATTAGCACATATATTATAAAATATTCAAGCTGACTGACAGTCGCTTTATTATGTGTTCAGTCATTTTGTTATTCTTGTCATAATTATTGTTGTGTTTATTATAATTGTATACAAAACGCTTTAATTGCCATTTCATTTTCAACTTGTTGTCACTTTTAATACGTGTTTGTCAGTTTGCCTTTTTTATTATTGCATTTAATATGGTTTGTGTTCACATGTTAATGGAAAACGAGTTAATTCAAATTAATAAATAATAACAATAAATCGGCAATAATATTAAAACAGAAATGTGGGTATATAACCGCATATATAGATACATGCAAACACTCAATGTGTTTCATCTTCAGCGCCTTTCATATTCACATTATGAAGCGTACATGTTCATGCATACGTACGTACACATGTGCTGGGTGCACATACAAGAGCTAAATATATAATAATAATGGCGGGTGACAAATTGAGATGACCTCAACAATAATAATAATAACGACAACAACATGTGTCTTTAAGAATGTCAATAATAATTTTAAATCACAGTGAAAAATGTTACGTTGACCGAACAATTAATACCTTACGCTCTTAATAAGGAAGATAGACAGACATAGATTAAAGGAAAGTGAAATTTCACTGGGATGAATTCTTGGATACTCTGCATAGTTATTTATAAATTATAGGCGGGAGATATAAACAATTAGGCCACCTTTTTTAAGAACTATTAACACATGCGTTACACATCTTCATCTATATTGTAGAAGGTTTTCACCGAAATTGTGGGCGTGCCTATTATACGATGCCCTTTATTTACAAAGTCTTGAAAGAAATGGGAAAGACTAAACATAAATCTTTGTAACCCGTTTTCCTGGAAAAATTCTTGTAGTAGTAAGGGATTTTAATCGATTATGGGCGTGGCAATTTTTTTAAAATTAACAAACTAGCTGCATAGATAATGTAATGTTTGTGGTAAATATCACCCGAATATATAAATTTTAACACATTTTATATAATAGTTGCTAACGGAATGAAAAACTTAATATATACACTCTCTCGCCACATAATGCGTTGGTTATAAAACGCAAAAGTAAAATCAAAAGCGAAAAGAAAAACATAAATACAAAATAAATCAAAACGACTCAATCAATTTGTCTTGAGTTGATTCAATTACATGCATAACTACGTAGCCAAACATACTCTTACTACACACCTCCAAAGTAAATTATGTATAAAGAGAGAGGGGGCATAATGAATGTGTCTATTTACATCTGTTATTGTTGTTGTTTTGCGCAATAACCGGTAGCTTTCTCTTATATGTGTATTTGCACTGATGCCGCGTAACCATTTTTCACCATTTTGCCAGCAGTAGTAGTGGTTGATTTAATGGTGTTCTTCCACGCTCTATAGTGCAACCATTGTACATTAAATGTTTAAAAAGAATTATATTTATGAATTATTAATGCGAGAGTTCTTTGGGTACAGTGAGCAATACAACATTTAAGTTATATTTGGCTTAGGTCAAATGCAGCTTGGGGCAGTAAATTGAAGATTACGATTGGCAATGATGTTCATTAATGGTGGGTGGGTGAGTTTAAAAAACGCCCTAAAGTGCTTCATCAAGTTTATACTTTTTCGGTTTTTTCATATCTATAGGCGTGTCTTATGAGCGATTTTATTTAATTTTAAAACCAAACTTTGTGCGAAAACTACTACTAGATCAAGTTTGAATTTTTACCCACGGCGGACAAACTGATACACAAACGGACAGATACGTATATAGTTCAATAAATTCGGAATGTTCTACAAACGTTTTGACCCAGTGAGTATACGCTTAATATTAAGGGGCCGAGTATAAAAATTTATAAACACAGTATTAACAAGTTACAATAATATTGTTTCAACAATAACAACCACAATATGTCATGAATATTTATGTTATTATTATATACTCCACATAAGATGGAAGGTATGCCAAGTTTGTCATTTCATTTAAAGCAATTGATGACCCTACAAATATATTCTTGATCAACATCAAAAACTGAAGCGATATAGACTGTGTGTCTGTGTGTCCGTGTGTCTGTCTGTTGTTAGCATTCTCAAGGGCGTAAATTTTGTGACGTGGAGAAATTTTGTACAGATTATTTTAGTTTTTGCGTTCAGATCGGGCAAAATCTGCCACCAAAGGAGAGATATTAAGATAAAATGTGGTATATTTACATTTAGAATTACCGCATTCATAAAAAATGGGCGTGGTCGAAAACAGACCACAATCGACAAAAATCTATGTATCTGCAACAAAAATTTAAAAATTAACCTATGAAATTGAAATTTGGTACGCATGTCTATAATCGTCGTGGGCATGGTCATATAACACACACGCCTACAATTCAAAAACTCGACTTGCAAGCTGATACGTAATACAATATTAGGGGTCGTAATCATATACCTGCCACGCACAAATGATTATTATTTAAGATTTGTCCTAAGCCTAATTAATATTCTCACTTGTATAGATTACCGTCATATTTCTATTCGTATTAATTAAAGATTCATTTCTGGTAATATTTAGTATTTTACTCTCTGTACTCTTTACTTTTCTACATATGGTGCCTGCGTACATATTTATATGTATGTACGTACACATATACAATTACATGCATATTGTTTTAATACGTATTTAAATTGATATTAAATAACTGTTTCACATCCTATTACACACACTCTTAATCCGATAAATATACAATAAAGTAAATACTTGTTATGAAGAGAAGTCATACCAAAAGTCAATTAATTTATCATTATGGTTTTTTCGTATTTACCCTGCACATAAGATGGAAGTATACAAAGTTTGTCACTGCATTTTCAGCGCCGAGAAGAATTCTAGATCAGCATCAAAAATTAAATCGACATGTATGTCCGCGTGTCCCCTTATTGTTGGCACACTCACGATCGTAAATGTTGAGTTATAGAGTGGATTTTTTTTAGAGACACTTCTAGCTTTGCTATTTGAATTGGGCAAGAGCCACGCCTATAATCGGCCAGAATCTATTTATCTGCCACAAAAACTGAACTTGTAAGTTGAAATTTTGTATCGATGCTAAAAATGGGCGTGGATGATGGACATGCCCACGTAAAACATATTTTAGAGGACCTAATCAAATACCCGCCACGCCCACTGTTTGTTTGTAGATGTGGAGGGTATGTAAGATTTGGCCTAAACTAAATTTAGTTTTCTTACTTGTTTTGAATGATTGGAATTTTTCCTAAAACAAATATCAAAATATGTTATATAATACAATTTTACCTTAGTAAACTCTAACATACGTCATGACTGATTACATTTATTTGCATTTGTAGAAAAAAGTATTTCTTTAATTAAGAAGGGGAGAAGTAGAAAACATCTTGTTGAAGAAAGAGAGAGAGTATGGTAAAAAAAGTTATGATAGCAGGCAAACGTTAAATTGACAGCGATGATGATTATAGCGGACGTATACACACGCACATCATGTTATCTATACCGACAATCAACAATTTTATGGAGTAAATCCAACAAATCGGATGCCAGTGGCTTTACAGTGATTTTATTGTATAATAAATGTCCGTGTCCGTATACACTTAATTTTGCATTACTTTGTTTTCGGTTTGTAGATGCTGCACACATACATTCGTAAAAGTCTAACATCTCTAATGCCGGACTCTCTCTTTAACTCTCTCTCAATCTACATCTCTCAGTATTATTAATATTTACAGTATGTGTTAAAAAATGAACCGTACATTGTTAGTATAAAAGGGGGAAAAAACTACATTAATCACCAACATGAAATTTTGATGCCATTCCAAAATATTTTCTAAAGCATTTTCAGTTTAAAATGAAAAATTTTAAAAACTAAAATGATAAATCTAAAATTCCAAATTAAAAATTAATAAGTAAGGCGTGGCAGATATATAATCCCTAATAGTGTATGTATTATGTAACAGTTTGCAAGTCGAGTTGTACGATGGGTATGGTTTTTTGTAAATTTTTTCGCGTGATCACACCCATTATTTGCAAATCGGTGGGCGGCCAAATTATAAATATGTAGATAAAATTTCAACTTCCAATTTTTGTAGCAGATAAATAAGCTTTTGCCGATATGGGCGTGGCTCGACATGTTTCTTCTAATTTAAAGAGCGATTTGTGTGAAAAACTAATGTCTGTACAAAATTTCAGCTCAATATTTGAAAATTTATGATCGGCACACGGACTTACATGTCCAGATCATTTTGATTTTTGAAGCGGAGTCTCTGCCGCCTCCTGGGTGCTGCAAATGGAATGACAAACTTTTCAAAAGTTTCCATTTCAAACTGAAAATGTTTAGTTGTTGTCGCAAATATAACGACAAACTTAGTATAGTTTTATTGCCAAAGAGGATAAAAGCGTTAACTAGCGTGCCATTTCGGAAATTTCATTTAGCTTAAGAGCGCAAAAAAATAAAACTATTGATCGGCTTTAGTTACACAAGCAATAATAATATCCAATAGATTTTAATTTATTTCCGTTTATCCGGCTGAGAAGCCGCAGACAGAAATATTAAATATAACAAAGTCGAAACGAAACAAAAAAGTTTATCTTAAAAAAGTGTTTTCGTGCCTGACCATGTTTGCATACATTATTTGCCATTCGTTTCATGAGCATATAGATAATAAAATATGAAAAAATAAGATATGTACTCTCTGTATGACAGGCAAGTAGGCAAGTAGGCAAGTAGACAGGCAGGCAAGAGGACAGATACACAGCCAGACAAACATACCATACAAACTGTGTTTGCTAGTTGTAAATGCTCCTGCATGCTGTTGAGCTGCCGTTTGTGTGCTTGGTTGTATGGTTGTATGGTATGGTATGGTTGTATGGTATGGTTGTATGGTTGGTTGGCTGGCTGGCTGTCGAGTTACTGTGTTGTTTTATGGTATTTTGTAAGTAGTAAGTGGCTTACAAAATCCGACATGTATATCACCATCATCAACATTGTCAGTATATGGAAGAAACAACAACAACAGTTACAGCAATAACTGCCATAATAACATAGTTCTCTTGCAAATTCGTTTTTCGTTTCCTTATAACACAATTGCATATGGTTTCTTTCCCTTTCGGAACGGTGATACGTTGTTATACGGGTTGGTTTTTGTATATATATATAATCTAATGTGCTCTCTTTTCTCCCATTTTGTATTTTATGCCCTACTCATGTCATCTCTGTAGTGTACATAAATTTTTGTTTTTTCTTTTAGTATTCACAGTTGGTTTCTTCACTTCTCCCTGTGCTGCCTTAGTTAAGTCCAGAAAGTGAAGAAGAAAAAAGGATACTTTGTTACAAAAATTCGTCGTTGTAATAACTCCATGTTGCTGAAACGCTGATGGAGTAATTCTGACTGTATTTTGGCAGTGACTTTACACGAATCCTGTGTGGCAATGTGCAAAATTTTTAATAGGCAATCTATTGAGGGTTTTCATGAAGTTTGGTAAATGACAAGAAAAATTCTCGTGCAGTTCTAGTTGGCTATACGGAAAACGTATCCCCATTTTAAAGGAGATGCATCACCAAAGTGACAAGTTTGTTTTTGTTGCGAATCATATCGTGATTACTCGTTTGCATGGCGATCATAATTGTTTGTAAAGAACTTGAGATTAAGTTTTAATGAAGAAGCTTCAATGTTGAAAATGATAGTTGGAGAAAAGCTAAAAATGGTTTTTGTCGGGCGTTTCCTTTGACCCTTAATTTGTGCGCCTTGTACAGTACTTGTAACATATATGTTGATGCGGAGACGGATGGACAGGCACAAATTGATTGATTCGTATTTTTCAGTTTATATCGAATATAAGTATATTCCGCTATTTAAAGTCGCTAAAGGTGCAAAGAAAATGATTTGTTATCCCAAAGTTAGTACATGAAAAATAATTTTCAATTCCTTATTTTTCTTCGTCTTCACTATATTTGCGTTACAAGTTAGTCTTCTTTTTCACAATTGACGAAATGAAAACTAAATATAACAAATAACTGTTTGTATAGTTTTACATATAAATTGATGTTTTGCGCCATGAATTGCTTAGGAATACAACTTAAGCGAAATGGGGAATTGAGAAAAATAAGTTGCTTCGTTGCACAGCTTATGAATAGTTCTGGGATTTTAATACTTATGCATGCAAAAAGTGATGAAAAACTGAAGATTTTCTTGGTAAATGTTTGCTTTACTTAGATTGTAATATAATGCATATACTGAAAGTGATACGTGAGGTACGTCGCGTAACAAGGCGACGAAAACTTTTCACAATTTAACGTCCTTCAAACTTTTAGTGTATGAAACTGAATTATCTATGTAGTATTACCCATCCTCACACCTAAACTTTCTTTTTGGCAAAACGAAGCTTATTTTATACCCTTCCGAACTAATGAATCCATGTAATGGATAAAATTTTAGACAATTCATTAAGCAAAAACTGTGTATATAACAGCGGCAGCTGGCTATTGTTTATTATATTTATAAAGAGAGAGAGAGAGAGTGAGAAGGGAGCGGATGTACTCGAGCCATTTATATTTATAATTTTTTCCCTCTTATTCGTTTTCATCTGTTGTTATGAGGCCATTGTACAGTTTTGTAATGAATAAGTAATTGTCTGGCATTTGTCTGTGTGTGTGTCTGTCTTTTCGCATTTGAAGTGATTCCTCTATAGAGAGTATGTTATAAAGTGATTTACTTAAATGATTGCTTGAAAAGAATTCAATCCCTAAAGCAACTTAGAAATATGTGAGAGTTTTCCCTAATCCCTCTATTTGGCAAATCTACCATTGCATGAATAAATAAATTCGTAAATAAATAAATATGCTTTGTATCCACTAACAATTAATATATTGTTATAGATTTAAAGTAAATGGAAGAGGGAAGATTATAAATAAACTTATTAACGCCAATTAAATAAGAATTGATGCCAAACAGGAGTACGTATATCTTTATATTTATCTTAATCACAAAGTATGTTCGCAAATGATTATTATCAAGTATGGTTCTTCCTCTCTCAAATGTTACTGAAATCGAATAGGGCTGCAGAAAGATACGAACGAGAAAGTTTAGCGAATGTGTGACTTTTGATCGGTTAATTCTAAATAGGAAATTCTATCAAATCATACTCATAGAGGAAAATGAGTAAGATAGGACGGATAGAACAGAGCAGGCCTGATAATTATTTGGATACGAAGGTTAGGCTCTCTGATAGGAAATAAAATCAGACAGGACAATAGTACTCATATTACACACTGATATAGGGGCTTTGACAAATTCTTTTACACGCATAAAAAATATGGGCGTGGTGTGCACCTGATTACGGCGTTCAACAGTGTATAAAATAAGCATTAAGTTGCATATCGGATTCTGTTAAAAAAAGGTTTTTTGTACATTGTGATCATGTCTGCTCTCTGAGATGGCCTATTTTATTAAATTATGAATTTCTGTACCAAAGTTGAATCTCGCAGCTCATTTTTTATGATAGATTTAGATGATTATGGGCGTGGCTCCACTGCGAACAGACACATGCACAGATTTAGATGCTCATTGAGAATAAAAATACTTTATTACGTCTCTGATGCGTCTGAGTGTTTTATATATGGGAGGGAATAAAAAGACAAATCAAATGGATACAATTAGTTTTTCGATATCTAATACTCACACTCACTCACAGACAACAACGTAAAAATCGATTATTTAAAAAAAAAAAATAAAGATTAGAGTAATATGAGAAGTTCTCGTACAATCGCAGTTAAGTGTTGCCAGTGTTACCAAATCATTAAATTTATAACCGTTTTTTCTGCTGAAAAAATTATCCCCTCAATGAGAGTTTTAGTACCCTTCCTTGTCAATAGAAGAGCCCAAAATAAGAACAAGCACCATTTTGCACATTGTTCCGTTGATAAATTTGAGTAGTGAATAATATTGTACTCAGTTATTAAGTGGATCTCATGCACGTGTCCTTATTACTACATTCGTGCGTCGTGCATTTACCTATTAAATAAATGAATAACGTAATAAATCGACGAACAAATTACTAATGCGAGTTATTTTGATGACGCGTGCAAGGGATGTTTGAATTTCTTTAAATTAATTTCTCCTGAGACCGAAGTGTTCCCACTTGTATCAGCAAATCTACTTTAATCTAATCATATAAAACCAATAAGTCCGCAAAATATCTCCCTCCTGTGCTTGGCTAGCTAGCCAACCTTTTGCAAACAAACAATAAAAGGGCTTAAAACAACCATTAAGATAGATAAAGAGTGTTGTGAATGGTTTAAAAGGAAATTTGAGATAATCATCATTAAAATAGAAACACAAGCAACAAGAAACCTATAATAAACAAAAAATGAAAATCGAATAAAAAAAAAAAAAAAAAATCAATCAATGAACAATTTGTAGTCATACTTAACCTCCATGCAATTAAATGTACAACAACAAGAATAACAAGAACAAAATCAAAGTCAGTTTTTCGTTCAGTGCTTTTTGTTGTTGTTGTTTAGCTTACTTGCCTCGCACATTGCGCTGTTATCTACTCTCAATTCATTGTAATTGTGAATGGTTTGACTTTTCTCGATTTGGATTAAGTTCCCCTAGTTGTAATTGTAGCTTGAGTAAATTTTTTGATGATAACATCAACAAAGCCAACTTTAATTTTCAGTTTCATAGTTTCGTTTTGGGTAATTTCGAGGAATTGATTTGGACAAAAAAAAAAAAAACAGAAATAAAATACTTAATCTCTTAACACAGCCCATAAAGACGTAATCTAAAAAAAAAAGGAAAACTGTGTGGACTGCATTTTGTGTTGTACTGTTCGAATGCATTGTACGTTCATTGTAAAATAACAACCGTAGTTATTTTCTTTTCAATTGAACATGTAATGACAACTGCGTTGAATTTATATCAGTAAGTAAACCCAAGTCGGGTTATTTTGAAAGTGGCGTAAGACCCATGCAAATGTAATGGACTTACCCCACTCATATTTACGTTACAATGAAATCGAAGTGAATGTTAAGCAACAAAGGTACATTTCTTGGTTATTATTGCATGTTATAGGTTAAGAAGAAATAATCAGGTACCCTAGGCGTGCCGTGTTTACCTTCTATTGAAATATTTGCAACGTTCCACCTTAACAGGCGAGACCGGAAAGTTTATTGTACGTATTGTATTTCAGCACCTGGATGGATAACGAAAAAAAATTTCACTTTATTTTCCTGAAGAAAAGACTAATTGTCGTGTGTAGGTGTGTCTCTTAACCCATTTACAAAATTTCAGCTAAATATCTTCAAATTAGCGCTCATGAGTATATTTCTGTACATTTTTATTATATCATTTATGAAGCCATTCCACCTATATTTTCAATATTCATTAGCCATGTGTCCGATTTCAGCAATTTACAATTTATAAACATTTATACAAATGAGAGAAATGCGTTTTTTGTGAAAATTTATAATAACAACAATGATCACAGAAAATATTGTTTTGTAAATTTTGTGATCACATAAATTCTGAAAGCTGTGCTGTCGTAGCACATACAGCAGAACACTTGGCGTAACAAGGTCATTGATATTCCTTTTTCCTTACTTATGACTGTAAATTGTTGAGTGCTTGTTTGTATACCGTGTAGATGTGCTTTGTAATAATAATGCGATTATAATCAACAAAGTGTTAAAAGTTTATTTAAATTTAAATTGATTTAATTAATGGACTCTCGTCATTGGATTCACTTACTCACTCGAATCGTTACAGTTGTGTCCCTAATTTAATAAATTAACCGTATGCTCGTTTATAAATTGGAGTAGACTATTAAGGTTTGTGAAGTATTTGTAATCATTGAAGAAGAAAATTATGACAAAAAAACTTTAAAATCCTCTATTATAGGAAAGCAACAAAAAACAACAACAATAGCGACATTAAAATCAAGAAAACTAATAAAAATAAATTGAAAAGTAAAAAAGTGTAAAAATATTAAAAGTAAAATATCATAAAAAATATAAGTCTTCCATTATAACGGGACCTTATATGGGAATCAGTTCTAAAAATGGTCACGTCCTTGGACTAAATTTCATCGAAAATCTTGCACACACGCAACAGACATACAGACGGACGGATAAGGTAAAATCGATTCAGATTTTGATTCTGAATTGATCGGTATAACAAAAGCTGGGTCTATCTTTAGCCGTTCAGGATTTGCAAATATCACCACAAACTTAATATACCTTAGTAGTGCCATAGCGTTAGCCATAGTAGTGCATAACAACAAAATGCAACAACAACAATGAAAACAAGTAAGAAAACTCAGTTCGACTTGAGCCAAATCTTATATACCCTCCAAATCTACAATAGTGGGTGTGGCAAATATATATGCGCAAAAACTCTGTACATAATTTCCTCTAGATATCTCAAAATTTATGCTCCTGAGAATGCCAACAGCAAACAGATGCACAGACGTACCTGTTTAGATAGCTTCAGTTTTGGGTGCTGATCTGACGCCTCTTTCTGGGTATTTCAAAAGGAAAAACAAAACAAATCGGACAGTAGTCATCTCTTTGGATGAAGTTGTTTGATCTCAAAAATGAATGCCGAAGACACCGTGCACAATATTCGACACTTACCGTATATCAGTGTGTTTTTTAAATAATCCCACAGCCAAAAAATACTAAAGCATGCATGAATGCTTGCTTGCTTACTTAAGTCGTACACATACCTAACAATCACACAAAACTCAATACAAACCTGAATGTGCCAACGAATGGTCGAACCATATGTGTAGTAAGCAACATGAACATTAAACAAACGAACATTATATGTAAACAAGTCAGGGGATTGAGAATTATACGAAACGTAAAACATAAACATATGTTAATGTATGGAAAGGCCCTCTTAATATACTTTCACAAACAGACATCACATCACACACATCATCTTGACAGATTATCCATAACTTTTAAGGGGGAAAAGAAATATTGAGACCTCAACAAAACGGTTGTGGAATTGTGGCAGCGTCGAAGTATGAAGGGTCAAATGTTGACCTCAGAGAACACGTTTCGTGTAATTAATACAATTTTGGTTTCTGTTTTGACATTTTCACTTATAACAGTAACATCTTCGTTTAAGCTTTCACCAAATCTGAGTAAAAAAAAATTGCTTAAATTTTGTTATTTCCATTTCTTCATATTTTGCTGAAAATCTCTAAAATTATACAAAATTTATGCATACACGAGCTTCTTTAATAAAAATGAGAAAACATTTACAAACATTTTAATGAAGAAGCATTTTCACTTTTGCTTGCATTTGAGTGTCTATACATTTCTCCATCATTCATTCGGTATGCACAGCACAAAGTAATCTCTTAATGTTAACTGGAATTGAACGTTCAACATTAACATTTGATTTATTGTATAAACAGAAGTGTAACACAGCACAAAAGCGGAGATTAATTAATTGTACAGTAAATGAGAATGTACGAGTGTGGGGCAAGCATATATTTGCACATTTCTTATTCATTTTTTAATCAATCGTACAAACATTTTCAATTTATTGATTAATTTTCATGTTGCATTGTGAAACGCAGAGAAAATAAAAGCAACTGACAAAATTTTAAGCTGCCAGATGAATAATTGAATTACAGTGATGAGGGAGTAGAATGAAAATTTATAAATTTTTATATGAAATGTGGGCGTGATGATAACTAATGTATATGATATGATAGTGAATCCGCTGCACTGATTAATGTTTATTATTTCTCTTATGGGACCCCGCCCATTTTTCACAAACTGATATAAGATTTGCTCTGATATGCGATTTAATTAGAAGTACGTGCCCCTACTTTTCAACCTTTACATATTGATTTTTTTTTTAATAGATAAGTTTTGTCGAATGTGGGCGTGGCTCTTAATCGATTTTGCTCCTGCTTTTACAAAATACGAATTTGTGGCTATAACTTCAGCTTAATGTATCAAAATCTACGACACTGAGCATTCTAAAAATGGATAGATGTACGGACGAACATGGCTAATTTGATTCAGATTTCGATTCTAATGTTGTTACATATGAGTTTTGTAAGTGTTTTTAGTAATATATATATTCATTCCAACAGAGCTTGTATTGATCTGGCCAAGTCTGCCTATCCGTCCAAGTGTGGAAATCCTAATCGTGGTCTCAATAATTGAGATATTGTTTCCAAACTTGGCAGAATTACACTGTTTGGTATGGAAATTAGAGAAAATCGGTCAAACGACGCGCCCACAATACAACACATATTTATTTTTGGAATGACTTTTTCGTATCGGTCCTAAACGGTAAAGTTAAACATTGAGAATTATACTCCTTAAAGGACTTTGGGTATTCAAGTTTTAAACTAAATACAACAATTATAGAAGATATTACTTCACCCAGTATTGTAAGAAGTAAACGACTAAAGTAAATTTTTCACTATAAAAATATTGTACAATCTAAAACCATTCCTTCCAATAAATTTTAAAAACCTCTGTGCCCCAGTGGAGTGCATATATTCAAATTCCATAAATTATCTCTGTAAATAATATTTAAATTTAATTTGAATGAACGTTGCTTTCTGCATTTATTTGTAATTTATGAAAAATGTTAATAATTAGGCAAATAATCATTATTTATCGTCACATTCATGGCATGATTGTAATCATTATTGCGGCAATGAGTTAAAATAATATTTATAACAATGAAAACAATACACACACACAAACGCACACCGTACGGTATAATATACAAGCACACGGTTTGCACTCAAGCACACTAAACCAAACACTTGTGCATTGTACGTGTTGTACAACATTATACATATATTATCGCCATCATCTACACATCATCGTGATTGCTAAATATTTTTCCACTAATTGAATAAAAAAAAAAAAATGTGTTGCGCGCGCCGAAAGCAGTCATAACATTAATGGCATTATGGCATTAAACAATCATGTTTGTACGTACGTTCCTCTTGAATTAACTGCGAAACGAAAAATTGAAATCATCACGAAAATATGTTTACACGAACAAAACAAAAATGAAAGAGCCACCAGTTCGTACGAACGTATGCACATTTGTGTGTTGTTTTCATTACGAAATGTATTTGTCGCTAATAAAGGGGGAGGAATAAAAAATTGTACAAAACATTTGCAACAACAATAGAGAAAGTGTAATTTATTAAGTTGAAGTACTTAAGGCTTTTCTCTTTATTAAAATATAACTTTTACACATTCTAAATTGTTAGAAAGCTTCTGCACCTTTCATCTTCAGCTTAGATCTTAAATTGCGAACATGTTAAAAGGTTCTCAAAGTAGCAAGAAGAGAGAATAGCCATTATGGAAATTTTGCAAAAAAAAATCCAACATAGACTCCGAAAGAAGTCACCGAGCAGTAATATACTTAAAAGTTGCAGTTCGAAAATGTTTCTTGAAGAATTTGGAGGAAGGTGACGTTTAAAGTTATGTTAAAATGGACTTATGACATCTTCCCAGGTCGCAATTTTACTCGCTTCTAAAGGATCCAACTCCTCTCACACAAAGTTTGATAAGAAAGTCTTAAGACAACAGGTAATATGCGAGACCGTTCTCGACAAGAAGCTATCGGGAGCAACTGAGTGAGGTGTTCCTTCGGAAAACATACAATATATCTGGAAGTAGCATACGGTGACTTTTTCTCTAAAAAAGATTTATCTCTAAAGTATTACATCTGGTCAAAGTTATAGTAAGAAGAAGCAGTTTTGGAAATTTACAGGGACCAAGTTTTAGTAAAATTGAAAAAGTATAAATTCTTCTCTTATTCGCGAGACGGTCTGAATTATGTTTAAACAATACGTATTGCAATCTTAAAGCAGATGAATGTTGGTGATGAATTCTGTGTTGGCATGAATCATGAAGTCTTTGTCTTTGTTCGACAATTAAACGTTTTGACATTATCTCTATGAATTATTTCCAATTGCAATTCATAATAGAAACATGTTCGTTTGGAATTGAAAATATCTCGCATGAAAATGAAGAACGACTGAATCTGAATTCAAGTTTATCGATTTGTTATTGGAAAGAAGTCAAGGGCTGTGAAACCTGAGAAATCGATTAGAGTTCTTCCTGAGCTCTCATTTTGAGATTTTCCCAACCATATTATCATGAAGCGGAGCCAATATTTGGTATAAGCTGAGTGTTGTATAACATTTTAGTTTTTGTGCCATAAATTTGATTGCGTGAGTTGTTGGCATAAAATTTTAAACAATGTATGACTTGTGAATGTTGTTGTTATTGTAAATGCTTAAATGTTTGTACATCTTCATATTCATAGTTCATTTATTATTACATTTAACGGCATTTTTTACTACACAGTACAAATAAATGTATAAACGGGTACCGGGTACACATGTCGTGGCATGATTTAAAGTGCTTGTGTAGTTTATTTATGCGACAGTATTTTTGCATTTTTTGTTTTTGTTTTTGCAATAATAACACACAACACTAATGTAGCGTGCATATGGAGACATTATATATTGACGTTGATTAATAAAGTGGGCGTAAAGCAGATTTAATTTGATTGTTTTTAATGAAACAAAATGATCGCTTTAGTTGGTGAAGTCTTCTCTCTTTGTCTTTCGGGAGGGTACTATACTAAGTCTATCATTACATTTGCAACACTCAGAAGAACAAACATATTCTTGATCAGCATCAAAAACAGTCGATCTAGACATGTATGTCCGGGTGTCTGTCCCTTGTTGGCACTTTCGCGGTCATAAATGTTGAGAAAACCACTTCTAGTTTCTGCACTTGGATCGCCATTTAGATTGGGCAAAATCGGCCAAGAGTCACGGCTTGAAAATAAAGTTGAAATTTGTTATCGATGTGCTAAAAATGGCTGCGTTTTTTAAACACGCCCACAATTCAAATAACCGTTCTCTGCATATATATCGGCCTACTATAATACGTAATACGTGCAATATTAGAGGGCGTCACCATATACCTACTGCAGCACTGCACCGTTTGTATGTAGATGTGGAGGGTATTTAAGATTTGACTTTAGCCAAATTTACTTGTTTTTTATTGCTGTTGTTTTATTGGCAGAAAGTAAATTAAAGGCAATAATAAGTTGTGCTTCTTCGTAGCTTTCAAGCTTTCAAACTTTCCATTATACAATAAGTGGTGTTTAACAAGATTTAATGTTGCTGCTGAATGGTGGGATATTTAATATTGCAACTGTAAGTGTTTGGTTAAAAGTTTTATGTAGGGTTCGTGATCTCAGCTGACTGACTAACTTGTTCCAATTGAATCGTATCAAAATGAAATATGAATAACGGAATTAAAATCGAACCACACCATATGTCGACTAACTGACCGAATGGCTTTCCTTTTCTCCCCTACCCCTCTTCCGCTCCTTAACTATACTATTCTTGTTGGTGTTGGTGTTGGTGTTGCTGTTGCCATTGCCATGTTGTTGTCTCTTAAATGATTGTCCTCGTTTTTATGGCGTATTTACACACGTACTTACACACGCACACATATTCTCTACACTATCGCTGTGAGCCCCTGCCATCCTGAATCATCTCCTTCCACTGTAGCAAGTTCCAATTGAACATTGGAACATGTTTATATTGCATGTTTGTTATTCGGCGTTCATATATCCGTATTCTTTAGCTATTGACGGTAATGTTGATGATGTTCATGTTGTGAGCTGAAAGTAAAGTGCTGGTAATATAATGTAATGTAAGGAACGAACAAACGACTGAACACACACAGAACATTTAACTAGAAGAAGAAGGCAACGGTGCGAGAAAATGTGGGTAGGAGAGGAAAAGTGGAAGGGAGTTAGCGGGAGGTCGTGTGTATTCAATCTAATGATAATGACGACGTTGTGGTATAGAGATGGGGATGCTGTGATATTGGCTTTATTCAATATGCAGCAAATTGTATCTAAACCGAAGTGTGTACAGTGAAAATCTTTTAAAACGACATTGGGGAAATGTGATTTTTACAAATCATCCATCTTTACTCTAAAACCCAGTATTAGTGGATATAAAGTTCCAACAACTTTTACTCTACACAATATTTTATATCATCTAAGGTTGCTTAGTGATTGGACGATATTGACTTTTTGTATCCACTGTCATCGAAGAAAGTTTTCAGCACTCTGTTCTTAAATATTGAAATTCTGAATCGATTCGCATGTGTCTGGCTGGTCGGAAAAACTGAGATACTGAGTTGACACTTTGTAGAGAAATTTGTTGGAAATAGATATTAAAAATGGGTGAAGTACGATAACAATTGATTACAATTTCTTAGGGCCAACAAATCTAATATAAGAACAAAAAAGGGGCATGTCACTCCCACATGTTGCATGATGAAGAAAAAATATTTATATAAAATAATCACAGAATACTGAACCGACCTAGTCTAACCTTTACCTCTTTCTTTATATGTCGATCATTCTCCTATTACCAAAAATTGAGACATCGAGCTGAAATGTGATAGATTTTGAGTTTCTTAACGCAGGCTTTTACTTAAATTGGGAAAAATCGGTTAACAGACACGCCTATAATCGATGTATTAATAAAAAAAAATTGACTTATCGATGTGCAGTTAACAGACACTGTTGTTTTTGTATTTATGCTATTTATTAAAGGTTCCTGCCACGCCCACATTTTGCATATAGTTCCTAAGTCAAATGTAGGTTTTTTTTAACTAGTTTCCAAAACATCTTTATTTAATTTAGTGCCTATATTTTTGAACAACAATTCATGTCATGTCATGTCCATCCGTCTCCATTTTAGGTAATAGATTTATGTACAATAAAGATGTGAGAAGAAGCAACGGAGGTTATCTAAGGTTTAAGTGAAACTGTCAGATTAAATTTTAAATCAGTTTTCGGTTATTTTCACGCCCTTCATTAATATTGGACGAAAAAAATTGTTGGTGGTGGTGATACTACAATATTCGATTGAGGCTTCTTTATTACTAGAATATGTTCGCTTTGTGTGTGTGGTGATTCCAGAGGTGGTGGTGTCAGTGGTGGCAGTTCTCCTGTACCATGCGATATTTTGTGGTAATAATTTTTCTGCTATTTTGCTTCTCGTTTTATGCCACACTTTGTGTTTGCTATATAAGGCGTGCTGTTTTTTTTTTCTTCTTTCCATCCTCCCCAACTTCTTATTCATGCCAACATACTACAATGTTGGCAGGGCTGTGTGTGTGAATGTTATGGTAGCCACAAATGCTATCTATAGTCAAAGTTGTTATAACGTTGACGGGCCGTAATAAACCACCATCCAGTGAATTAATATAATGTTTAAGTGTGTATGTGTGCATGTATGTATATACGAACGTTGTTTTGTTGGGTGTGCGTGTTCTCTAGCTGATGATGGTGCTAAGCGCTTACTTTGTATGCAAAAATATTGTTGAATGTTTGTCCTCTAAATTTATGCAGTGTGAAGTGTTGTAAATCACTTTATGTATTAATTTTGTGTTCTTTGCATACTTCTACGTACATTATCCCCCACAGTGTCCGTCTCTCTTATTCAAATACACCAAATACGATGAAATGCTCCTTCAGCGCGGCCGTTTCTAAAATATTTTGTTTATTTGCTTGTTCGGTTAGCTTTTTATTATGAAGAAATTTCACTGTTAATTTAAAAAGTGCGCTCAATTAATTAAAATAAATTTATTCATAATTTCTTGCTCTCAACATTTTTATGATGAAAGTACCCGAGACACGCGGTAAAGCTTTCATCATTATTGTGGTTGCTGTTGCTCGGTTTCTATGAAACGAAAATCGCAAATTTGTCTTTTCAACAGATTCTTATTTTATATCACTCGTAGATTGTACTTTATAAACGTATGTAAATATTTCAAACAAGTGGTGGATTGATTTATATTTATTGAGCATATTTAATTAGTAACAGCAGGCACGTAGCTGCCCGTTGAAACGTGGGGAGGGTAAAAATATTTTATTTACACAGCAGATATCACGATTTGTCACAATCTTGTATGTCCCCCCTCAGCTACGTGCCTGCATAACACACTTTTCGGAAGCATTAAATTTGATAAATAGGAAAGTTTTGTTAACTCTATCAAGTGGGGAAAAAAGGTATATCTGGTCTAGGCCACCCCTCCTCATTTATATGTAACCTGTGGTCCTGTCATGTAAGCAATTGTGGGGAATATGTCAATTTTTTGTTTATTAATAAAATTATTAAGGAATTTAAACTATTTAGTCCTAAGAAAGAAAGTTGTAAAATTGTGGGAGGGGCTGGCAACCGATTTAATTAATTTTCAACGCATCTACAAATACATTTTGGTAGGTAAACTCATACAATTTAGCATTATTGATTGTGGCCATGGCCATCAATCGACTATTAATTCTCATTAATAAAATTTCAACGAACAATTTCTTTTAATAAATTGGGCTCAATATGATAATTTTTACAAATATTTCATGGTAAATGTATTCGGGGGGTTCCTGACCTTCTCAATGTAATATGGAGGCTAAAAATTTTATAATCAAACTTTAGCAATTAGTATGTAGTCGTGTACAAGTGCCAACACGAAATCGTAAAAATCTTTATTCACTTAAAAAGATGAAAACACTAAAACAAACACTTAGTTCATGTAATAAAATTTCGCACCGAACTACAATTTGTTATAACAGCACAAAAACATTTACAATGTGTGTAAAATCATAATATTCGTATTATGTGACTATTACTCATATGTAAGGAGCACTCGTACATATTTATTTAGTGAGTACTTACAGTAAATTGTTGACTGTTGATGTGATTGTGTTCTATTGCGAGGAGAAAAAAAATTTATAAAATCTGCTTTATTTCATATTTATTTTCAAATGTACTTAAAAAAAAGCTTGCTTGGCTTGTTCGTTCATCTCTGTTCTCTCTGTTCGCGACTCTACAGGGCATTAAAAATATATGCTATGAATTCCTTTGACTGCTTTTCTATTTACATACAATTTTCATATCCTTTGTTTCGGTTCAATATCCCCGCAAAAGACTCATTTTCCTAAACATACATACACATACAACTACTACATGCACAGAGCATTTTGTGTACAAATGTATGGAAAAGTTACGTCTGTGTGTCAGTTTTCCTTTTTTTTTTCCAAACATACATGCATGCATGTTTCTCGTTTCGTCGGCTGATCGGTTAAAATATTTGCTTGTGTTTGCAATTTTTGTTCATTGACTTGCACCAACGTACCATGTGTTCGTGTACCTACACGTCCCGTACATTTCATTTCATACGTGTAAAGTTAGCTTCCCCTTGGGCTGGTCTCTTTTCTGTTTCTGTTTCTGTTTCTGTTTCTGGTCTAATTGCGGTATTACTACCATATTTTGTATTTGTGTTTTAACTCTCAATGTCAATTGCAGTCATCATATAACCGCAATCGATAAAATGTTATTGTGCTTGAGGAAGAAGAAGGCTAGCTGAGCACGTAGATATTTACATGTGTGTACACAAACATACATGCACACATACATACGTACAATATGTGTAAGCGACCGATGGCATGGAAAGTAAATTATGGTTTAACTAAATAAATTTCAACATTTAATACTTGGTGATTATGGATAAGTAAAGCATGTAAAAAACAAATCTGCCTTAGGCCAAATCTTAACTGGCCAACACCTCCGTGGCATGTACTTGATTATGCCCCCCTTTCGTTTTTGTATTTTTGGTATAACGAAAAATCCTTGTGTATCAAATTCATCTTCATACGAATATTTTTGTGGCTGTAAGAGATCTTTGTCGATTGTGGGTGTGCCACTTGGTCGATTTTGTTCAATTTAGAAATTTAGAAATGTTTGTACAAAATTTCAGTTCGATATCTCAAAATTGCAACAAACAAACAACAAACAGACACATTAGTGGGACGTGGCCAGATCGTTTAAGATTTTGAATGCTCATCAGGAATATACAAACGGAAGGATAAACTTAGTTTTCCCCCAGTTTGTCTGGAGGGTATAAAAATAAATATTAGTTAATGACAAGGTATTAAAGTATTACAAAGTAGTATTTACATTTAATGATTTATTTTTAAATTCATCAATTCAACACAAGTGAAAACAGTATAGTCGGTCACGCTCGACCATATAGTTTCCGATGCAACAACTATGCCACACTAAGTTTCGTTGTATCGGTAAACGCTAATTAATGCCACATATACCTAAATCGCCTCGTAAAATATTATTATTTAGAAAGTGGCTCTAAAAATTGTCCAATCGGGTCCAAATTTGTTACAGCCAATTATTTAGCTAATTAACTTTTCTTCATCAAATTTTGTCAAAAAATATTAAAAATTGTGATTTTTTGCCACATAAAGACTTTCATTATAATGGGATCTCATATGGGGAGGGGTCTATTTTCAATAGGGATTTTCTTTAGGCTAACACATGTTCTTGTGCAAAATTTCATCGAAATATCTCAAAAAGTGGGACAGACGGACATGGTTAAATTGATTCAAAATCGAACGGTATAATTGAAGGTTGATGTAGCATTTACCACAAATGTTTAAGAGATACAAACCACCGCACGAACTGAATATACCCTTCGCCACAAATGGTGCTTAATCACCTTTTTACTGTACCTCTTTTTTACCCTCCAAGTAAGTCTGTTTACCATACCGGGAATCCTATAAAGTGTGAGTCGAAGGGGAGGTGAAATTTAGTGAAAATATACACATATTACCCCATTCATTGATGTGCCAAAAAGAGACGAATAACAGACACGACCCACAATGTACAACAAACCCCACTAAGCACAACACTTGACTTGCAAACTGACACGTAATACATACACTATTAGAGGGTGTAGTAATATACCCACCATGCGAAGGGTATTTCACATTTGCCCTAAGCCAAATTTACTTCTCTTACTTGTTGTAATTGTTTTTGTTTTCAATAGGTTTAAGCTGTGAATTGCGTGACTATTAGTCAAAGTGTTCTGTAACTTACATTTTATATTTACAAGATTAAATAAAATTCTGTAAAATGACACTCTGTAAAACGGTGGCCATTTTATTAGAGGAATCAATTACAGCGCGATTGAAAAAGACGCCAATTATTTATAATTAAATAAACATTTCTCTTTTAGAGTTTAAGTATTAATTAAGAATATTGTTTTGCATAAATGTCTTTGCAGATATTTGGATGACGTGTTTTCTACAAATTTTCAGATATTGAGTGGGCAATAAAAGGCGTAACACTGGACGGTGCACGTGTTTTTATAGGGTAATGGCGGCCTCCACTCAAGGAGAAATTCGAGTGGGTCCCGGCCACCAGGTAAACGATGTCTATGTACGTACATAACTCACCAAATCTCACGGTAACAAATGTACTTGTGACGTTCTTTGTCTCTCCCCCTTATTTGTTTTAACATCATTTTTTCGTTTCATTTTAATTTTATAATTTCTGCTATTTTGTCTTAATTTTTTTAAATTATATAAACAAATTCGAAATTGATTTTTACAATACAATCTAATTTATCTCGTCTCTAAATACCGCCATTGGCCCGCTTGTTTGCAATGCATTTACATTAAATGATTAATTGTAATGAATTTTTTGCTAAATATTGCTAATTGTTCTTTTAATTAGATTAAATTGTAATGTAAATCAAGTAAACAGATTTGACATTGATATTAAATAACATTTGTTTATTATTGACTGTTTGTCAGTCTGTCTGTCTAATTTTTGTTATTGTATAATTAGCCCCTCATCGCGCATTCAACTTGTAATTATTTGCTTATTAATTCATTCGGTAGTATGTGCGTCTGTGCAAGTTTGTGTTTTTTTCTCGGTGCCTACTCCCTTAAAGACACAAGCATATATTGACTTTAGCAATACTTTTGTGACACAGAATTGAAATTGTGTAAAATCGATTGAAAAGCACGCCTATAGTTAAACAAAAAAGGTTCATTTTTTCAGAGTATTAACCAGTTTTCTGCTAAATTGCATAAAGAATATATTAATGGCCCCAAAGTGGGTGTAGGGGTGGGAGGATGACCCTACGCAGTACTTGATGTGCTTGGATAATATAGTCGTTCCTAAATATTTACACTTCACTGTACGTATAGACAATACAGTGAATAGACTGTTTTATTCAAGTCATATTTGGCCAACAAGTTTTTGTGTTTTCGTGCCGTCGCTGCTATTTATGCATATAATCACAAATGAAACATACATATATTTTTTTGCTTTTCATGTTAATATTGTGGTTGTTGTTATCGTTGTTGTTGTTTATTTGGTAAAATAATTTAGTTGGCAGATTTTTCTCCTCTTTTTTTTATATGCAAACAGAGGTGGTATACAAAAATGTACGTACAGAGAAGCAATACATACGCACATGTGTTCATGCGTGATTATAGAAAATTTATATTATTGTGTATGCTGTGTATAATCGTCCGTCCGTTCGTCCGTTTGTGCTTAAACATGTACATGATTGTGCACATAATTATATTATACACACATATATACGTAAACGTGTATGCACTCACTTTACTGTATTGCTGTTATCGTTAATCGGATTTTCTTATTCGAAAAACATCACTTAATTACTATAACTATGTACGTACATCCAATATGTTCAGTTGTAACCGGTTAATCCAGAATGCAATACAATGTGTAATAAAAACCGATTATTATCCTCACCAGCAGGAGATTGTTTTAAAGAATTTTCCCTCTGGAAATATAAATATTTGAAACTCTTCGCTAATACGACTTGTAAATCATTAACAAGTCGCACTAATTGATGGCTTATGTGTCCATTATAAACCTACTCAAAAACTAACACATTGAGACAAAGAGTGTCTTCTTTTTTACATATTTTAAAGAAATCGATTGCCTACAATTTCAACTTAATGAATATAGACTTGTCGTTATTGAAGATGTTTTGAAACAAATTCATTTAGTGTCCAAAAGAATATGTTTTTTTCCTTAACGGAGAGATAAATTTTAGTTAATTTTAACTCCTTCAGAACGGAGGGTCACCACCTTTGTGTATTTGTTCAACAAAATAATATAACACGGACAGTTAGACGGACGTTGCAGCAAGATCGGCTCATCATTAATATAGAGGATAATAAGGAGATAACTAAATTTATTTTATTATATTTTATCTAACTAATCTATCTATCTAATTGAATAAAATAATAATAATAATAAAAATCTTAATTAAAATCCGCAATCACTTTGTTGCCAATTTGTAACAATTTACAAATCGCTTTTAGTGCCTCTGCTACAACCCCGCCCATTTGTATTTTTAAATATTATAAATAAGTGTAAAATATTTCAACTTCATAGACCAAAAGGCAAAATTTCAAATTATTTTCTGAAAATTTACGATCGTAGTAAACCAACAACAACTCCGTTGGATGGAGATAAAGATGGCCATTGATTTAGATTTCAATACTATATTCCTTCTAAGTGTTGCAAACGGAATGACAAATCTTTTGCTACCTCTCTATGTAGGGGGTATAAAAATAGTTCGAATTTCAATGACTACCTATTGCAGTCAATGAATTGTGAAACCTCAAATAAAATAAACAATTTCCCATAAATAATTAATAATTTATATCACCAACAACAACAACAACAACAACGCCTGTTGTACTGACAAGTATTATTACAATATAATTTATTCGATTATAACTTAACATGTAATATATTAATTGAGGTATAATAAGTCGCATAAAACACTTACCCGAGCAAGCATTTTGTGATAATCCCTCAAAGTCATAAATTATTAGCAAACCATTATGTGGGGAGTGTTGATTTCTAAGTAGTTGCCATTGTTAAAATAATTAAATAATAATGATGGAATAGAATTAACAACAACAACAATATATATAGGGTGCATTCAGTAGTTGAGGACAAATTGACATTAAAACTAATTTGTTCATATTTTTTGCAAAATTTATTATAATGTTATGAAATCCTCCTTAGCGGCTACAAAGGACAGAATTTGGAGTCGGAAACGATTGCATGCCCGAATCAAATGCTCTTTGTTGTTCTTCAGTGATGAAATAGTATTATGAGGATGTTTATTGGTCTCTCGCTTAACTACGCCCTATATGTAATAATCCAGAGGGTTAAGGTTTGGGGGGCTAAGTGGCCATAAGTTTGGGGTAATGTTTCGGTCTTCCAATTTTGAATCGTCACGGCTTTGTGCGAAGGGGCAGAGTCTTGCTGGAACACTATCAAGCTAAAACTCCCAAATAGGCGGCAGCATTCACCCGAAGCCCTTGATGAAAGAAGTGGGGTGGCACAACATGTCCTTCGTTGCTCACAACTCCTAAAACGATTATGGTTGCTGGAAACTTGGCGTGCTTAACACGAGAACTTTTTAGGATGTGAGCATAACAACCTGCCATTTCTCCGATTGATTTTTTGCTTTTGGTCGAAATTTTTTTTGTCAGAAAAAAACTTTCGGCTTAAGCTTTTAACGTCTATTGAAGACGTTTACTGAGATAAGTTTCTGTTTGCGAGTTTGTGCCGAACGTTCCTCATGTTGTTTGCGTTTTCCAACAGTTTCCATAAAGCTAGATGATGCTTCCAATTCACGGCGAACCCTACATACGAACGATCGGGCGCAAAATGAGAAAATTGGAGATTCCTAAAACGGTGTATTTCGCACTTATAGCGACGATAACTGCATGTATCTTCATTTCTTACGTTATTACATAGTCCTCCATTGACAAGAAAGGAAAAAAACAGAATTGTTCTGCAATATTTTTCATTTAACAAAAACAATAAATTTACTTAAAAGCATTTCATTCCAACTACAATAGCAATAACAATCACATATTAGAGTTTGTGTTTAAGTGCTCAGCACTAAATGGTGATATTATGTTAAATGACATGAATTGAAATAAAAATAATTTTCCATGATTGAATTCGAATATAGGACACAAATATCTGCGGCAAATATTGGTTATATTAAGTTTGTACAGCAGTTTGTTATAAATAAACGATGTCCGTGGGTTTGTACATGCCAGTCGGAGAAGGAAAAAAGTTTTAACCAAAAGAAGTAAAAAAACTAAACTTGATCTAAAATCCACCCCATATATATGAAACTTGTGGGCGTGTCAGTTTTCTGATAACATCCTCTAATATTGTATATTTTGTGCGTAAACGTATAAGGCGGAGTTTGTAAATTTTAGGCGTGTATGTTATACGACCATGCCCATTTTTGGCACATCAGCGCCATCATGGTAGACTAATTATATATATGTATACCAAATTTCAATTATTTGTGGCCAACGGATAGATTCTTGTCGATTGTAGGCGTGGCACTTGATTGATTTCGCCCCATTTAAATAGGAACCTGCTCATAGAAAATTTTTAGAAATGTTTAATACTTAAAAATTTATGATTGTTAAATCATAAATTCAGAAATTCAGATTTTGATATTGATCCAGAATACATATATATGTATTCTGTGTCTCTCTCTGTGTGTTTGCTGCTGGGCATTGCAAACGGAATAACCAACTTGGTACTTTTCCTATTTATGTAGAGAGTGCAATAAAACAAATTCTTTACAGACCCGATAAAAGAAAAGTTTTCCCAGCATACAAAAAGTTTAGAGAATCAATTTTTTTTAAATCGCATCACAAAAAGCAGTCGTCACCGTTGTTATAGTTGTTGTTGTTATTGCTCCTATATGAATGGAAAATGTGCTTACCACAAATGAATCCAAGTTTCAAGTTTCAATGGATTTGAAATTGTAAATTAATATGAACGTGATGAGTATTCGTTTCAACAACAGTACATTCCATCTAATGAGCTCACATATATACATGTGTATGGTATATGTATGTGCATATACATACAGACACCAAACAAATTATACACATTTCAAGCGAATAATATTTTGTAAACAATTTATGGAATATAGAATCTCATGCTAAAGGCAAAACTTTTACTTGTGTTTACAACAACAATAACAATAACATCAACATGTGTTTGTTCATATTTAAATAAGTATACAGCGAGAGCGAGCAGTAAGCAAGAGGTGGCAGCAGCTGCCTTTTATACACATAAAAACCGTTTTAAATTTCTAACTAATTGAGTGGTTAATGTAAACAAAGTGTAAACATTTCTCAATAAGTCACAAAGTAATGAAAACAAATTGCTTTAGGTTACGAGTCGCTTATAATGTGAGAGCATATTAAACTAAAAGTGCACACATAACTGTGTAAAGTACTCTCGTACACACTTGCCTTTACAACAACATTGCGCTGCTTGCTTATGTGTGGTGTGGTTAAGGGATTTGTGTGGGGCATTCAGAAAATGTTCTAATATTACGTGGACACTGCAATAGTCAACAACATTGTTGCAGAGACATACATACAAACACATACCTACCTACGTTGTAATGGCTATTGTGTGTATTTGCTACCGAATGAATTGATTTTAATTTTTTTGTAATTTGTCTAATTGGAATATGACTTGTTCGCACCGCCCGTTGCAGGAATATTGATTTTGTTTTTAAATGCTTTGCAATATTTAGAAAGAAAACTTTGATGGTAAAAAGCATCAACAAACAAACACCTATCGAGAGAGTTAAAAACTTTTTTCTTTATTCAATTATTTAAATCAATCTTTTTCGTTGTTGTTGAGTGTGTGTTTTCTTTATTGTTTTTTGTTTACTAATAGCTTTATCCTACCCTACACATCCCATCCTTCATATCCGGTATTCATTTCATCTCTATGATTAAGCATATCATTCCATTTCACATCATTTCAATCGCCTTATTTCATATCTCAGTATCATAAGTAGTGGCATTAGTTTTAAGACTCCAATAATCATAACTTAACGTAACTGCCTTATCCACTTCGAACGTAGTAGCGTGGGCACACAGAGCAACACACAATTAAATGGTTATTTACTGTTTGGTACAATGTAATATTGTAGCAAGCAATGAGTTGAGGTGGCTGTGTGTGCACTGCGTGTTCAAATCGTATAGAACAGCTCAACTGTATCATTGTCACCGTTCATCGTAATAATTATCACTAATTATCATTTTTATTCACCATGATTGTATCTTATCATCACACACAAAAGGCAAAACTGCCCGATTATAATCCAATTTCAAGCTTTCCTGTTGACAAGGAAATCGATGAACGTGAATTAGAAGAATCAAGATGGAGTCCTGGTGTTGTATCAGATGGCGATTTGTTAATGTTTTTGTGTGCAGCACGTTCTATGGCTGCATTTCAAGGTACGGTAGCATTTCATTCCACGCATCATTCTTTTCTATTAGTATTATTTTCACCATTTCTTCATGCTCCCTAATTAATATTAACATGTATAATTTTTTTGTGTATTCGTTAAAGGAATGTGTGATGGAGGACTAGAAGACGGTTGTTTAGCTGCTAGTCGTGACGATACTACAATTAACGCACTTGATGTTGTATGTTGTGTCTCCCTCCAATTCAATTTTTACATTCACGTTCTAAAATTCGTTCCGTTTTAGTTGCATGATTCTGGCTACGATCCAGACAAAGCTTTACAGACACTGGTGAAGTGTCCCGTTTCAAAGGGTATTGACAAGAAATGGACGGAAGACGAAACTAAAAAGTTTATTAAAGGTCTTCGACAGTTTGGAAAGAATTTTTTTAGAATACATAAGGACTTATTGCCGCATAAGGAAACCCCTGAATTGGTCGAGTTTTATTATTTGTGGAAAAAGACACCCGGGGCGAATAATAATAGACCCCATCGTCGGCGTCGGCAAAGTGCTTTGCGCCGCAATCGTGTTACACGAGCTAATAACACCCCTCCAAAGAAGGAGGATACGCCTGAACCTCAATCTGCTGCGACGACCACGACCACGACGACGGCGACGACGACGGCGTCTGCAGAGACAAGTCGCGCCTCGCCGGTTGTCTCCAAGGAGGAGAATAGTTCTCTGACCGAAGACGACGTCAGCGAGTGCGACAGTGATTCAAGTTTGACCCATAAAAGAGATGAATCACCGTCCAGGATGAGGACTAGAAATAAACAACAACAAAATACTACCACGAACACATCAAAATCTGAACAAGCACAATTTGCACAAGCACAAGCACAGGCACAGGCACAGGCAACGGCAAATGGTAAAAGGCCAAAACGTGGCACGGACACGCCAGATAATGCGGCAGCTGATAGTCCAAAAACGCCAACAAAACCTCCTATAGCGACAGCGACAACGGCAACGGCAACAGCAACAGCACCGACATCAGTGACTGAAAATGTGTCAAGCAAACGCAAATCGGGTCGTTTTGAAACACCCAGCAAAAAGAAACGAGGTGATGCTGAAATGCCCGCGGCCAATGCCACTGCTACTGCTGAGGTTACAGATGATGGATCAAATGCAGTTTCGACGAATAAGAAGAAACGCGCTGATAGTCCGGTAGAGAGTATGAATTCTGATAGTCGTTCAGATTTTGCTATGGATGATGGGGAGTCGAATATTACTGATTCCGCAGAACAACAGTCCAAAGATAGTAAGGAGAGTTCATCTAGTAAAGAGGATAGTAGTGGAAATCCCGATCTTGAGGCGACAAAAGCGGACAAGGGCTCTGAGAAAACAAAGCCCAAGAAAATCACTGATGCTGATACAAAGGAAAAGATTAAGAACGAAGATGAGGAGACCAATATACAGGCACCGACTGTCATGTCATTATGTGGAAGTGATGATTTAAAAGTGGATAAACCCAAAGAAGAAACGCCATCAATTCCGAGTGTGGCTCTTCCGCTGAAAGTGCCCACAATAGCAACGGTTGAGGCCCTCAATGCTTCTGTGGATCGTAAAGATCCTGATAAGGGTCTTGAGATGATGGATTGCGAGTTGCCCAAAGAGCAAGAAATGCTGAAGAAGATCGCTAATATGAAGCAAGAGACTCCTCACAATGTTCCATCAGCAAATGTTATGCCAGAGGCTGTCTTCATTAAAAAGGAACCTTTAGATGATTCTATGGATGCCACTTGCAATCAAAATAGTAATGAACCTCAAGATCTCAAAGTTAAAATGGAAGTAAAAAGTGAAGATAGTGCCAAACATCCCGCTTTGGGTTTGCCACAGGGCAGCAGTACTTCTTCCGGTCAAATACCTTTGTCTTTGACCACAGATAACGGCAGTCGTGAAAATCAAGAAAGTGCCCATTCTCAACCGCCTCCGTTCGTTCAACACCACCACCATTCGGGTCCGCCTCCGGGATATATTATGGATGGCGGTCAACTGAAGTATCCACCCACGTCCAGCTGCATTACACCTAACGATGGTTCTGGCCATCCAGGTAATATGAATACACTAACCACAGGACCGCCGCCGCCTTCTTCGCAAAAGTTTCCAGGTGATTTGGAAATAAAATATAGCGAAATGAAATATGAACCTGGCAAAATGGGCCCTCACCAAGATCTGAAATATCCACCACCCAATTTGGATGCCATGAAGTATAATCAAGAAATACACGCAGCGGCTGCAGCAGCTGCTGCTGCTGGAAAGTACGATATGAAGTATATGATAGAGCAACAAGGTGGTGTTAAGTTTCCAAGCGATTTGTCTACACACCCGCCGCAAGGTGGCGGTAAACCGTATGGTAATGATCCTTCAATAAAAATGGCTGAGATGAAAACTGGATGTGGTTATCCTGCTCCTCCTCCGTCAAGTATAGGACCGTCGTTAATGAGTAACACTGCGACATCTGGAGACAACCCATCACACAAGTACGGCTCTGGACTGTCCGATCAACAACAACTCGCAACCGCTATTCATGGTCAAGTGCCTGGAGCTACGCCTCCGCCTGGTATTGCAATGCCAAAAGCACACTATCAACATGAAGCTCAACATCCAATGACACGGCCACCTTTCGAATCAACCACGGGTCTTATGATGAAATATGGTGATCCTTTAGCTGGTAAATATGGTCCAGATCTCAAGTATCATCCTACACAAGGACCACCAAACGATTTAAGTAATAGTGGTTTAAAGCCTTCTCCATATGAAAATCTTATCAAGTCATCGCCATATGGCTCTGATGGTGGCCTTAAGTATCCTCCATCTGAGAGTCCCTTAGATGCTTCCTCTCGTTCAACACCTGGACAAGACAGCCAAAGTAGTAGTAGTTCTCAGCCATTATCGCAACAGCAATTTCAATCTCCACATCCCTCACCGCATATGCCATCTCCGGCCGGTGGTGGGCTTCCACCCGGAATGCATCCACAGAATTTGGTTTCATCTCATGGTGGCGGCGGCCAGTCATCGCATACAACACATCACGGTCAAGGTTCCGGTATTCATCCAAATGGTAGTGGAGGAGGCCAACTTCAAGGTTCAATGCATCAGCCAACACCAACCGTGTCATCTAATAACAGTGGGATACATCATGGTGGCGGTGGCGGACACAATTCACTTGCCCCTTCCCTGCCTCCAACATCCATGGCTGGCGGTGGCGGAGGTTGTCCTTTACCTGGATCACAGTCTGCAATGGTTTCGTCTGGAATGCATTTACAACATATGCCTCCAGGCCATTTACATCAAATTCATCGACCACATCCAGAATTGCCACCAGGAGCAGGTGGTATTCATCCTCACGCTCCTATGCCGCTGACTTTGCAAAGCCATGACCCGCGTAATGGTCCACCGCCGCCTTTATCTGCACATGGTTTGCCATCACATATGGTGCAGCAACCAACCAACGCAGTTCGTACTCCATCGCCAGCTCAGCAGCAAGTAGGTAGAACAATGCACGAGGATAGGGGGCCGGGCCCGTCTCAACTACGGGAATCAATTGCAGCCGCACAATCTTCTTCAGCTCAACCGCAGCAGTCACCACATACACATCGAACGTCCCCGTTGCCTGGATTGGCAAATAATCCACCTCCAGGCTTAATAGGTCATCCACTTCCACTACACGCACACTTAGCTCATTTACCACCTGGACATCACATGTTGTCTCACTCTTTGGCGGGCTTGGGACCGGGTGCTGGGCCGATTGCACTTTTAGCTGGACCTCCCACGTTGAACAGTCTGCCGCCTGAATCAAGCCTAAATAGAAGAACACCCCCTTCATCGCATTTACCATCAACGCATTCGGTAGTTTCATCCGCCTGTGGCGGACCTCTTACACAGCACTCAATAAATACTTTGTCATCTGCACAAAATATGTTAACTACGACAAGTAGTGGCACCATACCAACTTCAGCTTTTAGTCGAGCTAGTCCGAGTGTACAAAATAATGCTGGCGGGGCAGTGGGTACACCAGGGCCCGGTATGGGAGGTCAAGGTAGTAATGCGGGCACGCCCAATAGTATGAATTCAAATTCGGCTCATCGTTCGGCGTCACCAGCATCGAGTGGCAGTAGTTTAAGTAGACAAAGTCCCTTGCATCCAGTGCCGCAATCACCTTTAAGCCACCACCCATCGTCTTCTGCACTTTCGGCTGCTGCAGCTGCTGTTGCAGAACGTGATCGCCATGCTTTGTTACGGCAGCAATCACCCCATATGACACCACCACCCGTCTCAAGCGCTTCCGCACTTATGGCCAGTCCTCTTAGTAAAATGTATGGTCCGCAAACGACGCAACGGGGTCTGGGAACCTCCCCACCGCCACACCTTCGACCGGGAGCATCGCCTCCTGTAATACGTCCACAAATGCCACTTCCGCTGCCTCTGTTACCAGGCGCAGGCATACCACAGATTGGAGTACACCCAGCGCAGTCACCGTATCCCCACCCGCTTCTACATCCGCACATGTTCTATTCGACGCATCATCATAGTCCATTTAATTCTCCGTATGGCTACGGTCCGTACGGCCCCGGATTTCCAGCAGCTTATATGAAACCACCACCACAGGCTGGAACACTGGATCCGGCTGCAGTTATGGCAGCACATCATCCCGGCTTGCCGGGTCCACCACCGCCCACACGACCGGATGAGGCAGTGGCTGTAGCTGCTGCAGCAGCTGTTGCTGAAAAACAAAAGCAACAACAGCTGCAGCAACAGCAGCATCAACATCAACAGCAGCAGCAACATCAACAGCATCAACACCAACACCAACATCAGCATCAACACCAGCACCAGCACCAGCAACAACAACAACAGCAGCAGCAGCAAAATAAACCTCCAACACCAAAGAATTCCCAAGGCGGTAATAGCGGTAGTACAAATGGTAACGGAGGAAATGTGGTGGGGCAACCGGTCGTTGGTAATCAACAGGGCCCTCCCACGGGTATGCCACCATCCGGTTATCCAGGATCACACATACCCGGATATCCACCGCCTCCACATGCCTCACCCTTCCAAGATGCTGGTCAACAGCATGTCTTAAAATCGACTTCTCATATGGACGCATTGCGAGCTCACGCACATTCAGCAAATGCTGGATTAGGAGGATCACATCACCCTTCAGAACCGCGTAAGCGTTAATTAATTTTATTATTTCAGTTTAAAGTAGAAACGAAGCGAATAATTTGAATGTTAAAATAAAAAAAAAAAAATTACCCCAAATAAAAAGAGAAGTTATCCTCGGATTTACTATTCTTTACAGTACCCATCGAAATTGAGCCTGACCCCGAACCGGAAATTCCTAGTCCTACGCACAACATACCACGGGGCCCTAGTCCTGAAGCTAAGCCAGACGACACAGAATGCCATCGCTCACAATCGGCCATGTAAGTACACCACACAAGTTCGAATGTGAATAGAGAACGAAAATATGATTTGCTTTATATGTTCGTTATAGATTTGTGCGCCATATTGATCGTGGCGATTATAATTCCTGTACTCGAACTGATTTGATATTCAAACCAGTTGCCGATTCCAAGCTGGCACGTAAGCGCGAAGAACGCGATCGCAAAATGGCAGAAAAAGAACGAGAAAGGCGACAGGTAAGTGTATGCGTATGCGTCAGTAAAAATCATTGAAACATTCAATTGAATCATTGTAATGATAGCAACAACAACAGCAACAGCAGCAACAACAACAGGTTGCCGCAGCTCAACAAGCAGCTGCCCAGCAAGCTAAATTAAAGGCTGAATTGAAACCGCCCTATGCCGATACTCCGGCTCTTCGGCAACTATCCGAATACGCCCGGCCGCACGTGGCATTCAGGTAAACAATAAAACATTGCAATTGCGTAATTGCGTAATTGCGTAATTGTGTATATTTGTGATTGGTGCAAGCAATAGGCAAATCGAGAAAAACATTGGTTGTATCTTTCTGGAATTGTTTAAAAAATTGTTGTCAAAAATTTAGATTAGCCGCTTGCTTTCACAATAAATGACTGATGTTTGTGTGATTGTGGGTGATGGACATTAAATGATGTAATTGAAAACAATTTGTTTTTGTTTTTGTTTTTGTATTTGTAATTATTTCAGTCCCGTTGAACAGATGGTACCCTATCATCATCCTATGGGACCAATGTATAGTAGAGAAAGGTATAAAAGAAGCCACCACTACTTACCACACCACATCTCTGTCTCTCCCTCTCACGCTCTCTCTCTCCCCCTTTCACTTCCAACATCATTTCGTTTCATTTTACTTTCTATTATAATTAATGTGTATACAGTAATAAATGAGCGAGTTGGAATATTATTAAAAAATTAAAACATCTAAAAAATCTTATAGGCCTTAACTAAAAAGCATTAAATTCGCAATATCGGTCCAATAGGTCGAGTTGATAATTGTATTTTTTTTTTATTTTGCTTGTTCATGATTGAAATATTCTTCAGTCAATCATCCGTATCGCGCTCGCTCATTTTCATGCCAATTTCATTTCATACTTAATACACATACATATGTAAATATCTACTGAGATTATTAAAAATACACAATTGAGAATAGTTTTTTTAATTACAAATTGATTAGAGAATTGGAAGAGATCAAGAACGCCCAAGTTGCAGCAGCCAGTCAATCACGTTTGGATCCTCACTGGGTGGAATACTACAGACGGTAACAAATTGCTGCTGTCTTACTCCAAACTGAATAATCACTGATTTGTATTTCGTTTATATATAATAGAAGCATGCATCCATCGCAGTTTCCTCTATATCCAAATCCGGCGATTTCGCAAATTGAAAGAGAAAGATTGGGTATACCACCACCTCATCATGTCACACTAGATCCCAGTGAACACATGGTAAGTGTTATTAAAAAATAATAATAATAATGAAAAAAAAAAAAAAAAAAAATTTGTCCTAACCTGAGTACGTATGTAGCTTTGTGTACAAAAAAAGAAGAAAAATATTAAAACACATTAATAATCATTTTTATTATAACCCATGCAAATATGTATATATCTATATCATTCAATCGTATTTGGAAATTGCAAAATTGCGAATTGCGAATAACCATCAACACGACGCCATGTCAGATCCCACCAAGTCTCTGTGTATTACTTGTACATTTTATTTATAATGCACCCCAACCGAAACATTACCCGTATGCTTTTAGGAAAATGCACTCCAACAAATCAAACGACTTACTCTCACTAATAATACATTTAAAAAAAAAAATAACAAAATCAAATTAGCTCAATTGCATTTCATTAAAAAGTGTTCATCTTAACCTCCAAAATTATTTGAATAATGTCTCATTTATTATAACACTGAGTGTTTTTGTTTTTGTTTGTGTTTTTGTTGTAATCTGTAATCTCTATAATTTGTAATAGCATTTTCATTTTTCATTACTATAACAACAATTTTTCGCCAGCTTTTGTTGCTGCTTTTATATTCTTTTATATAACGTTTCATTTCGTATTTCTATAGACACTATAGAGAAAACGATAAATTAAAAATAAAGTCTAATAAAAGTATAAATCACTGACACTTAAATCCTTCCAACCCAAACAAAAAACAAACGAAAGAAAGAAATTCGCTATGTTGTTGTTTTCTTTTTGAAAATTTTCCAAAATTTCAGATACGATTGACAAGAGAATTTCATGCACATGCGCATTCTCATACTCATTTACATTTGCCTTTGCCTTCACAGCCGCAACCACCGGAGGCCGGATTTCAACTACCACGTGAGTTTGTATAAATATCTTTTTATTATTATTTTCGATAAATTAACGGTCATTAAACAGTTTTTAGATATCCTCATATTTTCATATGTAAATCACAGTCCAGATTTAACTATCATCGTTATTGAAAGGATTTAAATTTGACACGAAAATGTCTGCTATAGCAGTATGGTGGGCGTGTCTTTAATAAAATGGGTAAAAGAGTACATGTTGCCAGTTCTTCTGCCAGTTGAATAAAGGGGGGGGGGGGTTAGGAGTTAAAAATAGAGGTCACATCAATTCGAAACTTGATCTGAATTCTTTACGAATTGTTTCAATATTTTTCGTTTCAAAACCTCTTTGTTTTAATGCAAAAGAATTACCCACTAAACCAATCTAACAACTTAGAGATTTTTCGCCTCATATTCTATAGATTTTACTTCAAATGAATATTTTTAATTCCGAATAAAATATTTTTACTTCAAATTCAATAAATTGCCTCGGATTGAATATTTTTCATTTGAAAAAACCAGTTTAGTGGGTGGAGGGTATAGAAAATTTGTATTAGTTTATATATTAATAACTATTAAGCATCTTTCCAAATATATTTGATTGTTACACTTTTCTTTCGTTTTTTCATTTTGTTTTTCTTTTTCCCCATTTTTTTTATTTACATTACGAACCGTCACACTCATGTTTGTGTATTACGATGCCATCCTAATTATTGTGTATATACGTATATATATATATGTGTGTGTGTGTTTGTGCTTATCTTTCTATTTCCTACACATGCAAACAAACAAACAAACAAACATTGTACGAATCGATAAACACCGCCCGTCTCTCCGCGTTATCGACACCATACGTCACGTTGCGTTCTCACACATATATATCTGTATATGTATAAGTAGCCAATGTCGGTCAATATCCACGTCCAAATATGCTTATGTCTAGAGAGCCGCATTCAGATGTCTTGCTGCGTATGTCTTATGCTGATCAACTTCAGGTTTTCCATTACTCACGATAATTTTTTATACTCATTAATTACATATATACAGTATTTACAGGCCGCTGAATTCCAGCGTCAGTCACTGCATGATCAATATTTTCGGTAAGTTTTCTACATTTTCATTGACACGTTTTTCATGCATGCATGCAAACATACATACATAAAAAAATTTACATACATTTCGAATAAAATGTACGATAAATTATTAATTTATCTTTATTAATATGTATATATGTGTGCGTGGGTGTTTTCTTAAAACAATTACCAAATCTTTTACGACACAGTTGCGTGTGTATGTATAAGAAATGATCAAACAATCAATGAATCCTTCTATTTCAACAGACAAAGGCCCCGGTAAAATGGATCAATTAATGTTAAACGTCTTCACTCAATTCACACACACTCACAATCAGTGTCATCTCGATTTTTGTTCATCCAGCCTCCTCCCTACAAACAATGTTTATGCATTTGAAAAGTACGTGTAGTATAAAGAAATTCAAATTATATCTGTGTACATATATAACAAAGAAGAAGACGAAGAATTATAAATATTTATGTTAGATATTTATAATCTCTTGTCTTTGTGTTCATATGTAATCTTAAAACGCTTAAATCTAGTTCATAAAAAAAAAAAATATTGTAAAAACACACGTAGAGAGCCGTTATAAATAAAAAAAGGTCAACGTGCGTCAGGTCTCATCAATTCACTCATCAACGTAAACGAATTTATTACAATAAAATTATCTTACAGCCAGTGCATACCAGTCATTCATTTCATCCCACTTCGCTCAGCCAATTATGAGGTTAATGTATAGAATGCGACACGTTTGTGCAATTGTCCCCTTCTTTCTTTGTACATAAGACATCGAATAAAGTGTTATAATTGTCTCATTACCATTTGATACCTTTGTTAGATATTGACTTGAACTTATTGGTTAATTTCAAAAGTCTTAATGAACACTTATAAAAAATGGTTAAATTGATTTTGTGCTTTCATACACAAATGTATCATAGATATAGGCTTTATAAGTATTAGGGAACCTACCCTTTTTTTGACTTTATGATCATTTTAAGTTTTATAATAATTTAGTTACGCTTGTAAGCCAGTGAAATATTGATTATTAAAATTTTACACAGCTATTACAATTATTGCAAACTTTTAAATGAAGTATGTACAAAGAAGGCATCTACAGTGGTCACAAGTACATCATCCCTTGAGTAATGAATGAGAATGAATATTGACTTTTCTTTTTTGCGGCATCTATCTTAATGATAAGGGCAGATTAAGTTTGTCATTCTGCAACAACAGAGAATGGCTTAAGGGTTCAATTTAATAATGTCCCTATGTCCGTCCATCTGTTAGTGTAACGCTCACGATCTGACTAAGCTGAAATTTTATACAGATTTTTCAAGATCTTTGTAATTCCTAAACGGCTACGCAGAGATCCACTAATTTTGGTCATGGTTTCGATTAAATTTAGTATAAACAAGTGCGCGCTTTGACGCCCGAGGTGTGTATTTATTGAAATTGATTTTAAATAGACAACTTTTTTAAGACTACTCCGCAAAAACATTCTCATTTGAAATAAGTCTTTATAATGCAAAAATTTTTATGTGTTAATATTTTTCTGGCAAAACTTGGCAAAAAACATTTAATTGACATAATTGATGGTGCCAAAGTTGAATCCAATCGAAGCACTTTTAGAATCACTTTCCATGTAACGACATTTCCCGAATGACTTGACCAGCGCCTAGAGATACTAGTACTCATTATAGCATAAATTGTCAATTTAATGATCAGGCATAGCCGACTATTACCTACTTCCTTCTTGTGTACTTGAAATATTTGAAACGCGAGTTTGATGCCACAGTCAAAGAAAATGCAAGTTTTTAGCAAATTACTTAGAAGTAATAATTTTTAGTTTATAGAAACTTTTTTTTTAGTCCAACGTTTGATTATTATGACTATTTTTATTTTGAACCCGTAAATAATAATGGCGGAAAGCTTGTTACGTATTGCACAAAATCAATTTGCTTAATTTGAAATTTAATTACATTGCTATTGACTGTATATTATATTGCCTTGTTTTTGTAATAATTACTATTTTTGTTTGTTTTCCTTTGTTTTATTTCTCTCTCTCTCTCTCTGTCTTCTTTTCTCTTTGGCTTACCAATATGCACGCAATCAATAACATAGAAATCAATTGCGTTGAACAATTTTTTATGGAACAATATAATTTTTTATGGTGGCTACCTCAACTATGGAGGTTAAAATGATGATTACAGCAACTGCAAGCACAACATCGACAACAACAATTCTAGGAAACAATTACACTCAATGGAAGATTTTTATAACTATATAACAATAACAACAGCAGCAACAACAACAACAACAAAATAACATAAAATCAAAAATAAAAGCATGGATGAGTATAATGAAGCAGCTGCAACACATAAAAACGAAGACAACTACGTGCACTTACTCTTCTGTGTACATATAGTTAATTGACTACCAGACACAAAAAAAAAAAAAACAAATATAAATATATATAGAAGATGGCACTTAATTGAAATAATGGAAAGAAGTCCATTCGATTTTGTTTTATTAAAATTTTACAATTGTCGTCTTCTGCTGTTAATCTTCTTCTATTGTTTGCAAGATAATATGATAAAAACATAGTTTCGCTGTATACACACCTAAATTACTTACTTACTTAAAAGAAAAAAAATATTAATAAAAAATAAAAAAATAAGATAAAAAATTAACATAAACGAATATCAAAAGCTAGTTACAAATATAAATACAAAGTATGTAAATTAAGAGTTATTTTCAAACTAGAAAATACAATTATTTACGTTCGTTAAGTGCTTTTTTTAAAATTGTTTGTAATATGCCTTCCATCTCGGTAACGGAAATATAAAAAGGTATCAATTTAGTAAGAGTGCACTTCCAAAGCAAGAGTTAGCCATAACACTCACCTGAATGCACCCCCATGGGGTGAATAAGAAGGCAGAACTGTGTAACGTTAATTTTTCGAAATGTTCTAAATAAACGAAAAAATTCATATAAGAATTTCTAAAGGTTCTGAAAATAATTCACAATGCCACAGAAATTGTTTATCTTATAACTTAAAAGTCTCAATAATCGTTCTATGCTTCCTTTTATGTAACCGGATAATGATGGAGGGTGTACAATGTTTTATTGTTTTTTTTTTTCGTATGTGTGTGTGAAAATTTTGTTAATTTTCCTTCTTGTTTAAGTGAATGTAAAAGAAATATTCTTTCAAGTTTTTTTTTTTTTTTATGTTGAGATTATTTTCTTAATACGCAGTCTGCTACTAGAATTAAAAGAAAAACTAAATTTGGCGTAGGCCAATTCTTAAATACCCTGCACATCTAAATGCAAATGGTGGGCGTAGTAGGTATATGATTACGCTTTCCTTTTTAGTCGAGTTTTACGTTGGATGCGGTTTTTTTTTTTTTGTAAATTGTGGGCGTATCTGTTATCCGACCGCAACCATTTTGGGCGCTTCGATGGGTGGGAATATATATAAATACTCAGTAGCTCAATTTTTGTGATAAATAGTAGATTTTAGTTGATTGTGGGCGTGGTTCTTGTCCGATTTTGCGCAATTGAAATTTTAGCTCAATATCCGAAAACTTAGTGCCAACAACAGACAGACACACGGACGGATATGTCTAGATCAATTTAGTTTTTGATGCGGATCAAGATAGTCTTTCTCTGTACGATCTCTAATGGAATGACACACTTGGTATACCCTCAATCGTTTGTGCAGGGTATAAAAAAAGAAAGAAATACACAAAATGGTACAAAAGATGCAATTTTCTTAAACACAATATTAATCTTGACAAATCTAATAATACAATAATAATAACGTATGATTTAATACAATCAACAATTCAAGTGTTCGCTGACAACACAGATGTTGATATGAAACACACTCACACACACACACACCGCACAATATAATGGCTAAAGTTACGCAACTTAGGCTCAATTGTTTTTAAAAGAAGAATTGAAAAAAGTACAATTTATTATGTCGGAATGTCTTCGGTTTACTTCGGTTTCGCTCATTAATGAATTTCTTTATAGTATTATTCGGGTAACAAATTTCATTTCTTTTAATATAGCGGAAGAAAAAAATTTCTTTATATATATATGTGTGTATATGTAAATGTAAATTTTTTTTATTAATTATTTATTTTGTTAAACGCACAACAGCAACAACAAATATTTTATTTTGTATATATTTAGGAAAAACAAAAACAATTTACAAAGTATAGGATTTTTTGTAAGATTAAAAAAATGCATCACCTATATACTTAATGTGTATATATTTGCATATGAGTATAAATAAATAGACGTTATAAATAAGGCGATAGGTTTACATGCAAACAAAAATCAACCGTAACAAAATTTTATATATTTTTTTTTATATAGTCTGCATAACAGTAACATACGTAGATTTAAATAAATATATTATTATACATATATAAAAAGTCATGTGCGTAAATCAGTTGAACATGTGTTGAAAAGCTTTCTCTTCCTGAACAATTTTGTTATGAGGTCCGAAAAGGGGGCACTTATTATCATCTGTCGGTCCTTATAAAAATATAGACTTTTCTGATTCACTATATAATTGGAGGGCATATTACAATGGAGCTTTCCTTTCTCTAGACTCTTGTAGAGAGAAATATAATGAAAGAAATAATGTCTAAGAAAGTGAGCTGTTAATCTATAAAAGTGGGCGTGGCAGGTAATAGTGTATGTATTACGTATCAGCTTGCAAGTCTAATTTTACAATGAATATGGTTAATATTGTACCAAAGCAACTGAAGAAAGTAAACAAGTAAAAATGGGTTGTATTAGGCAAACGCCAAATCTAAGATGCCCAACATCATTGCCTTTGTAGACGTGAGAGAACACCTTATCGAACCGTGTCGTAGCGGTGCAAGTAATGCGTTATTGAAACTATTAACTTCACTTATGCCCGATTTACGCAAATTGGTTTGCGACATAAAGGAGGTCTCCTCTCCAAAAGTTCACCATTCTAAATAAATACCTAAAACGAAGTAATGTTTAAAATCTGTTAATGAAAGTTTTTAAAAAGCAATATATCAACATTTCTTAATTCGCACCACTATATATTAAGTATATTAAGTTTGTAATCTTTTGTGATGCTAGTGTGGTTCTAAAACTAATGAAAAAGCTGGAACTTACCTTTGTCAACGAAATTACAGCTCAATCTGAATTTATTTTAAAGTGAGCCTTTCGACAATGAATGGACCCACGGACATTGTTAAATTGACTTAGATTTTAATGTTAATCAAGGAAATGTGTATGTATATGCCTTGTGGGGTTTTTAAGGCTTTTATCTGATATTTGTATATGAAATAAAAAACATAGCATACGCTTCATTTTAAGATGAAATTTAGTATTCATGTCTAAGATGTCAGAATTCCAGAAGTTCAGTTGAAGAATTTGATACAATTTTTTATAAGGATCTGGAGAAAATTAATTTAAGTGCTCGCCCCGTGCTGAAAGTAGTTACTTTAGATACATTTATTTAGGAATTTATTTCCTTCATTGAAATTACAACCAAGTAATTCAACTTTTATCACGATTACTGTGGTGTCTCTATAACGTTTTTCGACTCTACTTCTTTATTCCTTTGCTGCACAATAGTTACTAATTCTAATTTACCCATAGAAACAAAAAATATGGAAAATATATTAGAGTATGTTATATATTGCGTATGATATAATACGTTGTACAAGTGTTGTTTTTAAAATTGATCGCATACGAGTTAAAAACAATCTGCTTTGTGTTATGTTTTGTTTGCTTGTTTATTTGACTTTTTTGCCTTCACTTGAGCGGCTTCAAATTATTTTATAAATAGACTTTTTTTTGTGAATAGCAACTCATTGTATATGTTTTAAACATTAGCAGTTTGCAAATAGATGTTTATGAGAAAGATAAACATACACACATACACACAATCGCACATTTGCAAGACACAAAAAACCCCCACACACATACTTGATAACTAATGCTAATCACAAGAAAATATTGTAATTAATAATTTCATAAAATTATGCTTAAGGTGTTAAAAAGAAGATGAATCTTAAACAGAACCTTGCAACAAACACATGTATTACAAAGTTTTTAGTATGTATTTAAGTTAAGACTTCAATTTTCAATTCACGCCAATTTAAATCATAACTCCCAACAACACTGAAATATTATATACACTTTACTTATATGTAGGTATGTATCATTCATTCATTGTCACGTACAAGTATATCAATTATAGCAAAACCCTTATACACATACATATATACATGTGTGTGCATATATATATATATATATATATATAGAATTAAAATTAATTTATCAATAAAATTAACCAAAATATAAGCAAAATTATATGAAAACAAACACAACAACAACAGCATTAAAATTATAAATTCTTTAAACGTATAACGGTTTTTTTTGGCAAGAAAACCAAGAATTTTCAGATATCAACTAAACAAATAGATAAAATAGTAATATAAACAAAAAACATTTAATAACAAATAATAATAAAAAGCATTTGAAAAAAATTTGAACAGTTTTTGGTTTCATTTTTTTTTTTGTAAGTACGCTACACTTGAATCACAAACGATTAAAACGAGTAGAAAGAAATTATATTTGGAGTAAACTAATAAAACAGTGGGCGCGGTATGTACCTGATTAAGCTCTATACAGTTGGTTTTTTTATTATGTATTAGCAAGTAGAGCAGTGTGTTAAATAAGTTTTTTTGTATATTATGGGCGTATTTGTTATCTCACCACGCCCACTTTTAATATGTGTACTAAATTTAACCATCACATGTCTGGACCGACTCAGATTTCTTTTATGCTAACCAACGATACGATATGAATTTTAAATTTTCATGTTTCTAATTCAATTATCACTTTAGTCATGCAACATGATAGAAATAAATTTCCTATAAATGGTTATATTTTGTAGGAACTACAACGTATCATTCTGGGTGTTGCAAACACCCGCAGTGTCAAACTTAGTATACCCCTAATAAGGGTGGAGGGCGTAAAAAAGGTAAAAGACTGGCTTTGCAGTGTTAAATGATGGTCTCTGACGTGACTTGCTTCGAGAACATCTGATGTCTTACAAGAATCAAACAATCTCTATATGATAGATAACGCAAATCTACAATCGATTGTTAAAATAATAATTTCTTTGGATTACTTTTAACGTATCAACTTTTATGGAAATGTCGTCTACATGAACAGCATTTAATGAACAGTCGAAGTATTCCTACATTTCTATTAAATATAATTAATGCTGAAAATCAGGGTCATTCTTAAACACTTTTTAAAGGGAGTGCCGCTTAACTGTTTACAACACCTATCCCACGTATAAAATATTCCTGATATGATAAATTTTTTTTGTCGGAATATTTATTTATTTATTTTTTTTTAAATTGTACACAAAACAGAAAACGAACATATATGCGAAAAGTCCCCTGGGATAAAATCGTATACTTGTGCTTTTGATTGCACCGGTTTTCGTATCCGCAATAATTTTGTAAATTGTCCGATTGTTTAGCGGTTGAATTGGTCGAAAATTGTGCGTCAAGAACGAATTATTAAATGTTTTTAATTTACGAAAGTGCTCCAACTGTGGAATAAAAACGGGGTAGTACTCTGTAAATTTTTCAAATGTATATTGCATTGAAAAGACTTACCAGTTCAAGGGGAATAGATGTCGGGTTGATATAATCGATCCAGACAACATCTTCACTGCAAGGTGGTGTGGTTAACGACCCAATGTAGGTGTAATAATTTAATAAGTCTGTGCCTATAACATCCATTAAAGAAAATGAAGGCATAGGTAAGTGGGTCTCTGCCCCAAGCTCGATTATATTCTCCAAACTATTGATAAGTTCTTCATAGAACTGGTTTTTGGTGTTTTTTAACTAAAATAAATGAAAACGCAACAAAAACTTTCTCAATGCAACTATATGTTGAATAAATATTTCGCCCAGCCTGAGTTTCGAACCTGTGTACATAACCTACATATTTATATTTACCTCATAGAAAAATGCCAACACTGTTATGCCGTCTGAGTGAAGTGCAGCCTCTTCTAACGTTGCATACTTCTCGTTGCGAAACACTATATGCAGCTCCCCAGGAAATGTTGCATTATTGATGCGATCCTCGCTGCCTACTGCATTATCGGCACCCCAATGAAAGTGAAATTGTTCAAATTCAAAGGCACCTTTCTCTGCTAGTGGACCGTTCGATATAACGGGAGCTTTTGATTCATAGGTTAAATGTACCATTATCGTGTGTCCATTGTTGGTTACTTTAGCCTCAATGGGCGTTTCGGTGAATCGTTCATAGACAATATTATCAAACTGATGGTACTTTACATTTAAGTCATTAATGTTGATGGGACTCTGATGTTTCCCAGTACACTGACTATAATGTTCACCCCAATGGGCGGGTCCTATGCAAGTTATAGAATAAATCGTGTTGAAGTTGATCTATTTATAATACATACCCATTGGCCCCTCATAACCAAATTCGTGAGAAGAAGCACAATCTAGTAAAGGAAGAAAACAAGTGAAAATGTTACAGACCATTAAAACAGATCACTTAATAGCACTTAATATTCTACACCATTGTTTCGTTACTGCTCCGATCTCTCAAAAATTTCACCCTAAAATCTCAACATTTTCTTTTATCCTCATTATCAGTCATCAAACGGATGTGTAGACTGTCGAGCAGCTGTATGAATACAATGGATTGAATAATTGATTTGGAAAAATGTAGAAATTCCAGCTCATTTATGTTTTCTCTAAAGGGAAGTTCCTCAATATTGAATATCAGTTACACAAAAAATCGATCTCGTCTTTTTTAATTGTTCTAATTGCTAATCACACATTTGTGTTGTATGTGACATATGTATGAGCAGAATATTTCCCGTGCATTGTTTTTCAAAGTGTGATATTTAAAGGTGATAAAAATATCCATTTACGTAGTGAGATGGGTCGCGCAGTGTATGAATGACAACAAGTGCAAGTTCGATCTTGCACGTACAAAAGATCACTATATGACCAAAACTTACAATTTTTAATATATTCCAATCAAACTTTTGAATATTCATTTCATTTATCACAAAGCCCCATCGGACTATTTTCATTTTTTGTCATTTTTTTCAAAGGTTAAAGCAAAAATGGTAAATTTCCGTAAATCTTTACATTCTATACCACATGTACATTAAGTTTATGCGGATGTCCTTCAAGTACACCAATCGATTCAGAATAAAAATCTGAGTCGATTTAGTCACGTCCGTCTGCCTTACTGTCCATGTAAATTTGTGCACACGCTACAGGTAGTATTTTTTTTTAAATACTTCGATGAAATTTGCAAGGACATAAATTGGCTCAAAGGGAAACCATTTTGAAATAGACTGGATCGGACCGGATCCATTTTTTAGAATCCCACCCCATATAAGGTCCTAATATAATGCAAGTCTTTATATGAAAAAATATCGCAATTCTTAATATTTTTTGACCAAATTTTATGAAGAATAGATAATTAACTAAATAATTGGTTGAAACCAATTTGAATCTAATCGGACTATTTTTAAAACATTAAACGGAAAATAATGATAATTCACGAAGGGACTTATATGGCAGTGTTTCGCGCTTACGGGTAGAACTAAATTATTTGTTGCAAGTTTTGTGCAGCTAAGTGGTTAGAGTATTAAATGGTCGGGCCTGACCGACTATAACTTCAATCGATGGAAAAACACCAAGGGAATGTTTGACAGCGTTTATTAAAAAATTGTATTAGAGAAATTGTTAGAGAAAAGTGGATCGTATTAGAGAAAAGGGGATAGTTTCGACTTAATGCGATCGGACATGATAAAATCGATTGAAATTTTTAGCCGTTTAGAAGTTACAAACATTCGCATGTATTTAGTATACTCTCTGCCATAGGAGTTGATGAAAATGATAATATATTTAATTATATATAATTATAATTAGGAGGTACTCTAATAACGTAAGTATATAGATTAAAAGCACTCTTCGTGTTGAAAGGCTTTTTTTTAATTAAAATTTATTTTACAACAATTCATGGAAATCACTGAAATATGTAAACGTATGCAAGTGTTTCTATCTATCCAGGTGAGAAATTTCACATACAAGAGGTGTTCCCGTAAACTTCTTACCATGCGATTGGCAATCAGTCGACATGTAAATAATTGTTGCTACATTTCCAAAACGTTGCAAGATTTGCTTGCAAAAAGGGCCTTATGCAACATTGTCCACAGATTAAACATATTCTTATGTTGAGAGATTTAACTAACGAATTTGAATAATTCGATTAACAAAATGAATGTATGTCCGTTACACAACATCACATACACTTAATAAGCCTCGTACCACCTACAAGTGGTTCAAGCGAAACTGTGCCACTTACTGTAATTGATGCCGGCAATAATTAATAGAAAATATTGTTTATAACTCATAACTTTGTCTATATTTTAGATACATAGAAATTTTTCAAATATTTTCACTACTTTCTTGTTATTGTAACCGATTAATATAATGATACACGTACGTACGTACGTACGTTTGAATTGAGAGTTTTTGATGAACTGAACTATTGTTTAAAATTGCACGAGAATTTCTATCGTTGCTATTGTTGTTGCATTTGGAGTGTATTACTAAACAATTTAAACAACGAGCTTAATTTTTATTTAATTTTTCTATTTTGTATACAGTTTTTTTTTACAACATTTACATTTATTACAAGACGTATGGGCGGAAACGATTTAAATCTATTCCCAAACGACACCCGAGTAAACTTGTAGTGGTGGTGGTGGTGGTGGTGAAGGTGGCTGTTCTGTGGCAATAGAGTATTAAACGGTAATTTTTGTGTAATTTTATTTGTTTTTGTTTTTGTTTGTTTAACAATTGCCTGCAACCCATACACAAATATAAAACAAAACGGTACATTGGTCAATTATTATAATTTAATTTCATTATAAAATTGATTAATTACAATTGCATCACGTCTTTCAATAGTTGGGGGGGTTTTTTTTTTGGTTTTTTGGTTTTTTCATGTATTTGTTTGTCTTGGTATTGTAACGAAACTGCGCTGCCACACATAATGGTCAGCTTTTAAACCAAGCACCCATTTCTTTTCTTATCAGTAATTTTCTTCGATAAAATAAGAACAAGTGGTGCAGGGTGTATAAATGGAAACACGTTCAGTGTATTCTGCAATGAATTTTTGATGTAATGTGTACATTAAAACAATTAGATACATGAGATCAATTTAGTATGAAAATGTTCCCTTAATTTATTTAATATGGCGTACAAGGCATATGATTATCCGATATGCCCATTTTTGAAAAATCTATGGAAGAGATAACAACAGATGTTGTAACGATGATTTCCAGTTGCAGGGGTAAAAGCCGTCGGTTTCCAGAGTATCGCCACATTAAATTTCTTTCAGTACGCTTATTTTCTTATTATTTACACATTTATTTATTTTATTTATACAAAAATCTATATGGCCTGTTTGTCTTTTTCCTTGATCTTAACTCGACTAACTAACTTCTTGTATAAGCAATCCTTCCTTTATATAGAAAAAATATAAATAATATGAAAAACTACAAACTACATTACTACATAATTCAGAGCCTACTCCTATTAAGAATAATTATTTTTATATATAAAAAAAAAATGTGAAACGCGACAAACTACATAACTACAGTATTCTTAGCCTACTCCTATTAAGAATAATTATTTTTATAAGTACAAAGTTAAAATTATTATATGTGATAGGAAAAAGCTTTTCCTTCTCACAATGTGCGCACCAAATTTAAAGATCAAAGGTACATTTTTATGGCAGATAAATAGTTCTAATGTTGATTGTACGCGTGGCACCTTTTTTTAGCTAAACATCTCAAAATTTACGACCACGAGAATGCCAACAACAGACGTATTCACGGACAACAAATCTAGATCGTCGTGGTTGTTCAGTCCTGATCAAGAATGTATATACTTTGTAGGGTCTCCGAAGCCTCCTTCTGCTTGTTGCAAACCGAAATGACCAACTTAGGGAGCATAGAAAAATTGTATTAAATTATTTTTCTGGTACCAAACTGTTATTTTGATTTAAAAAAATGATTTATTTTTATTTTATAATTTTAACATATTCTTAATTTTTACAACTTTTTCTTAATATCATTTATTTTCTATCTTGATTCAATTTATGATGAATTGTTTTTTAACCACTAGACGTGAACATGTTAACAGGCCGATTTGAGCTGCCTTAGATACTGTGCAATACATGAATTATTTATACGTATTTACATGTGAATTTTAACAAATATTGTAAAACAAACAATGAGGAGATAACGTCAACTTTAATGCAATTAAAATGAAATCCACGTATATAATGTTTGCAGTCAGTAGAAAGTGTAGGTACATGTCAATTAAGTTGAAGAGCCAGCTGAACCATGAACTATTTAACCCATTTGGTATTTCATGTCAAGACTGTAATGACTACTGTGTGGTTTTTAAAACGGGGATATTAAGTGCTTTAAGATTATACTTTAGCATGTGCAAAAACGTACAGAGGTGGTACAATTTTCGATGAAAGCCTGCTTTTACGCCCTTCCCTTTAGAAATGAGGGTAGACTAAGTTTTCTATTGCGTTCGCAACACCCGGAGAAGGTGTAGGAGATTCTGCAAGGTATATGATTTTGATCATCATCAAAGCTGATTTCCGTACATATCCGTCTGTACGTCTGCCCGGTGTTGCCATGCTCAGTGTCGTAAATTTTGAGATTTTCTCTTAAATTTTTTACAAACACTACTACTTTCCGCAAAAAAAAATTCAGAGCCACTCCCACAGTCGGCACAAATCTTTTTAGCTGTCACAAAAATTGAACAATAAAGTTCAAATTTGGTATACGCGCCTATAATTCATGCACTCCATGCATCCATGTGCTAATGGCGTGGACGCGAATAATAGACACGCCCAAAACTTATAAAAATCCGTACTTAGCGTAAAATTCAATTTGCAAGTTGAATTGTAATACACACACTATTAGAGGGCATAATTATGTACCTACCACGCCCCCTGTACGATTGTAGATATGGATAATATTTAAACCAAATTTAGTTTGTTTACTTGTTTTATTGTTTATTGTTTTTGCATAATATACTTACACATACTCGTCACACATGAATCGTCTCATATATGTATCATTGTATTATTTGTATTTATTGATAATGTGTTACATGAGAATTTAATGGAAAACAGAAAAACCACAAATCAATAAAAGTCTATAGGAAAATATGTGTTAAATGAGACACAAAGAGTTAAGATCCCTTTACAAGCAAGGCCCCTATACAGAGATCCAATTTATAATATGTAACGATTGAGGTTTTTTAGTAATTTTTCTACGTATTATATTATGAGCGTAATATTAAGTTTTATTACAATTGCGATTTTACAAAAAATACGATAATAAGAAGTAAAATAATAATTAATTTGTGACCGTTCAGTGCAAATAATTGAAACGTATATAGTAACATATTAACTGAACACTTATTTATTTATTTACAAAAAATTAATTACAATACTCGATTAATAAAAAATAATATTCACTTCATTGGCATATACACCTATGTAAGTATATTAAAACAGGATTTTGATTATATCTCAAAAATCCGATTATATCATCAAAGTAGATGTCCGTTATAGGACCCCGCCCATATTTAGCACATCGTCGGATACATTCACATACATTTATGTAAATCATAAAAGGTTTGTAGCTCTAAATATATACTTGATGAGGTCCCTTCTTCTTTCTTCCAGCATTCACTTGTCGAATGATAAACTTGGTATTACAATTTTATATGCAGAGGGCTAGCACCCAATTTTTCCCTTCTATCGGTACTTTATGGTTATCTGAAAACTAAAGCGCCTCTGTTGAGTAACATGCAATTAAAATCGCGCCCATAATTAATTACAAAAGGAGGTGCCCACCTCCTATCCTATCTTGTTCATTCGCCCATTAAATTTTCACTTGATCCATATAATCCAAAGCTTTTTTCGATTTACTTAATCGTTACCTCTAATTTATAAACCATAGAGAGGTTCTTAATCATTATTGTTGATTTATAAACTCTATTGATCAAACATAATCGGTATCCATGATTTTTACTTTATATATAAAAGTTTGACTACAAATGCTGATAAAACTCTATTTCATCCGGTATTCGAAGCATCGATATACTGAACATACTGGAGTGAATTTTACCTGTAGGCAATTCATGCATACTTCTCTCGGTTTTTTCTCTTCTCGTAAATTACTTTCTGTGCTACTTTCTCTTAAGACAATCCCATAAAAGTGGCTGCAAAAATGGAGCACGCAACAGCATCCTCTCTATAGGTTACGTACAGATGGCAGAAAATATTTGCGCCAAAAGAAAATTCATTCATAAAAGTATAAACATAATGGCACAACAATTCAGTTGGATGACAACAGTCAACGTGTTTAAGACAAAGTCAAATGGAACGGGCGATTCCAAAGGGTGAACAAGAACAATTGAAAAGTTTTTCAAATGTGAAAGATTTGGCAGCACGAGTGCATAATGATAAATAATAACAAGTGAAGAAACAAATTTAACTTTGGCCAAATTTTAAATATCCATACATAGAGTGGGAGTGGCAGGTTTAAATAGCGATCTGCTTGCAGAAACTAGTCTTTACAAAAATTTCATCTCAAGATCTCAAAATTTACGACCGTGAGAGTGCCAATAACATAGACTCACGGACGGACATATCTGGATCAAAAATATATACTTTGAAGGGTGTTGGGCGACTCCTCCAGGGTGTTACAAATGGAATGGCAAACTTAGCATACCTTAGTATCGTATGTAGAGGATTTAACGAAGGAATTCAAAATAATAATTTGAGCTTCTTGTATGGAGGAAAGAAAAAACATTTTATGAATTGAATTAAAAATTGGATGAAAATTATACGTTATAGCAAATATACATATGCTGCGAATGTCTCCAATAATTATATACCCACCGTTTTACTAAAAATAACGAAGTGACAAAATTTTACATATTGTTGGAAATTCTAAAATTTTACACGCGTTGAATACAATTAGTGTGTGTGTGGGTGCCGTGTTTCTTGTGCTAAATCTGTTCCTGTCAAAATGATGTGCTCAGTTGTACATTTTCTTCCAAGACAAAGAAGTTTATTAATAATAAAATACAATCTGTCAGTGTACTCATAGATTATTATCCATTATCTTCATCGTTCCGCCCCTTAATTCACGTGGAATTTGTAAGTAAGTAAGTTTCGTCGATTTGTTATGTTGAAAATTTTTTTTACATTTCAATATCATACACTGCGAGTGTGTTATTCACAAAATCAAAACATTTCTAAAATATATGAAGAGCTCCGAAACCCCCTTAATTGTCGTAATCAAGCTTAAAAATTGGTTCAAATAGTGACCTTAGGCACTTTCAACAATATTAGCATTTTTAGCTAAACAAGTACAATTAGCTTATGACGTATTTTGTGTACCTTCCAAATGCAGGTACCTGAGAGAGGGTAGACTGCTATTTATCAACGTAAAAGTTGAATTCTACGCTAAATGGGGTTTGTTGTAAATTATTTTAAAAATTAAGTAAACTATGCAAAGAAGGCTTCATAGTTACATTTTAGCCTATTTGGGCGTGGCATTTGATCGATTTCGCTTAACATTTAAAATATCAGTACAAAATCTTAGCTAAATAAAAAAGTTATAAAAATGTTTTAAAATTTTATACGAGGGGTATATAGCACTTTGACAATTGTTTTTAAGCACCCAGAAGGAGGCGTCGGAAACTTCATGAAGTGTACATATTCGGAATCAGCATCGAATACTAAGTCGATGTAGCCTCATCTATCCGCTCGCTTAGCCACGTGTGTGCATGTGTGCTGAGGTGATCATTCTCCTAGTCACATAAATTTAAATAACGATTCCAAATTTGGCTGAATATATATTTAGGTTCTATTTTCCTCTCGAAAGTAATTATTCAAAGTAGTTTTCCAAGGGGATTCGAATGAAATTCGAATATGATAAAGTTATACATAAGAATTCCAAATATTTTTTAAGGAAATTTTTTCCGTGTTTAGTAATCGTAAATTTTAAATATTTTTTAAATAAATCTTATCATATTATTTATATATCAGAAAAATTCAATTCTCTAAATTTGAATTTTTTATACCCTGCCCCACTTGTTCGGATGTGTGTAAATCGTAAACGGCAAATGCCGGACCCACCTTTGAGCATACCAATCGATTCAGAATCGATTAAATAATCTCCGTCTCTCTGTCCACCTAAATTTGTGCGCAAGCTACAGGTCGCATTTTTGAGACATTTCGATGAAATTTCGTACAAGGAGCAACTATATTTAAAATGGACCTAATTGAACTATTTTTAGAACTCCTCACCATATAAGATTCTATAATAATGGAAGTCATTTTATGGCAAACAATTGCATTTCTTAATGTTTTTTGACAAAATTTGATGAAGAATAGTTAATTGGTTGTGTCAAATTTGGACCCGGTCGGACCATTTTTAGAATCCATTTTCACATAATTATATTTCACGAAGTAACTTGCCATGTAAGTGCCTCGCTCATATAGATGCAACTAAAGTAATTGAACTATTTGAGTGGTGTAAGGTATTGAATGGTTGGGCTTGACTTTACTTGTTTTGGAATTGATTTCTTAACATGTAAGTTTTAAGTTTCTCTATTACCAAATCTATTATGGATGTGTTGTGCTCTATTTAATTGCGAGATGTACTGTCCAAAGACGATTCTAAGCCTGTTGAAAAAATATAATAAATATATTATGTATTGTTTTGTTTGGATCATCTTTGTGCATTTTTAAGTTTTTTTAGAATTCACTATGATTTTTAATTATGAGGTTTATTATACAAAAGCATTTAGTGGAAAATATATTTTCAGAGGCTAATAAGCACGTGTACGCGTACCTTTATTATGAAGACATAAAATAAATAATAAATAATTAAAATACTATTGCATTATATGTTTGCGTAATTATCCGATTATATTCAAAGGAATTCATTATGCATACGGTTTCAAAGTCCATGGTAAGTAATACAAGGAAAACGGCTGTACTTGGCTGCGGATACCCACCATCTAGGCATAAAAGCTCACTAATGAGTGAACAGGTCAATATATATTTCATACTTTATGAATAATTCGTTAAAAATTTACACCTTTTTCAATTATTTGACTGATTTTGCTTAATTTCAATACCAACCTGCGTACGAAAACTTCCAAATTTAAAATCGATATTACAAATTTTGCGATCAGCAGAGTTATTATCACAGAACACACGGGCAGACAGACATGGCTATATCGATTCAGGATTCAATACTGATTCAGAATATAAATGTATATAATAAAGTCTCCGATGCCTCCTTCTTGGCTTTGCAAACCCTTTGACAAAGTGACTTATACTTTATATGCACGTACGTATGTTCGGGGTGTTTCCTACTGCGCTCACTGAGTGTAATATTTTCAAACGTTTTTAATGTCACTTAAGTTGAACAGTTGAATCTATTATGTATAATGCTTATTTTCTTCGTCTTCTTCATCTTCTTCTTCTTCTTCTTCTATAAATTAAATGAATGTGGGTCTAAGTGCAGTACATTGTGCATTTGATAAAAGCATTGAAGCAGTACTTCACCGATCATACTTATTATGTTACAAGTACTTAACCGTGTTTCCATTTCTTATTTGCTTGTATGATATGAATTTGTGTCTCATATACCTTAGTAATGTATTGAAAATTAAGTAAAGGCTTTTGTACAGTTAGCACCAAATACTTTATTGAAAATTTTCCAACTCAATTGGCCGCATGCCAACTATACAATCGTATTTAACCTTATTCAATACTCTTGTTTATGGTGCATCAAATTTTTGTTAAAGCGACATTAATGGTGAGAGGGCACATTATGTTTGTAATATTGAAGATTCAACAACAGCAAATATCACAGAATAAATACGAGTTTAAGTTTCATCAAAGTTTTATATTTGTTGAACTTGTAGCGTTCGCTTCGTCGAGGATGGCTTTAGGGTTACAGTAGCGACCCATATATATAAATAAATTGAAATTGATACTTTTAGTAAATATTTTGAAAATAAAAAAAACCAATATAAGGGTTCAAATATCCACTTTTATGTAGTGTGTAATAGTTTATTATAAAACTTTTAGTTTAATTTTGGCAAATTATTATCTGCAAATACAGCATATTTTTATAGACGCCACATAAGGTGAGTTTGTCACTCCATTTGCACGCAGATTGCTATTTAAAATGAGAAAAATCGATCAAGAGTCACGCCCACAATCGAGAAAAATCTGAAAATGGGCATTGTCGGATAATAAACACTCCCTCAATTTGCAAAAAACCACACTCGACATAACACTGGACTTGCAAGCTGATATGTAATACCTAATCTATTAAAACGCGTAATCATATACACGTATCTGCCACGCCCACAATGCAGATATGAAGGGTATTTAAGGTTTAGCTTGAGCCAAATTTAGTTTTCTTACTTGTTTCTTCACAAAAGTTTCTTTCCATTTCCGCGGAACCCCAGTGGGTCAGTAATGACTAATTGTGTGTGACTAATTGCCAATTGATGATGCCTAACACCAAAAAAAATCGCGCAGCTTTTTGAGTTGGCTCAGGGATCATATTTAGAGAAACGCTGCCCTATATAATAATTTATCAAATAATTAATTTCATAATTACGAAATTGGCTCAAAATCAGAAATCGCAACCATCAGTTTTCTACCTATTTAGTCAACACTCTTTTAAATAATAAAATATATAATGGTGTCCTTGCATTAGTGCCATTAGTGCTTAGAACAATATGTAGGTGAGTAATGAAATTAATTACAAAGAAGAAGAAGAAGAATGTGTAAATTTTATAAAAGCATTGGATACTTTTGCATATATTTACGTCAACAACAATTTTCATACCACAACACTTTGATATCAAATTTATTTTGTCGAATTCTTCCTCTCACAGCAATCGTTTTTGAAGGCGGTTATAAAAGTGAAATGTGTCAATGTGCGACAACAATTATATTCAAAACAAGTATATCTATATATATATAAATATAGTATATATATTTCTAAACATCGTCGATATCACCAACCACCTAATAATTAAGACAATGGGAGAATGAAACCAAGTTAATTTCGCTAAAACGCGGTGGAATACAATAAAAGTGAGATAAAGATAGATATCTGCGTAACCTCGTTTTGTTATGTTTTATACCCACCACCATAATGATTATGGGGGTATATTGGTTTTGTTCAAACGCTTGTACCAGAAAGTACGCCACACCCCCAAAGGTATGAATCTATATTCTTGTTCAGCATAAATAGTCCAGTCGATTTGGTTCTTCTGCTCCTCCATGCGAATGAGCCAAATCGGTTCATGGACGTACTAATTATACAATTAAATCCATTTGTTTCTATTCCAGTCAAACAAATTTCAATTTTGAAAACGAAATTGATATTTCTCAATTAGACCTTTTTTAAGTATTCTAACGGTACATGAATGAAGAAAATTGGACTGACCCTCCGGAGGATATAAATATTAAAAAATCTCCTTTATATTCAAAATTGTCTTTGAATTCCCTACTCCTCTTCTGAGTTCCTTAAATTTTACTTGAAAATTAATTTGGTATTACTTCAGAAACGTAAGACCTGAAATAGGGTACTTTGGTATTGAAAATGGGTTAAATCGGTCCATGGTCCTTCATACAATTTTACATAGCATACGGTATAGTTTTAAGGGATTGTTCATATAAGTTTGAGATATTGATTTTTTATTATTTGAAGCAGTAATCTGCTTGATGATGGTGGGTCTCCTAGATTTGGCGTGCACCTAATGCACCCCTTTTTTACTTGTTTAGTTTCTTTTGTTGCTTTGGTGCAATATTATTGCTTAACTCGAAATGGGAGAAAATTTGCATAAAAACTCATTTCATTACAATAATTATCTTTAATTCAGCAATGTGTAGTGTTGTAGAGGTTGGCAGCAGAGGGTAATGACAGTTCTTAACAGACCGCACTTTGAGATCCAAGCAGCACTTGTAGCTATTATTTAAATGTATACATAAAGTTGTCACGCTTGAAAATCTTTTTCCTAAATTGTGGCGCAATTATATTCTTGAATCCAATACATAAGAAGGGGCGTACCTTTGGAGTGTCATTCTATTTGTAACACCGAGAAAAAGCCGTTTGCGACTCTTGAAAGTTTAAATATACTTAATAAACATCAAAAGTTGAATTGATCTAGACATGTCTGTCCATATGTCTGTCTATTGTTGGCCCTCTCACGTACGTTAACGTTACGACAAGCTTAGCAGATGATTGTAGGCGTGATTTTAATGCAATTTTTAAATGCAACAACAAGCAAAAACAAGCAAAAAATATGTCTATATGTTAGCCTGTACAATAAGTAGACAGACGGACATATCTAAATAGATTCCTATACTTGACTTTATTGTCCTTGTTCTGGTAATACTAAATTAATTCTGTTTAGTGAACGGCCCGTGCTTAAGTAAATTGTTATTAGTCATTTGGAGTAGAAGCAAAACCTTAATGTGAGTCTTTGTTGCTTTTTACTTGTGTGAATTGATGAAATGTTCATTGACATGGATTGCAACGAAGCAGGAAAATGAACACGCATACAAGGATTGATGTAGTTGAACATAATTTTGTACCAACTCTTTTATTTGCATTAGGTTCGACATATCTCAAAGGACACATCTCCCTCTGTTTGGGTAAGTGAAATGTGAGTTCCAAATTTCCTATTCATTCTAAGATAAATTTTCTATTTGAGAACTTCTCTGTGCTTTATATTCATTTGAGTAAAAATTTTCAAAATTCAATATAAAAAGTATTCAATAGGAAATCAGTAAAATGGGTGGTAAAGTAGTAGAATGTTATTTATAAATAAAGGTAGAAATATATACATATATACAAATATATATATATTGAGAGTTCACTTTATATATGCTTGAATGCATAGTACTCGGATGTAACGACATTCACAGGGGAAACGAAAACGGCTTATATTGAATCTTGGTTCTTCACCATATCCTCATACAGAAATAACTTATTTAGTCTGTTCGCATAACCCAGAAGGAGGCATTGTGTTTTTGATCAGCATCAAAACCGGAGTTGATTTAATAATGTCCGCGTGTCTGTATGCTTTTGAAATGTTCGCGGTCGCAAATTTAATATTATGGTGAAATTTTGTACAAAAATTTCGAGTTTCTGGACGCCACGCCCATCCATGAAAACCAAATAATCAGGCACAAAAATTGAACTATGAAGTTGGAAAGTGGTAAACAGACTCATAATTAACATACATAATTAACAACACCAGTCACACAGGACTTACAGACAGACATGTATAGATTGAGTCAGTATTGAGTGCTGATTCAGTCCTTTTGGGTGTTGCAACCTTTTGACAATGTGTTATATACCTTATACTATAAAGTTCCATTAAAGTTCGATTTTATTGTCATTGATGAGGTTTAATTTTTATAAAACATTTGCACGACAAAATATTTATTTTTATACCCTCCATATAGAATGAGAGATATTCTAATTGTCATTTTAATTGGTTAACTTAGAAGGAGGCTTAAGAGAGTGCACCAAGGATACATATTCTTGATCAGCATCAAAAATGCTATTGATCTGGATCTCTATTGTAAAAAGATTCTTTTTACAGTTACTCCTAGTTTCTGCACGCAGATTTCTATTAAAAATGGGCAAAATCGGTCAAGAGACACGCCCACAATCGATAAAAACCTATATATCCGCCACAAAAATTTAACAATGAAGTTGAATATATATTTATAATCACCATATGTATCGATGTTCCAAAAATGGGTGTGGTCGGATAACAGACGCGCTCACAAATTACAAAAAACCATACTCAGAGTGAAACTCGACTTGTAAGCGGAGGACGTAATTATATACCTGCCACACCTACTATTTGTATATATATGTAGATGGTATTCAAGATTTTAGTTAAGTTTTTTCTTTGCTTTTACTTGTTTTAATCCTACAGTGTAATCTGCTTTGGCACAGTAACTAACAGAATAAAGATATCAAGGCGCCTCCATTTAGGTCTATACATATGTGCATATGTGCTTATGTCCTTTATTTATTCATATTTTACATTTAACATCAGGGGTATATAGAAAAACATATTTAAAAAAAAAATGTAAAAATGTTATAGTTGGCCAAGTCTCAATATTTAATACCCAGTACTACTTAGCTCAATTAGTTTAGTTATATCATTATATGGAAAGAAATTCTAAAAATGATCCGATCGGATCCAAATTTTGCACAGCCAAATATTAAGTCAATTTACTATTCTTCACCATGTATTCTCCAAAAATATCATGAATTGTAATTTTTTATATAAAGTCGGTGCGATTTATTCCATTTTCAATAGGGTTTGAGACAATACATGTCCATGCACCAAATTTCATCGGAATATTTCAAGAAAATTTACATAGACAGACAGACGGATGATTAAATCGATTTAGATTTTCATTCTAAATCTATCGATATAATTGAAGGTGGGTGTGGCATTTGCTTTTTAGAAGTTACAAACATCCCCACACACTTAATATACCTTTTGCCACAAATGGTGCAGGGTATAATTATTTACATTTAGGTCTCTATCAAAAAGTGAGAGTAATTGAAGCATAAGCAAGGCTTCCAATTAACCAAAGGGGTAGAAATCGATAAAATAATAGACGTATGTACGTAATTATACAGTGTGTCCATGATTAATTAATTAACGAATTAATTCATTTGACTTCATATGTTAACAGAGTGATTATTATACCAGAAGATGAGATGCTTTAACTACAATTAAAGCAAAATCTGATCAAGTTCAAAGTTGCATCGCACAATAGTACAAATTGTGGAACCAAGTTGTGTATGGTATCATAAGATCAGGTATAACGGACTAATATATATTCGATTATAAAGAATTTCGTACCTCAACCTAAAATCTAAAGGTATTAATAAATTGTTGAATAAAGGCCTTCTAAGTAATTTATTTTACATGCAGGCATGTTTAGGTTTCTTATTAAATGAAAAACTAAAGAAAATTAGAATTTCTTTCTTATTTGTGCATTTTACATGTGAAGTCCTCGTCAAGTTTAGAATGTCAAAAACATTTGCGATGATGAACAAAAATTTTAACACAAACTTTCTTCTTGACCACACCAACATACACATACACATACTAATATAAAGTTAGACAGAATGTGAACATGTAAATAAATTTGCATGTGTTTCGACACGGAATGATTTTTTTGTATAAATTGTACAAACACAATACGTATGGGACGTAATAAGAAAATTCATCAAAGTAGAAAACTTTTGTTTAATGGAACACACAGTGTGCTCTAGTGTCACAATGGGGTTGTGGTTGTAATTTCAATAATTTTTAATATAAATGTGAAATTCTTTTCTTTTGTTGTATGTAGTTCAAAAAAAAAAAAAAACCATTAGGAAAATCATGCTCTACTCGTCGAGGGTTAAATGTGGTAGAAGCGAATATTGTTACACTCAGCCTCCATTATGCACGGTTTTCTATTATCTTAAGTCTATGTTCACAAGCTCTATACATTCTTTCTGAGTACTTTACAAGCACACATTTGCGCCAAACGCACACATCTTGCAGATAGAAACGTTAAGATGAAAGTGTGAACGATAAAAGAAAATGAGAAACACAAAAAATACTGTTACGCAGATTAACACGTAACCAGCATCATTTGAAAAGAGGAGCAAAGTATGGTAATTGGATCGGTAGTGTGAGGCTGTGCAAATAGGATGCACATATAGTGGAGGTATACAAAGTTGGTCATTTCGTTTGCATCGTAAGATATATGATGTGTATATATAGAGAATATGTGTCAAAATCGATTTAAACAAGCCCGTCTTGTACACGTTTGCATCTCTAGTTTCTGCACATGGGTTTGTACATAAATTGGTCAAAATTGGTTGAGCGCCACGCCCACAAATCTCTCTATCAGTCAGAAGAATTTAACTGTGAAATTATAATTTGGTACACACGATCATCAATGTATTAAAAGTGAGCACAGTCCGACAACCGACAACCGACCCGTCCACAATTTACAAAAAAGCTTATTTAGCATAGAATGCGACTTGTAAGTTGATCAGGTATCTGCCAATAGATCGATTTAGGAAAAAATTTGTTAAGATTTTAAAAAGGGTTCTACCAAAAGCCCACTCGGCTTCACACACCACAAATTTTTACGCTAATTAATTATTCTTCATCGATTTTGGTTGAAAAATTTAGCTACTATTTAATATTTTTGGAGCTTTGTTTACGAACAAGGTATATGCAATCAAGTACAAGAGAGAATCCAATTATATTACGAAATATCGACTCCATCTACCATATCGTATGTATGTAGGTGTATTTATTTACGTACAATTGTATGCATTACGATGTCCATGCTGGCGGCATAAAAGATTTACAAAAAGTTGAAGAAGATGGAGAATAATACGCAAGGAATACCAAAATATTTTACCATAACACTTCTTTCAATGTTTATTTACAGTGTACGCGTGTGTAGAGGTTCGAATATAAGTCTGTTTACACGCTATAAATGTCAATACTCAGGCAAATAATTGTTTCAGAAGTTCATGGTCTCAATGTCCGGAGACAGTAAAATCAAACGTTAAGAACCTTATATGTTTAATACCAGAATGCACATACATATGTAGTAGGGTAGTTCGTTATGCAAATAACGAAGAGGAGAACGTTACGTATTTAAATATGTACTGAGTTTTATAAATAAATTATTGTTTTCAATTAATTTTCTTCAACAACTTTTGTAACACTTCCGTCCTGACTTTGCTTCTCATCTTTACTTTCTCTAAGTATTTATTTATTTAAACAGAACCTTCATTTTCATTATACTGACATTATTATACATGTGCTATAGATCTACTTTTCCAATACATCCACTTATCTATTCTAATGGTCACGTCTATGTTGTGTTATAGATAACCACCCTACACCACTGCACTATTTATTTTAATTGTACTGTTTATTTTGCTACCTTATCTATCTTATGTACGTTGTCCGTCTTATCTGTCTTATCTATCATATGTGTCCTATCTAATCCATCTTATATCGTTTTTTTTTATTATATATATCTGCCCGATGTGGGTAGAGGGATTTATTTATTTTATCTACCTTATTTATATTATCTATCGTGTCTATCTTGAAATCTTATATATCTCATCTATTTTATTTACGTTATCTACATATATCTCATCTATCTACGTAGTCTCTCGGAACTGTATTATCTTTCTTATTTATCTTGTCTCTGTGTATAATATGTACCTATCTAATCTCATCTATCTTATCTATCTTATCTGTCTATATGTATTTATCTCCCTACCTACTTGTCTATCTGGTGTCTAATTGTTGACCCATACCTGTCTGTCTGTCTTTTGAAAAATTAGGAACGTTATGCAAGTGCACACTTCGTGACTCTACGACAATTCATATTCGTACTGTCCCTAACGTCTATTCAAAAATTAAACAATCTCTACCTGCCAACTCTTTCCCTCTCCCAAACATTCATTTTTCAAATCACTTACAAGAAATATTAAAAAACTTTAACAACTGAAAGCCTATATATATATATATATATGTATGTATGTATGTATGTATGTATGTATGTATGTATATAAATTTCAACAACAACATTTGCAGTTTGTGGTTAAAGAGAGATTTTTTGCTTCTCTAAATATTTCTTTTGCTTCCGTTTTATGGTTGTCTAAAGTATCTTTCTTAAGCTTTAACGAAAAAAGAAAGAAAATTATTTCAGGTATAACAAATTCTATAAGTGTGTATGTAGGTTGTAACAGTACCGCCAACGGTAGTGTAACGTCGTAATAAGCTAAATAAATAGTGAATAAACTTCAGTAAATAAATCATAAGAACTCGTGCAGGCCAGACCCCCTGATAATATACTTAAATGTACGCTTTTGGGTATTAACACAAAAGAAACTTAACTTCGTAAGTTTACATAGATTGCATTATTATTATTATTGTAAATGGTGGGCAAATACTTTCTAAATAAAAATATTTTTCCGTCTTACAACCAACTTTAAACTTTGATGGAAATAAATACATTTTCATTTAACTTCTGTTTGAAGATTCCTTCCATTATTGATTAGAAGCAATTATGGCGAAAAGAAAGCAAAGAAATATTATTTATTAAATCTCTTCAACTGTGCGTCAACACAACAAAATGGTATTGAAAATAACTTTAATGAGAAAAGAAAAATTATTAATAAGTCGTTCTTATAGAATCATCGATGGCTGGCACTAAAATGGAATGCGAAGAATTTAATAATAAATAAATAAATATAAACAGACTTATACATATATACATGAATATAATATAAAATATAGAAAAATACGAATAATAAACGGGAAATGGCCGTAAATTGAGTTTCATGTCAATAAAATGTTGTTTTTAGAAAATGTTCACGATTGAGAAGAACACAAGTGAGTGTAAACGAAGGCAGCAATTTCACGGTTATATGCTATGCAGCAACTACGTCAGCGGAAATCTGGAGAATAATACCCAAACAAATATTACTGGTAGGCAACCCACCATCTCCACCCCTAATACTGCTGCTAATGCAACTTTTTACCGCAATATTAGAGAAAACACCATAACATTGTTCATCTTTATGTTGCAACATCCATTTATATTTAATATATGTTCAGGCATTATAACGGCGGCCACAACGTTTGCATTATCCATTAATACCAGTCCTACCTCACGTTCTAAACAAAATTCTATATATGTACACATTGGTGACATAGTCACTACTATATTAACAAGAACTACAACAACAGCAACAATAAATGAATCACCAATAGCAACAGCGTCAAGAAATAAAACATTCCCGCACGATGAATCGAATATTGCGGGTGTGATTGGTAATGCAAGTACTGCAACTAATGGAACAATTCATATCGTAAAGTAAGAACCATTCGTCTCTATACTCTGCTGTGAGATATCATATGTAACACCCAGAACAAGGAGTCAAAGATCCTACGAAGTATATACATTGTTGATTAGCATCAATAACGTCTGTTGTTGGCAATTTTAAGATATTGAGCTAAAATTTCGTTCAGACAATTCTAGTTACTGCACCCAGATCAGTATTTCAATTGAGCAAAATTACTTAAGAGCCACGCTCACAATCGGCGAAAATCTATACATCTGCTATACTATTAAGTTGGAATTTTATACATATATTTTTAATTACGGCATTTAACGATGTGGCATCAGCGTGATTCGATAACGGATACGCCCACACTGTTTATAAAGTGCTTAGCCACGCTATTGAATTTAACTTTGTAGCTTAATTGTTATGGTATAGATATATTTTTATCGATTGTAGGCGTGATCTTTCACCAATTTTCTACAATTTAAATATAAATCTGCATGAGAAGTGTCTGTACATGAGAGTTCCACTAACGGACACACAAATAGACATAGGCATTGTAGATGGTGATCGGGGGTCTTTGATGTCTCCTTCTAGGTGTTGAATACGGAATGACAAACTTTCTATCTTTGGTGTCATTTTTCATTTCTTTTAGCCCAACACATATTATCCTTTACAACGACATATACGATGTATCGTATATAGCGAAAGTGAATCCATTTTGGTTACAATTTGCTCCACCCAGTGACACAACGTTTTACATAATGGGCACCATTTATTGTATTATATCGAGTGTAGGCGTGATTGGTAATGCTCTCGTGATATTTATGTTTATTAGGTGAGTACTCAAGTGCATTTTATAAAATAATATTCATTTCTCTTTCTTTTCCATACACACATAGGTGCAAATCTTTACGCACCCCTGCCAACAAATTGGTGATAAATTTGGCCTTCAGTGATTTAATAATGTTACTGAAGTGTCCCATAGCAGCTTATAATAATTTTAAAAGGGGCCCAGCTGCAGGGGAGGTAGGTAAGTATCTGTTTAGAAAGTATGTATATTTTTATATCCACCATCGTACATACACTTAACGAAACGTTCGCATCGTCCAATATTTTGAATAAATATTCCGTGTTACTTATAAAGTACGAAAGATATATTGACATATATACTCCTTTGTGCATCCAAGGTGGATATTCAAGATTTGCCTCAACCATATATAGTTTTTTACTTGTTAATGGTATTTAATTAAATCTTGTAAAAAGTAAAAACCCTAGATTCAAAATTAATTTCTAAATCAATTTGTTTATGTCCATATGTCTGTGTGTTTATGTAACTATTATTTCACATCTTGAACCAACTTCAACTGTTGGTGGGTTACTAGTGCAAAGCGGCAAATTCAAATTCCAGCTGAAGAAACGATTTTACTTTGCTCCTCAGCTGTATTTCAAATAGCAGAGGGATTTATTACTTAATTGCTTAAAAAGTGAACTAGTCAGAACTATTTGGGGAAATCCTTCTATCTAAATAACCAAAAACATAAATAGTTTAACTTAGGATCGGATGCGACCACTTTTAGAACCTCTCTCTCTATAAAATAGCACCATTATTATTCACAAAATAATTTTTATAATAACTTATAAAAACACTACTGAGACAAAAGTTCCCCACATCCTGTACTTAGTCTAAAAAAGTTTTTCAATTATTGTTTCTTTTTTTAATTTCTCGTTAATAGCCTGCCGCGTTTATGGCTTCCTGGGAGGCCTCAGTGGGACCACCTCTATAGGCACCTTAACTGCCATTGCTTTAGATCGTTACAACGTAGTAGTACATCCGATGCGTTATACTTCAAAATTAAGGGCACATGGTTGCATTGTTATAATTTGGTGTTACAGTTGCTTCTTTGCCATTATACCCGCTTTAGATGTTGGCCTTTCCATATATGTGCCCGAAGGATTTCTCACCACCTGCAGTTTTGATTACCTGAATCAAGAATGGCCCGCTCGCATTTTTATGTTCTCATTTTTTGTGGCCGCTTGGTGTATACCTTTGCTGATTATTTGTTCATCATATTTCTATATATTAAGAGTGGTGTTTGCCGCGACCCATATTCAATCGAATCGCGACAAAAACAGGACTGAACAAAAATTGGCCATTATCGTATTTATGATAATTGGTTTATGGTTTCTCGCTTGGACACCCTACAGCATAGTAGCAATGCTGGGTGTCTTTGGTCAAGAACAGTACTTAACACCATTGGGCTCGATGATCCCGGCGTTATGTTGTAAAATGTCCGCTTGTATAGATCCATATGTATATGCGGCAACTCATCCACGTTTTCGCATGGAATTTCGACGCTTAAGAACCGGCAAACAACTAAAAAGATCATTATCTAGATCATCATTTGTGACAAGATCTTCAACTATACGACGGCGTCGTTCTGATATTACGGAATATGATCGTCGCAAACGTTCAATAGAATTGATGGATAATATGGAGAAAAATATAAATCTTTCGGTGGTGCCAGAATTAAATGAAGACACCGAGGAATATATCAGTGTGACGCTAAATACTAAGGAAATCCAGCCAATTAAGGATGTTACAAAGCAAAGTCGATTTTAAAATATCCTATAGCAACGACAACAACAACAGCCACAACTACTTGGTGACCTGACTATTATCTAGGGTGTAGATGTAAAAAAACAAATAAATTTATTTATAAATATTGTGTGTGCGTGTATATTTACGTAGATTAAAATAAGTCTATGAGAAAAGCATTTTAGTGGAAATAGATTGAAATGAAGATTATAATAATAATTCAATTTACTTTGTTGCTTACTGTTACATATTGTTATGGGAAAATTTCTAATATTTTTGTAAACAATTTTATAGGATTAGAAGTAATCTCCACATATCTACCCACCCACCCAATGAAAAAATATCTTAATATGTATTGAACAACAGATTTCTCAAACCTTTGTCTTCCTTAAGATCATTATTTAAAAACAAACTTTCTCAATTAATGAAGCTTAAAATCATCTGCTTTTTGAAATCGACAAAATCGAATATGACCCGTTTTCACACTTTTCTTCAACATGTGATTTCTGTTCAAATTTAATATACCTCGTAGCACAACTGCTAGGGCATATAAACTCAATCATTAACATTGAAACGAAAATTTTTAACAAAAATAAAAAACAACTGAAAATTTAAATATTGTCTCCTTTCTTGACACACACAAATCAAGTAAGTATGTATAAGTTCTGGTTGGTTACACAAACAGTGGGCGCGGCAGCTGCATAACTACGCCCTCTAACAGAGCATGTGCGACGTATAAACTTTCAAATCGAATTCTACGCCAAATAAGTTTTTTTATAAATTATGATGATCTACCACGCCCATAGCAATCAAATTTTAACGTCGTTGCTCAATTTTTGTGGTTTAGATAGATTTTTAAAGATTGTGGGCGTGCCATATGATTCATTTCGCAGGGTAAAATACGGTAAAAGCGGAAAGACTTTATGTTTAGTGGTGAACGAACTTGGCGCATGGTTTATTATGTATATTGGTCTTAATCGACATTGCCTGCATACATACATACCTTTACAAGCACTTTTTCAAGGTTCGTTCTTTCGGTATGCAATGAATTTTTAAATAATAGAAAGAACCAAAAACCAATGCAGCAGAATCCCCATTATAAGAAGACTATTGTGCCAAATTATCGAAGGATATCAATTATGGAATTATCAAATGTCAGTTGCATTAATTTTGAATCGATTTAATCACGTCCGCCTATTTGATCATGTATTACTTTTAATGAACCTACAGGTGGAAATTTTTGATATTTCTTGATGAAATTTAGAAAATGGTTCAACTTTAGGACCTTTCCCTAATGTCATCATTTATAAATGATTTTTTTATGAAAAAAATTGCAATTCTTAATATTTATACCCTGCATCACTTGTGACCAAGGGTGTTTGTAACACCTATCAATTCGGAATCAATATCTGAATCGATTTAACCATGTCCGTCTGTCTGGCCATTTAAATTTGTGTGCAAGCTATTGACCGCATATAAAATGGACTGAATTGGACCATTTTTGGAACCTTTTCCCATGTAAGATCCTATTATAATGGAAGTCCTTATATGACAAAAACCTTAATTTTTAATATTTTTTAATAACATTTCAGCTAGCACGATATTTTATCTTTTCACACAGAAGCTACTGACAAATATCTGCTTTCATGAATATGAATGAATAATTGTTAACAGATGATGATTTGAAGACAGCTTTGCAGAGCAAGCAACCGCTAACAAATTTATAGAACTCATGTCATGTGCCAGCTGCAACATTCATTCGTTTGTTTACAAAATATGCCGGCAAGCACTAAAATGACAAAAACAACAACAACAGTTTTAGGGACAGTAGGAGAGAGAATATTGAAAGGTTTCCATATATTATGAGCAGCAATTTTGGTGTCGAAGAGAATTTCATAAAAATATTTTTGTATAACAGACGTTGGATATAAAACAAAATAACAAGAAAAGAGGAGCCCAACATCAAGTGCATCGTTTACAAGCTTCAGTCGGATATTTTCTGTAGCGCCATTGAGTGTTCTCTCTCCCTAAATACAAACAATAGAAAATTATTAATATTTCATCCGTTGTTTTTTTAAATAATTATTTAAATAAAATCACATGTATTACCTACAGTAATAAAAACAATATTTAATAAAAATTGTAGGGAAAAGTGAAAAAGTGAATTTCGGTGTTCCCCAGAAAAATTAGATGTCACAACTATGTAGTGATAGATGTATTTAGCAAAACACAGTGCGTTGTGCGATTGTGCTGTCCTGCTGCATCTGTTGTATTACATTTCTTTTCATTTCATTTCTTGTTATCTTGTTGTGTGTATCACATAAATTTGCCAAAAATTGTAACGCTTTGATTACAAGTACATAAATAGGAAAAACAAAAATTGTTTTTGTTTTTATTATAACTGTATTGTGAAATGTGGCTGCATTATAAAAATAAAGAATCAATATTTTAAATGCTTACAAGGCATAGATGTGCAAATAAAAATACCTATATGCGGACCTCTCTTTACCTCATTTTTCAATATTTAAAAAGCATAATTTCTCTCTCTCGCTCTCTCTCAGCATCTTACTTTGTGGGAAAATGAATTTTTGTAATAATAAAATAAAATTATATTTTTCATAATATATTATAGTAAACAATGCTTTCGTAACGGTAACCAATGTTTATAGAAAATATCAAAAATTCAAATTTCTTACACGCATACAAATGACAAATTTCTCATTCGTCTTTGTTTCTCTTCAATATTTTGTCAATTGGAATATTTATTGAACAAACTTTTCCGCATGCATTGGGTGAGTATATACAAATGTATGTAACAATAGAATACAATCAATGGAAAATGTTGTGTTTGTGTATTTCAATGAAAGTATGTTAAATCGAAAAGTGTATGAGTTCAGTGCATTGTAACAAATAAGATCCGAAACAAATCGAGGGCGTTCATTATATATGACTTTACAATGTATATACATTCTTGATTAGCATTAACATCTGCATCGATCTAGCAATGTCCGTCTTTTCTTTCTTTTTTCTTTCCCAGAAGAAGCCAACAGGGTATACCAAAATATATATATTCTTGATCAGCGTCTAAAACTGAGGGAATCTAATAATGTCCGTCCATATGTCTGTCTGTTGTTGACATTCTCAAAGTCGTACATTTTGAGATATTGAACTTTTGTATAAACACTTTTAGTTTTCTCCTAAATCGCTCTTTAAAATGGGCAAAATCGGTCAATAGCCACGCCCACAATCAACAAAAATTAATATGTCTGCCACAAAAATTGATCTATGAACTTGAAGTTTTGTGCACATATTTATATTTATTTCATTGGATAACAAACAAACAATTGCAAAAAACCATACTCTATGTAAAACTCGACTTTCCAGCTGATACGTAATTTATATACTATTTGAGGGCGTAGACATGTAGCAGCCACGCCCACTTTTGCAGATGTGTTTTGTTTATTTTTATTTTTGAAAAAAATTCAAAGGTAAGGTGACGTATGAGTAACATAAAAATCATTCAAATTATTGACTATAATATCTGTGTAGAATTGTTTGTAGAGAATGTCTGTAATGATGTTGTTATATAAAATAGAGCTATTTATACACTCCAAATAAGTAGTTAAGTATTAAATTTTTTTAAAAATTATAGTACTACGCAGTCTTCTAAATGGTGATTGATTAGCTTGTATTACTCGTACAACAATATTAGGTAGGATTTCATATTTATGTCAATATTCTACTTAGCAGGATATTATTCATTAAACAACTTATAACTATTTATTAGGGTCGCGAGTCGTGGGATTGCATTATGTCATTAGCAACACCACCACTAATGTGGTATGCAAACGATGGTGCGAAGTTGAAATGTTCCATAATAGGTCGTTACCATTACTTATATAGTGAGTGTTGACATATGTTGTATGTGTTGCTCGTTTAATTAATCACATTAATTAGAGGAATATAGAAGTAGCACACAAGTGTTTTTGCTGATTTTCAAGTTTTTCATTTCTAAGCATTTATATGTAGGCAATATACAGAACAAGTACTAATGTTCAAACAAATATCCCACAATGTACGGATATTATGTTCTGTTTAATTCATGTTTCATGAAAACAAATGTTTGTTTACGTATATTCTTAATTCAATTCAATTTCGATTATTTCATTTATAACCCAGATTTAAAAGAATTTATATTTTAAGAATAAATAATTTCTAAACAGTTTAACCTAATAATGGATTTATGTTATGGGTGCAACAAAATTGTGTGCGTTCAAGTCGTGCATGCAATATTTTGCGGGCAATCACATAAGTTGGGCAAAATCCAAAAAAACTAAAGCAAAACAAGTAAAAATATAGTATAGTCGGTCAAGCCCGACCATGTAACACCCTACATCACTTAGCTTCATAAATTATGCTACAATTAGCTCAGGTGTGTCATTAAACGCGAAGTATTGCCATATAAGTCTCTTCGTGAAATATAATTTCATGGGAAGGGGTTAAGAGTGTATTTATTAAGATCAACTAAGAAGACGTATTTTGGTTTAGATAATTTTTTTTTGTAAATTGTGGATTTTTGTTAACCTACGCCACCCCCACATCGTTCGAAGGATGTCTTATATATATACGTGGCTTCTAATCAATTTTGCTCAATTTAAATTATATCTTGTGCACAAAGTCTAGAAATTCTTTTCATTTCAGTTATATACCTTAAAATTAATGGCTGCGAAATTATTTAACAGTAGACAGACATACAAACATGTTGAGATTTATCACGCCTCTGACTTTTGTATTGCAAACTACATGACAAGTTAAATACACCATTCCATCCAATGTGAAGGGTATACTGATGGCTTCAGTCATCCAAGTCGTTAATTTGACTAATTCTGCAGTACATTTAGAAATGATGCACCAAACTTTGGCAAAGTAAAAGTTGAGTCTTCCTTAAGTCCACAGCTGAATATAAGCTGTATACATATATACTTCGTATCACTTACAAGCATGTACGCAATTACTTGTGCGGAAATTTCAGCCCATTATAAAAGGTTTTATACTTTATAGGGAGTTGCACACATTCAACAAAAGATGCTGCTTAATCATTAAGGAAGGTATACCAGAGACGGCTAGAGAAAAATATTCGTAGAGAATTAAAAAAGTGTAAACTTAGAGAGAAACCATCAATTATCATCATCAATCAAACATAGAAGCGAACAAATGTCTGTAGTAATAGTAATATAGTAGGAAATAATAACAACAACAGTAATTATGAATAAATGGAAATGGATACCGATCGTTAGTGGTATAATTTTGCCCGCCATCATACCACCCTTTCACATGTTGGTGTTGTGGTATTTTTGGCACAATTATCATTTCAAAGTGGAAAAGGACTTTTGTACGTGCTCATGTTGGGACACAGTGTTCAAGGGTCCGTACGAGTCGGGCGTTGGCATGTACAAACACATGTATTTCAATGCTACACCCAATACCCTTAAAATGTGGCAATTGGTTGTTTTCGGTATTATTGGTATTTACGAATGCGTTAAACATTTTATAACATTAATTATGCAGCAACGTATTCGCTACACGATGTGGATGCTGTTTATCTTTTCAATATTCTCCAATTATTATGCATGGTGGGCGTATATCAATTATTTGAATGATGATTTTTACGAACAATGGAATCATCAGTTATTCTTTACGGTAAGTGTGTATGAAAAAGTGTATATAGTGCAGGTAAGGAACATATAACAAAAACGCTATATTTGGATTACCCCCGGAGAAGGAGTGTAGCATTGTGATGTATTTAAATGCACTTGAAGGAAAGTCATAAACTGTTATTAAATATGAATTCAAGTTTTCGTTTAACATGCCATGTCATAGTTCGTGACTGCAATACTTATGAAAAATTGTTCAAAAGTTCATATACGTATTTCGTTTATTTGATTTGTTCAACAGCAGTCAGTCAACAGTCAGTACATATTAAACTGAAGATAAGTAATTTGTGAAGAGTATTCGTTTATTTCTTTTATATTAATAAACTTTACAACTTTTCAATATCAACGTTCCCTTGCGCTCTTACAGTTCGTTGAAACTTGGAATCAGGAATTTTTGGTTTACTTAAAGTTTTGGTGCGGCAATAATACCGCCTTTTACTATAATTTTGCCTCAACGAACAAATTATTCCTTAAAAAGATTTTTTGTACTTTATATAATACCGTGTCCATTTTCAAAAACCGATTATTCTACCACTGCGTAAACGAACTTTGAAGCTTTGTTTGCGAGGTTTGCGAGGCTTTTGTGAATTGTAGGCGTGGCACTTCGTCAAATTTAAATAAAAACAGATAAAAATGTTATAGTCGGTCCATTTAATACTTCACTCCACGTAACTCCTTATATTTTGCTACAATTAATTTGCTAGTATCTGTATACAATTCCGTACAAGTTTCTTCGTGAAATATATGGAAAAGATTTTTTAAAATGATCCGATCGGGTCCAACCAAATATGAAACTAATTAACTATTTTTTTGAGCATTTTTGTCAAAAAATGTTAAGAATTGTGATTTATTTTCATATAAAAACTTCTTTTAAAATAGGACCTTCTATGGGGTAGGGTTCTAAAAATTGTCCGATTCGGTCCATTTTATTTGGGTTCCTCTTTGGACTGATTCATATCCTGGTAACAAATTTCATCGCAAAGTCTCAAAAAATATTAGCACCTTATATGAAGAGGAGATCTAACAATGGCCCAATCCGGTCCGTTTTCGATATGGTTTCTTTTTACATCAATATGGTTAAATTGATTCAGTTTCACATGTGAATCGATCGCTGAAATTGAAGGTGGGTGCAACATTGGTTGTTTAGGAGTTACAAACATCCGCCCTAACTTAACATACCCTGTATGTAATGTATATAAAACATCAGCCATCATATTTTAAAATTTTTGCTACACATGGTTGGCATTTGGCTGAGATTGGAACAGCGGGACTAGTCTTTCTTTTTTACCTCATTCATTAGATAAAATTTGTATCAAAACATTTAAAATTGTTTAACACATAACCGGGGACAACATATCGATTGTGATGAATTAAAATTTGGTCTCTATTAAAAATTCAAAGCTCTCTCTCGTAAAAACAAAGTTTGGTCAACCAAAACATACATTAAACCGGAGTATGTACTGACGTGAAAAAAAATTGATTTATGATCAAATTTTTATACTGATTCTGATAAGATTCTGTGCACTTCTTGAAGTCCACAAAGCCTCCCTCTGGTGTTACAAACGAAAACAATAATTTATTGCAGTATGTAGGGTATAATAATGCATAATTCTTAAGCTTTCTGTTATAGAGAAGTTCTTCCACTCTCTCTCTCTCTCTCTTTAGATCACCGAACTAATCTCCACCACCATGGTTGTTCATCTAGCTGATTTGAATAATAAAATTACAGCAAAGAAAATATTTTGTATAGCTGGCATAGCTTTTTTGCATATCATTTCTAGTGGCGTTGATCAATTCTTTGAGAATGTCATACGCGGCAAGGGTTACGCTCATCAAGTGGCACGTGATTTAGGTTTTATGGTCCCAGACGCCATGTTACTAATAACACCGTTGTGGCTGTTGAAGAGGGCGCGTGAAGAGTCCTATCACACAACCCCCGTTTGTAAAGATCGCAACCTGCATAAAGATGTTCTATTGATGTCATTCGGTGTCTCGATATTATTTGTTATATGTATGATATTGTGAGGATATGGGGGAAAGGACAGAGTGATCAGCAATAACAATAGAATCGAAAGACAATAAAGCTATCATATCACATACATAGCTATCAGCCCTAGTTAATATCACGTAATCTGGGCAAATTATTATACCACCATCCTGATAGATTCCTACCTGTCGTGCTGCTCACGTACGTATGATTCGTTTTTAATGGCAATCTTTTACTGACCACAACTTGTGGTCAATAATCGTACGCTGTTTGTTTCCTTTAGATCCTACACTCTACACCACTGAAATGGATTAAACGTAGGTGGTGTAGGGTGTTAAGTGCTGCGCTGTAGTCGATTATAATATTTTTATGTGTTTTCATAAGAATTATCTTCGAATGTTTTCTATTCTATATTTTATATATGTATGTAATAATATTTAGTCGGGTTGTAGTCAATACGTAGAGAAAAAAATATTTATTAATTCAATTAATTGTATTAGAAATGTATTTTTTTTTAATAACCTGTTTACACAAAAGAAAGTGGTTTGAAATTCATTTCATTGAATATTTAGTCACGAATATTTAGTCACAACAAATAGATGTTTTTTTCTTAATTCCTGTCGGTACTGAAAGCTGAACCTATTCAATTTTGACTAAGTGCCAAAAACTTTGACTTAACTCAATTTAACTTAAGATTGTATAGCTCCAGCCCTTTATTTATTTATTACGTGGATCATAATATATTACTTTACACAAGATACACCTGGAAGGACGCCATACAAGGCACGACGGTGATGTGACCAAGTGTTTGATGCATTGCAAACACTTAGGGTACAGAACTGGAGAAGAAGTGTGGCAGACCGAAAGGCATGGCGTTCTCTCTTACTACATATGACATATAATCGTTTATAATAATATTAAAGGGATCCCGTAACTAAAGTTGAAACGTTTTATAAAATTTTGATTTTGAAAAATAACTATTTCAGCACTAAATATCTATGAAACAATAATATTATATTCAATCATTTTAGAACAAATAAGTAAAAATGTTAAAGTCGGTCATGCCCGACCATTTAATGCCCCCACCACTTGGCTTGGTTGCATCTGTATACACTGCTATGCAAGTTTCTTCGTGATATATAATTATATGGGAGGGGCTTATAAAAATTGTACGATCGAATCCTAATTAACTTTTCTTCATCGAATTTCGTCAAAAAATATTAATAATTGCGATTATTTTCCATATAAAAACTTCCATTAAAATAGAACCCTATATGGCGAAGGGTTCTAAATATGATGCGATGCGGTCCATTTTCAATAGGATTCCTTTTTGTGTCAATTCATGTTCTTGTACTAAATTTCATCGCAATATATGAAAAAATAATAGGACCTCATATAGAGACAGGTTCTAGAAATGGTCTGATCAGGACCCTTTGCCACAAGTGATGCAGGGTATAAAAAGAAAAAAGAACATAAGCGTTTTTTATGAGTTTTAATTTGTAGAAATAATTATAATAATATACAACATGTTACATATCTTCGTAACATATCTTTTTAGATTTTCATTGTATCTATAATTATGATAAAATAATTAACTTTATACCAACTTCAGAAAGGAAGACATTTTTCCTCATTAAACATTGATCGACTTTAATTTATTTTCTCGTTCTGTCAATGCTATCTTATGAGTGTTACTAACTTTTGCACAAAACCAAGATATTCTTATACAAACATATTAATGATGGGTAGGTATAAATTCGTACCCATATGTTTTTATGGGCATTGTTGTCTTTGATAAAATATAGATTTTATAATAGAAACGTATTTATGTGTTTACACAATATGTAGAATATTAGACTTAGAATGTTGTTACTAGGTGCTCCATATATAGGATACAAGTGTAGTTCACAAAGTTTGAAAAAAGAAATTAATAAATATTTTATATAAAACTAAAAGGAAACGATTCTACTTTTATGTACTATAGTGTTGTAATGCTGGTAAGTTATGGTAACTCGCTCTTCATCAGAACTCTTATAAAAAATATAAATTTTGAATAAATGTGCTGCTTCTTTTGACGGACATGACAGACTTATTTTATAGGGTCTATGACAGTTTGATACTGATGGTTAAGACTAAATCGGAATACTTTTAGAAACCATTTAGTTTGCGGATGTTTTCTATCTAATTCAATATAATCGGTTCAAAAAAGTCTACTACAATCTACAACGAGTGGGAATATTAATACCCCACACCACACATTATACTAGAATTAGTTCAGTTGTGTCAGTAAATAGGAGGTATTGCCATAAATCTCTTCATGAAATATCACTATATGGGAAGGGGTTCCAAAAATCGTCACATCGGTATCAAATTTTACTCAGCCAATTATGAAGCTAATTAACTATTCTTCACTAAATCTTGTTAAAAAATATGAAGAATTGCAGTTTTTTGCCATATAAAGACTTCCATTATATGCGGAGGGGCTCTAAAAATGGTTGGATTCGGACCATTTTCAATCGGATTCCTTTCTAAGCCAAAACAAGTCCCTGTACCGAATTTCGTCAAAATATCTGAATTAAACATGGACAGACGAAGATGGTTAAGTTCGATTTAGATTTTTATTCTGAAATGTTATATATTTTGGCAATAGAGGTCCACACCTAGCATACAATTAAATGAAATTAATACATAACGTGGGTATTGATCAAATTTTTATTGTTCATGTAAATCATTCTTAATAATATATTTGTGTTTAATCATCCACACATATGCAATTTATAGAAAAACTTTATGAATTTGTTTTTATAAACTATTTTATTGTAATAGTTTCTTTTTTTTTTTTTTGAAGATTGAATCCACAAATATTCTCGATATCCTAAAACGTGGTCTTGTTTTTGTTAGATTTTCTTTAACAACTAATGCTTATTATAATTTAGATTATACATGTTTTGTTTTCTTGTTGTTGGAATGTTGCTCTTTACATAAGATTCTTCATTCCACTCAAATTGACAAGTAAATGACAATTCAACGCTGATGTTATTACTAATTTATGTTTTGTTGTTTTATGAAAGAAGTATTTGCTGCTGTACTTAAATATCGTATATATACATGTGTAATGATAGGTAATAAAAAATGTCATGATTGAAATGTAATGAAATGAAACCACAAAATATTAAAAACAATGGACGGTTTAAAAAGTAATAAAAAAAGGCTTAAAAATGATTTAAAAGAAATTACAATTGGTTGTTGTGACACAATGTATTATTAAGAAAATTTTAATTTCTTTTTCTACAAATTTAACGTGCAATAATTGGCAGTGAATTTAAGTATAAACTGTCGTAAAATATGTGAGTGTGAGCAGCATGTTGATCGAACCAATTTCTTAATATTTCTATATATTGATTTTTCGCTATATCAATGTATTAATGCATTCGTGTATTTATTAAATTATCAATCACTCATGTAACAATTTTTTTTCTGCGGGCACGTGCTGCTGCTACTCGGCGCGCCTAACCATCGTTTTTTATATAATCATTGTTTGTAATGGTTTTTTTTATTTTTTTTTTTTATTGGAGCAGTAAGGCCAAATATTTTACGAGGAGACACCTTTTAAGTAAATGTTTTTTCTTAAGTGTGTGTGTGTGTATGTATGTTTTTTTGTAATATATTTTCAAAAAAGTAACTGCTTCGGTGTTTTAACTGTTTTTACTTTGTAAACAATTATGCCTAAATTCATGGCACGCCCACATTAATCACACAACTCGTTAACCTTCCCAGATGAGTGCTTCGAACATATCGAACTATATGAACCATTCCTTTCGTTTGGTAACCTGATGACCAGTGGTTGAATGCATTACAGCTTCATCGGGATCTTCAGCACCATCCGCACCCTGATCTTCGTGTGTGAGATAATCACCTTTGTGGCGATGCATATAGCGCCCAATTAAAAACACCATTAAGCACAATAACAAGAATAAAATAATTAAAAGACCTAAAAGGAAAAGAAAATCATCGGAATTATAAAAATATTCAATATATGTGATTAATCACAGGCTACAGGTAGCTGGAAAACTTTTCAGCCTCTTTACGTGATATTTTTTGCTCCAACCAAGAATACAAAAATATTCGGAGGCTTAAAAATTTTCGCGCAACCTTTTTAATGTAAAACTTACATCCCAACAAAACTGAATCTACTTCATTATAGGCTTTACGTAACTTTTCCTCATCAATCAAAGGTGGCGGCCGTGTTTCCATTTCTATCGGTGGATGGGTAACCGGTTCTACGCCACAAAAGTCTTCGGTTAGGGGAGCTGGAAACAGATGGAGACAATTTTTACAATTTTGTTTAAACTCACCCTCTACTTGATAATACTTACTTCCCAATGATTTAACATTTGACGGTGGATTCTCTTGGAACAACAACTTCAAAGGATATATATCATCGAATTGTACCCGTGAAACACAACCCACAAACCCATCTGTCATCGTCTCATTTTTACCAATGTACATGTATTGAACATTATTGAATTGAGCGTCCGCCGAAGCTTTAATATCGAAGTGATATTTAACCGGTTCATAATTATCGACCTGTAACACCACCGTAGAGCCACCATTTTTACGCAAAAAACGAACATCATGATATTGACCCAAACCGAAATGCTTTTTAGGAAAAATGATCTCTTGACGTTCAAAACCGAAATCAAAAACACAACGCAAATGACCTTTAATGATTAGGAAGTTGTTCACTTGAAAGGGAAAAAGTAATAGTTCACTGTAGCACTCTACCTGAGTTGGATATTTGTATGGTTAAATATTCGCCTGTTAAGTTGGATGTCAGGCCCAATAAGAAACCCTTTGGTATGGTGGTGGTAAAGCCAACACGTATATTTTCGGCTATAGTGGAGCGGAAGGAGCCCTCAAAATCGTACCGTATAATTGAGCTACTGCGCATGTTCACACCAATTTCTATAAACATGAAACACTTGTTCATAATAATCAATATTACAAGATTTGTCAATTATTTACCATCTGCACAAATGGGTCCCTTGAAAGCACTCCAACGGCAATCACACGAATACCGATCGTACCGTTCAGTGCAGGTGCCATTGTTAAGGCATGGATTCGATTCGCAACGACCCACACAGCCCGATGAAATGCCATACAAACCATGTTCAGCATGTTGTTTCAAGTCCACCATTTTACCGTTAAGTAACATGGCACGTATACAGCCCACATAACCATCACGATACTCGGTGGTGGCGCCCACAACCAAATCAGAAGTTAAATGTAATGCACGCACCGGTCCCGGAGGCTCTCTCACTTCCGCCTTTATAGAACCATCCACCACCAGGCGGGCTTCCTTCCTATATTATCACCAACATTTATCACATTTTCAACATCCACTACATTTCACTTCTATCCCATCATTATAAACAAATTCGTACAAACCTGTTTCTCTCCACACTGACAGTGTGCCATTCATTGTCATTCAAACGGTAACTGGTGCCCACATTTACACCCAACGGACCGCTGCCAGCTTGATATTGGAATTGTAATTTATTGCCACCATTTATACTTAATTTAATATGATCCGTTGGACCAGTGGCATGGAAGATTACCGCATTTTCAACAGTGGTTTTAAACTCCAAATATATGTCGCCCGAATGGCCCATATCGAATGGTGGTAAATTTATAGTGGCATCAGCTATACGGAATGTGACCACATTACTAAATAAATCATCACCTTCACACCGTAACGGTCCCAGGGTGTAGCGACCCTGCTTCTCATCAAGGGGAGTCCCTGTATCGCCAAACTTAACCGCTCTAACTGGTAAGTATTCTTTTTCGCGGATATCACCGCCATCTTCAGTCCATTCCAAACTATTCGAATCACAGTTGCACCACTTGGAAGGATCTTGACATTTACCCAAAATACCGCATTCGCACTTACGAGATCCGGGCAGAGCGCCAGCCCAATAATCCATAGGTTGATTGTGACGTGATACCCACCAAGAGAATGGACGGAAGCTACCAATTTCAGCTAAGAATTGAAAACAACTTGAAATTAAAAAAAATCTCTCTCTTTCTTTAAAATCACTTACAGGGTGAGTTGAAGAGCCGCGAAGAACGACAAGAATAACTCAAGCGTTGCCAACAACTGTGTGAACGATTCAACAATGCCTCAATCTGTTCCAAATTGGCATCATATAAAATGTTTTGTTCAAAAGAGCCGGGATCTTGAAAGCCATCCACCGTGGTCGTATGCTCCTGGCTATGACTTAATGTTGTAATAACGCGACCATCCGCTTCAAGATAAAGCCAAATATATACAATAAGTACTGAAACGTAAAGCACAATAGAATGCTTACAATAGAATTCACAGGTAACTGGGAAAGGCACCAACGGTCCACTACCATCCACATCAATGTTAATGTTAACTCGCTGTTGGACATGTTGTACATTTTTATACGCTTGACACGACAAGGGGTTATTAGCTAAAATGAGAAAACAAGCCGGATGATCTCTGGGCACTCTAAGGTAAGCAAAAATACTTACAGGTGTGGCATACAGCTCCTGCGTAGCCCGTGTTAGAGCAATCACAAAAGAACTCCATGGAATTCTGATGACAATACCCGTTATGTTGGCATGGATTTGGATTGCAACGATCGATCATTTGACAGGCATCCACTACCACCTCATCGCCACAACAAACCTCTTCACCTTGCACCCAATCTTTGGGTAATTTATAATTGCCATCAACCAAAATCAAACGCATACAGCCCACAAAACCACTGCTCCGATCAATCTTATCCATGCCACCTGCTATAAAATAGAAACGACCCGTCGAAATATCGATATTTTTAGTGGTAGTCATGGGGCGTTGATCGATATCCACCACCAAACGATTGCGTTGTATGGTCAGCATAAACGAATGCCACTTCCCATCATTAAACTGTTCATCATAGTTGTCCAATATAATGCGCGGCTTATCCATTAATTTCAGATCGACCTTAACTTTACCGTACTCTAAAAATACACGAACATAACCGCTGGAAGCAAAGTCATGATGCAGAATTACGCCTCGATCTTCGTAGGTGCGGAAGTAGAAGGAGACATTTAATGATTTTTGGGCTTCGTAACCTCTGAGTTTCACATAAGAGCTGCGTGTGGTAAACGTTACCGGATAAATGGGCGGAGACGGGCACGCATATACAGTATTTACTTTGGTATAACGGTACGCTTCACCATATGCGTAATTCTCTTTCATGTCTTTAATAAAGTTGGTGGAATTGAAGAATATGTTTTCTAGGCAGCCGGTATAATTTTGCGTCACCAGTATACCCTCCTGAGTGTTGGGCACACCGCCCAAATACAGTTCACGATTAAGATTTAAATGACTAAATTCGCCTTTAATGCGACCTCGTACTATAACACGATCCACCGAAAAGATAATATCTCGCTTGTTACGGGATATAACAACATCATGCCACACATTGTCATCCAATAAACTGCCCACGGATAATGACGTCATAACGCCACCGCCCAAATCCAAATTCAATACCATTTTGTTGTCCATGAGCTGTAAGGCAAAGTAGTCTCCTTGAGTGCCGCGTGAGTACATCATAATGCCGTTGGCGTTGGCTGTTTTGAAACGAAAACGTATCGATTCACGAGTAGAGACAATAGGTTCATGCAACAGATTGTAGCGTACCAAACCAGTGCCATTAAAGTATAAATTTTCAGCATCTGCACACACACAAAATTAAGCAAAAATTAATTAAATAAATTAAAATTTAAAAAAATTCATAAGCTTAACGTACCATAATCGCATCCATACAGTTCCACGCGCATAGATATTCGATCATGCCATCGTGTGGGATTAATGCGTACCCACTGAGCTATGATGGGCACTTCAAACACATTGTAGTGTATAGAGTTGCCATCCGAGTTACCTTTAAACATCTATTTTATAGAAAGAGTTGGAATTGTTTTCAAATGTTTTGTAATGTTTGTTTGGAAAATCCGTAACCATGTGGATTAGTAATAATGTCCAAAATGCACCAAAATGTATGAATTTTTCAATCAGTTCCTAACCTATCAACTCCCGTCAAAGGGTCCAAAATGTTATTTTTTAATACATTACCTGTGGCTCACTGGACGGATTTACATAGGAACGCCAATATTCACCATCATCCGAGTACTGAACAATATATTCTGTAACAAATTCATTTGTGTGTGGCCGTCCCATGGTTGCAATTTTGCGTGTGGTACGCTTATCGCCCAAATCAACGGTTAGAAAATGATTGTAAGTGTTTTCAACTGGTGTCCATGCCGCATTGCCTTTAGTTTTTTATGTTTTTTAATTAGTTAAAGTTAATGATTGTGTTAAAATGAAGCATTTGGATAAATGAATTTTTTAATGAGAATAAGTAGCAACAAAGTGTGCGACACAAAACATAACAAGCGGTTTCAATTATTAACGAAATCAAATAATATTCAAACTACATACATAGAATATAAAGAGATCTGTAAGTATTAGTAAAAATGGAAGGAAGTGCAGTAGTCCAGCCCGTTATTTGCCAGTTAGTCACAAGAATACGTTTAGCTGGTAACCCCTTAAAAAGTTATCATCCATCCACCTTCCAATTATTAAACAATTTCTGGTTGCTGTTGTTGTTGTTGCCATTTTAGCTTACCTTTATATTACCACCGGGCTCTTTATAATCGGCAAACTCTAAGTCAGTTATACCGTAACTAATCGAATATTCGGTCACAAACTCATCAGAATGCGGCCGCCCCTGCAGGGCTATGTGAGTAACATTCTTAACAATGCCCAAATCGATAATCAAACGTTGATCAAAGTCCGAATTTTTAGCTGACCATGACGTGCCAGCTACCAGGTTGTTTTATTTTTTTGGTTTTTCAATGATAAGAAAATGTTAAACAAAAATTAAATAATAATAGCAAAACAAACTAAAAAGAATTAATAAAAAATATTTATTTAACTTAAACTAACATCTAGGTACGTCAAACAAGTGGGCTTTTGCGCCAGATAATGCTTTAAATTAAAATTGTAAATTTTTCATACACTTTGCATCCATGTGAGATGTGTGGTTCAGCTATTGATATGTCTTTTCCAAAGTGCGCGTGGCTTTCAAGCGCTTAATTAAAAATTTAGGTACACATATGATCTATAATTACCCCATCCATCAATGTGACAAAAATGGACCTGGTTGCATGACAGGCGCTCCCACAATTTGCAAAAAACCTTACCAATAATGATGCGTAATACATAAACTGCTAGAGAACGTAATCGGAGGACGTGGAAGGTAAACTAAATTTAGTCTTTTTACTTTTTGAGAAATTATATGTCTCCTCCCGTCAATTCGTGTCAATTTATTTCTATCATCCCTAAAACTCAAATCCAGTCACGTACCCATTTAATGAACTAAAACTAAAACACAATTAACGACCTTTTACAAACACCTTGTGCTTAATTGAGCAACCCTATTCAATTACACAGTGACACCTTTTTTCAACACGGCTATTGCGTACGCGGGTTAACGCAGTTGCTACGATTATTATAAAATCTCAAATAACACAACAAATCAATACAGTTTAAATTGACGCACCATTTAAACGATGAAAGTAGGGGGAGGACACTTATAATGGGATATTTTGCACTACAAAGTTACAGAAAACATTTGTATCGAATTAATGATTTACCACGATAACCGTTGTAAGAAACGTTATTCATGCCATATGGGGACATCTTTTATAAGGTCATCCCTACTGCCATGACTTCTACACTTAGGTTATTAATATATGTTATTGGTGGGAAAGTGTTTCCTCTATAAACTTTGCTAACCTTGTGTAGTATCAATAGTACAACAATAGCTAATATAACTCAATCACATTGAATCAATCAAACATATTTCATATGGCTGCATATGCTGGAAAGGGTGTGAAATTTAAATGGTCACCAGCTGAGCAAACTGAAATTTAAGTGGGGACAAACTGAACTTGAAGATGAAATTCATAATGAGTAGTGACGTGTATTATTAAAAAAAACCCTCCATTTCACAAAATTTTTGAAAATTCCTTTCATTTGTTGGTTGGTTTATACAAAATAGAATTCAAAACATTTTATATGATTGTAAAATGAGGGTAAAGGGATAAAAAAGAGCTCCTGCAAGCATCTCGGAATACTCAAAATTTAAGCGGTAAAACCTCTTGAAGATAAAACAAGTAAAAAAGTTTTGTACTTTTGGAAGCATTTTTTGATAAAGCACGCCACTGATATGGGAGTGTCCTGCTAACAAATCTGATTCTTAATTTTTTTTTTTTTTACGTACAGAACACCTTATAAGGTGTAAAAAAATTATGAAAATGTATAAAATTACCTCAAGTGGGCGTGTCTATTCGTGATTTCGAATTTTGAGAGTGAGAAATTGAATATTTTTCAAAGTGTTAGGCTAAGAATTATGTACTTGGAAGAAAACAATTGAAAAATTAATTAAATTCAAATACATTTGACGTAGTTTTTCTTTGTTTGGAGAAGTAATATAGTGGTGCTCTATTTTGCAAGTGGGTAATAATGATGGGTATCCCAGATTTGGCATACACCCCATATATCGATTTTTTACTTGATGAATTTACGGTGCATTTGTTGCATCGCAGTGATTACCAAAGAATAAACGGACGGGCAGACATGATTATAAAGACTCAGTAATCGATTCTGTTTTTACACGATAGATAATTTCCCAAAAATTCGTGTCTAAATGGAAGAATAGTAGATTGGTTCCACAGTTAAAAAGAAAAAAAATTGAAAATCGTGTTGAAACAAAACAATTCGTGTAAAAAGAGAATTAGGTGTATATACTTTTTGAGTACCTTGGCGCATCATTTTGTTCGTTGCAAACGTTTTGACTCCCAAGTACATGTGATAGTGGGTTTAAAAACTATAATAACCAATTGAACTCAAATGAACTTTTCATAACATAAAACAAGAATTCAGTAATTGCAACTCCATGTGAATCATTTTGTACTATTTTTTTAATATATACTTTAAGATTATTGCTATCGACATAGAAGCCCTTGTCATTAATTTATTTTTATTTTATAAAAATGTGTGTATGTGTGGTTTCAGCTTATTTGTCCTAAATAACAATATTGTTAAATTACTATAGAAACATATTTATTTTCTTTACATCAAAAACACACTCTTAGGGGTTATTTACCCATAAAGCAGAGACATTATTCAGGGTAAAATATTTAACTATTGCAATTAGTAGTGTCTGGCTACAATAAAATTCCTTACTTAATTATTCTATGTAATCAATGAAATGCTAAACCACACTTTTGCTAGATGTATGTACATGTAACCAGAGTGCTTCCCACGACATAATATCACGTTTCATACTAAGATCTAAGTAAACTTTCTTACTATTAAGTTAATGAACTTTATAATTTAAAAAATCTAAGTATAACTTTTATAAAAAACTATATAAAAAAAAACTTTATAAATTATTTTCTAGGCTTTTCTAAAACTTGTCGGCAATATTTTATAATTTCAATATCATCAATATCTGCGGTGATATCTACCAAGTCGGCGAATTGTAGAAATTGGAACTTTTCACTTTTCGTTTTACAGTTATGAAATGCTATGGCAGCGCAATATTGCGGACTTAACATATGCTCTTCAAAATACCAATCTGGCTTGAGCACATCATTAAATTTTAATGTTGTACCCGTTAGTGGTATAGTATTAGATTCTAATTCCGTAGTGGTATCCACGGAAAAGCTAATTTTATCCAAATCAATAGTTATACCCACACCCAACTCTTTTACGAAGGCCTCTTTCAAACACCAATTACGCATAAAAGCTTTCAACTGCTGGTTATGATTATACTGTGGTTGCACTATTTGGCTCCATTCAGTTGATGAGAATTTTCGTTGCATAATACGGAAAAATTCTTGTAAACTTTTCCCACCCGCATATTCCAACTTCATGACATCAACACCAACACCAAAATTTAAGCCTTCAGTGTTATTTTTTGTGCAAACACCGGCCAAAACAACATAACTACCGTGATGAGAAACATTAAAACTAAGTGGGACATTTGATGATGCCCCATTATCACCACCTGCTGTAAGCCAGTAAGGTTTCCCTCTTAGATCCCGTGCAAATGTAATGTCATTATATGACAAACCAGTGCACACACTTACAAATTTGCGTATTAGCAAACGCCCAATCAATGAGGATAAAAAATCATCCAAAAAGACAAATCTCATTAGTCTAGTGCGTTCTTCCTGTTGTACTACTGCCACAGCTTGTGTTAATTGGGTCAGAGTTGGTGTCCACGATGTAAAATCATATGCCCAACGGTAGCACATGAACTTTGTGGACATTTTTTTTTTATTGCAATTTTTTGCTTTTTTTATTAATAAACAAAAAATTTTACGCATAGCACCTCACAGCTGATTCTACTCACTAATAAGAAATAATGAATGCAAGAGAGTTAGACTGAGAAAAGAGAACAGTTACAGTATATGCACATTTATGTGCCACTAAGTGAATACAGCAATGCAGTCAACGGGTAAAATGAAACATGTGGATTATGAACATTATCATCTTGTAGTAAAAGTACTTTCAACCAATGTTGTTAGATTGCTAATGTTATGGAAACTCACTAAATGTTTGATTAAGTAATCATTTGACTTTAAGATAAGGCAGGTACAATTATTTGCACTCGTTTTGTATTTATGTGTAAGTTTAATTTAGCTGATATTCATAACATTCATCCATGTGAACAAAGGAGTTTATGTTCGAATTTTTTTTTTTAGTTTTAAATTTATCGTTGCATTCTATTCAACGGAAAAAATCGAACAAACAATTTTTTGGAAGCTTTGCTCCTTTTTACCCCCTAATGCAAATGAACTTCTATTATGGTGCACTATGCATTACAATAAAAAATTGAAAAATTAAAAATGTTTTTTAATGCATATCCTGTATGTCTGGTGCAAAGTTTTACGGTAACTACAGACTGATTGCAATATGAATTTAACTAAATTAGCTCTAAGGAGAGGAAATTCAACTTTCAACTTAACAACAACAACTTAAAAAAGCAAATTAAAGATATTTCTTTATAAAATAAAGCCTATTACGATAATTTAATACATATCCGATATATTTTGCTATTCACAAAAGTTGTAAAATAAAACTTTTAACTACACAAACATGATAACAACTTGGAAGTTAAACCAAAACTGCAACAGAAAAGAGAAAAACTTTCAACAAATAATTTGATAACATATAATATATAACAGCAACACTAAAAAGTAGTAGCTAAAGGAACTGTGTTGTATGAAATAATATTTAATTTACCATTCAGTCTGGCTTTTTCAGGACCGCGATCATTAAGAGATGATGTGGCCGTTAGAGCGGCATTATCCATTAAGGGGGTATTGCACTCATAATCGGAAAAGTAGTCGCTATAAGAATCTAAAAATACAAATCAAATAAATTATGAATAAAATCACATAGTGATATATGTACGCACAGAAGTAACATATGGCATAATTCCAAGATTTATTTTAAAACATTTCATTGATTTATGAACACTCACACATACGTATTACGTGTGTTTCCATTGAAAACTTAAAAATATTTGCTGTCAGCAGTGCGTATAAATCTTTGCTTTTCTAAAAGTTCCATTGATTTACTATGTATTTAGCTAAGGCTCTTGCATTTACTGTCTCAGTTCATCGGAGGGTATACTGTATTTATCCTTACGTACCTAACTAAATGTATAGCTAGCACCGAAATGGACTAATACCAAGGCAGTGCATGTTCCACTCTATAGCGACATATTTCTTCATTACTAATTTTTCAAAACATTTGAATCGCACATACACTCATAACATAATATTTTTATAAACAACAGATATTTGATAAAATATCAAAAACTTTTCCGAACCGATGCATTTTTATTAAATTGTACATATACACAATATATACGTCTGGTATGTAAACAATGCAAAACAAGAAAGTAGTACCGCTAAACTCCTCATTCCCACGTTGACGGGCATAGAAATACGTAAATCTTCTCCTTCCACAAAAGCAAAGTTGTGGGAGTTGGATTTTTGAAAATTGTATTGTTTAAAATCTCAACAAAACCAAGGAGATAGAGTTGGGGTGTACGCCAAGAATTATATACATACAATTGTTTTTTGCTTTCTGTTTTGTTTGCCACATTTACATTAACCCTTAAAATCACCAAGAAGACAAAGTTAATTGTAGTTTGAAGTTGGAATAGCAAATTAAAAGGCGAGCAGTAGTGGGAGAAGACTATATATTATACTTTTCAAGCACGTCTGCATTTGAAGGCATTTTAATATATAATCTCGTCCGTGGTGTTGTATTGCTTCATATATCCATACTTATAAGCATCTTTGACTTTGCTCCTATCTGATGTCATAAAATTGTTAAGCATCCTTGCCACCGGCACTTCACTTCACAGAGTGTATGCGTGAGAAGATTTCCTGTTTGTGTATATAAGTGAAGATAAGTACATTTGCATAGAGAATGCATGCACACTTGCAGAGTGGCATAAACATTTGTAGCACCATCAACATGTGCAATTTCCTTTCACAGAAAGACATTCATCGGTATATATTGTATTTAAATTAAATGGAATACATTTACGTATGCACTGAAAGTTATTTATTACTCACAAGAATAAATAAATGAGTCATTAGAATTTTTTCAATATGTATTAACGCACAAACAATATAAGACATGTTGACAATCGCATGTAACAACATCAAAAACACCTGAAGATCTTATTAACGATCTCAAAAGAGGTTAAATAAATTAGCTAATAAGAGAATTACTCTTTCCCATAACATAAATTATTACACTCTCTTAATTAATGTTACATTTTCTAATTGACCACTGACAACTCATAGCCAAATGACACGCCCAACATGGTTTAAATTTAATTCATTAATTGTATAAAAACACGTTTTATAACAAATTATTATTTTAAACTCTGTTATTTTTTATTTTACCTGCTTTTGCATGTTGCAGCACTGTTATGTAGGGATTATAGCTTAGCAGATAAACCACTAAGAATTTCCACATATTTCTCAATTGTTTCACACTCCCTATAATGATTTGTTTAATAGTAACAATTTACCACATTATTTGCATCATTTGCTTTTTATATGTTAGTTTAATATTTTAAGTTTATGACTTTGTTTATTATATTAGAAAATCTAAGCGTTAACAATTAACATATAATTTCTAATTTTGTAATGGCATCAATTAGATATTCACACTGCAATAAACAAAAGCTAGCACTTGCATTTTTATGGACGATTTTGTACTAATAGTTCCTTTTTTAATTCTTTTTACATTTATCTTAACCCTTTAGCCAGTAATTTAGCATTTAATCCACAATGAATAAAATTCTTAGGTGAAAATATGAAATGAAAAATGTTTAACACGTACGTCTATCTATTAAAGCGGTTAAAAGCGGAATGACATATAAAAGAGAGAAACGAATTTTTTGTATTGCATCTCTACAAAGACAGGGTAGTTAAAAATTCTGGCTGAATGTTTCGTTTTGCTAATTTGACTTGAACGTTCCCTTTTGTTGTATAAATATAATAATTATAATAATATATCAATAATCTACCATTACTAATTATTAGCTCAATATTAAATTTAGTATGTGGAACGTTTCTCAATCAAGCACTTTTAATATCAATCACTAAATAGAAACTTTTTAAAAAACGGAAATATTAAACAAACAAAAAAACATATTAAAAAATTTAAGTAGACACTAAACAATATACTAGAGTAGGTAAAATTATTAATTCATATATGGACTGATATAAAAACTGTTGATAAATCTATGAGGTAGTTATTGTTATTGTAGTAAAATCAGTAAAATCAAAGAAATATGAACTAAGTAATTTTTATATATATATGGCTGTATGCATGTATTGGAATAACATGCATGTGCACATATACATACGCATATATCAATGTTTTGAAATAACATAAAAAGGAAAAGGCTGATTGCATTATGGCATGATTAATGCAATTTTATTTATGTTTGAATGTGTTATAATTTTGCAGATATAAGAGCTCTGATAATCACTTACTAGAGTTACATCGTTTATAAAACCTGTAACCTGTAACGAACGATGTCCATGCCAATACACAATATAAATCAAGGTGGTTACGTACCACCTGGTTATGCTGGTGGTTATCCCAATGCTCCTCCCGCAAATCATGGTTATAATCCAAATGGACCACCACCTGGAAATGTTGTAAGTACAATTTAAAAATTTATTTATTTGATAAGAATGAAAACGCCTCTTAATTCGGCAAGACATGCTCCAGCTGATGTGTGGTTTATTAATAGATATTTATTTATAAATGGGTAAACTACTAAACTTGTATCTGATAATGAGTATAATGACATAATACGGCAGTAAGCCTGCAGCCGCAAACTTAAACGTTTTATAATTTGTTTCAACACATTATGTTATGCAGTTGCCGATAGTTAAAAACGCGTACTGCGTTATGTTTTACGAATTGGGAGTATTTATAGTTGTTATTGGAAATAGTTGTTAAGTCTGGCCACAGGTATCAACAGTGGCAGTTAGTTACTCTACAGTCAAAAGTTCTACATAAACTCAAAATTGTTTTCATCGAATGGACGATTAGGTCCAGGGCCTGGACCACCGCCCATTGAATTTGGACCCATACCAGGGCCCATGGCCATACCGGTACCAACGCCTTGCTGAATTGAACCCATTTGTGGTCGAAATTGTTGCCCGGGTGTGCTTTGTTGTTGTAGTAAATGTCGCAAACCGGGATTGTTGCTCATCATTGGTCGCACCATGCGTTGTTGCTGCTGCAAAGCGGCAGCATGTTGTGGTGTTAGCTGCTGCTGAGGATTATTAGTGCCGCCGCCACCACCCCCACCTCCACCACCACCACCACCAACCATCATGGGCATGCGTTGATGTTGTTGCATCATGGCCATTTGTTGCTGTTGGTGCTGCATTGAATCGGAGCCAGGCATTTGATTGCCTGATAATTGGGCACCCATCGGTCCAGTCATTTGTTGCATATTCATTTGTTGTTGTTGTTGCTGTTGGGCAGCGTATTGATAATGTTGCTGCTGCTGTTGTTGTTGAACATCCTGTTGTTGTTGCTGTTGCTGCTGAGCACTCATCACATTTCCTGGCATTGTATTCTGCTGTTGTTGTTGTTGTTGCTGCATTTGCTCTGCCATAGGATTTTGCATTTGTTGTTGGGCTTGTTGCGGTTGCTGCTGTTGCTGTTGCTGCTGTTGCTGATTATTGCCACCCCCTTGGGTGCCAGTTTGTTGCATACCCATCAATTGTTTTTGTTGTATAACTTTACGCAACCTTTCAACGAACGTCGGCTGGTTGTTGGGTATAAAGCCCAAAAATGCATTCTTATCGGTCGTGTACAACAATATCAACACTTTTATGTCACAGGGCATATTCTGTGGGGTAGAGAAGTGTACACACCCAGCAAACAATGTTGTCATGCTTTTAATCAGGGCCTCTGACGCTTCACACGGTTGAGGTTTAAAGATGACCGTTTTGGAATCTTTGAAATACTGGCCACCAATGTTTCCCACCAGCTGTCTGGGCATCAATTGCATGAACATTTTCGATGGCCAGTTGATGGCTTTAATTTCTGGTTCGCCATCTTTAATATTGGAACACACCGTACATTGTATGGTTCGGGTGATTTTTGGTTGATTATGTGTCTTTTCCACCCATTCGAGGGTGCCCGACCAGATTTTATCACGCAGAGCGGTTTGTTCGGGCGCCGGCTGTGGTGGTGGTGCTTGTGATGCATTAACATTTTGTTGCTGCTGTGACATGGCAGAACTGCTTGCTTGATTTGGCGGTGGCCCAATCGAAGTACCGCCCACATGACTGCCTCCTGGCCCAGATGATTGCATATTAGTATTCATGGATGCTTGCTGCTGCTGCTGCTGTTGATGCTGTTGTAATTGTTGCTGCAATTGTTGTTGTTGCTGTTGATTTAACATTTGCATTCGTATTTGCTGCTGTTGCGTTAGCATGGGATTTATGTTTTGATTGGGGGGAGCGCTCAGTTGCGATATCAGAGCTGAGTTAGGATTCTGTCCCGACATTGACTGCGCATTTGGCCCAGCTACCCCACCACCACCACTACCACTGGGACCTGCCATATATTGTGAACGTATATGTTGTTGATTGGGTGGAAAGATCCAGCGATTGTTTTGACCCGTAAAATTGGGATTTTGCTGAATATGATTTTGAGCGAATTGTTGATGCTGCTGCTGCGTTTGCTGTTGCATCATTTGCTGATTAAGGACAACATTATTGGATTGATTAGGATTCATACCAACCATTGCACTTGACTGTAGTTGTTGCTGCTGTTGCTGCGGTACACCATGATTAACATCCACGGGCATTCCGGCGTTTTGCGCTACTTGTTGAGCCGATTGTTGTTGCTGCTGCTGCTGTTGCTGCTGTTGTTGGGGAGGTGCCCCCATAGGGTTTTGTTGATTTACCGACATTATAGAATTGGTGTTACTAGAGTTGGGGCTTTGAGGCCTCTCCTTGAGGTGGTAACCTTTTAGCAGCACTAAATGTCGGACACTTTTTGCATAACTTTTAGCAGCCAAGGGCTGGTCACCATCTGCCTTCATAAACAATTTATATAGAAATGGAATTTTACGGGGTGCAATAATCGATAAATTAATTTTGCGCTCATGGAATAAAGCAGATAACTGCTCCACTGAAAGTAATAAAAATAAATAAAAAACACTTTCCTCGCCATTGGGATTCCGTACTTACCTGTTTTTCCTGCGAATTTCCAACAATCCATGACCGGCATGCTGTACGGCTGACTATTACACAACAGAATGCAATGCCTTTGCAATGCCAATGAGGACTCCATGGTATTGTTGTTGCCGTTGTAACGGGCCCTCAACTCTTTCATATCCTCAAAACAAACATGAGCTGTCGCAAACCCTTCAGCTAAGTTTGCATGCGATTCCATGCCACCGCCCACAAGCGGTAAACGTTCGAATAGTTCAATGACTTTTTGTGGCGAAGAATATGGTCCGAATGTGGAACAGGCGGGTTCCAACAAATTAGCGGCCGTCCCATACAGAACAACTGCATACTGGGTGGAATGTTTATCGGATATTAAATATTCTCGATCCTCTAACGGTCCCTGGCTAAAATGTTCCAACGTGGGCACAATGTAGGGCACTTTCACTTCATTTATGAACGCACCAAGAGAAGAAGTGCGTTCCACTACAAACACTATATCCACCAAAGACTCTATATCCATGTTTTTTAAGCACTTTTTTCTGTCTGTTGATGATTAAATTACAGCCTTTGTCGTTCGGGCCGGTATCAGACTTTGTTAAAAGTGTTGGCACTTATTAATGCTGATATATATATATTTTATATGGGTTTTCAGTTTATGAAAATTGTTGAACGATGCGATGAAATGATTTTAATTCCGATATTTTAAAAAGGCGTCGTCGTCAGTATATTGTGTTTTTTTAATTTTTATTGTAGAACACGAACACAGCAAACTTACACAACTATCACGTCCAAAAATTAAATACTCACCGCTTTTGTGTTGTTTTGAAAATATATGCAAGTACACTAACATCTGTTTGCTTTGTGGGATATAAAGTAAAACCAAAGCACACAGTGTTTCCAGCACAAAACAGAGTCAGTAGAGAATAATTCACGTATGTGAAGTTAAAAAGTTTTAAAAAGTTTTAAAAAGTTATTATTCTCTGAGAGAGAAAAGAAGGAGAGAGAGAAAAAAAAGAGAATCCGAGCCGCCCTCTATACTATAGATCGTGCAACCAGGCCACGCTTCTAACTTTTTAACTTCACGCTTTACGTTTTTACTACCTTTATAAAGTTAGAATTACTCTCTCTAGAGAAAAGTAAACAAACCAAAAATCACATAAACAAAGAAATGAAAATTTTTGACCATTTTTGTTTTAAAATTTTATATATTAAATAATAATGTTGTGAAAAAATTTTTATTTTACTGTAAAGTATGAAACATGTAGAACCTTTTTTTATAAAGTAATTAAAAATTAGTATATATTAACATAACCAAATAGAGGATGGTTTGTACCCTTATTTTTACTAATAATATAAATAAATTTATATGAATCACTAACTTTTTTTTTTAACGAGCAGATTGTCGAGCATCTGGACTAATTATTATTGGACTAGGTACAATGCTGAAGGTTTCCTAGTATAAGGTATATCCCCAATTTTTTTTGGATCAGAGTTATTGGCACTTGTCTATGAGGGTATATATGAAAAATTGCAATTTTTAGTTGTTTACCTGATAAAAATTGCAATTTTCACATATACCCTCATAGACAAGTGCCAATAACTCTGATCCAAAAAAAATTGGCGATATACCTTATACTAGGAAACCTTCAGCATTGTACCTCGTCCAATAATAATTAGTCCAGATGCTCGACAATCTGCTCGTTAAAAAAAAAGTTAGTTGTTTACCTGATAAAAATTGCAATTTTCACATATACCCTCATAGACAAGTGCCAATAACTCTGATCCAAAAAAAATTGCGGATATACCTTATACTAGGAAACCTTCAGCATTGTACCTAGTCCAATAATAATTAGTCCAGATGCTCGACAATCTGCTCGTTAAAAAAAAAGTTAGTTGTTTACCTGATAAAAATTTCAATTTTCACATATACCCTCACAGACAAGTGCCAATAACTCTGATCCAAAAAAAATTGGCGATATACCTTATACTAGGAAACCTTCAGCATTGTACCTCGTCCAATAATAATTAGTCCAGATGCTCGACAATCTGCTCGTTAAAAAAAAAGTTAGTTGTTTATTTGATAAAAATTGCAATTTTCACATATACCCTCATAGACAAGTGCCAATAACTCTGATCCAAAAAAAATTGGGGATATACCTTATACTAGGAAACCTTCAGCATTGTACCTCGTCCAATAATAATTAGTCCAGATGCTCGACAATCTGCTCGTTAAAAAAAAAGTTAGTTGTTTACCTGATAAAAATTTCAATTTTCACATATACCCTCATAGACAAGTGCCAATAACTCTGATCCAAAAAAAATTGGGGATATACCTTATACTAGGAAACCTTCAGCATTGTACCTCGTCCAATAATTATTAGTCCAGATGCTCGACAATCTGCTCGTTAAAAAAAAAGTTAGTTGTTTATCTGATAAAAATTGCAATTTTCACATATACCCTCATAGACAAGTGCCAATAACTCTGGTCCAAAAAAAATTGGGAATATACCTTATACTAGGAAACCTTCAGCATTGTACCTCGTCCAATAATAATTAGTCCAGATGCTCGACAATCTGCTCGTTAAAAAAAAAGTTAGTTGTTTACCTGATAAAAATTGCAATTTTCACATATACCCTCATAGACAAGTGCCAATAACTCTGATCCAAAAAAAATTGGGGATATACCTTATACTAGGAAACCTTCAGCATTGTACCTCGTCCAATAGTTATTAGTCCAGATGCTCGACAATCTGCTCGTTAAAAAAAAAGTTAGTTGTTTACCTGATCAAAATTGCAATTTTCACATATACCCTCATAGACAAGTGCCAATAACTCTGATCCAAAAAAAATTGGGGATATACCTTATACTAGGAAACCTTCAGCATTGTACCTAGTCCAATAATAATTAGCCCGACAATCTGCTCGTTAAAAAAAAAAGTTAGTGATTCATATAAATTTATTTATATTATAAGTAAAAATAAGGGTACAAACCATCCTCTATTTGGTTATGTTAATATATACTAATTTTTAATTACTTTATAAAAAAAGGTTCTACATGTTTCATACTTTACAGTAAAATAAAAATTTTTTCACAACATTATTATTTAATATATAAAATTTTAAAACAAAAATGGTGAAAAATTTTCAGTTCTTTGTTTATGTGATTTTTGGTTTGTTTACATTTCTCTGGAGAGAGTAATTCTAACTTTAAAAAGGTAGTAAAAACGTAAAGCGTGAAGTTAAAAAGTTAGAAGCGTGGCCTGGTTGCACCATCTATAGTATAGAGGGAGGCTCGGATTCTCTTTTTTTTCTCTCTCTCCTTCTTTTCTCTCTCAGAGAATAATAACTTTTTAAAACTTTTTAACTTCACGCATCTGAATAATTCATTTAATTGTTGCTAATGTTCGTTTTTGCGTAATTTAGAGAAAGAAAGAGAGAGAGCATCCACATTGTTTGTTTTTGCACCATTTTGTGAACGATGTTGGAATAAATACTTTGTGAACATTCTGTTTTATTACAATATTTATAGCACAGACATTGTAAAATAATATGCAAAAGGTGCAAAACACGGCTTAATACCAAGTCTAGGTCAGCACCATGAATTCCGTTGATAATGATAATAAAAGTAAAGCAGAGGCTTAATACAAACTTACTTAACGGGCAGTCGACTTGTGCTAATTATTAAGTTGCGAAAGCAATTAAATTAGTGGAAATTAGAATTCCTCATTTTGAATAGTAGTACAGAGATGGAAAGATGTAACGGGATGTGGGGTCTTGGAAGTAAACTAAGAACATATTTGGTCATTGATGACGTAAATCTAGTCAGCCACCCTTAAGCTGGTACCTTTAGATGTGATTATTTTTTACAAAAACTCTACTAAGATGTAGAGGTGGAGATGTTTTGGGGCCAATGAGAATACATTTGCCCACCGCGGATGTATTGCATATGTCTAGTGCCACTGAAGTAATTTTTAATGTGATGATGATGTGATTCACCAAAACAAATAAGTACTTCATTGGCACTGCACCCGCGATAACAATTCAAGCAATTCTCCTGGTATGCGCACTTCATAGGTACTACTTTTGCAGTAACATTTTGTAGTTTCTTAAGATCACTTGTGTTTCATTTATTTCAAAGGGTTTCAATCAACCGCAAGGCTACACACCAATACCGCAAATGCCACCTTATGGAGAAGTTCCTTACGGTGCCACTAATCAACCACCATATATGGGACCATCACCAACACAACAGCCACCATTTGGTGGAGGTGCTTTTCAACCAGGGTACGGTCCTCCCTCAGCTCCTATTGTACACCAGCCTGGTGCACCTATGGCACCCGCACAGCCTATGGGCCCCCCTGGTAAGTTTTTACAACCACTACCCAATCTTTGAACAACCAACAAAATTTGTACAATGATGCTATACATACATCCATCCATTGTGAGGATTTTCTTAAAGCCCCGACCACGAATTGATCTACTTTCTCTATAAAATTTACTTGAGTGGTATTTGGTAAGGTCGGGTAACAGGCAAACCCACAATACAAAAACGAATTCGACCGTAGAATGTAATAAATAGAGGTCACGCGAGAAGGCATCAGGTGCAGACATGTTACGCCAAAGTTTACAAATACGTGCAAATGTTGGCTCAATCAAAATTTAACACAGTTTTGTTTATCATTTTTATTCATTTTCTCAGGCGATCTTCTTCCAAGTGTCGGAGTTATAACACACTTGCTGTTATTATTGTTATTTTTGTGTATTGAATAATATTTGCTGAAGTCTTAGCTGCCAACCACCCCGGCTATAATTAAATTATTCGATAAGCGGCTAACTTTGATAAAATTTGTATTTGGACGGGCTGTGCTTTATGTCAACATAGAACCTGTTACGGCTTATGGTGTTGATGAACTCTTTATACCCTGCACCACTTGGGGCAAAGGGTATGTTAAGTTTGTGCAAATGTTTGTAACTTATTATTGAGAATCAAAATCTGAATCGATTTAACCATGTCCGTCTGTCTCTCCATATAAAATTGTGCCCAAGCTACTGGTATTGAGATATTTTGATGAAATTTGCTACAAGTATTGGCCCAAGGCGGACCCCATTGGATCATTTTTAGAACCCCTTTCTATATAAAGTCCCATTATAATGAACGTCTGTAAAAAGTCATAATTTTTAATATTTTTTTACAACATTTGGTGGAGAATAGAAGTTTAATAATTAGACCCGATCGGACCATTTTTAGAACCCCTCCCCATATAATGTTTTATTATAAAATATATCGGTTTATAACGAAAATGCACAATTCTTTATGTTTTTTTGCCAAAATTTGGTGAAGGATACATAGTTAATAGGAAATATAAAAAATTAAATTTTTCATTTTTTAAAGTCAAGTGGTGTAGGGCATTTGATGTCGGGCTTGACCCACTATATTTAATATATTCAGTTGTTGGAGTTAAATTAAATTTAGGAATTTCCAGTGCATTCAATGACAATTATTACAAACCACACACTATCGTAGAAGTAGTGCAAGCACACGTGAAGATAAAAAGCGTTAACAAGAGATCTTATCTACGTTTTTGTGTGCGTAAGTGTTGCGCCTATGTGTGCATGTGTGTACTCATACAAGATTTTATATTCAATAATTATCTCCCATGTACTTATTTACTTACAAGCAGATAAACAAAAGTCGCATTTCACACATTGTCCATTGTTACGGAGCAGGATTCCTTTTCATAACAGTTCGTGTTTCTTCTTGCAGTAATTATTGAATACACGTAAACAAGCCAAGAGGGTTTATTCAGAGATTATATTGTTGTAGCGATTATAATATAATAATTTTAGCTGCTGCAGTCTAGAACACGCCGTCGGTCTTATCATGTTCGTTCTTTAAATTGAAGAATTTACATAAATAATAATTGCAACGACAATCCAGCACATACCTATCGCTTCGTCAATGCTTAAGTAGCACAACAGTCGCATTGTCATGAACCCAGTTGTCGGATAAGTGTTTATATGGTTGTTATCCGCGTAGACAAGTTAAAACGTTGCCTTCTTTTACGCTGCATTTGTAATATTAGTTGATGTGTTCTATCAAACTATGACAAGTTTAGGTTGTGATTCTGTGGTAACGTTTCAATCAACACTTGAATTAACGGCTCCTGGGCCAAGTGATGGTAGTGATCACAGGAGTTTGGAGAGTCACAGCAATAACGTTTTACGATTCATTTGGCATTTCATTTACAACAAATACGATTGTATACGACAACGTACTCACTTATTAAGGAGCAATCTTAAGTGTGAATCCAACAAACCGTTAGCAAAACAATTTCGCAGATCGTTGCGCTTAAATAAATCAGCTAAAAGGAAGGGTTACGAATATTTCCTCACCGATGAAGAGAAAAGGTTTGTTGTGGGTGGTGTTTTAAAGAAAAAACGAAACAAGTCGGCGTACGCCGAATTTTGGATATCCTCCACATCCACATATCTGTCTAGGCGCTCCCGTATTGGTGTTGTTTGGCACTTTGATGTGTGGGCCATCATCTTTATAAATTTTGACTACTGTGAGTGCGGCTCTAAACCAATTTCATCCAATTTTAATACAAATCTTAAAACAATTTTTTTTAGTGTAGGCGGGTCTGTTTTTCACCTTTTTTCGGCTTTGTGGGCATGACTCAAACGAGCTTCTGAAATTTAAATAAAAATTTGAAACCAGATCCACATAAAAACGGTTTGAATGACGATATGAAAATATCGCGTTATCGATATATACAGATTAACTGTATAAAACTGTTTTCCTGGTTGTTGGTTAAAAAAAGTTGTTAAGATTATTAGATTTTTTTTTACCTTAAGTGGCGACTGTCCGAAATTTTGTGTTAACCATCTTATCTAAAACGACAGCACAGACGCTGGCAGAGAATAGGCGCCTGTCTCACTGTAGGTGATAAAAATGTGTTTGTTTATTTTTTGGTATTACGTTCTGAAATTTAAAGAAAATTCAACGCAGAAAAATAACTTAATTGGCGACCAAAAATTAAACATAGCGCACACGCTTAATTCACTTTGTACCGGAAACCTCATAATTGTTGGATTGGCATTGGCCACAGCGCGACATTGAAATGTTTTATATTTTGAATGCTTTTGTTATTCAATTGAATTAAATTGACTCACTGATCATTTGATTACTTTGCTGTGCAAGGTAGTTCAAGTGTTAATGAATGGCTTAGTAATAGAATGTGTTGTTGTTTTTAAGGAGAATGGATGACTATACCAGCTGGCATACCGAATTGTCCGCCCGGCTTGGAATACCTTACGACTGTCGACCAGCTTTTAGTTAAACAAAAAGTCGAATTGCTCGAAGTTATAACTGGTTTCGAGACCAACAATAAATTTTCGATTAAGAATGCTTTGGGTCAAAAGGTCTACTATGCGATAGAGGAGAACGACTGTTGTACACGAAACATGTGCGGTCCGGCACGGCCATTTGATATGAAAGTCTTTGATAATTATCGCAACGAAGTTATACACATGCACCGTCCGCTGGCCTGTTCGAGCTGTTTATTTCCTTGCTGCTTGCAATCGCTTGAAGTGACATCACCACCCGGCAACGTTGTTGGCAGCATTGAGCAAGAATGGTCTCTGTGTACGCCATCGTTTCGAATAAAAAATCACGTTGGCGACGTTGTGTTGCGGATCGAAGGACCAATTTGTACATTTTACATGTGTGGCGACGTAGAATTTAATGTAAGCAACCGCAAATGAAATGTGCATGATATAAAATGTCCCTTAAAGGCCAACAATTATTTTGTGCTTTTTATTTTCAAACCAGGTTTTATCTCTCACTGGCGAAAGTATTGGTAAGATTTCGAAGCAATGGTCAGGTTTTGCGCGGGAAATATTTACGGATGCTGATTTCTTTGGCATAACGTTTCCTCTGGACTTGGATGTACGCATGAAAGCGGTCCTATTGGGTGCCACATTCCTTATAGTAGGTGTTAGCTCTCTTAACTTGTGCTTTAATAAAAATATTTATAATTGGCGTTTTCCAATAGGATGCCATGTTCTTTGAAAAATCTCAAAATCGTGAAACGGATCGTCCTGGCATGCTTTAACTTAAGTAAAGAAGAAAAATCAACGTTGGAAACAAATCAATTGATTGCTGTCGTTTCAACGATACGAATGTTATACAAAAACAAAAATCATTGGTCGCCTATACGCAGATACATGAGTAGATTCATAAGGGCTTTTCTTGTTGTATGTCTTTTCATTATACATTAATCCCAACGTATGTTTATATAATTAACTCAGGTTATAAGTTATAGCAGAGAATTTATTTAGATGTCTCTGATGTTGCGCTACACACTTTTATATGTATTTGTTTCATGCTACTATTAACAGTTATTATTTCTTCGGTATTTTTTTATTTATATAAATGTATTTACAAGCCCAGCTAAGCAAAGCTTTATATACGAGTATTGTAATCACAAACATTTGTTGAAAATTGAATCCTAATCTTCTGCTTTGAAAGCTTGGAGAGCAAGCGTAATTTGAACAAATGTTAATACCAGTCACACAGTGGATTGCACTTGAATACAAAAAAAAAAAAAAATTTCATAAATTATAATTCATTCACAATAAAGACAAATAATCGTTCATATGAATTTTAATACAATTTCAATTTCAAAATAAACACAATGAGTAGAAAACCTGAAAGGAGAAATTCCAATTCAACACAACGCGAGAGTAAGGTGACGCAGAACAATTCAATCACGATTATATTGAACTCCCCATTTTTAATAGGCCTACGTCAAGTGAACCGAAGCGACACACTGATTATCAATCAAGTTTGGGATCCGTTAGAAGTTGCGTTCGAATTTAGCACTTCATTTGAAGTTAAGGATACCCTCGGGCGTACGCTGTACTATGCCTACGAGTTAAGCGATGATAAGTGTGTATGTGTCTGTAACAGTATTCGTCCATTTGTTATGAAAGTATTGGATGCGATATCCGGAAAAGAAGTGATGCGTTTCGAACGTGATTTAAAATGTGACAATTGCCTCTTTCCATGTTGCCTCCAGCAATTATCCGTCTACTATCCAACGAATGTGCAGATTGGCACAGTGAACCAACAATGGTCGATGGTACGGCCGGCGTTCTGCATACGAAATAATGATGGTGATCCGGTTTTTTTTATAAGAGGTCCTTGGTGTATGACAAGATGTTGTGTTGGTGTGGAATTTAAGGTAAATTATTAACTGTGATACTGTTGTTATTGTTGTTTTTGCTGCTATTTTCATTGTTGTGTATTATATAGATTTTATCACGTGTAGGTAAATTAGTGGGTTACATAACAAAAAAATGGGGCACTGTGTTACGTGATGGCATAAAGGATGCAGATAAATCTGAGGTTCATATTTTAATGCACCTGGATGTGTCCAACAAAGTATTGCTAATGGGAGCAGCTTTCCTAATCGTAAGTACAAATAAATCATTTCTAACCCCGTTGTATTATTTCTATGTATCGTTGTAGGACTACATGTATTATAAAATACCTTAAGGGGACGGGAAGTGCCATCCACTTAATACTTAATAATAAAATGTATCATCTTAATACCCTGCACCACTTGTGGCAAAGGGTATGTTAAGTATGTGCGAATGTTTTTAACTCCTAAACAGCAAATAACACAAAATCTGGATTGATTTAACTGTCCGTCTGTGCATGTAAATTTGTGCCCAAGCAAAAGTGAAATTTGGTACAGAGACGAAACGAAATAGATCATTTATAGAAGGGCTCCCCATATCAGGTCCTATTGCAGTGAACGTTTTTATATAGAAAAAAATCGCAGCTCTTAATATTTTTGGGCAAAATGTGATGAGCAAGTTAATTAGCTGTGGATTCAGATTTGAACCTAGATCCCCTTCCATTCAATAATATTTCTGCTTTTACTGACATTATTAACTGTACCATAGTTTATGGAACGAAGTGGTGTAGGGTATTAAATGGTCGGGCTTGACCGACTATAACATTTCCACTTGATAGAAAATGTACATTGGGCACTAAAACTGACGCTGCAAAGCAAGCTTGACCAATTGGGAAACTTATTTACTAAAACACTTGTTGCTATAGCGTTTTTATACAGAAAACAAAGTTATTTTTTTTACCTTTGCGGCTTCAGTTGAAATATTATTAATATTGTACTTTATTTAATGCCTAAATAGTCGTTTTTTATACAGAAAACTTATTTTTTAATAATAGTATAAACCTAAGTCTGTGTGTAACATATAAATAATAACGAAATTAAACACATTTGACGTTTTGAACTTCCCCACAGAACACATTTGATGTTTTTTTTGGTTTTTTTAAGTTACGTTGGCATTTGGAGATGGTGGTGCATACTGTTCCGGTAGTTGTGTATGTAGGCCCACTTTTTCCATTAGTTCACTTAATTTCTGAGCTTTGCGATCCTCATTGTGCGCAATAACCGTGCACAAGTGTTCGGTGAGTAAAGTTTTTCTTTCGGCCGCTTTATGCAAATCTAACTTGGCCTTTAAAAATTGCGCTTCTATTTTAATATATTGTTTTCTACAAAACCAATATTAGGAAAATGTCGAAATTTGCATTAATTGATCATTAAGTATAAACGTACTCTATGCTGGCGAAGTGTACACTGGCCGCGTCAATTTGTTGTCTTAATAGAGCCACATCCACGGCTAAATCATTGTCCAGTTTAGCAAGTTCGTTTTTGATTTCCTCAATTTTTCGAGCTTCTGCGGCAGTTTTTTGAGAGCTACAATAATACAATGTCTTGGGTTAGCACATATTTTTGGTTGTGTTGGTGTAACTAAAATGAAACTTACTGTTGTTCAATAGCTTTGTGAAGCATTTCTTTTTTCTGGCGATTTTGTTCTTCAATCATTTTACGATGCTTTTCAAAATCTTTTAATGATATACCCTTAAAAGGTGACTCTACATTTAGGGGCATGGATGGTGTGCCATCTGGTTGAGATTTTATTGTTTGCGGTCTTGCGGGGGGTAAGATGGAGGAGTCTTCCATTGTATTGCTACTGATCGAGGATGCTGGACTTTCCTTATTAAAGCTAACATTTAATATTGAAGATTCATTATTATCGTTGAGTTGTTCACTCATATGATTGCTTTGTGATTTCTTTAAAGGTCGATAAAATAAAGCTTCTTCAATTGATTTCGACATTGCAGAATCCAGGTTGAATTCCTCTATACTTTCCCGAGTGGTATTGCATTTTGATTTCTTCTCCATCGTTTTGCTATTTAAATTAGTTCCACTTTTCGCGGCGTTAGTACTTTTTTGTTGCTGTTGTTTTTGTTGTTGCTGCTGTAATTGCTGGCATAGTTTGCGATTTGTTTCATTTTTTTCCGGCATACGTCGAATGCCACTGTAACCACGAGAAATGGTTGGTTTTACTATAAAAAAAAAATATTTTAATTTTATTTATTTTATAAACAATACTCTTTAAAAAGTTACATCATTTTTATAAATACATGTATTAAGGATTTGTTTACTTACAGGTGTATGTTGTTGGATTTATAATAGGTTTCTTCGTTCTGGTTGGGGCGCCTATTTTATGTATCTCATCTTGACTAAAACCATTAAACTTTTCGGTCATATTTACGTGCTTTTCTTTAAAAAAAAATGCTTATTCGAATTTATAGTAATTTTAATAAAATTGCAATCATAACTTTAATTAATTTATTATATTAAAAGCGTTATTGTTGTTATTGTACATGTAATTGTCATAACACATCATCAAAGTTAAACCGCATTGCCAGCAATTTTATATAAGAAGCGATCTTTTAAACAATAAAACAGAGATGTATTATCCATTCAGTGTTTAAGGAAGACTCTTTTTTAACAGTGGCAATAATGTACTTTTTGCGCCTTTATTATCTCCGACACAACATAGTTTGAATCAATGTATTTAATGTTTACTACCTTCGTTTTTTAACAAAATTTTGTTTTTTATTCACACCCAACATATTCAGAATAATTATAAACGCATGAGCAAAGTATATTTTCCCGCAATTAAATCAAGTTACTTAGCCACTTATTAAAAAGAAGAAGATTTCGGTAAAAGTTAATTTTCTACTTTATTTATAATCAAAGGAGTAATTTGTAGTTCTCGTCGCATATCGTGAATATTTTGATGCCAACGCTCCTCCCAGTAAATAGGCATAAGGGGTTTAGCGTTTTTACCATTTTGTATAGCCCAGGGTAAGTAATCGCGCAAATAAAGTTTACGTTGCCTATGAACAAAGAAAATTAAAAATTTTGCTTAATGAAATTGGACTAAATCTGTATAATCTACTTTGATTTTAAGCGCAAAGCACCAAATATAGCGCCACCATAACACATGGGCAAGCCATTATTTAAAGCCTCAAACCATTTGACAGCCACTTCTCCCAACATATTGGTGGGCATGTCTAGTAGTGTGTGTACTAAATCGTGACATTCACGATAACGTGTCATAATATATGCTAGCTCAGCATCATCCATAAAACGTACCGGCATACGAGAATCGGGCGTAACTTGCTGAAAAGGCGGATATGAAGTGATTCAGTGGGTAATGTGTTCATATTTTAAAATTGAAACTTTATACATTGTCATGCAAAAATTTAACATAAGCACGTCCAAATGTATTCTCTGGTAATTGATTTAATCGTTCAATATCAACGGTGCGCGTATTTATACGCGGCTTCTCTTTTAATATACGTTGACCTTCCTCACTGGCCTTCATTGTTTGTAAAATATTTATTAACGCTTGCTTACCGGTTGTCTCTCCCAAACATGCTATCATATCATGTCTTTATTTTGATAAACAAAAAAAAACAAAAAAACAAAAAAAAATAACATTATGTTAATGAGGGTTGCAGTGAAAATGATAAACCAATGCTTAAATGTACCTTTTCGGATTTAGTAGAGCCGCTATTGAGGAACCGCTACTAAGTAGTACTTTTTGAAAAGTTGACAATTCTATCTGATTTTTTAGAAACTCTCTGGTAAATTCGTCCATATTTGATTGTAAGCTTTTAGCATTCGGTTCTTGGTTATCAGTTTTGTTATTAGATATATTGTCAGCTTCCGTAACCAAAGCACCAAATGCTTTGCTTTTTGCAGGAATATGACAAATATTTGCACACACTCGAAGACAGCTATTTATCAGCATTTTCTCTATAAGTAAGACAGCGTCAAGATATATTAACACCAGAACATATTCTAGGGGCTGTACTAAATAAAACTCGTGAAGAACAATTAAAAAAAACACTGATTGCTTTTCTAAAAAATGTTTTTATTTATTTACATTATTTTTGTTGTATTGTTATTAGGGCTAATGTTAATAAAAAAGAATACTATTTAGATAAAAACAATGACACGCCGTTGATACCTTAATAATTACTTTTGAGTTTTTGATTTTTATAAACCAAGTTTCCGTTAAGTACCTCATTCAACCCATAAACGTATAAGGCGCAACAATTGTCGAAAGTTGTAAGGTCCCAACTCAACAGTTTTATTAAGCTATCAGCAATAGCGATTTTATATTTAGCTGTGACCATGGACTAACAAAATGGAGCTGCGCCTTACACTAGAGTTACTTGTGGTATTTTTTCAGCAGAATATTTAATTATTGTGATTTGTGAAGACTTAATTTGTTTTATACTAAAAATAATTATATTAATTGTGTACGTATGTATACAGTTATCTTAAACTAAATTAAATGGCTTTGGTTTTATTTGTTGCTGTTGTTTCTACTACAAATAGTGAGTATGAAGACGAAGAAGAAGAAGAGTGAAAATTCGATCAATTTTTGTTTCTTTAGCTGGTAAACTAATACGGGTGGTGGTTTAAAAGGTTGGAGGTAATGAGCTATTAAAAGGTTTTTTTCCTAAATTATGATTGTTCACGTTTGCACTGTTTTCGGAATTATAGCACTTTTACGTAGATTTTTAGTTGTTTATCAAAATGGGGTTTAACTTGTTATCTAACACTTACTTGTTGAATGTAGGCAAACAGGCACACACACATATTTATATATATATATATATCTGCATTTATCTACACATATATAGATGCTTTGTGCTTGTGATAAATGAAAGTGTACTAAACAGCTTCACCCCTGCTACTTGGTATCAGGCATTCTTTATCAGGAGCTTGCTTGCGCCGAAATGTCACGTATGTGTACAGCAAACTGGCAAAGACGCTGATATTGATACCAATGCAATTCAGCCATGAGAATACATAATCGCCACCAATAAACATACCCAAGTAGGTAACGCAAATGTTTTTGAGGCAGCCCACTATGGTTGTGGTCAGAGCTGAATTAAATTGTGTACACAATATGGTGCTGTACGATAATATGAAGCCCATAAAGCAGCTAAGAAGGAACTGTGTCATAAAGTAGGGATTCGACCAACTGCCAAAATCGGCCACATCATGCAAATCTCCTGTGAAATAGGTTAACAGCAGGGCCGGTGTAAACATGAATAACGAATTATAAAACATGAGACCGTATTTGCCGATATCGGCCGAATCTAATTTCTTTTTAACAAACACACCATTGGCAGCTGTGAGAGCATTAGTAATCATTACATATGTGTAGCCTTCCATGTTAAAGGATAAATCATCGGAGGCGGCCAGTAGAGCACCGCCTATCATACCGTAAACTGAAATTTGAACTGCAACAGAGGGCCGCACGCCCAATATTTTCAATTCCAGCAACATGGTCATTAAGATGGAGAATCTTCTTAAAGCTGCAAACATGGGCAGACTTAGAGCTTGAGTGCCGCCCAACCCAAATGCCATATTCCCCAAAAAAATTAATGGCAACGGGAAAATTTTATTAAACGTATTGTATTGTAGCGATGGGAAAGAAACCAGTTTCAGTTGTTTGCCAACACCCAACACTATAACACTGGCGGCCAATTGGCCTAAACTGAGGAACAGAAACGATGGAAATTTGTAGGTGGTTAATACAGTTTTATTAACCACTGTTATCATAAACGAAGAAATGCCATAAAATAAAGCACTAGCAACCTTTTTAAAATACAAAGTTACATCCTCCTTCTGGCGTGTATCCCTTAAATTCAAACTACTGCTACTATGGCTGATGGAGTTGCTGCTGCTTATATGGTTTGTATTCAATTCCAGTGTTGAATGGCTGCTGCCATTTACGTTGCGTGATTCCATTTCATGCGAACTGTGTATTATTGGTTGTTAATCTTTTAGAAATCCGTTTAAAATTATGATAACCACCAAACAGTTACCATTACTTTTTCTTTGTGTACTATTTTATTTGTTTTCTTAGTTCATTTATCATTTTGATTTTCATAAACTATCACCAATTGAAATACTTTTTGAGTTTTTCTAATTATAATATTGCGGCTTTTTTAATATCATTTCACGGGGCAAGCCATTCTCTACAATACAACTTTTATAGATAATTTGCCATACACTTTGCAATAATTTTGTCTATTGCAGTATTCTCTCTCTCTTTACTTTTTTCGCATTAGAAAAGACTCTCTCTTTAGTTCGCTTAATTACTTGAGTTGATATATTTTATTTATGTTAATTTTTACTTACCGATTGTAAAAATTCCTTAAAAAAAATTTAATTTTAAAACATGTAATTATAATTATAACATTATTTTTTTAAAAAAGAAACTTAAAAAACATTTTTATAAATAACAACTAACATATGTTCATGGTACTGTCACTTCATTTGAGTATGAAGTTAACAAGGTACCAAATTTTATCATATAAGCTCTTAGCACTGAAATTATCACAAATATTATATAATTTATAAATGAATCAAATAAATCATTGTTGTATAATATTCTTCTACAGAATGTTTGATACGTTACCTTTCGCTAAAATGAAAAATAATTAATATAATATTTTTGTGTTAGAGAAGGCACTTTTAAGCAATTTTTTCTCTCTAATTTTTTCGTTTGCTACATTTGTATTTCATTTGTTTAGTTCACATTGCATCAATACCCGACAAGTAAATTTTAGTAAAATTATTCGTTTAAATAAATACATTTTAATAAACATGAATAAAAGTAAAAATAAAACTGCAAAAATACCTAAACCAATTAAAGTTAAAAAGGAAAAGACTGAAGAAGATCGCACACCACAACCAATGACACACTACGTTAATGATCGATTGGAATTGATTAAGCAAATATTTGGAACACTTAAACCCAAAACTATTGTCAATTTGGCACCGGACTTTTTAAAGGTTCCTTTATCACTTTTCTTTACTAATAATTAATTAAATTATATGAAAACATAATATAGACAAAAAGTTTAGAAGATATTGAGGAAGCGTGCCTGCATGAATTGTTATGTATATCAACCCAACGTCTAAAATCTATTATCAATGGCACCAAGTGCCCAACTGATACGGAATCATCGGATGAAGATTCAGATGTGCAGAGGCAAGATGGTAATGCATATAACGCTATGTTTACTGTGGTTTCTTGAATATATCGTTTTGTTTTTTTAGCACACATTTCGTTGGAGGAAATCTCTTCAGACAGTGAATTGGAAGGAAAGTCTTCGAAAAAAGGTAATAAGTTATTGAAAGTAGCTTTTTGTTTATGTTGTTGTGTAAATAAAATATTCCCCCTACTCCCGCTATTTCAAACGATTTATGTAGTAGAAAGATTTAGATACCAACAATTTTATTTTACACAATTCTCGTTAATTTAATTTAATTAATTTTTAACACGAAGCGAGAGTCGCTTCACTCGCACCGATATTTATCACCATATTTCTCTGGTTGCAAATAGAAAGCCCGCATAATTACTATGTCCTCTCCTACACCAAGTTGTACATTTTGCTCGCCGCCTTCTTTACCCACTTCCAGCGTAATAATAAAGTCTCCCGTATCGATGCAGCCATTACGTCGTGAGTACTCGATGCCAAACTCAATGGGCTTATAATCGCAGTCGTTCATTTCTTTTGAGTATAGAATAGCTTTTAGGTTACGTCGTAAATTTAGCATTTTTGCTAATTGAATGCGACAAAATAATTCCTCTTGATTATTGGGGTCGACCCCTTCCAAAGGTAGCATAACAAAAACGGGACAATAGATTTCCACACGGCCCAAAGCAGTGGCGGCCGTTTCACATTTACTGTGCAAAAATATTGCTTGACATTCGATGGTGCTAATAGTACGTATAATAAAGTTCACCACTGATTGATAGGATGACAAAATTTCCTTCAAAGCCATAGTATTTTGCACTACACCCATGCGATAGTCCTTAATTGGCAGCAATTTCTTTACAATCAATGGGTACTTGTTGCACCATTGGCTCTTTGCAATGAACATACAATCAATTTGCCAGAGAAACTGGTGATTTTCAAATACTTTAAAATCACTACAACACTCCAAGGGCACAGTGCCGATAATCGGCTTCTTTAAACATTTTGCTAATGGTATGACGTCTTGGCAGATGTACGTATGCATGGCTTGCGAGATATTGAAGAGATGCGGTAGCCACAAGAAATCCAAGAGTTTCAAAATGCCCATTAAATCTAACATTTTCGCACTAACATATTCCAAATCAATGGTACCGATCAACTTGAACTTGTTGGGCTCTTCTTTAATATTGTACTGTAAAACTTTCAAAAATGGTAGGCAGCGTATACGTGGCACTACTATAAAGTCTGCATTGGCGGACTTGGCTAGAGCTAAGTCGTCCTTAAATACATCTGGCATAGTATCCAGTTGCAGCGCGTAGCATTGATTGGGTAATTCGATAAATTCATACGAGTTGATTATACCCGGTTGATCGATTAAGATAGCGACGCAGCTTCTTAACTTTTTCACCACCCTACCCGTAACCTCGCGACCAATCTTAATATCATCACATAGCTTTAAAGTGTTCAAATAATACTTTAGATTTATGACAAACATAATCTCCTTGAAGCCGGAGTATTTGTAGGCCGAGTCAGTGGTTAAGGTAGTTATTTCTCCACCTTGCAAAAATACCGAACAATTATTACGCATGCGGCCTACGCGGCAACAGTCGCCAGTTATTTCCACAGCTAAACCAGTAACCTGTTGAACGGAATTGTCGGCAGACTGCGCTTCCTCTATTACCTCTTTCACCATTTTCAACATTGTGCCAACATCGTCCCGTTTATTGGTTACCAAGTCGATAAGTAAAGTGCGCGCACCGTTTTTAAGTAAACGCTTCACCTCATCTTCGGTAGTTTGTGGTACGATTTTTGCCATTAAACCCAAATTATAGTAACGCTTGCGGCATCGTTTGCGCCGATGCTTTTCGTGGGAACTGCAAGCTTTCCGGAACTCTAGTAATTGAGTTTCCAAATCTTTTTGTCCGTTTAGCAAGAGCGTAAATTCATTTCTCCTTTCATCATTAGCGAGCGCCTCATTATTTTGAGCAATTTCACCCGAGAGTTGAACTTCGGGTAAGTTGGGGTCGGGTGCGTTGGTAATTAATTTTTCAGCCATACTTTTTTATCGAAGATTTGATTTTTATATGCGTCCAAAAATTTTGATATTTTCCTTTTGAATTTACAGCGAAAAAGAAGAAAACTTTAAATGCCAATGATGCGAATTCCAAAACACATAAATCTTTGGGAAAAGAAGGAGGTGAGTGTAAATTTTATACAAAAAAAAAAAAAAATAAAAAATCGCACAAATAATACAAGAAAAATTTCTTCCGAAAAAAGTCAAAATTTAAAATTTCGAATCAACTTAATTAGACAACTAAAGGGAAGGAGAGAAATAAAATGTAACTTGTGATAAATCACTTTAGGTTAATTTAGATGAAGAGGCATGAGTCGAGAGATTGAATGTTGGATTCCAGCAGAGTATAAAAGTGTAGCATTGGCGTAGCATTGACCTCTCTTCTGAGCGCCGATCTTTAAAAATGAGTATTTAAACACTGCAAATAATAAATTTTAATAGAAAACCCAAAACTCGTATGTATAGTTGGTCTGATTTAGTCTGAAGGGCATTCATTCGAACACCATTTCATACTTGTTTTGTGTTGAAATTTTTCATTGTAGAAGATGGCCAAATAAGTGTTTTGGAATTATTGGAATTGCAAGCTCGTGCTAGAGCTATACGTTCTCAGTTGGCTTTGGAACCGGTTACAAAAATCGAGGTAGACTCCGATGATGAAACAAATCATTCGAATAAATTAAATAAAGGATCTTCCAAAACAAGTAAAAGTGAACGAAAAGGGCAATCTAGCAGAGAACGACTATCGAAAGATTATAATAAACTGAATGATTTTAATAATACCGCTGCATCTGCCTCTTCTTCAACTAATGCAAGTGTTGGCAAAAAAGTTAAGCTCAGAAGAAATTATCGCAGATCTTCTCCCCAACTCGACACTGATACTGCACACGGGATAAAAGAAACATCTTCTGATAGTAAGCCAGATAACGTTGATTATCTTACGGATGTGGTTCAAGTTAAAAAAGAACGTTCACCCTCTCCCGATGTAATACCCATTGTACCCGAACCGGAAACTTTATGTATTATGGACTCGTCGGATAATGAAGATAATAAAGGCAATGATAATAAACAAGAAGAAGAAGAAGAAGAAAATAACGAGAAGAACTGTGTGGTGGAAATTCCTAATAATGATCAAGATAAAAATTCAGAACCGGAAGAAGGTGAAATACAAGATGAAAACAATGATAATAGTAAGACTCCAAAAAAGGACGATAATATAACCAAAGTTAATTCCACAAGTGAAAACGATCGAACATTAACCGAAACAACAGAAATGTCCGAAGTGATGGCGGCAGCTAATGATAACGTCAGACCAGAGGAAAATGTTAATATGGATGAAAATGTGACGGGCAAATCTTCAGCTTGTAATGAAACGGATGAGGATGATGACGATCACAACGATGATGTGATCTCTTTGGAGGGTGGTGATTTAGAAAATGAAATGACCGAACATTTACAAAATGAAGCGAGCAACACAAACTCATCGTTTATGGAACGTAAATCGAATACGAATGAAGGGACATTAGAGAATAAATCACAAGATGAAAGTCCACCCGATGACATTATATCACTAGATTCTAGCGAAGATGATCACAGTAAAGATGCTGAGGTAGATATGGCTAAATGTACAAGTAATTGTCTTTGCATGAATTTATTGTAAATAAATGTGTTTTTCTTTCCTTAATTGCTGCACAGAGTTGGCGTTCACGTTATATGAGAAGCTCTAAGGTTAATAAAGTTTTACTAGCTTCGCGTTTGGGCAAGAGGGTGCGCGATAAAATTACGAAATCGAAACGCTCTCAGATGGATGATTCACGTCACAACTCGGATGTGGAAAAAGAGAAAAATACACCGATCTTCACATCTAGGCATGAAGATGGTTCAGTTGAACAATATAAAGAATTATTGGAGTTGCGTCAACGCAACAAATCATAAAATGTTTTGGCTTATAATGCCACAGTAATTATACTACCTAAGGTCAATAAATGTAATAAATAATGAATAAAATGTTTTTGCAAATTGGTATAAAATGAATGAGTTGACTAGAAAATATTTTAAGAAGAAACAAGTACACAAGCTTGGAGGGTATTCGCGGGTGTTGCATGTGTATAACAACGCTCCCTTTTAATCACTATTGAAACACACCCAAACATAACACATTTTTACTTCAATGATCGAGTGCGGCACTAAATATTTTTCTTTCCTTTGGTTCAATTTCCATGGGAGTTATTTCTGTTGCCATTTAAGTTTGCAGTTCTATTATTCGTTTCAGTTTCTTCCATTTCCATATGAGTTACTTGCAGGTGCGGTTTCTTTTCCAATTTCATTTGAGGAAATTCTAATTAGAAGTGATGCAGCCGTTTTTTCCAGAGAAGATTTTGTTTTATGTTGCATAAAAATGTCAAATTTTGTTTGCAATTATTTGGTAACCGTGGTAATAATTTTGTTCCTTAAAACACATCCATTTTTAAGGCTGTCTTCTAAGGATTTTAGAAATCTAAGAAAATGCCGTTAGATGCTAAAAAATATCTTCAGGCTCGACTTGAAAAGTTGCAACAACGTATATTGACCTATGAAGAGCAACAAAATAGTATAGAGGAGCAAGAAGAGACTGATACTAATGCAGCAGTAACGAAATCTATTCGAAAATGTCCCGGTTCCGTTAATATTACACTGGACGATGTGATGGACGGTGTAAGCAGAGCTCCTTGTTAATTCTCTTATAAGTACGCCTTCTTTTTTAATAATTTCAGATAAAATTGCAAAAATTGAATTTGGAAAGGCCAAGCGTATCGGGTCTTAAAATGCCAAGTTATAAATACGATCTCATAGAACGGCCCGACCCCATTATCAAAATAATATTAAAAGAAACGCCCGACATTGTGTTGTATGAAGATCGCAGCATAAGTGTGTTAAGCAAGAGTGAGGAGGGTCGTGCAGTTATTAAAGATAATCAACGTTATGAATACCTTACTGAAGGTGAGGGCCGGAAACGCTATCGCTATACCAAAGAAACTCAAACTGTTCGTAGGTTATTGAAAACGCGCAGCGTTAACACAGAGTGCATACTGAAGCAACATGTAGCCTCGTACGTGTCTAATTTTGAAATGTTCGACACTTATAAGGATTTAGAGCAGACTACGCAGAGTGTTGATGTGGATGGTCAGAAGCACATTCAAGTAACCACATATAAGCGGCATGGCGTTGACGAATTTATAGCCATCAATCAATTGGCCAGCTTCAAGTTAGCCCTAATGTTGACGTTACGAATTTTGGCGAGCAATACCTATCAAAGGCAGCAACGTCGATTTCGCAACATGATCGTTCCCAATCCCTTATCATTGAATCTTCAATATCTATACCGTTTGGAACACTTGTGGTCTTTTGCATTGGCTTTGCGGCCAAATGGTACCAGAGGTGTACAGCGCGTAACCGATATTAGTTGGTGCCCCAATAATGGTGACGTTTTGGCCGTAGCCTACAATATATTCGGTGTGGAAAATTGTGAAGAAGAAGATGAAGGCAAAGACACGTCTACCGTTGCGATTGGTTGTGTGGCGGTGTGGAATATAAAAAATCCTGTCAATACTGAAAGATTTTATAATTTTCAGGCTCCAGCCACAACTGTAAAATTTTCACCCTTTATACCAAAACTAATGGCTATTGGCCTGTATGATGGGTCCGTTCATGTTTATGATATCAGTAGTACGGAACATCAGCAGGTTGCGATATCCCAAAGACAGGGTGCACCCTACTATGAACCCGTTAGCGACATTCAATGGATACCGCACAGCGAGGGTAAATGTGGAGCTAACATTCCAGAACCCTTTTTAGTTCTACGCCGCGACAGTTCCATTACACGCTATTCCATTATTCGCAGTCCCTACCTACAGGGACGTTGGCAACTAATATTGAATCGCGTTGAAGTCAATCTTGAAGGTTTAGTTGTAGAATGCAAACCCGATGTCTTGCTAGCCAATCGACATCCACAGGGCATCGGCATGTGTTTGGATGCAGCGGATAGTTCTATATATTATATCGTAACCGATGAAGGTTGTCTTCACAAATGCTCGACCACGTATACGCAGCAGCATTTACAAGCACTGCAGTTACACGAGGCTGGAGTGAATGGCATGGAATTCTCACCTTGGTCACCTAAATTGTATTTGACTTGTGGCAATGACTGGTATGTTGAGATAAAAGAAACAATTATATTTCCTCTGACATGTGGTTTAGGTGCATTCGCATTTGGTTAATGGGCATTTTGAGACCTTTGCTTACATTGAAGCATCACATGCGGCCAATATTGAAGGCATGTTGGAGTACTACCCACTCTTCCGTAATAGTAGCTGTAACTAGAAGCTCACTAGATATATGGGACTTGAAACGGAGTACATTAAAGCCGGTATCTAGTAGTGAAACCGAACTGTCCGCAGAATATACCACGTTTAGGTAAATTTTACTGACAAGTCATAAAATAAAGTGTAAAGAAAGTTCCTTTAGTATATCGAATTGCGGCCGTTCATTAGCTGTAGGTAATAATCGGGGCGAGGTGCACATGTTGGCTTTTGAGGATATGCCGTTTCCTCCACACTTTCAATATTCTCATTTGAAGAAAACTCTTTATGAGATTATTGGCACCGATCAGGAATTATTGAAAGAGGTCAAGAGTCTGGGGCATATTGGTTATCCAAAAGTGAAGGTCTCAACGGATGAAGAAGTTGTAATAAATAAATGATTTCTGTTGGCGTTTCAGTTTTCTTTATTTTGGGTTTCTTCTCCTTTCCATTACGTTTAAAATGAACTTAGTTCACTATCCTATACCACATGTGGTAAGAAGGTACATTAAGTTTGTTAGGGTGTATGTGATTTCTAAAAGAAAACCATTCAGAATCAAAATTTGAATCGATTTAACCATTTCCGTCTTTCCGTCCGTTCGTCTTTCTGTCGAATTTTTTTTAGATATTTCGAAAGAATTTCTTACAGAGACATGAACCGGCCCAAAGAGGAACCTCATTGAAAGAGGACTATTTTTATAACCCCTCCTCATATAATGGAAGTCCTTATATGGCAAATTATCGCAATTCTTAAATTTTTTGTTAATTGGCTTAATATTTCGTTGGGACGAATTTGCCTTTAATCAGACGATTTTAAAAACCCTTTCCTTATAATTATAATATTTTTGAGTTTTTTCTTATTTTATTTCCCGTTACAACTGAACTTAATTCATTCCATTACCATTTGTAAACTTTTCAATTTCAATTGGAAATGTAAGTGGATCTAAGAAGCTTTCCTTATGTGAAAATCAAATATTTAAGATGTGAATTTTTTTCGATCCTTTTTTATGCTTTAATAAATTTTGCTTATTTTAAAAATTGTGTACTTGGATTTTTGAGTGCATGGCATAATAAAGGTACGCATGCGCAAAACTGGTAAGATTACGAAGTTTTTATAATTCAAAAATTGAGAGACTCTGTGTAACTAAAATGTCATATACAAATAGTTGACACGAAAATAAGGCGATATCTTAACGACGAATTAACACATTAACACACAACCACTTGTGTGTTTACTTAAAATTGAAAAAATCCCTTTTGGGGTAAACATTCACAGAACGAGAGCGAGCGAGCGAGAGAGAGAGCTAAAATGTGGGTGAGTGAGATAATATGCAAGGTGGTTGAAATTCATACTATCGCTGAGTGAATAAATGAATGAGCGTTGTTTGTTGTTGCACAACAACAACATGTATTCTAACTATGTATTGTATATAAAACGTGGAGGTGAAAAGGCAAGCCGCAAAAAATTGTCTATGTAATAAGTAGTTAGTGGGTGTGCATATGTGTGTGTGCGGGTGGACGTCTTGTTAAAAAGAACGAGTATGTGCAGTTGGGAAAATTGTTAAGACTCTCGCATCCTGATTATACTAAAGGGCGGCTTGCAAGCGCTTCAAAGCGGAAAATTTCATATCAGTCTACTGAGAACGTGCACGTGAACACAAGTAGCCCCGCGTGGCTGCCACTTTTCGTGTAAGTATGCGTGTGTGTGTGTGTGTGCGTGTGCGTATATTTGTATGTACGTACGATATTTGTAACGGTATGATATGTACATACCATGCAATAATTCCATAAGTGGAGCTTGTCTTTTACCAACACGATGTAAAGGAAGGCAGAAAAAAAGGAAAAGAAAAAATTCAAAGAAGATTTCCATTCGTTAGACAATGAAGGCAAACAATATATGAAAATTAATAATTGCTAAAAGAATGTACAAACATTTTTATATGTGTGCGTTTATATATTTATTTTATGAAATGTTGATGTTGATAAAAGAAAATCTTCCAACTTGGCGTTAATCAAGCAACACAATCAAGCGGCAATACGTTAACAAATGTACCACAAAACTCAAGGATAATTAGTAATAAAATATTTTAAAAAACAACAACAATTAAAACATATTATGAAAGAATGAGTTAGAGAAACAGCCAAAGAGTCAAAGGATATAATATACACACACACTTAGCCCCCTTTTAATACTTATTTAAAAAGGCACACTATCCATGAACATGAACACGGCTGTTGTATCTATTCATGTATGCGTAAATACTATCGTAAAAACATGCATGTGTGTCTGTTTGTTACACTTATAAAGTGAATGACATTTCAAAGATTCATATACGTACAGCACGTAAATAATATTACAAAAAAAAATATATATATAAAATGAAAACAAATAAAATCAAAACCAAAGAGAGAAGAGACTCAAACAATAAGTGAAATATTATAAAAAAAATGCATGTTTTGTGTAGTGCTTGGCTTTATTTCTACTTAACACAAGCATACTTTAAATATAATAATAATAACAATAATAACAACAACAACATGATATGATGTCGCTTTCAAGTACATATATGATACTAAAGGTACATTAAAGCAACATCTCTGTCTCTCTCTCTCGCGCTTTCTGTTACACATTCATTTGCCATTCGTTTATAATTGTTTTGTACACTTAAATAAATACATTCATACATGCGTATATATATATATGCTTAATAAAAATATTTTTTTATAATATAAGTGAGTGTGTGTGTGACCGAGAGTAAAATAAAATAAATAAATAAAAAGCAGCATACATGTCCCCAAGCCAGGAGATTGAAAAAATTATAACAAAAATAAAAAAAAAAGAAGAAAAAAGAGGAATTCTTATACGATAACAATAATAATAATAATGATGTTAATCAGTATTCTAATAAAAATGATGATAATATTAATAATGAGAATATTGCCAAGTGTTTTATTAATCATACTCGCAGTGCAAAAACGAACCAGACACAATTTTTATGTATATTTACGCTTAAGCTATGACAAGACTGCCATACCCAAAGACATTGTGAGTTTCGAATGAAATCTTTGTAATAAAAAAAATTTAAATAAATTCAAAAAACATAGTCAAAATTAATAATTGCTATAACTTAATTTTCTGTAAATATATATGCAATTCCAAGTACATACGTATGTACATATATATAGTATTTATATATAGTTTACAAAAAAAAGTCCATAATTTATTTGCTTGCTAAAATCTTTCAAGCGATTGTTTAATACAGACTTATATACATATACATAAACATACATATGTATATTAAAAATTGTAAAGTATTTGGCGTATGCAAGACATGTCCGTTATTTTTGTTGTTGTATCTACATATGCATATAAAAATGTTCGTTATGAATTAAAAATGTCAACTTTCGACCTTTCACTAACAAGTTGAATCCGATCGTTTACTACCCTGCACCATTTAGCTCTACAATTTAAACTACAGTAAATGTGCCATACTACATTTTCGGGAATAGGCGTTTCTCCTATTTGTAGCGCCAACCTGTTTCTGTGCTGCTCAAAGCGGGGGCAGTAGAAAAACACATGTCCTGTGTCCTTTTCTACACCACAAATGGTGCAGTAAGGGTTGTCGTCGTGTATAAAGCGGTGCAAATATGATCTAAAACATCCATGACTCGATAGGACTTTTACCGTGAGGTAAATGTCAACTTCGCCATGCTTGCACAAAATCCAATCATTTATATTAGATATTAGACGGTTCGTTCACGTGCCCTTTTCGGAACAGCTCCATCTTCGCTGCCATTCCTGCAGTGTTCTATTTCGAGCGCGTTGATTGCCGACGCCTTGGGATATGTTTTCTGTGGGACCTCGTATGTTTGCCATCCATCTAGTGTAGGCCGTGCTTATGTAGGCGGCTTTTGTGCATACCTGCTCGAGATGGGCTTTGAATTTTGGCCTCGTGTCGATCATAACACCTGGGTATTTTACTACCTCTTTGGTGGTAACGTTGCAGTGGCCTACCTTGATGGTCGCGTTTTCTCTTTTTTTGCGACTTTGCGGTGTACTGTAGGGTATATATATTGCATTGTGTAATAAATACTTCACCAGCTTTGCTGGATATTCATGAATATTTAACCAACAAAGCAGGCAAATTTTATCAAACAATTCTTTTTATCTTGTTATTTCATATACCCACCTGCACATATGCTCTTACATACATATCCACCTATATAAATATTCAATAACTGCGTACTTAAAATATTATTAATAACACAACTTTTTTTATCAGTGATAAAAAACAATAAAAACTTTACTATATGATAACGTTTATCCTCCACACACTGGAGTGAGTTACCCTCGATAATTTTTAATAATAATAAATTGCAATGGATTGGTTAGAATAGTGCCGTAGTATGGGTGCAAATAATGTGTGACTCAATTGAGTCATTCGGTTTATTTACTAAAGATTAAAATAATTTTTAATAACGCACAACAAAGTATAATGTATGAAATATTTGTTGTTTATATACTCGTCTACTCATAACCACACCTTATACTTCAATAAGAAATGAATGAATAAAAAAGAACGTAAACAGTGTGTGTGTGAGGGGCTGCATTAAAAAAAAAGAAAAAAAAAAACAAGTTTTACAGCTCGAAGCGAATTGTGTTTTTTTTTAATAATAAAAATCAATAAATTTTTATAGGACTCTATTTGCACACACACACACACACATACTTTAATCTATTTTATTGTGTTTTGTTGTTGTTTGTTATAAATTGTTTTAACGGAGAAGTTTTTCCCTTTAATAATGGTGTTCGTCGTTGACACCTTTTGATGAATATTTTGTAGTTTTTTTTTTTTTTGATAAGTTGTCACATGTTTCACAAAAATTGAAATTGTTGTAATATGTGTGCATGTTCGGGTAGAATTATTTTAAACTAATCAGCCTGAGGATGAGTTTTTGTCAAAAAGTTTGCAAGTCTTCAGAAATTCACATTCGATCGGGTTCAAATTTGCCACCGCCAATTATTTATTATCTATGTTGAGAATTGTGATTACTCGCCATAAAAAAACTTCCTTATATATAAATCATTATTATGGTACAAGATATCTAAAAAAATCCGACCTGAGCTTTTTTGCATTTACATGAAGAGACCGACGGACATGGTTAAATCGATTAAGATTTTGATTGATATACCCTTTGCCACATGTGGTGCAGAATATAATAACTCGTAAACTTTTTGTCTATTACGTAATATAAATTGTCTTAAGGTTATGCAAAGCTATCATATATCACTCATACGCCCCGGTTGGCAATTAATTATATACGTCATATAAGGTCCATTTTTGAATGTGTGTGAGTGAGTCAAAAGAAATATTAATTAATTATTAATAAAATTGCATAGCATCAAAATTTTAGGCATGAACTTAGTGTTCATGGAAGTTATAGGAAGCAAAACCGAAAAAAGTGGCCGTATGATCATTTCATTATTTGATAAATTCATTATAAATAAAAAAAGAAAGCAATGGAAAGTCCGCTAATCTTTTATTATATTGGAAAAAGTATTAATTTTATATTAACAAAAAAAATATATACTTAGAAAGTTGTAAATATGTCTTTATCAAGTAACGCATTAAGAATGAAATAAAGGCTTGAAAATTTGTATGAGTCACATGCGATAGTATTATAGAATATTCTCTTAATAGGGTTGAAAATTGTGGAAATAAATACTAAAATTAAAAATTGAAAATATTGATGTCCAAACTATGGTCCAATTACTCTAATGGTGATCAAAAATATTAAATTTTGACCAATTTTTCTAGTTCAGTGTTATTTATTTATACACATAGTAGCTAATTATTTCTATTTTCTTATGCGTGTTTAAATTACTCACATTTAACCAATATGTTGCCATAAAGAATACACAAACACAAAGGAAACAAGCAAACAAGTGGGAGTGAGGGATCTGTATTGTATACAAATGTTAAGAATGAACAGAACAGTGATGTGAATGGCTTACAAAAGGAAAACAAAAACGATAAGAAAATGTAAATTTAGGTTAAACAATATTTCAAGTACTCACATGTAGAGAAGAACTTATCACCAAATATACCGTGCATCACTTGTGGTCGTGTCAATGATATACAGACGGACTGACAGACCTTAATAAAAGAATTGGGCTTTTTCACTCATCTAAAGTCTTTAAAAGATTCTATTTCGATGTAGCAGACGTTTTAATTGATTAAATGTACCGTAGTTCATGAAGCCAATGGGTTTACTAACAATGTGAAATTCTATACTTTTGTTTTGTTAAGAAAATGGTTTTCATAAACCTACCGTAGCAGGGGTGGATTAAGAAACTGTGGAAAAATAACTGCTGCATATGTTTTGAAGAAATTTGTAGAATTTTTGAGAAGCTCTTTTGGGGAATTATTATTATATGTACTTGAACAGTGCTGGACATACACATGAAAACGATTTAATATTAATAATGTAAATCTACTCTGATATAATACACTCACTATAGGTAGATAACTGGGTAAAATTTTAGATACCCTCCATGCTTATAAATAAACTGGAAGCGTTGCAGTAATCATATTTTAGTGCTAACCTCAACGGTTGAATTCTGTTTTAAATTATATTACGTCCAACATCAACCACCCACTTTTTATATTCTACACCACTTGTGGCAAAGGATGTACCATATGAATCTGAATCGATTTAACCATATCCGTCTATCTGTCCATGTAAATATGTGCGCAAGCTACAGGTATCGCTTTTTAAAATATTTTGATGAAAATTGGTACAAGAACCCGTATTAGCCCAAAGGGGAATCGTATTGAAAATGGACTGGGGCTTACCATTTTAAGAACCCCTCCCCATTTAATTACATTACATGAAGTCATTTATATACAGACATAACCAAACTACAATGATTGTAGCATAAGCGTTTAAAGAGCTAAGTAGTGGGTATTAAGTGGTCGGGCTTGACCGACTATAAGATTTTTACTTGTTTAAGATATCGAGTGATTATAATCCAATCATAGGGAGATTTTTGGAAATTGTGAGCGCGACATGTTTTTGATGCTTTCTAATTACAGAGGTACCGATGCACGAAGAGGCATGCCTAGATTGATTTATATTTTGATGCTTTAAAGTTGTACATGACGAACTTAGTGTAGATGGTGCAGATGATTCAGATAGTGTAAGACGGTTGCTATAATAATGGAATAGAAAAAGTTGAAGAAACTATTATGAAATCGTTTCCATAGTTCTCTCCACGAATCTATTCATATATGTGTATATATATCATTTTAATAGTGGCATATTTTTAAAGGAAAAGACTTTCTTTTATGCTGTACTAACTATTTTATAAAGATTACTGTAAAACCCCCACTAACACAATAGTTACGCGAAGAAGCAAAGTTTGATTAACACCTTATGAGCCAAAATGACAATGCGCAAATCTTGTTTGTCATAAGGCTTCGGACATATATTTTTACATATTCCTTGTAAATGGTTATTGATAATAACCGTATCCCCACCGTACATATGTGTATATAAGAGTAAAACGGTAGTTCTGTGCCAAATCATAAGATTATGTAGAATGGTTGAACGGAAAAAGGAATAAAAGTTGTATCTGGCAAGAGTGTGAGGACAAGAAGATTTTGTCAGGACAACAAAAAGAAGCGTAGACAATAACTTTTTTTTTGTAACGATGTCACACAATTACAGCAAAGTGACGATGACTGCTGGAAACTTTTAGGCTAGTGACAAGAAACTTTTTTATACTTACTTTATGTATACGTTTCATGTTATTAAACAGTAGTGTGGAAAATAGTTTGCTCTATTTTAGAGATTAATTTAAATTAATTTCTGAAATGAAATATTTTCATGCGAATTGGAGCAGATTCAAAATAAATGTTTTGCATTTTTTTTTTCATTTTTAAAATTTTTTAAATATTTTTAATCATATTTTTTCCTTCATATTGTATAACTTTGTAAAATTTATACAATGGTATAACATTTTACTCATACACCTACGTGTGCGATTGAACATTGACTTGTCTTTATATGAAAGAAATTTAATGTAATTCTTGTGTATCTTAGGGGCGCATACGTCTTTTCTTACCCAACTCCGTGTTTTTTTTTCTTTTTTGATTTGATGGTATTAATTTCAGCAAGAAGATGTGAAAGTTTTTCGTTTTTCTTCTTCTTCCCATTATCCTTGAGAGTAACTGTCACTCGCATTCGTTCTGACTTTAATTAAGAAATTTTTTCCTAACTAACGCTAAAGACGCTTACATTCTGATAATAGAGGCTGTACCATGTGTACATAATATTTATGTATTTATTGTATGTATATTCTGTATACAAAAAAGTTTAGAATGGATTTCAAATATTCTCTTTTGCCCTTTCGTAGAGAGTGTAATCTTTCGTTTACTATAAGTTTGATTCCGATTCGATCACACAAAGGGATATGACCCTTTGTCCGTACTTTTATTGGTTATTCATGTAGATTTGCTTTTATAAAATATTTCCATCAAATTTTATATCGCTATTGAACCAGTTTTAGAACTCCTCCTTTTATAACCCTTTTATTAAGAAAAATTGCAATTCTTAATAAATTTTAGAAAAAGTTGCTGGAGAACACTTTCTTGACCTAACAAATGAACGCTTAATGCGATATATTCCGCATATAGTGCATTTTTACAAAATAAACTGAAACTGAAAATTGGGACAGTTTGGATATAGTTGTAGGAGTTTTATAGTGAGCTTCGATTTAATAAAAGTTTATACAGTTCAGTGGCGTAATGTTCAAATATTCCTAACAATAAAATTGAAATAATCCAAAGTTATTCATGTTCCACATAAGTTTCACTAATGGTAGTTTAAGGTTCAGAAAATAAAATTGGAATGATTTATTAGACTTGCTTCGCATATTTAAAAAAAAGAAATTACATTGAAAGCGCCTGCCCATCCGTACAATGATTTCTTTTAATCAAACTACGGGTCGAAATTTTAGATATTTAATGAAATTTGACTCAGGTAGGTCTGCATTCTTAGGACCTCCCTCACTAAAGAGGGAGAGTGTAGAAATAAGCCCATATTTTAACTTTTTCTAGTAAAATTCGGTGGAGTTTTATAAATAATTATGTTAATTGATTGTGGTTTTCGGACTTCATCGTAATTCTTTTGGAACACTTATATATCTCTTGGCTTCTGTTTACTGATACAACTAAACTTATTGCACCATAAATTGTGGAACTAAGTGGCATAGGAATGGGCACTGAGGTACACAAACATACACACGCACATACATGAACCAAAATTTGAGCAGTCCTTGCATTGAAAAGACACAACAAGGGAATTACAAGTGCGATCACAAGTGCCTCCATTGAGAATAAAAATCTGAATCGATCCAGGTATGTCCGTGCATATTTGTTACTGATTTAGAATGTAATGGCCTTTCTTGGACCCTAGTAATTGTAACGTTTTAACAAGTTAAAATGGAACAAAAATTCGACCCTAATCACTGAGCTTAATATCAATTAAACCAATACTCGTAGTATTAAACAATATATTATACATATGAGTACAATCAAGGATACATAAATCATCCGTATACTGTTTGTAGCAGTTACAAACAATCGTATAATATGACTATTCCCATGGCAAGGCTTGTAAGGACCTCAAATCTTAGCATCCAGATACAGCTGCTGTAACACAACCTAGAAAATTGAAAGTGAAATCAAAGTTAGCATAAACATTTACAAACACACGCAAACATACACAAAAAACACTTTAATGCCTTTATTTAATAGCCCTCACACACAACATATCACCAACGCATATGTATGCATGTGTGAGTTTAGAAGTGAAAGTCAATAGAAAACCTTGACCATTTGTTGACCAATGATTTCAAAATAACCGCAAACGTACATGTTATATGTGATATATATACAAACACCTACACGCACGTACATGGCATTAGTTAGGGGAGTCGGAGAAATTCAGGGCAAAACCCAAAAACGATATTATAAACTTTATCCGTTACTCTCTATGTGTATACGTTCAAAGTGGCGTGCAAACACACGAACGCATTCATATGAAGCTTATACGCACGAGCAAACCACACACTCCTCTGGTGGCACGTTCGTCTATAACACTAATATTAAAGAATATATGTATGAAAGAATGTATATTTGGTGCACAAACGTGCACATCTAATGTAATATAATAGGTACATATATAGGTGTTTGTGTATGGGTGTGTGTGTACATGTACAATATTATAACCTTGTTGCATATGTTTGCTTAAGTGTGTACGTTTGTTCCTGAACCGGCTTTTCCGACTTCTTTCGCAGGCATTCACATACACAAACGCTTCATGTCTATTGCATGTATTTCTGTACTTTTAACCGCTTCTATGCTATATTCGTTTATGTATATATCATATTTTATGTATGTGTATGTATGTGTACATGCATGCAGTTTAGATACTAAGTGCGCAGAATCTCTATAAAAACGAAAGTTTTTACTTCTTGCTAAAAAAGTGTTTTCCGTTGATATGCTAGAAGCATATCTATGTATAACACTCAGAGGGTCATGTGTGTACGTGTGTAAACGCATATATTATATATTATTTATATGTACATTGTATTTGGTTAGTTTCAATCGCATGTTTAGAATTTCTATCATCGCACAATTATTACGTATTCATGATAACGATTGTAGTAGTATTTGTTGTTGTTGTTGTTGTTGTTGTTGTTGCTTCTATTACAACACAGTTTTGTTTTGGTAATCTATTCAAGTATATATGTATATACAAGATATATTATACAAAATATGTGTGTCAGTAAGTGCGTTTGTCGGCTTTTGTTTTTCACAAAAATCTCGCCTTATTTACATACACACACTTGTCATCATACTGGTAATCCCCTTGTTGTATCTTTTCATTGCAAGGGCTGTTAAACTTTCGGTGTGTGTGCGTTTATGCTTGTGCTTGTGTGCTTAAGTGACTTGTTGCTTTCGTAATTTAATTTTCAAATTCAATTGTTTTTGTTGCACGCTTTAAAAATTGAACAGACGAGCATCAAAATCGTACATTGTTATATTCTTTCATTTGAATAAATTGAGCAGAATAGTTATTTAGTTCAGTTTAAGCGGTCGCCATATTGGACGTGGTGTAATTCCATGTAGTTCATAGCGTTGTACGCATTGGCACCCAAATTACGCCTCTTGTAAAGGAATTGGAATAGCCACCATTTTGAATATGCATACCGCTAAACATACCGCCCATTGTTTACACCTCACAGAAAGGCAAATATATCAGCCCTCCTATCTTTCAGATATACAAGATTTTCTATGGACTCATGACTCAACGAAAATTTGTACCGCCTCCATTTTATTTAATTGCTAACTATGTGCCTGCATACAGCAATTTTATATAATTGCAATACAGAAGCTTTACATTGACTGCGATGGTTGATTCTTAAATACACGTTAAAACAAGTAAAAATGTTATAGTTGGTCCAACTCAACCCACACCACTTATCTGATTAAATTATGCCACAATTACTTTAGTTGTGTCTGTATAAGTGAGGCACTTCCATAAAAGTTACTTCGTGAAATATATTTATATAAGAATGTGTGCTAGAAATGGTCCGATTGGATCCAAATTTGGCACAGTCAACTTTAAAGCTGATTAACTATTTTTCATCAAATTTTTTCAAAAAATATTAAGAAATGCGATTTTTTGGCATGTAAAGACTTCCATTATAACTGGACCTTGTAGAGGGAGGGGTTCTAAAAATAGTCCGATGCGGTCCATTTTCAATTGGGTTCCTTTTCGGGTCAATATATTTTGTATCAAATTGCAACAAAAAATGATAATTGTAGCTTGAGCACAAATTTATATGGACAGACAGACAGACGGGCATTAATAAATTGATTCAGATTTTGATTCTGAATCGATCGGTGTATTCGATGGTGGGTGTGGCATTTGTCGTTTAGAAGTTACAATCATTTTCACAAGCTTAATAGACCCTTTTACCAGACGTGGTGTAGGGTATAAACTTAATTAATTAAATTTTTCAAACGTTATAATCTCTTTAAATTATTACCAAAAGCCTACGTCGTGAGAGACTTCTTTACTTGTCACAAACTATTACCTACATGTTCAAGAAATAATAGCACCAACCACAACAACAACAACAACCCCTTTTAATAAACTATCCCTATAATCATAATTATAAATAATAACAAAGTATTGAATTCTTTTGTTGTTTGTAAACATAATTCGTGGAGGGGCTTGTTTTCCTTTTAGTTCAATTTTTCAAACACACATGGCACAATTTTAAGCACTTAAAATTTTTGACACCTTTCAATATTTAATTTTCTTTTACATTAAAGTGTCCACAAAGAAAACACCCCTTGTTTGTGGATAAAGAGTAGATACTGCTCTAATATTTGATAGACGGTAGTGTGTGTGGTAGCCAAGTGCTATTAGATTAAAAATTCGATTGTTCTAAAGAATAGAAAATCACCCTCCTGCTTAATAACATTTTTATTATATTTAATTATAAAAATACGCAGAGATTTATGCATATATAGTAATTGTTTGAGCAGTTTGTAGGCTTAACGCGGCTGATTTCCAATAGAACGTCTAATTTTCTAACAAAAACGCAATCCTGGAACTGGCTAATCTATTGCTTTCCTTTTAAACTTTGTCTAGAGTTTCAAAAAGATTTTTAACTGTGAATTATATGTCTAATAAAAAGTGTACATTGCGATGCTAATTCGGAATATATGGACTGTAATGAACTTTACATCCGTGTGTTACAAGCGCTTTGACAAAGTCATATATAAATCAAGTTTGCTTAACATTCAATATCCTACATATAGCGATTATTCTTGAAGTGAGTCATGGTGATGAATTCCGTTACTTTTTTGAAAGCCAAACAAAGTCAAAACAAACAAGAGGAAGTAGAGTCTTGGGCAAAAACATAAAACATACAAACGGTTGGCGTAGCAAGTGTATGATTTCTCCCTCTGCTTTGTGTAACTGACCATGTCCATGTTTGGCACTAAATATCAAGTTTATGGGTGCATTTTTGTGGCAGTTATAAAGATTTTTATCGATTATGGGGGTATTCGATCACGCCTACTTTTAGCACATCGATGGATGGGATATTTATATATATGCATTTCAAATTTCAAGTTCGTAGGTCAATTTTTGTGATAGATAAATAGATTTTTGTCGATTGTGGGTCTGGCTCTTGAACGATTCTGCCCTAAAAGTATTCTGCAAAAAATTTCAGCTCGATATCAACCTTTAGGACCATGAGCATACCAACAAAAAACACTAACACGGACGGACATGTCTACAGCGACTCAGTTTTAGACTCTGACGCCTCCTTCTGGATGTTGCAAACGGTACAGCAAATTTAGTACATCCCCCATCTTATGTGGAGGATATAAAAAACCAACATTGCTGCTTAAGTGGCATCAAAGGAATCAACACTTCAGGGACTTGTAATAAGATAAGTACAAGTTGTAGGCATACAGTGTATTCTTAAATAAAAAAACAACAGAAAATTACAAATTAATATAAGGGGTGACTGCTGGCTGGTCTATAATAATCATAAAAATGTAAAAAAACGCTGTAATGCTAGATAATGCGCCAGATAACGAACGGAAGAGAGTCGGTGATACAAGGGAATGATTGTGGAAGCGCACAAGTACGAAAAAAAAGTTGAACATAAAAACGGAAATAAATATCTCCAAAGGACATTAACATAGATATAAAAACAAATTCACATAAGCGTATGCCTGTAAACAGTATGTGTATTTAAAAAATAAAAAAAACAAAAAGAACTAAAAATGATTGATGATGTTATACAAATTTTTTAGGTCAGAGGTCTACTCACTTTCTTAAAGCATATGTAACCTCCAAAGAAAAACCTTAAAAATCCAACAAAACGGAAAATCGTAAGGAATCCTACGCCAGAGTGACATTTTTAATCAATTATTTCTGTCCAAAGTACAAATTATCTTGCAAAAGGAAGCAATATTTTTAGGATCACACATAGAGTATAGTAAATAAACTTGCGCCCATAGAAGGGTTTGGTTTATCATGGTGATTTAATCTAAGTCATGTTCAAATTTTTAAGTTGTTCTAATATTTCATTAGGGGTAGTTTATATGTAAAACAAAACGTTGTTGTTTAATGTCGGAAGGTCTTTCCTCCTTGTTAAATGTTTAAGAAAAGCAAAGAGATTTCGATTACTTACTTAGAACCTTTTCTCAGTAGCATAAAATTATGTTAACGACTGGCAATGGTGGTCATTTATTAATTGATTGGGGGCGTAGTTGAGGTTTCGCTGAATTTTCATTCTGAATGTTACCCACGTTCTGATGTGTAAATAGTACTTGCGTACGTAAGGTATTGGATACAAAATTATACATAAACAGCTATAAGGCCTCTACTGAGGAATTTGATTAACTTTATACATGACAGTTGATTACGGAAAACCAATAAAATAATATTTTTTTTCTGTTATTGTTGAAAAAACCAAACGCAATACCAACAAATCAATTTATATGAACCCAAGGATGCATAAATGAAGAAGGAAAATAGAGAAAGAGAACGACAAAAAGTTAAGTGTACTTTGTGTTGAAGAGATGTACGATTGAAGTGAGTAGTGTGACCCGTTAAATAGAAAAATGTATCAAAATAATAATCAATTGAAAAACTATTGAATATTGACAACATATACATACGTACACATAATGTAAATTATATATGTATAAAGTATGATGTAGACGTACATGTAGCAAAGTTGAAAAATGAATAGTAGGACCAGGCAGTGAATATAAGGGCAAAGTATGAAAACTATTACCGAGAAGGAGGAGCCTGATCCTGGTTTCCTCATATGCGGAGAGTGTGCATAGACATGAGTAATATTTATAGGCAGTACTCATGCCATCCATGTAGGTATGCTTTATTTGCTTTTCCTTGTAATACGTTTTTTTTTCGTTTCACTGCTACACACTGACGACTGGTACTTGCTTTTTGGTTCTTTTTGAGTCTTTGTTTTTTTTTGAGGGAAAATCTATAATTTCTGGTATTTTGGGGTGTTTTTATCGAAGTTTTTAATTCTTTATACACACACACATACTCACATATATACACATATTATCGATAAAATTTGTTTTTGGGTTGGGTTGGTTGAGTTGGAAAAACAGCCTGAAAAATATTGTCGCACAATAAAAGTGCAACAATGTGCAGTATGAGCCACCACACACATGGTTGTTGTTATTATTGTTGCTGTTCAATTTTACAATATACTCTTGATTTGGTGCAATTGTGTGGTGCTGCGGTGAGCTACTGCTGCTGCACAATCAATCGATATTGTGAGGAACGTGCATTGTAATTTTTTTTCTTTTTAATTTATTTCGTACTTTTTTGAGGGAAAAACTTCCTTATTTTTATACATTGAGTTTGTGTAGTTTTTTTCGCTGTATCATGCAGTATTCGAGAGCACGTTCCGAAGGACACACACACGCCTAGCACACGTTGCGCCTGTGCAGAATTCAACACAACGTTTACACTTTTTTTTTTTTAAATCGAACGAATATTGTGCGGGTAATGTTTTAGCCTCTTAAGAGATTTAAAAACAACTAATAAGAGATATATTTGAGGATGCTAATAAGCGTGCAAGTAATTGATAAAATATTTTTATTGCCATGTCTCACAAAAATTATCATGAAAAAAGTATAAATTAAACCAAGACTCCGTAGCCAAGGCACTTCACGTTAAGGTTTGTTGTCATGTTAATTTTTTTGTATTCTTTACATTTGACTGCATATGTGACGGGGTTATTTTGAAAGTGACCCAAGTCTGCTTTCCCAAAAACCTCAAAATTTGAAAGATTGCCAAGCAATATGTCCATCACCTGTTAAACTGAATCATCTTCCATGATTTTTGAAATTTCATGGCTGGTCTGTTTGCATGCACAATACTTAGTGCAAAGTTCGTCTGGTCTTCCCCCTTACCTACACATATGCGTAAAACACGCATTACTCGATACTTAACTCTTTCTCTTCACTTTCCTTACTATGAGTTGGAGGCATATAGGACAGTCTTTGTATCAGTACTGATATATATACGCCCTGTGAATGCCCTCGTCAGTTAGCAATTGATAAAATGATTTTTTTTTTGTATTATCATCAAAATCAAAGTACCTGCTGTCAGTATGTAGCAGTGAAGAAAAACACCTTGCAAAGAAAATTAAAGTGTACAAATTTATTTCCCAAAATTTTCCGTATATTCATAGACTGTTGTTGTTGGGATGCCTGCGGACATATATTTAAATACATATAATGTTCACTTCTATTCAAATTCCAAATTCGAATCCACACCTCCAATAGACAAAATATATTTCACAAAGAGAAAAATTTATATGTGGTGCTTATGTAGGAAGTAATATACACTTTATAAACCGATGTAGTAAAAATGGACGAAATTACATCGGCAATACAAAAAACTTTTTTGGTGCACAAATCGACTTTTTAACGTAAAAAATTACTTTTACTTCAATGGTAATTAAAAGTGGGCTTGCCACTCCCACAGTTTATGTATAAATGCAGGAGGATATACCAGATATGGCTTACACCATATATTATTTTTAACTGCCTTCTTTTGCTGTTGTTTTCATTGTTGATGGCGTTGCTGTTATAAAAACAAGTTGTGTTTCTTTTTTGTTTTGTTTTGTTCTGACTTTAATAAATATTGTTGAGAATTTTTATATGAAATTTTTCACGTTTCCTCCTGGTTATCGTGTTTGATGTTGATTGTTGTTGTTGTTGTTGTTGTTGTTGTTGTTGTTTTGTTTATTGTCTTTTTTCATTTCACTGTAAAATGTATATAACAACGTGTATAAACGTGTGTGTGTGTGTGTTTGTGTGGAAAGCAATAAAGTTGTATTAAATTTTTTTTTTGATATCGTCGGTGTTGTTGTTATTATTATTATTGCTGCTATTTGGCCTCAGCTTCTTCTATTGGTTTTTGCTTTTCATACATTCTCATTGTTGTTTTTGTTGTTATATCATTTTGTTTTTATTTTTGTTTTTGTGTAAGCGTTGAAGAGTTTTTGTCGCTCTGAAGAACGAAATTTATGTTTACCAACTCAGGCTAAAGAAATAGCCTGTGTGTGTGTGTAGTGTGTGTATGCGTGTCAGTAAAGAAAAAGTATTTTTTATAAGTTTTATAAAAGTTATCATACATGTTTATAATCACACACATACATCCATGCATACCTGCAAACAAGTATATACCTTTCTTTACATACACATACAACCTATTCTCGTCTGTCTGTCTGGCTGTTTGTTTTTGTGCATGTATGTGTTTGTATGACTTAAGGTAAAATTTAAGAAACTAAAAAGGGTGTCTGGAGGTTAGCACAACGGAGACAGTGGCTCTGCATGGTTTTCAGGCATAAAACTATGCTAGACTTCGTTCTTCAATAAAACTTCGTCTACATGTATTTGTGTGTGTGTGCTTGGTTGTTTATTTGTTTGTATAAAAAAGGATGGAGGCGAGCATAACTCATATTATTTTCGGGCTTATGTTTTATTTTTATTTCCTTTCTATTTATGAGAAAAGTGAAGAAAATTTGTAATTTTCTTTAATCGAATATTTTGCTTGCAAGAAGAAAAATGCCTCTTTCTCTTCGTTTATTTTTCTATTCGCTCCCTCTCTGTCTTACTCTCGGTTGAAGGCCAGGAAAGAAATTTGACTGTATGAGGGTGTAGTGTACGTTGTTGTTATTGTTATAATTATGGCACTGTGGCCGGGAGTATAAGGCGTGAATATATTGAGATTGCCTCCTGCGTGCTTCTTCGCTTATTTAGTTATTTTGTGTTTTTCTGTTGGCAAGCTGGAACATTTTTGCTGGCATGCCAAGCGAAATGTTTTTATGTTTGTATGTGTGTGTTTTTGTATATTATTATATCGTGGGTGTGAGACTTTTTTACAAAAATTATGTATTATGGAAGTTTGTTCATCTTCTTCTTCTTCTGCTATATTACAAAATATTTTGCTTTGTGACCAGACCGGGTGTGGTTGTGTAAGTGATGTATATGTATGTATGTAAGTATGTATGTATAATAAAAAAAATGTGCTTGTGTTTAAAGCTTACGATTACTTATTGTTAACAGGAAAAGAATTCAATTTTATGTTGCCAAGACTAAAATGAAACAAAAACAACAACAATAACAATACATACAAAAACAAGGACGACAATTGAAAAGAAAGTGTACAAGAGCAAAATGGAAAGAAAAATATAAAATGTGCCAAAGTGAAAAGTAAAAAACAAACAGGGAAACTCATATAATCAATCAAGTGCGATCGTAGGATACCTTGTAGCAGAGTTTCCCAAACTTATTTTCTACGTTTGTGAAAGTTATGATAAAACACGTACAAATGTTATAGTCGGTAATGGTATGCACAGCACTTATTTGGTAAAATTATGCTATAATTACTTTAGTTGCGCCTGCATAAGTGAGGCACTTTTTCTTCGTGAAATATATATATATGAGAAAGAGTTCTAGAAATTTGATACAGCCGACTATGAAGCTAATTAACTATTTTTTACCAAATTTTATCCAAAAATATTCAAAATTGCGATTTTTTGCCATACAAAGACTTCTATTATGATAGGACCTTTTATGGGGAGGGGTTCTGAAAAGTGTCTGTCAATGGTAGTGAATAAATTAATTGCGGAGTAGTTTCGCAATAATTTTTGTCAGGTGAGCCTCTAAGCACAGTTTAACCGGAATTTTTTTCGGATTTTACGTATAAGTGAAGTTTTTGTCAATTAAGGGAATGCGAGTTATTTCCGCAGTAGATTCGATTTGTTGTGCCATTTTCCGAGTAATTGCAAATTCAGATTAGATTCATGTTTGCATTGGATCTATATATTCAAAATCACTTCCAGGCTTTCATGTTTATGGAAATGCACTGTAAATATATTTGTAAAAAGTTTGGAACAAGAATATCCTGTCCAAAGTGAAATCTAGAGCAAATTTATTATAGAAGTATATGTGAATTTTTGACGAAAAACTAAAGCTTTGGTGGCTGTACATGAAATGGGTCTATACTGGGCGAATTTATGAAGGTGTTCTTAGATTTTCTTATACACAGAACACAAGTGTTAAGGAAACAATAAATAAGCGTTTCGTATTATTTAGAATTTAATAAACAACGACTTCTGAAAATTATTAGTCATGCGCATAAATTGTTATGAATCCAAAAAAAAGACAAAATATTAACATTATGTGGTCTTCTTTACATTCTCGTACTTATAATACAATACAACACACATTTATACGAATATATAAAATGGATATATTTTAATTAGTCCCTTGAAGTACGATAAAAAACTATCCACAGCTTGATTAACATTAAAAATGTCCCGCATGCTGCCAATAAAATATTACGCGTCGTATACGTCTATTATATAAGAATGAGTACTTCGATAGTCTCACATACTCACGCATACTTACAATAATAGAAATACAACAATTAACCCTAGAAATTTTATTGAAATTCGATCTCTTTTCTGCCACGAAATTATATTAATGTTGTTTGTTTTCTTTACCTCCCGCTTTTTTCTTATATACGAAATTTCAGTAATAACGAAAAATGGCCTCTTCTATATACGCTACCCCACCGCCTGACTTAAATAACGAGGATACTGCCCTATCTGATGTGTCCAACAATTCATCATCAGCCGCCATCGCCTCGTCCTCCTCATCAGTGATAAGTCGCACAACAACGACAACAACGCCAACTACCACAACAACGACCAAGCAACAGCAACAACAACAACAAAAGGACAAACTAAATAATACATGCATCGGCGAATCCTTAGAAGCGCCTCTGCAAGCAACAACATCTTCCCCATCGACATCCACTCTATTAACACATTCAACTTTACAACAACAGCACTCATCGTTATCACCATATTTTTCGGCATCGATGAAATGTAGCTTTCTTAATAATGCCAATAGAGATGACAATAGTTACAATAGTAGTTCCACATATATCAATGCGAACGTACAGAGAAATCGTACAAATGCTAATGATACAGATGGCAGCGGCTGTACAACGGCAATCGCTGCTGTGGCAGCAGCGGCTAATGCAGCCATGCAGTTGCAGCTCTTGGAAGCCATAAATGAGGTTGCTCAAAAGAGAAGCCAACTTTGCAATCCACATGCTTTTCCTATGGATCGTAATAAAACAGCTTCTATAGCAACAACTTCTTTGGCTTGTAATGAACCACTTGGAACTGACAAATCAGATTCTGAGAAACTTAGCCATAAACCATATGTTGATGAAGAGTATGGATTATCGAAAATATTCTTGCCAAAATCCTTCGAACAATTAAGCAAAGCGGTTGGGTTTATTCAACCTCACCAACAGCAACAAATATTTCCTGATAATGAACACATATCAACAAAAGTGGGGGCAAAAACGTCACCATCACCAACCTTTTCCACTGTAAAGGAAGGAGCAGAAGAAGAGGAGGAGGAAGAAGGTCAAATTAAAATTAGTCAAAGAAGAATTGCGTATCAAATCTATTGCAAAGAATGTGGTGAAAATTTCGATAACGAATTTAAATTAAATTATCATACAATGCAGGAGCATAATCAAAAAGAACGTATAAAAAACCGGACAACCAGTGACTCTGAACAAACCGCATCGGTTCAAGTGAAACAGGAACTCTCAGAAGGCGGAACTACACCAACAAATGATGTTCTCTCATCCTATTTAGCTAATGGCAGAAATCAATCACCATCGTCATCGACATGGCTGAGAGCTAGCTTATCAAGTCTCGGCTTTCCCTTTACTGCAACAACAGCTGGCGGCACTTATACGCCCTTATTGGGTCTAAGTTCGGGGGGTCTCGCCACTGCCGAAGGTCTACAAAGACCCGCTTTACGTATTTTTAATCCAGAAGCATTTTGCGAACTTTGCAATAAAGAATTTTGTAATAAATATTTTCTCAAAACACATAAAGCTAACAAGCACGGCATCTTCGACAGTACAACAACTGATCTAATCAACAGCAGTCCTACAAATAGTTTGTTTGCCATGAATCACCTACTACAAATGCAAATACAACAGCAGCAGCATTTGGAATTTGAAAAATCTGATGTACTGAATAAAAATGTGGAGACAACATCTACCACTCGACAGCTTCTAACATCGCCAGCAGCTCCAGCTCCCATCTACTGCGACATATGTTCAAAACGCTTTACCAACATATTTGCGATGCGTCGTCATCGGGCCAAAGCGCACGAGCAGAGTCCGCATCACACTTACTCATCATCATCATCTACTACGGAAATGAAAACTGACTCTTACACTCCCCCATTATGTTTAGCCGCCAATGAGAATAAGTCAAACTTAATGGAAGATTTTCGACAATACTTCCTTTTGGAACAAGAAGAAGTCTCTTTTACGCCACAACCACATAAGTTATCACCGAACTCTCAACAGCAGGCTCGTGAATCCAATTTTGCTTATGACACATTAAAACATCTTGGCGTTATTAATCCGGACGCTTTTTGCGAGTTATGTTGCAAGGAGTATTGCAATAAATATTTTTTACGTACCCATAAATGGAAGCGTCATGGCATTTTTGTGCCGCCCGATAACAACGAAAATCACAACTATCCCAAGTTACCGGTGTGGCCCTTCATGAACATGCCATTAAATCTAATGACAAGCGGAGGAGATGAAAAGTTGGTTTTATCCCAACGTCCTCAAGATAATTTAGAAGAATCGGTGCAACCTATTAAACGTATAAAGCTTGAAATTCCCGACGAAGACGAAGAAGAAGGGAAGAGAAATGCAGACTCTGAAAATTCTGCGGAAAAGTGTAAAAATTTGTTAGGGAGCGAAAATGCTGATGCAACGGTAGGCTTGCAGAATTTACAGAAACTTCAATCCATGATACAACAATTAACAGATTTTAGCAATGGAGGAGGCAAACCATCGACAATGTTAAGTTGCCACATATGCGGTCAAGATGCGGAGAATCATTATGCTTTGCAAACCCATCTCTTAACCGAACATAATGCAATTGCGCGAACCCAACTGGCTTTACAACCTTTGCAACCTTTACAACAAACAATGTTGAAAGAATCTCCGAACGGATCACCCGGTAATTTAGCTGCGCCAGTCGGAGAATTACGTTGTACGGCCTGCAATCAAGAATTTATTACTTTAAGCGAATTTCATAAACATATCGCCGAAATACATTTACTGCCTGTTATGGGGTCGGAAGGTTTCATTACACCCGAGCGTCCTATAAATAGCAACGCAGCAGCTGCAGTAGTGGCTAACCCACGGCCCCCATACTCTCTAACACCGACAAGTAGTTATTGTGAGATTTGTAACAAGGAGTTGTGCAATAAATATTTCATGAAAACTCATATGCAACGAATGCACGGCATAGAAATCGAAAATGGCGCACAAATTGGAGGCGTAGTATGTAATATATGTAACAAAGAATTGTGCAGTAAGTACTTTCTGAGGGTACACAAACACAACACACACGGTATTATTGAGGAGGGCACTCCGGCATTACCCCATCCAACGCGGCAAAATGGCTTAAATTTAGAAACACAAACATCCCAAACGCCAATAACAGAAACGGATACGGTGACCCATCGCTCAATGAGTGTAAGTCCCTTTGCCAGTGGTGCGACTTCAAGATTAGATTCGAATAGTAGCCAACAGGAAATCTGCCCTTTGTGTACAAAACGTTTTCGCAGTTCAAAGTGGTTGCGCTCGCATCTTCAAAATGATCATGGCTCTGTCGGAGGTGAGAAATTAAAAGAAATGAATGAAGATTCTGAAAATGCAGCCAAGACTTGCAGTCCAATTTTGAAAACACCAAATGGTGCCACTTCCTCAGATAGTCCCACGGCTACACCATCGTCATCATCACAACTAGCGCAAGCTTTACATAATTTAAATGCTCAACACTTCCTCAATACTACCAACCAAACATTGAATTCTAATCAACAACAAGAACAGCAAACATTAAAAGAAACACCACCACCACCACCAATAGCACGTTTCAAGGAATACCAATGTACTATGTGTTCATTTACCACACCCTATTATGCCTTCTTGTTCATACACGAAAAAACGCATTCTATCACGGGCAACAATGACCCAAATGACCCAAATTACAACAAACACAACAGCAACATAGTTATGCAGGATCAAGTAGGAATAGAAAATGTAAACGAAAACAATCCAAAGAGTAAAGAAAACAATACAAATAAAATTTTACCAATATTATCATCATCGCCAAACATAATGAGTACTGATTATGACAAAGAAAATGAGAATAATGTGAAGGTAAAAAGTAATGAATCCAATTTGAAGGCAATTTTAAATGATACCCAACCATCAGCCGTTATTATGAATAAAGAGTATAAGCGGTCTGTAGCTGCGTCGCCTATACAATCTCTAAATCAACAATTTATGGAAGAAGTGGCTGCAAAAACTGGACAAATAGCTACATATGGGGTTCCTAAATATCACGCACAACACAGCAATGCTAACGAAGCTGCTGTCCAGATGCAAGCTTTTAAGGTGGTAAGCCTCCCCGAGTCCAGCGATAATAATAGGTTTATACCCGCAATTGTTTACTTACCCGTTAGAGAGCGTTTAACCGGAACTGTAAGTATAACCTTTAAATTAACACCAGCTTAAAAATTAGCAAAGCAGTGGGATACACTATACGCACAGAGCACAAAGTGTTGCCAGATTGGAAACATTGTCTTTGCAACAATATCTTTATATTGAATTGTTCCATCGAAACACATTTTGACAAAACTATGTACCCCACATAAAAAAGACTGAGTGTTAAAAAAGATAAAAAAGAACAACGTTTCAATGTGGCCATATTGTGCAATGATTTTACAGTTATTCATATAAAATACAGTACAATCGTTTCATATGAATTTTTCTTAGTTTTATAATTAAAGCCATGGTTAGTAAAGTTCCTAAACACACTTTTCACTCACTTAGATTTTATAGGGAAATTAAAATTTTTCTTTCCAATCATAATATCTATGAAACAAAAACATTAATTCGATTAGAAGGCTATAACACTTAATATTAAAAATAATAAAAAAAAAAAAACTAAAAAAAAACACTTAATAGAGCTGAACTCCGACACGTAAGCTATCAAGAACAAAAGTAAAAAAAGAAAAAAAATCAAACATTTATACAAAATTATAAAGGTAGTTAAAACTATATAACACATAATACCTAGTAATAGAGGAAATAAAATTTAGTATCTAATATATAGCCTACACCATAATATAACACATATACAATACGTACATATATCAACCAATAAACTTAAAATATAGCAGGGTTTTATACATAGACAAAGTTTAATATCAATCGAAATATAAAAATCCATATAATATATATACCATAGTAAGCCCCCGCCCCACTTGCTTTGCTCAAATCAAATACAATTACAAACCCCAAACCATGAATTTAATTACAATTTCCAAAAACACAAAATAAAAAGAAAAAACACAAAAAACACAACCAATCAGGAATGTCTTAAGTAAACCGTTGAACACATAAAAAATAAAAAATAATAAAATAAAATTACACTTTTCTCAGGGCAAAAGTACAACTGACAAAAAAGGAGTTAAAATATAGTATGTATAAAAACAAAACCAAAAATAAAAAAAAAGACAAATGAAACCGAAGGCTACCTCAAGTGAATATTTATAAAATATTAAATTATTTTTATATAAATAAAAAATATTAAACCAGTTTTTATTTTAAATTTTTTTTAATTCAAAACATTCCTTTTAACATTTTACAAATGCTTGTCAAAAGTCTAGTCATTTATTTAATTTAATTTAAGTTTGAAATCAAATGAATTTTATCATTTACTTTACTTTGTTAAGAAATATTTCTCTATGTCTACAATTTACATAAACGTATATAAAAATAACTTATAAGAGTAGCTAATTAAGTTACGCAACGTAATAGTAACAATTATAAAAACGAGTAAATCAAAAATATATATAGTTTTAGCAATTGCTATTTTCACAGTAAAAATCATTTGCCAAACATACCACAGCTGAGTGCCTTTATAGCAATTGCTAAAGTCAAACAAATATTACAATTATACACTCCATTAAGTTTTAATATTCCGCTTGTAAAAACCACATGGAGACGCGCTGGAGTATGTACAGGGGATGGACAAAATAATATGAACAACAAAAAGGTTCCAAAATTGCAGCACTTCCACGAATGTCAGCTTTGTGGAGCTCCAGCTGTACTCTTTTTGTGAAAGTGTCGAGTGTTACTCAAGTGAGTGTTGAGTTCTGCTGTCACTTTTGCCGCGGTAATCTAATATTGTCTGGCCACAAATCTTTTAATGTTCGTCGGTCTCTGTCAGTTAACTTTGAGTTTTGCCACTATTCCTCTTCGCTGATGATGTTTTACCATGTTTTGTGCATGTTGTCATTACCGTGGATACTGAGAGATCACACATTTCACCGATCGTTTGTTTTAACCGTATATTACACTGAAACTGTAGAACAAAGTGTGTAATATAACCCACAAGACTTGCAAGTAAACTGTGCATTATATAAGCGTCGCATTATTTACGCGGAAGCAGCGTTGTCAACATGCAGCAAGATATAACATTGAATGGTTTCATATTATTTTGTTCACCCGCTGTAAAATTTAAATCGAGACGATGTAGCTTCTTCTGTTATTGGGACCCTCCTAATCGCAAAAATACATTTATTGAGTTAGTATTTTATACAGACTTGATATTATGGTTTCTGCAATTAAACAAGAGTCACGCCCACAATTGTTTTCTATTTATATTTCGCCTATTTTTGAATAGGTCAAAAATGGATCGTTAGATCGTTTAACATAATACGCCCAAAATTTACACTTATTTAAGTGTAAACCTAACTTATAAATTAATACGTAATACGTACTCTATTCGAAGGCGTTATCTTGTACATAACGTGCCCATAATTTTATGTCGTAGAAGTGGAGGGTATTTAATTTTTGGCCTTAGCCAAATGTTGATTTTGTTTAACCTATTTTAAATAAATAACATCAATAAAACCCGTGTATAAATATTTATTTATGTACCTTAGTAGTAATTATAATTTTGTTTCTTTAATTTACATATTTTTTATAAATATATTATATCGATATTTGCTTAAAAATTTTTAAATTTTTCATTTAATTTATAAAATTAACGCAACACATTCATTAAAAAATGAAAACCTTTTCTAATCGCTTTGTTTAACCGCCGTCGCCGAGAGAAGAATTCAAAACCAAAACATCGCAGAAAAATGTGTAGAATATTGATTATTATTTCCCGTGTTGTTATTATTGTAATTTTATATTAGGCAGAAGGTTTTAGAGACGTTTTAGATTTAAATTATTTCCAAACAATGATTTCCAACCACTTTGCTATATTATCTTTATATACCTCCGTGTGCTGTTAAAAATTGAGCTATTAATTAAATGAGTTTTACGAAAAGTTAGAACACATATCCCTGGAGGGTTTCCCCGTAAACATTACTTCAAAAAAATTAAATTTTTAAAGTGAATTGACTGTCAATGGCTTTCTTTCTCTTCATGACAGGTTATACCAAAATGTAGAGATTTCAATTTTTTTTCTTATTAACTTTCGAGATTCTTCTAGAGAAAAGAACTCTTAAAAGTTCGAACTAAATTGATTATTGTTATTAGACAATTAGAATGCTTTTCTCAGAGGTCAAATCCATTAACATTTAGAGATTCTTTGATTCTAATTTACTTCGAAGATAAATGAAGAAACGATTAAAGCTTAAACTATAATTTCGAATAATGACTCTCTTGTCTATATCTGTTACAACTGAATAAAAACAAGTAAGAAAACTAAATTTAGCTTAGGTCACATCTTTACATCGAGCCAGGTGTACGATTACGTCTTCTAATAGTTGTATAGTTTTTTGTAAAGACCACGACCACTTTTAGTACGTCTATGGATAAGACATATGTGCTCCAAATTTCACGTTCGTAGGCCATGTTTTGTGGTATACATAAATATTTTTTTTTTCGATTGTGTGCATTTTTGGAACTCGATGGATAGGATAATTAATAACTGATGTTCACTTTCATAGCTAAATTTTTATGGCAGATAAATAGAATAATTGTCGATTGTGAGTGTGGTTCTTGGAAGATTTAACCCATTTTAAAAATCGCTTTTCGAAAGTGTTAAGCTAGACGACCGCGAGAATGTCAACAACAGACATTTACATGGACATACGGATATACTTGTCGACTCCGTTTTAGATGATCAAGAATAAGTATATTTTGTAGGGTCTCTGACGGAATGACAAACTTCTTGTATGGAGGGCATAATAACTTTTGTTTTTGAATTATTACATTGTCTTGAAGGGGCACAGTTATCTTCTTCTTAGTTTTTTGCAAATCCAAATATTATAAACACTTCATGCAACAGTTGTAAGTCGTACATAATAACACCCACTCAGTTTTTGCTGATTTTGTCATACGTTCAAGATAAAAAGAAATGATAATATAATTCCCCCTACACTTCCTACTAAATGCGGAACAAGAAAAAGAATAAATACAATAAAGACATTTAACGTTCTTTTTTAATGGAGTTGAAAAAAATTATAACAAAATAAAAAACTCCCCTATAAAAAAATAATCAAATGTCCATAACACTGGTAACCACTTGTGTCTACTGATAATGAACAAAAAGGAAACTGTATTTGAGCGTGTTTATAGTGGTACATTATGGTCAAATGATTCTATTCAAATATTTTTTAGAAAAAAACCAACCAGATGGCGGTTGAAGTTTTGCCCGGTTCTCCGTTGTACATAAAAAAAAAAAAATAGATTTTTCACTATAAATGAAATGTTTACACAAAAAAAGTTTAATTTTCTAAAAAAAAAAAAAAGTGAAACTATTGATTAGGGGATGTCCGAGTAGCCAGGGGTTGACTTCGGTGTTAGTTATCAGGAAGCGAATCTATTGATTTTCTATTTATAATTTTTTGTTTCGGCTCGTAATTATGAAACACACGTGTCGATGCAAATTTCCACTTTCAATACGATTTTTTCCCTAATGTCTCCAATCGATGTTTGCCATTATAATCCTCGTGGCAATTATAATTTTGTCGATTTCTTTACCATAATAGAATGTGGACAGAAATATGATATTATAAATTTTGTTCCTTTTTTGATTTTTTGAGTGAAGCATATTTTCGCATACAAATAATGACGTACACTTAAAAAATTTCGAGATACAGATGTATCGATATGTTCGAAAAACATCGTTAGGCTTATCTCGGTACTTTTTCCATATTAGATGGAGGTGTGTTCGTTCTTGATCAGCATCAAAAACTAATTCGATCTACACGTGCACGTCCGTGTGTCTATTATGTTTGGGTTACGTATTCATCATCTTTAAAAATAGTGCATTTTTTGACCTAGAAAATTTTATTTTACATATTGCTTCGGTTTTTGTTGCACTGTAAGCATGCGGACTTAGCGAATTTTCCCGATTTTGGTTCTATTAACACTTTTGCCAAATTTGAAATCGAACTTTTGCGGTCAGGATAATGCTATACACACACAAAGACATATTTAGAGCCTACGGTTCATGGAGCTTATATCTGGGAGTTTTAAATAACTTAGGTGGGTATCAAAAAATTAAAAAAGATATTTGAACGTATCTTGCAGCCTTATCTCCGATTCCTAATTCGAATTTTTACGCTGTACAAGAATTAATTCTATGATCTTTCGCATGAGAGACTCGGATGTTATATCCATTATCCATTCTTACAACCATGACTGTATCATACAAATCTAATAAAACGTTATGGTGTATTTAAAATTTCTTTTAAAATATTTTTTCAAGTGTAGTCATACAACACCCTGAAGAACTAAATTTTATCCAAGCGATAAAATTTTTTTTTACGTTAGCGACCTCTGTCTTGAAAGTTCACTTCACATTTAAACATTTACAAAAATTTCCACAAAGGGAAACGTGACATACAAGCGTATGTAAATATATTAATGGGCATCACAAAACGAAAACAACAACAAAAACGGAGTGTTTTAATATTGATTTCCCAAATTTTTACTATTTTTCGTTTTTATTTGATTTTATTTTTTGCTCAATATCGAATTTATTGCAATTTTTCTAATAGTTTCAATTTAATCCTGCAATTTTTATTGTCATGCATTTGGTTCGCGTTGATATTTTGCATTAAACAGTTGCAAAAATTCCGCATAGAAACCTTATTTACACACACATACTCTATCGAACATCCTGTGGTTAATGTTTTATTGAGTGACCTACATGCATGTGTACAGAGGGGTGGTGTACCTGATTCAGTTTCTTTGCATTTTGTGGCATTTTTTCTCCTTCCTTGATATATGCATACCCCTCAAATATATTATTTGCATGTCCAAAATGTGTAACAAAACCGTTTTTCATAAATTTACGACATTGTAGTATGGTGGCCTGAGCTTGCGAGATTCGTGTGGAATACGAACTTTAAAAAAAGATGTGCTTGTGTGGAATGGAAAATAACGTTAGAGAGAAATAATGTTACACTATAATAAATGATGTTTTTATCCTTACCAAAAAATGTTCGTTGACATATTTTGTAGATTTTTCATATATATTTTTATAACAGAAATGCACCCTTATGTTTTACTACATACGTATTGTGCGGTATAAAATATATATTTTGCTGTCACCAGCAGTTTTGGGATGAAAATAATTTATGGAGATATTTTATAAATAAAATGTTTTTCTTATTGTATTCAATATCGACTGGGGACTATATTCATAAAATGATACATCAAATTTTGTAAAAATGCAAATTTTTTCTCTTAAGAAACGTCGATGCTCCAAAGGAAAGTTGGACATTGTGCCGATTTTTCAAGAAATCCAATTTAAAACGCACTTTTTCCCACTTTCAATTTGTATGTTTATACCCAACATCAGAATGATGTGCGGATATTGTTTTTGTTCAGACATTTGCAAATACCAGAAGGGGGCGAAGCAGGTCCCCAAAAATTTATATATTCTTGATTAGCATTAGCAATAGAAAAGTTACTTTCCTCAATCTGTTTGGCCGTATGTCCGTGTGAATAATACACTTTTTTGTAGACGTTCTCGAAGTCGCAAAAATTGAGATATTGAGCTGAAATTTGATTCCTGTTGAAAATGGGTAAAATCCATATTTTACAAAGCTTGAGAGATACAGAAAAAATATTTTAATAATTAATTATTTATATATTTGGAAAAGTTACATTAACCATGCCTGTCTAAAATGAACTTATTATGGATGTTAGTAAATTTTATAGGTTTCGTTAGAATATTTCGCGCAGATTGCCCCCTATAAAAATGCAATTTACATTAAGAAATTTAGATATTATTTCCTAACTATTTGGAAGGGGTTATTAATGATGGATATCCTAGATTTGGCACACGCCCAATATAGCCACACTTTACTTGTTTTCATTTAAAAGTCGAATCTATTAATATGAAGCCTCAAGTCCTCCTTTTTGACTTCGAACAACTTTTTAAAAATAAAGAATTTTTAAAAAAAGAAAAATAATAATATATACACAATTTTAAGGTTAAGTAATACAGGTGAAGAGAGTTTCAGTGCATATAGCGCTTTGGCGGAACTACCTATCAAAAAGGTGTATAATAAAAAATGCGAAATTAAATTATGTTAAAGCTTATGGAGCGATGTAATTTTTAGAACGCTATGCACCACAAAGTGGTTAATTTTTCGTGATCTGCTACTTTTTCTTGTTTGACATGAAATTGTGCGATACCAAGTGTTTATCGAGATTAATTGCAACGAATTTTTCATTATTAGTTTTCGCTACATTTTACAGTGCTGTTGCTTCGTCTAACTTTCGGTATTGTGCATCATAATTCATACCGAAACTTCGACGAAATGTTGTAGAGAAAGCGTTTCGAAATTAAAGATGACGGCGACGGCGTTTTATACATATAATAAGACTGAATGTCTACTTTATTTTTCCCTCCGAAAAAGCGAGAACCCGGAACCTAAATTTATTTTTTTAAAAGTTCATTATTAGTCGTTTCGCTTCGTTCCTGTTTCTTTTTTATTTATTTATTTAATTTGATTTAAACTTTTAACTAAAAGAGCCCAAAATCAAAATCAAATGAAAATGTTGATGTAATCTTAAAATTTAGTTAATAAGCTTAACTAATATAAATGTTTTACTATTACTTTCATTGCCAATTTTTAATCTTTATTAACGAACATATTAATTAAAAAAAAAGGAAAAAGAAAAACATTTCTAAGTACCTTTAATAAGAGCATTAAGTCAAAATGGATCCAATCGAACATAAGAATATATTGTCACACTATCTATCTATCTCTAACGCTGGCTATTCAAGTCTCTTCAATCGGCATTTTAATCAAAATTAGTTGTAAGTAGAAATCCTGAATTCGGCAAAATCAAAATTACATTATAAACAAAGTGAGAAGAACCTAACTGAAGCGTTTAAGGACCTTTCCCAAAAAGTCAAATACTAGGTTTTTTTTATTTCATGGGATAGTCCTTTGATGCTGTTTTTTATTAATGGAGCGAAAAATCAAAATTATACATTCAAAATGGAACTTATTTTATACCCAATTAAACCAATATATACACACATACTTATACATTTGTTATGATTAAAGAAGAAAAAATTTACAACATAATTTTTTAAATGCAAGAACATAAATACATGGAAATATATATATATTAAAATGAGACAAAAAAATAAACAGAAGAAATAATTCATAAGCATTAAGAAGAAAACAAAACCAAATTATAAGTGGCACATGGCAACACGTATAATTTATAAGGATAAGTTCACAAAATTACATTCTATACATACATTGCATAAATATATATACATACACATATATAACCATTAAACTAAATAAAAAACAACTAATTTCAGAAGAAAAAAAACAATAAAATTGCGATTAAATGAAACTTATTCAGCTACAATGAGGTGAGTAGGCCTGAAAGTGTTCATCTTTCTTATGTCAAAGGCAGGCAGATCGCAGAAAATGGCCCACAGAGATTATATATTATAAAAGCGATTTATGTGACATATGCAGCCAGTGAATCTATTATCATAAGTGTACGATAAATATTGTGTAATTAGATGTTTTATGCTCATATACACATGTCTATGTTGGGCATTATCCAGGGTTTGTTCTATTGAAAGCACACACATGAGATATCATTAATAGCATTTTGTTTTAGATTATAAAACAATATCAAGTTCAATATCTTAAGTTGTCTTCAGCTTCCATAAATGGTATATAATTAGTGGCCAATATATGTGCACTTGTGAATGTGATGTTTAGATTTAGATTTTTTAAGAGCATAGACGGGGAAGAACTTTCTCAAGCGTGGTCACTCAAAGTTCACCATTCTTCTTCACAAGAGGGAAAATAAGATTTCAATTCACAAGATAACGTTTTTTCCAACTCAATTCTTGCAAAACGCGATTCCCTAATATTTTAAATTAAATGATTAAGTATTCTTATATTATCTTAATAGAAGTTTCTTTGAAATTGTAACGTTTGTTGTTTCAAAATAAATCAAAATTGATTGATAACAAACGAAATGAATTGTGATACTGCAACGGCCATATTTGTTGTTTGAGAAATGGCCATTTTTTTTAGCCTTTTTTTTAAATACATTTTTCAAACCAACTTTACCGCAGAAATGACATTCGTGTGTAGTTAGTAGCTAGCTAGATTTATATATCAGGTAAAAGAATTTTCTTCTTTTGCGGGTGTTACCATATGGACGTAAATACTTTCACCAACCATAATGAGCTAAACTGACAAATGCTAACTAATTTCAATCATGTAGCTTAGATATTGGTGCATGTCGCCTCTGTTTGCTTCTTTCAAAAGAAGTAGAATCTTGATTTTTTGTACAGACCCTCATTTAGAGCAAAGAATAGTTGTTGTGACGAAATCGACGCACATCAACGCGAGCTGTCTGACTCTAGTATGAACGTTTCAAGAAAATTCGTAAATTTTAGGCATGACCCTTTTTGAGATATATGTTACTAAGACAGTTAAACTCTAAATATGCTCTAAATATAGGTTTTCGTATATTATGGGCCTGTCTATTATTCGATCATACACATATTTAACATATGCCCATGGACAAAATTTGCCTTGCCTTGAACTGAGAATATCTATAGCAAATATCAGTTGAATATTTCAACTTTCGGCGGCGAACGCACAGTCACTTTTTATATGATATTGATCAAGAATATAAATACACAAAGGCCCTGAAAATTCTAAACGAAATAATGTTGATGATGACTCGGGGTAATTGAAATGTATGAAACATAAATGATTTCTTCCGCGCCAAATATTTTGTTATTAGAAAATGAAGCCCTAAGTTGTGTTTCACATATTTTTATTTTCCAGCAATTTAAATCCACAAAAAATAATTATAATTAATTAATTAAAATGTTACATTTTTCGCAGACTAAATTCTATGATTTTGCACACGCAGCAAATTGTTTCATTCTTTCCTCAATCTCTGGTCGATAATTTCGTATAATACCTTCAATGGCCCAGGCATTACCATACGAGAAGCCACAATAGGTTTGACCGGCTGAATATTCAGCTATTTTCCAAATCCAGTCAATATCTTCAGGTTGAGCGTCACCTTTAATAAAACGGTGCAAATATTGATCAAACCATTGGGAAGCATTTCGACACTGCGTGCACTGATGACATGATTCAATTTTAAAGAAGTGCAAAATGGGAACCATTGCTTGTAAAATATCAGTGCCCTTTTTAATCACTATAATACCACCGGTGCCCATATTAGAATGAACATTCTGAAGAGATTCAAAATCTAAAATCAAGTCATCACAATATTTGGCTGGTACAATGGGAGAGGAAGCGCCTCCCGGAATAACAGCTGAAAGATTGTCCCAACCGCCTATGACACCACCACCATGGCACTCGATCAAATAACGCAATGGTACAGCAAGTTGTTCCTCCACCAAACATGGCGTATTAACGTGACCAGAAATTGAAAACAGTTTGGTTCCAGTTTCATCGGGTCCATTGCCTAAACACGCGTACCATTCGCCACCTCTTCGGCAAATTGTAGGCACAAAAGCTACAGTTTCTGTATTTAGCACCAGCGTAGGCTTTTCAAAAAGACCCTTTTCCGATGGGTAAGGTGGCTTTTTATGCGGTCTACCTATTTCACCCATTAAACAATTAATTAGAGCAGTCTCTTCACCGCAAACATAATGTCCGGCACCTCGTTGGATGAACATATCGAAACTAAAGTTAGTCCCACAAGCTTTTGACCCTAAGATACCACTTTCGTATGCCTCCGTTACAGCCATTTGCATAATGCAGGCTTCATTATAAAATTCAGCACGTATAAACATGAAACAAACATGCACTTTCAGCAAGCGACTTAAGATAAGGGCACCCTCAATAATTTTGTGCGGCTCATGCCGCATTAGTTCGCGATCTTTACAAGTTCCTGGTTCACCTTCAGCACCATTCACTACCAAATATCTAGGGCCTGGTGTCTTATTTTTCATCATAAATTCTAACTTTTTAAATAGTAAGAAGCCAGCTCCGCCCCGACCTCGAATTCGCGATGTTTTTAATTCATTTAGTATCCATTTGGGACCTCTTTTCAGAATCATATCTATTTTAAAGTAGTCACCACGGCATACAGCTTCTTTCAAATGCCAATCATAACGGCCATAAAGATTTGTAAAAACTCGATCTTTATCTTCTAAAGGCTTAAAATCGGAAATTGAATATTTTCGTAAATTCAGCGGATTTCGAAAAGATACACCCCGCTTACAGAGCAAATGAACAAATTGAACATTTAACATTTTTATTCGGTAATTGAATAAAATAAATGAAGTAAGAGGAAAATATTTGAATAATTAAAATTGATAAAAAATTTATTGTTTCGTAGGCTGCTATTACTCTAGGAAAAATGAAATATTATAGGAATTATATTTAATTCAGTAATTATAGGATTAGGGTCATATGTAATGGTAGAACAAAGGTTTTATTATTGTCATTATTAGCAACGGTCATAACGGTTTCGATAGAAGTGGTTCAACAGTTTTTCGTGTAGTTTAAGCGCTAAGGACTAGGGACAAAGGAAAAAATCTATAATATTATATAGATGAAGTATATTATCTCGGAAAAAAAGCCGCAATTGTCATGGGATTTGGTCTCGTGATTAATTAGTTTAGATCAATAATTTTCATATTCAAATATACTTATAAATACATTTCAATCCAAAACTGACCCTTTCCTGACCCATTTTTCGCTTCCAACTCAAGTTCTTCTCATAAAACGTTTGAAACGATGATGACATTCGAAGTGTTTGTCCCAAATAGCTAATGAATAATATGGCAATGCTACTCTACTTCATTTCATAATTTCTAAGAATTTTCCTTGGGTGTACTTGCTGTAAGCAAACTGTCTATTCAATTATACATTTAGAATTTGATACATTGACAATCTTTTTTCTTTTGGGCTACTACCAAAATGCTATTAAAAGAAAGCGCAAGAATGCACACAAAGAAAAATTTAAGGGTAAACATAATGTTTAATAAAGAAAAAATAATTGTTGCTTTTATAAATTAAAACAAAAATAGCAAAAGAAAATTGCCAAATTTCTTAAAAAGAATTTTAAAAAAAGGTGAAGAAATAAAATTGTTTTAGAAAAAGAGATTAAAATGAGTTTTTCCTTAAAAATTGCTGCAGCATTGTGGCGGGGAAAGCAAAGAAGGATTTGTTTTTATTCATTGTATATAAAGAAAGTGTGAATGTATCAAGGCTGCTTAAAATACATGTGCTTTTATATAAAAGCATATATATGTGTACATAACAAAAATATGGATGCATCGAGCAGTGATGCTTGCAATATAAACCTGGCACCTTGCCGCAAGTTTGGTAAGTATTTTCCAAAGCACGCTTTTTAATGCAATTGGTAAAAATCAATGTTTCTTTTACTAATGATTCAAAGCGAATTTCACGTCATGTAAAATAATAGTTCAATCTGGGTATGATCTTGAGGTAATTATTTTTTACTCATAAAGCACAACTTTGCAAAGAATTTTGCCTAAGAAGCCAATTTCAAGCATATGTCCGTCTGTCTTAGCCTTATTATTCGCATACATAAATCTTTTAATAGATTAAATTTACTCAGAGAGAAAGAAATTTACAATTTTAAATTATTAAAATTAATAGCTCTCGGTTTTGCGCTTTTTGCGATTATTCATTGAAAGCGCCTTAACTATTTCACGTAAATTGAATACGAATTGAATACGAATTCTTGATTAAAAGCTGAAACCCCGTCTTTATAGTGATGAGTATTTCCCCAATAACCGCTACAAAAATATTTATATAGATTAAGTTTGACTCATTGTCATCAATATTACTGGCCGATTACAATCTATTTAGGTTTTTGGCGTATGTCGTAGTGTTAGGTTAGTGCGTAGTCGTCTGCACATCTTCTCCAGTTTTGTACACTAAGTGTTTGTTTTCTAGAGGAAAACTACATCTGTACATAATATCTTTTGGAAAAAAAGAAGTTCCTTACGGAGTTCTTCTTTATTTTATAATTAGTACAGCCATGCCCAATTGTCCTATTAGAAAGTGATTAAATAAGAGCTGTATATAGATAATTTCTCTTAATAAATAGATTATGTCCGCAGACACATATTCGGGTTGGAACCCCATGATGTCCGTATCAAAATTATATCATTCACACAAAGAGAGACATTTTTCTTCTTTGTAAAAAATTACTCCTCCAAGCCATAAATTACACCTAACTATTAATTTTTGTGGGCGTAAATGTTTGTTTTTTTTTTTGTAAATTTTCTTCGCCCTTCAAATTCAATAAATGGTTATTCCATAAAGTGTTGATTGTGTTCAAACTTCTTCTGAGTACTACTTTAAGTTGTACTTGAAAGTTAATTATGTACGAGTATTACTTCCATACCTGAGACCTGTAGACCTGAAATTTGGTACAAGTTATACCTATGCATCTGGATAAACTGGTCCAAAGGCCTTCCTACAATTGTACAAAACGTATAGTTTTTACGGGTTTTCCCTCATTATAGACATTGTAGATAAAATGTTTCCAGATTTTGTTATATATTTCACAAAATTCACATTTACCACGCCCATCTATTTGGAGGTAAATATGTTTCAGATATTTATTTAGAATATATGTTGTATGCCACTATGAATATCTAAAATTTAGAATGAGTATTCCTCCTTTATGTCTGGAACAAACTTATGAAAATGGGTGTGGTTGCACGTAGTAGTTAAAAACTTCAATTACGTTGTAGTTACGTTGTTATAATACGGTTCAAAGACGTGTGCGTAACCGTTTTTAATAGGTTTGTACGCTTGATTGTGTTTTTGGATAAAAATAGGCGCCGAAATGAGCGCGCCTAATTAATAAGTCTGATTGTCACATTCTTTTCTTTTCTCAGAGCTTCTCTTCGCGTATAAAATTAAATTATGAAAATGTATAAAATGACCTTAAATGGGCATGTCTATTTACAATGTACTCATTGCGCATTTTAAAAGTGAAAATTTAAACTTTTTCAAAGTGATTGTATAAGAATTCTCTACTTGGGAAAAAAATACTTATATTGCCACGCCCAAAAAATAATTATACAATACACATGTTTATTTAAATAAATTTGAGGTATTTTTTTGTGGGTATCCTAGATTTGGCATTCGCCTAAAAGGGTCTTCTTCCGATGTTTCGATTTGATAACCTTCTATTTTATATATAATTTATACTCCTACACACTCACAGAAAGACGCACATAACAGACACATCGGATAAGTATTTGATACTGACTCAGACTATATAGATGATGTGGGGTCTTCGACGCTTCCTTCTGGGCGGTGCAAACGTTTTTAAAGGTGGTACATACCCCTTTATAAAGGCATAAGGTAAAGTTTTTCTCTAATATTATATTATGTATATGTAAGTTCCAATCTATGTTTGAACATTGCCCCTCTCTCCTTGAACCCGGCCAGCTCCAGATATATTCATACTAGCGTCTTCTAAAAACTTCTAAAAACATCCCCTTCCTCGTACGCTTTTACTTTCTCTTTTTGTTCAATGCTAATCAAATATTTTCAGACAGCTGTGTTAAGAGGATTATTAACAGAATATAGAATAATTTTTTTTTCTTTTTACATCAGAACAATTATAAAAAAGTGACATTTTTCCCGGAGAAACGTGCAAAAAAAAAGTAAATAAAATTTTTAAAAATTCACTAAGAGGAAAATAAATTGCAAACATTGTATCGGTTGATTTATCGTAACGTAATTGAACTAGAGATCATCCCAAATAACATGGATCGCGTGTGCATGTGACCCATAACTGAGAATTTAAAACTAAGGCGGCACGAGCTAGACTGTGTTATTGTTGTTGTTGTTGGTTCTGTTGCTATTGATGTTGTTAGTTAGGGTCAGAAACGGCTGTTAATGGGTTCACAACCCCTTTAATGTCGTCGCCTGCAAAGCTGACATTGTCTCGTTTTCTGCATTTTGGGTGGAATCCTTATAAAATTTAATTCCCATTTTTTCGTTGTTGTTTTTTTTCTGAAAGAAGAAAAAAACTGTAATTAATAAATGCGATTTTTTCACTTAAACGGTTTTTATTATTATTATATATATATTTTTTACAATAACTGTATTTCTGTGCGTAATGTTTACAAAGAGTGGAATAGCGCAACGAATCATTTTTTTGATTGTTAGATGTGAGCACAAAAAGCTTAAGGATTACGATCCCAATTTTAAGGGTTTACAAAATTTTTTTGGTGTTTTTCTCTTTTTTTTTTGATATTTTTTTCTATTAATTATTTATGTAGCGAAAGAGAAATGTCAAAGAAAAGTTTGAAAAATGAAAAATGGATAATTTTGAAAACAATAACGCGGCCAAAGAAGAAGCTCAAACAATAAAGAGATAGTAGCAGTGGTGTGATTATGTTTGTGTGTGTATGATTTTGTTCAAACATATCGGAAATGTATGAATTTTCAATTTTTCATTACGGTTTTCTACGCTTTGCTTTAGAGATCAGCAGCAAGGTGTTGCGCATTAGAATTTTTGTCCCCTTTTCAGGGTGTTTGCTTGCTTGCTTGCTTGTATAGAAGTGTGAACGAAGTGTGTGTGACATTAAAGGGTTGATGATCTGGTGTTGGTTTAGATCCTTTGTTTGCCCTTTAACCGTTTGTTGGCAAATGGTAATCGGAAACCCTTCGAGCATACATTTATTATTGAATGGAATGATTTGTTGCGTTGTTACGCATTTCATTTATTTGCTCAACTGCAAAATATCGATGCACCTACTCCAGATTGAAAACCTTTCCTTTTTTTGTTAATTTCATTTTTGAAAATTTTGGGTTGATTTTCCTTATATTTTCATTTAAAATGAAAAATGTTTTCTTTTTTCTTTTCTTTCTCTCTTTGGGTTGCCTTACATGTGATCTCTGGGTTAGGTAAAAGGGTTAAAGCATGACAAACTGTCTGAATTGACGCATGTACAATATAAAGCGTTATAACCTCTACATTGCTGATGAGGGTATTTTACATTGTGCAAAACTCAGAAGGAGACGTCAAGACCCTACAAAGTATATATTCTCTTGATCAGCATCTAAAACTGAGTCCATTTAGACGTAAATGTCCGTGTGTCCGTTTGCTGTTGGCATTCTCACGACGTACATCTTGAGATATTAAGCTGAAATTTTGTACAGACACTTTTAGTTTTTGCTGGAAGATCGCAATTTAAAATTGGCAAAATCGGGCGAGAGCCACGCCCACAATCGACAAAAATCCAAGTATTTGCCACAAAAGTTGAACTATAAACTGTATGTACATCTATAAATATTAGCTTCATCGATATGCCAAAAATGGGTCCATTCGGATTACAGACACGCTGCCACAAAAGTTGACCTAGGAATTTGAAATTTGCTATGCGTATACATAATTATCCCATCTACTGATGTGCCAAAAATGGGCATGGTCGATTAATAGACACGCCCACAATTTATAAAAAACCATATTCAACGTAAAACTAGATTTGCAAGCTGATACGTAATACGTACACTACTAGAGGGCGCAATATATATATTTGCCACGCCCACCGTTGTGGATGTGGAGGGTATTTAGGATTTGGCCTAAGCCAAATTTACTTTTCTTTCTTGTTTTAATATAAATCCCGAATAGCTGGTCCAATTTCTACCACACATATAGCGTTTGAACGTGCAAGCAAAGTGCTAATTTCGCTTTTCTTTGAAGTTGGAATTTATTATATTCGAATCAAAATATTTATTCTAGCTCAGCATGTTGAACTTTTTAAAATTGTGGGCTAGGCCGTGGACCGATTTTACTTATTTGAAATATTTACGTTTTTCGTAAACATGAATGCAGTACCAGCGTGTTTTTAATATGATTTTGTCCAATTGCATGGAAGGGTCAGCGCAATGTCTCAATTTAGCGGCTGTTAGTGTTCCAATAAAAATGCGTACAAATTCACTTACTTGCAAATGTTTGAATAAAATATATAAAAATTATGTTCTTCAACTTCAAACCCGTTTCCCAGAGAACGCATTTTTTTTTTTTTTGGAAACACTTCTATAGTATATAGACATATCAACTAGCAATTAAAATTCTGCGTTAAATAAATTTGTTTGTAAAATGTCAATCATCCATCCCGTCCATTTTTTTGACACATTGATGGATGATTGCTAATTATACATAAGTGCACTGAACTTTATCTTCATACTAGAAGAGAGATGTAATTTGGGTAATTTGTGGGCGCGTCACAAAGATGGATGTTGCAGAATGAATGAATTGAATGTTTGTGCAATATCTCAAAATTGACGACAACAGACGCAGACAAGGACATGCAATTCTTTCTGATTGTTTCAAATGAAATGATTAACTTAATGTACTCGTCATCTTATGTTGAGGATCTGAATTTATAAAAATGTTACCATATATAGAATTTCAATGGATTAATAATATGTGAGTCACGCAGTTGCATACTTAAATCAAACGGTATAATGAGAGGGCAACATGAAAGGTTTTATGTGTAATTAACATTGCTGGCAATGCTGTTTAGTGTTGATAGGGTTACCGGGACTTTTTTACCTTTTTTACCTTTTCATGGACACAAACCTTCTCAATATAACTAAATTTCGTGTGCTTTGTAATATTTTAAATATTTTTAAAGACAAATGGAAACGATGGCCTGCATAAAATTTAATGAAACAAACTAAAGTTTGACGGGCGACACCCTGTTTTAATAATAAAAAAAATTTTTCCCCAAAGAATTTTTTTTAATACTTTTCTTCAACAGAAGAATAAAAGCTGGACCGACGCATTTTTCTAATTGTCATTTATATTTTCAATCATAAATATAGATTGCAAAGCATCCGCATTAACTTGACATGCACGCACAAGTACAAGAAGAAGCACAAGTAGTGCAGCGTTTTAATATGTAAAATGTTTGTGTGTACGTTCGCGTACAAATCACTTGCCATACAAATGTTACAAGTAGTTTACGGTATTTATTGCATATGTGCAACTCTTTAAATTTTTCTTATATACATGTGAACACATACTCATGCACGAGTGTGTGTGGGTATATATAAACGGCTTCCTTGAATGTGTGCATACTTAGCGTATAAGCAACAAGTACTCCTTGTTTGATGCGTTGATGCTTTTGTATCAATGAATGTGTAGCAATGAATGAACCGAATTGAACTCAAAACCACAGCCATGCGTATATACGAACGCATACGAGTATATATAGATGTGCATACATCAAGACGTGGTCCAAGTGTAGGCTGGTATGAGATGAATGGAAGATGAGTATCAGCAGCAGCAGCAGCAGCAATAATAACAAATGCCCACTAATGAATAACCAATTCAATGTACTTTATTTAGGTTCATCTTCGTTGGCATCTATAGCGCGCACTCGTATGTGCATGTAAGTACTTATGCGCTAAAAAAATCTGCTTAGGGATTTTAGGAATAATGTGATAATATGGGTTCCGAAAATCAGTTGTTTTTGTTTCTCTATTGCAACCATATGTAGATTCGTTTCGGTTGTTATCATATATCAGACTTTTGCTTCAAATGCTATCCATCTGTAATTGATGAGTGAACATTTTACAAAATTTCACTTTTTCACTTTTAAAGACATACAGCGAGAATGACAATAAAACGTATTTTACTGCTGTTGTGGCAAATTTTGAACATTTTGAGTGAAAATCCGTACAACCTCAGCAGGTATGCTGTGTATTATTGTACATATGGCCCTGTAGAGGTAACATTAACAGAAATAGAATAAATAGAAAAAAATGTACCTAAAATAAAAAACCATCACAACAAGAGAAAAGCAATCAAAACATTGAGCAAAAGAGGGCGCGAGGGGGCATACTAAGTTTGTCATGCCTTTTGCTACACCCACAAGGAGGCATCAGAGACCCTACAAAATAAACATATTTTAGGTTGGCATCAAAATCGCACATGTCCATTCCTGTGCAGGTGTGTGTCACACACAGTTGCAGTTGGCACTCTTGTAAATTTTGAGACATGAGCTGAAATTTCATACAAATAGTTTTAGAATCTAAACGTAGGATGCTAATTAAGTTGTGTAAAATCATTTGAGAGCCACGCCTACAATCGAAAATTTGTCTATCGGCCAAAAACAAAATTAGGCTTAGTTGGAGTAAGGGACACACCCGATTTCATAGAAACGCATGATACAATTGATACATAATTCATACATTTCTAGAACGTGTAACCAGGAATCTGGCACGCCCTTAGTTTCCACAAGATTTACAGTGTGTTAAAATTTGACCTAAGCCAAATTTAGTCTTTTACTTGCATATGAAAAATGTTTTCAAATCTTTGAAGGACTTATTGTTCGCTGACCCAATCACTTCAGTTGTTTATAGGAAGCCGACTTAGAAAGTAAGCAAAATTATAAATCATGGGAAATCTTTTAAATGATCACCATTGAAAATTAAGTTATACCGCAGCGTCTGTTTATTATACATACTTGGGCAAAAGAAACAAAAATTAATGGTTAAAAATAAAATAAAAATTTCCAACAATTTAAAAAAATTATCTGGTCCAAAATTGTTAAATTGTTATACCCATCATCAGAATGATGTTTGGGTATATTGTTTTTGTTCAGTTGTTTGTAAGTACCAGAAGGGGGCGAGCCACACCCTTAAAAGTATATATATTCTTGATCAGCATCAATAGAAAAGTTCATTTAGGCAATCTGTCCGCCTGTGTAAGGGTGTGAATAATACCTTTTTTGTTGGAACTCTCGCAGTCACAAAAATTGAGATATCGAGCTGAAACTTGTTACAGGTAATCTACGAGTTTTTCTACGGTTCCCTATTGCAATTCGGCAAAATTGGGTAAAGGATGCGCCCACAATAGGGAACTAAACCTCGCCCCCGGAGCTTTCAGCACTCTCACAGTCGCAATATATTGAGATATTGAGCTGAAATTTGGTTCCTGTTGAAAACGGGTAAAATCCGACCATGGACTTTCTTACAATTTTACAAAACGTATAGTTTTTAGGCTTTTTCCTTTTTTACATATTTTACAAAGCTTGAGAGATACAGAAAAAATATTTTAATAATTAATTATTTATATATTTGGAAAAGTTACATTAACCATGCCTGTCTAAAATGAACTTATTATGGATGTTAGTAAATTTTATAGGTTTCGTTAGAATATTTCGCGCAGACTGCCCCCTATGAAAATACAATTTACATTAAGAAATTTCGATATTATTTCCTAACTATTTGAAGGAGGTATCCTAGATTTGGCACACGCCTAATATAGCTCCGTTTTACTTGTTTATATTCTTAAGTAATCTTTATAAAAGTGAACATAAGCTAGTTGATCAAGTCGGACCGTTTATCCCACTACCCCACTTTGGTCCAATTGAACAGCTTTTTAAGAAACAATACTAAAAATGGTGGGATAAGCCCTTGTGCCAAGTTTCATTGAAATGTTTAAAAAAATGCGACTTCTGGCTGGTACACATATCTGCATTGGACACCGCATGGACAGACGGACATGATTAAATCGAATCAGAAAGTAATTCTGAAGAAGATATTTTGAAAAAGAACTATACATTTGCACATTGTAACTTAAAGTTCTTGTGCATAGCAAATTTATAATTATTTTTGTCCGTAGGTCCGCGAAAAGAACAATGAGGCTTGGAGGCAAAATATAGAGTTTATCGATTATTATTAAGCTCGCTTATAATTTATAAGCATTTACGAGTTAAGAAAATTCGCTATTAAGGACTTTTACTCTCCCGCTCTTATTGTTTTATTTTTACTATTCTTATTAACGAATTTCTTGGAGTGTGCTTAAAGAGGAGTGAATGTATTTATTTAGTCTCGGTATATAAATGTGTGCATATATGTTTACATATATACCATATACGGTGCATAGCCGATGTTGATGACGACGACGACAACCATAACGACGATGAGAGTAAATGAGTGTGACCCAAATATTTAAAATCGTCTTAAAGATAAGCGGAAGCATACAACGCCACAACAATAATAAGAAAATTTCATTTCGTTTGTGTAGAATTGTACAAGTAAGTACTCAAGTATAAATATATGAACTGTACGCAATAACGGCAATAACGCTACCACAATGTATGTGTGTATGTACATATAGCATGTACAACAATAATAAACAACAACGAAAAGTAATTGCGGTCTTTTTTATTTTCACAACAATTTTATTAAGAACATTTTTTACACACACACACACGCGGGCAAGCAAGCAAACAAACAAACAATTTCAATATACCAAATTTATTGTACATTGTGTGTGATATATAAGGTATGCGAGTGGTTTTTTATGTTTCGGAATTATACACACTTATCTATGTAGGTATGTACATACTGTTGAATTTACATACACGCCAGCAACTAAGCAAATATATATAAATGCTTATGAATATGTAGGCATTCAGTTAAACATAAATATGATTTTATAAACGGAAATGAGTTAGTTGAACTTCCGTTTTGTGTTTCTTATGATTTGTTGATTTTTTCCTTTTTTTTGCATGATTTGCTCAACTCAAGTGCTTACACGTCTGGGCATTTATAACATACAAGACTATAAATATATTTACGCAATAAATGCGGGTTTATGAGGTTTTCAAATTATGAAACGTATACAATACGTTGAAGGCGTTGTGTTGAGTGGCTAATATACCTTTGATTGCCTTCAATTCTACGTCAAATGGTTTACATGCACGCAGCCATATATGTGTATATGTGTATATTTCACAAATATAGTGTAGGCAACGTTGAAGCACTTTATGACGGATATAGGCCATTTGTTTATTATAAGTTGACTTGATTGTTTGTGCGTGTGTGTCCACTTACATTTATATTTTCAAGCAAGTCAATGCTTCGTTTGTTTATCTAATTTCTTATCAAACTTTATATGATAACGTTGTTCTTACATACACACAAACGCTTCACATAAGATGGGAGGTATACTAAGTTGGTTTTTCCATATACAACATTCACAAGGACGCAATTCTATATTCCATATACTTCGGATGAGCACAATAATTTGAATCAATCTAGCCATCTTAACAGTCGGATAACCTTGGGATGTGGAACTAAAAAGTTTGTGTATGGAAGTTTTTGTTCAAATTGTTACATGAGACGCCCACAACCAGGCCACAACCATGCCACGCCCATCATGTACAAAAAACTTTATCTGGCTCAGAATTCGACTTGATACATAATACGTATTCGCTTATGGGTCGTAATTAGGTACCTGACACGCCCATGGTTTTTATTTAGATCTGAGGGGTTTTAAGATTTGCTCTAAGCCAAGTTTCGGTTATATAATATTCTCGCATACACCGACAACCGCAATGGTTACTAAATAATTGATAAAAAAGACAACTTTCACTTATTGATCAATTTTCAATTTGATAGAATAAAAAAAAGAATATATCAAGACGTTGATCACTTTTATAAGTTTTCTATTGAAATATGACTGTAACTAGAGCTTTCTAAAAGTTTACAATTTTCAATTCAATTTCTTTCATTGACGTACCTACGTCCTCAAAATACTATTTCACATATATTCTTTCGGGTGAGAAATCTTCATTGATACCGGCAAGTATGCCATTATCGTATGAACAAATTGATTAACTCCATAAAACAAAAAGTTGAGAAATGCGATGAAATAATGTACATTGTTTTTTTAAATCCCCTTTGTAATGCAAATTCAAATATATTTTGTAGAATGCATAAATACGGATATAGCTTTCATCTAACGGTATATAAAATGAATAAGAAAAAATAGTCACAAAATAATCGTCAGTATTGTTAAAATTTAAATTAAAACGTTGCATGTTTCTACTACTCTGTTATACATAAATTGTGGGCGTGGCATATATGTTATACATTACCTCGGATTACAGTCGGATTGTACAATCAAGGCGTGTTTTTTTGTAAGTTGTAGCCTGTTATTCGATCCCGTTTAGAACATCGGTAGATCAAATTATTAAAAGAAATTTTCCAATTTTCTCATTTTATTATAGTAATTGCGAGAGCAGGTCCTTTAAGCGATTTTCTCCAATTTAAATGGAATGACGTTTGTAGAAAGTAAAAAGGTAACTATCCCAACCATGCATGAAACACGTACATATGAATTGATTTTGACGTTGATTAAGAATGTAGATATATCCCCAATGCCTTCTATTGGATATTGCAAACCGATTGTATTATTGAAATATTTTATGTGGAAGGAAAAATGATTGCAATAATTACCATTCTTCGTATATGACTTGAGTGAAATCAAGTCCGGATCTTCAACATATGGAAATGGAAAATACTAAATGATGATTATGAAAACGGACAGCCACTAATGATTACTTGATAAACTTTAAAAAAGTATTCCTTCCTTTCTATATCGTTGTTGATTAGATCACAAAAGAAGGGCTGAAAAAACATTCAATTGCCATTCAGTTCCGGTTTATATCAATTAATCATTCAATCAAATCAATCGTAGGTAACAAAAAGTATTACAAGTAGGTACTTACGTTATGCCTACGCATACACATTTGTCTATAAATGGCGGGCGCACTTGAGTAAGTGGTTACTCGCGTTAATGTTTGGATAATAATGACGTGAATCGTATTCCATTTATTTACCATTAGAAGCCTTTCCTTCTGTGTTTTATAACAATTTATTATTTATTATTTTTCGTTTTATTTTGTTGCGTTTATTTTTTGCAAATACAAACGTCATGAGTCATACATGTATGGCGCGCAAAGTCATCCATTCATTAATAGAATAAAAATAAAAATATAGTAGAAATTGATTCATTCCCAATACACGGATATACCATATACTCGTATATTGTGTTAATGCGGAACAATGTTTGATCGCCTAATATCGAAATTATATTGCAAGAGCAAAAACACAATCATAAAAGTGAATTACGAGGAAGAAATTTTACTCATGCTTTTTTATTATTACACCTAAATGTATTGTTATTGTCTTTATTGTAATGTTTTTAGAAAAATTGTCATCATGTCAGTCCTATTCACAGCGAACGAGAGTAGTGTGAAAATGTTTTCAAACATTTTGTACACCAAAGCTTTCAAAGTAAAGCAGCTTTCCTTGCGAGCAGCAAGGATTTATTATATCCTGAACCACTGGCGGATATTTGTAGCTCCTAAATGCACATTCGGCAAATTCCACACCCACCTTCACTTATACCGATCGTTTCAGAATCAAAATATGAATCGATATAATTATGTCCGTCCATGTAATTTTGTGCACAACCTACAGATTGTATTTTTTGAAATGTTTCATTAAAATTTGGTACAAGGATACGTATTGGCCCAAAGATGAACCTTAATGAAAATGGTCCGGATCAGACCATTTTTAGAGTCTCTCCCCATATAAGATCTTATCATAATGGAAAACTTTATATGGAAAAAAATTGCAATTTTTATTATATTTTGACGAAATTTGGTGAAGAATAGTTAATTAACTTTATTAATTGGCTGTGTCAACTTTGGTCCCGATCGTACTATTTTTAGAAACCCTCCCCATATAATGATATTTCACGAAGTAATTTATATGGCAGTGTCTACAGATTCAACCAAACTAATTGTAGCATAATTTAAGGACCTAAGTGGTGTGGGGTAATATACGGTCGGGCTTGCCCGACACTCCACTGGAGTGCATTATTTCAACGTTAATTTCAGCAAAAACCTATTTTTATATCAGATAGTTCGGCCGATTGTAAGCAATTGTGAAATGTTCTTTAAAATCATCATCATCACTATCATGGCTGGCCGATTACAACCTATGTAGGTCCTTGGCCTGTCGCAGAAGAAGACGCCACGCGCTTCGATCTTTGGCGCGCCTTCTCCAGTTTTGAACACCAAGTGTTTATAGGGCATCAAGCACTTGGTCCCTTCACAGGAATTTCGGCCTGCCTTTTGCGCGACGTCCGTCCGCTTCCCTTTCGAACACCATCCCAGCTGGGGCACTTTCATCCATACGGCCGACATAACCTAGCCATCGCAGATGTTGAATCTTTATGCGACGAACTATGTCAATGCCTGCATAAAGCTCATACAGCTCAAGAAGTTCTTTAAAATAGTTTGAAATCAAATTGAATGTTTGTACTCTGTACCGCTTGTAACAAAGGATATATTAGGTGAAGAGGACAATTTTTGATGCTGATCCAAAATATATATACTATGTGAGGTCTCTGAATCCTCCTCCTGAGTTTCGTACAAGGATTGACAAACCCATTTAATGGGGAGGGAATAATAACTATATCAAACATATATGAGAACTATAGAAATTCAAGTGAACCAAATGAAATGGCGTAAATTTAACTAATTTTGAAGTACAATCAACTCTTTTTTAAATATAAATGACAATTACTGGAATTAAAGTGAAATATCTCAAGAATATATAACCATTACTGAAAAGAAATTACATGAAATGATTTTGATTAAATTTGAAGAACAATTCATTCACATTAAAGATGAAATGAATTGATCCCGAATGAAATTGAAGAAGTAGCATATAAATGTAGAAAAATCGGTAAAATAACTTCGAGAAATGCTTTAATAAGCAATGAGTCGACTTGCAACGTATTTTTCTTAAACACCCTTAAAATCGTCTATTTTGTACAATTTTTCTCTAAAAATTATGCATAATTTTTTAAGGGAAGAAACGTAGTTGAATGCTTAATAGGAAAAATTTAACCATTCCTCCCTTTTTATACAATAATTCTATTATGTCATGTTTAGTGATCATTTGCCTGTCTGTCTGTCAGTCAGTCAGACTGTCATAGTACCCTTTAATTCAAAGCAGCTGCCTGTTAGCAAAAAATTAATAAAATGCGAGTTTTGTGCGATTTTTATATTCTTTTAATTTCGATTTCTTTTAATTTATTTACCCACCACCTTATAAGTTTTGTGGAAAAGTATGTACCTACTTGCGAAAACATTTGTCTCAAATCTACGCAGATATACATGCAAAGTCTAAATAGAATCGCTGTATGGTGATTCACGACACCCTACTAAATACAGATTTCCAATTGGCAGGAGGCCCGCAAAGCATGAAACTATCGAAACCTGCGCAAAAATTGGTTCTTTAAAAGAAATTATATATATGGGGCTTAGATGAACATGGTCCACGCACTTACATAAGTTTCTAATTGGCGCCAATATTTTAACAACATAAAAATATCTAAGGCGATCTAAACCGCAAAGAGTGAAAATGATTTAGAAAAATTTATTTAATTTTTTCGCTTATACGTGTATGATATTTTTACAAAATTGGCGATTTTACTTAATAGGCACGACCACGACCATGAAGTATATTTGGATTCTTCATGAAGACAGTTCTATTCAGTCCCGTAGCATGTAATCCTAATCGAGGAATTCTAAGAAGTTATGTATGTAGTTTAAAATGTTTACAAAAGCTGTCGCAGTGGTTTGGTCAAGCTGAAACTTGCTTAATCAAAATTGCCTGGTCAAACACTATCGATTGGCATCAAAATTTCGATAAAAAAAAGTTTCCTTATCTTGGAAAAAAGTAAAAACCTTCCGATTTCTCTGAAAATAGCCACAATGAAGCCTGGTTTTAATTAAAAATATCAAGAATTGTGAATTTTTTTCAAAATGACGATCTTTTCAAAAGGCGAAAAATTTGAAAAATAAACCAATTTTTAAAAAGTTTGGAGTTTTTAAAAAAATATGAATAAAAGGTAAGTCGTCTGATTAGACGCAATCTCCTAACAATTGAACTTTATATAAAATGGAGTTATTGAGACAAGTTTCATTGGAAAATATCAAGAATTGGGGTTTTTTTCATATAACGATCTTTCGTTGTGGTTTTTCACCAAAATACTAAGTTTGAACTGTTGTAACACGGCTATGAACTTGGTGAAGAAACTTTTACACAAATCAAAAACTAAATTTTCAATTTTTGAGTGTATACAGAACTTTTCTTGTTATTGATTTATATTGAGTCGAAATGATTCATCTTTCTTTAATATTGTTTAAAAATAAGATTTTCATAATAAAAATAATTCAAGTCATATCAGAGGGGCGTCTTTGGGGGCTAATCTGGCTAATCCTTGCACCATGTTCTTCTTTCTTTAATATTCGTGAACAAAATAAAATATAACGTTGAAATCGGGCATTTTTCCCTAAGATCTGTAATTACACTGTCCGTACGTCCACTACTTTGTAATGAAGCTACTGGTCGCAATTTTGGATATTTTTTAATGAAATTTGGCACAGGGTTGTGCTTTAGGCCAAGGCCCTCTTCTTATAAGAAAAATTGTATTTAAAAAAAAGTCTTTATATGATAAAAATTCTCGTTTTTTTCAATATTCACATAACATTGGTCCAAGAATAGTTAATTAGCTTAATAATTACCCGTCTAAGTGGGTATAAGCTATTATGTAACATTTTCACTTGAACAATTTATTTGTAATCTTTTTTAAAAAATCGGCTTTTCAATCTAATGTTTAGTTAATTAATGAACACACCCCATGATTATATGTATTAAAAATAATTATAATTATTTTAATATCTCTGAACATTTATTAAACATGTTTAACAAAAAATGGTGGCAAATATTTAATATCAACTGCTTTCCAGTAATGCGTCTTACGTTGGGTGCGTGTGTACGCACTCGTACAATGCGGGAGGGGTGGAGAGGGGGGGGGGTAGCTCCATTGACTTATTGCATACCAATCTAATTTTATATTCTGGTTGTTGTATGTTGCAATAATTGTATATCGAAACATGTACAAGCATGTCTGTGTGGGTACAAAAATTGAAATTAATTCCGTCGTATGGGCTTCTTGGCTTTAAATTCCCAAGTAAACGATTGCATCTGTGATATATACACAGACGTACACATCGGTGCACACCCATTAGAATGTAGTGTACGATGTGTAATATTTTATGTTAGATGAGGTCATTTGTGGTGTATGCGTCACTTATGTATCATTCGTTCGAGTTTAGAGGGCTTGACGCAATCATTGAAATACTTTTCCATCTATCGATTCATTCGTTCATTCGTTCATTCATTCACAATTACAATGATTTACATGCCACGTGCATCCCATTGAAACACAAGGCACACGCCATCATCATATATTTTGTGAAACGTCGCATTAACATCCGCACAAATGGAAATATTTCTTATTTTACAACATTTATCTCTTTCTTCCTCCTCCATTAAAATTTTTATAATTATAACAGCCTCGTGACTTTTCCTATAAATCGGAGTTTGTTGTATGCGGGTATGCGGGATAGCCAGCCAGCCAGACCCTCATTTCTAGCATCTTTCGCTTGTTAACATCAATTTCAGCGCGTCCGTCTCTCCGTCTGTCAATGTATCTGTTTTAAAATCAATTAAAAGCATGTCACACTTAAAAAGTTTTCTAACTTCTCTTTCTCCGCCGATAAGTGTTTCTTAGAATTTTGAAGAGTTCAGCCCTCTAATAATACGATAAATGCTTATGTTTTTATTGGCGGTGCGGCGACATAACTTTACCTATATATGTGAACAATAAAATTTTATAACATGCAATTTACATAAAACACTTTTTTATTAACTAAACATTAACTTAGATTCAATGATATGAAAGCGAATGTATGGAGAAATGTATGTATGGTGTGTGAATTGGATTCGAGTCACAAACGAAACTTCTTTCTTGTCCTCTCCCTCTCTCTGCCGGGCTTTCTTTTGTTCGTTCTTTAAGCAGAAGCTTATGTGAAATGATGATAATCATATGTAATTGGAACAAACGGAGCTACGTAAATACTACGCATATATATGCATGTGGAACGAAGGCATTTGTGTGTGTGGAATGGTCGTTGGTATTTTACGTGACAACATTTATACAGCTTATTTGGTGAGAGTGTTAATTAGCATGAAATAAAGAGTACGTACATACAGCTCTGGATGCCGGACATATCGCGCACCATGTATGGTCACATCAAAATACGAATCGAACTAACCATACCAGCCAGTGTGTCACAAAAATTAAACTTCGTCAAAATGGGACGTGGTCGCATATCTTATACACCCATTATTTATGGAAAGCTTAGGTCACAGTTCGATGCAGGGGTCGTAATTGTGAACCCGCCAAGCGCACCATTTACCTTGTGCCCCCCCAATAATATATTTTTTCATTCCATTTACATATTATTAGAAAATTAGTAGAAGAAGGCATCATCGATCGCCATGACGAAGAGATTACATAAAAATTCTTTATAAATATCAAAATCTGAGCAAATTTAATATCATGGCAAAATGTTTGTTTGTCCGTCTTAAACGCTTAGCCAACATTGAGATATCTGACAGAAGTATTGGTAATTTCATATAGTTTAATCAAAGGGGAAAACGCAGAAAAAGAAAGGTTTAGGGCTTCACTTATATTAATATTATTATTTTAGTTAGGTACAATATGTACGAGTATATAATAATCATCAGTGCCGAACATTGCCTTCCTTCAGTAGCTAAGTGAACGCTATAAGACGCGGTTTCAAGTTAAAAATGTTGTTTTAGTAGAAATTTAAACTGAAGCTGTGTTTTCAGGAGGTGGGTATTTAGAGCTATGTTAAACACACGCCTGTAGGCGTGGCTAGTATGCATGAATTGCACCTATGATTACCACGGCAGTTGAATTCCGCACCGAAAGAACGATTTAGTATCACGCAGTATTATGGGCGGGGCCCATACCTAATGTCACTCTTTTTCATTCTATGCAGGGACACCATGCATTTGTTTTTTGCCTTGAAAAACTTTTGTTAATTGTGGGCGTGGCTCTGGTACAATTTCGTTCATTTTTAATAGGCTCCGATGATGTATGTATGATTGTATGATTGTTGAAATGTTCAACAACAGATACACGCGCAGGCGCACACGTCTAGAACGTTTCCAGTTTTGATGCCGTTTAAGGATTTCTGGCATCTTCTTCTAGCACATTTCCATCTTATGCAGAGGGTATAAAAATTGAAAGTAAAAACTTTACACTTGGCCGCGCTTAACGTAATTTTTTATTCTCAATTTCACAGCTATTGCTGCAATCGATGTTGAAAGTATACTTGAAATGAAAACCACAACCACACCCACAATTAAGAAACATCTATGCCACAAATTCCATTCTGATCTTTGGAAGTGTACTGAGTACGAAAGAATTTGACCTAAGCCCAATATAACGGTTTACTTCGTTTCACTTTTATAAATCTTTGCACAGAGACTTTGTTTCGTGCTGATACACATAAAGAAAAATAATACAAGAAAAAATACTTCCAAAAAATTTATAATAAAGCTGCGGTTTTAACAAACAAGAATGAACTTTTGGATACAGCTCGATACCTGATACCTGATACCTGATACCCGAGAATGTAGGCCAATGATATTTAAAAAATGCACTTTAAAAACATTCAAATTCAATGGGTGAGAAAATATTACAAAAATGTACTTTTCCGTGCCAGCCACGAATACACGTTGTGTATATTTTATGTAACATACATATACATAAATATAAAACGCTGGTGGCAAAGTGGCAACACACACATACACACCATAACCATAATCAGTTATTTTGTCGGCTGAAGTTCAAAGTTATCACGATGAAGACAGCGTGCGCATTAGCATCAGTTTAGCATAAGTTACCTCCGGCTGTGACCAGCAACAATGGCAGGCTCTCTACAATACTGATGATCAATCGAAAAATTGTGGTTAAAATGATTTGCTTTGCACTCGCTCACCCATTCGCTTACTTACACAAACAATGATTAACTTGTTCTTGCGTTTAGGCGCTAGCTGCTTGACTCTGCTTTGGTTTGGTTGTGTTGCTGTGCTGTGTTACAATGTGAAAATATGTGATGTTCATTGACAAAATCAGCTTTCAAAATGATCTCACTAATGTACAACTAAGAGAGACCAAGATTGAAAGCCGTTTTTATTCAATGTCGTTGCAGGAATTTTTCATTTATTTTCAATTTCGCAGCGTTACGACATTAGCTTGCACTGCTCGCCATTGATCAACGATAGTCGGACTTTAATTGTATGTACACGTATGCTCATAGGAGCACTTTGTGTGTTTGTTGCCCGTTATTTATTGGCGCACTGTGTTGTATGAATATTTTGTTTATCACCTAATTTTTTTTTGTATTAATTGGCTTGTCATGTCAGGTAGAGACATGATAACATATCATTAATCGGAATGTATTTCCTAGGGCGTGGTTGTACTAGTCGACCACGTAAGGCCGCCGCTACCACTTTTCTAATATTGACAACTATGTCAACAACCGTTACTATTTTATGTTAGCCAATAAGTATCGATTCGTACACAAATTTATGGGAATTTTTCGTTTTCATTTTTTTTGTTTGCACACAAATTTATTTGTTTATGATTATGATGTTTAGCGGGTTTTAAGTTATGCTAATTAGTTGTGTTGTTTTTATGTAAATTATAATATTTTCTCAAAGAAAATCAAAAAATATATTCGTTTTGATCTCTTTGTTTCGTTAATTTTGTGAAATAATTAATTTATGATTATTGATGCGGTTGTTGTTTGTTGTTGTATTTATTCTACCAAGGTGTAAAATTTTCTAGAATACGCTTTTCGTTAAACGCATTAATTTTTAATGATTATTATATCTTCTTCTTCTTCTTCTTCTTCTATTTTCACCACATGTGCTAAAATTTTGCCAAACGAAAAAAAATGCTGAAAGAGAAAGTGAGTGGTGAGTGAGTACGTATCAATTAAATGATAATCCTGATAGTAATTCAATATTTTTTATTGGACTTTTATGGGCGTGACACGTATATATGACATAATACTGAATCATTACTTAAGTATGAGTCATATTTTCCCTTAAACATTCATTACTAAGCAAAGTCATATTTTGGGCAAATTAGAGGCATGTCCGTTATACGATTTCCTCCCCTTTAGCATATCGATAAATTGAGTAAAAAAATAAATAAATATTTTATTATAATTTTATAGTTGTACGAAATTGTTGCCAATTAGGGGCGTGGCTGAACGTAGCAGATACACGATCACGTACATTTTCTATTATTTTCTTAAATTATAGTCGTGTCTGTTATCCCATCATGTATATCGATGAATATGCGAATTATAAAAATGTGCCAAATTTCATTATTTTAGCTCAAGAGAAGTAAATTTTTGTCGATTGTGGGAGTGGCCAATTTAAATAGCAATCTGCTTAAAGCAAATAGAACTCTCAGTACAAAATGTCATCAAAAAAAACAAGAGAAATAAAATCAAGAAACGGGGACTCGGACGGACATAACTATGGATTCGGTTTTTTTTTTTTTTGCTGATTAAAAATATTTTTACTTTATAGGGCCTCTGAAGCTTTTTCCTATATTCATTTACCACCAGGACAGTGCTAAAGAAAGACAAAATCGAAAGCTCGATTCAGATTTATATAGTTTGTGAGTATACTGGGTGTTGCCAAAGAAATGACAAACTGCTGTGTGAATATATAGTTTGAACACTAAAATGGTGTTTATATAAACATACTCCTTTCGTACCACCTACATATAAGAATCCTTTCGATTCACTCAGCGATTAGAGTCTCAAAAGTCTAAAAAAAATATTGGAAAATTCCTCGTAGTAGTGGATGATTGGACACAACTATTAAACATTTTTTACTAACACGATTTATTAAAAGCAATTCGACAGCAACAACGACAACATCGACCACACCATCAGCATCCATGAGACACAGTTAAACAAAATTAAATTCAGCTACAAACCAAAACGAAGAGATGGCGTCCTCTCTCTCTATTAAGCTTCTCTCTTCTATTGTACTCTATTCTTTTGTTGTTGCTGCTGCTAGTTAGCACCACTTGAAGGAATGTGTGACAAGTTCTGGTTCTATGAAAACTAGATTTACTACATTCCATCCGTTAAGTTGAAAGAACTTTTTCTGCACAATACAACCCAAAATGAAAACCAAATACAACACACGGGTAATCCAAATAATAAGAAGGAGGTCTATCTCTCTCTAACACTCAATACAAAAATATTTACATTGAATACGTTGGTATTAAATGTGGGTTTTTTGGGGATTTTTCTTGGGAATCTAGAAATTCTCAAGTTATTATGTGTGTGTTTGTATAATGTAGTAAAAATTTATAAATAATTAAAACGTAAATACCTACCCACAGTGTGTGTGTGACTCGTGCACCATTCCTTCCCGTTATTATTTTTCAGCGTTTTTAGGTCTTCTTTTTGCGATTGCAGTTGTTGGCCCTAAAAAGACTATAAATACAATGTTTATCAATTAGGGTGCTGGGCTATAATTAATTATAAAACAATTTTTTGGTACAAAATAAAATATCATATAAATGTGGAGCTTAAGCGAACTTATTGATCGGAGTTGGTATACATTGAGTACAACTTTAAAAAAAAAGTCATGTAGTGTAGGCATAATTGTAATACATTCAACATGGCGATCACCCCAAAATGGTTGATAGTCCGTTTTATCGTAATGCCCATAATATGGGTACTAAATGAAAGGGCTTGAGGAGTAGAGTGCTATTAACTGGGTGGTATGGTCCTGAATCCAATACAGCACTACATTACTCTTCTTCTAAATAATCTCAACATGGATGTCAAATGAAAATGACCGCCACCACAAGATGGCGGACAACCGATTTCTCCCAAATATATACGATATGGATGTTAAATGAAAGGGCTTGACGAGTATTTTCTACTCTTCTTCTCCTTCTATGTTTAATGCTTATATTTTGCATACTATCGAGATCAAAGTGCATGTTATGAATACTCGTCTTTATGCTCAAGTAAATGCCACACACTTAACAAATATTTATTTTATTGGTAAAAAACTCAAATATTTCTAAAATGTTGTAAATGTAGATGTAAGTATTATATGTGGGAGCTTAATAAAAATTGGGTCAAAATGTTATGCGTGCATGTTGTGTATATGCATATGAGTGCACGTGTATGGTATTTTGGTGTTTGATGTGTGACTTGTGCATGTATGCAAAATGAATTCAATGCGTGGAGTGAGTGCATTGTTATTTCATTCATTTTTGCTCGTTCAGCATATACACAGAGAGCAGGCGTTAATATGCTCTTATATACAATGATAAACCTAAATAAACTTTTTCTTTACAATATTTTACTATTGTTTTTTTTTTTAAGTTATTGCAGTGGTTGCTAATTGTACTATCTGAGACGTTCATCTTTCGATTACGACCGAGGGTAACGAAGTACCGCATAAATAATTGTTTCCATAAGAAAACGCAACAGTCGGTCTATGATACATATGAACGTCCGTACGTCCGCCTTTTGTTGAAATACTCGGAGTAGCAAAAATTACACATTTAGATGAAATTTGGTGCATACCATCTTAACCCTTATAATTAGCTTTGTATGTACAATAGTCCAAATCGGTTAACAGCCACGCCCACATTAAACAAAAAACTCTGCGTTTCTAAAACAGAGCTGCACAGTTGAATTTCGATATATGGATATTTTTATGAACCACTGATTTTTTGAAAACAGACACGCCCACAATTAAATAAACTGATTTTTGAAATAAAATGTTGTAAAATATATTTAAAAGGGCGCAATTGTATAGGTGCCACACCCCCGTTTTAATTCAAATGTGGGAATATTTAAGATTTGGCCTAAATAGTTCCTTACCCGATTTATTATCATGTTTAAAATGGACCAAATCGGGAAATGGCCCCGCCTGCAATTGACAATCGCAAAATGGTATATTGAGCATAATTTATCACACCTGCCACGCCTTTAATGGCCATTAAGAGATTTTTTTGCAAAAATGTTTACTCATTTTTGTTCTCTTTAATGATACATCATACAAAACAAGATGTTTTTGCTTGTTCTTCTTATCGTTGTTATTTTAAGGAGAGAAATTAAATTCAATGCTAATAACTTAAGTAACTGTAATAAATAAGTGAACAGCATTTTTTCTCGTTCTTTACAAACACAAACCCTGAATTGAATACAAATCGCGGAGGAGAAGAAGGGAGAGAAAACAGAAAAGAAGTCAACCACCATCACCAATGGAATGCCACCGTCATTGATGATAATCAACAATAACAACGACAACAAAACGAATACTCATGCATGCATGCATGAATGCATGCTTTTAAAATATGGATTGACTACATATTTTATAGGTAGGTATGTGTACACGTACATACAATACATACTTAAAAAAATAAATAAAAAAGTAAACCAAGTTTAATGCTAAAAAGCAACCATTTCCAGTCAACCAGTCAACCAACCAACTTGGTCGGCCCGTCAGTCAGTTAGTTTTGCAAGATATTGCTCACATAGCACATAAAACCTGGAGCGTTAAGTTAAGTTAAAATTATTGAAGACGTAGAAAATGTTGGCGAAAAGTAAGAGAATAAACGGCGCGTATAAAGAGAAAGAATCAGAAATTCCGCTTTTTAAGTGAATAAACAGAAATTTGATGCCAAACAACAACAACACGAATAACAACTAAAACGAGTAAACATGTGTAAATTTGGCTTAAGTCCAATCTGGGACTTAATCTTTTATGTTTGAGTTTGTTTGATATGTCAATGAAGGAGCTGATTTATAATTCAATGATTTTAAGCGATTTTTTTCATTTAAAATGGAACGAATTGTGAGACCGCTGGTCTATAGATTCCATTGAGCAGTTGCTAAATATAACTTCTACCACAACGCGTACACTTTATATGCAGACCTACGGACAGATTCTAAAATTTTGTTGTTGGTGTTCTTAAGGTTCTTCTGAAAAAGAAATTTGACTACCAGACGCTAACTTATTACTTAAAGATAGAACGTAGTGTACAAACGCATCTCTGCTCATTTGTAGTGCTGCCGGTATAGCCATACCTTCACAGATGTCAGGTTGATACTGGAAACCAGCTGATAACCGCCCCCCTACAGGTCCCCGGTACAAAGTCCAAAAAAGAGAAACATTGTAAATATTTTTCATTTACAATTATATGTCAACAACATTGACTCGCATACTCGCAGAGTGTACGTACGTACGTTTATACATATAGATGTATTACATATATGAATGGTAACTGTTAAGTATGAAGAAAGCAATAATAACAAACGCCAACCACAACAACAACCAGTGACAATGCCAGTTGATGACTCATAGCTAAAGCATGAAGATCAACATCCGTTGTTCGTATTTGTGCTGTCTGGATATGCATACGTATGTTGTATATGTGTATGTGTATGGCTATACCCACACTTGCATAGCATTTGGATTATATGTACGTATGAATAAATGTATGTGCGAGTGTGAGTTTTATAGAAACTTGCTAAGTAGTTACCTCTGTAGTTTCTTCGTTTTCTTTGCTTTTGAATGGAAACGAATGAATATGCGAATGCGAGTGTGAATGTAAGAAGCGACGGAATTTAAATCCGTGTGGATTTTTTAAACAACAACAACAACAACAACACAGTTTAATTTAGCATTATAGATTTTTACTAAAAAAATGAAAATCTTTTTTTTTTCATTGCGATAATTGCGAAAAAAAATTCGTCAAAAACGGTTAAGAAAATGTAAAAAAATGAACGCTCCGGCTGAGGCTTAACTTTAATAGTAGCGTAAGTCCGATGTTTTCCAAGACATCGAAAATTACATAATAATTATTAAAAAAATGCGATAATTAAAAAACATTAAACACATCACACTAGTACTGTAAGTCATCAATTCATATATCAGACATAAATATATTTGAACAGAAGAATAAAAATTGTGAATAATGAAAGTTTTAAACAAAGGAAAGCAAAGGCAAAAATCTATTTTGGCTTGGGCCAAATTTTGAATATCCTCCACATGGGTGCGTATGGTAGGTACCTGAGAACGTCCTTTAACACTGCATGCAATATTTATCAGCTAACAAACCACATTTTTTTTAAAATCATGAGCGTGTATGTTATCCGATTTTGACAAATCGATGGATCCATCGAACCAATAAAAACATGTACACCGACATTGAATTTTAGAGTTCAATTTCTGTGGCGGATAAATAGTTTTTGTTGATTGTGGGTGTGGCTTTTGGCCAATTTAAAATGGCGCTCTGCGTGCAAAACTAGGCGTGTCTGCACAAAGCTCAATATCAATAATTTTACAACCATGCGTATGTCAGAAATACGGATACTAGGGCAGACGTGTCTAGATCCACTCAGATCTTCGTCCAGGAAATATATACTTTAAAGGATGTCTGAAGCTTCCTGCCGGGCGATAAATATAAATATCAAATAAAATCATAAAAATGGACAGAAGGACAAGGAGAGAGTTTTTCTAAAGGGATTGGTTGCCTCCTCCACCTACAATCTCTTGAAGCAAAAGTTTTAAAAAGAATTAATGAAAAAAAATTAATTATATTCAAAGTTATTGGTGGGTGTGCCCAACTATTTAAAAACAAATCACTTACTTTCTTTTTATTTTTCCATCTTACTCTTTTCTTATTCACATTTCTACTCTTCTCATTTAGTGGGCATTCGACATTCCAGTTACAGTCCACTATATAAAAAAAAGGTCTTCTTCTTTTTCCCTTATATTCTGCTTACATAGATTTAGACTTTCAGCTTTGACAGCGTTTGCCAATTTGTTTGTTGTTGGCATACATTTTTAATCATTTGAGCTAAGGTCTGAAAGTCTCAAGTTACAGTCCAAAAATGGCATCTAGCTGAGTGTAAGGCATGAGTGTGTGTGTGTGTGTGTGTATGTTTTGCACAAATTTCTGCCACAAGTTAGCAAAATTCCTGTTTGAGTTCCTTTCAGTGGTAGGAATGTAGGCAGCACTAACACCAGCAGCAGCAGCAGTGGTGGCAACTTGAGAACCGCATTCTTCAACAATTATTTTTACACTGGTCCACCAATCATCGCCCTATTTGTCTACTTGGTTATATTATACATGTGTACACCACACTTTTCAAAAATTACAAAACATTGTCGTTGTCACATTTCTGTTGATAATCATTTTTGTTCATATTCATGACGTGCTTGAAAATCATTTTATATGAACTATTATTTATTTATAATTTCTCACAAAATATTGTTTTTTAATGTACATTGTTGTTGTTATTAAAAAGTTCACTTTGTAGGCACTCCATTCACTTTGTATTAAAAAAACAAAAAATAAAAAAAAAACAAAAAAATTAAAACTATACTTCCAAAAAACAACATAACAAATGAAAAAGTCTTTGTACTTTAAATAATTATCAACAACACAAATATAATATAAAAATACACTCCTGCTTGTTAAAATGAAAAAAAAAAAAATTAAAATAAAAAGGTCATCTCATCTTAAGATTGATGAGTAAGCACGCGTAACACGTTGTTATAGCTGCGACAGAAAATTATTGAATGAAATTGTTAAGTTTCTTTTCATGTGATCTTTATTCAATTTTTAGTTCTGTTTTTTGAGTGAGAACTCATAAGCAGGCACTCACACACACAACACGTAACATTAGCAGCGTTAGTATATGATGTGTAGTGATTATTAAATAAATAAAAGCAAGTCAGCTCGCCTTCTCTCTCTCTGTGTCTCTGCGTGCCTTGTTTGCATTCGTAGTTTACCACACACCATTTTTCTCTCTCTCATTCTCTCATTCTCTCTTTTAAATAAAATATAAATTTCCCCTCCACTTGCCCTGTATTGAACTAGGCAGAGCAGCGTTACGATCATAGCTGAGGTGAGCAGAACTTTTATATGACATTTATACGTAAATGATACAAACACAATGAAAACATGTTATCAGTTTGCAGCTAGCGGTTCGGACTCTTATTCCTTAGTTTAGACAAAACAGACAGATCCCAGATATCTTGGTTACTGAGCAGGAATGAATACCGTTGTATCAGTGACTCTCGAATATTTTTTTATATTATTTACAACTATTTGTCTTTTTTACGCTTAGCTAGTTTTTGTATTACTCTGTGTGGTCATGTTTTCTTGCTAGCAGTTATAAGAGAACAATGTAGACGGAGAGAGGGAGAGACAGAGAATGAATCTCTCACCCACATTATTATATTATACTTTCATACATCAAAAAGGAAAAAAAGAACTATATTAGACTGAGGCCAAATCTTGAATACCCACTAGGAGTGTATAAATGCCGATATATTTTCTGTACTTTATAAGTAATATGGAAAATTTACTTGAAAAAATTCTTTTAATTTAGATTTTACTGCATTTTGGGCGTGTCGCTTCACCGATTCTGCCAAATTTCAGTATCAACCGTTTGAAAACTATCAACACTTTGGCCAAATTTCAAATCGATATGTCAATTTTTGCGACCAGAAAAGTGATTACGATAGAACACACACGCACGGACAGATAGTCAGACATACAGACATTCTTTTTCAATGTTTTCACAGTATATAGTCTGTGTGGGGTCTTCGACGCCTTCTTTTGGGCGTTAGAAACGTGAAGTGATATACAAGATAGTGGGTACACTAAATGCGTATATTTATATACACATGAGCGCAACAATATCTTTTTGTTGTTGTTGTTGCTGTTGTTGTATATCTTTATGGCTCTCTGTATCTCTCTTTTTCATGTTTATTCTTCTATTACCTATACAATAATTCTCTGATAATATCTATATATTTGGTGCATACGCATATATATACATCTCTATCTCTCTCCGTTTTATTTTTTTGCCGTTTGTTTTTTCTCATTCTTGCTGTTTGTTTAATGTTATTTTCTAACGACTGATGACGACTTTAGGCAGACAGCGTAGCCTCAAAAAGAAAAAGAAATTCATTCTAGAAGTCACAAAACGACATTCCACAGTTAGGTCGTGTATATATACATACATGTATGCATGTGTGCATATGTGTGAAAGGCAATTGCGTTATGTTGCTTTTTATGATATTTTGAGATATATAAATGACCCTGTCTCTCTCTCTCTCCCTCTCGCACCCCCTTTGATTGTCTTTCTCTATTAGCTTTCAACACTGTACTATTGTTTAATAATTGAACGACGTTGAATTGAATTAAATGTATATAAACATCCGTGTACATCTTATATACACTTGGACTAGAAGAAAAACGTACATTTTTAATAGTAAATTAAGCGTTGAGAACAGACATCAATTTGGTCAAAATATATGTTATTTGAAAAACCTTCAGGGAGAATTGAATTGCGGGACATGTGTCAATTGTTGTGAACGAGAGTGGCGCAAGTCCTTCTTTGGAATACATTAGTTTAACTATTTCAAGCGTCAATAATTTGGCGCCTTTAAAGAAATTATTGATCATCACCAAAAAATTTCAATCGATTCTGTTGCACCCGTCTGCATGTCCATCTGTTGGTAAAACTCTAGCAATCGCAACAATTGAATCCCTAGCAGGAATTTTGTAAAAAAGCGCAATTTTTAATTTGAAATACTTGGAATCGATGGACAACCACGCCCACCATTAACAAACAAGTGGAGCTAAAAAGTTGAAATTTTGCTAAGTAACGTAATACCCTCCGAACAAAATGGGGGCGTCTACTAAGTTTATCACACCGTTCTCAGAAACCCTACACTCTTGATCAGCAACAAAATCTAAATGTGTATCTAGGACTAGTTAAAATTCTGAACCGCTGTTTGAAACTTTTCCATTAAAGTGCTAAATTGGTCAAGTGCCACGCCCGCCGTTGACAAAAATGTATTTACCATCCCCAAAAATTCACCCGTAAAATTGAGAATTTGTAAAAACACTAAAGTGCTAAAAGTTGGCGTGGTCACGCCCCTTATTTTTCAAATAGAAGGCTTTAACCTTTCTAAGCGTAAATATGGAAGATGTTCTAGGTTTCGCTCTGAGCCACTTTTTTACATGTTTTTCTAAATATGAAGACAAAATCTACGTTTTCACTCTCTCTTCCTCTTCCTCTTCCTCTACCTCTTCATACATTGTGTTGAACATACGCGGTATGTATAACACAACATATATTTGTATATATGCAAATACGTAAGTACGAAAAGTAATACGAAATGCAACAACAACAACAACAACAAACAACGACCATAAAATTTAACATAAACCTAAATATTTGAGTTTTTGTTGTTGTTTTTGTTATATTTGTTAAATTCGTATACATTACGTCGTGTCTGGTTTATTTGTTGTTCGTGAAGATATGAAAAATGTGTATGTATATGTATATTATTGTTTGTGCTGTTATTGTTTTTATGCTTTGACTGTTTTTCTAATACCAACAAACTCACACACATACACACATGCTTGCATGCTTATGGCATTTCGTAGAATTTTGTTGAAATTTCAATGATGCGTGTGTGTGTGCGTGTATCTATGAAATATTTTTTAATGAAAGAAAAACAAGTAAAACAAGTAGTAAAAGCTAATATGCGGCTTTAGCCAAATCTTGAATACTCACCACCAAAGCTGTGCATTCTTCTGACGAGTATTCTTTTGTGGCAATTTTCAACTTTGTATCTCGTTAGTAAATCCGTTTATGTTAAAATAAAAAGGCGACTTTTTCAAATATTTGTTGCAATGTGGGCGTGGCTTTTAACCCAATACTCAAAAAAAATTCAAAATTCAATTCAAGTTTTACTGCTAGCGATTTATAAAATACTTAGAAAAAAAATACCGACGGACTCATGTGAATTAATTGCAGTGTCTCTGAAGATTCTTTTTAGTTTTGACAAATCTTTTGATAAAGCAAACATTCTGTCGATTATGGGATTGGCGACTAAAAAGAGACGCATTTAAAGCAAAGATGGAAACCGGGGGCAGCCAAAGAAACTAATAACAACTACAAAGAAACAAAATACTTCTAATACCCACATAGGTTGCTCCCCACACTGACGCTAATTTAAATGAATGAAGTTACCTACGGATGGTGTAAACAAATGATGCGCTAAGTAGCTGATTATAAACATAAGATTTTGTTAAAGAATTTCCTTTAAACAAAATGTCATTTATTTGGGTCGTATGATCTGGTACACCATACAAAAATTAAGTGAAAAAAAGTCATTTTTTGTTTCATCATAAATTTATTTTTTATGTAATTGATCGGCTGTTATTGTTTTTCTGTACTTCTCTCTTATCTGTTGTTTTACAATATACTGTTGTTGCTGTTGTTGTTGTTTTAGAGTAAGTTATTCAATGTATTTTGTATCTTATCATTTTCACAAAATCAAGTGCATTTTGCTAAATGAAATAAATATTTTCACAACTTTTTTCTCGTAACGATTGCCCTTTGCCGCCACACAAGGCTGGCAACAATTTGAACAAACTGAAATGAACTATATCACCAAGCAAAATTGTTATGAAAATATAAATAATAAAAATTTATAAATAATAGATGACAAGTAAAAAAGGATGTTTTTGGCTGAGGCCACGTCTTGAATAACCACCAGGAGTGTATATGGCAAAATATCTTCTATGTTTATAAGCAATATGGAAAATTTACTTGAAAAAAATTGTTCTTTTTCAGTGTTTGTCACACTGTGGACTTTACGTGATTTACCCAACACCGATACCAATCTGGTGGCTCTGTACAGTGGACGTAAAACTTGTAGAACAAAAGACCGAAGCGGTTCTCATTACTAGCCGCAAGGTTGCCGAAGTGGTACATGTACGTGTTGGTAATACCGTCGTACCATCAAATCACGCACGAAAATACCCGGGAGTCATGATTGACAACAGGCTGACCTTTAAAAACCATGTTAACTGTGCATGTGATAAAGCGACAAAACTTCAATTGTCCCCATCTAGGATGCTTCCTAACATAGGGAAACTCAAACCAACAAAAAGAGACCCAGCGAACGTTGTTACCTCGGGGCTCTTGTACGAATGCCCTGTGCGGGTACACTGCCTGGAAAGCAAACATACAATGCAAGAAATGAGCTCTATTCAAGGGGTCAGCTCCTTCTGCATAATCTGCGGATTCAGAACTATGTCGGATGATCCCTGTACCCTCAGATACCACTTAAACAAAATGGCAGTATCTGATAGCTATATAAGCAGCTGCTTCCAGTAGCAGCAGACATCACACATTTGGAAAATATGTGATAATACCAAAGAAAATCTGAAGCTCTGAGCCCAGGAAAGTCTTGACCTACTTTAAAAGCCTACGACTCCTGGACTGAGGCCCAATGGTCGCAGTGTAGATAGCCCCCATAGCATAATAATAATATGTCGGATGATCAGATGATATAGTTTTGAATCCGCAGGAAAGTGATTACCAGAGAAAGTGATTCCCACAGAACATACAAACACGGACAGACAGATAAGACTATTCGATGCTGATTCAGAATGCCTGTCTGCAAACGCGAAGTGATGTATATCTCCGTAGACATATGATAGTGATAGTATCAAAAAAGTTAGCCTCCGCAATTACACCCCCCTCCATACCCACCACATAAGATATTGATATATAAACGGGCGAATTCTGCACCACCAGAGTTTTTTGTAATTGTGGGTGAATCCCGCCTATTTCTGTTTTATAAAAGAATCGAACATCATCGTATTAAAATCTTAATCCGTGAACTGAAGACAAAGATTTGTACTTATGTAGGTTGTTATGTAGATTGGTTAGAATTGATCAATAAACCACGCCCTCAAAATCTAATTGAGCTTTTCCTCTAAGAGAAAAGCAACAACAACGTTACATAAGTTTCATAAAATATTTCCGTACAATATAAAGAGCAGACCAGGTAACTCTTCAAATTTATGTAATCTTGCTCAAGTGACGTACGAGTATATATCTCACAAATTATTTCAAGTGTTTTTCACCTCCTACACACATCATTTGCAATCAGTAGATACGTCATAACATTTTATTTTGTTTGTCTAATAATGGCACTTAATGGCGCACTTAATCTTTAATCTTCTAAACGCCTTGTCATGCAATCAATTTATTCTTAGAAAAGGTGAATCATATTTCACCTTTTTTTTCTGGCGTTTTTATCAAGCATCAGTATTTGATGGTCTGGCCAGAGCCATGTTTAAAAATATACTCTAACCTTATTTTATCGCAAAGTTATTACAATTGAAACTTTTATCATTGAACAAAACGCTGTATAAAGCCCCATAAAGACAGGAAAGATCGTTATACGAAAAAAATCTACAATTGGTGGAATTTTTTTAAGGAAATTTGGCCCGAACATTTCTTTTTTGATAAAATTCAACTGAACTAATTAAATGTGGGTGCAATCCCACGAATTTTATATTTTTGTTAAAATTTGGCAAAAACATTTTTTTGGAATTGAATAAAATATAGATTGATATTGATCAGATAAATTGAATGGGCTTGATCGGGCCACTCCAACAGCATCTATGATGATTCTAAACTACGATGAAAGCGTCTTTGAAACAGCATTGGAGAAAATGGTTCATTTCGATGCAAAATAAGTCACACACGCAAATTCTATACTCTAACATGAATTTTAGTAAAGGAAGCTTTCAAAAGATGTAAATATTTTTCCTGTATGTTCATTTTTCGCAATGTTACAGCAGTTGTAGTGAAAAAATTCATTTAGCGCCCGAACAAATGATTGTTTTTAGGAGAAAATCTACCATTTTCGATATTTTTATAAAAAAAATCCTAATGTCAATCAATGTAAAATTTAACCAGACAAACTTAATTGTGCAAGTTTGGATTGATGCCTGATCACTAAGACGGCTTCTCTGATACTTGTAAAGGATCAAAAGTTAGTGGGAAGAATCAGAAACGTAAAATTGTAAGATACATGTTATGTTTCATTGATCCATGAGTTGAACGTTTTAATAGTTTCAAACATCTAAACAAACTTAATTTTTATTTTTTATTACATAATGTACAACAAGAACAACACTGTCCAAACGATTTATTTCCAATAATAAACGAAAACTTAGTACAGAATAACAACATTATAAAATATTAATAAATTCTGTAAATATCATAAAATAGGTAATGATACCCCCTAAAGGAGAGGTTGGTGTACTACGGTTGATGATTCTTTTGGAAGGAGGCATTAGAGACCTTTCAACGTACAATTCTCTCTTGATTAGTGTGTCTGTCATTTTGTGGCACACGATCGTAAATTTTGAGATTTTATAGTGAAATTTTGTGCATTAAATAGAATTCTGTTTTCTCTATGCAGGTTGGTATATAAATTGGGTAAAATAGGTCATTATCTACGCCCACAATCGATAAAAATCTCTGTTTCTTCCAAAAAAAAAAAAAGCTCCAAACTTGAAATGTTGTCCAAGTATTTATGGCATAATGCCATCAATCGATTCGACGAAAGTGGACATGGTAGACTAACAGACACGCTTACAATTTACAACAACCTTTTTTGGGCACGATGCGTTGTTGTATTTAATACATTTTACATAAATTTTTAATCAGGATATGATCGAAGTCAACTCTATTTTTTTTTACTTGTTAATAACTCAACGTTTTATATACGTATAAAACAACAACAACAACTAAAAACAATCTTTGTCTTTGTAACTAATACACACAAAATTATTGATTAACAAACACTTGATGATTGATTTTCTTAGTATTATGTACAATTTTAGTAAAACAACAACAACAACAAAACAGTACCCAAAACAGTATCAATGGTCACCTGTGTTAATGAAATTAAAATTTTATGAGTGTGTGCACATGTAATAAATAACTGATTGTGAAATGGAATGGTTGCAACGAATGAATGAATGAATGTGGGTTTTCTGTGAATGCTTGTAAAAACTTCATCGGTATGTTATATAAAAAAAAATACATTTTAGATTAAAAAATTCTTTACATTTGACGTCTGCCAGGTAATAAAATAACGTAGAGCCACTTACACTAACATACTAAACGTATGTCAATTAAAGTACTCAAGCTCAAGGTTCACTCCGTTGAAATCTTTTAAACAGAATTCTTCACATTCCATTCTTTTGTAATCGAAACTGATAAGCGGCCATAGGCAAGAACGATACGTACGTGGCTGACTGACACTTTTATTTAAACATTTGTGTATGCCAAGGTGTACTTATGTCAATATGTTGTAATGCTTGTAATAAAAAAAAAAATATATAGATTTTAGTTTTTAGTAATTTGGTGTTAAAAAAAAATGAAATTTTAAATCATATCCTTTCCAAGTGTAAACAATTTCAAAAATTAGCATGGACGGATGGACACAAAAGCCGGAACACAACAACAACAACAAAACGTATATTGTAAATATGACAGAGATAATAAAATTTCGCTTTTCATATCCTTTACATAAGATGGGTGGTATATTAAGTTTGTCATTCCGTTTGCAACACCCAGAAGGAGGCGTCAAAGTTGAAATTTAGAACATTTTAGAGCTATCAAGTTGAATTTTAGAATACATATACATAAATATACTATCCATGGATGAGGCAAAAATGGGCGTGGCAGAATAATCAACAAAAATCAATTTATATGCCATAAAAATTAACGTATGAAGTCGAAATTTCGTACGCATATCTATATTTATTATATGTATCCATGTGCCAAAAATAGGCATGATCGAATAATAAACACGCCCACAATTTATAAAAAACCATATACTTAACCTAAAACTCCACTGATACGTAATACAAGCACTATTAAAGGACCTGCCACACCCACCATTGTAGATGTTTAGGATACTTAAGATTTGGCCCAAGTCAAATTTAGTTTTCTTACTTGTTCAACGGTACTAATTGCAATTTTATAATACTTTGATGCGGAAGGTTTTTAAAAGATTTTTAGATCAGTAAAACGAAATCTTCTTATTAGCAGTAAACAGCAACTGAATTTATTAACACCATCCATACCAAGCAAAGATTAACTAGCAGTGCTGAAATCTACATATATATGTTATGTACGTAGGTATGTATGTATGTATGAATTACAACAAAAATTAGTACACTAGACTAGCTTAGCTAAAAGCACAAACAAAATATTTAGGTAAGTGTGTTTGTGTGTGTGTGTTTTGCTAATACACGGGAAACGCTAACATACCCATCAAAATGGCCACAATGGGAATACCAACCTACGTACAATATTTATAGAAAGTGGAAGTATTTGCGTAATGTTAGCAACAGTAGCTCGGCTTATGTTTGGTAATTTCGTTTTTGTTTTTATTTTTGTTTTATTATGACTATAATTCAATTTTGCCATTTACCTCAGACAAGTCACCGCAATAAAAAAATATCATCACGAAGCGTCGTCATCAATCCCGTACATAATTATGATGTGTGAATGGAAAAGGAAAAGAAACTCTGCAGGTAGTAGTTACAACAACAAATAACAACAAAAGTAACATTTGGTTTACACCCAATCTTGGGTACCCGTTACTTTTGCTAACATTCAAATAAACGTTTCTTGTATTAAATTACGACTGGCCTTGCGTTATATATACTAACCTAATTGTAACATGTAAAACGTTCAATAATATTATTACCGATTATAACATTTTCATTTGTTGCACACATCTTATTTCTTTATATGTGCATCAATTTTATTGTGGTTGTCGCAAGTAATCAAGAAAACTTCAAAAAATTGCTTCTCTTTCAATTATTGTTGCGCTGTGGGCGTTTACTTTGACAGATTTTCTAAATTTTTCACACCTACCAGCACATTGGGTTTACGAATGGTTTTGCTAATTTTGAATGATCGACAAACTACCAGACGGACAGACAGACACGCTTAAGTTGATTCAGATTATAATGCTGATCACATACTTTTTGAGGCCTTTTACTGCATGTTACAAACGTTTTGAAAGATTTAGAGTATATCGTCGACCTCAGTGTAATTGGTATAATTACAACAATAATAATAACAACAACAACAATATATATTAATGTAAAAATGACGTCGGAAATATATTGTAATTGATTCTCTGTCATAATTTTGACGCCGTTTGCAAATTTTTTTCATTTTACGTTGGAAATTTTTCGTATACCTCAAACGCAATATAATCAAGTGGTAGTAGCTGCAGTAGTTGTTGTCGTTTTTTTTTTATTGTTGTTGTAACAATAGCAATAGCAAAGAGTTAAACTTTATTATGGCAATTATGCCACAAGCAATTTTATGCATGACAGAGCTTACATGTAAATACCCCCCTAACAAACAAACACACACACACGCGCACACACACTCACCCAAACATTTTTATATATTTATATACCATAAGAATAGATATATTAGTAAAATGCAAAAACATTTGTGTACGTGCACATAATAGTTCTTCAACGTTATAAACCCTTCGTGGTTCAGGTGTTATTGTTGCTGTTGTTAGTTTTATATGTTCCAATTAAAATGCATGCCATAACAAAGAAAGGAAACAATGGTTATTTATAACTTATAGTCCGGCTTCAATAATTTAAATTTCGGTTTCTTTTACGGCCAACATCAACTTTTACACCTCTCGTCGGTATGTGCTGCGTTGTAAATATTTTTTTTTCAACAACGATCACTTTGGCCACTTAGGCCAGATCTTAAATACCTTTCATAGCTATACCTAAAAAATTGGGCATGGCAGGTAACTGTTTACGCCCTCTAATAGAGTCCCTAAATCGTATCCATTTCCACAGCGGACTCTGCACAAGAAAAGTTTAGTGTACAATAAATTGTAGGCGTGTGTGTTGTGTGCGACACATTCTAGCACATCCTATTATCGGTGGGCTAAATGTTACAGAAAAGAAAAACACACGAAAAGAAGTGCAAAGAAATAGTGAGGGAGAGACAACGAATCTGTATTTCTTTACTTGCTTTTTCTATAAAGTTCAACTTAAGCATCAAAAATAAAAGTTTTTCCAAGCCTTCCGCTTACACGCTTATTTATTATTCTCTAAGCACAACACTAGCATTTTTCACTTTTGTTACAGGTGTTCCTCCAACAGTCTTTCAACAACAACAACAACAACAACAACGTCCCCTTATTAAAACGTTTTCATTACCAGTTATTGATGTTTTACCCTTTATAAACAGAATTAGCCAGAGACTACCAAGAAACATTATCGTATATATGTTATGTTAGCTGTCAAAGTTATCGCGGGCCCGTCATACCGTTTATCATATTGAGGAAAGGCTTTCAAGGATCCTACCAGGGTGGAACACTGAGACGATTTTGTGATGCAGCGATCAAGTACACTTGGGGCTACCAGGGTGTACATTTAACAAATCGGAAAGTACATTCAGAGACCTTTAAACTCCGAATGTACTTTCCGAAATTGGGAAACGTGACAGGACAATTTCTTATCGAACAATTGTAACGACGTGGTGAGTAACCTAACCACCGGCACAACCTAACAACCTAAGCTAAATGAATAGTTTTGTTGTTGTTATTATTGCTTTTGAACCATTAATAATAACATAATAATGCAGCAGAATTGTCTATAGACGTTTTTCACGAAATATTGCATGTTTTCTTAACATTTAATAAATTTTCATGTTTCCGTAACAGAGACGTTGAGAGATAGTCACACATATTTATCCTGTCCAACAATTTTACACAATTCTGCAATTAATTTATAATTGTTTAGCAATTGCAGGAAGAGGTGAATAGTGAAAAAATGAACGAGAAGTCTAAAGCCGTTAAGTGGCAGATGATTATAATTGTAAAAGCTGGTGGGTAGAGAAACTTATTGATCTAAATTTTGAAAGGGAAATAAAAATATGCATTGTTGCCGGCTACATACATATACACATGCACATACAGACACATTGTATTTCATAAACAAATATCAATTACTTGTAGTTCATGGGAATTTAAAGATTTTTGCCTTCTAATGGCTTCGTTTCGTCGTCTCCTTTCTCGCAATTGTATTGTGGTGCAGGGACGAGAAGATTAAATGTAGATAAAATTCAACTACATCAACGACCATTCAAATACACTTATTACGCGTCTTATTGTATTTAAAAAGTTGGATTTTAAAGTTTTACTGGGGATTACTTAACAACTTAACCGAACTGTACTGAACTGTATGTGTGTGCACATACAATTGTTGAGACATTTTGCATGGGAAATATTTCTATGTTTTTGTAATTGGTGTATTGTGCGTGATACCACGCCATACAGTACCATGCCCAACCACCGCAATAAGGGTGTGAGAATTTTTACAAATGAACTGGAAAACATATTATGCCTCTATGTTCACCAACTCACTCCCCTAGCGCCAGTAATTTCGTTTTCGATTTCAATTTCAATTTTACGAATTTCGAATTTCGCTGGGAAACTTGGAAAACTTTATCGATTTATTCACTTAATAAAAATGTACAAGATAAGAAATTAAATGAAGCGATTGAAATAACAATAACAACAACAACAACAACAACAACAACAACAATATTTGAGTCACACTAGAAGTGTGGGAAATCTGGAAATATCTTTAATCTCCTACTTAATATATGGACGAGTGCACACACACAATATTTTACGATAACAGCTTTAAACCAAAGACCGAAAAAATGACTCAAAGAGCGCGTGTGACAAAAAAAAAAAAAAACATATTCATAAAAAAAATAAATTGGACTATCTCTATGGAAATCGTGGGCGTGGCCAGTAGCTAATGACGTCTTCTAATAATAGTTGTACGAAGTAAAACTTAAACAAAAGTCAGCTTCTGCGCTAAGTAAATGTATTTTTAGAAATTGTGGGCGTGTCAACCGCTTATGTGAACTTGGGGATTAATTAAGAGATTTTTCACGATAATGGGCGTGGCTTATTATTGCATTGGCTTCATCTTAAAAAAATCTACGGCATAAAAAGTAAATATTTCTGATAAAATTTCATTTTAACACTTTAAAGTCTAAAGAATGGATGGACATACAGACGGACAGGACTAGATCAATTTAGTTTTGATGCTTGTGTGGTCGTTTAGCAGGTCCGGGAAGACAAACGAATAATAAACCCACATAGAGTTGAATGGATTTCTATGGCAGCCTAAGGCCACTATTACAAGATCTTTGCACCACCCAAATGTCAAGATTCGCATTTATCACGTAACCATTAATTAATAAATGTATACAAGTGCTTTTTTTACCCCTTGTCTACACAGGCCAAGCCTATTACAATAATTACAAATTCTGTAAACGTTTTGTTTATTAATCAACAACACATAATGTACGGTATAGGTAGGATAGAAATTTTCGATTAATCGCCTGTTGATAGTATCTGGAAAAGCACATTTATCTCGCAGTATTGTCCTGACAACTTTTCAAGATAATTTAATTATAGTGATTATTTATTATTTTGATTATTCGAATACATTCTTAACACAACATAAACATGTACAACAAATATTTAATATAAATTTTAATAACAATCTATTGGTAATAATCCCCAACCCTCTCACAAAATGTTTGTCTGTGCGCTTGTGTGTTTGTGTGTTGGTATGGAAGCCAAACATATGCATTACATCAAGGCAATCAACCGAGACTAGATTTATCTGTTACCATGTCAGTTGAACATTTAGTTAATTATACAGTTAGAGCGACTGTTAAAATGGTTACACGTTGCTGGTGTTGAGTGTTCTCTCTATGCTTGAGTTGTTATTTAAAAGTTCAATGACCTTTCGGGTATCATATACATTTCATTCATTCGTTGCATTTTCTTTTCTTAATTGGTTATGAATACTTTGCCAGTATTAGCTGTTCGGAAAGGGTTTTTCAATATCGATTAAAAATGTGCGTGATCATCAAAGTTTGCGTTAACTCTTGGGCAGCTATGGCATTCCTCGTTTTAGTATTACCTTGTCCTTCACCTTGGTGATGGGTTTGTCATCATTTCGTTTGCAACCACTACATAGAAATATATGTACAATCATGATCAGCCTTAAGAGGGTGTTCTGTATTAGGAGAATAATTTTCTACGGACAAGTTTAGTTTTTGAACGCATTTCGTATAAGAAAAAATTCAAAATCGATTAAAATAAATAGGCGCCCACACGCCCACAATTATAAAAATCTCTCACAGTTGCAAAAATAAATTATTTCAAATTTAAAATGATTTCCACATAAACGTTATTATTTGAATGGGGCAAATTCACATGAGAGTCACGCCCACAATTAACAAAGGGTAATTATTAGTCACAAAAGTTGAGCTTCTCAATTGAATTTCGGTACAAATGTTTATAATGAAACATTCTATCGTGGGCGACATCATACATAATAACAGTCGCGCCACAATTCACATAAAACCTTTGTTGTGCAGAATTCCATGTAATTGATACGTATTTCAATCAAATATTTTCCACGCCCATCTTTCGTACATAGATGAGTCACATTTAATTTTCTTACTCATTTTCTCATTTGTTTCGTTCAAAGTCAATTTCAGTTATGTGCCTGAAAGAGCGAGAAAGAGAGAGGTTAGCTAAAATGCTGTAATAATTTTTAATTAAAATGTTTAGAAAAATGTATCAAAAACACGATTATAAATAAAATCTATATTTAAAAGGTTTGCATTATGCTGTTGCCAGTGGCTTTCCTTCTCAGCTTTACTCGTTTCCCCATTAGCGCATTACATGCATACATACCTTATGCTAAAGGCATTCATGCTTTCTGGTACATTGTCCAGGTGTGTGTACGAATTTCATTCATTACTCTAACAAGTATCTCACGAAACTTGTTATACTTCACATAGGTGAACAAATAATAAACCCGTTACTTGTTAAGTCGTTTTATTAGAGTACCCTACAACTATTGTGCTAGAAGTTATATAATGGAAAGAAAAAATAAAAAACCTGTTAAAAATAAATGCAACTGAACGTCACTCCCTCCATTTTTCCCTCCACATTCTTGTAATCAACCATCGGGTCGCAGTTTTTAATGAAATTTAGCACAGCAACGATCTCTATTTGCCTCGGTCCATTTTGAAAGCCCCTCCTTTTCAACATTTTCACATTTTGTTTAATTGTTGATTTTCATCAACTTTAAGATTCATTCATATAATGCGCGGTGGGAACCACTAAAACAGTGCATGCAGCACACATGCCTGGTTTCCGTATAACCTCTTCTTGTTTTCACTGGCAGTTTCGTTAGGACTTGATGGACTGGTGGCGCCGCTGCCACCATTCACGGTTAGGTTTTAATCAACTTTGAGCCAAAAACCGCTAAACCCTCCTCCCACAGCTAACATTTCTCTTCGTAACTGTTGTTCATTTCTTTTTATTAATTCGTATGATGTACGAAATGGAAAAAGAAATGGAGAGCAGGTAGACAGACGATAGAATCGTGGGCTTTTTTCTTTGTTTGTATTGTTGTATTTTGCCGTAAAAAGCATTTTTATGTTTTTATTTCGTGTGTTTAATTAGGTGTGTGTGTGTGTGTGTGTTTGTGCATACATAACTGTGTAGTAGTTAGGTGGTGTGGTTGCGATTGTCCGAGTTGTGCTCTGTTTATTACGAGATATGTGTCAGTTTGTAACGGACAGTTTCTATGCAGTCCACTGCTTGCCTGCCAGCCTGCCCGATTCTTTCTCCCACCACACTTTTCTGTTTCTTATCGTGTAGTTATAACTACGTACACTTGTTCTATTGTGCTGCTAATTTTTTCAATTTTTTTTTGGACAAAATAACAACCACAAACACAACAAGAGACAAACGCATAATCTATGAACAAATACAAGAAACCGATCGCGTTTTTAACATAAAAATAAACTTTTATTGAATTTTTATTACCCCCCCAAAAAAAAGCTTAAAACTCAGAGTCAGAGTACATTCCTACAGAGTGGGAACTGCAATGTGTTAAACAAAACAAGGAAAAAATTAAATTTGGCTTAGGCCACATCTAACCTTGAACCTTGCATGACATGTATGTGAAATGTAGGCGTGGCAGATACCTGATACCTTACGCCCAAAAATGATTGTGCATTAATTATAAATAAATCCAAGTAAATTTTGTGCTTAATGAAAGAATTTTCATCGATCTTGTGTGGGCATGGTACTTGACCCGATTTTAAACAATTTAAATAATAAGCTTTTGTTTTTATTGCAAATGGATAGAAATCATGAATAGCCACGCCTATAAACGATACAAATCTCTCTAACAGCTACAAAACATATTTTATTTATAATTGGTCTGTTCCACGTTATGCTAAAAATGAGTGGCACAGAATCCGATTTTTAAGTCGATAACATATGTAATACACGCCCATTAACAGGATGTAAGAAGAAGTTTGTGCGTCCGTCTGTCCATGTACAAGCTACTAATCGCTTTTTTGAGATATTTTGATGAAATTTCCTACAAGGACATATATGGGCGAAACCAATTAAAAATGAACCGAATCGCATCATTTTTAGAACCCATATAAAGTCTTATTATTATCGTCACAATTCTTAATATTTTTTGACAAATTTGGTGAAGGATAGCTAATTAGCTTCATAGTTGGCTGTGCCAAGTACCTGACCTGATTGAACTATTTTTAGGACCCCTCCCCAAATAATCCTATTTTACTGGCACAATTACACTAATTTTAGTATCATTTGTTGCGATAAGGGGTGTAGGGTATCAAGAATTTTCACTTGTTTTATGCATTTATGTGAGTTAGGTTTTGATTCTCTCAAATATTGTCTGTCCCAGTGCGAAAAACATACTTTGCCTGCTCCTCTTGTTTTTATTATTGTGTATTTCCCCTTTTGTTGATTTTTGTTTTTGAGCAACGGAAGTAATAAAACCACAAAACACTAACAACTATGAAATGATGAATGTATAAATCACACACACACACACACACGCACACACACACAACAGTATCAGCGCGATAAATATAATAAAGCGAAAAATAAAAGCGGCATTGTTGACCTCTTAATCGGAGATGAGTGAGCTTGATCTAAGAGGATCTAAAAGCGGGGTGAGATGGTAAAACGAAAGCTCAGAGATGCGTCACAAAGAAACATATCAGTAATCTGTTGTTATTGTTGTTGTTGTTGCATTAATTCAGCGTATAGAGAAAAGATGATCCAATGAAACAACAAAAAACACAAAAAACATAACAAAAAATCATTCAATGAATAAAATTTTTTTAAAACTTACAAACAAACGAGTAAGAAAACTAAACTTGGCTTAGGCCGATCTTAAATACCCTCCACATCTGCAATGATGGGCGTGTCAAGTATATGATTACGCCCCCTAACAGTGTTTGTGGTCCGTATCAACTTGCAAGTCGAGTTTTATGCTGATGTTTTTTTTTCAAATTATGGCCGCTTTTGTTATGCGACCACGGCCTCATTATTATTTAGCTTATCGATGGATGAGATATACGTGATAAATTTCAAGTCCGTACGTAAATTTTGGTGGCAGATATATAAGGATTTTTATCGATCTTAATCGATTCTCTGCCCATTTTCTATAGCGATCTGCATACAGAAAGCAAAACACTCTGTGCAAATTTTCAGCTAATTATCTCGAAATTTACGCTCGTAAGAACGACTTGGTTTTTGATTCTGACCAAGAATCATACTCGTGCGCCTCTTTCTGGATGTTACAAACGGAATGACACACTTAGTATCTTATGTAGAGGGTATAATAAGCAAAAAATAAAACTTTATGAATGAATCAATTTGATTGAATGTGGAGTAAACACATTTACGCATGCACATATGCATAGATAGTCATGTATACCGCATATGTATGGGTGGACTCACACACATATTCGACACATTATATAGACAAATGAAATGTTCGCAGTGTTATATACGAGCTTGTATATATACAAATATGTGTGTGAGAGATGGATTGTGTAGGTAACAGAACCATTAACAACAACAACTATGGATTAACATAAACATAAAATACTCAATAGCTCGTCTTTAATGTTAAACCGAAACAACATAATATTCCTATAAAATATGGCACAACAAGCACAACAGATTGTAACAACAGCTCGAATTGTTGTCGAGACAGTGTGCACTTCAATTGAGGTCTCCCCACATATATGCATTTATAAATACATACAATTATGAAATGAGCAGCTACAGTACATACCCACACACAAGGAGGTGCACACATATATGTACGTAAATACAGACATATTCAATATGTATCATGATGACTGAATAGAATTTATGAATGAAAAACTAACAAACGCATTCAATATATTCTCATATTACCAAAAACACACACACACACTCACGCCGGATACGTACAAAACGTAAAAAGCAAACTGTTGTACATTGAGCCGCATCTGTAAGCATATACATGTGTATTATTTTGCGTAGGTTTTACTATCTCTTTGCACGGTCGCACGCGGTATGCAGTTTGTAAATGCGGGACAGAGGCGCACCGTCGTATACAACAGCTTGATATCACATGAAATCCGTTGAACGGAAGTGAACTGTAGAACTTTTAGAATTTATTATTAGCGTTGTTGTTGTTGTTGTTTTGACTATTCTATCTTTTTCCCCCCGTTTATTGTCTCTATCTGTCTTTGGTGTCTGTCTAATTAAAATCATATATGTACGATGTCTGCTCCAAAATCTATCAACCATTCATTAATTGTTAACATATTGTTGTTGTTGTTGCCTATGTATATACGAGTACATGGATCATCATGCATACATCATACATCACCTAGTATTTAGAGACCAACACAGGAAGGACTACAAATAATAAGGAGGGAAAGAACAACTACGATTTATATATAAGCGTCAGAATCTAAATCTAATCTAAAATAGATTAAAAGCTACGCCTACAATTGATTTCCCAAATATCACAAATATATTTCCTATCTATCGATTTCCTAAAAGATAAGAAATATAGGATAACAGACACGCTTACGATTTACAAAGAGATTCCCTGATGCAGGATTATACTTTTCAAGAAAAATATCATTAAAAGAGGGCGCACCTGTATGTTTGACACGTACTAAGTACGTTCATAATAAAGGGCAAAATTGACTCAAACCGAATGTAGCTTTTGCGACATATACTACGTTTGTCTTTCTATTTGCACTCTTCTGTAGAAGGCGTCAGATCAGAGACTCTACAAAGTATATATATTCTTGAACAACAACAAAAACTAATCGATCTAGACAAGTATATCTGCTCTGCACGCAGATTGGTATATAAATTGGACAAATCGCAAAATCGGTCCAGAGTCATGCCCACAACCGACAAAAATTAAACTATAAAGTTGAAATTTAATATTTATTTATAATGACGCCCATCGATGTACCAAAAATGGACAAGGTCGAATAACAGATGCGCCCACATTTATAAAAACCCGTAAGTGCACACCATTAGACCTAATCTGGCTCCAGCCAAATACAGTATTTTTACTTGATTACATCAGCTCTGCGTGCGGTACATGTGTACCGTCCAGGTCATAGCCAAACACACCAAACTTTTACAATTTATGAAGAAATATGATTATTAGAAGCTGATAGGCTTGAACCATTTTCTATTTACCTAGAGAGACCATTGAAGCTGAGCTTGTCACTGTTGTAATTTTTATAATAAGTGGAGTGAGTTGAATGGGTTTAAGGGCTAAAACTTAAGTAATCATTTTGAAATGATAAAATTTTGCAAATTTTCTTTCACTTTTTTGTTGTTGTTGCTGTACATGTATCATTCTTTCATATATGCTTTCCCAGCAAACAATTTCCGTCCTCTTCTCATTATTATCGCAATTTCTTTTAATAAAGGTATAATTTTTTTCTTTTTTCTTTTTGTAACAATAACAGCTATACAATACAATAGCGACGAACAGAAATTCCCACGGCATAGAGATTCAGATGGTTGTGTGAAGAAATTTAATTAAACTGTACTACAACAACAAAATTAGATTTTAATCACTTTTTAAGGATGTGTGATAATTATGATTTTTTCTTTTCCTCTCCTTCTTTCGTATACACACACACACACACACACACACATGCTCATGAACACACAATTCATGTATACTCTAAGGTATTGTTGTTGATGTTGTTGTGAGAGATATGTTGTTATGAGTGTTTTGTCATTTACTTCAAGTACATAATTTCAATTTCCTTCAAAGTAGCGCAAACTAAACATAGTAGCGTGTATAAATGATTCCATACGTTTGTTATAAGCAGGCCAAGTACTACAGATGCAAAGTATTTATGAATATAAATAATGTGACAATAACGTGCTCTTGTGATCATGAATCTGAGCTGGTTTTGTAAGAAGAAGCCAGAAGCCAGAAGGTAAATGCCAGATGCCAGATGCCTTGTTTTCCTTTAATTTTATTCCGTTATTAAAAGATAATTTGCGTCATTAGCATATTTCGCATTATACACACACACACTCACACACATGAGCACATAAGGGTTCTGTGGTATAGATTATATATAAAATACTACGTATACATACAAACTAATAACAATAACAAATAAAAATTCTTAACTACAATTACAATTTACAATTTGCATGCACATGTGTGTGTGCGTGTATTGCGTAAGCGTCATCTCTGAACGGAACGCTGCAACTTTGTTTTGTTTAGTGGAAAATAATAAATAGTAGTTTATTTGTTGTTGTTGTTGTTGTTGTTGTTGTTGTTTTTCTAAATTTTTTTGCTCGTCTATTTTTGCGTTACTTTAAGCAATTTATCTTTTTCGCTGTATGTATGTAAAAAAGTATGCACAAATGTGTTAGACTTTGGAATCTAATTAGTTGGTCGCAGAATTTCAATGCAGCGCAATATTGTTAGAAAAAGAGAAGCAAATTAAAAAAGGAGAACTAAACCTCAGTTAGGTTTAGCCCAAGTCAATATACACCCTTTATATGTACAAAAAAGGGGGCGTGGCAGTTCCCAATACTAAAATTTATGAACTTAAAATAACAAATTTTACATATGGTGGGCGTGGTTTTTATATACCGCGTCCCCTTTTTCACATCATTTTAATGGTATTACTGTAAATGTGGCTTTTATAGCTAAATAGCTTGTGGGTGTGGCTTTCAACCCTTTTTTGTATAGAGGAACTAAATATATTATAAGGTTCTCAACGGCTACTAAATATACTGAAAAAATATTGACAAATTTAGAATATCGCCCATCTTATGGTGGGACTACAATAACGTATGTATGTGACGTTGTTGCTGTTGTTTTTGAATTTATAAAGTCCTAAGACAAATTACGGTGGAGAGGTCGGCAAAACAGTATTGCGTACAAAGTTCTTTTCATTAGAAAAAAAATAAAAAATAATAATAAAATCTAAAAATTATTTGCATCACTTTGTACATCACAGCCCCCTTTATAATCACTCACCTAAAGTACATACACAACTGTAGAAATGTATATTTTCGTATTATGGTATTGGAAAGGTAATTTGTTGAAATGCTCAGCTCACTCTAATGTCCATCCGTCCGATGTCGTTGATGTCGTTTCAAACTCAATGAACTTGATCAAATGCTACGCCCATCGACAAGAGTAAAAGTTTATAATTAGCCTTTCCATTTGTAAGCTAAAAGTGGGCTGAGTCACGCCCACATTTGTACATCAAGGTAAAATTTGCTTTGATCATTAAAAGGGGGCGCTATTGCATACATGCCACTCCCACGCTGCATACACACTCCACATAAATGTAGAGGAAGTATCCCAAATTTGACCAAAGGCACAAATATACATTTCTTACTCTTGTTCGTTTTGATTTTGGTCCCATTTTAAAACTCCACAAAGAAGATGTCGTTTCATTAGCACCAAACTTTAGCAATCAATGCTTGTATGACAATATGGTTATTGCAGTAATAAACGTGGACCATGTGTGTATTTGTAACTATTGTACATAAAATATTTTATATGTCATGTAACTTTTTCCACATCACAGCAAAAACTAGCTTCTTAAGGGGTATGCGCACTTATTACACGTTCACCTTTCCACTTGCTTGGACAAATTGATTTTATTAAGGATAGTAAAGAGTATATGTTATGAGTATATGTAGTAATGCTACATGTTGAAGCAACAAGTGATTTTTACATACCCAACAAACTGTAGAATATTATTCGTTTACTGAGAACATGAAGATTTTGCTGATGCCGCATTTGTCTGAAGCATTAATTTTATTTATTACCCGACTGGAACATAATCATCGTCATCATCATCATCATCATCATCATACCATAAAATATACCCACATCACATCACCACACATCACATCATACCATGCCACAATACATACAAATACGCAAAACAACATTTAAACAAGCCGTATATTGTTCATGAAGTGCTCGCAGAAAGCAGAAATGCACACAACAACAGAAAAATCGTAAAAACAAATCACTACAGTTCAGTTCAGTTCATTGTACTACTAGAGAATACACACATTGTATGCACAAATATACCATATATCCATACCCCCCACACACAAACACACAGACAAATATTAATAATTACTCTACAATAACTAACTGACTCGTCTGCTCGATTCATATGGGATTCCATTTATATATACCATAAATATTTGTGTTTGTGTTTATGTGCGTGTGTTATGGGTGTGTAAACATTGAGTGTGTGGTGCTGGAATGGGGTGGCAGAGGGAGACAGTCAAAGCAAGAGCAAGAGAGTTTAAGTGTGTCTGCAAAAATCAGTAAAGTCAATAAAGCTTTCAAATTAATGGTGTTGTGGAGACGGCTACAGAGAGAACTGTTGCGTTGTTGATATTTTGAAGTGCTGACAGTGGCAAAGACGGCGATGATGATGATGACTGAGGTGGTGTTGTATTGCATTATTTGAACAGCACTCAGTTGTGTATACCTTACCTACGTCTAACCTACAAATTCTTTTTCTTCTTATACCCTACACATAAGATGGGTGGTATACTAAAATTGTCACTCCGTTTGCAACATTTAAAAGGCAACATCCGAGACCTTACCAAGCGTCAAAATTTGTATCGCTGCAGCTATGAACGTTTATGCAATAGCGTGTCCATGTGTTTATGCGTTGAAATTATAAATTTGTGTCTAACGGCTGCGCCTACAATGAACAAAAATCTCTCTATAAGTCACAAAATTAGAGCCATGAAACTGATATTTCATATTAATGCTATGCTATGGGCGGCGTAATTTAACTGGTGAGCATGAAATTTACAGAAATCAAGTATTCATTTATTAGAGAACGTAATCAGGTCGGAAAGGATCGAAAATAATATACACCTATGATTAGTAAGACATTTTAATTAAAGCATCTCATGAGGTAATATGTAGCACAGACATTAAAGGAATGCATGATTTGATACAAGCCACGCCCACAATTTGTAAGTATTTGATTTGATCTCAGCCGAATGTAGCTTTTTTAAATTGCCACGCCCACATTTAACAAAAACCTATCTTTTAGATACACACAATAAAGAAATTTGTTAAATGTATTTATTAATGTGCTAAAAAGGGCGGGGTAGGATAAGATACACGCCCACAATTTGAAAACCTCTCTTCATTCAGAATATGAAATATAAGTTTTACACTTAATATTGAGATATATGAGGGGCGTCTTCAGGTACCTGCCACGTCCATTAATTATATATAAATATAAAGGACATTCAAAACGTGTCTCGAGTCAGTTTGCCCAATTTTTTACTTTATTTTTATAAGCAATATTTCGTTGTCAGCATTGTATGTAGTTCAAAGTCTACGAAATGCTTGCTTGTGTGTGTATTTGGTTGATGTGTTATATTACCCCTCCCCCTGGCTGATTTTCAACTTGTTCGTTCGGCATATCATTTGTTATCAGTGAATGTGTGCACTCTTATAGAGTATATGTGCTCTCTCTCCCTCTCTCTGTTTTTCTTTGTGTTTTATATTTCTTTTCGCTCATATTGCCTTGGTGATGGAGAATGGAAGAGAATTGACGCAGTTTTATGCAGACTGATGATCAATTCATCAATAACTTGAACGCAAACTTAATTTTTATTATTGTCTGATTATGTTTGGAGGCGCTAAGGGCGCTTATGATGCATTCGTGTATGTATTCGTGAATACATGATGTGTTCGTCCCTGAAGCCGGGCAATGGCGCTTTTATTGGCGCAGTATTGGTGATATTGTTGCTGCGATAGATCGCTTGCTTTGTGCATTTTGCTTTTTCCTTCATAACTATTTATAGTAAATATCACTAATTTTGTCAGTGCATTTGCACACCCAGAAACCGACGTCAGAAAGAGATATATACCCTTGATCAGCACCGATCCAGGCATGTATGTCGTGTGTCCGTGTGTCTGTCTACTTTTGGCATTCTCACGTTGGTAAATTTTGAGATAATGAATCGAAATTTTGTATAAACACATTATCGCTATTAAAATTGTACAAAATCGGTTGTGAGCCACGCCCACAATCGACACTAATCCTATATATCTATCATAAATGTAGAGCTATGTACTTGAATTTTGTATCAAAGTACCAAATAAGTTTCCATATTTGGTACATCGATACAAATTGGGCGGACGGGTCTGAAAACAGACACGCCCATAATTTAAAAAACTCGACTTTCAAGCTAATACTTGATACAAACACTATTAGAGGGCGCAATCATTTAATTGCTACGCCCACTTTTTAATGGGTGAAAAATATTTAAGAGTTTATTTAAACCAAATTTGTTTTTCTTACTTGATTCTGTTTATTTTTTCATACATTTGATGATGTTCAACTATGTTGTGGAATGTTCACGTAAATGGTTCGATCGTTTTACCGTAAACTGATGCCACTGCTGCACAATCAAACACACACACACATATGTATATATATTGAAATGAATTTTTTTCAATTAAATTTTTTATAGTTTTTTTTTGTTATTAATAATTTTTCTATGGAACTGTTTATTTTAATGTTTTTGTTTTTGTTGTTGTTGTTATAAATTTATATATTTAGTTGAGCTAAGATTTGAGGTTGACGTTGTTTTTACATTGAAAAATTCTTTGCTTACACACAAACACACACACACACACGCACAAGCCAGTTTTTCTTTGTTTACTTTATTTTTGTTGTCGTATAGTGGTGTTGCAGTTGTTGTTATTATTGTTATTGTTGTTTTTACTTTACAATTACTATTATTTGTTATTGTTATGTATTAATTTATTGTGCATTTTTCACAAAAACAATTTTGCTTACTGCGTAGTTTTGTTTTTCTTAAACTTAAACCAAAACGATGGTGACGTCCGTCGCACTATAAATGCGATCGATTGCACATTTATATGACATTTTTCTTTGGCTTTTAATTTCATTTTTCCGTCACTATTATGCGTAATTGATTCTGTTTCTGATCCGTGGCAGGTTTACTATTTTAACTCTTCACTGGCTGTCCGGGCCGTCACGATTGCAACTGCAATCGAGCCACTCAGGTCACACAATTCTATGCAATTTACGTTGCAAAAATAACAAAAAGCAAACAATACAAACTTTTTTGCAGCATAGTCAAACGTTACGTTGTGCATTTGTTGGCAGTCTTTGCGTATCTGATTTGTTGAATTCATTGCGCGCAAGGTCGGTACTCCAAACACACAGAGAGTATTACAGCACTCATACACACCCGTTAGCAATGTGCAACCCTTTGCCGCGTTACCCAACACCACCACCACCATCACTATCCTCATATAAATAAAGCCTAGAATAAATATAATATATATACACATAATAAAACAATGCAATAGTGTGAGTGTGTGTAAGTTTCTGTTTGCGATGGAATGTATTGTGTACTAACCCCAAACGTGTGTGTAGTGGATATATACGTTGCGGTTAGTTTGTGTTGCGACGTATACAATACGTTTGTATACGTGTTGTTGTAGTTGCTGCGCTTGGCGAAAAAAAAATCGTAAAGAATTCACACAAACGCACGCACACAATTAAAATTGTTTGCGTTTCTGTTTGTATTGTAGGTTTTCTCTAAATGAAATTTATTTCCCACAGTACCTAACACACACACACACATATTATTGTATTCATATATTGTACAATGCACGATAATAACAATAAGATCACCAACAACAATTACGTGAACGATATTACAAAAGTCTAAAAAATAATTATGAAAATAACAAAAACAACAACAACAGCTACGATTGTATATACTGCTAAATATGAACTGCGGTGGATGAAAGTGGTGCAAGTCCATTTTTGGAACCCATCAAATCAACTATTCAATCGTCGTTTGGTTATTAATAATTTTTCATATTTTCATAACGACTAATATTATATAAGACAAGGCAGCTTTAATAATTACTATTAATCAGTAATGTACGTTGTGTGTAAAGATTCAGATGCTTTGACTGGTATTTACGCATCAGCAGGAGCTGCAACAAAGCGTGTGTATGTCCTTTTCATTGATGGTCTACGACGCGGTTCGTTGGTGGCAGTAGTTAGTGGATTATCTATAGAAGAAAAATACATTGACTGGGTTAAATAAGTGAAAATGTTATTGTCGGTCAAGCCCGACCATTTAACGCTCTACACCACATAGTCCCAAAAATTTTGCTAATTATGGAAAGAGGTTCTAAAAATTCCATCCAATTCCATCCACCTTTTTAAGATTTTATACCAAATATAATCAAAATATCTTAAAACAAATAAACAAAACTAAATTTGGATTAAGCCAAATCTTAAATAACCTCCACACCTACAATAGTGGGAGTGGTAAGTATATGACTACGCCCTTGAATAGTGTATTTATTCCCTATCAACTTGAAAGTCTAGTTGTTGTATGTTGAGTATTATGGGCGGATGGCAGAACTATATATATGCACACCAAATTTCAATTAAATTTTTGTGAGTGGGCGTGGCTCTTAACCGATTTTGTCCATTTTAAATAGCGAGCTGCGTGTAAAAACTAAAAATGTTTGTACAACATTTCAGCGAGAGGATGACAACAACGAACAGACAGACACAGACACAGACACAGACACACTAATTTCAAACGACTCAGTTTTTGATGCTATATATATATATATATATGTATATTTTTGTAGGGTCTTTGACGCCTCCTTCTGGGTGTTACAAATGGAATGATAGACTTATATATTATTATCTTATGTGGAGGGTATAAAAAATGCAATCTGTAGCTTGCGGAAAAACTTACGTAGACAGAGTGACGGACACGGTCGATGGAGCTTTTCATACTGAATCAGTCGCTATAATTGAAGGTGGGTGTAGCGTTTGCCGTTTAGGAGTTACAAACATCTGCATAAACTGAAGATAACCTTTACCATATGTGGTGCAGAGTATGAAATAAACTGTTTGAGAATTATTTTAGAAATAACAAGGCCTTACCAACAATTAGTCGGCTCAACCCCGCCTACAAAAGAACAATTTTCTTTTTATTTACTCAATACACATTTCTCCAGCAATTCCAGCTATTTTTGGAGTAAGATTGCTGATACACATCAAAATACTGTTTACATACATATTTTGTCACCATTAATCCTTTCTAAACAATCGGTCCTAAATATTTTTCCGTGTTGAGGATAGAAAATAATGACACGTACCTTCGCCACTACCTTCGCCCTACCACGAAACTAATTTTGTTTCCTTCGTACACTCATCTTTCTTTGCCAACGATTTTTTTTTTTGAGACTTCTTTTATTTCCGGCGTGCACTGTTGGAGCCACAGATGAACTCTTGGCTGCCAAAAACTGATGATGACGAACAGCTTTTTAATCCCTTGTTCGACATACCATTCGACTTTAAAATACTCAATGAGTCTACGAGCTCTCACATACTCTATAAATAATCATTTCGCACAATTTTATTTCCATCATTTCTACTACATTCTCGAACAGTCTCGTTTAAATTGTGCAAAACTTGAACCGTCTTAATAATCAGAGATCTACAAAGTGAAGTAGTTTTTATACAGCAGTAGAGGTGAGGCCGGCTAATCGTGGAAATGCCCTCGATTCTCGTTATAATTACACACATCTTACCAATTACTTGTAATGTTAAAATGTTTTCTAACCTTATATTTTTATTTATTTATTTATTTAACTGATTATTACCGTTCAAATCTCAAAGGTAAGTCAATGAAATAGATTAACTGTTAATGGATGCAGGAGCCTTGTACAATGGATTAAACTTTAATGTTGATCAAGTTGTTATTTAATACAAACTAAATAGTTTTTTTTACCATTTCACGTGTATCTTAAACGTGATGTGAATGCCAGCTGACTGGCTGCCATAAATACTTTAATTTTTTTACTTTCAATCATGGTTCAAAGCGGGATGCTACATATAATTTAGGATCAGTAGAGCCTTCAAAACAGATACTTTCATATAAAAATTTTAACGTGTACAAAGTTTAACACAAACTCGACTATTGGTGTACTGAACAGCACCCAATCGTTACCATTACTTATATTTTCAACTTTTTACTTCGTCTTGGCACGCGTTTGTCTTGTACTTTAGCATATTGTTAAAGACTTTTTAGATGGGGTTTCAAAGTAAATTAAAGATAACGAACATAATTAGTGATAAGATAAATTGTTATTGTAAACTGCTACGTGTTATTAGAAGTCATATTAAGTGCGTTCCATCGTTGTACCAAAAATGGGTGCTATGGAAGAGCGGGCCCACATTTTTTATAAATAACATTTTGACATAAAATAAAAAAAGGAAATTTTTTGAAAGTGTGGGCCACGCATCTTAAATACTATCGAGATAGAAAAAATAAAGCACATCTGGGGACCAAACACATTGAACTGGCTTTAATTACAAGTCAAAATAAGCTGAAAAAACGATTTAAAGAACATTTTATGCGTGCTACAAAAATCTGTATTTGTATTTTCAGTAGTCAGTTTGTTTCTATCCCTTATGGTACCCTGCACCACTTGTGGCAAAGGGAATATTAAGTTTGTACGGATATATGTAACCCCTAAACGGCAAATGCCATACGTCCGCCTGTGTCTCCATATAATTTATGAGACATTACGATGAACATTGATTCAAGGATATGTATTCACCCAAACGAAAACCGTATTCAAAATGGACCGAATGGGACCATTTTTGAACCCTTTTATATACCAGAAATCACAATTATTAATATTTTTCACAATATATGGTGAAGAATAGTTAATTAGCTTAATAATTGGATGCGCTCAATTTAGACCAAGTCGGACCATTTTTATAACGTATATATAGAGACTCTCAAAATCGATTTAATATTCTTTTAACCGTAAATTTAGAGATATTGAGATAAAATTTTGTGCAGACACTTTTATTTCTTGCACGCAGATCGCTGTTTAAAATGGTCGAAATTGGTCAGAATCTGCTATAGAAATTGAAAAATTGTATTAATATTTAAATGTGCCAAAAATGGTCAAGATCGTATAACAGTCAAGTCCAAAATTTACAAAAATTCTATACTTGGCACAAAATTCGACTTGCTTGTTAATAAATATAAATATAAATATATACCCTATTAGAGGGCGTCATTAGGTGTATGCCATGCCCACTACGGAAGAGGTGCTACATAGTATTCTGGTTTGGTTTCAGCCAAATGTTGTTTTCATGTCCATGGACTAAGTATGTCTATGTCACATGCTGAACATTTCAATTTTTGCGACCGCAAGCATCTCAACAAATCTCGGAGACGGACAAAGCTAGACCGATTCAAATTTTTAAAAATTTCATAAACTTTGTGACATCTTCAGACGCCTTGCTCTGGGTGTTGCAAGTGGAGGGCATTAAATATTAATTCTCCATCATCTTTTTATTTAATATTAAACGCAGAGACGAATAAATCTTCTTGGCCGAATCAATCTCATTGAGTTTTCTTTCTTAATCTTTCTAAATTCGTTTTTAAAACATGAATCCGTTCTCTACACATTCTGTATAATAAACAAATTAAGGTTAGGTTCGCTGTTTCGATAAATATTCAGTTCAAGAATGTTGCATCAATCAATGAAATATGAAATGAGTGATTGACAATTTATGAACAATTATCGATAATTTATTGATTAATTAAATGTATTGTATATAAATGAAGTAATGAAGAAAACATACTTTTGATTGTTACAAGTGACCAAGTTAAGGAATGTTGATTTTTTCATCGCATGAGTCACATAACTACAGAGTAATATAACAAGTATAACAACAACGATGTAGAAGTAATTTGCACATTGAGATGGTAGTTGAGCAGTTGCTGTTGTACATAGTTACCTAGATGTACGACTAATACAGTGTTTACACAGAATCATGAACTCGGAGTCATTGTCTACAACTCTATAAAAAAAGTATCAATTAAACGGCAACATACTCGTTCTAATATTCTATGTTTAGAATGTTACTCAATGAATGTTTGCGCAATGAATTCAATAAAAACTTTCTGTAATTTATTGGAAATAATAAATAAATAAATAAGTAAAGGTTAAATTTGGCTCAAGTCTCAAGTCTAGTGTATACCCTCCACATTTCTGTGAGCATTATTTTATTGCATTTTTTTTGAAATTTATTTTCGGTTGCAACTTATTTAAAAAAGTCCTCAGAAAAAATTGCAAACGGTGCACAATTCCATAATTATGGGGTTTCTACGGCATCCTTGTGATTCTTGCTAACCCAATAACTTGATGCACTCTGACTACAATGCGGAGGATATAAAACTATAATAAATGACTATGACTGGAAGAACTTGTATGAAAATCCGATTGTAGTGAGTCAACTGGTATTAATGACTGTTTAAATAGTTCATCGCCAATGGTCTGCAGCAATTATTATGAAGCAGTAAAAAACAAGTAAGAAAACTACTGGGCGGTTCAAATATATGATTACAATCGTGTTTGTACAATATTACGTATCACCTTACAAGTCGAGTTTTATGCTTAGTGTGATATTTTGTAAATTGTGGACATGTTTGTTATTCGACCGCGCCCATTTTTAGCACATTGATAGATGGGATAACATGTGTAACTAATTTCAACTAATTGGCTCAATTATGGTAGCATAAAAATAGGTTTTTGTTGATTGTGGGCGTGGCGCTTTACCAATTTTGACCATTTTAAAAAGCGATCTTTTTGTAAAAGTAAATTGTATAAAATTTTAGCTTAACATCTTAAGGTGCTGGCCCGTGCCAACTATAGATGGACCCACGGACATATATGACTACATCGACTCAGTTCTTGAATCTGATCCAGAATACGTATACTTTCTAAGGTCTCAGACACTTCCTTTTATGTTGGAATGACAAATTTAGTTTACCCCCATTATGTATGTATTATTATAACCTTCTTAAATAAGAGATACGGCCAACAAGGATGCTACTGTATTGTAGGCGGAGTTTTAGTTCCACTTCAGTGTAAAAATCCACTTGAAATGGGTTGAAGATATCCAACAAATTTATCTTTTTTTAAGTTTTCTTTAACTATGGGCGTGTCTTTCGAAGTATTTTTTCAATTTCAATCCTTCACACGAGAACAACCTCTTCTTCTAAGAAGTTTGAAGTTGATAATTGAATTTTTTATGTGAGAGACAATGTTTGCCATGAACGGACAGGCAGACATAGCAGACATAGCAAATCTGTTTGGAATTTCATGCTGATCATGAATATAAATATCTTATAAAGTCTCTAATTATTTTTGTTTTTTGGTGTTACAACAGTTTTGTCAAGCAAAGCATACAGCAGACCACTGGGTCTGCAAGGGGACCAAATCGATTAAAGTCATTAATCAGTAAGAAATTTCACTTGTTTCTACTTAACCTAAAAACCTAAAATGTAAAATAGAATAGAATACAATGCATCACAAAGCTATTTTCCAACCACAAATCACAAATTAGAAAAAATAACGATAACAGTTATAAATTATGAACAAAAAAACAAAATTATTGCAAATTTTTATCATCCTGATAACTAAAGTCTGGAAGCAAAGATTCAGTAGCCGCAGCCCCGTAAAGATGATTGGAATCAGTCGGTGTTAGTTGAACACTCGCTTTGGTGTAATCTTCATCAAAATAGCACGTATCCGATTCAGACTCCAATTGAGGCTTAAACGATAGTGGTATCTAATATGAAAAATGCTCATTTAGTTTACTAAACGGATGAAAATTCTTATTAACAGAATATTTACCTTCTTTTGGACTAAATCGGACCAATTAATGTCCGCAAAAAGTGGATGATACATGATTTCCAAATGACCTCCACCCAAACGCTGGCCAGGCTTTTTGTGCAAAAGACCACTGAGCAGACTTTTTATTTTTTCAGAAAATATACACGAGGGTAGTTTGACCGGCTCGTTTTGGATAAGCTGAAACAAAACATCCAAGTCAGGGCTATAAAATGGCAATTTACCAGTCATCAATGCCAGTACACCACCAATCAACTGCCAGACCGTAGTCAATATTTGGAATTACTTCGGGTGCCAAATACTCGGGAGTGCTGCAGAATGTGCTTGTACCCTGGCCATAGTAAGTGTTTTCTTTGTATAAACGAAATCAACAATTTTGATATGACCCTCCCTATCCAACAGTATGTTCTCCGTTTTCAGGTCACGATATATAATGCCCAGCGAATGTAAATATCCCACGGCTGATATGATTTCAGCTCCGTAGAAACGGGTCCGTGCCTCTGGGAATGAACCGTATCGTTTGAAGTGAAAGAATATGTCGCCCCGTTCACAAACTCGGTCACATAGTACAAACGATCGCTGGTTTGAAATGAATATTTCAATGATACCAAGAATGGATGTTCAGTGCTGCGTAGTACATGGTTTTCCGACAGCACATGGTCTACTTCATCCCGTTTTATAATCAGATCTTTTCTAATCATTTTAATAGCGTACAACTCGTTCGTACTTTTTTCACGACACAAGACAACTTTGCCATAACTGCCCTGACCCAAAATTTGCAATAAATCGAAATTCTCCAAAATTGCCTTATAATTGCCATTATCATTAAGACCGGCCGATGTCTTCAGCAATGAAAATTGTTGCGATAATTGCACTTCAGCTGCCCTTGTGTCATTTTTAATGTCCTCTATTGGATGGTTTCTACCATACAAGCTATTTAAATGGTTTACCACCATTTTGAGTGCATTCACCCATTCTTGTCGATCGTCACCGGTTTCCGTGGCGAATGTTCGTACAATGCTAGAACAAAAATTGAAGCCAGTTATTCGGCCAACCCTCCTTTGCTATGGTGGCATGCGGGTTGCTAATGATATACTTGAATTTTAAACCTTTTAAAGATTCGGTGGAACTTCCACACATCCTTTCACTTACGCTTCATGTAATTATTTAAATGAAGTGGTTTTTTCGCTCAATTCTACTTTTATGTTATTCGAAATCCTCAAAAGAAAAACAACTTATCTAATCAGCAATCTAATTCCGCCTACATGCTATCTAACAGCTAAGCTGAGTTAACTGAGGGCTAACGAGTACATGAAGGAATGACGATAATAATTGTGTGTGCAAGAATAACGAGAATGATGTGATGTGATGTGGTGTGGTGTTGGAAATGATGGCAGAAACAAACAATTCATTTAACGGGTAAAGCGTACACACAAACGCACATCCGCGCGTATATATGTGCAGGCCTATAAGTATAACATCTTTTTTAACATAAGAAAAAAAATTAAGCCATGAGCAAGGTGTTTATCATATCTAGGAGTAAACATAAAAAATATACTTGACATGCGATTATATCTAACGCAACACACCTAACGAGACATATTTAGAACCATGAGCAAACACCTTCGTTTAAACACAAACACTGCTATGATTTATTTTCCTTTTTTCGGGGGGCTTCAAAACGGTTGTATTTAATTTCATTATTTACACACAAATATAAAGAAATATAAAAAAACAATAAAATAGCAACGACCAACCAACCAACCAACCAACTAACCAGCCAACCACTTTTTCGGTTACAAGTGTTTTTTAGTGTATTTGAACAAAAAAAAAAAAAAACCAACAACGAAAAATCTCATAAATCAGTAAAAAGTACAACAACAACAACAACAACAACAACAACAACAACATACAAATGTATAAGAAATTGAAGGAAAACAAATCCTTACTTAAAAACTAATAATAATATGAAGATAAAACAATAACAACAATAATAATAACAACAACAATAGGTTGCATTGTTACATCCATAATCAACGTGTGTGGGAGAAAAGATGGACAATTTTCTTTGAGCTATGCCGCGTGTACAAACACACACACACACACCCACTCATGTCATTCATAAATAAAATCGAAAGGCAAACGATTGACTTATCATTGACTTTCTAATTCCTGGAATTTCTCTTCAGAATATTTTGTACAATCACTCGCTCGCACACATGTGCGTTAAGTGTGCATGAAATGCAACAACATATGTATATGTAAACGTACATATGTTATAATATTGTAATGTTTCTTGCTCATAAGCGAAAGGAAATTTTAACGTCGTTATGATGAAAGTTGTTGTTGTTGCTTTTATAATTTTCCAACCAAGTAATAATCGGAATCCGTCCATATATGTAAAGAGTAGAAAATACGTTCTCAAAGATAAGCAACGAAGCCGATTTAATATCGTCACTGTCGTCACTGCTTTCATAAGAAAAAAAAATCATGGAAAAAAAGGATATTTAAAATTAAAATGAAATCTTTAATACCCTCCACCTTTATTTACAAAATGTAGGCGTGGCGTTGTGGGCGCGCCTGTTATCGTCCATTTTTGGGACTTCCACGTGTACGAACCGAATTTCAACTTCGCATCTACATGTTTTGCCGGTAGATTAGATGGATTTTCATCGAGTGTGGGTGTGGCCCTGTAAAAATTTTCGACTCAATATCTCAAATTTTACAACCGTACGCGTTATAATGACGGACAGATAGATTGATTCAGATTTTGATTCTAATTATTAATATATACACTATGTGAAGTCTCTGACACGCCCTTCTGAGTGTTGCAAACGAAACAACAAACTTAGTATACTCTTCATCTTAAGTGGCGGCAGATAGTATTCAGATATATTTACGAGGGGGCCCATTAGCTAATTTTGAGGCTCCTAGGCATTGCCGGTGATCGCTTAGTCCGCATAGTCTTAAACTCGCCTTGATTGTTTAGCCAACAACAATCTCGTTTTAGCCCAATATTTATCTTTTATCAAACAATTTAGGCGCTTTCTCTCACTAGTTACCTGCACTCTATAATTCATTCGCTCATTCACATGCTAATTGGTTGGTATTTAAAGAAAATTTCCACATAAATTTTAAATACCCTCCTTATCTCCATAGAAGTAGTTGGCGTGGCAAGCTCCCTAATAGTCCCATCACGCCAATTTTTGGCACATCAGTAGATGGCGTAATTTCAACCATGTGTTAGAAATTCGAACTCCATTGCTCAATTTTAAGGGTTGATATATCAATTTGTATCGATTGTGGGCGTGGCTTTTAACCAATTTTGTTCATTTTAAATAGCGATCTGCGCGCACAAACTATCTCATGTTTTATGACCGCGAGAGTTCCATTAGGCGGACATTGGTTTAGATCGAGTCAGTTTTTTATGCTAATCAAAAATATATATACTGTTGTAAGATGAGCAAAAAACCAATATTGATCAACTCAAGGTTGATCAATAGTGATGCAAAACATCTGATTTACTAAACCATGCACAGCAGGTTGCATTTCGATGGGCGCTACCCCATCATCAACCTTGAGTTGATCAACATTGGTCTTTTGCTCATCTTACAGTATTGATGATTATGAGAGACCATTTTTAACATTACATTAAGAATATATATACTTTGTGAGATCTCTGACGCCCTCTTCTGGATGTTGCAAATGAAATGACAAATTTGATATATCCTCCATCTTATAACTGGGAGTTGTGCATTAATACGTGAGAGTGTTTATGTGAGAAAAAAGGGGAAATTTTCTTTCTTTGAGATCATGCCGCACACACATCTCATTTATGGACATTATCGATGGACACAAACTATTGACCTTTCGGTAAGCGTCTAATTCTTGGAATTTTCAGAAGACTATCTTGTACAGCACACAATAGTAAAAAGTGATTTTTCCAAAGGGTAAAAGTATGACAAGTACTTAACTAAACGTTGTCTCTTCTTTACCAATATCTGTAAAAAACGAGTGAAAATGTTAATGTCAGTTAAGCCCGACAACGTAATACTTTACTTTACATTACTTCGTTGCTACAGTTAATTAGTTTGGTTGTATCAGTAAACGCGAGGCCAATGCCTTCGTGAAATATCTTTATGTGGAAAGGGGTTCTAAAACTGGTCCGATCGTGTCCAAATTTACGACAGCCAATTATTAAGCTAATTAACTATTCTTCACCAAAATTATGTCAAAAAATATTAAGAATGGTAATGTTATGAATCGATCAGTACAAGTGAAGGTGGGTGTGGCATTTGCCGTTTCGGATTTACAAAGATCCCTACAAAGTTAATATACTTTTTACTAAAAGTGGTCATCGAACCTTAGAAACACAACATATATTAAACCAACAAAGAAAATTTGACTTTAAAAATATAGCGCTACAGAAACCATAATCATCTGCTTCTTGAGAAAACTCAAATTTAATGTAAACAAGTAAAATAGGGCTATATTAGGGGTACACCAAATCTGGGAGGCCCTCTATCATTACCAAATATCCTTAAGTTTATATTATATGTTATGTTGTATTCAAACTTAATTGAAGATGATCAGCCAAGCATTGACCCAATTATGTGAATTACACATCAGGAAATTCTTCTATAGAAAAGATACATATTTTTGTTTTAATGTAACTCTTGAATGTCTGGGTCAATTTGTTTCATTCATATGCCGTTAGAATGCCAAAACAAAGGACGAAATTTCGTTTTTCTTTTATACGCAAAAAATTGATTTACTGACTTCGAACTATAAAGCCTAGCTTAACATGTTGAACCATTTTCAATACCCTACTTTTCACATTGATAAAATGAATATATGTTTCATGCTTGAGGTCGAAACTGAAACTGTGGTCGTTGTAGCGATTTCGCCCTTTAATTATGGATGCTAAATTTCAACTCGTTATCTCAATGCTTGCGCCTGCGTGAACCGGAGCAAAAGTCTCACAAGGACAGACGGAAGGGCTAATTACTATCAAAATTCACTGAGAGTAAGAAGGATGTGCTTCGCCCCCATCTGGTGAACGTAACCAATATACCGCCAGATTATTACAAATATCGTTTATGATTGATTGAAAGAATTTGAATAAAACAAACAAATACTATAGTTGGTCAAGCTCGATCATCAAATACCCTACAGCATTTGATATCCTTGTACCATATATCACCGAAATATCTCAAAAAAGTATAGGACCTCCTATGGGGAGCAATTCTAAAAATGGTCCAATCCGGTCCATTTTCAATACGGTTCCCTTTGGGCCAATGCGGGTTCTTGTATCAAATGTCATCGAAATATCTCAAAATATGCAACTTGTAGCTTGCGCACAAATTAAATGGACATACAGACGGGCAGACGGACATGGTTACATTGATTTAGATTTAGATTCTGAATTGATCGGTATAGCTGAAGGTGGATGTAGCGTTTGCCGTTTAGGAGTTACAAACATCCGCACTAACTTAATATACCCTTTTCCACAAATGGTGCAGGGTATAGAGAGAGTCATACGTTTAAAGCAGTGTATCAGTTGAAAAGCAATTTTGCTTTCGTAATAAAAATTTGTATCCGTATACACATCATATAGTAGCAGCACCACATACACGTTTGTAAGCATATGCCGTAAGAGTATTTGCCAATTAAACAATATGTTCACATCCACTTTATAACCAAGCAATAGATATATAATTGTTTTGATTGGCCCGCAGGCAGACCTACAATAAATTCCGTACAATGTAAGCAACACGAGTACACAGTCTAAACGTATACTAATTAAACATTCATTCCCATGCGTTTGTAAATGCTTATACTTATGTAAATTTTATATTTACAATATATGCAAAGCAGCAGCAGCAACAACAACAATAACAGCAATGAAAATAAACGGAGGCAATGAGAAATTTAACTTTCTCCTCTCTCGGGCCACTAGTACAACACAACACTACACGTAGCCATACCCATGGCTGGTGTGCATTTGGCAGATTTTTTCAAATTTTGACAAATCGTCCTAAAAAAAATTTCCCAAAAATTTATACGAACTCAAAACCTCCTAAATATAGTAGTCGGAGCGAGGAAATTCCTTTGGGAACCTTTATAGTACATAAGGGGGCACGTGCAATACAAGAAGAGGCCACAAAAACTAGATAATTAAACCAAATATACGTCCATCATGAGACTATATCTGAAGAATTCTTTAGATCTGTAAAGAATTAGAGTTTGCGCGTCCGCCATAAATCGGCCTAAATACGGTCATACGACACCTCCACACTGCAATTTTCAGCGATTTTATACATAAAGTATAAAACATGAATTGCAATAATTTAGTTTTGGATCAGCACGAATAAACTATTTTTAGCAGTTGCTGCTTAAAATTATGTTTCAGTTGAAATTCCAATCTTATCGAAGCAATAATTTGAAATCTGAAAATTTGGAAAATTAATAACTTATGAAAAGATAAACTTGAGAAACATCAAAACAGCCCAAAAGTAGAAATTAAGGGAAACTACACAGAAAAGCACGCGGCTTTCCAAGCCCTAATTTGCCCACTGTTCTGTTAGTATATTGAATAAAAGTGAATACGTAGGTAATGTCCAGACACCCTTACACACATGTTTATGTATATTTAAAACACACACTACACAAAGTACAGCAACCATTTGATTCTTCTTGTCTTGGTATCCACAGGCGCACATGCCAATTTGTGTGAAAGTGCGGCCACGTAAACATACAATTTTCAAAACCAGAGTTTATAAACAAGTGAAAATGTTATAGGCGGTCAAGCCCGACCAATTAATGCCCTTCCACTATTTTCTTTTAAAATTTAAATTTTACTATAATTTGTTCAGTAAGCACGAGTTATGGTCGTACAAGCCATTTGGAAATTCCAAAAATTTGCTTAATCCAGCCCCATCTAATGACATTATATTTTCAAGCTAACCAAGTGTTATTTACCAATTTTTGAAATGAAAAAATTTCAAGCAGTGCAACTCATTGAGTGTTCCCAGGAGAATCTAGGTATGTCCTATAAGTATTGGATCACGGTCAGATATTGGGCTCAAATTTTTGTACTTAGATTCCTAGTTTTTGGCCCGGTCGAGTCCAAATTTGACACAGTCAATTATTAAACCAAGTTTTGTCCAAAAATATTTTGAATTTCGAATTTTCTTTTTTCGAATACTTGTACTAAATGTACACGAAAAATCTTAAAAACTGTGGACAAAATGTTAAGCACAAACTTACATGGATACATAACAGACAGATGGACAGACGCACATGGTTAAATCAATTCAAAAATTAATTGAATCGATTGAATATAATAAAAAGCGAGTCTACATTTAGCCAATTAGAAGTTACAAACATCCGCAACAACTTAATAAACTCTCTTACCACATAATGAGTAGGGTGTAAACATAGTTTTCAAGTCATATTATTTTCTTAATATTAAGTAAAAAATATTAAAATTTTTAAATAAAAAAAATATTATAAATGAAAGTTTAAACAAATTAATAAGAATTGAAGAAGAAATTTGAAAAAATCCATTCACGCTCTTTGGTACCCCAGGGATCTTGTTACCACCAAGCTACCAACAAGTACGGAGAACTGTCCGAATATTTGGACGCAAAAGAAATGTTTTCACTCACTTGGATATACAGACGTACGTGCTGACGAAAAACATATACTCTGTGAAAGATTCGTTGAGGTGCAAATGCAAACGCTTTGAAAAAGTTAATGGTGTACCTAATAAAGTAGCTATAAAAGCAAATAAAGGGAAAGCAGTACCAACAGCAAACAAGAGAAAACGAAACATACACACACACACACGTAAGTACATAACCCGAAAAATGAAATTGAAAGAAATGAAAATAACAAAAACAAAGTTTCTCACGTTCCTCTTCCCAAAATTCTTGGAATTGCAATGCACTACACACAAAAACATAAACAAAAGAAATAAATAATAAAAAAACCAAACAACAGAAAAGAAAAAAGAGAAATCTGTCTGCCTGCGTTATGTGTGTTATGAGCTGCACTGTACTCAATTCTTGCCTCAGGACATTACACACCAGTGCGCTACATGGCAATCCAGTATGCACTTCATCCAAGAACAAGAACTCATGTAACACATTTTTCAAATGTTCGGGACATAACAGTACAGCACTGTTGCAATATATTAGACGGCATTCAATACAGTTACACGCCACATAAAGTGTCAACTACGTAATAATAAGTAAGGATACTGAAATTGGCTTAGGCCAAATCTTGAATACCCTCAACTTTTACATATAACTGATGGGCATGGTAGGTATGTGTTTGCGCCCACTAATAGTGTACATATTACGTTTTAGCTTGCAAGTCGACTTTTACGCTGAGTATAGTTTTTTATAAATTAGAGGCGGGTCACGCCCAATTATTTGGTACATCGATGCTTGGTTTACTTGTAAATATTCATACCGAATTTCAAGTTTATAGGTCACGTTTGGTGACAGATGAATAGATTTTTGTTTGATTGTGGGCGTGGCTCTTGACCGATTTTGCCAATTTTACAAAGATGTGTGCAAAAAGTAAAAATCTCTGTGCAATATTTCAAAACGTACGCCCGCCAACTACAGACAGAAATATGGACACACGGACACGCGCATCTACATGTCTAGATTGACTCAATTTTTGATGCTGATCGAAAATATATATATTTAGTATGTTCTCTGACACCTTCTTCTAAATGTTGCAAATGGAATGACAAACTGGCAATTCTATAAAAAAAATAAAATTTTGATAACGTCTGACATGTTGTGATGTTACCCTTGAAAATCTTACCGTACAAGGTCCTTAATTTATATTTTCACTTGTGTTAGAAAGCGTCTGCGAGCATAAATACTTTTTTAATGTCTTTTATGACATTAGATTATTCAAATATTATTAATGTCATGGCATTAGTATCAAAACAGATAGGAACGAGTTTTGTGGCTTAGGCCTATTTATGTGGATACCCACCGAACTTCCACGGTTGGAACTTTAATTCGAAACGCCGCATTTGAGATTTGGGTAATAAGCCTTCGACTGAAGCGGGAAGCATTTCATTCATTTAGCTCATTTTCAATGTGAAACAGGACGGAAAGAATCTATACCTCAAACGAATCCATGTGCTCGTTTGTAATTCTGAATTTCGTGCTGATCACCAATATAAAATGCGTGAGATATAGTTGTTACACACCTGCGACATGCAAAAATTTATGAAAACTTACCATCATTTAAAACTTTCTACACATACCCCAACCGCAATATAACATTTTTTAGAAACAACCTTAACCTTTTTCAAATCAAGAACAAAATAAAACAAGTGAAAACATTATAGTCGCACAAGCCCGCCACTTTAATACTCTACCCTGCTTAGTTCCACAATTTATGCAACAATTAGTTGTGTCAGTAAACGCGAGATATTGAGATGAGTGGAAAATGTTTTAAAAGTAGTCCGATCGGGTTCAAATTTAGTGCAGCCAATTATTAAGCTATTCTTTGCCAAATTTTTAAACAAATATTAAGAATTGTTATGTTTTTGCCATAGAAGAACTGTAGACTTCCATGACTATAAGACCTTATAAGGGAAATGTTTCTAAAAATGGTATTATTTGGTTCATTTTCCAATGAGTTTTTCTTTACATCAGTTTATATCTTTTTACAAAATTTCATCGAAATATCTTAAGATGACGTCCTGTAGCTTGGAGATAAAATTACGTTGACAGACAGACAGACGGTTAAATCGTTTTAAATTCTGATTCTGAATCAATCGGTATAAATGAAGGTAGATCTGACATTTACCGCTTAGGAGTTACAAACACTCTTAATAGACTTAATACACCCTTTGCCACAAGTGGTGCAGGGTCTAACTATAATATTTAAATGGTAACGAATAATATTCTCACTCAAATACGCATCAGTATCTATCCAGCGAAATAGAATTTTTAATAAAATTTAAGTTAAAGTGTTATTTAAAGAAAAAAAGAAAAAAATGACAAAAAAAATTCAACAAAAGACGGATGAACGAATTCTGGATGAAATTTTAGATGATCTTGATTATGAAGAAGAAAAAGAAATAACTGTTATACGAGATAGATTGTATACAAACAGTGACACAATTTATCACATCATCATTAATGAAGTACATGCTTTTGAAAGAAAATTATGGCAAAGGAATCAATTCATTTTAGAATCAGATACTTTATGTGAATCTGAAAGCAAGGCAGCACACTAGCGAACAGAGTCAATGCGGACTAATGTAACAAATAAATCTATACCGACTAAATCCAATCATGAGGATGGCAATGAAAAATGTAAACCAGTAGAAACCATTACTAGTTTGAATGACTTAATGGAAGCTGTCAACAATCCAGACATTCATTATAAAGAAATGATGACAATGCGTTATAAAGCACCACGGCTGTTCGATCCCTTATGCAACGATGAAGAAAACAAATGTTTGAACGAATATTACCATCACCAGCAACAACATTCAGTAACTTTCAGTCCAAATACTAAATGGCAAGAGGATTGCAAAGGAAAGCAAACCAGAGAACAACCCTTCTCCACTAATGTGATCAATTCTTTAGATAATGAAAGCATCAATGCTTTCGTTTCTTCTTCTCTCGTAAGACGGGATATATCTAAACAAAAATTCTGTTTTACAAAAGATTTAAATTATGAATCTAATGCTCATATATGGGTGGGTACATATCAAGTAAAGAGGCATAATTTTCTAAGCAAAAAGGTCACAACGCCTCTTCCGGCACCGCTTTCTGCCATACATTTAATTCATCAGAAACAACATGCCATAAAGCCCATTAATGTTGATCAAGTCATAATATTTAACATGCGAATTGAAAGACTTATTAAATCAGAACTGAGAACTATAGAAAGTTCTGTGGCGGAAAGCCTGCACCTGAGAGTCTATGAAAAATTCAATCAATATACTAACTATTCTGAAAGTAATTTACCTTTAAATCTAACCACTACCAGGTCCCTTTTGTTTTAAACGAAAACAGAATTTCACAGAACTTCGAAGAATTAATGAAGAATATTCGTTCGAAAGGGACAAAGAAGCTGCAGAAGAAAGAGAGAGTTACAAAAGAATCAGTATTCACTATAAGAAGAACTTTACTAACATCTTAGCTATTAAACCCAACATCCAATACACTGGGCAAAAAAGGAAACGAAATGAAACTTTGGGTAGCGAGGTATACAAACGAATCAAGTTAAATGTAAATAACTCTCCAGCGGATGAAGCAACCGTTTCGTCCACCACTCTTCCTAATAAAAGAACAATTTTTTATCCCTGAACAAACTTAACAAAGCAAGAAAAAACAATTAATGCAGAGGATTTCGATGTTTGTGACTCGACAAGCGATATATTTTGGACATGAGTAAAGGCCGAAACAACCAGAAGATACCTGCAGAGACCCAATAAAGAATATATTCTAAATCACCATCGTATACGGAGTCGTTCTAGTCGCTTTTCTGTTTCTCTATCCGCCTGTATGTTTATACCTCTGGTTTAGGACAATTATTTCGAATTTTGGCAAGACACGTCTACACTTAAGGAAGGTTAAGGAAGTGCAAAAAATTTTTTCATGATTTTTAGGTTATAAAAGCTAAAACATATATTCGTTTAAGAGCAGAAAAACCAAACATGATATGCAAAGCATTAAGTTAAACCGAAATTGCTGCGAGAAACAAGTAAAAATATATTACACTATAATAACAACAACAAAAAATATACGAAATAACTAAAATTCGAGAAACACGTAAAAAAATATATTTGGCTTAAGCCAAAGCTGGAGTACCCATCACTTTGGCATTAAATTAAATTAAATTAAGTATGAATGTATTTTCCATTTTATCAATTTCCTGCTTTCCCATTAATGAACGCACGGACATACAAAATGTCGATCTGTAATGTATTTGTGCATGTGTATGTTACAAACGTTTCAACAAAGTGAACATTCCCCCGATCTCAGAATAATGCGTCTGACTTGTACACCACACATCACCACCGCATACGGGGCGCCCGTTCAAATGATATACGCATGAAATAATATGTGGTCTCGCCATTTTTTTATGTTATCAGTACTTGTTGCTTTCTATTTGTTTGCTAGTTTGCTTTCAGACAATTTGAATAGTTCGTCAAATGAGGTGTATGTGTGAGTGAGTGTATGTGACCGTACGGTATAGGTGTCGCTTGTTTCAATGCCGACCATTAAGTAATGCTCCTCCTTCTCTTGAATAATAATATGTTAATACACTTGTTCACACTTGTGCACGTCCACGCACACCGTCACGTACATAGTGTATAAAATAAACATAAACTACACCAAGCACTCATCGCCACCATCCCAAATACATATAGAGAGAGAGATTAGTTTTCTAGCAAATCAACGCCATAGAGGCCAAGCAAATAACTATTGTTTCCAGCATGGCAGTGTAAACATTTGATATGGCAGAGTAATGGCAGAGTAAATATTTAAATTTCTGAGAGAGATATACAATCAGAGTACTGCGACTAATTCCCAATGAATTAAGAGATGCTTGTTTGTTTGTTTGGGGTAACTGGTAAATTAGAACATTACCTTGATGATGTTGATAATGTTGATGGGTGTACAAATTTTAACAAATTTTTTTATTCGTTTTTGTACCAAATCCTCAGCAAATAAGATAAAATTCATGTTTAGATATGAAGCCTTCATTTAACAATATTATACAGTCTGGTATAAGCAGTGTAACTGATTCAACAATCTTCGCTTTATGACTTTTTTGTCTCAATCTAAGAAAATTCAAGAAACAAAAAAGTCTATGCGACCAGAATGCTTTTCATCAACCAATCGCCAATCTCTTCAACGAAAAAAAAAACTAAATTTTAAAACAAGAAAGAAAGTAAATACCCTCTCCGTCTACAATAGTGGGCGTGACAGGTATGTGATTACGACCTCTACAAATCTCGCAAGAGAAAGAATTTGGTTTTTATCGGCACTTTGCAAATATTAGTCTGACAACATAAATGGGCGATTGGCATTACCAAATCGACTGATTAAATATAGATCCACTAAAGTGTATGTAGATACGATTGTTGAATGGATTCTGTAACGCTTGGCACCTTAATGTTGAAACCAAATGTCAGTCAAATACAAATTGTCGATTGGTCGAATGAAATATTTAGTTTTCATATCAAGTTATCAAACCATTTAAAAGTAACTGTGTCAAAGAAATAATATCCAATGCTTCAGATTAGTATCCACACTAAACTTTCACTTTTAATGGATAAAAGAACGCCTCTGCGGTAACATGTTGACTTTCGTGTTCGTGATTTGTTACATCTGGAGTCTCCTCAGTAGCTGTGCACCACTCTTCCGAAATTCTTCCGATCGGAAAATATTATCCATTTTTCATTGATGAATACATAGACGAAAAGTACATATTTTTATGGAGCACTTGACGACTTTTGTTGGTACTCTAAGGCCTTCTTCTAGCACAACCGTTTAACAAAGTAATTAAGCCCCTAACCTCGGGGTAATAAGTAGAAAAAATCGAATACCATACTATGTGTGACGGAAAAAAGTCGAATGTTCTTTTTTTGTTGTTATTGTTGTTATTCCTCGAAAATCAAAGCATGATAAAACCGTAATATTTATTTTTAAAAAATGTAGAGTTGCCTCTTAAAGGTCCCTTATACGCAGAAGAGCTGGTGTATGTGTGTGTGTGTGTTTGTGTTAATGTTTCTTATCAAGCATAAAGAACCAATTTAGTGTCTTCGATTATGGGTTTCCTTTCGGCATTTCGAACATATCTCCAAGAGCTGCAGTCAGCATGTACAACAGCAACCATAACACCAGCAGCATATATTCACATACTATATAGACCGATATAAAATATGGAATACACAAAACAAAGAGAGAGAGAGAGGAGGAGGAAAAGGAGAATGAAAGAAAATATAATCGAATACCACAGACTGCACTGTACCGGTGCGTGCACATACGTTGGGCAGGTTAAGCTCCTTTACCTTTAATCTTCAAAAGGTAATTTATTAAATAAGAAAACAAGCACAAATGACCAAAGATGTACTTACGGACGGACGAACGTTCAATGAAAGCATACAGGAGACATGACTGACTGACTGGCTGGCTGACTGGTTGGTTGATTGTGAACTTCATCCTACACTAAAGAGAAGCGACCGAGATTTCTTCGACAACCATGCCACACGGTTGTACATAAGACGCACACACACATATGCAACACTACAAAAACATAAAACGCAAAGCGACGCAATCAACTGAAATGATCAACGACGACGACTGGTTGCAATTCCTGGAAATTCTCTCAATAAAAATAAATTCAAATTCACGCATACTCACGCACACACAGGCGCACAGGCACAAATTTTTAGTGAAAGATTGGCCAAAAAACAACATATTTACTAAATAAAGAGAAGAAAACAAAACAATAACAAAAAACAAAACAAAACATCATAGTGGGAAAAAGAATACAACAAGAACAAAAACAATACAAACAAAACATTAAAAATACCAATAACAGTAACAACAACAACAATAGCATGAACACACGAGGGTCGCTTAAGAAAACAGAAACAAGTTGAACATACTGCAGCATACAGCATAAGTGGTAAAGTTAGTAGTAAAGTTGAGAGCAGCAGAGAAAAGGCAAGAATTGCAGAAAAAGAAGAAAAATAAAATGGTAAGAAATTCTCAAATCCATAAACATCCGAACAATATATGCGCACACACATATACACACACACACAACCCATATAATCCATGCCACACAATCCCGTTTATTCATGACTGTAATGTTTTTGAAAGCGGCATTCATGTTGTTGTTGTTGTTGTTGTTGATTCACAAGACCGTAAGCTCAACATAAAGCGTCAACATGAAGCAGCAGCAGCAAAAAAACGAAGAAGCATTATTGTCATCATTATAATGGTGATCCTATCCGGCAGCCAAATGCTTTGGTGAAAGCAGACACCATTAACACTCACCACGTGTGCTCAGGGAGCAGACAAATATTATCATTAAAATGCGCATTCTCGGAGCACACAACACCAACAAACATCGGTCACTAAAGCTACTCAGTTGTGATTGAAAAACAATCAAAGGAACAATTATTTTTTCTTACACCCTACATTACATTTGTGGAACTGATTAACAAGGCCCTTTAATATGTTTTTATGTTATTTATATGACCTTGTCCGTACGTCCATATGCCCTCAATATACCTAACCCTCACAATTTCACACTTACGGCCTCTCTGTATTTCAGATGAAACAATTACATAAAGGTGGAACTCACCTTTAAGATACATGTCGATCGAGGAGGTCTGCACGCCTCCATACTACTCTATACTACCACTTATATAGCACTCATACGCACGAGTGGCCGCAAATAGCATCAAGCTGATAACTGTTGAGGTATGTATGTTTGTGTTTGAACAAATATAATAAAAAATATAATATGAAAGAAATTAAAAAATTATATTTTGCCTTTTCAGAACGTGGTTCATATGACCGGAACAGATAAACAACAACAATTTGGCCCATTCATCTGATGAACGTGTAAGGATGTAAGGATGTTATGCTATAATGCTACTGCCACTAAGTATGAAAATGTGCGTATTTAGTGTGGGCCACGCGCATTATTAACAAATACGAATACAGACCACTCATCTTTCTCACCTTCTTCGTTGAATATGTGGCGTTGTTGGATTTACCAGCGACTCTGTCTATCCATGTACACACATATATAGAGATTTGATTGCATACGCAGGCGGCCACACAATAGTAACATTCGTCCTCTTTTGGAATTTCACGAACTTCTTTCTGAACGCGTCTACAAGAGTTAAATATTTGATGCCCATCAGCAACAACAATATTGTGTGAGCATAAACGCATGCATGCCTTGCGCTGTGCATACATATTTGCAGGATTCGTATAAAAAATTATTTATTGACGTTTTGTAGAAATCCGCCACACAGGTTAAATAACTGCAGACAACAATAATAATAATATGATCTACAACAATAACAAGCATAGAAGTAACATTTAACTTGAGCCACATTTTAGATACTCTACATATTATGCGTGGTATGGGCGTGGCAAGTATGTTTTTTCAACAATTTGCATCAAAGTAAGGGGCAAGTACAGTGGGGGGGCCAGCACAGATTTTAGGGGCCTCAAAATTGGAAAATATGTATTTCTAATAATGGCTAATAGAACCAATAAATTATTTTCGCTTTAAAACCCCTTAAGTACGAATGCACACTTCTACACTTCTCCCGTAAGAGGAGTTTTGTCAATAAAGGGCGTAGCTGTTAACTGGTTCTGCTCAATTAAGTCTTAAACTGTACAAAATTTGAATACATAGCGTTTAAAAGCCGACAAACAGATATGCGGATGCCCGGACGGACATACATCGTGATGTTTTTTACCTATAAGTTGCAAACGCAATGATTAATTTAATCTATATAGAGGGTATAAAATCATGTCTTATTACTAACCTTTAGTTTAGCACTCGAACGAGGAAAAATTTAGTAGTTGAATAAACTTCACGGCATATGTACACATATTCATAGTGCACATATACCGCCTGATTGTTATGGGTATACTCAATAACAACAACAACAATATATACATATATATATCAACCATTCATAATGAAAGGGTACGAAAAGCCTAAATAAAAGCAACAGCTTCAGCATCAACATCAACATCAACATCAACATCATCCACAGCATCAGCAACCAATTCAACGCCAAACAAAGGGACTCTGAATATAACAGACATTCCAAAAAAGACAATGACTTCTTTCTTAAAGAGATTTTTCTTGGAAAATCATAGTTCTGTGTTGTTTTTGTTGTTATTGCTGCTGATGCTTATGCTGCTGCTGCTGCCTCTTATTTTTTGTGCATCTTTTTTCAATTTTTAGTTTAATGTTTACGTTCTTGTGTTATTTTCTTTCCTTTAGTGATGCTTTGATTTTGGCTGTGACTGTGAGTGTGGCTGTAGCTTTGGTTGTGGCTGGCTGCCGCTCCACAAAGTTTTGCTGACAATGTTGTTTTGATAATGAAAAATGTTTGTTGTTGTTCTTGTTGTTTTTCTGTTGTTCGCGTATGCCTTGGTTTTCTCTCATTTTCATTGTGTTTCGCACACAAAACAGGATTAAAGGGGTATTAAGTTAACATTAAAAAACATTATCTGAAGAATTCTTGGAAGGTTTTTATATAAATTGGAGCTTGCGAACCTGTTGAAATACTGCCTCCACATAGTACATACCTCTGATACATATTAACATGTCGACGGTACACACAACAGAACAGAAAATTTGAAAATTTTCGGAATTTCATCGAATGATAATAAGGGCGTAGCGTTGAATATTTGAACAAATAATTCACAAAAAGAATACATTTATGCAAAAATGTTGTGTTTATTTTTTTGGTAGGATGCGGTGTTATAATGTTAGTCCGTATGTACGTCTGCACTTGGAATTATTTGAACTTTGCGCAATATTTGTGTTTTTTGTTACTTTGTCCAAAGTCAATTACAATACAATTATTTGCTCAATGGACACAAATGCCGAAATACTCGGTCATACATTTTTCCATAATCGCCTGCAACCCTTCACGTTAGTGAATACGTGAGCAGTCAACTGTATGTGACATCAATCAGACATTTTCATTTAGACTATCTCCAGTTTTTATACCATTTCGGTCAAAGTTTTAAAATTATTTTCAGTTCAGAACGGAACAAATATAATAAATTGCTAAATAAGAGATCGTTTTTATACCCGCCACATAAAATGGGGGTATAATGAATTTGTTATTTTGTTTGCAACACCCAGAAGGAGGCGCGAGAGAGCCTACATCGTATATAACTATTTTTGATCAACATCAAAAACGCAATTGATATAGACAAGCATGTCCGTCTGTTGTTAGCATTCTTAAGGGCGTACATTTTGAGATATTGAGCGAAATTTTGTTCAGACACTTTTTAAAATAGGCAAAATCGGTCAAGAGCCACGCCCACAATCGACTGAAATCTTTATATCTGTCACGAAGTTAACCTATGAACTTAAAATTTAATATGCATATTTTTAGTTACTCCATTTATTGATATGCCAAAAATGGGCGTGGTCGGATAACAAACATGTCCACATTTTATAAAAAAACACATTCACCATCAAACTAAACCTGCAAGGTGATGCGTAATACATACACTAATAGAGGGCACAATGTATATATATAATTGCCACACCCCTCCGCGGAATTGCCGTTAGGTATTACTTCACGGTGATGGTTTGCATTAACATGCAATACTTTCTAGGTTTCTAATCTTCTTCAGGCAGTTCGCATCTACTTAGCTTTCTCTAAATACCTGTCCGAAATTTCTATTTCAACCAAGCTTTAAATCGGAATAAATCGACAAGTTCACCTTTCCTTGGCGGAAATAAGTGATGGTGTAGGATAATAAATGATTGGTTTTGATCGACCATATTAACATTTTTACTTATGAATGTTATTCTAAGGTATTCTACGTGAATATTTATAGTGTACGTTGTACATTTGTTATTCCATATATACAACATGTTTAAAGTTCTCAGCAAGTATGTGTGTGTGCGTGTGTTTGTGTGGACTTTCACTTTGTGGTAACGTCCCGCCATAGTGCGGTGTGGTATATAGCATTTAAGCAAGTAGGCTGCCCGTGGCCAGACAACGTATTAGTGGTTTATATTATGCACAGATCTATCTGATGACGACCGTACGTATGCACGTCCGCACAAGCGAATCTGAAGTGTATCAACCGCGAGTAACGTTGTCCCACCCCCAAACAAGCGCAATATTATTATTGCGACAGTGTCGTCATCGGCCTGTGGCACGAACATGGGCATAACAAGAATAACAACAACGGCAACAATATTTATCACATTTAAATAGAAGATGAGACATAGAGGAGAAACATTTGTATTAGCATTAGCATGGACACATCTATTAATAAATTGTCTCAATTCCAAATCTATTTTTGTCAATTCGGTTAGAAAGAAAGACAGAACGAAAGACAGAGGAAGAGTATGAAGAAATGTGTGCAAAATGAATGACTTCTCTAATATGCTGAATGTTTCTAACAAATCACATCACATCGCATCTCATCTCATCTCATCTACATGTATAAACACATGTACATATATAACGGGTAATACATATGCAAACACTGTGCGTGTGTTTGTTTGTGTTCCAATTAGATTTTTGTGCCCTAGGCCCCTTATAGGCATGTTTGTTGGCTTCAAACGTTTTACCAATTGAGTCCACAACATGTCCATCCATACGTCCTGGTCTTCCTTTCTCACGACAAACACTTGACCATTCGATCAAAGTTTAAGCTAAATTGCATCTTATCGCGTAATTTGATTTCTTTAAGAAAGCTAGCTTTTTTTTATTTCGGACACCTCCTCCATCATTAGAAGTATATTAAATTTATATACTATAGTGTGCAAAATAGAACGCTATAGCTTGAGCGACAACAACACATTCTCGTCTAACCATCCGTCAAGAAGTTGTGAACAATTTTGAATGTGTCTTGAATTCGAACGAAATTGAATTAGAAATCTATCTTTTGCGTTTATTTATAAAAAGACAAAAAATACAGTAATTTATATAAATAATACGAACTAGAACATACGTGTATGTTTATATGTATGAATTACAAATTCTACGGATTATAAATTTTTCTAGCTTTGAATATAATAGTTATTTATACATCTTCATCTATTTTCACCCGTTCTCTTCTAGTGCTGGTGAAAGTTCTTTTTGGGGTCATTTTTTTTGTTGCTTCGTCCAAGGAATGCGGAAGTTGTTTAAAGCACAATGCAGAAATCTATAAAATGAGAATAAAAAACTATTGAAAACAACAAATAGAATTACACAAAACTAGAAATTACACTCACTCCACAGCACAAGGAACAAAACAAATCAAACAACATAGCATAACACAGCACAACACCATGACAATAACCAATATCAACAATTGTTCTTGGACACGTATGTGTTACATTGTATGCACAAAACAAACAACAAACACTCTATAACAATAAATATGTACAGTAAATACTCCTTAATGTTGGAACAGAGAGAGTAACACAACATTCCATTCCAAAGTAGAGCCACAATCATCCAGTGAGAGTTTGCATCTATGGTAGAGCCATAATAATTAACATGCAAAAGCAATAAGTTGCTAACCCACAAGTGCATATACGGAATGTTTTTTAACAGAAAAATGAACATTTGTGCAGATTATTTGTAAAGTGGCGTTAAGTACGTTTTCCATTTATGTTGATTTGTCTTCGTAACCTTTCAAATTTCCAAGTTCTTTATATAAATAAACTATTGCGTACAAATGATACAGTTATGTGTACATCCTAAGAGACTTTGTTTCTAAAACTCAAGCGTAAAGGCAAAAACATTTTTTTAATTCTCGCATGATATAAATTTTTTGTAGCATGCTATATAATTGTTTATAATTATTTAAAAAAGTTATTAAAATATCTACATTAAAGATTTAAACGAGTAAAGCACTAATGTGAAACAGTTTAATGTAATAGTGTCAAATATACAAACAATACAGCCAACATTAATTGTTACATACGATACACATACTCGTACAGTGCACAATTTACATACATACAAATATTATACAATTAAACTGCTCTCTTCCCAGTAATCTTGGCACATCATGCGTACATGCATACAATTGAAATACACTTGTGTTTATTGTGCGGCATATGTGTATAGTACAAGTTGGATTGTTACAGTGAAATGTTAATAAAGCGACGCCACAACACCATCATGCCATACCATAGCAGTACTAAAAAATAAGGCAAATCAACCGTTAATTTTGGGCCCGTCTTTCAATTTGTTCGGCTGTAGGTGTGCGTGTGTCTCAATGCATATACACACATACCTACAACGGGTACCTGCGGTGGCTATAACCCAAGTAAATATTCAATTAGTAGAGCATTGAACAACAAGTTTATTTAGTGTCCCATTGTTATTGTTGGTGTTGTTATTTCCTAAAGCATTCCATTGAGTTTTGTAGAAGAATGAATTAAGTTAATAACAAAAAAAATTTCTAAAAAAAACTGATGTCACGTATAACAATATTAAACATATTCTTGGAGAGATGTGAACCATTTTTAATGAAATAATAAATCAATTCTTTCAAAATTCAAATACCATCGGGCACATTTTTCACATGTATTTGGAAACGGTGGGCGTGGCATTTCAACAATATGCGCCTTTTTAACGGCTCGGACAGACATGAATAAATCGTTTTAGGTTTTTAAACATACATATGTACATATAATCGTAATTAGTACAGCGTAAACACTAAGGTGAAGAGCATTTTACGGCAGTATTGAGTGAGAGGAGTTCATAAAAAGTAACTCTTCACCTCTCCTTCTCTATCTGTGTGTGTTTGCCTTTCATTCCTATGTTTTATTTATAATTGAGTTCTGCTTTGACTTACGGGCTATGCCATAAATATTTCTACCAGAGTGCTGAGTATGTGTCAGAGTGTGTGGGTGTGCCGGCAAAAATAATCAATTCAAAATTCTTCGAAATCCATTTGAGACATTTTTCCTTATTTTATGTATTTTTTCTTATTGTTATTATTGTAGCATTGCGTTGCTTCGGGTTTTTCCATTACATTTAATTTCTCCAAACGGCATAGTATACTCTATACTGTCAGCAGAAAGAGTGTTGATGATAATGACTCTTTATTACTTGTTTTGTTGTTGTTGTTGTTGTTGTTGTTGTTGTTGTTGTTGTTGTGACTGAAGCGGCTAATCATAAAAGCAAAATCAAAAAATTATTTAAGAAAAAAAAAAGAACCGTTTATTATATTTTAAGATGTTTTTATTGTACATATTTGTGCATGTGTGCACACATAGATACAGTGGGACCTTGGGTTTACCCTGTTGGATATTTTCTGTAGAAGTTGCCCAGAAAGCGAATAGTTTACGGGTGACATTAATGTTTAGCTTATTAGGATCAAAAGAGCCGGAAATATATCGATTTTAATTCTTATCCTTCGAATACTTAGGTATACTTATCTTGTTACTAATGCTTCTCTTGGCTTGTTGTTTTTTCGGTTTTTGTTTTATTTTCTTGTTGATTAAGAGTTCCAAGAAAATATCCTCAATCCAAGGGGACATTTAAGTTGCATATGATTTAATGGAAAGACACACACATTTAAGTATGTGAATGCGGACAGATGAGTGTCGCAATTTATTGGTGTTCGAAAAAATTTAGGTAATCAACTGGACAGTGTGCCACTGAAAAATCAAATTTATTATAAAGTATACTAAAGAAGAACAAGACAATATTGTTGTTGGTTGATGGCATATTGTTATCCTGGTGGTTAAGCTGGTTGAAATATGGCCAAACAGTCTGTCAGGCGTTTAAATTTAAACGAAATAATTTTTATTTTATGAAAAAACACATAATTGTGAATTATGAACTATTTTATGTTTGATAAGTTTCAAGCAGACATTATTTTACCCCATTACCCTTAGTACACCCTCTTCACATAAGGTGGGCGTATACGAAGTTTATTATTCTGTTTGCAGGTCTGAGATCCTACCAAGTGTATGTAAAACTTAGTCAATGTGTCTGCCTCACAGCTGTAACTTTGGAGATATTGAGCTGGGCACTTAAAGCTTCTGCACGCAGGTTCCTTTAGAAAATAAACAAAATCGGTCACAAGCCACGTCCACAAAGACACAACAAAAATTCAACTATGAAATGGAAATTTTATACTTCGCATATATTAACAATAACTTCATCCATCGATGTGCCAAAAATGCGCGTGATCGAATAACAGACGCGCTCACAATTTATAAAAAACCTTATTCAGGATAAAACTCGACTTGTATGCAAACACTATTAGAAGGCGTAACCATACATCTGCTACGTCCATTGTTTGTAAATGTTTTTCATTAGGAACGTTGTTGGGAATCCATCCAAACTCATCTGACAAATTTTCTAAGACATGCTCTAATATTTAATGATGCATTCTAAAAATTTTTTTTGAATAAAAAAATTAATCAATAAAAAATAAAAAAAATAAGAGTAAAATTCTTTAATGGCACATTCCTACGAGGCCGCACTCTTAGTATACACACAAATTTTGGTTGAGCTTAACGAGCTTTCTAGAAAAGCAAAGCAAAAAATGTATAAAAATCACCAACAACAATAAGAGCACAACATAAATGTCTACCGACGCACGCAGACACTTGGTTATTTCGCATAAAATTGCCATTGGTGGAGAGAAGACAAGCACAGCAAACCAAACCGTCTGACCAAGCGAACGATAAAGAGACAGAGGGACAGGCAGGCAGACAGACATTTTTGAATATGAAGGAACGTGCTTTGTGCGTGCGCGTAGTCGCGTAAGCGCACACATTCCCTTCCCACGATCATTAATAAAACCGACACGTACCCATATGTGGATTGACTTGGCGTAAACGAGTTACCGAAATATGAGACCATACCACCGTACACAAACACATGCATGCACATAAAACGAAATGAAATTTTTTATATAACAGACATATCTATGTCTGTGCTCAATAAAAAGCAGCACACACACAAACATATGCGTGCATGAACAGTGTATGCGCATGTAAATGGCGAAATGTTTCAACACAGTAAATGATCACAATGAATTAAATCGTGGACTCTTTTAAATTTTGTTTATTACCTTCTTGATGCACCCTCCCCATAGCCTACATAAGCACAATAACAACAACAACAAAAACGATTGTAATAAAAACCGCAAATTGGAAAAAAAATTAAAACAAAATGTAGAAAATGTCTTTCAATAAATAATGATAATTATATGTGATATAAGGTACGTACGTATGTTCCTCTACATGCTTACATAGGTAAGATGTGAAATATTCTTCTTCCCAAATTAAAACAACAAACAAATGTTATAGTCCGTTCAGCCCGACAATTGAATGTCACACAGCTTGTAGCTGTCAAAATTTTACCCAACCAGATATAAAGTTGATTCACCAAATTTTGTCCTTTAGATCCTTATATGGGGAGGGGTTCTAAAAATGGTCCCATCCGGTCCATTTTTAATAAGGTTCCTGTTTGGGCCAATAAATATCTTTGTACCAAATTTGATCGAAATATCTCAAAATGTGCCACCTATAGCATGCGTGCAAATTTACATGTACAGACAGAAGGACAGACGTACAGTTAAATCGATTCAAATTTTAATTCCGTATCGATTGGTATAATTGGAGGTCGGTGTAGCATTGGCCGTTTACGAGTTAGAAATATTCAAACAAACTTAATATACCTTTTCTCTTGCAAGTGGTGCAGGGTATAAACAATATCGGTTTGAGCTGTTGACATATGATATAAGCATGAGGTAGTCAAGTTTTATAATGGTTATTGCAAGACCTGTTCCGCACAATATGAATGATCGTAAGACAAGACTCAGATGGAATATGATTTTAAAGCGCATTCTTATAATTTTCCTAGTACAAATCATTATAACCTTTGACCTGACAATTACCACAGAGTAAAATTTGAAATGCAAATGTAAAGTCGACGTCATATAGAATTATGTAGGAATAGATGAAAAGATATCACAAATTGCGTCCCGAACGTTAAAAGCTGGATGCGACACTGTTACTGTTTAGGAGTTGAAATTATTCAAACATTCGACTTTGTATACTTGGCAGCCATTTTCTTGTGCAGAGTATAATCATCCAATATAACTTTTTACCAACGAAAATTATTTATGAACATTAAAAATGCAACAACCCTTTTTAAATGACATAATCGTGCAGGGAGCTCCAAGGAGAGCAAAAGTCACCAGCTAATCATCTTTAAATGATTAACCAAACATAAGTTGCATCATAAATACATATACACACCAATAGTCTATAAACAGAGAACACAGAATAGGTACACAAGAGCCCCCAATCCAATTAATCACGTTCAATAGGTTTTCAACTAATTTAAGGCTGAATTAATTTCCCCAAAAATAAGTGAAAATGTTGTAGTCGGGCGTTTACCCTCTACCACTGAGCTCCTCAAATTATGCGACAATTAGTTTCTGTATACACAGGGCACTGCCATATAAGTTCGTGGAATATAGAGGGAAAGAGGTGCAAAAATTGCTCCAAACGGATCCATATTAACAGTCAAATAAATATTCTTCACCCACTTTTGTCAAAAAATATTAAGAATTGCGATTCGTAAAAGAAATTTTATAAGGAAGGGTTCTAAAAATGGTTAGACCCGGTCAAAATATTTTTAAAAAATGCAAATGTAGTTTGTGGACAAATTTATATGGACAAAGGGACGAACAAAGTGACAGAGGAACGAACAGACCGACAGACTTGAAGGTGTGTGTGGCATTTACCGTTTAGGAGTTACAAATGTCCGCACAAACTTAATATACCATTGGCCACAAGTGGTGCATCGCGTAATTAAATCCATTATAATTGGATGTTTCATTGGTGTTCCATTTGGTCCACATTGTAATAAGGATGATTTGGTGAAAAATTTCAAAACTTTCGTTTTGGTTTCAATTTGAATTTATATGTCATTTGTTATTATTTTATTTAAGGCATAAATTGAATCAATTTCAAACACTTAGTCATTATCTACTATAGAACTTCGCCTTGTTGGAAACAATGTAATGGCAGCTTAGATTTCTCCAATTATTTGCGTACCGAAAGAATCGAAGTCTTTTTCATATATTTTGGCTCACAGCTTACAGTTTGGTTCCCCGAAATACCTCACTTAAGTACTATGAAATGCGAGCTTTTGTTGAACGCAGTGAGCTTAAGAAAGTCATGGAGAGTTCCACTGTTAATACCGATAGTTGTCACTTATATAGAAATGAGCGACTTGGATTGAGGAGCAGAAGAATTTGTCTGCCATTATGTACCCAACAGAATCAAAGACAAAATGGTGTCTGACTATATAGTTGGAAACTGCAATAAGATTCTGTTTGTTGAACTTATTCTGGCTGATCATTCGTTCGGACGTCAGACTTTAATTTCACTTTCATTTTGACTACTTTGTCAGGCCACATCCAATAAAAAATTTTATTTACGTACTAACCTATCCGTTGTCTCACTAGGTAGACGTATTTTTTGCCATAAATACATACCAGGGGCCAATGGCACTTCCAATTATGTTACAAAAGTTACACCAGCACGTCATATTTAATATAGCGGTTATTTAATTATTTCAATCTGACTTATTGAATAGGTCTCAATATGGGAAATGTGGATATGAGGTCTCCATCGTACTAAGTTTGTGATCCCATCTGCAACACCTAGAAGGAGGCGTCAGAGACCCTACAAAATGTACATATCATACGATCAGCATCAAAAGCTAAATCGATCTAAACAGGTATGTCCAAGCATCCGTCGCACAATTCGAGATATTGAGCTTGTTTTAAGACACGTATATACTACTGCCACTGGTAATTAGAAAGAGAGTCTGTGCCTCACTTTGCCCATATTGTTGTATGGCTTAGACAAGGAGTACTGGTACGTCGACATTTCCTATAAAACGTGCTTGCACAGAATTACTCGTATTAGCCTTTTCGTATAGGATCATGGATAAGTCACTTATTGCTATAGCCACGAGGTTGGGCAATGCAACGTTTCGTATGACAGAGACAACTTTATTATGCTGCAACGGAAAACGTAATCAAACAATCTCTGAGACTATCACACATTGGACAGCTATTCCATTTTTATCTATTTATTTCATTTTGTTCTGTTCATTGTTAGAGTCCATTAACTTCGGTGAATGTGAAGAAATGTGCGGCGGTATGTGGGAAAGACAAGTACGGTATGATTAAGCTTCGTAAATAAGGTTTTTTTTTAATAATAGTTCTACTTCACATGACCACCTGCAATAAACTTCTTAACTAGTTAAGCCCCATTTGAGTCTTGTAGCCACTGAATATAATAAATTGAAATTAAAATTGGAATTGAAGGTGATGTATTTGGTGGAATTTAACAAATATTATACAAAACATTTTCAATCGTTATTACTACTAACAGAAGAGAGATTTTAGGCTTAAAGTATTGGAAAACAACCCACATTATCGTACGAGTATAACAAATACATTTATACAATATTTTCAATATAAATAAATTGTTCAAGAGAACTTCGTTACAATTTTGTGTAAAAAGGACAAAGTTTGTGTTTATTATATTTTTGTTTAAATTCCTAATTTTTAAGAAACCGCACATGAGCGTGCGAAACTATTTTATCATTCCATGTTTTACGTATACTTTTATATTATTTTTATATAATTATGCTTATATGACTAAATTATAAAAACAATTTAAAAAACTTATTGTAAAATTTCTTACAGTCTCATGCCGTGATATTTGGCAAGTGATTTACATAAACAGAACGCTAAAAATATGACCAGCAAATGTATACCACCGACCACCAACAAAACACCTAAAACCAATTCCCGATGTGAGATGATCCACTGTGTAAAGGCCTCGTAACAACCCTGTATTAGGAAACACAAAATAATTTTTAAACATAATTTAAAAAATTCCGCTAAAAGAAACCATTTAGCCAACCTTTTCATAATAACTATTTGCTTCATTTGGTTTCGTTGTGCAGTCTTCTTCAAGTGGTATCAAATTTACTACATCTACCAGGACACAGCAAGCTTCGGGTATTGTGCGATTGCCACGATGCTCTACCCAAGCGTTGGATGTTTCAAAGTCACGGTAATCGTTAACGCCGCAACAATAGAAATTTCCCATAATTTGATTCCAGAACAGTGTCACCGCATCTGTATGCTCTTTGCTCGTATAATATTTCCTGATTGTTCTTTGGAGAAATGTTTTCGTTTCGTCACGTGCCTAAAATGGAGTTTTACAAAATAACAAATTTCTCTCTCAGAATGTTTCCAATTTGTGTTAAGTATTGACAGAATTTACCGTATCTTTATAAAAGGCTGCCAAGCCACAGACAACAATTTCGGCTATCAGCAGTAAAATCATGAAAACTCCATACTGTAAGCAAAAGAAGACAAACATTAGTTGGTGAGGATGGTTTAAACAATACCCTACAGCACAAGAGAGACAAATTCGACATTTTGATTCGACTTTAATAAATTCATAACTTTGGGAAACGCCACTACTGGCATATAATTCTAAAACGCACTTTTGATCAAATCCGTGTGGAGTATAATTATAATATAATAATATACAAATATTATATTAGTTCTACTAATTATACACAAAGTGTTCATAGCACACAATTTTGAAGATCGTACTTGCTTTTCAAATCTAATACAAATTTTCGGCTTAAATATACTGCACGGAATATTCACGTTCATTAAAATTCCGGATCCATCCGTCACTCCACCCATGTTTGTTCAGGAGAAGGTCGTAAAATTTTAGTAATTTGTGAGCGATTAAAAGAATTTAATCCTAAAAGTATGCTATCAAAAAATTCTCCCTCCTTTTTCTTTTAGCAAAGACAAATGTTTTCTAGGTGGCCAAACAAATTTATACAAAAAACGACACTTAAATATATAATAATTGAAAATGTACAATATAAGGAACACAGAAACCCCCAACGCATAGGTATCGTTGAATATTTGATAAGTTTCCGTAGCTTTGAACCACTCAGTAATATTACATAATAAAAGAAGGAATTCCATCTGGGCCTGAAAAGAAACTGCAACGAAATTACTTATTTCAAAGACGTTACAAGTTTCAGGATTTCCACAGAGCATGTTGGATGGTTCTTTTATAATGCACGGATTAATAGAAGCTTTTAGGATCGAATTTAAGTTTTGCTTGTAATTCACTCACATATTATTTTCAAAGTTGGCAACTCTCTCCTCATATCGGAATATCTAATGCAATGCACGCTACGCTTAAATTTTAGGTATAACCTGGTCTGTTTATTTCGAACCATCCTTAACTGTCTGTTAAACAAAAAAGGCAGACACTTGAAAGGGTGCTGTGCGTAAGTGTAACAAGTGATACGGACATAGAAAAGGGCAGGACAAAGTTGAATTCCCACGGAATTTCTAAGCAGAGCATAATTGGTTTTTTTAAAGAAAATATTTCATTGCCTCGTAATCGACTACAGGTGTTCTCTACGAGCAGATTATTCAAAGATATTTGGGGCTGATCTCTAGATATAATAAAATTTGTAGATTTACAAAAAACCAAGTCGAAGAGTTTTCATTGCAAATAAGAATATGATGAAGTTATTTGGGCAGAACTCACACAACGAATTGATAAAATCCTCACAATGAGATGAATTTCAATGAGATATAAAATATCCAAAATCATCATTGAAACCCCATAGAACATGTAGTACACTAAAACCTCCTAATACAAGAATGTGTCCGTATGGATTAAGAGCATGAAATTATTTTTCAAATGATGTAGATAAGTATATGTAATATGGGCGGAATATATGAACAAGTGAATGAATTTTGATAAGACCAAGGAAATCCAAGACACCAGAAGCATATGATTTTCTACGCTGAATGAACTCTGAACTGAAGACAACGCCTTCTGGCCAAAATTTTTTATGAATTTTAATTTTATAACTGATTAAAGAAAATTAAAAAGAGAAACTAATATTTTAAAAAGGTGAAATATCTCTCGGCGGCGTAAAGTTAATTTCATAAATACTAATCTTAGATATATCCTGCTTGTGACAGTTCACTCTCCACTTCCCGAGTCATGATATAAAAAAACGTTAGACAAAGATTGCCTTTCTAGCAGAAATGACCACTAGATCCCTTGACAACGAATCAGGATTAATGGTATTCGTATTCTTTCCCGAATTATTATTAAAACTACAAATAGAACTTTGATGTGGAAGAAGCATTCTTCACATTTCTCAATGTAGATAATGCCGGAGTCTCCGATTGGTTTGAATCCATTAAATTATTATTAACATATTATTATCAGTGAATTTATCGATTTCGAATTAATTGTCATTGTAGTCAGCATCACTGCAGCGTTATGATTAAGAACGATGCCATATCTAAACTGTCATTAAGAAAATCATGGTTAACGAATCCGGAAATTGCACAATTTTTTAGATAATTTAGAGTTTGTTTAAATAATTTATGAAAATCGAGATTGCTTTTTCCACAGTTCGGGCAATTTGAACGAATCACTCTTGATCTGATCCCTTATATATATGTGCACATGTGGTCAAATTGTCTGCCGCTAAAACTAGCTTATGTTGAATAAGCAAAGTCATCAATAGTTAACATCTGTAAATTTACATTTAACATAAGATTTTAAACCAACCACTGCCTAAAAGCATGTTACCAAAGTGAGAATATGCTTATAGCAAAAAGGCAATAACAATAATAATATGTATCAATATAAGGCATGCAGTATAGAATAATAGCTTGTATGGTACAAATTAATGGAAACTTTCCGGCCTTACCTAGAACTGAATATGAACGATAAAGAATACATCACTGCACACAAACTATGCGTAAACAAAGAAAGTGTGTACACAAGCAATGCTTAAACAGGACAAAGCAATTGATCGCAGCTTGGAGCAAAAGGTATAAAAGTGTCACAAAGGCACACTAATAAAATACAATATTTTTTTATTTATATACCGATTCAGGATAAGATTCTGAATTCAATCTGAATTATATTTAAGAAAATTATCACATAGTGTCAAAATTTATTTATAATCGACACAATGAGTTGACAGACTTTGCAAGAGTTCGAAGGTTTTTCCGTACGTAACCTTCCTTTTTTTTTTCTTTTTTTATAAAACGTAAACAATTTCAATATAATAGAGGTCAATAGAAGAGTTTTTTGAAGATCAAATGAATTCATTGAAAAACATTTGGTATGCAAAGCACAAGAAAACGTCGCTATTACTGAAAATGACTATTTTTATACCCTGTGAAGGGTATATTAAATATGTGGAAATGTTTGTAACAACTAAACAGCAACCTTCAATTATACCAAACGATTTGGAATCACATCTGAATCGATTGTATGTCTCTCTGTCTGTCAGTCTATACAAGTTTGTACACAAGCTAGAGATCGCATTTATGGAAATATTTATAAGAAATTTGCTACAAAGACAAATTGTGGCCTGAAAGAGAGCCCCATTGAAAATTAATCCAGATCGGACCAATTTTAGAACATCTTCCCATATAAGATTTTATTATACAAAAAGTCTTTACATGACGAAAATTTGCAATCTTTAATATTTCTTAGCAAAATTTGATAGAAATTATTTAATTAGCTTAATAAGTGGCTGTAATAAATTGGCACCCATTTTAACCAATTTCAGAACGCTTTTCCTCATAATGATATTCCACGAAGAGACTTATATGAAAATACCTCGAGTTTATTGATGCATTAAACCAATGAAGCACAATTTGTGGAACAAAACGTTGTACGGCTTGATTTCATTTTTTTTAATTTTAATAGTTTAACACAACATATTATGAAATCGCATTAAACCATTACGATCTTATATACGATTTAATGCGATGATTATACTTTTTTCCGTTCAGTTAGCAAACAGTAGCTTGTTATCAAAAAAATATTAGCGAAATTTAACCCTCAATACTGTTCTTGCAATAGCATTTTCAAAACAGGTGTATAGAGGAAAACTTTCTCTATCCAAAATGTTAACGACAGCCACTACAGCAGTTAGAGTAGCTTTATGTTTAGTTAAACTAAATTTGGCTTAGGCTAAATTTCAAATACCCTTATCATAAATTTTATCAACTTTATACTTAAATTTAATCAATTTAAATTTCTGTTTGTGGAAACTAGAATTGAATCATTGAAAATGGATCAGATCGAACTCAAAATCTACAACTGTAATATCATATAATACCAACAGTAGACAGATGTACAGATGGACGGACATGTTTAGATAGACTCATATGTTAATGTTCATTAGGAATATGTATTCTTTGTGGGATCTCCTTACGCCGCTTTCTAGCCTGGTGTAGCAAACGGAATAACAAACTTGCAACCTCCATCATATGCGCAGGGTATATGAGTATAAAAAAAAGAAAGAAAATTTTAAAAACTTTTATACAATTTATTGCACAAGCAAGCAGTTCAAGTGAAAACAATGTAGTTGCAAAAATTTCGAGGTGACAACTAAACAACAAAAATTTTATTGCATATAAAGAGTACACGTAAAGGTACAATAAATGCTTTCGATTTTTTAAAATCATCAATGACTTAAAAAACCTCAAACACAACACTCCCAATTACAAAATAATATAAAAGGCATAGAGTTCACGCCTTTTCAGATCTATGTGGATAAATGATCTATAAAATAAATGCATTCTTACCGTTTTCAATAAACACTTGGATTCCCGTATGGCACCACAATAGCCCATAAAACTCAGCAAAAACATTATAGCACCAATAACGATCAGTACATACGCTAATTGTTCAATAACCATGGGTTGAGTGAATTGCTGAAAGGAAAATAATGAAAAAGCAGAACAATGATGAGCAATTGAAATGAGAAGTTTTGTTCCTAGGCTTGAGCACCTACCAAAAATGAACAGTTATTCAATAATTTTTATAAAGTACGTTGTCACAGGGGATGAACAAAATAATATGAACACCTTGCAATATGGTACTTCTTGTTGTTGACAACACTGCTTCCGTGTAAACAATGCGACGCAATCAAGTGTAAAAAAAGTTACTAATATTTCCTACTCTATCAAAGTTTAGTTGACAACAAATTTATAAACACTTTGCCTCCATCACATAAAACGCCTTGTTTTCCAACACGTACATGCACATCTTTCACGCCTTCCTCACCTTTGCCAAAAATCGGATTATAAATCCATCATTCAATCAATGAAAAGTGAAAATTAACTGAAGAAATATTATTATTATCTCAAGAGAATTATTATAGAGTTGAAAGAGACGGAAATACGGTTGGTATGCACTTTGCTCGCCATTCAAGTTCAATGACTGTTGCTGTCATCATTGTACGCCACATATCAATGCTAGTTTAGTGTTTGCGGTTAGAGGCCTTTGGAAAGCGTTGGACATTTCAACTTTACTACGAAGCATTATACATATGTACACTGGAAATTTGCTATTTTCATGCAATTCGTTTTGCTCTTTCTTTCTTTATCATTGCGATTGTTGTCCACCGCCAATTGTATTGCTGTTGCGTATAATTGATTGTATCTTTGACTCTGAGGCTATTGCTTTGTATTAAGTAATGTGGATTTTTATATCCATCATCATAATTATTTAGGGGGGTATATTGATTTCGTTCGTTTGTAAGTTGCCTCGAATTTTAAGTCGACTTAGCCCTTCCGAGACCGTGCTGAAATTTCTTACACAAATTCAAAATAAAAAAAAATTTAATTTGCCTGTGGTGTCCTATTGCAAATTGGCAAAATCGGACCGAGGACACCCTCGCAATGACGACATAAACCCTAAATTCGGTGCTTACGGCACTTTCACAGTCTCAAATATTCAGATATATATCTGAAATTGTACTTATTCATCATCGGTGCCCACAAATGTCAACTTTAGAAAGTTCAGTTAAGTTTTATATTTCATTACAACAAAGTAAATTCTTATTTCAAAAAAAAAAAAAGCGAAATTGGTCCTTACTTTGTACATTCTACAGTACATAAATAAAAAAAATTGGACCAGCCGTTCGGAAGGAGTATTAAAAATACAATAAAGACTTTTTCATGGATGTTTGTTTTTGACCAAATTTTGCATACTTTTTTGAAAATTTCGCATAAGCCGATTGTTTATAAATCTGTGCAAGTGTGTTTTTGAATAAAATGCGCCCCATCTGGGGAGGGTATCAAAATGTATACAATTAGCTCAAATGAGCGTATCTGTTCAAACTACTTTTATTGCAATTTATATGAAAGAAAAATTAAATATTTCTCAAGATAAGAATTCTCTACTTGAGAAAAAATACTAATATTGCCACGCCCATATATTAATTATATTGTAAACATATTTACGTGATGTATTTTTTCCTTGTTTTGAGAAATAATTTACATAGTAATAGGTGCTCTGATTTGCATGTGGATAATGATGTTGGGTACCCAAGACTTGGCATACACCTAATGTTTCATTTTCGGCAATGAAAAACGAAATTTTGCTTAGCTAGTCTGGCTCAAAACAATGTTTTCAAAAAGTCGTAAATTTGTACGTTTTTATGTTCACCCCAACAGACACAAAATTACAAGAGAAACTATAGTTAAAGCCTTGTGCGCCTAGATATTGTAATTTTCAATAGAAGTTGTTGTCAACGTACAACTTGTTGTCACGCTAGACTTATTATTGAATGAGAGAGCGGGGTCAAGTTTCTGTCGTATACGTACTTAACGGATGAACGTAAGTACGCACGTAAATTATTCAAGTTGTTCAGAGTTACAGAAGAAATCAATAGCAATAGTTTTGAGGCAATAAACAGGTTTGTGAAACCCTTTTTATCTCACTTATATATTCATCTTTACAGTTGGCATGACTTAACGGTGCCCAGTACAATAGGGAGAGTATAAAAATTTATGCAGAGCTCTCCACCACTTAAACGTAGTGGTTATATACGTAACTTAATACAAATGTTCAGGTGCTAAGCATAACATGTGAATATGAAATATGTACAAATAACTTACATTGATGTGACGGCTTTCGACCATTTTTAATAAAGCGATAAGTGAGGCTTTATCGGCGGCCAACCAAATGCCTGTGCCCAAGACCAACGTGCCAAGAACCTGTCAGATGATAAATACATATTACACACACCAGCCTACAACACAAGCTTTACAATCATAACATAACCCAATTAAGCATATTCACGTGATATTGAATGAAAGGTTTTGAAACAGATGCGCAAAAAACTTACGAAAAATACAAAATTGAATATGCACAGTGCATATTTGCCAAACCAAACGCCACAATTGTAGCCCATGTTGCTTTATTTATGAGTTATTTTTTTATAATCATATAATACACAGTGTCCGCCTTATGTAAGCGTACAATTGTGACAAATGCCCTCTCCTGCCTTTCTCCCTACACACTCTATGTAAGTGTGTGTCAGATCGGTTTCTATATTTATTATATTTTATAATTAAATTTCACGTTGTTGTTTTTGTTGTTAACTGGTGACTGCGTTGATATCTGAAATTATAGGAGTTGCATACGAAATGAATTAAATCACTGCTAACATTCAACATTTTAATTGCGTCGCGTGAATTTATTTACATCAGATTTATGTAAAATTTCTAGAAAGGAATTTTTAATTTCTCTACTTTCGTGTAACATAAATAATTTTTTTCAAATAACTTTTCACTTTTCGCTCACAAACCCTCATCTAAATAATTTTATGATTGAGAGCCATATGCATGACGATGAAGCTGTGAAATTGTGGATAGAGTGTTAGAGCAGGTACCGTGGATAGATTTACCGGAAGAGTGGGAGATTTTTGGGAGTGATAACTATCTGTTTGAGACTGTGTGGTTTTTAAAGTTTAATTTTGCCAACTTTGAGTGCCATTGGTGGATTTTTACTTTTGGAATATTTTTTTCCAAATTTTTTTGTGGGGAAACTTTGATGCCTCGATTCTAAATGACCAGAAAAATTCAATAAAACCAATTTCAGCTTGATCAGGTTCTGTGATCAATTTAAACTACCAAGCGCTTTAGAGAAGCGCGGCTCATTTCGACTCAAAATGTAATGCTCGGCTTATGATTTCGCAAAGCATCACTTTTTCTTAATGAAAATCTAAATATTAATGGAGAAAAAAACCTTTTTGTTTCTACTCTATGTAGAATCGTAGATTAATGTTGTTCCAGTTTCTAAAATTTACATATTAGTGTTTTTATTATCCAAAAATCTTACAGACACAGACGCACTCAGCACTTGCTTTAGTTTTCCAATTGTTCAAAATTGTGTTGTTGCTGCAAAACTAAACTAAACTTATGACGTTTAACTACAAAACACAATATTTGTATGTTCATACGGCAGCGTCCGTGATGCTATTTCTACCGATTTATCTTTTTAGTTTTGTGCTTATATGCATATGTATAGAAGGCAAAAAATGATTCTTGTGTGAAAAATATGAAATTAAATTTATGATTACTACTCGCGTCTGCATGGATGCGCTAATTAAAAATTCATGTTTCCATTATTCCATGTCTACCGAAAAAAAATTGTCAGTTAGTTAAAAACAGGTGATAAGATAAATTGAAAACACTCATTATTACAGTGATTCAAAAGAACATTTAAAAATTTTATTTTAACTTGTCCAATACAATGACAAACTTGGCATGCGAGTATGTACCACCGTAAACAATTAACAGTTGTTGATAAAGAAACATGTAAAAAATCTATATTTAACTTTAGTCAAATATAAGATATTCTCTACGTTCACCTATAAACTGTACCAAGTTTCCTCTTTTAATCAGTTCTGAAACAAATTTCACACTTAAGCTCAAGAGCCCAAAAGGATTGTTTTTGGAAATTGTGCCTTTTAACAGATTCTGCCTGTTTTCAGTTTATGGGTAAATGTTGCAAACGAAATACCTTGCCAACCCAATATGTAGGGTACAAAAGAATGAGAAAACAAAATCATTGACATAATTGTTAATAAAAAAATATTAGAAACCAACTGGCGAAAATGAGTAAGACTTGACAATAAAAACCACTTAATGTACCAACGAACTCGTGAATACATTCGTAATTACGATATTTTCTTTGTGTTCTAGAAAACTGCGTTTTGTGCAAAGGTTGCTGTCTATCAGTGATATAATGCAGAATAAGATAAAAATAAGTGAAAATGGTATAATCGGCTATACTCGACAGTTTAATACCCTAAACCATTTAATGGATAATGCAAGACTCTTTTTATAAGCTTAAATGCTTATTCGCCCATCGAACCAATCTCGACTGTCATGGTAATAATGTAAACTGTCGGTGGTTATCGCAATCGAATGAGTTTAAATTCTAGCTGAAAAACTATTTTAGTTTTTTCCTCAGCTCGATTTGAAATCCCAGCCGACACAGATTTTACTAAGACAAAGCCTCAGCTAGTGAAACCCTAAACCACTTAGTTCCACAAATTATACTATAAATGGTTTAGTTGTACCAGGAATGGCGACGCATTGTTATATAAGTTACTTGGTCACATATCGCTATATGAAAAGAGGTTCTAAAAATGGGCAGATAGGGTCCAAATTTTCCTCAGTTATTATTACAATTAACCATTCTTCATCAAATTTTGTGAAAAAATATTCAAAATTACGAATTTTCAGTTTATAAAAACTTTTATTATAATAGTCCCTTATAGGGGGAGTGATTCTGAGAATGGTCCAATGGCTAAATCATGTGTTTATACCAAAGTTTATTGCAAAAATCTCAAAAAATGTAACCTATAGTTTGCACACACATTTACAAGGACAAACAGACGGACTTGGTTAAATCGATTCATATTTTAATTCTGATTTTGAACATCAATGCCATTGTTTTTACTTTTTTTAATTGACAGATGTAACATATATATGTATTCCACTCAATCTACTTATTGTATATATGGAAACATTTTGTACTGAAAGTAGATTTCTGCACGAAACTGTGTGTTTTTGTTGATGCCATGACAAAAATTTTATGTGAAACAAATTGATTTTTTTATAAATGTTTTAATGCAAATGTACATTATTTTGAAACGGTCTTAAATGCATTTTTCCAACACATAATAATTTACTTTCATTTAATTATTAAAAAATTCGATGCTTTTTGGAAAAAGTCAATTAGTGTCAAACAAACAAAAATTCACGTGAAGTGAAAGTTAATACACAATAAATAACAATTTAATAAAAATAAATTTGTAATATTTGTCTGTCTGTAATAAAAATAAAAATAATTTTCTTACAATTGAAAATGAAACATTCAAGCACTCCTTGTATAGTTTGTATTATGCGAATAAAAAGTTTAACCACCCACTGGTACCAAACATTATACAATATTAGTGTAAACTATGATTACAGAGTAAAAAGCCGCGACTTTTGAATGTAAATTAAAAACTTTGGTGTGAAAGCCATGACTGTTGACTTAATCACCAACGACAGACTCGACTTTATTCAATTATGTTTGTACCATATAGGTATGTATTGCTCAATACAGCCTCAAAATGACTTATGGGAGAATTGGTGAAAACATCAAGTAATTAAGACTGACAATAATCGTAAATATGCCCCAAACAATGGAATTATACATTGCGCAAGTGAAAAATGTTAGAGTCAGCCTAGCCCAATCATTTAAAACCCTACAGCACTCACCACGAACGACAGCTTATCCCATCATTCGTTAAGTAATTTCAGTGTAGGCAACTCTTTGCTAAATTGTTTAATAAAAGACATTTCGAGATTCCAAAAATAGATATTTTTATCATGTAAACCGTTGTGCAAGAAAGTGGAGCTACTGGTCTCCAGTTCTCCAAAAACATCAAAACTTGAAAAACTTTGAAGATATATGACGATTGATTTTGTTTAATGGGCTTGTACCACTTTCATTCACAACAGATCAATTCAGTAAAAGACGTTTTATGAAAAGGGGTTCTTGAAATGTACGCATTGGGTTCGAATAGTCAATTACTAAACTAATTAAATATTCTACACGAACTGTTGTTTAAGAAACTTAAGAATTGCGAATTTTCGGCATGTTTTAGTCTTTCCAATATTAGGTCGAAATATGTTCTTGTGCCAAAATGTATTGTAGAATTATTTCAAAAAATGGGACTTGTTGCTTGCGCGCAAGTTTACATGAATAGTCAACACACACGCGGATAGACTGACATTGCATAAATCGATCCAAAAAGTTATTCTGAAATAATTAAAGGTCCTCTAAAAAAGCCCTTTTTAGCCGTTACGGGGACTACAAATATGCGTACAAATTTGATATATCACTAGGGCCGCAAAGTAAAAAAATAACCGCTTAAGCGCCTTCCAAGAAAAAAATTATACATTATAAAATTAGGATTGAAAACCACAATTTAATGCATCCGAGATTTAAATAAGTTTTAAGAGTCAGTAGTATTTAAAAAGAGTTTCGAGAAACCTTTTAAAACTCATATTTTGGTCCTTATATTTAAGGATCGTTTTAGCCTTTTTATGTTATTTTTGTTGAATCAAATTAAATAAAGTGTACGACGTATGTATCTACAGGTGAGTTGTTATTTTTACTTACATCATATCTACATATATCTTAGGTGTAACAATTACTTTGATTTGAGTGGAATAAATCTATTTTAATGAGTTATCATTTATTGCAGGTAACTATTTAAATTTACATCAACACGTTTATTATGTAAAACATGCTTAAAAATGCATTATGACAGCGATGGGCATCGTGCGGCTCTAGGGTCACACGCAATTTTCACATATTTTTTGGCGGCTCCGGTTCAACATAAATATGTTGTATCCTTTAGATAAGATGGGGGGTTCACTTAGTTTGTCATTCCATTTCCAACAACCAGAAGAAAGCATCAGATACCTTTCTCCTTGATCATCATCAAAATCTGTATTTTTCTGGGTCCGTCTCTCACGTAACTTTTAAGATATTTGAGTTGAAATTTTGTTCAGACACTTCAATTTTCTGCAAGCAGATCGCAAATTTAGATTGGGGAAGATCGGTAAATAGCCACGCCCATAATCAATAAAAATTTACCTATCTTCCACAAAAATTTACCTTTCAAGTTTTAATTTGAAACAAATATTTATAATCATCCCATTCATGTTTGTGCCAAAAATGTACATAGTTGGAAAAACTCGAATACATACACTGTGAGAGGGCGTAATCATTTACTACTTAAAAACGCCCACTGTTTGTACATTTGACCTAAGGGAAATTTACTTTTCTCACTTATTTATTAAATATATTTAAAATTTTTATAAAAACTGCATTTATGAAAAAATTTACTTTAATTTTAAATTTTTTTCCGTAGACTTCGGTACAGTTTAAAATTATTATTTGAAAATATTTATGTTTCCTGTATACCGTTCAAAATAAAATTTTTTATAGATACCGAAACTTCGCTCCAACTAAAAAAAAGAAAAGACCGCCGACCGCTGCTTATAAGAATATTTTATTATATAATGTAAATTTCTCGCAATAATGTCATAAAATTTGTTTCAATTAGTTTAGAGATGATTATAAAAACAAGTACAAAAATAATTGTGGCTTAGGCCAAATCTTAACTCCCCTTCAACACCTCCTCCGCTCTCCATCATTGTACATATTATGCGTTAACAGGAAGTGGAATTTTACACCAAATTGTGAAGTGTGGGCGCGTCTCTTATTCGATCGCGGACATTTTTTCTTTTCAATGAAAGAACTAAATATTAATACATATGTGAAGCAAATGTTGACTTCGTAGCTCACTGTACTAATGGAGAGAATTTTTGGACTCTCAACCGATTTATCCCAATTGAAATATGGATCTGCGCGCAGTAATTAGAATTGTACAAAATGTCAGCTAAATATCTCAAAATTTACGACTGAGTACTGAGGGATCGAACAAACAAGTACACGGTTGTACAGTCGGACATGTATAGATCTGCTCTGATTTTGATGCTGATACAGGACACATAAAGTTTATGACACCCCCTTCTGGGTGTTGCAACGGGAACGATAAACTTAGTATACCCGCATCACTACGATGGAGGGTATAACAAGTATAAGTACCACGTGCACCACAAGTGCTATAGGGTTTAATAAAATGTACACAAAACAAACACTTTGAATTGTGTTGAGCCTCTCCATCTCTTTAATGATTCATACATTGTACACTGTGTTGCGGTAAATTGATGTTGTCATTGTCATCAATGTAAAAAACAACAACTAAACTTGTTATTCATAATAGCCAGAGTTTTAAAAAGGAAACCCAAATGCAGCAAAGGCGGTCTTATTAAAAAAATAAAAATATTGTATGCACCAAACTTTAAATGACACAGAAAAACAAATACATGAGTACTTATGTATGTAAGCATAACATATATATAAGAAGTACAAGTTTCATTAAATTAATTTAAAATGTCTATGTTAAGTAATATTCTGTTGAGTGTGCTTCATTCATTCACATTGCCATACAATGACAAACAGTTTAATCAAATATTAGACGATTAGCGTAATCTACAGAAGTACAGTGCAAAGCTATCTAATATATTTAGCAATACATGTAAAATGGTGTAACAAATTACACAATCGAGTCTTAATTTCAACTTTCACACAAAATAAATATAAACCAAGAAAGTGTGTTTGCCAACTTTGTGTCTATAAACTGAAAACCAACAAAAACTTTATGGCCAGAAATGTGTATCCCTCTCTGCCAAAGTTACGCATTAATAAGATAATAATATATTGTTACGAAAATACATAATTTGTGCAGTATTTTGTTGAAAGCACAAAAGCCTTTCGCAAACGCTAATTGAATGAAATGTTAAACAATGATTTTACAGCCAATAAATTTCGTACTTGGCCAATCCAACAAAATATACTAATAACGATAATAACAACAAGTAAAAATTTACCCGACCATTTCCCACCCTACACTACGTAGTTTCACAAATTATGTTATAATTAGTTTGGTTGGTTGTATTAGGAAACGCGAGTTGCTGTCATATAATTCACTTCGTGGAATATCTTAAAAGGATTAGATCGAATCCAAATTTGGCACAACCATTTAACTATCCTTTACCAAATTTTCGCCATATAAAGACTTCGTTTACAAAAGCACCTTTCAAGGGGACTGCTCCTTTCATTAAAATATCCAACAAGGAGCGATCTGTACCTTGAATAATAATTTACATGGACAGACATTGCACAAACTTATCCCAAACGTACACGGCTTAAATTTATTTATAAAGGGATGCTGAATCGAGAGAGAACAGAAGGGATTCTGAATCGATTAGGTGGGGATGGATTGGATGTACGCCTATCTAACTATGACAATCTATTTCGATCGATGCAATTAGCCCTTTCAGAAACAAAGTTCACTTCCTACGAAGGTATACAAATTTGGCTTAATAATTTGATCGCCTCCAAAAAACCGAACTTCTTTAGTGAGGAAATTAGTAAATTAACTTCAGATGGAGCATATTTTGAATAAATTTGTATTTCATTATGTAAACTGTTAAAATTGTACTTTACCTAAGCAACTCCAATACTTTGTTATGTATAAAAATTTAGTAACCTTTGAAACATGATATGTAAAATTGTATGTATTGTAAAAATATTTTTTCACTTTTTGGTTAGACGTTGTTTGGAATTAATAAACTTAACATAAACAAACAAACATCTGTTATTTATCCAAAAAAAGGGCGGAGTCATATTTGTACACCCAATATTTGTCGCATAAATTTCCATAAGTAGTACAGGCTGTAAAAAGTTAACACACCGCCAAAATAATAATTAATAAAATTTTTTATCATTTAATATTTTCCCAAATTTTTTACTTTACCAAAATATACCAAACATTTAAGCACCAAATACATACATAATAATAAAATGAGTAAAAAAACTAAATGTGGCTTAGATCAAATTTTAAATACCCTCCACATGTTCATACAAAGGGTGGGCGTGGCAGGCAATTATTATGCCTCTGTAATAATGTACTTATTATGTATTAACCCGCAAGTCAAGTTTTACTCTTTATAAGATTTTTGAAAATTGGGCGTGTCTGTTATCCGATAGAGCTCACTTTTTGTCATATCGTTGCAAGGCCTAAATATTAAAATGTGTACCAAATTTTCGTGACTAGGTAGATTTTTGTCGATTATGGGCGTGTCCCTCAACTGATTTTGCCCAATTTAAATATAAAAAAGGCGTGAACAATATTTTATCTCTACATCTTAAAATGTGCGACCGCGAGCGTTCCAACAATAGACGATCGACTCAGTTCTTGATCAAGAATGAGTACATTGTCTGTGAAGGGCATAATAAAATTAAACACGTGTTTTAAAGAAATTGTAAAACCCAACCCCAATCATTCTTATCTCAGTAAACGACAACAATTAATCAACAAAAGATCACAATAGAGAGGCGGAAGGAAAATACATGCAAATACAATGCGTATATATATAAAACATCTTTATAAGTATGTGTGTATGGTTATGACTGATATTAAAGGAATTTTTAATTATTTTTATAACAAATGAAATAACTGCAGAAGGTGTCTACAATATGTGCTGTTGGTTAAATGAAAACCTGTTTTACTTTTACTTCTGTTTTTTACTGCCGCTGCGCTATTATCATGAAATATTCATGTGTGAAATAAAGGTTAATTTTTATAACCGAACGTCCTAAATTTGTTTTTTATGCGAACATAAATTTTGTTGGTTTTTTCTTATGATGCATAGGATAGCATAGTGTAGATATATGGATGAAGTGGAGCAAGAACTTGTAGAATTAGTATTTGGAACGTTGACTTGTTGACCTGTTTGACTTTTTTACGAGTAGATGCTCGTCTAAGTGATGACAGAGATGATGATGCTGTGTGTGTGTGTGTGTGTGTGTAGGCCTGGGCATATTGTGAAGCATCAATCTAAATATTACAGCGCACACACCACTGTAGCCGCCACAGAGAGTTCGTCTATGAGTGAAGCATGTATATGCTAATAATCTTTTAATAAATCATATCAACTACATACACACATTATGTTGTCTATACATGTGTAAAAAACTTAAACAACGTATAATACGTTCGAGTCCCTTACGAAAAACCACAAACTCTACGAAAATCAAGCATTCATTAAAAACAAAACAAACGACATAACGCAGATAAATATCATATTAAATGCACATATGTTGCAATTTGCATATTTGAGTTGCACACTGTCTAGATATTGAGTAAATTTTATGTATATGGTTAACCTACAATGAATATTTTATTACGAAATCATTGTTAAAATGAGAATCCAAACAGAATGTAGTACATAGCATAACATACGTTAATTTGGATAGAAATTTTAGAGGCCCTTCTAAATAGGAAACTATATATGTACATAAACACCGATATATGGACAGACGAATGCACATTATTTGCATAATGTGAAGCGTTTTTCTGATCTTTTTTACTACGATGGAGAGATTATGTAGAACAATTTGGCTTAGGCCAAATTTTAAATACCCTATATACACATGAGCTTGGAAAGAGAGTTTAACGTCTATTGAAGAGGCCAGGCCCCTTTTTTGTCAAATCGATAAATGGGTTAACAATAACTACATATGCATACCGAATTTCAAGTTCATAAGTCAATTTTCAATTTTTTTATAGGTCAATTTTTATGGCAGATAAATAGATTTTTAAAAATTTTGAGTGGATGTCTTGACCGATTTTGCCCGATTTTTTAAATAGCGATCTGTGTGCAGAAATTAAATGTGCCTATACAAAATTTCAGCTCCATATCTCAAAAGTTACGACCCTAAAAGTGCCAACAACAGACAGATACGTGGACATACATGTCTAGATCGACTCAGTTTTTACTACTGATCAAAATTTATGTTGTATATACTTTGTTAAGTCTCTAACGCCTCCTTCTGAGTATTGCAAACGGAATGACAAACTTAGTCTTATGTGTAGGGTTTAATAATGGGCATAGCAAGTATCTAATTGCCACCTTTTATGTATCAACTTACAAGTCGATTCTGCTCCGAGAATAGTTTTTTGTAAATTATGAACGTATCTACTTTTCAACCATGCCCACTTTTACCAAATGGATGGAATACTTTAATCATAAGTTTCAAATTACAACTATATAGGTAAATTATTCTAATTCATATTTATATTCTTGTCGATTGTTGGAGTGGTGCTTGTTAGATTTTAACAAATTTAAGTAACAACTGTCGCGCAGAAACTGACAAAATGACAAAAATGAATATCTCAAAATTTACGATCGTGAGAGTGATAACAACAGAACGGAATTAGCATCAAAATCTTAATTGATCTAGACATGATCAATTAAGATTTTGATGCTAATTGCATCAAAGAAATTGTGGAGTAAAAGTTGTTTTCAAAAATCGTTGTGACAAATGATTCAGAGATTGAATGTATGTAGGCCTTAAAAATGTTCTTATAACAATTTTTTACTTTATATATCAGAAATCATAAATGCAAGCACTCATCATGCTACGCTATGCTATGTTCGTTGAAGTTTACTTTCTCCTATTTATTACAAAGTTCGTTATTGTCATTCCAATTACAATACGTGTCACATACATTTCCGTGTTACTTTTTTATCATGTCGCATATACTTATTTATTATTATTATTCACAATAAGACTTTTTCATGGAATTTGTTAATGACCTAAAAAGCTGGTTTCAAAAATCAAAAACCAACAAAAAAGGAAAGAAAACAAAGAAATGCTCGTAACCAAACAAAAATATAACTGTGCGGAGAAAACCAAGTAAATGAATTAATCTAGAACATTAAACCACTTGAATAGCACACAACCCAAATAATATTTTTGTATAACATCCATAACAAAAACAACAACTCTTAATATACTAACGAATGCATAATGTGTAGTCGCCAGAAACTGCGCATATGCAGAATAACGGAACGCTAAATGACAAGTTTCTGGCAAAATAGTTCTGCTGCTCTTTACGGATTTTAGAATAAAACATAAAAAAAATTATAAACGACCATAGTAAAATAGAAGTTTATTTCATTAAAAATACTAAAAACAAGAAAGAAATTTCTATAATAATATTAAATGAGCAAAACAGGGCTTTTTGAGGTGTATGCCAAGTCTAGAGTATCCATCACCAGTCCCCACTTGCAAAATATAGCACCCACCAAACAATGCAATATTTTTGAATAAACATACCTACAATATATTTCATTATTGGGCGTGGTAATATTATATTTTAAAAGAATTCTTATCCAATCGCTTTGAAAAAGATTCAATATATCGTGGACAGACACAGTTATTTGAGGTAATTTTGTACATTTTCATAAAATCGTTTTATGCGCGAAAAAGTGTTATATATGTAAAGAAAAAAAAGATTGCTTAATGGATCACGCCCACTTGGGGGGCGCATATTATTCGAAAACACGTCAAAAAGTACACACGCATTAAAAACGGTTTATGAGCAATATCATAACAACGCGTGTAAAACACAATTAAAGGTTTAATCGATTAACGAAGGTTAATCCATTTCACCCATTTTCACATAAAGGAGAAATACGCATTCTAAATTTCAGATCTTAATAGGGTCACCTACATGAAGTATTCTGATTAAATCTCCAAAATGTATTTGAATGTTTTTATAATATATCTTCCGAACGGCTAGCACTTTCTATTATTCATGTACCTTCAGAAGGTACAAAAAAGAACCAAGGAGTAATTACTTCGATTTTGGCCAATTGCAAAAGGAAATCTTAAATCAAATTTCAACGCGTAATCTCAATTTCTGCGGCCGTAAGAGTTCCAACAAAAATACGTAAAAATTCATACGGACGGACAAAATGGCGGACAAATATCGACTTGTCTATTGGTGCTGATCAAGAATATATACACTTTTGGGGGGTGTGGCTCTCCCCCTTCTAATAGATACAAACATTTGAACGACAACAATATACCCCCATATCATTATGATGTTGGGTATAATAAATAATAATAATTACTCCACAAAATGCATTGTTAACATATGTATAGTGCTTAATTAAGATAGACCGAGCGACAGACATACCAATCAACAAACACAGGCATTATGCGAAGTCATAGGGTTAAGACCGCATAATTATCACACAATTGTAATTGCATTGCCGCCACCCATTTTATGTTAAGGCAACTAAGGAAGTAAGTGAAGAAAAATAACACCAAAAAACAACTCCACTCTAGAGATACAGATCGAAAAAAATAAAATAATATAGAAACGAAGGCAAAAGTTATGAACGAATGAATGAATTAGGAAGTGGACAATAAAGCACAAGAAATTTCGAGTGTAGCATGTTTGCATGCATACACATATAATTTAATAGTCGCTAGTATCCATTATATATACTAGCGTTCATTTTCTGCCAGACGTGTGTCTGTGCAACGGCGTGATATCATGTAGAAAGTGTAAGCCATATCAAATGCTTAAAAGTATTATGTTATAACTTTTGATTTTTTGTTGTTGCTTCTTACACCATCATTGCATTTACTACAACTACATAAACAAAGTAAAGAACAGTGATGCATGATGCGGTCAAGCAAGTGCATTGTGTGGTCTACAGAGCAGCAGTAGTTTTTAAACTTAAATTGGAAGATACCAACATGTTTAAATCGGCTCTTTCCATTGTAATGAAAAGGTGATTATAAGCTAAACTCCTTTTAGTTTGCAATACCTTAACACTGACTTTACCATACAGTGACTCTCATGGTGTGCCATGGCTAAGAACACTATTGTTAATGAAATTGACGAAGCATGAACTTAAGCAACATGAACTAAAAATTTTTTATTTAAATTAAATAAAAACAACAATTGTTTTGAATGCAGAAGGGGATAAGGCCGAGAGGTAAGAGCTAATAACAAAAAATCAGACATGAATAATTTTCAGATTTATGCTTTTTTTTTTTTGAAACCTTAGTAGTAAGAGAGTACATTTATTATTACACTTTGATAATATAATTACAAACGAGATGTACTTAGTTTAGTTAACCTTCTTCTTCTTCTTCAACTTCACAAAATATGTATATTCTTGGTCAACAACAAAATTTGGGCCCTGCCCTTCAGTACGTTCTTATGTGACTTTTGGACAAATATGTTGACAGCCACGGCCACCCTGTGGCGTGAATGAACTTGGTATTTACATATACTTACAATATATTCACTCTTTTCGTAGAGGTAACGAAAATGGGCATAGATGGGTTAACAGACACCCCATCACACCAGATTTCGATCTTTGAAGTAGCAAACAAATATATTGTACACATAACTTATAAATCCTTAAAAGAGGGCATAATTGTTTATATGCCACGCCCATATGTATGTGGAAGGTAATCCAGATTCAGCCCAAGCCGCATATAGCCCTAGTGCCTAAGCAAGTGTTAGACAATGAAGGTAATATATATATTAAAGAATAGTTATGTTAGGTAAGGATGCCGTTCGTTAATGATTCATAGAAGCAACGGAGATGTTGAATTGTTTTTTTAAATTATCTTAATGTATTTTACGTAGCGCAAGCTTATATGAATTAATTGACAATTGTTGTTGTTAAAATACAACTTTAGCACATGGATAAAACCAAGTCATTAATTTACCTACAAATGGCAAACATTCTTATTATATTTAATTAATCACCCTTTAAGGAGCATAATAAACAATCATGCAATTTCTTAATATATGCACACATACACATATTAAGAAAAAGTAATCATACGAGCAATAATGAAATCAAAAGCCAGTGATGTGTGCATAATACATGTACGAGCAATATACAAAGTTGCTGAATGAAAATGCTAAAGTGATCTCCCTCCCCTCTCGACTGGTTTCGACCAGCGCACACATGCAATTTAGTGCCTGCACTACAAACGCGAATATTTAGGTTATAATATGAAAGTGAATACGTTACAAATACTTGTTTGTCTATTGCACGGTATGGAATTGGTAATTGAAACAGAAGTTTTCATCTATTATTGCATAAATGAAACGTCGAACAATCGCTTTGCATTGCATTCTGTTAAATCAAATCAATCTATTGCGCCGCCTATGGCAATTGTAATTGCCAGTCAACGCGAAGAGAGCATTCGCAAAAAGAGAACGCGCTGGCTGGTAGTTTGGTAAAAATATTGTAAAGTTAGGAAACGATTGATTTTGTAAAACTAGACCGGTTTCACTTGTTCACTTAACTGCTGACTGAGAGTTGGAAATGTATGCATGAAGAAAACTGGAAAAATATAAATGAAACACTGCAATGTGTGCCAAGCAGGTACAACCATATGAGACTTGTACATATTGTAATATGGGAGCACGTCACTTGGCGTGCTTACTCTTAGGAGTACGTGCTTAAAGATAAAATGGGAAAATGGGACAACAACAATAATGTACTGCAAACAATTTACAAAAAAATAAAAGAAAGTATGTACGTACATAATGGCACAGATGGTGATGACTTAGTTTAAATTTATCCTTCTTATATGGTCATGTCAGATACTATGTATTATGCGCCCTCTTTAATGCGTATTCATATATGTTTTTATCCCTGACATAAGCACATAACAACCAGAAAAAGGCATTAGATTAGTACACCCCTTGACAAGGGGTTTGCAAATGTGCTACCGAGCACAGAGTGCAAATAGAGCGGACAACAAGTAAAACAGTAGCAACAAGTTAAAAAGCTACATTTGATAAAAGATTAAATTCGGAATACCCTACAAATTTATATGTAGCTTGTGGGCATGGCATGTATACAAGTGAACCCTCTTAAAGTTGTTTAACATATTAACTCGAGCGATGAATGCTGTACTAAATGAGATTCTTTGTAATCATGGGCGTGCCCATTATTAGTTTGTTGATAGATAGGCTAATACCAAGTTCCCTTTAAACCCGGATAGATGGATTTTTGTCGATTGTGGGCATGATTCTCGATTAAATTTGTACAATAGAAGCTGTATTTAATCACCGCGAATGTCTGTACCGCAAATATGTCATTTTTGCGACAGAGGGCTTTACACTAAAACGGCCACATTTTAATGCTATTCAAGAATATTTTACATACCTCAACACATCCTTCTAACTGTTGTAAACGGAATGACAAACTTTACATAGTACGCATCTCATGTGGAGGATATAAAAATAACACTATTTACCTTGGTTGAAACACACTTATCACCGCCTGCGTGGCTAACACCAACTCGCGTTTACTTTTTTATAAACAACAGCTCTGGTGGTTAATTATTAGTTTGAACAGAATTATGTGTTGGTGTGTGTGTATGAAGACGTGCAAAACAACCTGCAGGCACCACAGACAACGTTCGCTTTATAACACAAATTTCAAATTTATTTATTTATTGGAAATACTCATATGAGCGCTTGTGCACGATAAAAAACAAATAAATATTTAAATGGTTCGTTTTCTATATTACACTTTGTACACAGAAAAAACAGTGCTCTACTTGCTGCATGGAATTGTACTCTAACTCTAACGAACGCGAAATCTCGATATGTATGGAACTCGCGAAACCAATGATCCGCAATAAGAAGTATTTTAAAAAAACGGAAAAACCCGCCTGTTTAAATGCGCACAAAACACCTTTACTGACTACAACATCAGCCGAGTACGAAACAAACAATCAATCCAGCAGCTTATAACTTAGACAATTTGCCAACCAACTCACTTACAATCACTGCGACATAAAGTATGCGATAAAGGCTTTTTCTTTTTAAATATATTTTTATTTTTATTTTTTAAGCATTTGTAAGTTAACGTGTTATCCGCTCTCGTACGCTAACTTGTTATTACCAGGCCCGACCACTCATTAATAAATACTGACTCGCTACGCTATCAATAGTTTTGGGAGTCATCTTTCATTTATGGTTGTATAGTGCCTTGTAAATATAACTGTGCTGGTATTTAATATGAAGAAGAAAACAAGCGCTTGCCAGTTAAAGTGCGAATGGAATTGAAATGCGCAGACAGACGGCAGTGCGCTGGCACACACAAGTGGTATATAAAGGTTTCATTTGCGACAACGTTCCTTCTAAGCTGAGCTATGGGTATAATATTTTTTGCTCTACCACACACACCATACGAATACGTATAAAATATATGATGTTTACCCGTGCAGTTGTAAGCTTCATTTACCAAGCGTACAAAACAGAAGAAGCTTTAACCAACTTTCACCCAGAGTAGTTTGTGGTTGCGATAGTATTCAGTTCTCACTAAACTTAAACTGAGCTTTGTACGCTTTTGAACACGAAACTTTTGTTGGAGAGTTCACTTAATGTAGCTGGTACGAGAACCGTGAGGCAACTTATTTCAATCGTTTATTTTGAAAAAGATACAAAACCATTCTCCAAGATGTATATAGAAATATGAGAAATATTAAAAATATTCTTAGGTCATAAGTTCATAGCATTTGTTAACACTTTCGATCACTGAAACATCATGTTTCAATATTTTTGTGGAACATTATTATTTCAATTTGAAATTTCAATAAAAAGCAGAAGAGAAAGAGGAAATATTTTTCACATTTATAACAAATCAACGGAAAAAACGAATGTTGCCGACACAGCAAGAAGAATGCTTCTCTCACATTGTACAGGACTTTTTAGTTTGCACCACGATACACAAAGCTCGACAATTGGGTGTATATCAAGGTGAAATTGTGGTGCGTGTTACCCTCGATAAGACACACCGTCAAACAAGATTTTACGCCAACTCCGAGAATCCATACTTTAATGAGGTGAAAAAAAGAAAAAAATTAAGTTTGGCTTGGGCCATAACTCAAGTACTCTCCACATCAATTTGGAAACCGGTATAGACATATCATCCTAGCGCCCTTCCCATTGTATAAATTAAAGCGAGTAGGTAGAATTTTGTGCCAAATATGTTTTTTATCAATAGCAGTTGTGTCTGTTATCTGTTGAGCTAAAAAATACAAAAACCGAAAAAAGCTTTATTTTTGTTGTTCTTCTGCGTTGCTTATAAACCTTTTGACAAACTGATATATTTTATCACCTAATTTCCAAGTGGAGAGTATAAGTTGTACTTAAAATATTACCTAATACTAATCTAAAGTTGAAATTTCCAGTATTTCGTATTTGAAATTCATGCCACATTGGTGGAATTGCTGCGCCTAACAATCCTTTATGAGGTGAAGAAGCGCACCACCTGTAAGAAGAATCCCGTATTGGGAGAACTGTTGATTGATATGCAAAGTGTTTGGAATCAACCGAATCGTTGTTACTTTAAGAAATGGGGTCGTCTCGAGGTGCCTATCGGTTTTGATAGCACCACTGATACCAGCATTAAAGGACGCGGCTTTTTACAAATTGATTTAGCCATTGTATCGCAAGCTAGCAATCCAAATACTCTGTTACGACCATTTGAGGAGGATATAATGTCTATGAATAAATGGCAAATAAATCGTGATTACGATGATATAGAAAAGTATTTGATATTAAGATTAGGCGGAAATATTATATTTATCACTTCTAACATTCTACTCCACCTACCTTTTAGAAATCTTTTACAAAATATTGATAGCGATCTAATGTGTAATATACGTTATATTGTGATATTTTATCGGGGCCAGATGCTGAAGAAATCTGATTATTTATTACAAGTATCCTTTGCTGGTTGTCATGTATTCTACAAAGATTTTTGTTTTAATTGATAAGCATTTCATTTCTAAAGTTTAGATTCCATCCTTTCAAGGGTAAGACGTCTGTGGTGAAAAATACCCAACAACCGGTTTGGAATCAAGAGATAACATTCGCTTGGACTTATCCCTCGCTAGCTCAAACATTTCTCATCCAGTTACTATCCAATGATCACTTGCTATGGAAATGTACGGCTGAATATGAATTGCATTTTGAGGAAATCGCATTCAAAGGTAATCTTCATTCAATATCGACAGAGACGGATTATTTCGTCTCACTGTCTTTACCCCCATCTCTTTGTAAATGGGAATTTATTTTCTCCTCAATTCTAACCTTGTAAATTAGACAAGCCTGCTCTGGGCCCCACCTATATACACTTTTATGATAACTCCAATGGTTTACAGTATGTGGGTCGGATCCTTCTTGAAATACGTTCTGAATGTTTAAGTGGTGAGCCGGTCAAAGAAATGCACTTTAAAAATATCAATGCCTTGGACGAAAAACGTTATTGGTTAGAGGAGTACTTCATAGTTGAATTTCTACCACTTCAAGGTGACTTTATTCGAACCAATGGCAGCAATTGTAAGCTGGTAATAAAATTAGCTGGTTAGTTCAAATAATCTGCTTTTCTGTGTAATTGAGTAATATTTCTGTACTAATGCGTCATTTTAGAGCATCAATCTAATTATATCGAATGTTATTTGAAATCGTATTCATTTAAGAAGAGCGCGGCAAGTTCTCAACACTTTATACATAGCGTTAGATATTTTCGTCATGAAATGCCCTTCAAAGCTATAACCCTTCAAATGAGCTTGCCGGATAATCGCCTGAAATACGAAAGCGATATTTTTCTGCAGGAACTTTTGGGTTTTGTAGAGTATGAAATTGAGGCCTTTAAAATGTTTCAAATACAATATTCGTCTCAATACTATGCTCAAGTCAAAGTTTTACGAGCCATTATTATGTCACTGATTAAACGTGTAGAAGAGGCCAACGAGAAGAAACGATTTGAACTTTCTAGTTTTCGAGAACCCACCATTTGGGACAACAATCGTTTGATCTATTTAAAGGAATATTTTGTAAGTCAACAGTTCATTCTCATTCTAATAATATTTTATTTCGCCATCTTTATTAAGGAGACTAAACTTCCTGATTATTTGAAAAGCTTACGCAATCGTTTAAAACCGTCGAAAGATTCTTATATAGATGTAGTCATTGAAGAGATATTACAAGAGATGAGAAATTTAGCTCATAAATTGCAAAGTTTATTAACGGTGACCGAACTTCAAGATAACTGGCCGGATTTGATATTGGTTTTGATAACAGGCACTAAAGAAATTGCTTTTTGTCGTTTGAATGCGAAACATTTTCTTAATGCTCCAGCCGGACACGATCTCAGTTCGAACAGTCAATGTTGGAAAATAAGAAATTTTATATTTAAAGTAAAAAAAGTATGTTTTGATTTTAACAAAAAGGACTTTCGATGTGTATTTTATATTTAAAGGATATCCAATGTCAGCACACATGCCTTAATTGCGGCTGCATGATGGGTATAGTGCAGGGTTGCTTAAGCATTATTGCTGAAAATGAACGCACCGACTTTTTCGCTGGCCTAAATGCTGACTGGAAACGCCCTGAACCCTTTTACTGGAGCCCCAACATACAATATACTTTGGTCAAGGGTCGTATTTTTATACATCAAGCCAAAGTAAGGCCTGGTAGTGATCAATCCGGTCTTTGCGATCCCTATGTACGTGTTATGATTTGTGGCCATTCAGCTGAAACGGCCATTTTGTACGCCACTCTATCACCTATATGGAATTCAGTAATTGATTTTGATAATATCGTACTGCCGGGATCTTTGCAATGGTATATCAATAACCCACCTTTAGTAGCAGTGGAAGTCTACGATACAGATAAGAAAACAACGGATGATTATTTGGGTTGTGGTTATTTGCCCGTTTCAGTTATTTCCAGTGATTGGGCTGATTCGAATACTCGTGAGGAACCTGATAAGTGTCCTTCTTATAAACTAAGTGATGCGGGAAAATTTATGCGGAACAAGCCCTCCCTGCAGAAATTTCAGTGCATGCGATTATTGTCACCGCCTCCATTAAAATGGGTTTCAGTAACAATTAGTGGTAGCCCTCGGGCTGAAATTCTTATGTCTGGCGAACTGGTTGAGTTGAACAATCAAGATCCTACATCACCTGCAGAAGAATCAGCAGTGGTTACAATTGGAATACCCTCACCCATCCGACCAATTATGAAGAATTTTGTGTAAGGCAAAGGAGTTTATTTATCTTTATTCCATTAGAGTACAAGACGCACATTTTCAGATTGGAAGTAGTGTTTGCCGGATTTCGTAATTATCATAAGGGTGCATCCAGTGTAGGGGCTCGTCATCGCGTTAAAGTAATGATGGGTGAATTGTTATTATCCAGTGGTTTGTCTATGTCACGTATAAAACATAGCATTAATTTTCTAATTCTGTATTCTTCGGGTGTTGTGGTAAGTTTATATAGAAAAACAGAAATAATTTTTAAAACTAAGCAAATATTGGCCAGAGTTTACCCAGTCAACTGGAATACTGGCCAGCTTTAATAGCTACGGATGTAGCTGTGTCAGGAAATGGTGCTGAAACTACTCTGGGCGCGGTTATCATCTCAGACTCCAAAAGATTTCTACAACATTGCAAGGAAATAAAATGTTTTGCTCCAGAAGAAGAGGATAACAGCCTCGCTTCCACTAATGTACAAATAGAAGAGGATGAACATGCTGAAACTGTTCCCTTAATAAATAGTCGTAAAGAAAAAGTATCCACATGGAAACGTATTCTAAGTTTATCATATTGTAAACGTAATCAAAAAAGTAGCGAAGAAACGTATGATTTGGCAGATGTTTTAGATGAAAGCAATTACAATTGGTGGACCAAGTTTTATAATTCAAGTTTTGCAGCAACAATTGGTGGTGCTGGTCGCGCTGGTTGTGTTACTCTTTCCCCCTATAAACACCGCCTACGCATATATCAAATCGAGTTGGAGAAGGAAGCCGAGTTTAGTCATTTCACTGATTGGGCGGAACCTTTAGCCATGGTTCATGGCGTCAAATATAAAAAGAATGCTTTACCTCAAGAAGAAGCATATGCCACCCTAAAATTAAATATTAAAATAACACCATGTCAATGCGAACAAATGGATGGTGGAGAAGGTTCTACTTTGAGGCCTTTGGCCGCTGCTTTGAATCCAAAATATCAGGCTCAAATACAAGCACTAGCGGAATTGGTTAAAGTTGTGGTTCGAGTCTATATTGTGCAGGGTATACAGTTTCGACCTCGTGAGAATGCAGCTCAAGCTGATTCGTATGTGAAAATACAATTTGGACAAAGGAACATAACTAATAGAGCGAACTATGTGCCCAATGAATGTAATCCAATATTCGGTAAATGCTATCAATTAGAAGGTGTACTGCCCAGGTGAATAAAGTGAAGTTGTTGGTATCTTGAGATAGTTTTTACTAATAATAATTCCTTTGGATATTGCTAGGGAGCATGTGTTGGAATTAAGTGTATTCAATCGGAACAATGTACGTGACGAAGTTATCGGCTCGACCTTTATCGATTTGGAAGATAGATGGCGGACTAAACATCGTGCCACAGTCGGATTACCTTATGAATATTCAAGGTCTCTGTTAAGATTTATTGCATTTATTCCTCAACTAAAGCAACAATAATTTTCTTTATTTGTGTCGTAGCTACGGTTATAATAAATGGCGTGATTATGGTAAACCATCAGAAATTTTAAGTGAATTATGCATTAAGCACAACATTAAAGCACCAAAAATTAACGGCAACTTTATTGAAATCGATGGCGTGGCATTAGAGGATGAAAGCAAAATCGATCGTAAAGAGAATTTAGAAGAACGTCTCAGCTTAACAGTTTTACACAATTTGGACAGATTGCCAACATTTGGTTATAAATTAGTGCCGGAGCATGTGGAGACCCGTTCATTGTATCGTAACGATTATCCGGGCATTGAACAGGGCAAAATACAACTTTGGATTGAACTGTTTGATGCCAATCTGAATATACCACCACCTATAGACTTGACGCCCGAACCACCACACTTATATGAGTTGCGTGTCATTGTGCACCAATGTTCTGATGTGATGCTTCAAGAAGCCAATATCTTTGGCAAATCAATGTCGGATATATATGTTAAAGGGTATGTGTGTGTAAGTGTGTGTTCTTAGTAATTCATAACATTTGCTTTGCTTTTCGTTAGCTGGTGTAGCAATCCTGATGAGTATCAACTCACCGATATCCATTACCGTTCATTAAATGGTGAAGCTCAATTTAATTGGCGCATGGTATTCCCTCTTAAATATTCAATGGTGGAAGATATGGTAAGTGTGCAAATTATTCTCCAAGGTGACCGAAACAGAGAATCATTGGCAACCATGTAATACTACAGTAATGAGGTTCTCTCGCTTACAACATAATTGAATATAAAATAAATAAACGCGGATTAAAGAAATGTTTTGGACCTTTAGTATCGCAGTAATTGCTTATTTTTTTTTTCTTTACATAATGTTGTAGATGGTTATTAAACGCAGTAGCTTACTGGACGAATATGAAATCAAACAACCGCCCAAATTATTTATACAAATCTTTGACAAAGATATGATATCCGCAGATGATTTCATTGGAATGCTGGAACTACATATATCCAATTTTTTGGAACCGCCCAGCACGGCTAAAACATGCCGCTTAACAGATAATAATCTAGAGACAAGTCCATACTTTAATAAAAGTTCGCAAGATTATCGAAAAGTATTGAATTTGTTTCGGCACAAAAAAATTAGGGGTTGGTTCGCTTTAAAAGGTTGGGATGTGGACACTACAACAGCATCACCCCCAAAATTAACGGGCAAAATTGAATTGGAATTGGAAATTGTAACAGAAGCAGAAGCGGCCAGTTACCCAGTTGGTTTGGGTCGGGATGCTCCTCAACCCTTAACAATGCCAGTGTAAGTTTATAAATGATTTCACTTTCAATGGAGTTGTTGAAGTAAAAAAAGGTCAATTTTCTTCTTTCTCTAGGCGGCCAGATACCTCTTTCAATTTCTTAATGCATCCTTTCAAGTCACTGCAAAAAATCATTTTACCCGGATTAAGTAAATACCTTGTGATTGTAGCAGTCGCTGCCATTGCCATTTATGCCCTCATTGTATTTATTATGAAATTACCGTTATTATTTATATTTGGTTTGGGTTAGTCTGTACTTTTTCTACATGTAAGCACACAACCAACACCACTTGGGAAATGGTTCGTTTATGATTGTTGGTTAGGATTGTTGCGATGTTTGTTAAGGAGCCTCTCCATGTTATTCTTATATAAAAAATTAAATGTGGCGTTTTGAGGCTCCTCGATTTACATTTAATCGAAATGTTTCCATAACAAGTGGTGTGGGGTTACGAAATATTGTAATTAATTACTTTCAGATGTTTTTAATTTATGCACCAACTTATTAAAATGCTTTATGCCAAATTTTTGGTAAATCGTACCCTCACAAAATCGGTACAACACGTACCTAATACATATATTTATTACTATAAAAATATCCTACTATATACATTGGTTGTTTAAATGGTTAAATATTTTCGAAATATCGTACTTTCCACTTTACAAAATTATAAAACACTTGGTACAGTTTTTAAAAAAGATTCAATATAACATATGTTCCTTGTCTATTATATTTAATATAACATTATGGCATCTTCACAATGTGTATAACAGTAGCATTCCACTTACCATACAGTTTTCACGCAATTCTCTTTTTATTATACCCTACACCGCAGGTGGACGTGTTATGAATTCTATTTCGTTTATGTGAAAATATGTAGAATAATGCCACGTCTTAAGACAATTTTAGAATGAAGATCAATCAGCTTTAGATTTTGTCAGAACTTTGGCACTCGTTGCTTTCTTTGCACTATTCCTACAGTATTATTACACTCACACATTCATATATACAAGTATAATTAAAGGATGCAAAACAACAACCAAATTTTGAATACCCTTTACTTTAGCATAATTGGGCATACTTTGAATATAGTTCTTGTCAATGAAGGGTAATCCTTTTGTTAAATATTACCTCAAAGACCGCTTCCTTTTGCAAATTAACATAACACCCACAACTACACAACTGTGTGTGAGCTTTCTTTAAACTTCATGACCCAAGAAACATGGGTTTGGGAGCGTAGTTTTAAGCTAGATGAGAAATGATCGAACTAACCAAAGAATTTTGTTAATTTTATGGCTTTTGAAACCTTTCTTGTAGTTACGAGACTTTTTTATTTACCTATATAAAGGGTATGACAGTATATGAATATATGCGTATAAGGAAATGCAACAAAAACATTAATTATAAGAGGACGTGCAGACATACATATTTGTGTGTATAATAAATTCGCGTAAGCAATACAAACCAAGTGCGTAATGTATATATGTGGGAAAAGTTATTGTAACATATTTAGTATAACTGGATGGCAATGTATACAAGATGTTGCTGTTATCCGTGGCAGCCGATAAATTAGTACCTAACAAGCCGTAAAAGCATAAACTAGTCTTTGGTTGCAGTAAATACACATAAAACGCGTATTCATTCAGATTAATTACAACGGAAGAATCATTTCGTTTCGAAATCGAATCGGTATATAATAAATGTGAGACGCAACACTTAAAACCACTTGTGAGTCAATTTTGAATTATTGTTTTGTGTTCTTAAACAGATAAAATGTTTTTCATTTGAAGAAAATTCCTCCCAAAGGACTTAATTTCTAATTAACGTTTACGTGCATTTCATTATACTCTCCACCCTTAGTGATGAGGGTATATTTAATTTGCTATTTTATTTTGTCAGATACCCTATAAGGTATATATGAGGTATATTCTTGATCACCATCAAAATCTGAGTTGATCTAGACATGTCCATCCGTGTGTCCGTCTGTTATTGAGACTCTCTTGGTGGTAAATTTTGAGATATTGAGCTGTATTTTATATTTTTGCTCTACTTTCTGTTATTTAAATTGAACAAAAAAAGGCCACGCCCACAATTGGTGAAAATATATCTATCAACCACAAATGTTGACTTATGAAGGTTAAATTTTGAAGATATATTTATAATTATATCATTCCTCAATGCGCCAAAAATTGGCGTAGTCGGTTGTGTGACAAGCCCACAATTTAAAAAAACCGTACTCACCTTCAAATGCGACTCAAACGATTAATATGTACATTATTAGAGGGCGTAATCAAGTGCAGGCCACGCACCCTAAAGAAACGATGATGGAGGTTATTTAAGATTTTTCCTAAGCCAAATTTAGTTTTCCTACTTGTTTCTTATTACTGTTACATGAGTATGCACAAATATACAATACATACAAACGTCTCTATATGAGGCAGCAAGCACATATATGATAAAGGATTAATATGTTAATGTCACGACAAGACAAGTGACAAATGAATGGAAATGTTAAAAGGAAATTGTTTAGACATTTTCAGCGATTTAAGAAATGTGTAACGTATGAACTACACTTCGTTACTATGTATACACATATAACGTAAACGAGAAAATTATGGAATTTTAATTCAATAAAAAAGTTGAAAAACGCTTACAACTCTTAGGAGTAATAAAAAATTTCTATAAATTGAGTGCAATAAAAAAAGCAAAAGATCAAGTTTGGCTAAAACATCCTCAATATTAATGTACAACTTTTGGGTGTATAATTTACTTATTAATTACGCCTTCTAATTGGGTGTGTCCTACCTTTCAACTTATAAATGCCGGACGCGCCCATTCTTCACACATCCATTGATGCCCTAATTATAACTATGTACACCAACTTCATACTTTCAATAACAACCAATAAATTTTTGTCAACTGTGGGCGTGGCACATGACCGATTCGCTCCATTTAAATAAAAACCTACGTACAAAAATTCGATATGTTTTATAAAATTTCAGATCTATTGGTTGTGAAAACTTGTAATCAATTATGGGCGTGGTGCCAATTGCCTAACATGGTAAAAAATTTCTTTTGAAAATTCTCAAATTCTGCTGTATCAATTTTCATCGTTTCAACACAAAGTAACAGACATGCGGACGCACAGACATTGTTAAATCGACTCAGATTTTGTTGCTAATCATGAATATTATTTACTTTGTGGGGTCTCTAATAACTTTTATTGAATATTGTTTTGTATACTTCCCTCTTCTATCAATGACTTAAGTTTAAGAAATCATTGAGTATTAATTGTCCTATTGAAAGAGTGTGAAGCCGTACTAGTCGAATGGGATTCTTTTGGAACAAGAAAATGTTGTAAGTGATATAAGTAATCTATAAAATACTACATAGAAGAATAATATTGCCATACCCTATTGCCAGCACTTTAATTATGCAGCAATCATAAACTCAAAAACTCAACCATCATTACCTTATTTCTCCAAAGTTAAGAAAGAAATACAATCAACAGGAATACACGTGGGCAATTAGGTGATTTGGTGATCCTCACTAACATCATGGGCATACCCATGAAACGTGTGAGACCGTTTAAATTATTTCGTAAAAAATAATTATATGGGAAGGGGTTATAAAAATGATCCGATCCGCGTCAAAATCTAGCACAGTTAACTTTTAAGCCCATGAACTATTTTTTAGATTAAGGAATCTAAAAACTTGCATTACATTCCTTATATGGGGAGGGGTTCTAAAAATGGTACCGACCTGGTCCATTTTCAATAGGATTTTTTTCTGCGCCCAGACATGTCCTTTTACCAAATTTCATTAAAATATCTCAAAAAATACAATTTCCAGCTAGCGTACGCACAGACAGACGAACATAAAATTGATACAGAAAGTGATTCTAAATCGATCGGTGCAACTGATGGGAGAGTTGTATTTGCCCTTTAGGGCTTTCAAACATCCTAACAAACTTAACATACTCTTTGCCACAAGTGGTGCAGGGTATAATTATTTAGTTTTCGTTGAATTAAATTTTTCCATTCGATAAAATGGAATAAAATATGTTCCAATCAAAATCACAATGATGCGCAATCGTCTATAAAATGTCAACCGTTTATTTGCAATTCATTTATGTTTGGACGAATAATAATTAATAAGGAAATGCCGAAATTAATAAATGGTTGGACGGTCAAAACCACAGCAACAGCAGCAACATCAATAGCAGACATAAAAGAGACCATCAACAAACCATCAGCAACTATTAAAACTGCTTTAAAGTGTAGCCGCTCTAATCGAAAGGTAATAAAAAGGAATTTCTCCAAGGAATTAATTTGCTTATATTTGTATGATTTCTCTAAAGTATTGCACTTTTTATTATTTCTATTCTATTTACTGCAGTTGTACAAATTGTCTACATTTCTTGGACGCCTGCATGGTACGTATCCTAAAGTGGTAGAGATTGAAGATATTGAAACGCCCTTCACAGCGCCTTTGCAAATTGACAAACAACAACTTCAGCAGCAGCGGCAACAACAACAACAAGAAACATTTACAATTAATGATCAAATTTGTCTATTGCGTGACAGTCCATTTCGTATACTGCGGGTAAGTGCAACACTTGTATTCTGTGATCGTCTTTTTAAGACAATGAAATGGAAAATTCGTTTACATATTAAGCATTATTATAAACATTTAATTCAATAATCTGTGCTACAAATTGTTTATCAGTCTCACGCGACAGACGAGTTCAACGTTCAGCTGAAAAAGCTCTTCCATTTTTTTCCTCAGCTGGATTTGAACTCGTTTGAACACAGCGTGCAGAGTTTACTAAAACGATGCCTTAATCAACTCAATACTGATGTATGTATAGAATACATCTAGGCTAGTTAATGTATGCCAGCGTTTCTCAAAGTGTGTTTCGCGGAGCCCTGGAGCTCCGTGAGCCAACTTGAAGGGCATCATTAATTGGCACATACACACAATTAGTATTACTGAACCTCTGGGGTTTCGTGTAAGTTATTACGACTTTGGAGGGCTCTGCAGCTCTAAAAGTTTGAGAGCCGTTGGTATATAACTTACTTGTTTTAGTTCCTTCTCTTTATTTCATGCAATTTGCAAAAAGGCTAAGAAATTACACATGGTGATATATTCACAATTCGTTCAATAATATGATCATATTTATTGATGCATAGAGTGTATTAATTATGAAATTATATACAAAGAAATACGTCTAAAAATACAGTGAAATCGATGTTTTTAAATAATTGACTTGGACCACTTTCATAAGTACTGGCTGATATATGAAATAATTAAATTAACATTTCACCAAATTGTTAAACACAGTGTCTGTTTAATTGCAACCGCAATTCCCTTAAATGTTTGTGTGTATGTAAATCATAATATAAGTGCTAGTGCATGAAATCAGCTGTTTTTTCAATTCATAAGCCTAGCAATAAAAACTCATCAACGTTATAATGTGTGTGAGGGCGCTCTTATTATAATAGCGGCAAATATCAAAAAGAATTGGAATCAAAACAAAAACCAATTATATTTTACTTTTGTAGTACAAACTTCGTGTTTAAATTTAAAATACGAATAAAAAATTCACCACTCCAAAGCGACGAAGGAACGAATTGAGTTGAAATTATTACAACCGACGTTGTTGGTACGTATGCCAGCCATCGACTATAAAAGGCTGGAATATATTACTTTAAAGTTTAGTCTTGCAGGACATCGGATCCGGTTTATTTAAATTAATGGAAACAAAAATCCCAATCGCATAAAATTTCCAATCTAATCTTGTCACTCAGAAGTTTATTGATAAATAAAAATTTGTTAATCTTATAAAAATGTAAAAATATAAATATCATTGCATTAATAAAATAGATGGACAAATTAAATTGCTTGGCTTTATAAAAATAAATATAAATTAAAGCAAAACTCTTTTATGACATTCCCAACGTTTGGACGGTTTCGGATCGCCTTTAATTACAACATTACAAATTTACATTACAATTTCCCAAAGTATTAACGTAAAGAAACTTTTTTTTTTAGTTTAATTTGAAATAGTTAAGAGTTTCTATTTCATGAAAATTTTGTATAATTAATTTGAAAGGGTGAGCCTCTGTCAATTCTCAAAGCGTTTTTTAATAAACTAAAATAAAAATAAAGTAAAGAAGTAAAAAAAATGAATTTGGTTCAGGTCAAATGTTAAATGTACAATAGTGGTCATGGCAGGTCTATGATTACGCCTTCTAATAGTGTATTTATTATTATCAGCTTACAAGCCTAGCTTTACGCTGAGTATGATTTTTTGTAAATAGTGGGCGTATCTCTGACCATTTTTGACACATCGATGGATGGAATAACTATAAATGTACAAGCCAAACTTCAAGTTTGTAGATTAATTTTGTAGATTAAATTGTGACATATATATCTGACCACGCCTATTTTTGACATATCGATGGATGGGATAATTACAGATAAGCATACGAAATTTCAACTTCGTAGCTCCGTGTTTGTGACAGATATGTATATTTATGTCGATTGTAGGCGTGGCTCTTGACCGATTTTGCCCAATTAAAAATAAATAGCGATCTGAGTACAAAAATTAAGTGTCTGTACAAAATTTCAACTTTATATCTCAAAATTTAAGCCCGTGAGAATAATAACAACAGATAGACGCACGGACATACATGTCTAGATCAACTCAGTTTTTGATGCTAATCAAATATATATATTATTTGTAGTGTCTCTAAAGCCTCCGCTTGGGTGTTACAAAAGGAATGACAAACTTAACATAATTAATATAATCTTATATGGAGGATATGAAAAATTTTAATTGAATGTGAAAGAAATCCTTTAATGAACGCAGTGAACAATTACTTAAGACTTTTCAAAATAAATTCTTTTTGAACTCTTTGCTGCTTCTTTGTAACATTTTTCGTATATCTCAATTATAACGGGATAAATACTTACATAATTGCTAATAATTTGTGCATGTAATTTGCAGTTTATTAATCGCTCCTATTAATAAAACCGTTTAATTGAAAATATCTCTCGATGCAAATCAATTGGCAGCAAAATGTGTGATATTAAAGGAACAACAAGTGCAAAAACTATATTTGGCTTAATCCAAATATTAATCCCCTTCACCTCTACATACAAACAGTGAGCATGATAGGTACATGACTAAGCCCTAAGTGTCAGCTTCCAAGTCGAGTTTTACGATTTTTTGTAAATTTTGGGCGTGTCTTATATCCAACCACGCCCATTACATCGATGGTTGTTAGAATTATAAATGTTATATGTTATATAATTTCAACCCTATATCACAATTTTTGTGGCAGATAAATAGATTTTTATCAGTTGTGGGCGTGGAGCCCAAATTATATTATGATCTGCGTACGGAAACTAGAAATGTCTGTATAAAGTCTCAAAATCTACAACCGCGAGAATACCACAACAGACAGACACACGGAGACATTGTCATACAGGCTAGATCAAGTCAGTTTTTTATGCTTATATATGTAATTTGTAGGATCTCTGACGCTTCTTTTGGGTGTTGCACATGGAATTACAAACTTAATATACGGACAGTTTAGCAATCACCATAAAAGTTAATTATATAAGTATTTACCAAGACGGGAAAGCAATAACATTTGTTCACTTCTTTTTCTTTTTGATTTCTTTCGCAGAAGGTTTCATTTGTTATCAATTGGCATACATGAAATATTTACCCAAATAACTTTAAAGTTTTGAACACTAAAGTACCTGATATCAGAAAATAATTCTGAGTCGAGCTAAAACTATCCACACCCTTAATGCGCGAATAACGTTGATTTAAATAAATTTTAAATAAAAAAAAATTAATACTAAGAAAACAATTTATTTTGAAAATTTTATAAAAAGAAAGAACACTGGCTACCAAGTGGTAACATATCCTATATGTGTAAAAAACGCAACGTGTGCGGTATCAATGCTAATATGAAAAATTCGTCAAAACGAGATGTCATCATACGTCCTTTACATTATTTAATCAATAGTTGCGCCAAAGGAGCTGAACTAACAGTGACAGCGCCACTTAAACTGCAAGCACACTGGACCCGAATATTACGCATGTCACCAATGCCACAAATAATTATCGATGACCTGATGCAGGTATACGAGCGACCGTTGTGTATCGAAGATGTGGGTTTGAAAAACACATTTTATCAAAGCATCAAATATATATTAGTTGTTTACATTTACCATTTAACTCGAGCTAAATTTCAAGAACCTTAGGTACCATACAAAAACTCTTCAACTTAACGAAGAAAAGCACTTTCTTATTAGTGTCGTCTTCCTTTAATATTGATATTGCATTTCAAAGCATTTCTCTGCAAAGTTATATAAATATATCACAGCTGGCCAATTTTTTACTTTAGCATTTTTCATTAGTTTCAAACTTATTTAAAATTTATGCAGTAAACAAATAAATAAATACATTCACTGATGTGCAAAGGTCGTTGAATTTGGATTACCAGCTACAGTACAAGAACACATTACACAAAAACTTATCGAACCATAAGTTGTCAAAGTTGTAAGAAAAAGTACGATATTCCACGAACATCATGAAAGAAAATCCTTTAATAAGAACTGAAGTTTATCAATATTATTATTTTTTTGTATATAGAAAAAAAACAGAAGCACACTTACAAAGAAACAGAGTAAGAGGCACAGTGGAAAGTAAACGAATTTATCAACGTACTCTTCTTAATTTAATATTATAAGTAGTAAGAAAACTAAATTTCGTTTAGACCAAATCTTAAATACCCTACAACAACTCTACAACTATATATATATTGCGCCCTCTAATAGTGTATATATTATGTATCAGCTTGCAAGTCTACTTTTACGTTGAATATGGTTTTTGCAAATTGTGGGCGTGTTTATTATTTAATGATCCCATTTTTGCCATATCGATAAATGGGATAATTATATATAAGCATAACACGCTTCAAGTTTATATTATAGATTATTTTTTGTGTCATATATATAAAATTTTTTTGATTGTGGACGTATCTGTTATCCGACCACGCCCATTTTTGTCACATGGTTGGGCGGAATAATTATAAATATGGGAACTAAATTTCAACTTCGTAGCTCAATTTTTGTGCCAGATAAATATACTTTTGTTAATTATGGGCGTGGTTCTAAACCGATTTTGCCCATTTTAAATAGCTACCTGCGTGCAATAACTGAAAGTGAAACTGAAAAAAACCACAATTCTTAATATTCTCTGAAAAATTTTGGTGGAGAATAGTTAATCAACTTAGCAATTGATCGTGCCAAATTTAGAACTGATGCGGCCATTTTTAGAACCCATTACATAACCTTTTGTGTGACAATGGCCCACATGTACCGACACATCTTGTTACCATTATAGCATAAATTATGGAATGAAGTGGTAAACCGTATCAAAAATTCAGGTAGAACCGACTGTAATATTTTTATTTATCTTGCTTGTTAATATTTGATTAATAAATTTCTAATACTAATACTAACCAAGGATAAAGTTTTATGTTTATTGAAATAAATCAGTGTGTTGATGCGTGTAATGCTATTCCAAAGAACTCATTGGAATTTATTAATTTATTTATTTTAAAATTAAATTCATCTTCTTTTTTCTTTGCATTTTCTTTTTTCGTTATTAAGTAATAATCTTTGGAATTGAAGCATTTTTTGTTCAAAACTTATGAAGAAGAGAAATTTATAATAATGATTATACGCTGCACCACTTGTGGTAAAGGGTGTATTAATGCTATATCGACAATTATACTGACCGACTCAGAATCAAAATCTGAATCAATTTAAGCATGTCCGTCTGTTCATTCATCTAATTTGGGCACAAGCTACTCATCGCATTTTTTTGACGAAATTTTGATGAAATTTATTTATAATATTTTTTGAGAAAATTTAATGAAGAATAGTTAATTAGCTTCATAATCCATAATCCATACGATGGGACCATTTTTAGAACCCCTTCCCATATAATGATATTTTACGAAGAGATTTACATGGCAATACCTCGTCTTTACATACACCACTAAATTAATTATAGCATAATTTGTGGACTATACTATATATATTTTTTTTTATAGGCGGCTGAGGCGGGAGATTTAGATGAGTTTAGGCGTCAGTATCAAGCCGACACAACACGTTTATCACTGCAAGATGGCAAAGGTAGGACCGCTGCTCATCAAGCATCCACTCATAATAAAGTGAACATTTTGCGCTATATAAAAGATCAGAATGGAGGTAATTTGTTAGCAATGATGCATCATTTACTGTATTCTGAAATCGCTTCTGTTTGTTAAGATTTTGATATTCAAGATAATTCGGGAAATACTCCCATACATATGGCGATTGAGTGCGACTCGTACGAGGCCTTGGATTATTTATTATCAATGTAAGTGTACAAAAGAAAATAAAGGTTACTAACTTTGCACACACACTCACATTTTTGAAAACTGAATAAAACAAACAATCATAGAAATTAAACATACTTGTCTGACGCGCCGTAAAGAAAAATGGAATGAAAACCTTTACAAGACTACATACTATAGAATACAGTGACAATTTTTGGGCTGTTTACACCGGCATGCCAAAGGAGGGAAGAATTATAATTTATAATAGTTCCGTTTTTTCCTCAATTTAATTGTTTGTTAATGAAAGACATAAATAAAGAAAGAAAGCAAAAGGCTGAAATGAGTTTAAAGCGTTTATTATTTAGTTTACCACCACAGGATAATCTCATTATCAAATTTTATAATTTTGCACATTTTATGAACGCGCCTCATAGACCGGTGAATACCAGTATATTGAATAATAAAAAACAAGCGCCCGTACATTTGGCCACCGAATTGAATAAGGTGAAGGCTTTACGGATAATGGGCAAGTATCGGAATATCATTGATATACAGCAGGGCGGTGAACATGGACGCACCTCTTTACATTTGGCTGCCATTTACGATCACGAGGAGTGTGCCAGAATCTTGGTAAGAAATTCAAATATGCAATTGTGGAGAATGTTTATATTTCGCACCTCTAAGCACGGGTAATATATAATGTATGGTGTCCCTCTTCATGTAAAGGTGTATAGAAAATGTTGCATGTAGGATATACTTTACGTTTGATATGTTTCATTTATATATACGTTTGTCTTAGGTAATAAGAAAATGTTTCAGTGCATTTAATAGTTGGGACAGTAAAAACTTCAACGTACAACACAAAACATTGAATGGGTATATAAAAAACAGACAGACATTCAAAGAAACAAACAAACGAAAAGGAGCTAAATTTTCTGCCAATCATCTCAAATGCAAATGCATCCTTTTTCGTTTTGTCGCAATGGTCGAATCAAGAAAAGAATGCAACGATTGAACTCTGCAGCACAGATTTCTTTGTTATGTAGGCGGCCGCCCATTTGCAACTAATTTCAGTTAAAAAATTAGTTTACTTTCCTGTATACCCACTACGTTTATATGTTCGCTGTGGGCGTGGCTTGTATATAATTGCCCCGTCTTTAGTTGACTATCAAGCTATACATCACATTTTATCTCAATAGGATGCGAAGAGGCTTCAAAATTGCACAAAATGTTCCGTTAAGCTAATAGGCCCCAAGCATCAGTATCTGCTGCTACTCAAAAATACAAGTACAAGTACAAATTTCGTACAATAATCCATTGAACATTAGCACAAAGACCATGCCCATGCAATTTGTAAACATTATTGCCAAATTTTAAATGTTAAATTCTATTTTTATGTTCAAGGACGTAAGAAGATCAAGATTTTTTGTACGTCAAGCTAAACTAAACTTTTCCATTTATTCTGCAGTGGTGAAAAGTTAGTTATGCTTCGGAGGGAGAAAGAGCATTACATACAAACATTATATAAACCATAACATAATTACACCTCTCACATTTATATACGTATTGTACATTCGCATATGCATACAAAGAAGTATATGTATATACTTACAGATAACAGAATTTGATGTATCTCCACCCAAACCTTGCAACAATGGTTACTATCCTATCCATGAAGCGGCTAAAAATGCCAGCTCCAAAACTATGGAAGTATTTTTACAGGCAAGTATTCTCCTCCACTATGAACAAAAATCACAGTTCGTCTAGCTATGCAGCAAGTATGGTATGCCACACGACAAAGGCGTCTTCATAATTGCTTCTTTTTTTTTTTTTTTGCTTCTTTTACATATCCAGAGGTAGTTGTCTTCAGGGGAAAATTAATTTTCTTACATCTTTCTGTGTTTATATGTTAATGAAAATGTTTATTGCTTCCTTTTATTTCAATCCCACTAATGAGAAAAACTAATACACTGAACTACTGTTTTTATTTGCTCATCACTTTTAAATTGTAAACTTTTTACGGTGTCACCATTTGTACTTGTTCTGCATATTTGAAATTTCCCACGTTTAAGTAATGTTATAATTATTTCTCCACGTGGAAATTGTAGAAGACAGATAGTTGCACCTATTCCATTATACATTATACAAAATATATCTGTGTATAGTTATGTTTGGTGTTAGATTCAGTTTGTTATACCCTGCACCACTTGTGGCAAAAAGTATATTAAGCTTGTGCGGATGTTGGTAATTTCTATACGGCAAATGCCAATGTCCGTCTGCCTGTCCATGTACGTTTGTACGCAAGCTACACATGGGATTTTTTGAGATATTTTGATGAAACTTGGTACAAGAACAAATCTTGCCTCAGAAAGAAACCCTATTGAAAATGGACCAAACCGGACCATTTTTAGAATCCCTCCCCGTATAAGGCTGCTTTGTAATGGGAGCCGTTAAATGGTAAAAAATCACAATTCTTATTATTTTTTTCACAAAACTTGGTGAAAAATGGTTAATTAGCTTCAACAACTAAATTAATTGTAGAATAATTTAGAACTAATTGGTATGGAGTATTAAATGATTAGGCTTGACCGGCTTTAACATTTTTAATTATGTTTTAATATTCCGCAACAAAAAATTCTATATTCTTACTTTTAGAGAACAAATAAATCGGTGTCATAAGTAAATGTTAGCTATGACATTATAGGATTATGGGAACATTACGGACATAAAGCGTAATTCATGTTTTAAGTGCTTTAGCTTTACTATTCCTTATGCGGCTGCATGTCTCTCTAGTCAACAGGAATTTAATAAAATTATTTGAGAAATGTCTTAAATTTAAATTGAAGTCGACATGTTCGTTTTTCATCTCTTAACAAAACATTTGGTTTAAAAATTACAAGATTCAAGATTTTGAAGATTCCTTTCCTTATAAATATTAAACCTTAACCGAAACATACGTACGTTTCATACCAATCATGTTATACGAGTAGGCTCATATCCTTTGTATAGTATGTACTTTAAAATATCGATTAATTTTTCTTTTTTGGCAAATATTCAGCTTGAGTATTATTTTTGGCATCTATCATAAACAAGTGTTTACCTCTGTACTAACACACGTGCATTGTGTGTGTGAGTGTGTGCTTTATCACAAATTCATTCATTCATTCATTATTATTGTCTTATATATATATATATATATGCAGCAATCCCATATGAACCTCTAAATTTACCACACATGAGTTTTACAAACTGCAATAAATTCTCCTATTTTATATGCGACTGTTTTCCTTTCGTTGCATATCCTTTACAATTGTAGTGGGGCGAACAGAGGAATTGTAGTCGCGAGAAGATGATATCATTTTATGATTCCGAAGGTAATGTGCCGTTACATTCAGCGGTACATGGCGGTGATATTAAAGCTGTAGAGTTATGTCTGAAATCGGGCGCAAAAATCTCAACACAACAACACGATCTTTCTACACCCGTTCATTTGGCATGTGCTCAGGTATGCCACGCTCATCATATCACAGAACAAAACATAAATTAATGAAGAGGTGCACAAGTCCAGCAAGTACAACACGATATATTGTACTACATATATAAATATATGTACAGCAGTATACACATATTCACACGTATATTTATGTATAAGCTTTATGTCAACATTTACTTATATTTATATCCACATATGTTGGTGGCATACTAAGTTGATTATTCCTTTGGCAAAGGCCAGAAGGAGGCGTCAGTATATATATTCTTGATCAGCCTCAAAATCTGAGACGACCTGGACAAACATCCACGCCCTCTCACGGTTGTAAATTATAAGCTATTGAGTTGCTGGGTGAAGATTGCATCTTTAAAATGGTCCAAATGGGACATGTGCCACGCCCACTACCTACACGATTCTATTTAGTTGACTGTGGTACACAAACTTATTTTCTTTTTCCAAAACTGAAATTTTACCGCTTTCAAATGTAGGAGTTCATTTAATTCATTCATGGTATGAAAGCTCATCCTTGTTTTCCGTAGTCTGGATGTGCTTGTCATCTAAAGGAGTTGAATAGTGCATATGTGTATATATTGTGTAAATGTGTGTGTAAACATTGTTTTAAGAAACGCTTCGAATTTAAAAGTCACCAACTTGTTACCAGAATACCCGCATTTTCGACACTCTAAGACATGTGAAATAAGGACTTATTGTACAAGCATTCTTCTCATGCACTTTCTACATATTTACACATAAACGAAATACTCTACATAATATGTAGCTATGTACACGTGGCAGAAACGAAAGACACCGAGTTATTAGCAAAACTTAAAAATATCACTTTCAATACTGCACTCTTCCACAATACAGCAGTACAAAATGTACTTCAAATATATTTGAATGAATAAGCTTTCTTGGGCGTGGCAATATACATTTACAGAGATTTTCACATGTTCTTTCTACCTTTATGAAAATCTGAAAATCAAATTTGTTATTGAGGCACGCCCATTTCAGTGGACGCATACCCAAAATTACATTCAAAGTATAAAACTTTTAGAAACAGTTTTTCACAGGCTTATGAACAATCTCATAACAACGTAAGTGAAACGTAATGGAGGACTTAACCCGGTTTACTCTGTTTGTTCCTGACAAGGAGAAATACTCTTCCGGAATTTCAAACTGATATAGGGTCACTAACGTCAAATATTCTAAACAAACAACATATTAACGTATATAATACGTTCATTGCAAGTAGGCGTGGTTAAAATGATTTTTTCAAATATGTGAGAAGCAAAAAAATGTGGAAAAATCTGATTTCAGTATGTCCTACATTGTATTGTTTGTAGCATTGAAGGCGGATGCAATCCTTAGTCCGATTTAACCTATTTTCAATACCAAAGTACCTACATATATATATTAAAATTAATTTCTATTAAATATCCGAAATAAAATATCAATTTTGGTTGTCTTTGGAACGATTTTGCCTATTCAAAATACCAAAATGCCCACTCGTATAAAAATTATACGTCCCGAATTTCGGCTCAATATCTTAACTCCTGCAACCGTGAACGCGCCTGATTAAGAATATATGTGTATAGACTTTGTGCAGCAGGCCTCCTTCTGTTTGCACAAAAACCAGAAGCCCCCGTATCATTATAATGGTGGGTATGCATAATTATATATTTAAGAATATATTTCGCAGCCCTTGGGCCTTGCATATAATATATAAATCATCCCTTAGGGAGCTATTGATATTGTTAAACTGATGTTCACTATGCAACCTGCCGAGAAGAAGCTCTGTCTAAGTTGCACGGACGCACAACAAATGACACCGTTGCATTGCGCCTCAATGTTTGATCATCCAGATATTGTGGAATATTTGGTAAAAGAAGGTGCTGACATTAATGCTCTGGATAAAGAGCACAGATCGCCATTATTGTTGGCCGCTTTACGAGCCTGTTGGAAGACAGTGTACTTGCTCATACGCTTGGGTGCCAACATTTCCATCAAAGATGCCAGCAGTCGTAATGTTTTACATTTGGTAATAATGACCGGAGGACGTTTACAAGAATTTGCTGAAGAGGTGTGTAAAACTCAAACGGAAGCTGAGTTGCAGCAGTTGCTTAATGAGAAAGATAACACAGGCTGTTCGCCCTTACACTATGCCAGCCGGGATGGCCACATAAGATCTTTGGAAAATCTTATACAGTTGGGGGCATGTATTAATTTGAAAAATAACAATAATGAAAGTCCGTTACATTTTGCGGCCCGTTTCGGTCGCTATAATACTGTCAAACAGTTGTTAAATTCAGAGAAGGGTTCATTTATTATTAATGAAAGCGACGGCGAGGGTTTAACGCCTCTACATATAGCCTCACAGCAGGGCCATACTCGGGTGGTACAATTGCTGTTGAACCGGGGCGCCTTACTTCATCGCGATCATAATGGTCGCAATCCTTTACAATTGGCCGCCATGTCTGGCTATACTGAAACTATAGAGTTGCTTCACTCGGTGCACTCTCACTTGTTGGATCAAATCGATAAGGATGGGGTATGCGGTGAACAAATGCATCCTTACGATATATGAATAATTCCAAATATTTTCTTACAGAATACTGCCTTACATTTGGCCACCATGGAGAATAAACCAAATTCTATTTCAGTGTTATTATCGATGGACTGTAAGTTATTGTACAATCACATGGACATGAGTGCCATTGACTATGCCATATATTATAAATATCCGGAGGCTGCTTTGGCAATGGTAACGCATGAGGAGCGCGCCAATGAAATTATGGCTTTAAAATCAGACAAACATCCTTGCGTTACCTTAGCTTTGATCGCATCCATGCCGAGCGTTTTCGAAGCCGTACAAAACAAATGCATAACAAAGGCCAACTGCAAGAAGGATTCAAAAAGCTTTTATGTAAGTTGAAATCGTGGCATCGATCATAATATTATCACTTGTTATGAGTATTCCTTCTTTAGATCAAATATTCGTTTTCATTCTTACAATGTCCGTTCATGTTCGCCAAATTGGATGAGAAAACCGGTGAGCATGTGGTCCAATCCAATCCCATACCATTGCCAGCCTTAAATGTAAGTTGCGAGTACAAATTCTAAAATAATGTAACCTGCAATCCATTCTTGAACTCATACCATCAGACAATGGTTAATCATGGCCGCGTGGAATTACTGGCTCATCCATTAAGCCAGAAGTACTTACAAATGAAATGGAATGCCTATGGCAAGTACTTTCACTTGGCCAACCTATTGGTCTATTCGATATTTCTGCTATTTGTCACCATCTACTCGTCACTTATGATGAATGGTATCAGAATACAAAATCGCATTTTCATCAACAACATCAAACGGGTGCCTAACAAGTAAACATATACACATAATAATACACTCTTCTCCGACAAATAACCAATACCAATATTCCGTGTGATTTTCTTCCCAGCTCCGACTCCTTAGATTGCTCCAACCTTGTTGATAACTCTTTACTTTTGAATTCAACAACGCTGTATGAGGAATGCTACGAAAGCATACATCAAACGACGGCAACTGTAGTGTGCGCCAGCATTATAGTTGTTTACATCACCCTAACTACCATGCGGGAACTGATACAAGTGTATCAGCAGCGGTTGCATTATATTTTTGAAATCGTCAATGTTATATCATGGATTTTATACATATCGACTTTGATAATGGTAGTGCCAATGTTCAAGGCAGACGGTGCCATAACAAATATACACTATTCGGCCGCCTCTATAGCGGTTTTCCTATCATGGTTTCGTCTCTTGTTGTTTTTGCAACGCTTTGATCAGGTTCCTCTTATAATTCCTCCCATTTTCCATTTCACCCTTTACCAGCATGCATTGCGTTGATACTATTTTACAGGTTGGCATTTATGTGGTTATGTTTTTAGAAATCCTACAGACTCTCATCAAGGTGTTGCTAATCTTTTCCATATTAATCATAGCCTTTGGTTTGGCTTTCTATATATTACTCTCCAAGGTACAACTAATATATATTCCTACCGGACAACTTTAATATTGATGATCGAATGATGCTCTTTTGGTTTAGATTATAGATCCGCAGCCAAATCATTTGAGCTTCTCCAACATACCAATGTCGTTGCTGCGCACCTTCTCAATGATGTTGGGCGAACTGGATTTTGTGGGCACTTATGTGAACACCTACTATCGCAACCAACTGAAAGTTCCTGTTACGTCATTTTTAATACTAAGTGAGTCGAATTTCGAAGTTTCAAAACTGAACCGGGTTCAATTTTTAATTGGTTTTTTTATTATTATTGTTCATTGAAATCTCTTGCCCCAGGTATGTTTATGATTTTGATGCCCATCTTATTAATGAATCTATTGATTGGTTTGGCCGTCGGAGACATCGAGTCGGTAAGACGTAATGCGCAACTAAAACGATTGGCCATGCAGGTGCGTGTACAAGTGTTCCCAAAATGCGATCGAGCTTTTTTGTTTTTCTCTTTCCATTCCATAGGTAGTCTTGCATACCGAATTGGAACGTAAATTGCCGCACATGTGGTTGCAGAAAATCGACAAAATGGAATTGATTGAATATCCTAATGAAACGAAAATAAAAATGGGTTTTTTCGATTTCATATTAAGAAAATGGTTTTCCAATCCCTTCACCGAAGATAGTAAGATTTCATTTTCTCACAAAAGTTTGTGTGATTTTTCCTTATCTTCCGCAGCCTCATTGGACGTCATGTCATTTGAAAATAACGACGACTACATAAATAACGAAATGGAAAAACAAAAACGTAAGTTGCGTGACATCAGTCGCGTCCTAGAGCAGCAACATCAATTGTTGCGCTTGATTGTACAAAAGATGGAAATCAAAAGCGGGGCCGATGATGTGGATGAAGGCATTTCACCCAATGACATAAAAGTACATGGCAACGCCAACGGTAGTCTGTCGTCAACTTCGCGGTGGAGATCTCCCCGCATACGTAATAAGCTGAGAGCTGCCCTAAGTTTTAATCGGGGCATATAGGAGTTAAGGAAGCGTAAACTTGAAACCTTTCAAGTTTAGCGTTAGCCTTAAAGAAAGACAAACTCTGCAAAAGAACCAATAAAAACCGGATTTTTTCGATTATCAAAAAAAACTAATTTAGAACAAAATCTACATCCAATTATAGTACAAGTGACATGGAAGGTGCAAACTTATTAACAAATACCTTAAAGCGTAAACGTAAGAATTTTGCACAAGAGCATGCATTTCTAACAGTTGCTGCATTTCTAACAGTCCATTTTCAGAGAAAATGGGCATGATCATTTAGTACATAGATGAAGCTTCTGCTTAAAATGTTGTACATGTACTTGGCAGCAGCATAACCAACGAAAACTCTCTTTGTATGTCGTGACGTATCGTTTTACTCAAATGTAAAGTGTTCCTTAAATAATATTTAACGTATTGTGTAACCATAATAGCGGTTATAGTCAATTCAAAAATACTTATGTATATTATCTAGAGACTCTACAAAAGTCTTCATAAGCATTATGTTTCCAGTTAATATAATTTTGTGTTTATTCCATCCAGGTTAACACAGCTTTAATTTTTTTGTTTTTATACCCACATCCTAAACCTTGAACGTCGCAAGATCAAAAAAATCAGATATTAAACTTTAATTTGACATGCATAATTATCGAGCTTGTCTGCCATTCGATATTACATTGAGAAAGTTTAAGAAGCTGTGCTGGGCTATGTATTACGAATCAAATCCGAAAAATCTTGACTTGAAAAAAATCAAAATTAGTCCTCCTATTGGACATTTTAAGAGTGCATGAATAAAGGAAATAGGACAAGTCATACGGGAGTTATATTAAAAAGAAGATACGCATCCTTTGATTTTAAAATGTGTAATTAATGTGAGCCAAGCACACTTTCACATGCACTCCCCAACACCTGCTGATTACTTTCGAAAAAATTTGAATACCTACTTATTTATGAATTCTATATTCATAACAACATATGCGTACGATATAGAATAACGATGATGAGCCTCTTCATTTTTTACTTATTTTTTATTATATAGGCAAAAAATAAATTTGATGCCACAAACTTATGTAACACAAAAGTAAGCCATTTACATACAAACATGCATATGCCGTTAATAAATTTTTCGCATATGGGTTTAAATGTACACAAATAAATATAATTTGTTTCATACCACATTAAAAAATAGTATAGCATATAAATAATTGTATAACAAAATGTTTATTAATTATTAAATACTTGTGTTCATGTTACATATACATTAAATGTTGCTCGTTAAATGTTAAAAAATAGCTTTGTGTTTATTTGTTAATAAATATTGCACATGTATGTTAAAGCGATTGTTTTATTTCATATTAAAAGGGAACAAAAAATCTTAACACTTTCCAAAGTAACACATTTTGTTCCAATTATGCAATGCAAGGTGTGTGTTTTGGGAACATATACATATCAATGACGCACATATTATTTCAACCATTAAGTACCAAACAATAATTATTTTATAAAAACTTGAAAATCATTCTTAAATTATGCCTTTACAGTGAATACTGAAGTCATTCCAAGTGAAGCATTTTAATGTTGTTGATAGTTAGGTTTGTTTTAAATTTATTGAAGCATGCATTACAACATTTTTACTAGCATTGTAATGTCATTACATGTGTATATATATGTAGGGTCAGAATATAAGATCATGATCAGTTTGATCCGGAGGCTTCTTCATCAAGTCTACCATGATTTCGAACGAAATTAGCGAGAAGTGGCCAGTTAATGTTGGTCAATGTATCCTTATTCTTCATTTCATTATAGAGAGCTAAGACATCGCATCCTTTCTTAACTAATTGGTGAGACGATGATTTTTCAAAGATTATTTTCATATGTGCTAGCTCATTCGTTGATGAAATCCAAAAAAAAATCCAACACCGCTCTTTCAAATTGAGGGAAGTGGGCAATTTTCTTGTTCAATTAAATAAATAATTCTTTTTCGTTAAACCTGCTCAACACAGTCTCATACTTGATGATCCAAGATGGATACTCAATGTTCCTAAGCGCTTTTTCACAAATTCATGTAGATAGTTCAAGTTTGTAGAAGGAATATTTTTTGTCACCATCAACATAACTATGTGTCCATCTTGATACAGAGCATAGTTGGCGCCAGAATTAATTGTGAAGTAGTCGGCAGATCCTTTGAATGATACTCCAATATCTTTGGAAAAAATATAATTTCCATATAATGGGTCCATCCCTGGTATGTAAGACATAATAGACAATAATTCTCCGATTTGAATTTTATCATCTACAATAAGGGGGATCTTGTCTTCATGCAATTTGGCCAGTATAGATGAATGGAACGCAATTGAATCTGGCAAGACAAATGCTTCAATCTTCTTTGTTTTTTGCTTGGCTTGATCGTATAGCTGGAAGCTGAATAGTAGATGGTATACCTCTGTTAAACAATTCTCTTAATCTGTTTCGATAGAATTAATTGCCCCTAAGTTTTATTCTACCATCTACTCTAACCTCAGTAAGCATTACATGTTGGACGATTGAGTATATTTTTGCTTGTGGCAAATCTCTAATTAATTCGTCGTTGGTAAGAAAATTATCAAAATCCAATCTGTCAATTAGCTCTTGGGTGAGAGGAATGGCTTTCAAAGAATGTGATTCAGCCATATTTTATTTAATTGTTTCTTAGATATTACAGAAGTTCTAATAGCAGTAAAAAGAAATATTAGAGTGAGATCTAACATATATTATTTAACCCTTTTACTTATTATTTATAACAGTTTAATTTAATTTTACTGTGCATAAAAACTATTGAAAATATAAAGAGCGCGAATACTTTTAGTAACTACTGATATGGTAACAACAGTTGCCATATTCATAAAAAACATATTAATAACGAGTAGAGATGCACTTGCTATCGAGAAAATGGAAGTGTCTCTTCACTAAAGTAACTTGACATACATATTTCTTCTTATAAAAGTTGCAAAAAGTATTGGACGGGTGTTTCTTGTGTAACATAAAAAGTATTATTTGTATATAAATATATATAGTGTTTGTGGGCAAAAAAAAATATAGAATAGAGAAAAATTGCTTAATATCCTAAGTATTTGAAAGTTTTTTAATAGGTACGTATGCTCTATATACGTGTTACACAAATTTTCAGACATTGGAACGAGCGCACTACGCACGAGTATAATTATATAAATTTGGACACATTTTGTTAAATAAACTAATTAAGATGATATTTAAATTTAGCAAAGGCCTTGTTTATGTAGAAAATTCTAATTTATAAGGCTTCGTTAGCAGGTTTTATTAATTTTTTTCACCAATCACCCGCGCCATTTTGTTTCAAGTATTATATCATTTAAATGTTCCCCACGTGTGAAAAATCAATCAAAATAGACGCATCCATTTCATATGAGCCGTTGTATTCTAAAGTGGTCTAAATTGTAGCACAATAATATTTCTTTATGATTTCTAAAATTTTAATTTTTTTTAGAAAAGAACGTACACCACTTTAACTCACAACGGTACATATGTTAAATGACGCAAATGTGTTCTTCCACTTAATGACTCTGTTTTATGTAAGTTTATATATAGAACAAGCCCAGAGTTGTATTGCATATTATTCGGTATACATACAGAATAAATTGTACCGAGTGAAAATTTGTGCTAACAATAAAGTTTTTCTTCCAATATTGTGTGAATATAATTAAATATATTTTAAATTATCTAAAATAAATGTTAGTTTAGTATTATTCTTATACATTGAATGTGCTGATTATCTAAAGTATACTCAATCCAATTTTCAGCCTTGTATTCGTGTTTGAAAGAAGAAATGTCGTATCGCAATCAGAATCGTAATCGCAATTATGGTAATTATAGCGGCGGTCCCATGGGTAATGTAAATCGAAGTGGCATGGGCGGCAATATGAATATGTCGCCTTGGGAAAATCCAAATGTTGGTGGTGGTCCTGGCGGCTTTGGAGGTGGTGGTAATATGCGTCAAGGCGGTGGCCAAGGCATGAATGCCCAGGCCATTAATTTGGCCAATAATCTGTTGAGTAATTTATTCCGTAATCAAAATCCTCCTTCGTTGTTAGATTTGCCACGTGGCGGTAATATGGGAAATCGCGGTCAACGAGGCGGACCGGTATGTATATATATATTTATATTTCCCTTTTAATGGTTTACTCAATATATATATATATATATATATATATGTATATGTATATGATTAAAGTTAAGCTGTGTATATAACAAGATATTAGAAAATGATTAGATCAATGAGGATAAACTCTTTGTTAATGCCAATTAGACGACACTTACTTTTTTACATAATAAGACGCTTTTGTTATATTCTTTGTGTCCATGTTAACGAAATTAAGTGAAATTGTCCTTGGCATATTTTGTGACGTAGATATATCGACTTTAATACCTTGTATTTTTTTTTTTTTTTTTATTGTTCTGTTTTTGTTTTAGTTTAATTTTCTTATTTACTACTACTCTTGTAGTAAAATTCGTTTATCCCCAAAAGAATAAGTTTTACTTCTAGGTATGCATCTATAGGCAAACAAAAATATTTTTATCGTATTAAGAAAACAACAATTTACTAACTGTAATTTTCATAGAAAATTGTAGCCCTTCCTCGTGTGATTCCGTCGTTATTCTTATCATATATCTAAAAAGTATATCTTATCTAGTCATTTAAATCTCATATTAACATTTTATTCGTAATAGTACAAAATAACAACACATGCAGTTGTTTAATTCTGTTCTGTAAAAAAAAAAATTATATCAAAAAGAATATATATTTTTATTTTTTGTTCTTTCTCTCTTTTTTAATCCATATCAATGTGTTCTTCTGGCCCTTCCATTTCAACATATGCCCACAAACAATTTTTACAACTGTGTGGGTTCATTTGGATTATGCTTATATGCACTTTTCACACTTCGCAAATCTTCGCCATGCTATCAAAATTTGTGATAAATTGTATTAAATAAAATGAACTTGTGTGCAATACTGCAAATGTCTCGTCCATAATGTGCATAAAATTAATATTCCTTCTGATTGAAAAATAATGCCAATGTGTCATTTGTACCGTTATTATTATAAAATTCACCATAAACGCTCGCGTTCCTCTGTGTGATATAAACAAAATTCTATTGTGAATGATATGAATATCTCGGGGGGGGCGTCTAAATTGGCGTTAATTTGTATAACAATAATCCATACATGTGCGGCATACGTCAACTAACAATTTTATTGTTGGGGAAAAACAACACAATGAATGCAATCCGGTAAATATGCATATAATTATTTATGGACGGACAATCGTGATTGATGATGTTTAAATATACGAAAATGTTCTGGGCTTTCGCCCAATAAATGGTGCTTCTTCAACTGGGCAACTGCTATCATACGACACCACTGGTCAATGCACAATAAATTATGCTTGATAACACCCTGTGATTGATTCTCCATACTTGACAACCGTTATTGCTTGCTTTGCCCATTTGTGTAAAAATACAATTTGTATTATTTGGTTTATTTTCTGCGATTTGCCACACCTACAACTTTAAAAATGCCTTTTAAAATTTCAATATGAAATAACAAACAACCACCTCTGTTATTGAACTATAAAAATGTTAAATTATGTAAATCAATATCCTCTGCCACACATCACACCTACTTAAAAAAATACTCCTTCTATTTATAAAATAATTTGGCGATTGATTAATCTTCTGATGTGATGATATGTTTTAAAATCGAACCACCGATACACGATTGATCTTTTTAAAAATACATTTTATATAATTGTTTAAATAAAAAAACCTAACAAAACCGAACCTATGTGCCATGAATTGGTGCGCTTCAAATATGTGTAACGAAAACCTATTGCGCTCCTTTCAATGAAATGCCATGTAAATGATATGATGAATGCCTCTGTGATGAAAACATTCAAAATTTCAATAACAAAATGTTCACTAATTTGTGAAAATCCCATTGAAAATGACAAATAATGATATTATTTAATTATGAATGCAATTACAAACAAAACGAAAAACTTTAAAATAAATTTCAAAGATGGTCAATCGTGGTGGTCCAGGCAATCGCCTTAATAATCGCCGTCCACAAGGAGGTTTTCAAAATCGTGCTGGGCCCAAAGCAGCCCAAAAATCGGGTGCTGGTGGCGGCATTCGTAAACAAAATGCCTTTGATCGTGCTAAAAAGCTTTTGGCTAAAAATGCCACCAATAAAAATAAAAAGGATTCTCCTACAGGCGATAAGAAACCTGAGAGGTAAGCCAAACAAACAAATTTTTAAAACAATCTTCAAACCAACTTTCATAAAGACTTTTATTCAATAATCTTTTTTTATAATATATATAACCAAACATCCCGATACCTACCAGCAAGAGGAATACATGATTTTTACAATGCCAAATTTTTGATGGGGTGGGGGGATATAAGAATTTTGTATGAAATACATGTAATCATGGGGTTTTGGGCTGATTTTTCCCTTGCAAGGCTTTATTAATAAATATTTTATAACTTTTTTTTTTTTTAATTTGTGCAAAAAATATTGATATTTTCTAAGAATTTTTTTTATATTGTACATAATTTACTCCTTTTGTGAATTAACTAGTAAATGTGTGGGCCAAGCCCATTTAATAGTGCCCTACACCATTCCTATAGACTTTTGAAAAACAAAAGGAGAATGAGTATAAAGTTGTAATCGACCTAAGCCAATTAAGGGAGTGGCGCAGCTTTCTCCTTACTTTCAACTTCAAATGTTTTGCATTTTTGTAAATCGTGGAACTGTTTTTTTTTTTATTGCTGAAATCTTGAAAGTTGGCGCATATGTCAATCAATTTCGACCTTTTCAGTAGAAGATTTCACTGAAAAATTTTCAATCACAACAAAATAGAAAAGGTGGACATGTATTTCTTGTGTATGAACGCACTTTCCTGCATAAATGGTGTAGGGTATAGGGTGTAGGAATTGGTTAAATGCACATCTTGGTGCGATATGTTTGAAATACAAAAGAAGGAGAGTTTTAATTATTTAGTAGATTTTTACCTTTTCAGTTTTGTTAACTTTCCAAGGGAACGTACTGTTAAGAGAGCACTCTAGACTTGTATACTTGGAAATATTATATATTTACTAAAATGAAATACATCGTGAGTAATCCAGAAATCAGTGTTGATGTAATTTTTTCGGGGGTTAGAGTGAAACAGAAAGTGAAAGTGTGTGTACGGATGGTAGGCTACAGAATAAAAAATTTTGTATTTCAAACATATCAAAGGTTTCTCAACATATATAACAAAGAAAGAAAGAAAGAAAGAAAACCAGCCTTCGTATCAAAAGAAAGAATTTTTAGAGATCTTACAAAAAATGCTAAATTCTTATTTTCTGCTTTCTTATTTAAATCGTTAATCACCCCCACACACACGCACGTACGTGTGCTGTACGCACTCCCATACAATTGCTGATGAATAAAAATGTTACTTCAACAAGTACAGTAAGGAGTCTCCCTATGCCAACGTGCCCAACGATATGTTTTATTGTCATTTGTGTAAGAAGCACATGTGGGATGCGAACTCCTTCGAGAACCACATCAAGGGGCGCACCCATTTGATGATGCGCGAGGGCATTGAAGAGAGTTATCGCCTTAAGGCGAACATGATACGTCAAGAGGCAAAGATTGCTGAACAATTGAAATCAATCGAATTGGATCGTTTAAAGCGTATGGGTAAGAGTAAGCAGCGCCAATTGGATTATTGTACCATGTGCGATTTGAATTTCCATGGACACATTTCGGCACATCGCAAATCGGAGGGTCACCTGCAGTTGAAGAAATTTCTGCATCCCAAGTGTGTGGAGTGTAATAAAGAGTTTGCCACACGTATCGATTACGATTCGCACTTGTTGTCGGCCGATCATTTGAGGAAGGCTGCTGAGAAGAATACTAAAGTTGGCGAACGCAAACGTCAAACATTGCCCATCATAACCGAAGAGGAGGAGTTGAAGGACATCCGTCTGCCGCAAAAGAGGAAGAAGAAGGTTGGTTTGTGCGTAATAATTATTTTGTTCCTAATGTATATTGTTCCTGTTTTTTGTGTGCTTGTAGGTGTCTGTTAAAAAGGAAGACAGTGCTGATGGTAAGAAAGAAGATGGCGCTGAAGGTGAGGAAGGTGATGGTGAAGAGGCGGAGAAGAAGGAAGGTGATGAGGAGATTGATGACACTAAAGAAGGTGATGAAATGAATGAGACTATGGAGGAGGAGGAAGAAGTCGCTTTGCCTGTGGATCCGGAGGACTGCATTTTAGATTACAAGGAAGGCGATGAAATACCCACTGAGGTGGATAATCGTTTACCAAAATACAACTGGAGCCGTCCAGTTGGCATTAATCTTATTACAAAGCTTGAATGCTTCGAGTGTTCCTTGTGCGGTAAATTCTTTGACACTGAAAAGACAGTAGAGGTGCACTCACGTACAGTCACCCATCATCGCAACTTCCTGAAGTTTATTAATGACAAGGCCAGTGACACTAAGATTGCTCAAAAGCGAGCTGCCGCTGCGATCGAAGAGAATGAACGGAAGAAACGTAAATTGGAAGAAACTGAGGGAGGAGACTCCTCTGTCAACGATGATAAGGATGATGAAGAAAATGCTGAAGGTAAGGACGAGGGTGAAGGTAAGGAAGATCGTGAGGGTGATTTGTATGATCCTTCTGAGGCTACCGGTGATGATGACGATGTTGAAATGGTTGAAAATGGTGATGGTGTCGTCGAAGTGCCAGATGGCGAGGAGGAGGATCATGAAGAAATGGAAGCTGAAGAGGAGGCAGAGATTGAACCCGAAGTGAAACCGGAGCCGGAACCTGAAAAGGAACCAGAACCCGAACCTGAACCTGAGCCGGAACCGGAGCCGGTTAAAGTACAACCCAAACCGGAACCAGTTAAAACACCTGTCAAATCAATTCCAGCCCCAGCTGCTACTCCGACACCAGCAACACCAGCTCCTGAACCCACACCAGCTAAAAAACCAGGACCAGCTTCGGCTCGCGGCGGCACTAAAAGTTCCCCCCGTGGTCGAGCTCGCGGCCGTTATAGCCGTTATTAAATTCAATGCTGTCTCCTCCCTTTATGGAAGCAGCAACTGTTCGACTAAACAAATGCCTCCATTTCGTTACAAGGCGACACAAAATGTCATATATTTCTCTTTTATATAATATTAGTTCATTCATACATATATAGAGATGCATGTCTACAATTATAATGTAAAAGACGTACATTACATTATAAATATATAATAAAACCTCTACTTTCACACACACATTTATAGTTGTTTTCTCCAATCTTAATTGATCAGCATTAGCGCATTTACAACAACTTCCTCTTCTACAGATCTACTCGATTTTTTGTCATCGATAATAACGCAAAAAGAAAAACACTACCCAAACATATTAAGAAGCTTACATTTTACTCTACGTATAATATGAATTCCTAGACAGACGTTAGAATCTAAAAACTGTATTGAAGAAAAACATCACAATCTTCCCCAATATCTACTCGTGTGGATTTTTGAGTAACAATTGCTCGTATTAGTGAAACATTAAACAATAATTGCTGTATTGTCAAAACATACTCGCATATAAAATATATAATTTAAAAAACGGAGTTTCTTTTTATTTCATTTGATAATTTGTAAGTCTATCTTAGTTGTTGAGTAAGAGGTTCGGAGCATATCGAGGGATGGTCAATTAAAATTGAACATGATAGAATTGCAAAAATTCTAAATTCTTAAAATTAAACACCTCTCAAAAGGGTGATATTGCTTAGTGCTTCTTCTATTTATCAATTGTATTAAAATTACAGAAGACCTTCCTATAACACGATAGATACAGTTTCTGTTGTAGGAGCCAAATGCATGAACCGTTCACCGCCAAAGCGATTAACTTCGTGTGATTAAATTTAAATTGATAAGAAAATATTTGGCCGAGTTCCAAATTTTCTCTTTTTCCACGTATTGTTGCATTGTGGGAGTATCGCTTGACCGATTCCAATACTAACCTGTATATAAAAACAAACCACACTTCTGCCCAGTGTAGTCTGTAACGCCTACTTCTGGGCGTTGCAAACATTTCGACCAACTGAAATGTACTCCCATATACGTACATATGGTGGTGGGTATAATAATTAACCGTATATACGAATACGATCACAATTTTTCGGCTGTGTTATACGAATCCATGTTATAGGGTATCTATCGCATTAATCATTCGCTTAGAATGTCAAACAGGATTTCCGGTCTACAGCATGACACGTTTAGAGATTTTTTTACCATTTCTGTAATAATTTTTAGTTGACCTCTTCATTGTATAATTACACAGATCAATTTCACATTCCTTCATCGTTCTTCCCCTCGATTACTTTAAACTTGGATGTCCGCATATAACACTTACACATACAAAAAGTAAATTTAATTGATGGATTCAATCAAATCTCAGGTATATGGCACTGTACACCAATAGATTGTATTCTAGGTTCTCAGATTTTTTAGTACTTTAACGACAACATTTAATATTTGAATATTATTTACGAGTTAAATCTGTGCGATTTATAGCAAAATTGTGGAGTTTATCGCTGCAATCGAATACGTAGGGACTATTTGTTGTTTGTTACGTTTACAACCAAATAATTAATTTTTAGTGTTTGTGTAGTACTATTTAGTATCAAGTTTTTAAAAAAGTAAAATAAGATAAAATATACATACTAAAGTATAATAATAATAAATGGGAGATATAAAGTTATACACACATTTTTGTACCCTCCACATAAGGCGGGGGGTTTACTAAATTTGTCATTCCGACAAAAATCTATTTCTGCCGTAAAAATTGAGCTATGGATATGCCAAAAATGGACATGGTTGGAAAACAAACACGCCCACAATTTACAAAAAACCTTCATACTCAGCGTAAAACTCGACTGACAAGCTAAGATATAATACATACACCATTAGAGGGCGCAATCATATACTTGCCATACCCACCGTGTGTATGAAGATGTGAAAGGTATTTAGGATTTGGTCTAAGCCAAATTTAGTTTTCTTAAAAAATACTCATCCAAATACTGGTAACTTGTAGATAAAATCATCGACCTTTAGTGTAAAAACCATAAGCATTAATTGAGACCATATTCCAAGGTGTGCTGTTCGATGGTGGCACGCAAACGGCTCTGATCACTCTGCGTGCGTGTTAAGCCGCTACGCCAACGCTTCAGACAACCCATCACATAAGAATGTTTAGTACGACTCAACACATACACATAGGGATCGGATGTGAAATGTAAAGCCATTAGCATATCGGCTATCAAGAAGAAGGGATGCGCTGGTGGTACACGATTCGGTTTAATCGCCATTGGTATAGCAATCTAGATCAATTGGTAACGTGGTTAATGGAATATTAACGCTGAAATTCCCGGTCCACCCCCCACTCACCATTTGTGGCATCCAGCAGATAACAAATGAAATACTTAAAAATAGCATCAATTTAGCAAATTTAATTTCATCGGGAGATGCGGGCGGCGGTCCACTGTTGCTGCGATAATGATTAGATGAATTGTTGCCATTGTGCGTTGCTGTACCATTACTGTTGTTGCTCACTTGATGCTGATATAAAGTAGTGCCACTGGAACTGTCACCCTCAGTGGCAGGGGTAGAATTCTTTTCGCAACGATTCACCAAATCATAAGTCATGTACCGTTTAGTGGTGCGACTACGCCCAATAAAGCATAGAACGCGTGTAACAAATAAATTACAAGCGACTATTATCACACATAACATTATACCTAAAGATACCAACGCACCCTTTGGTTTAGTGTACAAGTAAAATGTAATAAAAAGCACGTTTAACTACCAAATGACATAAACAATACTGAATAGGTTTTGTTCCAGAAACCCTCAGCATCTCGATAACGCAAACATTTCATTTTGGCCGGATCTCTGTCATCCACATAAGCACCGAAACCAAAGAAAGGCAAAAATGTTATTGTAACAGCCAATAGTACCAACAATTTAACAGTCTTTCGCACCAACTCGTATGTTATATGCTGGAGGAAATCAAATTTGAAAGAAATCAAAATGTGTAAGAAATGAAAATTTCGTATAATTCGTACTTTATGATATATAAATGGTCTGGCTAAGGCCATCCAACGTTCAATGGCCATAACTGCTGCTATGCACCCAGAACATAAGCCAAAAAAGCGCCAAATTACTTTACCCACACAATCAAATTTGATGTATTGCTGGAAGGTTTCCTGTGGCATATAAACTTTCAACAGTAACGTGGTCAGCATACCCAATAAACCGATAAAGTTATTGGTCGATAAACAGCTAAACATAAATAATTGCAAATTAAAGTTGTGTTGTTGATCAGAACGTGTTCCTCGGAACAGCATTTATTTGTGTGAGAAAATTCTTATAATTTTAATTAAGCTATAAAACAAAATATTTAAAATTGTATTTATTATCACAGCATATAAAAAGCTCATTACCAAACACGTTTAATTAAGTGCCGCATAGGGGAATATAAAGACTGATTGATAAAGATTTGTAATCATGTATTCATTGTGTGTAGCGTTCATTCATTATTTTGCGCATTTTGAAATGTCATAAAAGTTGTTACGATCCAATTTCATATTATATATGGGCAAAATCTCTTAACAGCCAAAATGTTCAAGATAGGGGTGTACAAAGTTTGTCATCCCACACGGAAGCATCAGATACCCCACAAAGCATAAAAATTCTTGATCAGCATCAACAACTGAGTCGCCCCAGACACGTATGTCTGTTGACACTTTTAATTTCTGCACGCAGATTGTTTTGCCCATTTAAAAATGTGTAAAATCAGTCAAGAAGGACGCCCACAATTACTCAACGTAAAACTCAATTATTAGAATGCGGAGTATATATAAATTTGCCACACCCACCGTTGTGGATGTGGAGGGTATTTAAGACAAATTATGCTTTCTTACTTTTTTTTTTGTTTTTCGTTTTTGCTAATTTGTCCAAAATATGCGAAGAATAAAATCGCAAAAATTATAATCGGAAAACATATTTTTTTTTGTGTTCAATATTAAAATTCAGGACTTTAAAGGAAGTCACCCAACTATACATTTCATACTTTACCATCATACCAACGTATTTATATAAAATAGCTTTCAATTAAAATTCACGCATTCGTCCATTTTGATTGACGCATGAAATTATAACCATTTTACGAAATCTCGCGCTTAAAAGAATTCCGAGTTTATAAAAAATTTTTACACCGTTTCCTTATGCAATTATGCAATTTATATGCAGTCCAATAAACGCCTCCGCCATTTTTTTTTATTTTAACATATTTATACACGTCACAATCATTAAAAATATTGTTGTTAACAATTAAAACGAGTACTTAAGATTCAATGCAAATACAAAACGCTCCCAGCTGTAAAGAAATGTATAAAAAGTAGGAAAAACATTTGTATGCTGTTTAAGCAAATCTCTCGTAAACTTTACTTAATTAATTTGAGAAAAATAGATTCTGTTGTTTATCAATTCTAGTCTTTAAATGAATAATTTACCATAACGTAAACCATTTATATCGAAATTCGTTTAAGAATGCGTTTAAAAGTTAAAATTTTCGTTGCGGAGCTTCGCATAATGCAGAACATAAAATTTTTAGAAATAAACGTACACGGTGCGTACGGTAGTTGTGGACAAATTGGCATTAAAATTTATGGTAAATTCCTGAAATTTTCACACGACGTTAATAGACTCCTAGGCTATACAATTATTCAATAATATTCCCCATTAGCGAATATTAGGTTCTTAAAGACATTTAGGTCCCTCGCAATGGCCCTCATGGGCTTTTGCCAACGATCTCTGAGAAAATTGGATATTTCTAAATCGGTGTGTTTCGCACATATAGCGACGATACATGAGTGTCCTTAAATACCGTACGCGCCCTGTATATAGTAGTCTCCATCTTCTTATAGATCAAAAGTACCAGTCACGCTATTATGCTAAAACGGTTTCAGAATATAATAAAAAAGTACACAATTTCGTACACTTCTAAATTATGGAGTTTAAGCAATTGCGGAATATTTTGCGGATGAAACAAGTAATTATAATAAAAAATAAAATTTCTGCCGTTCAGCCCTTTCATTTGGTATCCACATGAAAAAGATTCTAAAGAAATGGGTAATTATTAATAACTATCGAAATAGATAATAATCGACGGCTACCATTTTTATATTCTGCACCATTTGTGGCAAAGGGCTTTTGTAACTCCTAAACGTCAAATACCACAACCACCTTCACCTTGATTCACAATCAAAATCTGAATGTATTTAACCATGTCAGGAATTGGCTCAAAAAGGAATCCTATTAAAAATGAACCGGATTGGACCATATTTAGAACCCCCTTCTCTATTATTTATTAAAAGAACAAGGATATGTATTTGCTCAAATAGGAACCCTATTAAAAATGGATAGGATCGGACCATTTTTAGAACCCCTCCCTATACAGGTCCCTGTTATAATGGAGGTCTTTATACGGCAAAAAGTCACAATTCTTAATATTTTTTCACAATATTTGGTGAAGAACAGTTAATTAGCCTAATAATTGGCTGTACCCAATTTGGGCCCGATCACATTTTTTAGAACCCCTCCTCATATAACGTTTTATTCTAAAAGAAATCGATTTTGTAACGAAAATGCGCATTTCTTTATATTTGTTTGCCAACATCACTACATGTAAATAGTTAATAGGAAGTATAAAAAATAAAATTTTTGATTTCATAAACAAACAAAAATTAAAAAAAAACAAGATAGAGAAGACGGTCGGTTAAGACCGAATCTTAAATACCCCCCACCTTTTATAACCCTCTAATACATAAGTTCCTATTGCGTTTGCGTTATTCAATCACGGCCATTGTTGGCACAGTGTTGGATAACGGTATCACTTATATTTATACCACATTTCAACTTGATAGGCATAGTATTGTGCGATTTTTAAAGATACAATTTTTTCGAGGTATGTTGAGATTTTCATTTATTGTGGGCGTGCCTCTTAACCGATTTTGCCCAATTTCTATACGAAACAGCGAAATTAAACTAAGAATAATTGTGCCAAGTTTCAATTTGATATCTCGATCGTGAGAGTGCCAACAACAGACGGACACACGGACAGACATATCTCAAACGATTTCTCTTTTCATGCTGATTAAGACCATATATATATGGTTTGTGGGGTCTCCGAGGCTTCCTTCGATGTGTTGTAAACGGATGATTAAAATGAATATACCCTCTTATTTAAGGTGGGGGGTATAAAAAAAAACTTTCTGACATTTTAATCATTTTCAAATTTTTGATGGTACCAGTCAGTATGTATAAGAATAGAATAAATAAAATTGAACAATAAATTAAGTAGTGTAGGGTATTTGAAGGTCGGGCTCAGCCGACTTGTTCACTTGTTTCTGTATATTAATAAATTTTCTAATTATATATTCTTCCTGGAAGCGAAAGTAAAAAGGCAGCATTATCGGATATGCGCGGACATGTTTTAAACATGCCACGACATTTTTTGTAAAGCGACACTCGTTAAGTCCTTTCATATGATAAACATTTTCAAAAATAGAAATTAGACATTTCGTGCTGTCTTTTATCTCAAGGCATTCTACTCGGAGAGCCCTTTCATTTTGCACCCATATTAAATAGATTTTAGAAAAGTTGGCAATCCGCCATTTTCAGGTCGTCGACCTTGAGAATTTGATTTGTATTGACATTTAATCTATTGTATTCCCCTGCTTCAGTCGTGTTTGAAAATGTTGATGAAAATAGTAATTCAACGTGTTCAGGAAGCCGACATATTGTATTTGTTATGACACCTACGTAATCGCATTATATTCGTTAAACCCTTTCATTTGACACCCATATAACCTAGACTGTTAGAGATGAAATGTTGAGAAAACACAGTTGCGCTGCATTCGTTCGTTCGTTTCCGCAAAAAAAGTTTTTATTTAAAAAATTTTTGCATAACTTAAGATGAAACGTTTTAACACACCGTGCAAGGTTTTTCATTACATTTTCCAACCGCAAAATATTTAAAGAATTAATTTCATGAAAATAAATAATAAACTTGCCATCACACATAAACACAAACGCAAACATAAAAATTTTAAAAAAATACCGCGATTTAACAACAACAACAACAACAACAAAATCAATTATATTATTAAGGAACTGAAATCAATTGGCGAAATTATATAATCAAATAGAGCCAAGTACATACATACACAAACATACAAACGCACAAAGACACAAGCTTTTCCATTAGATAAAGTTCGTTAAACCCTGTCATAGAATTTCCCTTGAACCGGACGAAAAGAACAATAATTTGTATTATTATTGTTTTTGTACCAACAACAACAGCATATAATATCAACAGCAAATAATTTGTTCTTCACAAAAAAAAAAAAACTTTACACTAAAATAATTAAATTGTTCATTTCAGATAATACACACAGGTGGCTACACATGCTCTCTCTCTACACAATTACAAAATTATTGTGAGTGTGTGAAATACTTACCGTAACATGAAATTGTATTTGTTGTGCTTGGTGGCTTTTTTACGCGCCAAAATTACCAGAGCTAAAAAATTACCAACAACACCCAAAACTATAACAATGCCACTCAATACGAAGCGCCTGCGATTCTGATACAGTGGACGTGGTGTGGTCGTTTCCCCATCAATGTGTTGCGTTGAAGTCTCTTCTGTGCCAACCATCATATGCGGTGTACTGTTGTTGTGATCCAACGAGTTGACAATTGTATCCAAACCATAACACAAACTCAATATCAGCATTAAATGCAAACAAATGCAGGTGAAGCTAGCCATTGTTCGAATCTTTTTTTTTTGTGTTCTTTAATTGAAATTCAAGAATTTCAGTAATTTTAATTGCCACCACATGTACTAAATGGAAATGGTAACTGCCGCACTCTGTATCTGTCACTTGATTGTTGAATTATTTGTTTTTATTTTACATCAATAACTTGGAAAAAATTTAATGGAAACTCGTTTTTTTAAAATATTTCAAACATCGAAATCGTTTTATCGTAGGCTTTAATTTCTGTTTACATACATGGCATGTGAAAAGCAATTTTGCAAGATTTAATAAGCGATGGGAAAAGAGTTCTACGTCTGAACATAGGCACAACTGTGGTGCTACTGTAAAATGCCGGTGTGCCGGTTGCCAATGATAGACGTTCAAGTCAAGCAAATATGATGATTTTCATGTGTTGGTATTTCGTATTAAGCCGGCCGATCTGTATGCACTGCCACACCACTCGCATTCGCTTTTATTCGTCTCTCCGTTTGCTCGTATACCACACACATCAATGTAACCACCCAGTACGTGCGTAATGAACATAGTGCAATTTCTTTATGCATATATTGTATACGTATCATATGTACATATGTAGTCCAGCAGATAGTATAAAAGCCTGCGAGCAGAAATGCGTGTGCGTTTTCAATAAAGCACACAAAAGGAAGCAAAACCATCATATTCTCTGATGCATAAGCAGAAGTTGTGCCATTATTCATAATAATCCATTATTAGCAATTAGGACGCTTCTCCTTCCCTGCTGCTCCATCACACGCGTACATATAATAGTATTGTACGCGTATCATGTGTAAGGTCTCATCAACTTTAGAATTCCATGTACGCAGCGATTGCATTCAGCCTTGCAATGCCTTATAATGGAAACTTATGCGAAGTTATTTATTATTACATTTTTAAGTGTCCTTGCCCATATCTATCTATCTATCGACCTGCATTTTCAAAGAATATCTGACCACTATAGGCTAAGTCGGCAAGAACGATCAAGCAAGAACGATAATTGACCGTCGCCAGGCAGTTGAAACAGAATCGGCAGAGAACAAACGATTTATGATCTATTGATAAAAAATAATTGATTTTTGTATGTACTTATGCGTGTTTTTTCAGGCCATTCTTCTCACCGCATCTGACATCATTCACCATGTTTTCATACTCGCCATCATACGTTACATAAGGTTGGTTGAGTCGTTTTATCTGAATGAGTTGATTACAAGACAAGCACGAATAGACATACAGACATAGTTAAATCAATTCGATTGATTTTGTTTCTGAGGTAAGCGGTAAATTAAAGGGGTGTGGCTTTTCCCAAAACTTCCAAAAGTAGCTAACTTAGAATAGGTGCCTTTATGTGGAAGACAGACTTTAAAAATGAAATTTTCTAAACATACGCATTAACAATACATCGATTTTTAATTGAAATTTATCACCTAATAGCTCTCCCGGCGTATGAGTGACATGCCGGCATTCTTCAGATATAATATCTATTATATTACACACTTATACACAAAGTTTTGTGTTTGTGTGTGTTGTGCTTTTGTTATCTCTTAGTGATGATGTGATACCCTCCACATAAGTTTTTCATTCTATTGCAACACCCACAAGGAGGCGTCAGAGACCCACGAAGTATAAATCTGATCAGCATTAAAAACTGAGACATGTATGTCCGTACGTCCGTCTGTTATTGGAACTCTCGCGATCTTACCTTTTGAGATATTGAACTGAAATTTTGTACAAACACTTCTAGTTCTTCTAATTCTGTGCACATTTTGATATTTTATTTGGATAAAAGCAGCCACGACCCACGCCCACAATCCACAAAAATGTATTTATCTATTTATATGCCTGACTTATGATGTTGTGATACTTATAATTATCGAGCCATTGTTATCCAATAATGTGCGAAAAATTAACGAATAGCAGACACGCCTACAATTTACAAAGAATCGTACTCCGCATAAAACTCGACTTGTAAACTGTTATATAATACATACACATGTAATACATACCATACTTGCCACGCCCACCCTTTGTATCTAGATGTGGAGGGTATTTAAGATTTGGTCTAAGCCATTTTTACACTTTTATACTTGATTGATACAATAGAAAATTTTGCTACAGCCCTACGGACAACCGAATAATAGAATTGTTAAACAAAGCACAGACACGCGCCAGTACCTGTATGTGTGCTTTTATTGTTTTTGTTATTGTATGTTAAAGTTGGTCGCTTCTTAATATGCGTCGGTATGTAAGTGGGTAACTTTTGCGCTTAATATTCAGTCAGTGCACGTGTTTTGGCTCCAGCAGCCTCTAAAGTATGCAAACACTCTAACACACAAACACATACATATACATTTGTATACGTATAATAAAAGTTAATGACTCTTAAATAAAAAAAACAAACAATACCAACAATAATAATTTTTGCATAATTTCGTTGTTGATGCTCATGATTAATACAAATAATACAATTTTTGCATATTTTAATTTACTGTATACATAATGATTCCATTTGTACCGTGAAAATGAGTGAACGCGGCATTCTGCAATTGGGAATCATACACCCGCCACCATGGTGGGGGGTATACGAAGAGTGACATTCAATTAACATTTACTCTAAACATTCTTCTAAAAAGTGGGCGTAATTGTAGTTAAAAGCCATGCCCACAATTAATAAAAACCCCTTACTCAAAACTACAGAAAGTTCAAAATTGCAATTTGATACCGACTGCATTAATTAAAAACACGTCCACAATTTATGAAAATCTTTCTTTGTTGTGAATTTTATCGTTGCAGCTAAACGGTCGTTAAGAGAAAGCACAATTGTGTATATGCCACACCCACTGGTTACATATGTGAAAAGTATCGAAGTTTTGCTTACATTTTTGTCCAATTTTTGGCCAATTTTTGTTCATCAGTGTACGGTAATTAATGCATTCCATTGAACAAATTCCTAGCACTTACTTGCGAACACATAACCTAAAGTATATATCCACAGCCTTTGTTTCTGTAATTTACAAATAGCTTGAAATTTTTAACATCTTATTAATTACAATACCTTCCATACAATTTCCCAAATGCCAATTTAGGTATTCATTCATTGTGTGTCATTATTGCAAAGGAGGACGGAACGACTTACTTAATTGCAATTCTCCATTCCATACGTACAACATCATTAATATGCATTCGGCATGCGATCAAGTGATGGACGGTGTTGGAACAAAATGCAAATGGTTCATATTAAATAATAATAGCTTTTATAACACTTCCTACTTGCACCTCTACTTTCGCGTAAGACAAATTTTATAATTATAGAAATGAATTAGTAGGCAGGTAGGCAGTGATCAAGAAAATTGGGCAATCCTTTCAAACAACAAACAACAGTGGGAACGATATTTTATACTTATCTGAACAAGGGATACCCATCAAATGGGCATAAAGTGATTCCAACACATTAATAAATTGGCCCGTTATGGCCTTTCTTAAAATCGGTCCGATAAAGTGATCTTGTTCTCAACCTTTTCATCCAAAAATCATTATCATCCACCTAGAAAATGTATTAATTTGTTTTTGAAGCGTCTTTGTGACCACACTACGTTTAATTTATTTAATTTCAAATGATAGAAGTGATAGGGATGTGTATATCTATATTTAAAAAATAATAAAATATTTATATATAAGGGATTACTAGTGGATTCCTCAGTGAAATGAATAACGGATATAACACATCTCGCATGTAAGAAATTGTTCACTAATTAACAATATCTTATATTACGAATATACCGTTATTCACAATACAATAAGTTTTTTTTCAATGTATCTCATAACACCCCCTGAGGGCAACTGCAAACATCTCATACTATCGAACATGGAAAGCACAAATGGTCATCTATGTGTAGAGAGCTTATTATTTCTAGTTTTTAAATTATTTCAATTACAGCACTTGTGACAATTCCAATTTTATAAAAATTATACCTTTGTGGTCATATAGGAAACATTTATATATCAATGATAAAAATAAAGCAAAAAACATGAAAATAAATAAAACTACAGTTACAAATAACCTACGTTTGTGGCATAAAATTGAGCGCTCGAGTGCTTATGAATAATTAGTAACTTAGCCTCTTAAATAACAACATCATTCAGTTTAAATAACATTTTCCAAACAAAATCACAGACTTTTAAAAAAAATACCAACTAACGAAAATAGGAAATTAGATGCGATTGCAAAAACTATAGAGCAACTGTTTATCCTCAAAATGATACACGTTATTAATGTGCCTTAAAATACGCCCATTCACCAAATGCTTGGCATAATGAACAGCCTCTAGGCGATCTTTGGAAAGACCCATCTCAATTAGCCAATCTACGAAATCGCATCCATAGAAAACTTTACGATAGGTTTTAATGCGCCACCTGTTTTGATGAAGAAAAAATTCAATTTAGACCAGTAACTAGTAACCAGTGTACTAGGACAAAATATATACCTTCTGTCTTTGGCAATGTCTCGTTTGCAATGTTCCAAATGGTGATTACAAAACTGTTCACATATGTGTTTAGTTTCGGCACTCAATTGTGACCAATGCGGTAAAGTTACGATATTAGAACCATACCTACACAAAGCCATTTATTCGTAATGAGAAGGATATAATTTTTAATTGAAATTGAAATATGTTACCACAATTTGCGCCAGATTTGAATAAAGGGCATAAACAGCTCGCCAGTGTCATTTATGAACACAGCCATAACAATTAAACTTTGACCAAAATTTAAAAATGTATCCAAAAAGCTCAACTCCAAGTAAATACCAGACATACCCTCCATTACTAAAGTCCATATGGACACAGCTAAGCTCTGTGTAAAGATTATTTAAATAAATTAAACAATATACACTCATCACAAGGTGGGGGTATAAAAAATGTTCTTAGCAACCAATCATACATACCACAAACATGGAGCAGAGTAATATGATTAACAATACAGTATGTTTTAAGGTTTGATATTCATCGCCGTCATTTGGATGCTCTAATGGTTCTAAGCCAAGTTGTGTTTGTTCCTCGTAGCGTTCAACTATGGAACGACAATTTTGGGATGTGGAGGCATCACAATTGAATGCCGAACTGCACACATTTGAGCGTACACCTGTATTTCTGGAAATTATAAAAATTATCTTCTATTTTTCATTATATGTAAAGTGACTACAAAACTAACCTTTCCTCATACTGGTCCATACTGGTGCTTGTGGAGGAAGTATTTTTATTATTCTCCAAGTTTCGTTTACTTAGCAGATCTTCTATGTCCACTACAACTGTTGTGCTGGTCGGTGTTGTGTTACTGGAACCTGAAGAACAACAATTTCCCATATTATTCGTGCAACCATTAACACTATTGCTCGGCCGTTGCTGATGTATCATGTCATCGTCGCCAGACGAAGAAGAACAAGACGCAAGACGATGCCTTTGTTGCATTATAGAATCCGGGGAACTTTGCAATAGATTTACGGTCGATACAGTTGATTCTGACGTTTCTTCTACATATGAAAATAAAGCATAATTTTTTTTTTTAAATAATTAAAGAAACCAACCTGATTCGGGGTTGGATAGTTCTCGGGAGTAGATCAAATACTTTTCGTAACGTTTCTTATAACGTTGTTGCATTACCAAACAACCCACAGTAACTAAAATTGTTACATTAGTATAAAGCTTTCGATTAGTAAAAAAGATTAATGAACACGAAAACAAAATCTAAATCTATTTTAAATTCAGATTGAAAACTTTATTCAAAATCATTAGGAAACTTTAAAGTACTTTTTCTAATATTTTTCTTAACACAGAGAATTGCTTTCCTCCCATTTAACATATAACTTTGTTAAGAGGAAGAAACCATTGCAAGTTTGTGAAGAAAATGAATGAAAAAGTATTGAAAAATTTGCGATAACTTGTCAATGAGAAGTTTTTTTCATCATGACGAAAATATGTATATTTTAGTTATACTTCAATTTATGCTCACCCATGAAACACATGACCAACATAAATACAGATATAGCTGCTTGAGCGGTACCATACTGAAAGCTGGGATCATGCTTCTCCTCCGACATCACCTTACTGTCGAAGGCTAACAATGCAGCCGATATCACGGAAGGCATACCCCAAGCAAGTGCAACCTATTCAAAGTAAGTAAGTTGACTAAACAGAACCAATCAAATACAATTCCAAAAAATATCACCAACCATGTAAGGCCACAATTTCAGCACAAAGCATAGACTGCGACACTGTAAGAAAAGAAGCGACATGGCCAACATAGCCGTCCATAGCCGGCTGCCGTATGTGCCGACATTAAACAAAAAGAATTGTATAGAAATCACCCATTTATCTGCATGCTGTAACTTCGACCACAGCACAACGCCCACGCAACACATCAACTATTTATAAAAAAAGAACAAAATTTTATATATAGTCACATAAAAAATCTTTACCCGCGAAAACTCACTTGGGACAAAACCAAACAGAACGTAACGCGATGCGGCAAGCGATTCCAACGTTTAGTTATGATAAACATCAAGATCACCCAAATACAACCAATCACACCAGCCACACTAATATCAAAGGCAAACGCGTCCAATTCATGCAAGTAATCGACCGGATTCAGGTTGGTTAATGAAACCATTTTGGCTGATATAAACATTATGGGAGCCGATATAAATGTACATAAAACCATACTTTTGGCAAACTGTAAAGGGACATGCATACCAGTAGCAGTGTTTTACATATGGAAGAAACAAATTGAAAAACTAAATTTGTAAACGAACAAGAAGTTAATGGACCATTACTCTTGAAAACTAAATCCAATCAATAGACAAAGTGGGGACGTGCTAGATACCTGATGACACCCTTTAGCAGTGTACGTTATGCGTTTTAACTTATGCATCGAATTTTGCCTATTTTAAGCAAATTGATAAATCTAAGTTGCGACTTGTCGTCATATGAAGACTTTTTCAAATAAAAGCGCTATATGGATAGGAGTTTTAAAAATGGTCCAATTTAGGACAATTTTCAATGGTACACCACTTTGGGCCAAGACACACCCCTTCGCCAAATTTCATTAAAAAATATCTTAAAAACAGTGGCCACACCTTGCACACAAGTTTACACGGGAACACAAGGGAGGGATACCCATGCTTAAATCCATTCAGAAAATGATTTTGTGTCAGCACACCTCTGTTGTCATTTGATCCGGGGTTTTGAAAACTTAATGCATTCTTCCCCCCAACTGGGACAGACTATAAAGACAAATTCCTTATATATACAATAAATCATAATCTTACCAATTCCACATCGATATTGTATTGAGTGGCAATAACAAAGGCTCCCGGTGCCGCGGGGAATGTTCCATACAAAAACCCAAACGTACTCAATTCGGTGGTGTCATTAAAATTTGCACCTGCTTGCATAATGTTAACAGTTTGTCTACACACCAGCGGCAACACCAAACTGTCAACATCAAATCAAAAATCATTTAACAAATAAACTCCAAACGCCTTGGAAGCAATGCCTTACATTTTAACCAAAATCAAAATACTAGGTAGTAGAAATCCAGAACCACGTAAAGTACTGCCTTGACCCACCATCTTAAGGCCCAATAAAAATGATGAGGTTGCCGCAAACGATTGACCGAAAACCCTTAAAACGGTGGCAATTACTTCCGGTAATCCGTTAGGGAAAATAAAAGCTCCTGCTGTACCCAGAATAGTCATCATGAGTAAGGGATTGAAGAATAATGACTTTATGGTGGTAAAGGCAAGTATAAAGCGTTCGTTAAAACAGCGCGTTCGTTTAGCCATTTGCTCTGTTGCACAACTTTCCGGACACTGGGGAGGATTTCGTATCTAAAATAAATAGCAATTTAAAAAATCGTTGCATTAGAAGATATTTGAAATTTTTGTTACCACTTCGTTACGATTGTTGGCAATCTTGGCTATTTCCAATAATATTAAGCCAATCGGATTTAAGATGGCCAATGAGATGGGTGCCATTAAATATAAATAGGAGGCATACTCTGGATGTATATCCTTGTACAAAGCCAGTACTGCAAGTGATTATTACAAAAATTATTCAATCGAAATATATTCAATCATATAAACTGCTTTACCTATGGGGTAACCAATAGCAAAATCATTACTTTGGGTACAGAATATACCCAAGAGACCAGCACGAGCATAGTTTAAGGGCCTTGTCACACACACTGTCGTAAACAAAACGGCAAAGAATACAAGGGCTTTCGAGACCAGCATCGCTAACAGGAATTTCCAATTGACCGTGCTCCAGTTTAATTCGACCAGTGACAGGAATATGAGCGAAGGCAAGGCAAAAGTGCTCACAAAAGTGCTTAATCCTTTAGTCTCTGCATTTGAAATGATCTTAAATCGTCCTGCTACATAACTAAAACGAATAATAACAAGTTTTAGTCAAATAATTAACTTAAGGATCCTACACGGTGCGATATATATAAAATAATCATTTTGGATTTTTATTAAAAAAGCTTTTCAATTTTTGTTTATCAAGATCTTAGAACATAGTGCCAAGCAGCATATATTCCAAGAGTCGTGCCTTTAACAAATGTATGAATAATTGGAAATTTCTATAAAAAGATAATTTAAAAATCATTATGTAATAAAAACCACAACGTCACAATCATTATTGGAATGTGCTGATAGCTCGATTGACTGTGTTCTTAAGAATATAAAAAACAAACAAGAAAACTAAATTTGGCTTAGGCCAAATCTTGGGCACCCTCCACATCTGCATATAAACGGTGGACGCGGCAGATACCTGATTTAATGTGTAGTGATTGCATGATGTTATTTACTATTCGAATTCCACGTTACTTATCGTTGGTATAAATTGGGGGCACATTCGTTATTTGACCACGCCTAATTTCAACTTTGAAAGTGCATTCGAAAGAGCATTTCAGCTCAATATTTCAAAATTTACGGCCGCGAGCTTGTCAATAGACAGTAAACGTGGCCGGTGCTGAATACTTCAAAACGTCTCGTGTAAGTTGGTGTATATTACATGAAGTTGTTATTGTTAATGTGTCATATCAGCAATAACAATATGTGCCACTCATACATACTCGTTCATCATGAACCTTAAAAGTGTACAATTGAACACGTTCTTTATAATCACCATTTCGATTTTTTACATTAGCGTCATATTTTATAATTTCATGTCTGTCACTGATAGGTATCGAGTGGGAAGCGGCAAAAATTATGTGTAGCGGTAAAAGAACGCAAACAAAGTGTGCGGCGTTGTGCTTCTTATTACTAATAAAATGTAATTCCGAAACTAGAAATTGAGACTTCACTTCAAGGTTATTAGCTATTATTGACCTGCATATATTTTATATACTGCTTAGTGTTCCCTTGTTGTTATCAGCCCAGGGCACAAATATTTTACATTAGCGTCCAATTCTATAATTTCTAATCGTTGTAATGACATGTCTGTCCGTCCGTTATGCATAATATAAAAGAAAACTATAGCACAACTGTGGAACAAACAAAATTTCCTCCCTTTGTCTTTTATCTAAGATTTTCGAATAAGAGGAAAAAAAGTTACATTCAATATAAATAAAAAATGTTTACAGTATTTTTAATGTAGACACATACATAAAGGTCAACTACCAGATCAATAAACTAGTTTCGATCCATTCATCAAAACAATAAATGCCTATAATTAAGTAGCTTAACAATTTAAAACCAGTCAAAATATTAGAGTTGGTCAAGCCCGACCATCAAATACCCTACACCACTTGATATTTCAATTTAAAAAAAAATTATATTTTACTATACCTACTTGTATTTTCAAAAAAGTTCAAAATTATACATAAGTCGGAGTTTTTTTTTATTTTTGTTTGTTTTTGAAATCCAAAAGAAAAAATTCTTTATATGGAGAGGGGTTCTAAAAATGGTGCAATCCTATCAATTTTCAAAAGGTTTATTTTTGCATCAAATTTCATCGAAATATCCCAAAAAATGCGACCTGTAGCTTGCGCATTAATTTAGATGGACAGACAGACGGACGAACATGGTTAAATCGATTCAGATTTTGATTCTGAATCGATCGGTATAACTGAAGGTGGGTGTGGCGTTTACCATTTAGGAGTTACAAACATCCCCACAAACTTTTCCATAGGTGGTGATATAAATTCGAAAAAATACTAAAATCTGTTTTACAGCTGCGTTCATTTTTGGGTCATCGATGAATGCGGTTATTATAAATATGTGCACCAAATTCCAACCTCATAAATTTTGTGGTAGATAAATAGATTTTTATTGATTCTGGGCGTGACTCTGAACCGACTTGCCCTTTTAAAAAGCGATCTGTGTGCAGAAACTAGAAGTATCTGAATCATTCATATAAACACGCACATACATGTCTAGTTAGGTACAATTTTTAATTTTTAATGCTGAGCAAAAATATATATACTTTGTAGGGCATCTGGCGTCTCCTTTCCTTCGCTTACCCCCATCTTATGTGGAGGGTATAAAAAACTGTATTTGGCTGAAGCCAAATCTTGGGCATCTACCATCGATGCACGTGTCGCTTGACAGATTTTACTCAATTTCAATACCAACCTGCGTAAGAAAATTATTAATACTTCTGCAAAGTTTGGAATGGATAGCTCGACCACGAGAATAATTACCACAGAACACATAAACACGACAGAAGTACAGACAGACATGACTAGATCAACTCAGCAATGATTCAATGCTGAATCAGAATATATATATTCTTTGTTTGGTCTCCAGCGCCCACTTTTTGGCGTTGCAACATTTTAACAAAATGATATTTATATACCCCCACATATATACATATGATGATGGGTACTAAAACGTTAGTAAAACTCAACTTAAAAGGCTCTCGCATGAAAATAAATTTATTAGCTCGAACGTACCTCACGTTCATATGCTTGAATAGACAATTCCCTCGGCGTGTATTATAATAGTGAATTATTCACGTGGTAATTTTGTTTATTTTAGTTTGATTCATTTCGCGTTATTTCGTGTTTGTCTATACTTTGTATGCAGATTAAGTGCTAATGTGTCTGGCGAGTGAATTATAAATGAACGATTAAATAAATCACACAACATACAATAAAAAGACAGTCCAGTCGTGAATGAGGATAATTTCCGCAATGAATTAAAAAAAAAAAACATTTACATAATCATCAATGAACCCATAAGTTTGTCACTAAACATTTCTTCAGCGATAAACTGACTCTATCGCGTGGTAAGGTTCGGTTAGCTTTTAAACAATTACTGCGGAGGCCGAATATTATATATTATTAACATATATACATATATCGTATTATTGTAAATTCATTCCAAAAATTAATTACTTACGATGCGCCCAGTGTTTATAAAAATAAAGTTCAGCATTAAAAAAATTTGCTTTTTCTCTCTCAAAGTCTACTTAATAATATGAGTTAATAACATCACGCACAACCAGACATGACGACGCCTATTAAAAGTATAACGTATAAGTATAAAAGTATCGAATAACGAAAAGCTGGTCAACAATGTTCTCACTTCGCTTACGCCGAATACAACGCTACAGTCAAGTATAACTTTTCAGTCCATATTCCAAATTAGATAAAAGTCGATTGAATCGTATTTGATTTTTTTCTAACGTCACTCTATTGCCAATTATTTATTGCATAACAATTATTGTGTTTCGCAACTATGCCAGTATGACGCAACTGATCGCTACGTAAGTAAAATAGCAATTAAAGATAAAGATAAACAATTATTGAAATTATATTATTATAACATTTGAACATCTCGACAGTTTGTTTATAAACGCATGATAAGTAGGATCCGTAGCTGCGCTTACTCTTGTCTACGAATCAGTTTTAATTTGACAACCCATTGCCCATTATCTCGGAGCTTCATCTATATATTTCTAAACTACCTCTTAATATATTAATATCGTAATTTTTGTACCCACTATCCCAAGTTTGGACATCACTTAGCAAAGGACATATATTTCGAATCAGCCTAAGTGTGGAAATCATTATCATTCGCTGGTCGATTCTGCAAATTGTGCAAAATTATTCATCGACAGCACGCCTACACGGCAATAAAAACAAATTTTTCAACAAGACTGCATCTACAATTCTTTATACTTGGAGGTGATAAATGATGCTATTAAATTAAATTATTTTTCATACAAAGATTAAATCATACATTTAATGTCCATCACTGTCGAGATTAATGCCATTTTTGCATTAATGATTAGTTTTATGCTTGACAAGATATATAACTTTAATTTTTTTTGATACATTATTCAGTAAAACAGGTGTTTTTTTATTCTCTCATTGGCAGGGGCAGACCACAACTTGTTTTTCTTTTTTTTTTTTTTTGAAATACTTGCTATAAAGCATACGTAAAATAAATTGTATTAACTTAGTCCGGATATTTATCTAAAGTCACACAGAAATTCATCCATCTTAATAAAGAAAACAAGGCAATAAAATTCTATGAAGTTTGCCGGTAGCTACTTTATTATTAATTGTATTGTGTACAAGTTTTGCTTATTTAAATATACACACAAATATATACAACAATAAACAAATAAATAATAACAAACTCATAAAAACATTTATGACAACTTCAACAACAACAAAAAAGAAATGGTGAAAGGTAGCATTTTTACATTAATATATAAAAACTTATCGTAAAATGGTGGATGAGCATGCAAAACGATATTGCTACAATGAACGTACGATAACAGAACCTAAGAATTCGAGTTTGCCTACAACAAATAAAATTAAATGAAAAAATAGCAATAAAATGTTTTTATGTGGAGTTTGTAATAAACTTGTAAAAACGTTTTGTTCGACGATTATCATAAACAGTTAAACAAAAATCATTTATAAAATGTAGTAGCGACGTAAGGAAAATAAGGTCTTATCGTTTTTTGTTTGTTTTGTGACAACATAAGATAACACTAAACAAAACACATGTAATACATTATCGTTATAAATATAATTGAAGGTCAAACAAAGTGGTATGTAAACAACATATGTGGAGTACAAATTTACTAGCAATGTATATATAATACATATAAACGGAAATTTAAGCAATATGTTAATTTGTTTATTCCGTTTTGATCGCAAACTGGCACATTACAGGCATGTACATTAATACCGGTGACTATAAAGCTGTTATTGATTTTTTTTTTCTTATTTATTATTATTATTATTATTATCTTATATATTATATACAGGCATAAAAAGTTGAATGTCAAATACGTGATAATGTGTATGTAAATATTTATTTAACTTACCCACATATAATTATGCCGAAACATTGTACTAAAGCTGGATAAAAGTTATCCATAGAAATTGTACTATCATGATCTGAAGGAGTAACTGTTGTTGGCGTCATCATCGTCATAGTTGTGTTCAATAACGAAGCCACCGTTGATACAATCATATTAGGTGTGTTGGTGTTGGTGATGGTCGGCACTGAAGAAGAAGTAATTAAATTTCCTATATCTTCCGCTTGCGGCATATTTGCAAACAAGGCTGTATCGCCGTGCAGAGCTGCCAAAAACATTGTACTATCCATGACGAAGCTTAAATCCTATAAGTGTCACACAAAGTACAATATTGGATAGAAACGTAACGTTTTTCTCCACATCCAAGAATGTAGCATTCGCTTAAATAATTCCAGTGTATATTCATATTCACTCACACATTCACACCATATTTTGTATTAATATATCTTCATTATTTAGTTGTATTGTGACGTACTTAATGTAATTTACAAATAGATGTTTACGTCGTAGTTATTTTGTAATTAATCATTAATTTTTTTCCGTTAAAAGGTCAATGAATCAATTGGCATAAACAAATTAAAATTACATATGGTTGGTTTTTCACGTCACTGTGTCTTTTCTTTCCTCATTCTTTTATCTATAACTTACTATTTGTGTCTATTTCCTAATTGTCACATACTAAAATCATTTATTAATTTAGTTGCTTTAAAAATTAAGAGTAAAAGTAATTTATTGTTTTATATGATAAAATTTTTACTTTTCCTCCGCTTTTCAATCACCACAATTACTGCAAGTTGACATTTTTCCAGATACTGTTTAAACAATTCTATAATGAAACATATGTAGTTCGTAAATTAGTTTTAATGAAACAATCAGTCAATTGAACAATTGGCACTACTTGAAGCTTTTGTGTATTTAGTTCAAAAGTTTCTTAATGCCTTTTAAATAAATATACCCAACAAAGATCACTTCTGTGAAGTAAATGTGATAAATAGATTATTAAAAACTAAATTAACGGGACATTTTATATAGTTACCCATAACATATGTTTATAATTGAAATATTTATTTTTCTACAATACTCTCGCCTTTCTCTCATTGCTAAAAAAATTTTAATGATAATTTCACGCCCTAATAACTGTCAAAGTAGTTACAAATATTAGTCATCATCTCTGTTAATATCAATTTACAAAATCCCATAATTTCGTAAATTTGTGGAAAATCTATTGTTATATTTAAAAATTAAATAGAATGAATCGTTTATTTGGTCGTGGAAAGCCTAAAGAACCTGGTCCTAATATTAACGACTGCATCAAAGGGGTAAAATTGAATTGATGAGTTTTTGTTTTGAAAAATATTGATCTCTGTGTATCGTTAATTAATAATTACAAAAGGTGGATCAGCGAGCTAGTAGCATTGAGGAAAAAATTACAAAATTGGAAAATGAATTACGTAAATATCGTGAACAAATGTCTAAAATGCGTGAGGGGCCAGGCAAGAACTCGGTTAAACAAAAGGCTTTACGGGTTCTAAAGCAAAAGAAAGCGTATGTTAAAAACATTATGAAAATATTTTAAGTAGCTTATTGATACATTTGCTTTAGTTACGAACAACAGGCTGAATCTTTGCGTAATCAATCATTTAACATGGAACAGGCTAATTACGCTGCACAAACATTAAAAGATACACAAGCTACAGTGGCCGCCATGAAAGATGGTGTTAAGCAAATGCAAAAGGAATATAAAAAAATTGACATAGACCAAATTGAGGATTTACAAGATGATATGGCTGATATGTTGGAACAAGCTGACGATGTTCAGGAAGCTTTGGGTCGCACTTATGGCATGCCCGAGGTCGATGATGATGAATTGGAAGCGGAATTGGAAGCTTTAGGTGATGAAATTGCTTTAGATGATGATACCAGCTATTTGGATGATGTCGTTAAAGCGCCAGCAGCCCCAGACAGGGAACCCGGGGCAGATAGTTTAGTGCCAGGCAATAAAGTAAGTGGAAATATTTTTAAAATTAGTTTCAAAAAATTATTTTCTCCTCCTTTTCCAATTGTAGAACTCGATTGAAACCGATGAATTTGGTTTACCAAAAGTGCCCACCTCCCTAAAAACGTCCTAAAGAACAGTCGTTTGGAGACCCTTGGAAATTAATATTGTATAAGTTTGCTTTGCATGGGAACCTCTTAAGTATATGGTAATATTTTAAGCTTGTAATTTGAGTCGCATCAAAACCTGTTGTTATTAGTAATTTTAAAAGATAAGCTTTCTAATAAACATTTCCTTTTATTATAAAGAATTCACCTTTTGCTTTATACATTATTGAGATTCTCAAAATGGAAGGAACAAAGGAATAAAAAATATAAAAATCTTAATTAGCTAAGGATGGTCTGTCGGATACAGATGTGCATTAAATGCTTTTCCAAATGGTGCAGCCGCAGCTCGATCTCGTTAAAAATAAATAAATCTTACTTTTCACATCAATACTATATAAATCAATTGTTAACAACCTGACAAGTGTTATTTCGTTGTTTTACAAACAAACGTGTTTCCTATCTTAAATAATAACAAAAAAAAAAAAAACCCTAAATTATTTAACAATTATTATCAGAGTATACAAAAATTAAAGTCTTTTAGTTTACATGAAAAATAGTGTGGAACAAAATTGATAACGTGTGTGTCACTCGCACCCCTAACTGTTTAACAACCTGTTGCTTTTTGCAAGTGCATAAATTTAAAATATCTATCCGGCGATGGACAGTGGTGACTGAAATTGGCCACAAAATTATACGCAGCGTACATGCTGTCATCCTTCAGCCCATGACTGATAATTGTTCCTTTGTACGAGCAAAAATGCTTGGAGGTTTTAAAGCTAAATAGAGGATGGTGATGTCGCGTAACATGCGCCCGTTTAGCACACATACCCGTCACGTAAACATCTTCTAAATAAATCAGAGTTGTATTTAGGGCGGCTTCATATAACTTTGGCACAACATCCAAGGACATCAAGTAACCCGCCCCCGATAAATAGGTGGGATATCTATCACCGCCATACATATAGGCTGGCATGTACCATTTACTGGCCACATTCTCCACCGGACGCACCGAACAAAACCGATGTCCCACGAGATAATCAACAGTGGCATCTAAACGATCCCTTTGCTCGGCATGCTGTTGTAGTGTTTGTTTATCGTAAAACTCTAGCGTATCATTATATAACGGTATCGTACCGCCCAGTAGAAAATGCAATAAATTCGGTATGTTTATGAATGTGTCATCATCACATTTCATAAAAAATGCCACTTGGTCGTGGCAATGATTTTTCAGCAACCACTTTAATGCCATCACTGATTTTATTGTTAGATTGTTGTAGGTGTCTATGAAGTTCTCCTGAATTATATCATCGTGTTGTTCAGCCTCTTGACGTATCCTCAATAAGGTCTCGTTACCGATGAAATGTTCAGGACGACTGCGCCCCACCAAAAATAGAACACGTACGGGTAGGTTGTGGAGCAAAGCAGAACTTCCCTAAACAACAAAATTAACAACCTATATATAAAATATACGTGTGAGATTAAATAAATATACGATACCAACACCGTCATTCAATTTTAGAAACTCTTTATAAAAGTTTACGCGTTGTTCTAGTACAGGCGCATATGAGCCCTTAAAACCCGCATGCAATCGAGCGAATGTACCGTAATTAAATTCACTCAAATTTCCCCAAGTCTCTCGTATGATTTGTCTAAAAAAAATCAGGAATTATTATAAGATGAGATGAGATATTCCAACAAAATTGCATTTTTTCCACATCGCCCACGTACCTGGCTACGAAATTTTCCATACCCGAACAGACTATTATTAAAAGGAACATTTTATCCTGACAGCTGTTGCGCGGCTCCAATAAAGTCGTATTAGAACTGTGAGGCGAAACATATTCGCTTACGTTTCGAGACACTGCAAAACCCCAATCGGTCAAAGCATCTAAGGAAAAAACGTATAAAATACACACGCACACATTTATAAAAACAGGCAACAACTTACACTGTCTCCCCGAAAGGTCATTTAACACAACAAAGAGCAGCAAAGGTATCACAATGGCACCCAGGAATAAACAAATCAAACGCTTGCCCATACGACATGGCATATAGCAAGAACCGCAACGACGTGATTTGTAACTGTGACGCAAAGCTGCACCAACTTTATTGCGAAACTTATCCGTTCTCTTTACATATTCATAGTCAGTGTTGTCGTTACCTTCATCTGAGGATCCTGTAGGTGTGGCCTTTTGATGGTTTAGTGGAAGTAAAATATATTCTCCATGCGTGGGTGGATGCATTTCGTGCATCACACCACAACCAGCATTACCGATAAAGATTAAATTGGGCGCACTTTAACCTCTTCTACTTGATTTCGCTTCACTTGAGTTAAGAATAACACACATTTGTTTATATGGATGGAACGGCTTAACTTGTTAAACACGTTTGTACCAGTTGATAAGCACAAGAATTCATAATAAAATAATTCTCACAGGTTTGTACAAATACTTCCAGTTTCACCTTGTAATAGATGCAAGAACTCGAAATGTTTTCCCGCAATAAATAAACTATCTTACGAACGGGTACACACTAGACACACAACAAATTATTTTTAGTTTAATGGGTCTCCTTAACATCTAAATAACCTTCAAGTGTGCAAAGGCAAACACAAAATATAATGCATTCGAATAAAAAACACTTTCGTACATACGTATATGTTAATTTCCTGTTTTATGGTTTGGAGGGGAAATTCTTAATGATAAAATCTTAAAATAATAATTGTGCTACTGTAAAATTTTCATATGTATATTTTATTTACATTTCGTTGTATTAATTGTATACAATTACTTTCACTTTAATGGCTTTCATTAGATTTTTGCCATGCATTATGTTCTCTATAATAATAATTGGCAATTGTATTCAACTCTCGAATTTTCATGATTCCCTCCTGAGTAAATCGAGAAATCAAGTTAACATTTAGAAGTATACTGTAATTGCACGAATGTAGGAGTGGCACATGCTTAAATTTCGATTTCTTGAATTTTTATGTAATACGTAATATGATGTACTGACTATAGTTTTATTGAAATTTCAACTTTGTGTAACTCCATTTTAGTGTCCCCATTATATAATTATTAATTTGTAGCATTAACTTTTCGGCTATTAACTTCTTTTTCCTATAAAGTCTGTTACTGTTTCGATTTAATCCATGTCGTTTTGCTTAAATGAAGTTTTAACTTCACAGACGTAATGCATAAAAAATCTTGAAATGGCAGTTCTGTTGGGAATGTTATTTTTAGAATACTGCTCGTGAATAGTTTAGCAGTAGTGGCTTCGTTCTGTTGAATTTCCTTCAATGTTCCATAGCTTGTAATGTTTGAAATAAATATATATGATTCATTTTTGGACATCATTTTGTTGTACGAATGAAATGAAAGTTTTTTTTGCGATATGTAGTACATTGCAGCACTGCATAATGTGTATGCACGCTATCTATCTCATCCGTTACAAAAACTTTTTATATTCATCGCCGTATTCAGCAGTATGAACAAATAACATAAATACTCTTCTGAAATTTTACCAGCTTCGCACATTATTTTCAGTATTCATTGTGTCCCTTAATTAAATAAAATGAAAATAGTCTAAACCATACTAGAAATATGTCTGCAACTAAGGCTCCTACACCTACTTTAAATAACAAGAGATGGAATAATTTGCGCAAGATTTTGGAAAGAGCGGGACCTTTTTGTAAAGATAATTTTACTCCTTCACCAGATAATTTAGATTTTCTACAAAATGTGTGCAAAATATTGGTAATAGGTATGAATAAGAAAGTAGTATGCAGATGTATTCAGTTGTATAATAAAAATACTTGACTTTTAGGTGCTGGTGGTTTGGGTTGTGAGCTGCTAAAAGATTTGGCTCTAATGGGCTTTGGAGATTTGCATGTTATTGATATGGACACAATTGATTTGTCTAATCTCAATCGTCAATTTCTATTCCGTCGTGAGGATATTGGTTCACCTAAAGCCGACTGTGCTGCTAGATTTATTAACGAACGTATTACCACTTGCCGCGTAACACCTCATTTCGCCAAAATTCAGGATTTCGATGAAACATTCTATCAACAATTTCATATTATTGTTTGTGGCCTGGATTCGATTGTAGCACGGCGTTGGATTAATGGCATGATTTTGTCGCTTGTAAGCTATCAAGATGATGGTAATGTGGATCACTCCAGTATGATCCCAATGGTAGATGGCGGCACTGAAGGTTTCAAGGGCAATGCTCGTATTGTTTTTCCGGGTGTAACAGCTTGCATTGATTGTACATTAGATTTATTTCCACCACAAGTAACTTATCCGTTGTGTACGATAGCAAATACACCGCGATTACCTGAGCATTGCGTGGAATATGTTAAGATTATACAATGGGACAAAGAAAATCCTTTCAAAGTAGCTTTGGATGGTGATGATCCTCAACATCTGGGCTGGGTGTATGAGCGAGCGTTGGAGAGAGCAAATAAGTATAATATCACTGGGATCACTTACCGTTTGGTACAGGGCGTTATAAAGAATATTATACCGGCCGTTGCTAGTACAAATGCCGTTATAGCGGCCGCTTGTGCGAATGAAGTATTCAAAATGGCGACTAGTTGTTATGATAATATGTACAATTATATGAATTTCAATGATGTAGATGGCATTTACACTTACACATATGGTGCTGAGAAGAATGAACAATGTTTGGCCTGCAGCAATAAACCGCAACAGTTGAATGTGGAGGATCCCAATACCACCACTCTCGATGATTTATTAGAAATGTTGCGCAAAAGCCCTAAATATCAAATGAAAGAGCCTAGTAAGTTGTATTGGTTGTTGATTTATTTTAAGTTTTCAATTCAATTTACACTCCATTAAAAATATATTTATTTTTAGGCATTACTACAATTATTGATGGCAAAAATAAAACTCTCTACATGTCCACGGTGAAAAGCATTGAGGAGCGTACACGCTGTAATCTTACTCTATCACTGGGAGAGTTACATCTCAAAGACGAACAGGAAATAATGGTGGCCGACGCCACTACACCAAATACAATAACTTTACAGTTAAAATACAATACCAATGAGGTGGAAATGAAATAAAAACAAACAAATGAGTTAAATAAAGTAAGGGAAGAAGAAGAAGTAGATAAATGAAAGGTAAATTGTCAACTATTCACTAATTTCCTCAATGACTGGGACATTTTGCAATTCGAAACATTTACGCTTCCACAACATTAACTGTTCTTTGAGAAGTTTTTCTTTGGCCGCGGCACGAGTTAATAAAATTTTTGCCTTCTGCAGTAATTGTGATTTTTTGTATAACAATTCCTTTATATACGCCAACTCCTCATTCAATCCGGATGCTTCTTTCTAAAATGATGTAATGAAATAAAATTTGGTTTTTCAAATTTCAGTTGTTTTTTTTGCACAGCATTTACAAACCGCTTGTTTATATGATTCACAATGCGGACACTGAGATTTCAATTTCAATTCCAATTGCAAAGCCTCAATTTTGTGCAATGCCTCATGATACATTTGCTGGAATTTTATGCCATCATTTAGGCAGGACTCTGAGGAAGCCTTTTGAGATATTTAAAAGTTTCATTTAAAGAGATTTTTCGAGACGTAAGCGTCAGTTTTATAGTACCCGTGATTCACTTGAATGTCGACCATCCTTTAAGAATTTATTTTCAGCCTTTAATTTCTCCACCAGATTTCGTAGCGACAATATTGTACATTCAGCCGATTGGCCAGTTTGAGTTTGAATCTTCATGCCGGTACACTTACACAATTGGCGGCGTGCCTCCAGTCCAGCCATTTCTTCTTTTAAAGCTATTATATAACTAGGGATAAAGAAGAAACGATTTGTTAAGCTTAGCGAGTTATTGTTGAATAGTGTAATGTTGCCATTTACTCTTCCAAATGTTTGGTGCGCTTCTGTAAACGTTCGCTTCCATTCCCCTGCCTTAACATATCGTTGTCCAACTGTAATTGTAAATTTTTCGCTTCTAAGCGTACATTCTGCGCCTCCATAGCTGATAGTTTCTCGTGAAACTTTTCCATTTCCGCTGTTAATGTATTGCCGCCTTTGTCTCTTAGTTCTAATGCTAAAATTTTACGTTGTTGCATTTCCAGACGTGCTTTCAAAGTTTCCATAATTTCTGTGTAATGCTGTAGGGTAACGGAAGAACTGTTTTTAGTGTTTATTATAGCACTACGAGCTGGAGAACTGCAAGTACTGCTGGCACCAGTTAACGTTTGTTCGGGACTCTCCGAAGATATGTACTTGACTAAAGCAGCATTAATACTGTTGGTTGCCTGGTGTAAGTTAGGGCATGAAGGTGCCCGACAACACTTCATTGTATGCTTCGGACTGTGCTGATGGGCTATATGTTATAAAGTATATATTATAAAAGATTACTTATCAATAAATTGCATTTTGTTTCCAACCTCTTCCCAATCTTGCTATTAACACTTGTTTGTCCTTTTCCAAACGATTTATGCTATTGCGAGCAGACTGCAATAAATGTCTGGATTTTGCTAGAGCAGCTTCCGTTTCTTCTAGTTTCGTTTTCGATTTCTCAGCAGTTTGCTGCCAACGTTTCTGCTTCTCCCAAAGGGCCACCTCCAAATTGCTACGATTACGTTTTGCTTCCAGAAGGGTTTTTTGACGTTGTATTTCCACACGTGCATCTTCCAAATCCAATTCCAGTTGCTGTATACGTTTCTGCAGGCTTTCACTTTTTACCCGAGCATTCAATTCACTTTTTATGGACACTACCGGACGTTTAATTAATTGATTGCGTAACGAGGTATTGAGGTCGCGAGCTTGCTTCTCTCGTTGTGTTACAGCAGCCAATTGTTTCTTCAGAGCTTCCACTTGAGTGTGATAGATTTTATTAGTGGCCGCAGTCCGTGAAATGTCATTTGCCAATTGCGCTATTTGATCAGCTGAATGATTGGAGGCATCATTTATAAAACGTTGTTGATCATCCTTCAGAAGAAAAAGAAGCGTTAGGAACATGGATGTACGGTTATGTGTATGAAATTACGTGAAAATTATTCAGTGTATCCAACAGATCATTAATATGTTTGTCCTTTTCCTCCAATAACTGTCTCAGTTGTTCAATTTCTTTGTCGTGAGTTTCTAACGGTTTTTCACGCTCTTGCAACAATTTAATCCTAAAAAAATCAAGATTGTAACGCCTTTCTAAAAAGCGATTTCTATTCTGTTCTAGTACTTCTCTTTTAGTATTTGAACCTCATCTTCTTTAATTTTGAGATTGCTTTCCCAAAAAGTCGCTTTCTCTTTCAGTTCTTTTATTTCTTTCGTTATATTGTCGGGTATATGAAAAGGAGATACTGCCCCAAGATTCTCTGTATTTGTAGCGGATGCTGCAGTCGTTTTCTCTTGTTGGAATAGTTCTTCGATTTTCTCATCACTCATTTCATGTAAACTATTGTCAACATTATCCTCGGTCCCCGCCACCAATTGGATGGCTAATTGTAACTTTTCATGGCCATTGCGTCTTTTGCATAGCGCTTCCAATTGTGACTTCAAGTCCAATATTTCCAAATCCTTCTCTTTTGTGGAAACATTTATAGTGGTTATGGTGTTATTCAGTCGTTCAATTTCGGCATTCAATTTGGCACAACACAAATTATTTTGTTCTCGTTCAGCTTGTACAATATCCTGATATTTACCAATTGATTTATCCTTTTCACTAAGCAAGGTATGGAAGGAGAGGATAGTTTTCTAAAAGATTCATAAAGAACATTAGTTTTACATTTATTATAATGTAATAAATACCTCGATTACGTCCGATTGTGGGCAGGAAGGTGCTGTCGTTGATTCGTTAGAGGATTTGTGATCTTCACCTTTAGCTTCGGAAGACTTTAATTTATCTTGTAATTCTTGAATCGTCAGTTGAGCTTGCAAAAATCTATGAGACTTTCAAGTTTAATATAATTTAAAAAATAATATATCCTCTACTTGCTTTTCCCGAACTTCTTGAAACTTTTGCAAAGCATCATTTAATTCCGACTGCTTAAAGACATCTGTTGTTTTTGGGGAATGGCCATTTTGATCCAGTAATGTTTGTGTGGCTTTGCTTTCTTGAGCAGTTGTTTCTTTGTTGGTTTGTATTTCAACTTCTTTAGTTTGCCGCTGAAGTTGCGCTAAAGCTTGTTTAACTTCAGTATTTGATTTTTGTTCTTGGAAGAAATTGGTATCATTTTGCATATAATGTGAAAGTTCATCCTGCGTTCTTTGGGGACTGGTTTGCGTCAACGCGCTCTGTTGTGCACGCCTTGTGGTAGCATTGTTCTTAGTGGACATGTCAGCTTCCAGCTGATCGGTATTAGAAGCCATATCTTTGGTAAGAATATGTTCTATATTTTTTAGATTTTCTTGTGTTTTTATTGTTAAATTTTTCAAATGTTCCTCAGAACCAAACAGCGCTTGTATGGTCTGCCAGTGTTCACTTTCTAAAGCTTGACTCAATCTTAAACTGTTGAGTTGCTTTTCCAGGTCATAGCACTTTTTTTCGTACACATTCATTTGATCTTCAAACAGTTTACATTGAGTCTCAGTTTTAATTAGCTGTAAAATTTTAATAAATCATCAATTTGTGTTCCTGTCAATATATTCCTTTCCTACCTTAATCAGGTGCTGCTGTTGTTGCTCTTCCATTGGCAAATTGTGATGATGATTGTTGAATTTTGTTTTCATGGATTGTTCAATTAGTTGGGATACATTTTGGGAAATTATATTTTTGGCATTTGTTTCGAAACTGTTTTGAAATTTTTGATAGGCACATATATAGTTGGTGAGTGAAATTAAAGGCGTAAACTTGGCATATTTTTCGTTTAATATTAACAAAGACTTTTGAAGAAATCTGAGTTAAAGAAAAATAATTATAGAAGCGGAATTGAGACCACATATAATACAGAATCTGGTGTCTAAGAATTTCCAGATTACGGCTTGCTAAACATCAATTCTTTAGATATAACACTAACCTTAATTTTGTAGTACTTTGCCGCATTTCATTGTGGTAGTCTTGCTCCTTTTTTTTTGATAATAGTTCTTTGCTTGATAAGCTATTTTGCAGGACGTTGATATTCTGCTTAGCGCTTGTACATTCACTCTCCAGACGTTTAATCTCCAGTTTAGCTGTAAGCGGTATTAAAAAAGTCCATTAATTGAGAATATTTGTACATAATTTCTAATTTGAACACGTATACCACTAGCCAGGTCCCTTTGTAACTTTGCTATCAGGAATTTCTCCTCACTGGTACTTTGTAAATCGGCTACAAAATGCCTGAGATTTATGTGATTATCTGTTATATCATTAAGTAATTTCTGTTGTGACTGTATTTGTTCTTGGCCCAATTCCAATAAACTCTCCAACTGAGAGATTTTTCGCGACATCTTTAATTTTTGAACACTATAATCTTTGATTAATTTTTCCTTCTCTTCATATTCTTCTCGAGTTATAAGATCCAATTGATAATCATCTTGAATGATGCCATAGTGTTTATTTAAATTGGGTATAGCGATCTCAAGCTTTCCTTTTAACACCTTATCAGTGAGAAAGGCCAATTTGCTCAAGCTCTCTGTATATGCATTCTGCAAAATGGCAAACTCTTCTTTGTTGTAACAGTAAATGGATGCGTAATGATTAAAATCCTTCTTCACAAACTCAGTTTCTATCTTAAGATTTTCTGTTTCAATTTTCCAAGCCATCTCTCTTTCTAAGTAACTGATCTGTTGTTCTTTCATTTCACTTATATTCTTGTTTAAATCTTCTTCCAGAAAGGTGGCTTTTTTGCGTGCTCTTGCAGTTTCAATTTCTACGTTTTTCAGCTTTTCCATTAAGTCAGCGCAAGTTTTCACGGCCTCTATATCATTTGCTCTCATATGTAGTTGTAATTCTTCATAGTGTTTGCGATAAATTCTTAGTTCTTCCAGTTCTTGCTCCATTTTACGCCTTGTATTAAGATTTAGATGTGTTGAAGAAGCCGAATCGTTATTTAGGATCTCAGGTATTTCTAAAGGTGGAAAACTTTGGCGGTTGGGTGTAGTGGGTCGAGTGGATGAATCCACAAAAATGGGTATTTCTAAAACTGATTCTTCTATATTTCTAATTTCACCGTCTTCACGTATGTCTGGAACTTCGTCTAGATCTTTGGCAATGTTTTGCATCTCTTCGTTGAGATGCTGACGCAACAATTCTTCTAAAGCTCGTTCTCTCTCTTTACTTGTTTGCAGTTGCTCTCTTAGACGCGTTGGACTCGTAGGCCCCAATGTTTGAGATTTGAGTACATTCAATAAACTTTGCAAAAGCGTGCTGTCTATAATAATTTGTTCGGAGGTATCTAAAATTTTTATATGTTAGCATGCAAGCATACACAAAAACACAGATTCCTTAGGACTTACCATTATATTCTCTAAGCTTTTCTAAAATATCCAACATTCCCTGCCTTAAAAGTTCATTTTCTTGGATCATATCTTCATGTTTGCCAACATTCTCATTTTGGGTTTCTGGAATTGGCATTTCAATATCGCCTTGACAATGTTTGCAGAGGGTTTTTGGATTATTACTATCATCAACTTCTCCAAGCTCTTTAGAAGGTGACTGTATTACAGGATTTGAAGATGTCTCATTGGCATGATTCGTTTCAGAAGAAAGTAAAATAGAATCAAGTTCGAGAGATTTATTACCCGATTCTTCAGTGGCTTTCGAATCTTCATTATCAATGGAAATTCCGCTTCGTTGTTGTTGGTTTGGCAGCGTCTGTTGCATTTCTAATAATCTGTTTCTATTCAAGGTCAAATGAAATATTTTACAAAGTTTTATTATTATTTTTAAAGCATCACTTGCCTTAAGTCACATTTGTCCATTTTCAATTGTAGGCGCATTTCCTCAGAAGCTCTTAACTTGAGATTTAAACGATCTATTATCTTGTCTTTATTTCTCTCTTTGGCTGCTATATGTTTAGTGAATATTATGGCATCGTCGGGTATGTTTAAGCGTTTTCTTAAAATAGTATTTTCTTGAGCCACCTCATGTAAGGAATTCAGTTCGGTGACTAAAGCTTGGATTTGCTTTTCGCGTGTTTGCAATTTACTTTCCAAGGAAGAGCATTTATGTAGAGCATGTATGAGGCCGTCCTCTCCCCGTTGATAGGCATTTAAAGTCTTAATGGCTTCTTCGGCTTGTTTGGCTTTTAAGCAACTATCTTCTTCCGCTTGTTCGAGCAACTCTGCTAGTTCTTGACATTTTTTATTAGCAGCCTTTAAAGCAACCTCTATTGTTTTGCAGCATGGGCGCGGTTTTTGAGGATCCATTTGTGCGGTGCGTTCTTCATAGACTTTATTCATAAGTTCAGTGGTTATTAGCATTTCTTCTGCCATAGTTTTGATTTTTCCTTCCATTTCTTCTATTATTTTATCACGAGCTTTCAAACACTATTAAATGTTTTGAAAATTATGAAAATCTATTAATTTCGAATTTATAAATCACACTTACCTGTAGTAATTGCGCTTTTTTTTCAGAATCCATGCCATCCGAAGAGGATCCTTGTTCTTCAACTTCTCTACCTGAACATTTTGCTCTTTTACGCCTTTTCAAGTTAATCAACTCTTTTTCTTTCTCCTCCAGAAGTTTCTTCCAATACTGCGCCTTTTCCTCTAACTTTTCAACAAATCCTTTCAACTCTTTTCCATTGCGTTCACGTTCTTTCTGCAAAAATGTAATTTTGCCTTTTAATCGTTTAACTTCTATGGTCAAATCATCAAAGGCGATTTTAAGAGTATTCTTTTCCTGCTCTAGTTGGGTGAAAGTTGTTTTTAAAAATTGATGGCAGTCTTCTTCATGCTGTAACTTTTTCTCTAGCACAGTAATCGTTTTCGCCTGTTCAATATTCTGCGTTTGCAAAGACTGTAGAAACGAAGGAGACTTCATATAAGAACGAAAAGACTTTATGAAAAATTCTATTGACCTACCTCAATTTCTCTTAGTAAACGTTTGATGTGCTTGTTCTTGGCATTGATACTGAGAAGAAGCGCTTCTCTTTTATCGAGTTCGGAAAGCGGATCGGAAGAATCCTTGTCACTTAACTCCGCTTTCGCTGCAATTTCTTGCAGTCTCTCATTTAGCATAAGAATTTCATCAGCTAACTGAAATTGTGTTTCATTTAAATCATAATAAAATCGTAAACGTTAATTTATCTAGCTTACGTCTTTGATTTTTTCGTTTAATTTTACTTTCTCGTCCTGTAAGCCACTAAGCGTTTGCTTAAATTGTTCATTTTCTTGCACTAGGCGTTCGTTAAGAGATTCTGAAAAGAAGTTGCGTAAGCTTTATGTATGCTTTTATACTAATACTCTCACTTCTTGGTTGGGTAATTACCTACCCAAACTACTGATTTGTGTTCTGGTCTCCAATTGTTCACTTAAATCTTGCACCTGTTTGCCTTTATAGGCTAAAACGGCCAAAGTTAGTTCCAAAGTTTTTCGTAATGATTTTTTTGGAATATCGTCTACTGCCACCCTTAACTCTAATAGTGTCTCATACAGTTGTTCTTTTTGTGCATTATTAAATTCTCGAAAACCTTTCACGCTTACCACTGCCGGTAAATCCATTGTACCGAATTATGAAAGGTGGATATTTTTTCATAATATTCTTCCTTCGATTATAAAATTGTCAATTTTAATTTTAATTTTTGCCATACAGCAATACAGCAAGTATTGAAGTGTCAATCTAAACGTAAACAAATTTTGTAACTCTCTTTATATTGTACAAAGTTGACTTTTTAATTTTTTTTACACTAAGGACAACTAGAAATGTTGGTTGCCGAGACAACCGTTTGATTTAAAACTTTTCCGGTGGATGAATGAAATTTTATGCATATATTAGTTTAATGCTATTGTAAGGGTGTTCACACTAAGGTGGGTAGCAAGGGTAATTCATCGAAGAATTTTAGAGGACGATCACTTGAAAACTAATTAAGTGATTAATAATAATAATAATGGGTGGGTGTTTGTAATTCCTAAAAGGATTTACCTTTTATTAAAATTTCAAATCACTTTCTACAAATTTCCACAAATTATTAACTTTAGCAGTACAGGCTTCGGATATTCAAGAATGTATATATTTTGAATCAGCATCGATCAATGCGTCGATATAACCATGTGAGTCTGCGTTCATTTGTGTTATTAGCGATATCAAAATTGGTCTCTGTGCGCTGGTTAGTATTGAAATTAAACAAAATGAATCAAACTACACGATTCCTATGCGACCAAAACGCAAAATGTTCAGATGTTAGATTGAAATATTTTTTGCTTGGGGCGCTTTTGGGCATTAGTAGAGCATATATAAGAATTACCTTAAGTCAAATATTCTAATAATTATGTTAAAATAGTTTAGACGTATCAGTAAACGGAGGGCTTTCGGACTTCTAATGTAAAAGAAACCTAATATGGGGAGGGATTCTAAAAATGGTCCGATTCGGTTTTCAATAGGGTTTCTTTCTAAGCCAATGTCCTTATACCAAATTTCATCTACATATCTGAAAAAAATTCGACCAGTAGCTTGCGCACAAATTTAGATTTTGATTTTTATTCGATCGGTATAATGAAAGGTGGCTTGTGGCATTTGCCGTTTAGAAGTTACAAACATCCGAGCAAACTTAATGGGCACTTTGCTACAAATGGTGTAGGGTATAAAAAGTCAACATCAAAATACAATCAACAAACCACTCAGCCGCCCACATGCACAAGTGTGCACAACTTTATTAAAAATTCATAAATGTCCTTTATCCATAATATAACTCATAATATCTATTGTTTATTGTAACGTCTTACATAATGATATGACCCATACACACACACACACTTATAAATATAACTCTATAAAGCAGACGTGCTTTATGTTGGAAATGTAAATGATGTCAGTATTATATTATTATTATGTGTACACAGTTGCATTAAAGGTCATGTAGATGGATGGGGGCAAACAACTAAAAAACAATAAAACATTAATGAGAGGAGTCAAGTTGAAGCGAAACCTCAGGCATTTCATGAATTTTGCAAAAAAAATATGTATATTTAGTTATAAAACGGGCTATAAAACAGGTCAGTTTAATTTTTCTTTATTCTCATTCAAAACATTAACTTCTCCGACGTTTCGCTACAATCTTGTGGCTTCTTCTGGGAGTTTTCATTAACTACACATATGTAAATACAACATTAAACATATTTTCTTTACAACTCAAATCTTTTATATCTGCTTACAAAGATTAATTATTTTATTGACATAAATTATGTTTTTTTTCTCTTCCTTAAACGTACTTTCAACATGTTTTTTCCGAGAATGTTATATGTCCACTAAATAGCTACGCTGTACACAAATTTTGTTTGGTCCACATCTTCCTTTCTGTTAACGGTATTCTTTACATATTTCTCAATATACATAAGTTTTCCAAAGTAAGTCTTACATTTTTGTTTCTCTCTATCTAAAATTTTTACATTGTTTAAGTTTGGTTTATGTCCCGTTTCCTTTATGTGCTGTGCGAGAGATGTACTTTGTGTACCTTTCTCTATATCTTTTCTATGCTCCGAGATCCTCGTTTCTAGCGCTCTCTTTATTGTATGTATTCCTTGTCACATAGTGTTTTGTCGCTGCCCTCACACGTAATTTTGTATATGACATTTCCTTGGTTTTCTTTGGTAATTTTATAATTGGTTTGACTGAAAATAGTGTTTAGCGTCATATATGGCTTATATGCAATTTTAAGAGTATCTTCCTCTTGTGTTAAATCTTTTATTCTCTTCTTCTCTGTCAATTTTTTTATATATGGGATGCTGCAGTATTTTTTTGTTGTCTATTGAGATTGTTCTGTTGGTCGAATTATTCCTTTTCTGGTTTTGTTCCTTAAGTAAGTTGTTAATCAATTTTTTTGGGAAATTGTTAATTATTAGTGTGTTTTCCACTACTTTCATCCTCTCATCCAAATATTATTCGTCCATTAACTCTTTTACTTTTCTTATTAAGTTTTTAGATGTGTTAATTTTTTGGTTCATCGGTTGTGTCGATAGGTAGTTAATCATCCTCCCTGACCTATAGGTTTCCGATACCATGATGTCTCCAAATTTCCATTGTTTTGTGAATTGTAATATTCAGGTAAGATAAGCAAGCAGTGTGTTCCCTCTCTATCGTAAATTTTATCCTGTTGTGGTATTTATTCAACTTATTCATGATTTCAACTTCGTCCTTTTGTTTTATGATTCCAAATAGATCATCTACATATTTTACAATCCCCTTTATAAAGATATTTTTTTCCTTTAATTATTCTAGTACATCATCTAATAATTTGTCCAAAACTAAATTTGCTATTATTGGCGATAGTGGGTTCCCCATTGGCATTCCATACGTTTGCTGATATATTTTACATTCATATTTTAGGTAATTATTATCTATTAAACAAAAATTCAAAATTTTTAGGAAATCTCTTTTTGGTATATTGGTGTGCTTTGTCAATTGTTCCCACTTTTCCATTATTATCTTTATTGCTCCATATGTTAATAAATTTGTAAATAGCGCTACTACATCGAAGCATACTAAGATTTCGTCTTCTTCTACTTTTAGTTGTTTTATACGTTCCTTAACCTTAGCCAAGTTCTTTACGTTATATTGTGTAGATACTACATTATTCAGGATCTTTCTTATGTGTTTTGCTAGGTTATAACACGGCACCATTAATGAGGAGACTATGGGTTTTAATGGGATGTTAGGTTTGAGTATTTTCGGTAGCCCATAAATTCTAGGTGCGTTGGTATTAGACACATTATGTTACAAAACTACTGTACTAGGTATTTGTAGTATTTACGAAAAGATTTGTTAGAACCTTTTGTTTATTTTGTCAATAAACTTTTCATAAATTCTTCTCTTACTTTTTCGATAACTACAAAACACTGCGTTTCATTCTGCCCAGAGGTTATGGGCCCAGACTGCTTGTGAGTTTAAAGAGTTATGAATTCGGTTACAACGGTAAACCATATAAAGAAACTTGTCGGCTCAGAAAACTGGTCGATATGGAGTTTTGCCATGAAGACACAATTGGAATTAGACGATTCCTGGAAGTGCGTGGAACCAGAAGAAGGCGCACAGATAGATGCTGTAAAAGACAAAAATGCCCGCTGCAGAATGGTAATGGCTTTAGATAAAAGTCTGTACGTGCATGTTAGAGATGCCAAATCCGCAAAAGAAGTGTGGACAGCTTTAAAGAATCTCTTTCAAGATAGTGGCTTGGACAGAAGGATTGGCTTGTTGCAAAAGTTGTGTTCTGTTCAATTGTTGGAGTGTTCATCTATAGAAGATTATGTGAACCAAATCATATCAACAGCACAGAAGTTAAACGAAATTGGTTTTATTGTAAACGATGAATGGATTGGCAGCCTACTATTAAAGGGTCTACCAGATCAATATAAACCAATGATAATGAGTATAGGAAGCAATGGTAAACCAATTTCCGCTGACCAAATAAAAATGAAACTTCTTCAAGATGTGAAAATTGAGCCACATGTAAATTCTGCTTTAATTTCCAAAAAGTCGCATCATCATAAAGCCCATCAGTCTAGTATGTCGAAAAACAAAAAAAATTTTAAAAAGGAAAACGTTCGTTGTTTTAATTGCGAGGGTGTTGGACATTTTGCTTCTCATTGTCCCTCCAAACCTAAAAACAAATCTGCAAAGTACCATGGTGATTCAATGTTTGCTGCATATCGTTCTCAAAAATTTTTTAAAGAGTGGTACATTGATAGTGGAGCTACAGACCATATGACATCAGATTTATCGTACTTAGCGAATGATGAAATGTTCGACGGTGAAATAAAGACAGCAAATAATGCAACAATGAAAGCGGACAAAAAAGGCGAAGTTGAACTCAGCTGTAGTAGTCCAGGAGGTTCCAGAAAAATACAAGTGCATGAAGTTTTATATGTACCAGACTTGGGTGTGAACTTGTTATCCATTGCCAAAATTGTTAACAAAAATAATACAGTAGTGTTCAACAAACAAGGATGTCAAATAAGGAATTCTCAAGATGAAATTATTGCTACCGCGTCTATTGTAAATGGGCTGTACAAACTGAATATTGATACTAAACAAGCTTACATTGGACAAAGTAATAATCATAATCTTTGGCATCGTCGTTATGGACACTTAGGAACAGAGAATATCAAATTACTTGAAAATGGTCTTGTGAATGGTATGAGTACAAAAGGAGAAAATGCATTATCTTGTCAAGTATGTGATAAAGCTAAACAACACAGAAAAAGCTTCCCCAAAGAAGGTTCCAGGTCTTCAAAACCGCTCCACGTAATCCATTCAGATGTATGTGGACCGATGGAGGTAAAATCAATAAAAGGAAGTCTTTATTTCGTCACTTTTATACCCGTAAAGCGTATGTATATTTCATTAAACATAAAAATGAAGTTTTAAATTGTTTTCGTGAATTCAAAACAGAAGTGGAAAACCAAAAAGGGGCTTCCATTCAAATTCTTCGTACGGACAATGGAACCGAGTATGTGAACAAGACAATGAAAATTGAACTAAAGAAATATGGTATCATACATCAAACCACTGTACCGTACACGCCTGAACAAAACGGTCTTGCCGAAAGGATGAACCGTAATTTATTGGAAAAGGTTCGAGCGATGCTGTTTGATGCAAGCATGCCTAAGTTTTTTTGGGCAGAAGCTGTAAATACCGCTTGTTACTTAATTAATAGATCGCCACATAAAAGGCTAAATCAAACCCCTGAAGAATTGTGGGGAGGAAAGAAACCAAATGTAAGCTATTTTCGTATTTTTGGTTGTACTGCAATGTCGCATATTCCCATTCCCAAAGAAAAACGTCGCAAATTAGACTTTAAATCAGAAAAAACAATTTTTGTGGGGTACTCAGAAACTTCTAAAGGTTACCGTTTGTACAGTTTTAAGAGAAAAGATGTGTTTTTTAGCCGTGATGTTGTTTTTCATGAAAATGACTTTCACTATAAAGGGCAAATGCAACCTGAAGAAGTAATTAATCCTACTTACGTAACTACAGTTCACACTGATCAACCCGTTGTTGAAATAGATAATGATTTGATGTCATGTTCATCAAAAGAAATGAATGAACCTGAAGGGGGAGAAATGAATGATTTAAATGAATTTGAGGACGAAACTTCTGAAGTGGGGGATACCGAAAATGAAGTAGTGGTCCCACGTAGGAGTGAAAGATTGAGAAACAAATCTCGAATAGTTTACAACCGAAAAGCTTTTACAGTTACACAGGATGAAATTGATATCACATCAGATCCTTTGACAGTTAAAGATGCATTATCTCGGACAGACAAACGGAAATGGCAGGAAGCAATGAAAAACGAAATCGACTCTGTAACAGAAAATAAAACTTGGGAAGTTGTAGATAAACCGAATAATGTAAACGTAGTGAAGACAAAGTGGGTGTTCAAAATTAAAAAGGAGCAAGAGAATACCGTTCGCTATAAGGCACGTTTGGTCGCAAAAGGTTATGCACAAAACATATATATTGAAAGGCCCGAGGGCATACGTGTTGGTAATCATGGACAAGTACTTAAGTTGAAAAAGGCTATATATGGCCTGAAACAATCAAGTCTTGTATGGAATACTAAGTTGGACGGAGCTCTTAGAACATACAACTTGAAACGTTCCAAAGTGGATACGTGTGTTTACTACAATCACTCAAATGAGAAGATGACTTTTGTAGCAATATATGTAGATGATATCCTGATATTTAGCAATGATAAAAATTTTCGTGATGAATTAATATCCAAATTAATGAGCAATTCAAAATTGGCGATGCTAAACAATGCTTAGGAATAAGAATTACCCGGAAAGGAGATGATATATATTTAGATCAAGAAAATTATATAAACGACTTATTAGAAAGATTCAACATGACTAATTGTAATCCTGTGTCAACGCCTTTCGATGTTAATGTCAAATTATCTAAACCTAAGGCCCCTAAAACAAAGGATGAAGAAGAATATATGAAGAGAATACCTTATCAGCAAACAATTGGTAGTCTAATGTTTGCTACTCAATGCACGAGACCTGACATTTGTTTCGCAGTAAACAACCTTAGTAAATTTAATAATTACTTTGGTCAAGAGCATTGGTCAGCAGTTAAAAGGGTTCTTCGTTATTTGAAGGGAACCAAGGATTTTAAATTAAAGTATTCAAAGTCGTCTATCGATGGTTTTCAAGTATATTCCGATTCAGATTGGGCAAGCGACATCGATGAGAGGCGTTCCGTAACGGGTTATGTTTGCTTACTTCAAGGTGGCGCAATTTCTTGGGCATCAAAACGTCAACCAACAATTGCCTTGTCTACTACAGAAGCTGAATACATGGCTCTGTCTGCAACAACTCAGGAGACTGTTTGGTTACGAGGATTAGATAGCGAACTTAACCCAGAATTTAAAGATGTTCCAACCGCAGTTTTTACAGACAACCATAGTGCACAACATTTGGCCTCTACGAACAAATATTTGGCTAGAACAAAGCATATTGATGTGCGTCATCACTTTGTTCGAGAGAAGAAAGAAAATAACATCGTTTGTTTCAAAGCCATAGCAACACGAAATATGGTGGCCGACAATTTAACGAAACCTGTTCCTATAGATAAACATATTTTTTGTTCATCGGCTATGGGGTTAACATCAAATTAAAAGGTTAAAACAAATCTGTTCGAGTGGGGGTATTAGACACATTATGTTACAAAACTACTGTACTAGGTATTTGTAGTATTTACGAAAAGATTTGTTAGAACCTTTTGTTTATTTTGTCAATAAACTTCTCATAAATTCTTCTCTTACTTTTTCGATAACTACAAAACACTGCGTTTCATTCTGCCCAGAGTTGGAAATAATTATTATCAACCTGAGCTTTTGTTCTAAATTTATATAACCTTTTTTGTATATGTCTAAAACCATTTTGTTGTTATTGTTATGTAGCTTATTCGTTGGGTCTTCTCTACATAATCTGTATGTATTTTTATCTTAAAAAAAAAAGTATGTGTGTTTGTATGTGTGTACATAATTCATTTATCACAAGTTTATGTTGTGCTCGTGTGGTTATGGTTTTTGCATGATTATAATTTAACAAGCTTAAACTATTTGTAAACTACAAACATTTCGCTTTTAATATATTGCGCTATACATAAAAAAGCCAACATAAATTAGAAGTTTTGAACAAGTCAGTGCCACCATAGGTGGAGTATAGCTATCTTATTATACATCCTCAGCCGGTATTACTATGTAAAAACGTGTTCATTAAAAAACTTTTCCTTAAAAGAATTCATTTATACAAACGCAATAATGTGGTTGTATCTTCTCTTAACAATTGGCGTTGATTTTCATACACAACTGCATCATGCATATGTATGCGGTAAAATGTTTTGTCTACACTTGAAGGAAAGAAAGAAGCACTTATTACAATTTGAGAAAAAATTCACTTAGAGAAACTTTTTTCATGTGTGCGCGAAGAATCTCACATTTTGTAAACTTACTTGCAATTGGTTTATATGAGTGATATGTTCATAGTAAAGGGCGTCTTGGAAATATACCGCGATTTTGTGTTTGTCATCTAAAAATTTATGCTTTGTAATATGTGCTGTAAAGAAATTTCGTTCACTTTGTAAAAACATGTTAAAAGTAAATCATTCAGATTTGAGGATTACGAGTAGCATCAGCGTACAAAATAAACTTGTAAAGTCGTGATATTTTTTTTCTTTTTTTTCAACCAAAAACGAAAAATCGTTCAAAAGTGATTCAAGGCATTTCAGACTTTCTGTTAAGTGAGTCCACCCGGTCTTATTTTTTGGCAAATGTATTTACCACCAACCCTTTGTAGTAAATACATTCTCCAGAAAATATTATTATATGTGGGCAATAATTACCGATGTGTCTGCCGAGTTTAAAAGCGGTATTTCGGAGCGGTCTGTAAGATAATAAGATCGGCTGTATGGATATAGCTAAATTTAGAATTTCAGAAGCTTAGTAAGAATGTACATACTTTTTAGGGTTTCTGAAAACTCCTGCAGAAGTTGTCACACTCACTTCAATATGATGGACTTTATAAAACGGGTTTTTATAATGATTATTTACTGAAAATCGATGTAAATTAAAACAAGTGAAAATGTTATAATCTCCTGATTTAGTCTCGCCGCAATGCGTTTACTTGTATATACTTGTATATATTTGCGTTTGCGTAATATTAATATATTTTCATACCATCCGCCACTACTGGATTGATGTTTACATTATCCCATTGGCAGTTATTTGTAGTGCCCATATGAAAAGCTTCAAATAAAATTTAAAAAAGAGAACAAGTGAAAATGTTATTGTTGGTCACGCCCGAATATTTAATCATTATTCGCGAATGGCTACTCTCTAAAGGCCTCGCTCTGGCAGAAGAAAAAACGGAGGCGGAGTAAGTAATCGCAAAAAAAGAGAAAACGCGACCATTAAGGTAGGCCATTGTAATATTACCACCAAAGAGGGAGTCAAATACCTGGGTGTTATGATCGGCACGAGGCTAACATTCAAAGCCCACCTCGGCCAGTTATACACAAAAGCCGCTTACATAAGCACGGCCTTCAGTAGACTGATGGCAAACACGAGGTCCAAGAGAAAACCGTAGACGCCTCATAGTAGAACTTATCAAGTCGGTAATGCTTTACGGAAGCCAAATATGGCACTACGCCATGGAGATCAAATCTTACACTAGAGGTCTCAAATCAACTTATCGCCTGTGCGTGATAAGAAGCGCCTTTCGTACAATCTCGGAGGATGCCGCTCTGGTCATTAGCATAATGATACCTATTGATCTCTTAGCCAAGGAAAGGTATCTCGTATCCCAAGGCGTCGGCAAACAACTCCCTAGAAGTAGAGCACTCGAAGAATGGCAACAAAGATGGAGATCTTCCGAAAAGGTCAGATGGACGAACCGTCTAATACCTAATAAAAGTGATTGGATATTGCGCAAGCATGGCGAAGTCGACTTCTACCTCACGCAATTCCTATCGGGTCATGGGGGTTTTAGGTCATATTTGCAACGCTTTATGGACAACGACAACCCTTGTTGTACCATTTGTGGTATAGAATATGTGTTTTTCTACTGCCCTCACTTTGAGCAGCAGAGAAACAGGTTGGCGCTATTCTAGGGGTTTCTAATATTATAATAGAGTTACAAAGTTGACCTCGAGTATACACAATATAGCAAACCTCATTCATCAATGTGAGTTATCAAATAACAGACACATCCACAATTTCTAAAGTACTTACTTTGATGCAAAATTCAATCTTCCAGATTAAATAAATAAAAGTGACTATTAAGAAAGGACACAGTCTCATACAAGCTACGTTTAAAGGCATGTATGAGACTGACCAGATTTAGTCCAAAGTAAATGTCACACCCACCATCAATGATTATTAATTATTCAGTTCAGAATGAAAATTTAAATCCATGTCCGTCTGTGTGTCCATGCACAAACATTTTTGAAAATATTTTAGTAACTAGTACCTGGAATTTTTTTGAACCGAAGAAGAATCCTATTGAAAATGTACGGAATTGAACCAATTTTAGAACACTTCCCCATATAATCGATGTGCTTTTAATTAGCAAAAATTCGCAATTTTTAATATGTATTACCAAACCAGTATCAGTTGGTAACCCTAGCTTATTGCGTGTGTTTTATTTCGCTCGGTGTTAATTAAATTTTTTTGAACATTATATTACGTTTGAAAAATTTTAAAATTGAGTGATTTTAATACGAAAAAGTTATACTTTTTAAAAATTATTCGTATACTATTGATAATCTGTGCGAGGAGTGAAGATTTTCAATTTCTTTTATTTAGTTGGTGTATTCCATCATTTTTCACTTTTCTTATTCTTTGTTTTCTCATTCTATATCATTTCTATCATTATTATAACATTTTATTGTTTTTTTACTTTTTTGTATTGCTGTTATTATTGCTCATATTAACATTATAATATATATATACTGTTAAATTTAATAACATATTAACATCTGTCATGATGGACTGCATTTATTCTAATTGCAAGGAAACAAATCATGAGAGATTTTTACTCTGCTGGTTGTGCGATAGACCAGCCCATCTTAAGTGTGCGGGTTTTAATGGTAGAGGCTTTGACTATAAATGGCTTGCCGCAATTGCCGCAAAATTGATACGGATTTTCATAAGTTATTTAAACAAACGCAAAGTGGATTTAATGAGTTACGTAAAGATTTAAAAAAGTAATTATCATTTTTTGACTGCTTAATAAAAAAAGAGTTTTGGCCTAATGGTGCGCTGGTGAAAGAATTTATTCCCAAAGTAAATTTTAAGCCTCCAGTTAATTTAGAGTTACCTGATACTGCTCCTAAATAACTAGATAATAACTTATCAAAATGTCCGTGGTCTGAATAGCAAATTACATGATGCACTACTGAATTCTTCGGGCTGTGAATACCACATTATAGTTTTTTCTGAAACTTGGTTAAAACCAGGGATTAAGGATGCTGAGATTTTTTCTGCCGATTTTGAAGTATATAGGTGTGATCGCACTAGTAAAATAGGTGGTGGGGTACTTATAGCTGTTAAAAATTTTTTGCCATCTCAGGTGCTACTTCCTTCTGATTTTGTTGACGTTGAATTTGTTTGTTTGTAAAAGTATCGTTGGGTAATTGCTTCTTATTTATTACCTGTTCATACATTCCTCCAGCGTCTGACCTTATAATTTACATGAAGCATGTTCACTTAACCAGAAACGTATTTTCATTTGTTAAACCATGTGATAAGTTACTGGTTTTAGGTGATTTTAATTTCCCTAACATTAACTGGATCGTTAATGATGACATGGATCATCTCACACCAATTATGATTCCTCAACATCTTATAGAGTTCCTCGATGAAATTTATGATTTGGGAATATTTCAATTTAATAATATTCCGAATTATAATAATAAACTTCTTGATTTAATTTTCCTGAATGACACGAGCATTTCGATCAATCGCACGTTTCCTTTTGTTTTGCCAGAGGATGAGCATCATCCTACGCTGCTGCTTACCTTAAATAATCTTCTTTTAAGTAATGTTCAGTCTAGAGTTAAGTATAATAAATACTTTAATTTGATCAGCGTCTGTCTCCAACTTTATTGTCGATGTAAACAATATAGATAAATCGTTGTCTGTTATGTATGATATACTTCTGTCTGCGATTTCTGAGTCTGTTCCTTTAAAAATTGACTACAGTTCTTTGAAATGTCCAGTCTGGTTTAACAAAAACTTAAGAATGGTCCGGAATAAAAAAAACAGGTTATTTAAAAAGTACAAACGCTGCGGTCTATCCTCTGATTATGTATTATATTCGAAGGCAAGGCATGATTTCAACGTCTTAAATAAATCGTGTTATTCTAATTATATATGGTCTATGGGATATAATTGATTAATAATCCTAAAAAGTTCTTTTCGTTTGTTAACTCTAAACGCAAAGTTGCTGGCTTTCCGGTAGTAATGAGACATAACAACTTGGAATCTTCAAATATTCAAGAGATGGCTAACATGTTTGCCGATTTTTAAAAAAAATCCTACTCGCCTGAAAGCGTACCAAGTGATAACTACTTATACGATATAAAATCATATGACCTGTTTCCTCCCATTCAGTTGTCTGAAACGGAAGTCCTAGATACACTAAAGACGCTTTAGTTGTGTTATTTCCCCTACCCTGACGGTGTTCCTTCTTGTATACTGCGGCATTGTGCGGATTTATTATGTGTTCCTTTAACTAACCTTTTCAATGCATGCCTCAGAAAAGGCTATTTCCCACTACGTTGGAAAAGTAGCTTTATTAGTCCACTTTATAAGAATGGACCTAAAAATTTTATCAATAACTATCGTGGTATTGCTAAACTTAGTGCCTTGCCAAAGCTATTCGAACTAATAATTACTGAAAGACTTACTCCGATAATTAAATCTATCTATTATCAACACGGCTTCGTTAAGGGTAAATCGACTTCTACAAATCTTTTGGAATTAACATGTTATATATTTCAGGGTTTTTCTGAACACATGCAAACTGACGTAGTTTATACGAACTTCTCTAAAGCCTTCGATAAAGTTGATCATCATCTGCTGATTCTCAAACTTAAATTGCTTGGCTTTAGTGAAAGTATGTTAGCTTGATTTCATAATTACCTTACTGGTCGTTCGCAAAAAGTCTTGTTTAAGTCTTGTTTATCACGCGAAATTTCTGTGTCTTCTGGAGTCCCTCAAGGTAGTCATCTTGGTCCTCTATTTTTCTTACTTTTTCTAAATGATCTTCCAAATTGTTTTAATTTTCTCGCGTGCTTATGTTTGCTGACGATGTAAAAATCTTTATGTCCCTCAATTCTTTTGAATATTCTTCTTACTTACCGACTTATGTAGTCTGTCCGAATGGTGCAAAAATAATGGCATGTTTTTAAATTTAAGCAAATGTAAAAAGCTAACGTTTTCTTGGTCTGATTATCTGCCTACATTCTATTCATTAAACAATCATGTGCTAGCGAATGTATCCAGCTTCAATTATTTAGGGGTTATTTTAGATTCGAAGCTTCGTTTTAACCTACATATCGAATATTCTGTTAACAAGGCGAAATCTGTTCTTGGCTTTATAAAAAGATGGTCAAAGGAATTTAATGATTTTTATGTCACTAAGAGGTTATATACGTCGCTTGTTAGGCCTATCCTGGAATACTCAGTTGTTGTATGGGTACCTACTTACAGAATTTATGTTGACAGCATTGAATCAGTTCAAAAAAATTTTTTACTTTTTGCGCTTCGTGGTCTGGGTTGGAATTCTGACGTGCGTTTACCACCCTATAATGACAGGTTAATGCTGATTAACTTACCTAGGTTGGAAAAAAGGCGTGATATGTTAGGAGTTACTTTTATTGCTAAAATTATTAGAGGCGATCTCTATTAGAATTAATTTCATTTAATATCCCCTCTCGTTTTTCAAGGCACTATGTACCCTTGAAATTATCTCACTGCCGCACAAATAATCTACTTTATAGTCCGCTTCGGATATTGCGTAAAATGTTTAACGAATATTACGTCGTTTTCGATTGGTCCGATACGGTTTCCAGTATAAGATATAAGGTGCTTTCCAACTGATACTTTACACTTTACACCTTACACTAATTGTTGTAAACTTTTTCAATATATACATATTACTGTAATCATATCATAAGCATAACATATTGTTGTAACATATAACATATCATACATATATACATTATTGTAAACATACCTTAGAATATAACTTTGTACTCATTATTAGGTTATGTTAGTTTTATTCTTTACTTTAAGTAGCTCTAAGTTTATACTAATTTTAGCCTTAGTCTCTATTGCTGTTTCGGCGATTGTTGTTGTTGTTGTTGCGGTGCTGCTTCTTGTGCTGTTTCTAAATATTAATTTACCTTAATTTAAGTTTAGTTTAGTTGGCTGTTATAAAATTGTAGCTAACATAAAAACTGAATAAATAAATAAATAAAATGCGGTGAAGGTTAATTAGTTTAATAATTGCCTGGGCCAAATTTAGACCCGATCGAACGAAACTCCTTGTTGTTCAATACAATTTTCGAATGGAAATATGTGCAGTTGTTAAAAAAGAGTCCAAAAGCTATATATATATGTACATATGACCTAAGCTAAATACACTTAATGAACAATATGAGCATAAAGGTTTTATACTGAATGAAAGGCAATTGTTGTTACGTTATTTGTATTAATATGTATATATGGTGTGTACATGAAATGCTTGTTTCTGCTTGCTCACTGTAAAAACGGCACAACAGCAACAAGGCAGACGAACGCAAGGATTTCATCAAACAAGTGCGTATATGTGTTTTAACATATATATATATTTGTAAGTACATCTTTATCTGCTCAACGATTTATTTGATTAGGATATTATTTACATAAGACTATTACCACATGAATGGCGTACAGTGCGGTCGTTTCATACTTAAGAATACAGAGTCTTTTATACCCTGCATTACTTACATTACTTACTCCTAAGAAACTTTGTTAAATTCAGTTTAAATTTTTATACTTGACGTGAGAAGAGCACAAATGTGTGTTCAGAACACAATAAGACAACAAGTAAGTAAAACTCGAGAAGCTAACTATGCAGAAATATATGCAGTACTTGAAACCACTTGAAGAGTAATTTAAAAAATTTCTACAACAACATTTGCCAGTGTTAAGGCAATGCATTCATACTGTTATCCCTTCAAGAAGCAAAAAAAAAAAACACAAATTTGAGGTCAACCATATACATATGAAGCAGGTATAAACCAAAGTTATTTATATGAAAATATTTGCATGGTTGATTCCATTCATTTGTGCACCTAACTCAACTAAGTCTGAGAGGTACATGAGCAACAGAGAGGAGTAGGTAAGTGTGTTGAAAATATGTGCAAAATTTTTCTAAACGAAGGCGCAACAAGTACCATGCTTAAGTACTCGAGCTATTCTCCTCCTACAACAATTTGATAAGGCATAATTCTAAAACTGTTAAACAAATTATAGCATAGTTTACGTATAGTCTAGTAGTATGAAGGGGACTACCGTCAAACTTATAAAGACGTCTAGTTGCGAATACGCGATATACATATATTTTTTAACTTACCCACAAATGATAAATTATATAAAATATTTAAGTAGTGTCTGTATAAATAGGATGTTTTATTGGGTTCGAAAAAAACGTAAATATTGTAAACCTTTATAATAAAATGAATACGAGTTTAAATTTAACCTGATTGCTAAGCCCAACATTTTCAATCCCAATCACTAAACAAGCAAAAAGTCAGTATTGCACCCAGTCCCGCCTTTATAATACGATTTTGTAGGAATATGTTTAGTGGCAGGAGTTCAAGTCATTTCTTTTACGTCAGGTGCTTCAGGTGGTGATGGTGCAGCATTCATAACTGATAATTGTACGGCTACAAGAACTGGCAAAGATATATTCAAAGACACTCCAGGTTGTGGTGATTTAGTCCTATTAGCAGACACTTAGGCTGAGGTTCTGGCTTTAACTCAATAATGAAAGTCTCCTCATCATTCAACAAAAATAATGATTTCTTCTTTGGTAATATGAGACAAACTTATCGGAGCCACGTGTAAGCTATCTAAAGATTTGAATAGAGAACTCGGTCCCCTTTCTACTCAAGGACAGTCCATATGTTTCGCTTCTCTTACATTAAAATGTGAACTGAACAGCTTACAACGAAGCTTATAATAAACGCAAAACAACTGAAGAAGATGGCTAAGTAATAACACAATAAAGGCGTCAATGTTTTAATAAAACGTGTTGGATTTAGGGGATTAGGTAAGATATTTACAAATTATTATTGAAGTTCTCGTGATTGTTACTTGATAACTGTGATTATTCAATGTGTATGGTTTCGTTTTTATAGTTCATTATTTTTAGCAGAAAAACGAACAACTGTGCACGTGTTGTTACTTTTTCTTAAATCACAATAAATTCATTTGATCTTATATTTCATAAAATCAAGTAGACAAAACAATCAGTCACTTCGCTGTATGGTTTATATGATGCCAGCTTCCATCAATATATTATATATGGTGAGTAAGGTAAACATAAAGTCATGACCATGACAATAAACGAATGAAAACTTTTTGCAGTTGATTACAATTCATTTCTTGCAGTAGCCGGTATATACAAAAACTATTTAATAACTGTTAATAACTCTCTTAAAAGCGTCGCCGACTACTTTGGAGAATCAATCAGTAAAAAAACAGGAACCCCAGTTTATTTTATAAAATAATTGAATTATAATTAATTTTAAGAATGTATTTTATTAATTCAATGAATATTAAATCGTTTTGCTAATAAGTGAAGTGAATTACATGAAATTACATTATTAGGAATGTCCTCAAAAATGAATGCCTTTAAAACTCTGATAAGCGCTATTATTTATAAGAAGAGTCAATTTTTTTATTCTTATTATTGTCAAGTGTTTGGCAAGTGTCATTGTAAGTATTGAAATGGGTCTGGGCAATAAATTAAAAACTCTGTATTTATGTTGTTGTTTTTTCAATTTTCTTATAATTGTTAATATATATAAAAAAATCAATTTATATTTTATAATCACCATTACATTATATAGGCGTATGTATCACAATGTAAAAACGTTTGCAACGCCCAAAACGAGACATTGAAGACCCCCACAAAGTGTATACATTTTGAATCAGCATCGATCACTGAGTCCATCTAAGCAAGGCTGACTTTCCGTGTAACCGTATATGCCCTCCTGTAAATGTCGGTTTTCCAAAAATTTAGATGTCGATTTCAAATTTCGCTGAAGTGTTGGTAGTTGTTGGTAGACGGTATTGAAATTGAACAAAATCAATTAAGCGACACGCCCACAATGTAACAAACACTGAAACGTAAGCAATTTTTAAAGTAAATCTTTTGTATTTCTTATAGAGTACGGAAGATGTAAAAACATAAGTATTCCTCGGGAAGCTTTGACGCATCGATGATGGGTGTTCAAAATTTGGCTTCAGCTAAATATAGTTCTTTTACTTATTATTTTTTACATGTGTTAAAAAATACACATCTTATAAATACATATAAAACTTATAAAATCATGCCAAAAATTAACACGGGCAACACCAACTTATGCCCGTTTGAAGCGGGACAACCTTGGGCTATTGTACCTTAACCTTCAATCGTAACGAATCTGAACTTTTGGAATCCCATTCATCTTTATTTTAAAACTGTAATCTTCATTAATGTTTGAAAAAGAATAATACTTTGTCGACGCAGTATATTGAGCGTCCACAACATTTGCTATACAACGACATGTTCCTACCGAACAATTTTTAGCCAACGTAGTGTTTAAATGCAAGTTTCATTATTTTTATTCAATAATGTGGTTTGCGCCTCGTTTTCAGTAAATATCTTAGTGCGTCCATTATCGTTGCACACTACCACAGCATTTGTACCAATTAATGATGTTGTCGGTTTCGCATTTACATCCTTAACACCCTTTAAATGATAATAAGAATAAAGAAAAAATATGGTATCGTTTTATCAAATACACACACTTGCAACTTATCGAAGGTTCTACAGAAATCTCTTTGCCACACTAATTGATCCGATTTCAATAAATTGCGTTCGTTCATTAACTGTAAAGATCGGCTACGTATCTAAATAAAAGATGGACATATCAAAATCATACCTATATGTACAATACAATACACAAAAGGAAAATTTATAGAATAAAACTTACCGAACAGCTGCGATCGTAAGCGGTAGCATTATATAAACTAGAAGCCATTGTGGTCTCACGAAAACTTTCACGAACGCACCCATTTTTATACAAGTTGCTCTTACGTTTGCCGCATAAAATTTCTTTGAAGGCGACGCGATATCGATGAGACATCAAATTATATAAAATGGGATTAATGGTGCTGAAAATTGTACAAAAATTTAACTGAGGAAAATTTTAAAAGTTCGTTACTAAAGGTTTTTTGTTGGAAATGCTCCAATTCTTAACCAATGAAAATTTGCAAAAAGGCACTAAGTACCTAGTATAATACCATGGACAAACTAAAATATATTTTGGATAATTTCTTCTTGATAAATCCAATGAAAATTTTAGCGCAGAAGTATTTATCATCTAGTAGTAAGTCTATATTAAAATTTAATAGGACCATTACTTGGGGAAATATCAATAGGTACATGAAGAAGTTTGCTTTGTCTGTCTTTTGTTGACACTTTTAGGCTCGCAAGCATTGAGTTATCGAGCTGATTTGAAATTTTTTGCTTGCTAACCTCTGAATTTTTTTTTTACACAATGGGTCTATATATTGATCTGGGTGAATCTCCCTTTGGCGTACACCCTATCAACCTAACCTACCATCTAGATTACTTGAAGGCATAAAACCCGACGTTGTAACAACAACAAGTCCGATTCCTGCATAGGGAAAGACTACGAGTTGTCTTAATGTCGATCTTAAAAAAGGGCCATGCCTATAATGATAATAATATTTGAAATATACAATTCTAATTGACCCATAATTGATCATTTAACATATACGCCCTGTGGGCTAAGCCCCAAAATGTGTCCTTAAGCTAATGTGCCAGAAACATTTTTTCATCTTGTGCTCCTTAGTAACTATATACGCTACTGACTAATACCATCACTTACAAAAGCACTAGTCCAAATTCCGCAGATACGAAATTCCACCTGCAAGTTGAACTACGTGGGACCTTATCATGTCCATAGATGTGGAGGGTAAAACAGATTTGTTTTAAGTAATTTTTAGCTTTTTTACTTGTTCTTATTGAAAAAACGAATTCTAACTTACCAAGCTATGTAGTAAGGAAAGCCGGTTAAAGAAAATAGCCACTCGTTAACATCTACATAATATTTATAAGATTTTCCATAAATAAAAAATAACCGTTGAATGTGAAATGGCAAACCGCACACAAAGAAAGTGAGCACCACGGCAGCTGTTTATTGGAAAGTATAAAAGGGTATAAAATAATGTTATAATGCAATAATCTGTTGGCTTCTACATAGTGTATAAACTTTGTACATAATATGGAATGGCTGGAGTATTATTATTGCATTTTCCTACCTAACATTCGAATAACAGCTTTACGCGACTGTTGATGGCGTGACTCGCCATAAACCGAACCATGTTGCACCCCTAAAGAAAACAATTGTTGTTGTTGTTATAATTTTTATTACAACAATTTCTAACAATTGAAAAAAACATTAAATTCAATTCAATTCTTATCAACTCACCCAACTTTTGTACTGTTCTTGAGCGTATCTTGGCACTCATGCGCCCATAAAAATATATTATTAATGTCATGGGTATAAAGAAGAAGATTAAAAATGACACCTCAAACAATGGTACGTCGTCTGGCGTCTGCATACTGCAAAATGCCGATTCCGGTATTAAGGTGTTGTCTGAATGAATAAAATTCAGTTTGCATTGTTTTCTTAATGAAGAAATCATGCCCATACACACCTAAAGGATAACTGCTATAAATGATGTTTGTCATTAAACCGAATGGTATGGCACTGAAAAAACTCACTAGCCACAGCACTAATATGATGCGTAAAGCTCTTTTAAAGCCACTCATGGCGTATGTGTGCAAGGGATGGCAAATAGCCAAATAACGTTCCACCGAAAATGCCACAATTGTAAAGACGGAAACGTAAGTGCACCTGGTCAAGTTATTTTATATATATGCAATAAAATTATCATTGATTTTGGCTTCAATGGCGAATACTTACGCTTCCGATATATAAGCACGTATTTTACAAAATGGCAGACCAAATAAGTAGGGATACTGGTGCCAATATATAAATACTTCGGCGGGCAGGCCTTGTTAATGAAATACAAAAAAGAAACAAGAAAAATATATTAAATTCATCTTAAATACCCTCCACACCTGTATACAAACAGTGGGCGTGGCAGGTACTTGATTATGTCTACTATTTACACTAAGATGTCAAGTTCACACCTAATAATACAAATCTTCTACTCGTATAATAACCCCCGCATTATACTAAGGGCACAGTTATTATTTTTTTGACCCCATTTCTAAGTCTTTTTTATATGTCAAAGTAATGACAATATGTACACACATATGCACATATCTACACATTACCAAGTTGTTTACAAATTAATTGTTTACCTGCCAACAGTTTATTTGCATTCTTTTCATTCATTTGTTTGGTTTTTGTTTTTTCCACTTACCGAATAATAAATATAAAAGATCTGACATAGCCAGACTGAATAGGTAATAATTTGTGGCTGTGTGCATATTCGAATGACGTACGATAACCACACACACTAATATATTACCCAAAATACCCGTTATAAAGATGCCACCATATATTATTGTAATCTACAAAATATAGAAGAAAATAACGTAAGAGAGAGAGAGAGCAAGATGGGGAAAAAAGAAGAAATATTTAAATGATTTACATAAAAAATATATTATATTAAGTGAGCCTAATAACCCTGCGACTAGAAAGGACTCAAGGCAACAATAGTTCTCCTCTTGGGGAATAGGGCGGTACGCTTTTGTCTTCAATAATTGAACGTATTGTACTTTAAGAATGTTTAGTGCTATATATAGTATAAATCCCTTGACAATTTTTTTCAGTTATTTATAAACAACCGACAGAAAGTGTTATGGCGTCCAAATAATAGTGGAAATAGTGGAAAAGGGTTGGCACTAAGCCTTATTACACATTACATCAAGGATATAATACATAGTTACCCTAAATGGCAAATGGTATACCCGCATTCAATTATAATGATAGATTCAGTATCAAAATCTGAATCGATTTAGGAATGTCCGTCTGCTGTTCCCTTTTTGGAGTCAAAGATAAGATTTTTAAGATATTTTGATGAAATTTGATACAAGGATATGTCTTGGTCTATAAAGGGTCCGTATTGGAAGTGGACCGAATAGGACAATTTTTAGAACCTCTCCCCATATAGAGTCCTTATATAATGAAAGTCTTCTTATGGTAAAAAGTCAATTCAATTCAATTCTTAATAATTTTTTTACAAAATTTAGCTTCATAATTGGCTGTGCCAAATTACGTCCCGATCAGGCCAGAACCCCTTTCTATATAAATATAAATACGATACCTCGTGGTTACTGTCACAACTAAACTAATTGTAGCATAAATTAAGAAGCTAAGTGGTGTAGGGTATTAAATGGTTGGGTTTAACCCACTATAACATTACAGAAATAAACATGTTTTCTTCTCACAGCATAATGACATCTTAATCCCACAATTCTTTTGCAAATGACATAATAATCATATTCCGCCTTTTGTCTTTCTGCGACTTTTCAAAATATTCTTTGAAAAGAATAGAATTGCAACAATTGTTGGTAGAACATTTTACATTCAACATTGTGCAATGTCATCCTTAACAGTCTAATAATAAAACTTGAACGCCCAACATGCCATTATTGTGCAGCTAACACTATACAAACGTTCTCATTATATTTGTGATTAGCTTGGTGAATAAAGAAGGACTTCTTCGTTGTTATTTTGCGAGAACTCTATCAAATACTTTATTCCAATGATGAACTACTGCGTACAAATTGTATGACACTACATTGATTGAATTAAATTAATTGCTTAAAATGAAACATTGCGACATGTGAGACAGGTTAAGTGACAGTTATTGTTCAAGTGATACGTTTCCTTGTATCGCATATCATATAATTCTCACTTGCATTATGTTGTAATGTTGTACAATTAATTGTATTGTAATATCAAGAACGTATTGTAAAGGGTTAAAGCCAGTTGACTGACAAAGCATGATTGAAGTTTCTTTCATATTAATTAAACCAGGTGCAATGATAATAAATGTCTGTGCAGTAGACAATAAATTTGACGAAATGGTCCTATATTCGCCTCATATGATGACGACATGTTGTTATGTTGCTGAATATAACATAAAATCAATATGCTGCAAAGGGACATGACCATGTCATTGATGAATGGAAAAACGGAGATTGGAGTGGTTTGCTTAAGAAGTGCAACCTTTATACACCGAAGTGCTACTGTACTTTCGTCCTTTCCACTCGGTGTAGAGACCGTTTTGCAGAATTGTACAAAAGTTGTTTAAACCAGAAGTTGCACCAAAATTTACTGACCTCATGTATCTTTGTGCTATAACATTAATTATCACATTCTCAAAATAAAAAAAAAACGTAACTTTGTAAGTGTCTAAGGATAGTGAAAGACTTGATAAATAATAGTGATACATACTGATATAAGTAAACAAGTAAAAATGTGAGAGTCGGCCAAACCCGACCATTTAATACCATAAGTTCAGTTGTGTCTGAATATACGAGGCATTGCCATAAAAGTTACTTCGTGAAATATAATTATATGAGATTGGGTTCTAAAAAAGGCCTGATTGGGTCTAAATTTGATACAGCCAAATATGAAGTTGATTAACTACACTTCACCAAATTTTGTCAAAACATATTAAGAATTGCGAATTGCCACAAGTCGTGCAGTGTTAGGACGAAACTTAAATAATCTTTCCATCTAAAGTATATACAAAATGGGTGGGGCAGTTCCCCTAATAGCGAATATTTATTATGTTTTAAGTTAAAAGTCGAAGTCGTTACTTTTTTGTGTAAATTGCTAGCGTGCCTATTATCCGTGCACGACTATATTTAACGCATTGAAGGATACTCCGTTTACGTTTAAATATGTGGAGCAAATTTCATTTATTTCATTTGTCAATTTTTGTGACTGGTAGATATTTATCTATTATGAGCGTAGAACTCCATTGATTTTGTTAAATTTTTAAATTAAACAACATATCGATACGAAATTTCACCTCAATAAGTCATCTACAATCGTGAGAGTACTAATAACAGACGGACGCAGCTAAAACTCTGATGAAGAATATTAATTACATGGGTGTTACAAACCTTTTCACAAGTGAGTATACAACCAACCTCAAGTTGGTCGGTGCAAAAGGCAAAAGGTGGAACATTATACAAGTTTGTTGGGTTTTTGCAAAGTCATTATTGTTTACTGACAATATTGTAACTTTGTTACTGCCCACCTTTTGCTATTAACTTTTGCACACACTTCCTATCTTAAGAATATAAAAACTTTTTAACTTTATTGATTAATTTTAACTAAGAAATTAATCAAAAGTGTGTGGATAGATAATATGTATTCACCTTTACCAACATATACACATAATACATTCGCACATCACTTACCAATAATACCCGATGTAAAGGCAATATCTGAGGACCTAATATGAATTTCACATAATCCAAGCGGGTGCAATTGAAAAGCGGATTATTTGGATGACAATCATGAAAATTCTCATAGAGATCGCTGTTGCTGTTATTGTTGTGCATATTGATGGATTCGGTAGTAAATAGAGCAGCATTAAGAACGCCATCTGTATAATAATTGCTAGCGTTGTTACTTGTCAGCAGAACTGAATTATAAGGTTCGTTGGGAATATTATCCGCCTGTGCGGTAATGTTATGCCCACTGACATTGGATTGTGTCATCATTTTAAGAAATGTTTGAATAATTCGAATATTTCTCACAGTTACATTTTTAAGACAATTTCATTATTATTGAGGCGTAGTATAAAATATTGGCGCTTCATTAAATTAAATTCACATCTTCATGTATTGTTGTTATTATAACACCCCCTCACAAACACCCACAAAATTACAATATACTTAAATCAATTGATTGTTGCTCACATCTCTTAATACGCATTTCAATTTTTATTTTAATAAGTGGTGCAAGTGGTAACCCTCCACCACCATACACAATGATTGGACGTGGCAAGTACCTGATATCACCCTCTATGTTTAAAAAATGCACAAATTTATTTAACTTGCTGCTTACTTCCTTATTATTGCTTATTATAAATAATTTTCAATTAATCATCCCCACTGTGTGTTCAAGTTTAATCAATTAATTAACTCTTGTTATGTTTATTTTTTATTCACTCATTTATTTACGGTTTACAATAAATAAACGTTTTATTGCCATGATACTTTTTGGCTTCTCTTGATCAATTTTTTTGTTTGCTTTATGATTTTCTCACATATAAAATAATTCGTTACGATTAGATGCACATTAACGGTACAACTGAACGTGTGCTGACGAGCTGCTTAAAGCAAACGTTATAATGATAAAATGTTTCTTTTTAGTCAAATTTATGATCTGATGCTTGGCAGTTGCAAAGTCGAGATATATTCGTTTATAAATAAATATACAAGCATTGCTTGAGTGAAATGTTCAACTATCTTACTCCTTATCTCTTTATATATCATGCACTTTTAAAGGGAGTATTAGGACTACAAATTTTGTTTAAACATAAATACACGAATGGATCAAAGACTTGAGATTCAAAATAAAACGATTGGTACAATAAAAGTTCAATTTAACTGCTGTTGTAGGGCATACAACAACTGTTCATGAGCAGTAGGAGTGTAATATCATTTTACTAAATCACCCACGTATTAAAATGTTACTTAGATCATTGAATGAAATGTAAAAATATGTCTGTATGTCTTGTCATGTCATCGTTCTGCCCCTCCCTACTCTAAGTTTACAATTTATTTAATGTTTTACAAAACTTAAACGGCTGTGTATAAACTATATTGGTTATTTTGTCTTGTAATAGAATAGAAGAGCTGCTAAAAACTTATTTGATCACGTTTTTGTTAGACAAACTTGTCGTGAGTTTGCTTGAAAGTAAAAGTAACAGAATTAAGACGGTTCTCTACTAGTGCAGCCTATAGCGATATATAAGTTATATGAATAACTTTAATACTTTTGTGTTTCAAATATGACCTTTTTTAAAAAAAATTTGGTAAAAGCAAGTTGATTTCAAATCTGGTCTTACTTTGTCTCTCTATATCCTATCATACTATAGCCGTTTAAAAGTCGGGTTTTGTCGAAGAATATCACCTTTTGTAGCCGTTTAGTGGAGGAAATATTTTGAAAGTTTTTTGATTAATTTTATAATCTGTTTTATATCCCCCGCATAAGTTTGTCAAACCGTTGAAGATTACAACTACTGAAATATTTTTCTTACCAATTAGTTTAATGAACGCTGTCTGAGTTGTTTTCGAGTACTGAGAAACCGCAATTTCTTCATAAATTTTTATATATTCGATGTTTTTCATAAAGTTGACTTGGACCACATTCATTTTTATAGTTCATTTGAAGTAATTGAATATTTTAGTATTTCATTCTTTCAAAGAAAAATTATTCTTATGTGGCGGTAAAGAATAAAATTGTTTCTTCAAATATAAATAGGAACAGAAACTTTGAAAAGAATTATAATACACTTCATGATGCATAATTAAGCTGATTTTTTTATATTCTTTTCTGTCTTAGTATGAATAACATAAAAAGTAAGTTAGCAATTACTTTCCCCTTGTAAGCCTTAAATAATAGAACCATTGACATACATCACTTGGGGAAGGGATCAATTATCTGAATCTTGTATTCGATGTAAGATTCCTTTTGTGAGATCTCTTTTTTTTATTATATTTTATACTAAATGGCACAACGGAGGCATGCCATGAAGGTGTCCTAAACTTCTAAACGGCTAAATATATGTTAGAAAAATTCGCAATTTTGAATAATATTTAACAAAAGTTGTTAAGAAACCAATCAACCATAAACCAATTGATTGGCCTAATATTTGGTATCAGACATTTTTAGAATCTCTTTCTATAACCCCTTCTAATATAATTTCAGGAAGTAACTTGTATATGAGAATGAGTTACTTTTACTGATACATGGAGTGGACTAATTATAGTCTTATGTGGATGGAGTATAGTATGAAGTGGCAGAGAATGACCCAAAATGACATTTTTCACTTATTGTACCCTACACCACATGTGGTAAAAGAACATATTAAGTTTGTGCGTATGTTAGAGATTTCTAAACGGCAAATACCACAACAACATCACAAATATGCCGATCGACTTAGAATCAAAAACCATCTGTGCGTCTGTCTTTCCAGGTAAATTTGTAAGCAAGCTGCAGGCCGCATTTTTTGAGATATTTCGACGAAATTTGGTACAAGGACATGTATTGACCCAATGGGGAACTCTATTGAAATTGGACCTTTATATGACAAAAAATTGCAATTCTTAATATTTATTGCCAAAATTTGGTGAAGAATACTTAATTAACTAAATAATTGGCTGTGACAAATTTGGATCCGATCGGACCATTCTTAGAACTCCTCTGCATAAAGTTATATTTCCGAAGTAATTTATGTGACAGTGCCTTGCTTATACAACCAAACTAATTGTAACATCATTTAAGGAGCTAAGTGATGTAGGGTATTAAGTGGTCGTGTTTGACCGACTGTAACATTTTCACATTGTTTTTAAAATGTTAAGGTGAAGTTTCGTACCTTTAAGCATGCAGGTTCATACTTAAATTAAGAAAAATCGGTTGAAAGGCACGCCCATATTCAACATCATCTACCAAATTTAAACTACCATATTTAAATGCGGCACACACTTTTTTATATTAAGTCTATGTGTGAATGTGTTAAAAGTGTGCGGAAGCGCCCACAATTTAGAAAGAGCTTTTTTGTATAATCTAACAATGGACGTTGTTACGCTTTACACACATTATTAAAAGGTATAATTAGCTACCAACCATGATTTTTTTCATTTCATTTTTAGAGAATGTTTAGTAGTTGTCCAAAGCCAAATATATCATAGAAAAGTTTAGTTACCGAACACTTGATAAAAATCTCCATTCATAATAGAAACAATTTGCGTGTTTAGTTTGTGTGGAGAAAATGGCGACACTGGTTTATTCATAAACAATTACATTTGCATTTTTATGAAAAAATTATCAATTAATATGTGTGTGTGCTATCCAATCAATAAAATCAAGTTAGTTAATGCTCGCATTGTATTCTATTTGCAATGATTGCGATTGGATATGTTTACCGAATATGAATGGATTATATAACAAGCTACATATGAGCATGCTTTTAAATAAATGTGTTGTTTATTGCTGCCAGGATTAATAGTTTCACGCACCAACGCACTCACTCGCACTATTGCAAAATCAATTGAGAGCAATATTTATTTATTCATCAATTTATAAATATTTGAATTTTATGCACAATTAATAATTGTTAGGGTTGTAATCTATTTAACGGCATTTTCATGAAAAATTGAACAAACGTTTAAAGTGGAAGTGATTGGTGTTTACGATTTGGTTATGTTTGTTAAATGTTGGAGCGTTGAACACTTAATTCGTTTTAATTAAACGACTTTACTAAAAAATTCCTTATTTCATTTTCCTTTCAGCACATAATCAAGTTTTGTTTTGATAAATATTTACACATACTTTGGGGGATTTAAAGGATAAGAGATGGGCAAGGAATGAAGACAAAACAAAACAACACAAAGCAATGTTTTTACAATCGTGGCAATAGAGACAACACAATATAAATCATTAAGATGAGAAAATAATTTGAGTTAGGTCGAATCTTCTTCATCCTCGACATCTACAATATAAATCTATTTACAAGTAGGTTTCTATGCCAAGAGTAGTTTTTTGAAATTTGTGAACATATCCGTTATCCTACTCCGACCATTTTTAGTACTCCGATGGATAGAAAATTTAAACTTTATAGCTTTATATTGGAAGATTTTTATTCAATGTGGGCGTGGCATTTGACTCATTTTTCAATAATTACATAATAACCTAATTATTTAATAACCTCATTACATAATAACCTCAAACTTTGCGATCATGAGCATCGCGACAATATACGTACATACCGTACATGTTTAAATCGATTCAGATTTTGATGCTGAACAAAAATATATAAAAAATTTTAATTATATATTTTATTTACTCATGTATTCTTCAAGGGAAGCCAGCAACCATATGCATGCCAAATATTCTATTTTCAAAAACAATTGTAATCTTTCCAATACAAACCAGACGAGAATTATAGGGTCCGTCATACATCTGCAGTAAACAAACAAGCCTTTAGTATACCTATCTGGGTAATCTTTTCAGAAAGTTCCGGCTTATATGGAGGGTATAAAAATTGTTCCCAACGATAACTTTGTAAGAATTTTGATATTTGATATGAATTTTGATATTGAAATTCTCTTCATTAGTGTACGATGTAAGAAATATTTTAAAATTTTTATTTTGATATATATGATGAAAATTATAACATATCAAGAGTACTATTGTAATACAAGTATAAAGCTGAAGGCATAACTTGTTGCAACTTGCATTACGTACTTGTACTAGACAGACTGACAGCGGAGGAAATTGGTCATGAAAATCTCTCTTTTATGAACATTAGCATATATAAACATATTTGATGGTATATAGAGATGCACACGTAGAAGCAACATGTACGTGAGACTGATAGACTGATAGACTGATAGAACGAGTGACTGAGAATGCAATTTAAAGCTTTAAAATCTTTCATTGCATGACATGTAATTCAGTTCAAGTAACCAAGTAACTGACACACATACACACATACCTGTTACTATCAATAAATGTAAGAGTTTACGTTGAAGGATTGTACTTATAAGGGCAGGAAACACTAAGAATGTCATCAAAGTCAGTTTTGAACATAAGCTCGAAAGAAGGTGTGTTCACATGTTATTCTTTTATAATAAGTATCTCTACATATTTTCTCAAGTAACTAAATGAAAAGTATAGAAATGGTAAACATTTTAAATTTGACCTTGCGGCTTATTTTTTCAAAAAAAATTTCATTTTATATTCTCTATATAACCTAACATGGTTACAACTTTAAGAATATATTCAAGATTCAGATGTGAATTACAATACTCTCTGGTATTCGCATTGAACGACGCGTTTATACCCTATATAGTTAGTTTAAGTTCCGAGTCGGAATGAATCATTAGCTGCATGAGCTTTACGCCGACATCCGTCAAAAAAATATTCAGCATTTGCGATGGCTAAGTCATGTTGGTCGCATGGTTGAAAATGTTCCAGTCGGTATGGCGTTTGAGCGCATAGGACCTACGGCGTCGGAGCAAAGACCCAAATAGTTTGCAATGGGCCGGTAATATTAATAATGATATGCGATAAGTAATTTTGCATTGTGAACGTAGTAACAACTGACAGAAAGATCTTTCGCTTGTAGGCGTGGCACTTGACCTTAATGTGCGATAAGAAAATAAAATATTTTTTCAAAATCTTCAAAGTATTTCGGTTATATTGATTCAATTTCTGAATATTTGTACAAACGTATCTTTTCGTAAGTCTATAAGTCATAGGTCATCAATATGTCAAAAATAAAATATTTCTCTCATAAAGCCACTACACTACATTATGGCAGTCTCATATTAACTTTGTCATATAACAATATTTTAACTAAAAGCGAAATGAATGATGATTGCACTGACACATGTTAGAATGACTAGGTATTTGATTCTCGATTTATTTACGAATATCAACTGTGTGTGTCACACTTGCACATAAAATGAAAGCATATGATGACTTAATATTTAAAAAACATTTAATTCAATTTAATGCAGTTATCAAAAGTTTTATTCATCATCATGTAGCATAACGTGCAGCCACAACCTTTATAAAATCTCATGGTAGGTTATGTAATTTATCAACAATTTTTAAAACTTTGCACTTTAACAAGAATTTTGCATTCACGCCTATCAACTATGTATAATAATCCCACTGATGATAACTGTGCTGCAGTGGGAAGTAAGCAAAATTCATAAAATATAAAATAACGACATTTAGGTGTATTAGATTGATATTGTCCACGTATAAAATATATTAAATATAAATTCCATAGTAAACATCACTAAACAATCAATTTAATTAGAGTACAACTTTAATATCTATTTATAATACAATCAACATTTTCCATTAAATTAAATGTTTAACTTATTTTATGAATCAAAATATTTGATAAATCATTATTCACATAATGAATATTTTAATTTGATTTACTGGGGTGCTGCCAGGCGTATGAAAGATATTTGTATTGACTACCCACAAACACGCAAATGAGGTGGTTAACGATTCTCTCATTTTTTGCAGAGGATTACTTATTACGGATATGAAAACCATAAATAGAGGATGCAATCTTAATGTTAGTGAAAAAATTCAAAAGGAACCTCATACATAATTCTAATATTGTGTGTTATCCGACTACGCCCATTTTTGATGCGACGATGGTTGAAGTAATTATAAATAAGAGTAATCTTTTTCAAAATCTTATGGCAGAAATTGCAAACAACAGGCTGTTCTAGGTGTTGCAAATGGAATGAAATGGACAAACTTAGTACACTCCCCATCTTATATGGAGGGTTTAAAAATTACAAGTCCAGATGTATGTAACTCTTAAGCGACAAATGCCATACCCATCTTTGTGTGCAAACTATTGATGGCATTTTTGAGATATTTCGTTAAAATTTGGTACAAAGACATGCATTAGCCCAGAGGGAAACCCTATTGAAAATAAATCGAATCGAATCATTTTTAGAATCCCTCTTCATATAAGATCTTATCATAATGCTAAACTTTTTATGTGGCAAAAAATCGCAATTCTTAATATGCTTTGACAAAATTTGCTGAAGAATAGTTAATCAACTTCATATTTGGCCGTATCAAATTTGGACCCGCTCAGGCCACTTTTAGAACTCTTTCTCGTATAATTATATTTCACGAAGTAACTTTTATGGCAATGCCTCGTATATTCAGACACAACTGAACCAATTGTAGCATAAAGTAAGGATATAAGTCGTGTAGGGTATTAAATGGTCGGGCTTGACTATAACGTTTTACTTTTTCAATCGAAAAAGTTCCTGAGCTAAATACATGTCCTGCAGTATAAAAAAAAAAATAAGTTTCTAACTGTTCTTGATCTCTGCAACCAAATTCTTCGATTCTCCTCCTTCTCGGCATCCGCTAGTTACTTAAAAACTTAATGTAATATATATCACAACTGATAAGAAGTAAAAAAAAAAACAAACTTGGTTCACAAAATGAAATCAAAGCAGGAATGAAGAAGAACACATTTTTTTTTGTGATTTTGAGTTATTTGTCGATACAATGGCACATAATTCTCATTTAGTTTATAATAACAATTGCACTTGAGAATCAAGAAGTTTGAGTCTTAGCATTATAAAAAATAAATAATTTTTATAAATTCTTTTCAGCTTCCATTCTCTGCTTAAAAAATGTTGCAATATTTTCCACATTAGTTGTTTAAACACTTTATGTCACTGTCTCTGCTTTTGATATTATGTACTGTACGTACTATTTGTCTTCACATATCATTATCATTTGATACCAGACGCTTAGTCACAATAGATGTTGTGCGATAACATTGATATGAAAGCTGTTTGCTAACAAGATTAGATTTATAAAATTTTAAACTTAGTGGTAAACAAATAAAAGAAAATGTTAACAGGACTCCACAATGTCTGCATTTTTTTGATCAGCATCAAAATCTGAATCGATTCGTCTGGGTGTCTCTGTCTGTTGTTGGTTCTTTTTGTGAATTTTGAAATAATGAACTAAAATGTTGTGCATATATTAAATCTTACCATCGATGTGCCTATAAATGGGTGGAATCAAGTAACACACACGCGCACACTTTACAAAAAAGATTTTCTTGTACAGAATCCGAAGTTGGAAACGGAGCAACTGAAACTCTGCCACGCCTACGATTTTTACATAAGTTTGGAGGGAATTTAGTTTATTTTTTTTTATTTTTAAATATTTTTGTTTTTTTTTACACATAATTTATCTCCTGGGTGCCCATTTAATAAAAATTTTTGGTATTTTTTTTTTTAACTTTTAATATATATTTACATATTTGTTTTAATCTTTAAAAAATAGTAAATATTTTACTTTAAAGCGCGTCTATAACCAAACACCGTGCATCCTCACAGACAACTGTGCTGTCTTTAGAGGCTCTAGTATTAGTGAAAATCACAATATTTTGAATGAAAGCAAGTCCTTTTCCACAATCATATATTCATTCATTATTATTGCTACTCATACATAAATACAGCACCCATTACCTAGTATAGTATAACAGTTTCTAGTGAGTAGTATAAAACAGTATATTGAGAGAAATTACAATTTCATCCACAAATACTATCCACCATGTGCCAGCCTATGGGTAACCCATAATCATATTTGATGTTGTATATTTTTATACCCTTTACCCTCTGGGTGTTGCAACGGAATAATAAAGTTAGTGTACTCTTTATTTTACGTGAAGGATGTGTGTTAAAAATAACAATAATAAGCACAATATGAAATGATTGAACGCAAATTGAATTCTTCAATTGAAAATCACGCACAATTGGGTTGAAATTGGGAACGGGGAAAAAGGTATACTTTAGTTTACACGCATACAATACAAATAAAAAGAATTTCAAACTCTGACATATATTTACAAGTATACGTCGTTTAGTAGGAGACAACAAACTTTTCAAAATATTGCCTTCTTAAGGAATCTCTTTAATAATGACGAAGTTGAGTAAACAATAACAATGAATCTAAAAAAAAGGGACAAAAGGAAAAAGTTGTGTTCGTGGCATGAATAGACAAAACATTAAAATTTATTTTCGAATTATTTACATTTTGCGAATACTCTATTATGTAATGTATTTCTTTATAATAATAAAGCGAAACCGCTTTCAATTGAATTGAGTTCAAGAATAATGGAAAGTTTTATTTGGTGTTAAAATTTAGTTAAAATGGAATAAAAACAAAAGGTGTTTTGTACTATTGAAGAAGATTAATTAAATAAAGTCATGCATTGGCATGAATGCTCATTTAATATTTCATTTAATATATCATTAAATAACTGTATAAGTCTATGTAGTAATAAATTTTTGCTTAAATGTGTACTTAACAGGTGAGTCGAAGCTACATGTGGGCCTTTGCACTCACACCATATTGACAGTGTAGGTAGGAAAGAAGCCTCAGAAACCGAGCACATCCGTATTATTAAATCTATTATCAACTAATTTTGTCTTATTTACTGTTTGTCTGACACTTTCTTGATGAAAGTGACAAAATATTGCTTAAAAGACATGAACTTCGAAAAGAAGAGAATGCCTCCATTATAGTCGCTGCAGAAAAATAATAAGTATAAGAACTAAATTTGGTAGGAGCTAAATTTTGAACATCCTCCACAAACAGGGAGCGTAGGGTTTTTAGTAAAGTGTGGGCGCGTTGGTTATCCAAACCCAAACCTCGATTATTATTCTAACTATACAATATGTGCATCACCAATTTAATCAACCGCTCCAGATAGGATGGGGGTATTTTTGCAAGCATATCGCTTTTTAAATTAGGCAAAATCGATCAAGATCCGCGCCCACAATCGTCTAAAATATATTTATCTGCCACAAAAGTATAAAATAAATATTTGAGGCATTGAATAATAATAACTCCCATCGATGTATCTAAAATTGGCGTGGTCGAAAAACTTGTAGTGTACTACACTACAATTCAATTATTTTAATGATTTATAAGTTGGGCAAATTTAATTATTACATTATAACTAAGAGTAAGCATATTAAGTAGGTTATGCAAGCAAGCATGTTTTATTGTAACACAAAAAATATGGTAAAGTTAAGGTGGTTTAAGAATTAGTCTATAAGGCAAAAAAAATATGAATAAATAATCAATCATTTATTTGTCAATGAGTTTATCCATTCATTATTCAACATATAAATTAATACTTGGCTGGGCATAGCAGCAATGTTAACAGGGTTTGCTTTAGAGCAAATGTAAGTATTTATTTATAAGAGTAACATAGAATACTCACCCACACATAGTATTTCTTCGTAGTGGAATTTACTTTTAAGCAAATGTGGAGATTCTAAATTAATTTAATAGTCTACTTTTATTTAAAAATAATAAAATATAAACATAACATGTCAACATGGCGTTCCTGCCAAATACAAAATATTAAATAACAAGACGGAAAAGTTCTGTTAAGACCGAAGCGTAAATACCCTTCACCTTTTATAATAATTGAAAAGTGTATCAAATTACAACTTAGTATGCATTAAATTGTTGCGTATACATATATTATTATTCAGGTAATTTTTAAACGACAAATAGTGTTTTTTTAATTATAGGCGTTTGTGTATTCAATCACGCCCATTTTTGGCATAATGTTGGATAACAATACTTCGTATGTATATATATCGAATTTTAACTTGATAGGCATAGTATTGTGCGATATATAATTTTTTAAGCGTACAATTTTTTCGAGTTATGTTGATATTATCGTTTATTGTGGGCGTGTCTTATAACTGTTTTGCCCAATTTCAATACGAAATAACATAATTGAACTAAGAATATGTATGCAAAGTTTCAATTTGATATCTCAGAAATTACGACTGTGAGAGCACCAAAAACAGGCGGACACACGGACAGACATGTCTCAAACGATTTCTCTTTTCAAGCTGATTAAGAATATATATGGTTTGTGGTGTCTCCGAGGCTTCCTTTAAAGTTTTGCAAACGGATGATCAAAATGAATATACCCTCTTATTTAAGGTGGAGGGTATAAAAAAATATTAATTAACCATAACAATGTAATAATGTCCAGCGCGGCCGTGTCCAATTTTTGTATGAGTATGGAGGGTATGAGGGGTAAGATTTGATTTAAAAAAAATTTAGTTTTCTCCCTTGTTTTAAGCTCAATTTTAGATTGATAGATACTTTTTATTATAGGCGTGGTTTTTCGAATATCGTAAGTGTTTCAAAGCCTGACTCCGCAAAAACATGCTGATTAATCTATAAATTTTGTAGAGTCTCTGACGACTTCTTTCGGTAATTGCATTTTATTTCGTTAGAAATATTTTTTTAACTTTATTAAAACAAGTAAAAATGTTATAGTGGGTCAAGCTCGATTATGTAATACCCCTCAACACTTAGCTCCCTAACTTATGAGTTGTGTCAGTAACCGCGAGGTATTGTATATAAGTTACTTCGTGAATTATATGGGAAGGGGTTCTAAAAATGATCCGAAATTTGCCCCATCCAATTATTAAGCTAATTAAAGAAAGTTGTGTCAAAAAATTTTAAGAATTACGACTATATACCATATAAAGACTTCCATTATAATGAGACCTTTTGTGGGGAGGGGTTCTAGAAATGGTCCGATTCGATCCATTTTGCTGTTTCAAATTTCGTCGAAATGCGACTTGTTAATTACGCACAAATTTACGTGAAAAAGCAGTCGGACAGACGGACATGGTTAAATCGGTCAGATTTTGATTCTGAGTCGATCAGTATATTTGAAGGTGGGTGTGGTATTTATCGTTTAGGAGTTACAAACTTCTGCACAAACTTAATATACCATTTGCCACAAGTAGTGCATATGTTGTGGGATTTTATGTGCGGTATGACTACGTTTTAATTAATAGAAAGCGTTTGTAAACGCTGTAAAATCCACATTTTTCAATTAAATTTGAATTTTACAAAAACGTATCAGTTACTATGGAAGCTAGGAAGTTATGGAAGGTTATTAAAATTTATGTAAGATTCCCCTTGCCTAATTTAAGGCTCTAGGTTTATATATGAAAAGTAAAGCATATATGTAAGGTAGAGCGCACACATATTTTGTTATTAGGTAGCATTTCAAACAATTTAAAAAGAATTTTAACTTCTACGTAAAATCCATACTCTGCCTTCTTTTATGAACTTGATTTATCTGACAATAAACCGACCACGTTTAATGCTTTAACACTTATATAAACAATTTAAAGAAAGTACAGGGTATAATAGGGACAGAAATAATTATTGGTTGCTTTGATGTAAAACATGAAATTGCAATATTGAGTTAAATATATCTAGCGGGATATAAATTTGAAACCAGCACTTTAATATGCACTTGCCTTATAATTTTGCAAATTCCAGTTAGTGTGTATATAATTTGCAAACGATAACAACCGCAATAGGTTTTCAGACACTTTGTCCCATAAATTTTAAAGTTATTGTGACACTTTTCCCTTATAAGCAAAATGCTAAGCTTGGTTTAATAACTATTTCAAGGTAAAATAAGTAAGAAAACTATTTTGCTCAGGACGCGCCGGTTTTTCATTCTGATCAAAAGTATAACTAGTGTAGTAACTTTGTGGGGTCTCTGACGTCTTCTTCTGGGTGTTGCAAAGCTACTATAGCAAGCTAAGAAGTCTAAATAAATCTTATTAAAACAAGATATGTCTGAGCTTTACGCCGTTGATATAGCCCGTTACATAACATGTCATCGTTTGCAATGGCTAGGTTATGTAAGGATGAAAATGCAGCAGCACAGATAGTGTTTGATCGGTATGGTATGGTTGCCGCGCAAGTGGGAGACCAAAACTTCAGTCGTGGGACAAAGTGTTTAGTGGCCGCGGCTTACCTCTTATATTAGGCGAAAGATCTAAATATCTCTGTTATTTATCTAATCAAATTTTGACTTTTTTATCATAGGTTAAATTCTGCATTTAACTACCATTTTATATTATTTTCTGAGTAACTTTTTAGTTTCAAAGCATGACAACATTTTGCTGTGAATATATATAAAAAAATTAGTTAGTTTCAAACTCGTGACTTTTTCATTTAATCAAATTGTAGTTTGTTTACGATGTTGACCAAAACATTTTTCTATCTGTTCTCAGAGAGTGTTGGAAAGTTTATTGAATGTTGGAATTTTTATTATTCAACTCAAAAGATGCAATTTATCTCAGTGGTCAAGATGTTTTCCTAATATATTGCTTTTAAATAACAAAGTTAAAGTGTGGCAAACATTTGGACACGTTGCTCAAAAGTAATAGAATGGAATATATAATGAAACAAGTAAGAAAACTTAATTTGGCTTGGGCCGAATCTTAAAAACCGTCCACATCTACAATAGTGGGCATGGCAGATATACGATCACTTTCTCTAATTGTGTTCGTATTACTTACGAACTTGCAAGTCATATGTCTGTAGTCGTAGTATGGTTTTTTTGTAATGTGTCAACGTGTTTATAATTCGACCGCACTCATTTTTTGGCACATGGATTTATGGGATAACTACACATATGCAAACCGAATTTCAAGTTCATAGGTCACATTTTGTTGCAGATATATAGGTTTTTGTCGATTGTAAGTGTGTCTGTTTTCCAACCATATCCATTTTGATACGTCGATAGATAAGATAACTATCGATATGCACATCAAATTTCAAACTCATAGCTGAATTTTTGTGGTAAATGAATAGATTTTTGTCCATTGTGGGCGTGATTTTTGACCGATTTTGCCTATTTTAAATGGCGATCTGCGTGCATAAACTAAAAGTGTCTGCACAAATTTCAGCTAAATATATCAAAATGTGTGCCCGTGAGAATACCAACAACAGACGGCCACACGGACACACATATCTAGATTGACTTAGTTTTTGATGCTGATCAAGAATATATATACTTTGTAGGGACTCTGATGGGTGTTCTTATAGGTGTTTGTAATTTCTAAACGTCAAATGCCATACCCACCTTCGATTATACAAATTGGTTCATTGATTGATTTAATTGTTGTTGCCCACAGTGCAATAACAACGAGCAAGTCACTTTGTAAAGCCTCTTTCCACATTATTTAGAACACATAGGAGATGGAAAAACTTACAAATGAAGACTTGTACTTCTTAAAGAGTAAACTGCTGGTATCAAGATTTAGCTGAAGATGAATTTTTACTGCATGGCACTAGTGTATTATTTATATTTTGAACTTGAATTCTCTTTTTTACTTTTAAGACTTAGCTTTGTACTGAATTTGTATAACAGTTTCAGAGAAGAGACATAACTCATGCAAGTAAGTCAACTTAACTCAACTCAACACCAATTCTTACAGTTTCGAGATGAGCATGCGTGCTAATGTTTTACACATTTGGCGCCAATTCATAAAACAACAACAACAACTATAAGAAAAATAATAACAATAATCAAAAATTCCAAAGGCAACTGAAACTGCACGCGCGTTTACTAAAGTTGGATGAATATCAACAAAAATGTGCAACATCTATATGTGTTTACATACATACACACATACAACGTAGGATGTAAGTAAATTTTCGACGGCTTATGTAATAACAAAATATAAGCGGCGACATTTTATATGGAACGCTCCCTGCAATAAAAGTGTATGAAGCGCTTTGACATTGACCTTTTATAATCCGGCATTGGTTGGTTGAAAAAAGAAAAAACAATTTAAAAAGAAACAAGTAAAGACAGCTATATAGAGCATATGCCAAATGTAGGGTATTCGTCATCATTAGCGTCTTCCAAACGGTAAGGAAATAACATCTCACATTTTTTTGAATACAGGTAAAATTTTGAATGTGCAAATACCAATGTCACGCCCAAGAGTCGAGTGTTTTATTCAAAAATTAAATTATTTTTGTGTCTTATGGTGTGTTGGTAATAAAGGAAAAACCCTAAAAAATATTCCGTGTGTTTTTTAAAATTTTGGGGAGGTCCGTGAACCGATTTAACCCATTTTAATACCAAGGTATCTAGGTCTCCACGCCTTATAGTTCAGGAGTAGTACGCGAGTAACTTTCAAGTGGAGTTTAAGGATGCCAGAGGAGGTATGGTCATCTTGGACAACGTTTAATTTCTACCATTCCTTTACAGTTACAATGTTTAAGTAAAATGCTAGTTTCGTTTTTCTTTGGAAGCGCAATTTACAATACTGGAATCGACATATATACAAATATAGCCTAGTTGTAGGCCAGTCAATGTACCGATTTTACCCATTTGAAGTACTTAAATTTTTGAATATATAAACCAAATTTCAGCTCGAAATTTTAACATTTGGTACTATGAGAATGCTGAAAGCTCCTAATACCGATTTTGTCCATTTGCAATGGGAAGCCGTGTACCGAATTTCACCGCGATATCCCAATTTTTGCGAGCGTGAAAGTTTCAACAAAAATGAGTACATGGATGGACAGATGGACCAAATTGACTTTTATATTGATGCTGATCAAGAATTTATATACTTTTGGGGTGTGGCTCGCCCTTACAAGTGCTTACGAACGGCTGATTTAAAATAATATACCAATTTTAATTTAATTATGGGTATAAAAATTTATCAATATTTATTTATTGTGATAAATAAAAAATAATTAAAATATGTAAAATTATGCATGGATACCTGGACCTTGGACACGGTGGCTATACTAAGTTTTATGTATTGCTTGCAACACATATGAGGAGGAGTTAGAGACTTCACGAAGTATATATATTCTTGGTCAGCATCAAAATCGTAGTCGATAGAGACATGTCCGTCTGTGTGTCCATTGGTTTTTCCAACACTTACTATATAGTATATTAGGTGATATTTGACTGAAATTTTACACGAAGGTCTCAATATTCGAGTATGTCCACGTAAGATTGGAGGATCAATTCTTCCAGCTTTTACGCCCAAAAATCCATCTGCATTATTCGGTTACCTTTGTATAAAACTCTGTTGACGGAGCTACGTATCTTAAGGAGTAGAAGGATAAAGCTGTAAACGGTACTATAAAGGGTAAGTTTTTGTTGCAATTATAGCAAAAATAATCTTTACGATGCCCAGGAAGTGCAAACAATATATTGACGGTATTAAAAGCACGTATATACGTACTGCATAATTATTAGTTGAAGTTTAAGTGTGTACACCCATCCCTCGTTTTACACGGTACTTGTTTTGCACGTTTTCGATCTTACACGGTTTTTAAAATCAAAATTTAAAAAAAATTATGTAGAAAATAACTAATTTTGACTGCACGCTAATTTATTTCTACTTCATTATAAATCTGGGAACACTTCAGACGTATATTGTCATAAACTTGTACATATGTTGTACTTTGATAAAAAAAAAAAAAATGGGAGTTATTTAAATGAAGTACAATATTTTTTTTCTATGAAATTTATTTCAAATTTTTTTTTTTGTTTTACAAATAAATTTGACTACTTTTATGTTTGCTATGATTTAAATGATATTTTTATATATAATTAAGTGTATTAGTTACATATTGTGTTCCATAAATGTCTAAAAAAAGGACATTTATAGCCGTTTTCGTTTTACCCGGGTTTTCCATATAAAAGTTATTTTTTCGAAATACACGGTTTTGTCAGGAACGTATCTCCCGTGTAAAACGAGGGATGGATGTAGTTGATAATTTTGTACATTCGATTGACCCCACTCCAGTTCACGGTTTGTGCATCATGCAGTCCCCCACTCGGTCTGTTAAGTGACGGGTGAAGCGGTGTAACCATGGAATCTAATGAAAAAAATTGATTGGTTGCTTTTTCAGAAGCAATTTTTCATGCTGGCAACAACAAAATGGTTACATTTTTAGCCGCAAAATCTATCGCATTGAATCATTTAATCACAAATTTTGCATAATTAATAACATCAATGGCCAGCGATTACTTATTTACAATATGTAATAATAAAATAATAATGACACAAATGATAATAATATAAAATAAATACGTGCAAGACTGTGTGTGATCATTATTGATTGTGACTTGAACCGCGTCATTTTTGTTTTTGTTGTTTATATTGTGAAAAGCAAAAATCGTTAAATAAACGTTACGACCAATTTGTACGTGTGTACATGTGGAGACATTTTCACTTTTTTTGTTTATTGTTTTTTGTTATTATTCACAAAAAAAAAGTACGTTCATAAATTAAAAAATCAAATACCATGAGGTTGCTGGCTGACGGCCTGGCAAACAATGCCCACAATGCGTGTACACAATTTTAGGGGACAAACACAAAAACTAAATTAAAAGCCACAAGCACACCCAAAACCAGTAATTAATAATGAAGATTCATTCATTCATTCAGTCAGTCACTCATTCACCGCCAAACTTTCTTTCCCAGTTGTGCGTGTAATTAGGAAACAAACAAATTAAAACAACAAAAAACGAAAAAGCTGGTTTAGAATATTAACCAAAAACGATTAATTGCTAAAAAGACTGCTAAAAAATTGATAAAGCAAAGATAAAGCGAACAAGGCTTAAACTATAGAAATCATATCACTGATAAATGTTGCACAAAGTACAAAAACATGCCACTCATGTGTGCTTGTTGTACTACTGCAATGGGTGGGGAGCAACAAATGCTGACGGCCAATGCATTTGCATATTTTGCGGTAAGTGCAATTTAACTTAACTAAAATTCCTTCAAGTGGTGATAATCCACCTAATCATGCACCGCCATTTACTACGTAATGTATGTGTGCGCCATAAATTCAAAGAAACTTGAAAGAGAAATATTGAAAAATTGCTAACGCATACAATTAATCATCGCATTGTAGTACAACGCTTTGGCAAATCACTCACTCGTCAGGGTAAATAACAACGTGGCTGGTGTATTTATCAACACATTAGAGTGTGCCTTGTGATAAGCTCTAGCGAACGAAATTCATTTAGGTTTCTTCTAAATCTGATAATATTCCATTTTTTACCTTCTACCTCCGCACTACACACATCGATCCATTCATCTACCGTAACCTTAACTAAGTTTTTGAGTATTTTTCAATCAATAAAAATGGAAAAAATGGAGAGTTTCAAAAGAAAAATATTCAACGTATTGTCCATTGCTAGCACATTTTTACCGTATCTCTGGCAATACATGAAAACCACGACTTTAAAAGGAGCTGTCTTTGGATCCAAGTCATTCATTCAACCAATTTTGCAGTTCTTCTAGGCCCAGTGTAGCACAGGCAAACCAAAGACCGTTGACCGGAACAAGCATTAATCGGTAGGAACTAGATCCAGTGAATGCAGGTGGTAGCAGAACTTTTGCAGCATTTTTTTTTATGGTGTCCTGGACGATGGAAATGTGATGGCACGGAACGTTGTTGTGTATGCGTCTGGCTGTTCTTATCTTCTCATCACCAACGATGCAGGACACTCCTTCATTTATGCTAAAGTTTGAACGGAAAGCGAAACTTGCCGCAAATGCTTGGCACAAAACTAAAAGTCCATTTTTTTAAAAAAAATATTTTTGGTTAGCGATATCTCTTGGGATAACCTATAAGTAAAATAGAAATGTATACCTTGTGGAACCCGCAATCTTAGTTGAGCATCCAACGAATTCAGATAACAGAACGCCCACAATTTACAAAAATTGATGTGATGTAAAATATGGCCCTTAGGTTAAAATTTAACGCTGCAGTGTTAGTTATATAATTTGTTTACACATATTGATGTTATTTTTCTTGAAACGGATATGGTGCTCTGTAGATGTAGCAGGAGCAGTGGCGTTAGAGTGACAAGAGTTCTGAAATACACTGCGCAATAACTTTTGCTTTCTAGAATGATTTTTTTTCTTTGCAGGTGGCTATTAATTTATCATTACAACTGCAAGCATCACTCTAACCTGAACCTGAACATGGTATGCATAGCAATGGCAAATGAAAGTGATAATATTTTGATTATAATGCTGTTTGCATCTCTTGCACAACAGCTCGCTGTACTTACTAGACGAATTTACATTCGTCACTTATACAAGTGTTAAAGCGTATGTTTGGTATGCTGCTATAACCCCAAATGACCTTACAAACAAACAACAAAAAAGTTTCACAAATTATTGTAGAAAAATATGGACAATGGACAAGTATTACAAAAACACAAGATGAAGATTGAAGATTTTTCAGTTTACATAATTAATCAAGTGATCTGTGCAGTATAGTCATACAACTGTTAATTACATTCAAATACAACAATATGAAAAGATGATCAAGAATTGCGTTAGAAAACATTAAGACTGTGAATGTTTTTACATAAAAGCTTATTTCAAGATGAGGCGTTATATGTGGGGCAGGTGCTAAACAGGACCGAATTTGAAATACTGAGCTTGCCTTGGAGTCAAAACACACTCGTTTTCCACATGAATCGAAATAAATTTAAAAAACAAGTGAAAATTTTATAGGAGGTCAAAGTCGATCATCTAATACCCTACACTACTTGTACACTTGTACTACAAGTACATTGAAGAAGAAAACCAAGTATTTTATTGTTTTAATTCATTTATGTTTAATTATATTCTTTATTGTATATGTTGAATTTTATGATCTAACATTTTAATAGTTGTTTTTTGTGTATTATACCGGTAACAGTGCGATGGGCACGAGATCACGTTAAAAACATTTTATTTGAAAATTCTTTTTTTAATCAAGTAGATGATTTTATTTCGTCACTGATTTAATATATGAAAAATATTAAGAATAAAGACCTCCACTATATATATATAGGGAGAGGTTGAAAAAGTGGAACAATCCAGACCATTTTCAATTTGGACCAATACATATCTTTGTACTAAATTTCATAGGAACTTGTAGTACTTGCTAACAATTGTGAATGGACTGAAAGACAGGATTAAGTCAGTACAATAAAACTCAGCTTTATTTAACACTTATAAATTTAAATTTTAAGTCGCGGGGAATAAAAGAGATGTTCCACTAAAAATGGTTTTTCTTAAATTCCAGTTTTACGAAAAAGAACCACCATAAACAACAACAGCACAAATGAACATCAATAACAGAATAGGACCAGTAATGTAAGTCACGTATCGTACGTGAACCAAACAGAATTCTACTTTAAACTTGTTATCAACAATGTATAGCTCTCTCTTGTTTTTTGACATTTGAAATGAAGAAAGACTCATAAAAATAATACTAACACTTCATTTGAAAGTGGATAATATTCCTTGAGACAGCTGAAATGGAAACTGTTTGTTGACATGAAACGATTTAATCGATTTTTTATTAATCTTTCCATAGATGCAACGATGGCTGATTAAGTGAATAAATAAGTATGAACATTTTTGCTTCTTGATTTGTGTTGGTTCGAAATTCAATGCAATTCGTTTAAATTGTTTCTTCCAACACGCAGTTATTAAAATTCCAAGCTTATGTATGGTATTATAATAAAAAAATACCGTCACTCATAGATTATAAATATCGTAAACTTACTGGCATGATACCCATTTACTCTCTATTTAAGGAGACCCTACAAAGTATATATATTCTTGATTAGCAAGAAATATGTAGGCAAGTCCGTCCGTCCAGGTCTGCTTTTTCTCTTCGCACTTTTACAGTCGTAAGTTTTGAAAGATTGCGTTTAAATTTTATACACAGAATTCTAGTTTTTGCACGCAGATTGGACACAATCGGTCAGAAAAATCCACAACAATTAAGCTATGTTCTTTTTACTTGTTTATTATTAAACATTTATCACTTTGCATCATTACACGCACATTGATTAATTCTACTAAACTTCTTCTTCTCATCATGAGGAATAAAATGTCACGTAATTCGCGCTATTAGTTGTTTCATTTTCGACACTACACTCTTGAGTATATGATTGTACTTAAATACACTTTAATTTATGCTACATATGATTTAGGTCAAATCTGAAGAAGCTTCCACATCTATATACAAACTGGGGACGTATATGATTAAAAGACCTGTGACTTTATGTGGGCTTGGAGCTCTTTAGTCTGTCAAAGGCAATTTCCTATACTCTGTGTGCTTAACCAGTCTACTACTACGATAAATCATAAAATTTCAACTTTTCAGGTGGGTGCGGTCAATCATTCTTAATTTTAAACGATCTTCTGGAGAATATTTACGCCAATTTTTCAAATTTCTCATTTCAAGCTCCTTTATATAGACTTCGGACACTTTCTTTACGTTTAGAATGAAATTATTTGTTTTTATGACCAGAAGAATGCCTAGACCGCCAACCAGTTAGGGTCAAGAATGAATTGAAGATGCGTTATAGAGTCAGGGAATCTCCTTCAGGGTATTGCAAACGTTTTGACAAAGTAAACATACCCTCATCTGACGGGTGGTGGGTATAGAAGTCATCAAATTATTTATGACATAAAATATGTACTATATATGTACTCAAGCCATTTAATATCACATGACAAAAACTATTAAACAAGCAAACAGCAAAAACAATAACTTATGTTTAGTCCATTAATTACATTTATTTTAATGCAACATTTACTCGACAGAAGTATTGTGTCAAACACGTTTAACAATTAATGATCTAGATGTTGCAATAATAAAAACAAACAAATTTAGGAAACAGAAAAATCAAAAATCCGCCACTAATGACCTTTCAATGCTCTATAATCTATACGAATTTTTCAAATCTAAATTTTTATCACGTCTGTTTGTCAAATAAAAATATCTTTAACAGCTTCACTGCCATTGTATAAAAAAATAAAGTAACTGTGACCGAAACAATAATGTTGTTGTAGTTTACTATAGCTAGTGCGATCCAATGTATGAGTCATGGGGCCGTTAAAAAGCGTGACACAACATATGTGTCACATGGCGGTGAAGCTATTAGAAAAAGGCACTTAAAAAATAGTTCTTAAATTAACTCTTTTGTAATTTATAAAAATTAAAAAAATATTTAATCCTTTTTTTAAACAACTGAATGACCTATGGGGTATAAATGATTGGTTGTTAAATGTTGTACCTCAACAGGCATAAGATAAGATCATAAAACCATACTTTCATTCAAATTGACCCAAATTAAAAACAAACATTCGAACGCAAAAAAAAAATGCGACTTTTGTTTTGTGTGGGTACGTGTGTTAATGAGGAATCTCTATAAGACACGCACAGATTTTTTTCTTAAATGAAATTAAATAATAGATGAGTAGAATCAAAGCAAGATGAGATAAATGAAATGAAAGAAATTTTCACTTTTCAGTTATATATATCCACCACCAAGAGGATGCGATGTTACAATTTGTCAAAACGTTTGTAACACCGTGAAGGAAGCACCAGAAATATTATACGTGGCAATCTGATCTGATGTAGTTATAACTGTCCGTACGTCCATATTCATATTTGCTGTAAACATTATTTCGGTCTTAGTATTAGCAAAAATTTAATTATAGACTGCGGTAAATTCGGATGTTACTAAAATTTATTTCAATTGAGACCCAATATCAATTCAAGATTAATAAATATTTTAAAAAAAGGTTATATAGTTACCTAAAGTTAGTTTCGCGTATCTGAAGCGTTGAAGTATTCAGCCGTCAGATATGTGCTTGTTTTTAAGACAGACTCGAAGAACGGTATTTAAGTCTCTTATACAATTTGTAGATATCATTACCTGTGACATGCCCTGAAATGGCAGGTATCCACTATTTGGCTTAAGCCAAATACGAATTGCTTGCTTTTTAATCGCTTTTGTTTAACGCAAACTGAGCGTGAACACAACCTCACTGACTCGGCATATAACGACATGTTAAGACAGTTATAAATTAAAATGTGAAAGACAGATACATACAGACAGACAGACAGTTGTACATATTTTTGCACAAGAATCATATAGTAGGCACCAGTGGTAGGCAGCATTAGCCACAAACCATAAGCACCCATAACCTCTCACGTTGCAATCACCTTAACTTCCCTGTGGCAAGTTGTGTTGAATTGTATTGTTGTGATATTTAGTGGACCCAATAGCTTCAAGCATTAAAAAAGAGTTAACAAACAATTAGTAACGTTTTAGCTTATTTTGAATAAATATGCATACAAACACAACTACGCACACTTAATCACTTCTACACTTATACATAAAATAGTTTATACTGCTATAGTTTTATCATCAGGAGATTTATTTATGTAGCCGCACAAATTATTATGCAGAATAATTTCATTACAGCTTGACATTAAACGTTTACCATAAAACAACAACAACAACAACAACAACAACAATATAAATGTTAGTTCAGCTCAGGTTCAAATTTGTATTTAACTAAACAACAGCAATCACCATTGCCACCGTTACCACCACCACCACTATAAATTTGTAAACAGACACACAGACAGATGAATAGACCAACAACCAAAGTAATGCCACATAGCGTAAATTGCGAGTTGTAAGTTCATGTTTTTAGTGTTGAGCACGCAAACCAAAAATGTATGAAAAAAAGAAAGTTTATTTGATACATTATTCATTGTACTGGTACATAGTATACATGCAGCACATAATGTGTAACTCTGCTTCATGATAATGATGCTTGCTCGCTCAGGTGGTTCTGAATGTAATTCACCTGTGCGCGCGCGTGTGTGTGTGTGAATAAAGATTCAAAAGAAACTCGTATAAAGTATTCTATACATCTTTGAAGTGTAATCGATATTTATCGGTTATAATTTTGATCATTATGTGTACACACACATACTTTGTATTAGGCTTTGCAACAGTTGCATAAATGTTGATCCGTTTTTTCCTATATCTGTCACTACATGCATTGTTTGTAACACTTTCAATGATTTCCTTGATTTGTTATTGAATGAGGTAACAACAACAAAACTGTACAAATACTGACAAAAAATTGTGCTGCACTGACATTGATCAGGAAGTTATTTTATTATATTATGCCGAGATTTTGTTGGCATACAAATTATATACAAATTATTACTGCCATAATTGTGGTATATACCAGTATAACAACAACTACAATAACAATAACAATAAAATAAAATCACCAATTTTTACACTTCATACAAAATAAGTAATATTTGATTTAGACCAAATCTGAGGTACGCTCCACAACTATGCGTTACCGGTGCGTGTGACATAAATTCAGACGCTTCTTCTTTTAACTACTATTACAGCATACAAGTACGTTTTTGTATCCAAGTAAGTTTTTTATAAATTGTGGGAGTGTTTATTATTGAGCCGCGCTCACTGTATTTTAACTTTGAAACTTTAACCTTGTGTCTACGAGAAAATTTCTTCAATTATAGGCGTAACTGCCAAATAATTTGCATGCATGTCGTTCAGCTTAATATTTAGGGTCCTTAAAATAATTAAAAATGTTATAGTCGGTCAAGCCCGACCATTTAATACTCCCCACCCCACACCACATAGCTCCTTAAGTTATGCAACAATTAATTTGGTTGTATCTTTATATTCAGTCATATAAGTTACTTCGTGAAATGGTTTTTGAATAGGTGCGATGAGATCCATTTCCAATAGGGTTCCTCTTTAGGACAATACATGTCCTTGTACCAAATTTCTTCAAAATATCCCAAAAAAATGCGTTCATGCGACCTGAATACATGAACAGACAGACGGACATGGTTAAATCGATTCAGATTTACTGTTTAAAAGCTGCATATAATTAATATACCCTTTGATGCAGAGTATAATCAGACTAAGAGATGTGCGGACTTACAGACGTACTAGTCAAATTTTATTGCTGATCAATTCGTTACGGGGTCCCAGAGTTCTCCTCTAGGTAGTTCCCAGCGGCATAATAAATATAATATATCTCCTGTGCAGGGTATATAAAAAAAAAAATGTAACACAACAGAGATAGAAACGCGTGCGTGCTCACAGTTTATGATCGGTTTATAATCATTTATCTCCCTCTCTTTCTCGTACACGTTTTCTCCAAAGTACTCATTTCATTGAAACCAGAAATTTAGAAATATCACTTCCAATATGTACTCGGAAGCAATATCACTTAAAGTCTACGAAACTCTCATTCCTGCTCTACCGACAATAAAAATTATAACATTCGGACCCGAAAGATGACGCCAAGAGAGGGTTGTGAGATGCACTAAAGATCGATATCGTTTGGTAAGTATATACTACAAGAAGTGATATATATACAACATATAATTTATATGTACGAGTAGGAGTAATGCTGATCATTAATGACTATCAATGAATCTCTTTTTCAGAATGCACACTTGGTTGTTCTCCAATAAAGAAGAAGAAGAAAGTTCAGTTTGTTGCTGCAATATATAGGCTGTGTTTTATAATGACCGTTATAGATGATGGCGCTTGAAAGAAGAGAGCGGTAGAGGGAAAATTGCAGCATAAGAAAACTCGAAACAACCAGAAAAGTAAAAGAAAAGTTTACATTGTGTGTGTGTGTGTGTTTGTGCACTCGTGCGAGTGTGCATATACATACATATATGTGTTAAGTGAGGTATACAGTCAGCATTGGTTGGTCATGGCCATGGTCTCGATCTCTGTGGGTAAAAGTGCTTTGGCTGGTACATAAACTCACCAAATAAATGTTAAATTAAATGTTTGCTGACCGTTGGCAACTAAAGACGTTTAACCAACTATAAGCGGGCGCGTGCGTGCTGACACAAATATTTATTTGAAAAACAACAATACAACAATACAACAATACAACAATACAACAATAACAATAATTTTAATATAGGAAAAGTATTTCAATTAAGTGGAATTTTAATTGCTGCCCGCGCGTTGTTATGACCACTTTTTAGTTTTTGTGTAGAGTGATAACAAAAGAAAGTGAAAACACAAACAACAACAACAAAAGTAAAAAAAAAGTGAAAAAAGTCTTTAAAATGTCGTTAAGTTATTTTAAATATTTCACACGCCTTTACTGGGCACTACTACTAACAGCATCAATATTTAGTTGTGTGTGTTGTTTACCTAATAATGGTTTTAATCATAATGCTACGGAACGAAGTAAAGTGCATAATGAAACATTAGAATCTGAATTAAAACTTCAGGGCGATAATAACACATTGGATGCCAATAACGGTTTAAGAGCGGGGCGTGGTATACACTTAACGCGTACGCCCATGTTTGCAGTGAAGCGACGTGTACAAATACCGATCAGGCCAAGGGCTGATTATTTTACGGCTGTGGCATCTGGTGCCCAAATCAGGCGTCGTCGTCCTTTAAGAATGATGTCAAAAGCACCTGGACCGCTGTTACGCTTTGGTTACGAGGGTCCCGCTCCCAAAATAACTAAATATACAACAAATACTAAAACTCTGAATGCACCACCTCATCATTATGGCAATGGTAAAAGCAGCCGGCCCTTACCTGCAATGGGGAGCGCAAGCATAGGCGGGGGAAATGGTGTTGCGGGTGCTTTCCAAACACATCCCAATTCGTTGACATCGCCACAGTATATACAAAATTTTAAAAACTCACCAACATACAATGCCAAAATGGCGTCACTACACCACCACGACGACGGTGTTTACGGTCACAAATATAATCAACCTCAACAAGCAGCATTGGTGGCGGGTCAGGCGTCATCAATATTATCCATGCCAAAGCAACAGCAACAACAGCATCAACAGCAAGTTCAGCAAGATATTGTTAAACAGTATCCCATACCCGATCAGGAGAAGCTACATAAATATAATGAACAACATAAAAAATATTTAAAACAACAACAATACTTAACACAGAGAGATCCAATGAAATATTATTATCAACAACAACAACAACAACAACAACAACAGCAATTGCAACACTCTTATTTAGGACAGCAACAAGCAGCTGGTATCAGTTCTACCACACAAAGCCCACACATGTATGCAGTTTATGAAGAAAGCGACGTAATGGAATTACCAAATAACAATAATAATAATAACAATAATTATTTGGGAGCAACAAAAGCAAATGATGAGTGGAAAAAGGAGGCGAATAATTATTTACGTTTTATGAGCAGTAACGAGTATTTTCTACCAAAAATGGAACCCAATTATCGGCATATAGATGAGGAAACGGAAAAACGTCAAAACTACTTACAACAACAGCAGCAGCAGCAATATATTAAACCGGCTTTTGCTTATGAGTTAAAAGCCACACAAAAACCAGTTTACTATAGCACAGAAATAGAAATAGAACAACAACAACAACAACAACAACAGCAACCTAAGAAGAAAATTCATACAACAATTATAAATAAACCGATAAAAGTTTCGAAACTATACTATCCAGATAATACTAATATTAGCAGCAGCAGCTCTGGTTCAACAGTTGTCAGAACCAGTTATTCAACGGGTCACAAATCCAAACACATTATAAATGTTGAAGAGCTGTCCGTGAACAGGGCTAAACAGACACCCGCACCAATACGTTACAGTAGCCGTACACCAGAACCTCTACGTTTTGAATTTACCGAACAAGATGCTGTTGTGGCTGGTACAAGTGATGAGCTGGGTGATGGCATTGCCGGTGGTGGAAGTGTCATTTACACTAACAGCCCCAAGCAGCATTTGAAATATAAGTTGTTAGGTAAAGGAATTAGCACCAAATTAACGGCAGCTGTAGAAAATTCGACACCAGCTCTAACATACAAAAAATATTCCACTACAACGAACATTTACGAACATGATAAATTAGTTGGCAGTGAAGATGATCCCGAAGATCAAGATGATATTCAGGGATTACAACAACAACAACAACAACAACAACAAGTGGTAAATTTGACTCAAAACAGTATTTATTAAAATTTTTCGTAACCAATTTTTATTGTTTTGTTTTTGCGGTGTCATTAGAACGCTTATAATCGGCAGCCACCGTTTAGTAATCAACATACATTAACAGATTATGGAATACGTTCACAAAATGAACAAAATGATACAGAAGCATATTGCGAAAATATATGTGCAACCGTACAAGACGACAACGATGAAATTGTATGTGGTACAGATGGTTACATGTACACCAGCGAGGCACAATTGGAATGTTATGCTTCATGTTTACACATAGGTATCAGATAGTTACAAAGCATAATATGCTAAGAGCTGTTACCAATTTTTGTTTCTTGTTTTTTTTTTTTTAATCATACAGAAATAACGATACAGAGCAAAGGCACTTGTACAGCAGCTAGATAGATGAGAGCAACAAAAGCAATAAAATCATATTAAACGAATATTGTGTACTATTTAATATGTTATACAATAGCTCTCCTAGACAATGAATGGTATTTATTAAAACTTGTAAGATATAAACTAAATAAATTTCATATAGTAGAGAAACTATGGTTTTTCTTTAACTGCAATATTTTTGTTATGCGAAAATTTTTTGTCTCCACATAAAGCTCTTGTCAGTCATGAAATGTGGCAACTTTATGTTGTCAGTTTACTATGATTATTGTTGAGAGAATAAAGAAGAAATTGTACATTATTTGTATGCCGCAAAAAATAAACACAATTTTTGTAAATTAAGAAATGTCACCGATAATTCCATTACAAGACCCCTTAGAAGAATATAATATTAAACGTTTCTATAACTGTATTTTATCACAAACAATCAATGATACGGGTACGTACATATTTGCCGGCAATCGCTTTGGTGATATATTTGTGCAAAGGTAAGGAAAGTTTTCGTATTGAAAGGGATACTGGACTTAAAATTATTTCGTATATTTCAACTTAGCATCGATGATTTACAAAATACCATTGAACCGCATGAACCTCTTAAAATATATCATCAGGGAGATAATGTGGAAATCAATTGTTTAGCATATCATGGCGAATTTTTAATTGTTGGTACAGTGGGTGTTATTTACGGTATGAAATGGTCGGAAGAGAAAGCCGAACTTGCTATGGCTAAGTCGTGGGAGGTGACTATACCACTGCAGGCAGATGCAATTGAAGTGCCTGATGTAAACTGCTTGTGGTTAAGACCCACAACCGACCTAATATATGCCGGTTGCGGAGATAATGTGGTATATGAAATCAGCTTAGAAGATGGTCGCATTGTGCGTGATTATCGTGGTCACGATGATTATATACATTCAGTATGTGGTGCAGATCAATCAAGATTATATTCCGCTTCCGAAGATGGTTGCGTACGCTTTTGGAGTCTAAATGACAAAGCATCTGTTCATACATTGCAACCTTATAAAAAAGAAACTTTAGTACGACCCGAATTGGGTAAATGGTTGGGTTCTGTAGCCACCAACGGCGATTGGTTGATTTGTGGAGGTGGCCCTAAGCTATCCCTTTGGCACTTAAGCTCTTTACAATGCACCAGTGATTTTCCCTTCCCCGGTAAAATTCATGTTTGCGACTTTATTGACGATACTATCTTTGTAGCTGGTGAATATTCGAACACTCAGTTCTTTTCTATGAGTGGAAATTTGAAGGCCGACATCAAAACTGAAAATACAGCCGTATATTCGGCTATTTGGCAATTGCAACCGCAGCGCTTCATGTCAATTGCTGGTTACAGCAACGTACTGTCGATATTAAATGATTTTCATTTTCTAGATAGTAAAATAGAATTGTATGTAAACAAAAGAGAAAATAAGTGCAACACATAACACACACAATTAAACGAAGAATGAATACTGTAGTGGGTCAAAGCCGACCATTCAATAACTTACATCTCTTAGTTCCACATATACTACAATTAGTCATCATAAAAGTTGGAACTCGGTATATCTATGTATTATTACCCCATCAATCGATTTACCAAAAAGAATAGTAGTCGCATAACAGATGTGACCACACAATTAAAAGATTTTAAAAACCTTACGGTTGCATAGCGTTTACTGCAATTGTGTCCCCATTCAATTTCAATTATCTAAAATATATCGAGTGCTTGCTATCACGCAGAGATGATGTTGAATTTGGTAAAATCGATAGAATTGTCCGCCTTAACTCTTACATACTCGTATATTAAAAATAATCAAGTCAATAATTTATATTAGACAGATAACAGTGTTTAAAACTAACGATTTTTATATAACGTAACTCATGTAAGGCTTGCCTTAAGCTACTCTACCATTCGTTGCGCTTTGCTAATTCAAGTTTGTTGTGTTCAATTGTAATTAAAAATATTGTAGGAAATAAGAAGAAAAATTTTTGATTCGTTTTTCTTTTACCTTTTTAGTGAATATTAAAATAATTTTTAGAAGGATATCGGCGCGCTTTCTTAGATACTGTTTTCTAGCAAGAAAATTGTTATTTTGTATATTTAGTAACTGAATGTAACTAATATTAAACAGTTTTTTTCACGTTCTTATATGTTTAATTAAAAAAAATAAAATAATGGAAAATGTAAAAATCTTAAATAGAAACTGAAACGTAAAAACTCAAAGCATTACATTTAAAATTTTTATTTTACAGGCTCTAGTTTCTTTAGGGCTAGAAATTAACGAAGAATTGTTTCCCTTGCAACAAGATCTAGTATATCTGGTGGGTAGAGGAAGTGGTGACGGTGCTAATAATTGTGAGAACTTTATAGGGTTGAAAGATAAGGTATTTATTTATAGTTTTCTTCTTAATAATAGTATTAACAGTTATATGACGCCTTTATATTCCACTTTTTTCATATCTTCTTTTTACATATATGTGTGGGTATATACCACTTTGTCAAAACATTTGCAACGCCCTGAATCCACATCGAACGCAGTCGATCTAGGTATGCTTGTCCGTTCGTAAGTCTTGTTCGCGTGTTCCGTAGTAATCGCTCTCTTGATCGCAAAAATAGAGGCATAGCGGAAGTTATCAAATGCAGGTTAATATTAAAATTGGACAAAAAGGGCCAAGTGACCCATAATGCAACAAAAACTAGAGGAGCAATTGTTTAAGTAATTGTTTGTAATTACATATTGACATAAACACTCCAGTGTGCGTGTGTGACTTTTGGACTAGACAGACGTATGACAGGATTGCACGCACTCGTCTCATATAATCTAACGGGACAAAGTAGATTAAGCAATCGCTCGAGTAACAGTTTAATATAGTATAACGGGATACCAATAAAGATATCTCAAAAAAAAAAAATACCCTCGGCATTAGCAAAATATATTTTTTTACTTGTTTTTATAATGTTTTTAGCAATTGGATTTGAAACATTGCCTGTTGGAAGTGACAAGAAATAAAGAAGTTTATGTCATTGATTTAAATAGTGATGCAGGTGTTTACTTGAATAATCAACGTTTGCAAACTTTAACGAAAGTTGGATTTCGGTTCAATGATATAATAAAGTTGGGCGATAATATTGGTAAATTATCCCAAAACAAAGCGGATGAAGTACGTATTATTCACCTATTACAAAACGAAAATATTAAACTAATTATGTGTACATTCCAGTCTAACGAAAGCAGTGGATTTCTAGATGTTTACAAAAACTGCACAATTGATACTTCTAGTCCAAAATGCAAACAAGTACAAAATGAGGATTATCTCAAATCGAGATTATCCAAAGGCACGAACAACAGCGATAAGACAGCAGAAATAAGCAATGAGGAAAATGGCATTGATTCCATTTTCGTTATACCTGACACCCAATTTTATAAAGCAAACAACTCCAATAGCAGTTTTGAAAAATTACTAAATGAAAGCGCATCTGGCACTAACGCTCCGAACAGAAAATCTCCAACATTTTTTGATTATACAGAGGATGAGTTTTGTGTGCCCGACACTCAAGAAATCATAGCTCCATGCACCACCGCCATTAACAATACCAGTGTTGATGAAAGTTTGGCAGATTTTGGTGAAGATGAGACAGTCCAACTTAAAGGAGCTTCTAGCCAAAGTGAAACTAATGAACAAAGCTGTCACGACGCCAATGCTTCCACGCATGCCGTTACTATTTTTGAAAGTCAATTTAGGATATGTACGCAAGATTACAATGAGGTCACCCAAGATGAAGCTAATGAATCTCAAATTTTAACACTAGCCACTTACAACAAAACGGCTGATGTGACAGCAACAATAGAAGAACAGGAAATCACGAATGAAATGTCAGCTTTGAACTGGTCTGTACAAAGTGATGCTGAAAAGAAAAATCCTCTCAGAAGTGGCGCCGTCACGCCAGATCTACCCGATTTGGATAGAATCACATCAGAGGAAAATTTAGTAAATGATGGCAACTATGCAGTCAATACCGACCTTTTGGGCAGGGAAGGGGATACGGAGGATCTACTAGAAACACAAATATTCTCAGCTCCTAATAAAATCAAGAAAATCGAACCTCCAGGTATATTGATTAAAACTGTAGAGGGCCAAGAGAATCACATTAAAGAAATGAGCAACAGAGAGAATATTCAATCAGAACTGGAAACAATGCAATTCCAAAGAGTTAACTCCAACCATAATGAAAAAGGTAACTCAGATGCAGCAGAGGAACCAGCTTTTCTTTATTTATTGACGGTTCAAGTTAATTTGTTCAAGTTATAAAACTACACGGGTCATAAAAATCGATTCCCATAGGGTTACGTAGAAAAGGATCTCTGTTGATAGTTGTTGATGGACTGCAATACTTTAATAATCTATTATTTTTAACATTTTTTTAGATAACTTTAAGGTCCCAAACAACGTCAATCCAAAAGCATTAACAAACTCTTTTTCGGCTCAAGATGAAGAGGATGATTTGTTAACTCAAGCACTTTTGAAACCAACATCCACCCCCAATAAAGGCTCTCCACCCAAAGCAACAAAAGCCCCCGATTGCTGTAGCTCAACACTACCAAGTGGTGTACAGCCCAAACCGATGCAATGCTTTAACAAATTAATGACACTGCCATCTTCAAAAATCGCTAATTCCAAAGAAACACCAGTAAAATCATTTATAGCACTCCAGTCAAGCGTAGATTCCGATATGGATTTATTACAATGCACACCTCAGATTATCAATATGCACATAAATATAATGGAAGCGCATAATTTGAAGATAAATTTATTAAAGGATAAGCGAAACATGACGCACAATGACACAACCGAAGGTGATGAAACGCAGGAAGAAGATGCCGACAATTGTGTGACCTTATTAAAACCCAAAGCTTCAAAAGACTTTGAGAGTCTGCTTAAAAATGTAAAAATGTCCCCGATGAAGAAACGAGACGCTTCCTATAATGTTGCGAAAACGAACAAAACAAATCGATTTAAAATTTTGGCATGTGAACCTGAAAGTAGCAAAAAGGTGGAAAATACAAAAACTCTTAAATATTCCAAAGATACTAAAAAAGCAACGGATTCAATTAAGAAAAGGAAAAAAGAAATATCCAAAGAAGTAAAAATATATTTAAATAGAATTGATAACGATATGTCAGTTCCCTCACCCAACAAGAGCATCTCAAATCTAAAGCAGGTCTCCACAGCAGACGAAGTGATGAAAAGTGAAAAGATGGCCAACAAACCAAAGAGGCATTCTCCATCTCCAAAGACACTAACTACAGCCGAAGACAGTTCGGAAGATTATGTGCCTACGCAGAAATGTAAGTGCAATTACAATATTATAAGCAGTCCTTTTTAAGGACATTTTATGCTATGTATTATGTTTATACTCTTAAAGGACTGAAGGATTGATTTCTATAGAATGAAACAAGTGAAAATAAATATATATATATATATAAAATAGCCGGTCAAGCTCGACAATCAATTACCCTAAGTCACTTGAAATTGAAATTTAAAAAAAACATGTAGGGAGGGATTCTAAAAATGGTCCAAATATATCCATTTTCAAAAAGGTTTCTTTCCTTCCAAATTTCATCGAAATATTTCTTTAAAATTATAGGGTTCCCCTTTGGGCCGATACGTGTTCCTGTACCAAATTTCAAACATGTTACAAACTTAATATACCTTTTTACAACCGGGTGGTACATGGTATAAATATAAAAATATTTTAGAAATCAGCCTCTAGAACATCTCTCAGGACACGTTCTAAAGTTTGTTACATTTACGTACGATCACGCCCATAATCGATAGAATTCATTTCCATATAGTTTATCTTAAGCATGGAAATGTTATTTCTCCCAATTATACAATAGTTACGCGCCAGACACGTTCACGTGTATTGCACAAACACAGTGAGACCACCGCAGATGCCACAATTAGTGCAAAACAAATTAAGTCGGGGCGCAAGCGTGAAATCACAACAAACGAAAACCATTTCGGAAAACGTGCAAAACGTGAGAATGACACTTTGACTCCTTCCACGTCTTCTACGTCTTCTGCGGCGTCTTCCACATCTAATAGTTTCAAACGCTTGCAAATCACCACGAGTATGCTGGAACCGGACATATTGAAAAGTTTATTAAAACATAGCGGAGGTACGTTGGTTGCTTCATAATAATCTATGTCATCCTGGTGTTCATAGGCTTGTTTTATTTGTCAGATTTATGGTGCATTGCCACAAACCCTATAAATGGTCAAGTCCTGGTGATGGACAAGGGCGCGCGTACCTATAAATTTTTATTGGCCATGGCTAAGGGCATACCAATAGTTACGTCTCAATGGTTGACGAAAGTGAATGAAAAGCAAAAGTTGATACCATACGATGATTACTTCCTTTCCGAACCTGTATTAGAGAAGACTCATAAATTCTCCTTAAAAAAGTCTTTGCAAAGGGCGGGTCGTCGCAGAAAACCTCTGTTTCATGGATATGAGTTTGCATTGACTTCAAACATTCTCCCAATACCGCAAGAGATTCAAGGTAATGTGTAATGAATTAATTAACTCAATATAACTGTCCAACGTTATTTACCCACGCTGCACTTTTAGATATACTTGAATGTTTGGGTGGTAGGGTGCATTTAAATGGAGCAAAAGCAAAAGTGGCCACATTGCATCTGGTGTCGTGTGTGGAGGATAAGAAAGACTGGCATAGTTTTCGTCGTTTAAGTAAGAATTTAGTGATCATCTCTACCGAGGCCATAATGTCTGCCGTGATGCAGCAAAGTCTTGGTGCTTTAAGCAAACACTTGTTAAATTGATGCTTACTGCAAAAAAACAATATTTTTTTAGTATTATTTACTCGAAACCCGGAGTTCTTTATGTGAATGTGGAACAAGTTTTTTGTTCGTCCTTTTTTTTTTTTTATGATAACTTTTTGTACACAAATTATATTTTGTTCCTTATTTTCAATAAAACATTTTTTCCGATTGATTTGGTAAAAAAAATAAAACCGCACGTGTTGTAAGGATTAATAATAACAATTTCAAACCAAAGCCCGGAATTTTATTTTTATGGTTACATACATTGCATTATGTATATACAAACAAGTTTTGTATAAAATGTTGTTTGGAGATATTTTGAGAAAAGGAAATGCAAAACATTTACAAAATCGATTTGTGTTTTCGAAACCCACACTCGTTATTTAATCCATGAATGAAATGAAGAAAACGTCGTATGACTGCTGAGCACAGAATAGAATTTATGCTAAAAGGCATTGATGAACATCTAATTGGCTAATTAATTTCTGAGACTATATCAACTCTTTGTAAATCTCAATGAATGAGACTTGAATTTATAAAAGAAAAATTAAAAAAAAACGAAGTAAAATATCTTTAGCTTTATCGGAGTAATGGCAATTCTGGTGCCGGACCATTAACAGCTGCCATGGCTGAACCGGGACCCAACAACACTTGCTTTTGTTGCGTTTTTTGCATTTCCTCCATCTGGGCGCGTTCCGTTTCGAAAATGACGGGTGCAAACAGTATTACCGAACTGGTAAAGAATATCCAAGACGCATTGCACGAAAATTTATACAGACCCTTGATTCCTTTCGTTGTTGCATTCACCATCAAACTGGTAAAGTCTCGTACTGGTTCGGGAAACATTTCTGTTAAGCCCCATAATCGTTCGCTAATTGTTTCATCGGGTTCCTGTAATGGAGGGAAAAAACATGCATGTGTAGTAGCAGCCAATACAACGATTTGCCACAATATAAATTGGTGCACTCTCATCATTAGTGATGGTTCGTTTTAAGCGTTTAAAATGTTTCAAGAAAGTGATATAATCCCCCGATCTTGGGGTAAGGCGTATAATCATTTATAGACAAATTTTAATTAACAAATTTGTTTTCAATATTAGAGAGTAGACTACTTTTATCAATATATTTATTTGAAATTCAATGAAGTGAACGAACAGTAACTTACGTCGTCATAATTGTCCTCATTCTTAACAGTGCTGGTGCTGTTCTATAAAATATGAAAAAAACCAAATTAATAAAGCATAGAATATAATATAAAACGATTTGTATAATGAGCCGATGATATTACAAAAATATTTGCATGAAACATGTGTATGTAATATAATGCATCTTACAGTGGCTACGGTTTTCCGTTCAGGCGTCTCATCTTTACTCCCACCCAATGAGGACATACCACTGTCCTTTTCGATAAACTCTATATCAGGATCAGAGTCTACCAAATCCTCTATCTTTATGGTATCCACGATTGCTATTTTTAATATAACCACCGAAAACCGAAAAAACCTAATTCAATATCAACCAACGTAAGTAATGTGTTTTACGTTGGGGTTATGTATTGTTTTATTTTTTTTTTTTGGTAAAAAATCAATTCTAGCCTTTTTAAGCAGAAATTGTTTTTTAAGAGTGCGTCAAAAGAAAAGCAAAACTAAACTTTGTCACTTTAGTTGGAAAATATAGAATTTTTGTTTTTATTAACTTTGCTATTTATTGATTTTCACGAATTTTCACATTAAATTACCATGAAATTGATAAAACGGTTGTGTAAGCACTGGAACGATAATTCAAAACGATAATTGCGAGAAGTTTTCGTTTATTGCTATTCTCGTGTTATAAGCGTTTAATTATGCAAAATTGTGCAAATTGGTTTATATATGATTATGCTAACACATAACTAATGCTTTTTGGCAACAATTTAACATTTGAATTTGAATTACACTAAAAATATGAAATTTCATTTTTGAGTAGCTTACCATGCCACCTCCCCTAGTCCTGTTTAGAGGCTCTTGGTATGTTTGAATATTTTGTAAAGATTCAACGTCACTTTCTGTTTGTGCCGTTCTTGATTTTCCACTCATTGCTTAAATAATTTATTTCAAGTCCAAAAAGTATATTTGTAGCAATTTTCTTACAAAATATATATTCGTACAATATTGTCCCAGTTTTGGTATGTATTTTTTCACATTGACAAATTTTTATTAAATCAGAATCAAAAATGATTAACTAGAAATAAGACAGGGTGACAAGTGTAAGATAAATGTATTGTTGACAAATTCGTTAAGCTAAACTATTGTGAATGATTTCAAATTTATTAAAGAACAACGGGTGCCACAAAGTAGATTAAGAGTAGATTACGATTTAATATTAATTCACCGCTAGTAAATGTTTTTGTGCGACTTCTGCTAACCTCTAACACTGGTCGGCAAGTTAAATAATAGTTAAAACATTTATTGAGTATATTTATTATGTATTTATTTATTAAGTGTTCTTGTTATGTAACAGCTCAAAATAATCTTTATAATTTCACTTACGGTGCTAGATCAACTCTATGATGAATTAATTATTGTATATTTATTATGCAACAAAAATTTCATTCATCCATATTTTCTTGGGATTGAATTCATTTATATTTCGGTAGAAACTATTCTTCGCGGGCGATGCATGCGTAAGTAATATTTAGAATAATACTTTTAGTGTTATACTCTACAACAAAGCAATTTTTTGTAGAATCTTAAAAGCTCCTTTAGATATATTGTGATGGTATCTACAATTTTGCAACATAAAACAAATAATGAAAAGGAAATATAATTATATGGGCATCATGTATTTCTATTTTTTTTTTTAACGTACTTCTAACATAAACTTATATAAATATTTTTCATTATTCTTAAATCTTGTTCTTTTAATAAATTCCCTAAAAATATGTTTCTCTTTGAAAAACTTGAAGCACTTTGCGCACACTTTCTCTCGGAACTTTTCTACATGTTTTCCTTTAATACATTTAATACATTTATGTATAAAAATTTCATCGTATCAAAACTGAATTCATAAAAAACGCGTGCTTATGGTGTTTTATATAAAAATGGTGTATGTTTTATTAACTTTTTTTCAAATTTATACGATTAATAATATAATTTTTGGATGACGCCCTAATTTGATTTATTAACACGCTATGTATCACTCGGTGAGCTCAAATAGGAATTCTATCCATGCTCTGTGTTCATTTATTTGTACGCAGGCACGTAGCTGGCTGGTATTAATTTGTTAAACAGAAAAACATCAGGTATCTTAGAAGGAGTTTGCTTACATTTTTTGTCGTTATATAATCTTGTTATGAACATACAAAACGCATTTTGATCGGAAAAGCCTCGTTTCAACAAAAGAGGGACTTGAATTTTCAATAAAGACCAAATTTCAATCAATCGCAATCGATATTTCATCAAAATATTTTCAAAGAAATGTTATATCCTCGATAAATTATAATATTTTAAATGTCGGAAAACTGTATAAATGGGGTAGGGGCTAGTTCCATCTATTTTCACTGCAGCTACGTGCCCCAATCTTTAAATATTGAGCAGAAGTGTCTCTTATTTTAAGATTGCAAGTATTTTACTTCAATATGGTTCAAAATAGTGGTATGACCGGGAGTTGGCCCAAGCCAAATACAGCTTTATTACATGTGTGCCACTACCCACTACCCTACAAACTATCTATGAATTCTTCATCGTATCAAAAACTAAGACGATTTAGAACTTGTCGCTTGTCCGTGTGTCCGCGTGTCCGTGTAAATTTTGATATATTCAGCTGAAATTTTGTACAAACATTGCCAGTTCTATTTTCTGCAACACTCACTCCCACAATCCGCAAAAAACCTGATGTGAAGGATGTTTGACATTTGGCGAAAAGTGAAATTTAGTTTTTTTTTTTACTTTCAATAATCTACTTCATAGACCAAAACTGTTTTTCTTTTCCTCTCTCGTTTTTATTTGATTATGAAATTATTTATAATTTTTTGAGTGATTATTAACAATTATTATACCCATCATCATGTGCGTGTATATTGCTTTTGTTCAGACGTTTGTAAGTACCAGAAGCAGGCGAACCACACCCCTAAAAATATGTATGTTTTTTATCAGCATCAATGGAAAAGTTGATTTCGCCAATATGTCCGTCTGTGTGTTTGTTGGAACTGTCGCAGTCGTAAAAATTGAGACATCACTCTGAAATTTGGTACACGCAATCTTCGAAGTTTTCTACGATTCCCGATTCTAATTCGGTAACATCAGGTAAAGCCTTGCACCCGGAGCTTTCAGAGTTCTTGCAGTCACAAAATTCGAGATATGGAGCTGAAATTTGATTTGCATATTCTTCATCATAATCAAAAGTAACCTGTTGTAAATGGGTTTCCATACTATATTTTATTGTAATAAAAAAAATGAATTAAAAATATTTAGAAAAAACATCAAGAAGCTACGACAGGAGTCGCGAACCAACAACCCTCACTCTACAATCGCATCACATAATATTTTTCAAGTCAATTGCTTAGCACTTATTTATACACTCATACAACAAATAACAACATACATAGAATTGAGATATTCGTTCCTAATTATTTGGAAGAGGTTAATGATGATGAGTATCTCAGATTTGGCGCACGCCTAATATAGTCCCGCTTTACTTGTTTTTCTATTTTCTTTGTATAAATTATTTTCAATACTTTATTACAATTATGTCAAGTTTATAAATATTTTATTGTTTAACATTAGCTTTTCACCGTCAACGTGTGTTTATTTTCAAAATTCAAAAATCAGTTATACGAACTTATAAACTACTTGCAATAATTTTGTAATATCCATCCCTTTTATATGGTGCCTGTCCGTACCTCCACGTTTTAGACTCATATGCTCTACCGGCTTTAAGTGCAGATTTAACTTTCTTTTCTTCGCCCATTATTTCATCAAACATTCTTCCAACAGGGTCTAAATCACAATAAATCAATTATTCTGAATTGAGTTGGATGGGTGCGAATGCCATAAAAGGAATGGATGATAAGGAGAATATATTTCCTTATTTATAATACCCTCCACCTATAAAAGTCTCTCATTATGTTTATCACAAAATATCATATATGTGCCTATGTATATATTTCAAGTTAATGTACGGGAATCCGTCCATCTGATTGAGATATTCACATAAAATGCGTTTGAGTTTCTTCGTTAAATAAATGTCACGCCCACATTTGACAATAAATGTTGGAAGGTGCCAAAACGTGTGCATGCTTATGCTTTCGGTGGATTGAATTCAAAGCAGATGGAATCGTCCAACAGTTATGTCCACAACATACCATTTGGTATAGAATGTGACCTTTGATTAATGGATAAAAAAAAATAAGTGTCACGCCCTTACTTGACAAAACACACTTACACAACCACAATTTTAAAAATCATACCAAAGTGGAGGGTATCTCAGGCTTAAGCCCTGTTTGTATGCATAACGTTTTCTTTTTTTCGCGTTCTATTTGCAAAGCATGCGTATTCTTGTTAAAATATACAATAACAATCATTTATATTTATCGATATTTGTAGGATGTTGTTGTTGTTGTTGTTGTTGTTGTTTTGTTTTAATAACTAGCCATTTATCATATTTGACCCGATTACCTCTGTACCACAATTACACGATTGGTGTATGAACAATTTTTTTATAAAAGTTAAAGTTATTGTTAAAATATGTGTTGTTGTTGTTATTATAATTATAGGTTATATTAGGTAAATTTAACATATTTGAGTGCATTCCTTCAATCACACAGTGTTGTCTCCGTTGTAGAGGCGCGCGTAGCTGTACTATGATGAATTGCTTTTTCTCCCTCCACTTCCTTACCCTTTACAGTAAAAGTCTTGTAAACTCTGAAACATAAACAAACAAACGAACAAATAGAAATTTTTAATTTTTTTTTATTACTAATCCTGTTAATTAGTTAAGTCAAATGTAAAAAACTCTCAACATATACGGTATATACAAAATGTAGGTGTTGAGGATACTTGGTTACGCCCATTAATAGTGTCCATAATACATATCAACGTCCTTGTTGGATTTTGCACCAATAAGGTTTTTTGTAATTTCTGCACGTGTCTGTTATCCGACCTCTCCCATCGATGGAAAAGCTCAATATTAATATACGGGCAAAATTTCAACTTTGTAGCTCAATTCCTGATGATAGGAAGACTCTGACCCATTTAGGGCATGTTTTTAATCCCATTTCGCTCCATTTAAATAGGAATCTAGATTCTGAAATCACATAATTTCAGCTTAATATCTCAATTTTTGTGACCTTAAGAATACGACAGGCGGACATATCACGATCGACTTTGCTTTTGATGCTGATAGTTTATACGTTCCCTGATGTTTCTTTCTGTAGGTATAATAAGCAAATCGATTTGAACTCTGTAGAGCAAAAAATTTGGGTGGGTTCAAATCTTGAGTACCCACCATCGATGCACCAAAACTTCCCGCAGAGCGTATATGTCAATATATCTTCTATACTTGAGAAAATGATAAGGAAACAATTACATAAAAATTGTACCGCTTTCGGTTAGGCCTGTTGCATAATTCCTGAGTGATTGTTATAGAACACACACTCTAGATGGACAGACAGACATCGTTACACCCGGACACATATGAAGGTGGGTAAAGAATTTTATTCAATTTATAAACGCAACTACAATAAAGGGCATCATTAAAGGTAAAGTGTTTTCAAAAACTTATAGTACAACAGATAAAATTCGAGAAAATCGCAGCTCTTGTAAGAGTTGTTATCGTATACAGTACGTATAAATTGCATACGCATTAAATAAAGCAAGTTTGGGATTGCAACGTTCAGACACAGAATGCACATCAAACCAGAAGTGAGGGTCAATGTTCTACTTTGAAAAGCCAGTTCCCTCTCTATCTGTACTATTACGCTTCTCTACATAGTCTACCATGAACTCTGTTCCCTACACAATCTCGTACAGTTCAACTCAGTTTATAATGCTACTCACCTTCATAATTAATGCGTCCATCTTGATCTAAATCGGCTATTGCTAACAGTTGTGTCAATTGTGTCTCATTTAATGGTTCACCAATCATTTCCATGGCGGTTTGTAATTCATCACGTGTTATGAACCCATTACCGTCCCGATCGAATACTCTGCAATTAATAATGAATGAATAATGAAAATCAAAATATAATAATCTCTTCTTCTTCTTTAATTAAGTGCACCATCACTATATATTGTACTTGCCTAAAGGCAGCAATTAAATCTTCGGTGACATCATCGATTTCATCAGGTTTGCTGGCATTATCCTCTTTCTCATGCTGTTGCTGTTGTTCATCACGTAACGCCTGTATACGTCCCACCCATTGCAGGAATTCCGCTTCATTGATTAAGCCATTGCCTGTAAATAGCATGTGATGCGATATTTTAGTAAAGGAGGAATAAACTAGAATGCAGAAGAGGCGAAAAATGAACAAATCGCGAACAGACATCAACTGTAGTATTTATGACAATTTTCTTACATTCATTCAACAAGAGCTTTAATAGAAAATATGTCTAATTTTTATAACAGTTGAGCGTAAGAATGACTACAATATGACGCAAAACATATAAAGGGGTAACCCGAAGCCCTTCACTCTCTACAATTTCAACATTTTCCTTTTTTTTTTGTGTCTATTAAAGGCCAAATATGTAGGTTGTGCTGCCATCCTTTTATACTCTAGAATTTAAACCACAACGTCTTATAAAAATATGATAAATTACTTATTGGTCGAATTTGAATATTCTTCATTCTCTCGTTCTTACAGAAAGAAATTTCACCACTTGCCATAAAGTCTGTGATTTATTTCCCCAAATATTAAGAAAATGATTCATTTCCAAGGGACATGAAGTGGGCCGAGATTTCCATAGAATCTTTTTTTCTCTTTTTTCACTTTCTAACCGACTATTAAAAATGAAGTGTTCTGTCTTCAACTGGGGAAATGATTGAATCATTCAATCACAACAAGTAAAAATGTTGCAGTCGATCAAGCCCGACCCTTTAATACCCCACACTATTTAGTTCCTTAAATTATGCTATAATTAGTTTAGTTGTGTCAATAACCGCGAATTATTGTGTTTAAGTTGCTTTGCAAAATATGTATAATTGTATGGGAAGGGATTCTAAAGATGGTCCGATCGGGTCTAAATTTATTATTAATTAAGCTAATTAACGCTCTTCAGAAAATTTTCTTGAAAAATATAAAAAATTTTGGATCTTATATGGGGAAGGGTTCTAAAAATGATCCGATATACAAAAATATGTTCATTTTCAAAAGCAATCTTTTCTGAGCTAAGACATGTGCTTCTACCAAATTTCATCGAAGTATTTCAAAACATTGCGATCTGTAGCTTGTGTACAAGTTTACATGGACAGACGGATACAAGAACTTTACTTCAAATGAGAACGTCAAAAATATCGTTGGTTCAGTAGAGATCGCAAGTTTTATAAGTGTGCATTCATGCTACCGCCAAAAATATGTCTTCAGATACGACAATGAAGAATATATAATTGAATAAAATGTACTGCTACACTACAAGAAAATCTTTTTGCTGCTTGACAAAGTGGTTTTACAATCTCACAATCATTGATGCATTTGTTTATTTCATACATTGAACCACTGCATCATTCTGTGCTCCATACATCTCACAAGCTTCTTAACTATGACACCTTCAGTAATGTATACATTCAGGTATACCATTAAAATGGATGTTCGATGCTCAGGTAAATTAACTTTTATGAATATTTCCTGCAATTTATTACTTTTAATAACTTTAATACTTTAAGTTGTTCTAATAATTTAGGTCTTTGTACATAAAAATGCGGCCGCAATCTTAATGCAACGACTAAAACTAAATGCTTTTGAGCATAGAAGGTTAGATTGTATTGTTGAGCATACATTTTCATTTGTGTTTATATTTATTACACACACATACACATACAAAGTTAGCGATAGTTTTTGTCGTAGGAATGACTCTTGTATGGCTTGAAAAAAGACCTTGACATTGCAATTTCTTATCGTTTTTCCGGTTTTGTTTTCTTCCTTCTTCCTATACGTATATGGAGTTCCTGTCCCCTCCCTTTTCGCCACTCTGCACGTGGAGGCACATATTAAAACCATCGATTTGTGTTCTACGAACTTACTTTTATATCGTACAACTCATGCAGTAAGAGAAACAAAACCTGAATCGATTTAACCATGTCCGTCTATCCGTGTATTTGTTTATGTAAATTTGTGCTAACGCTACATGTTGTTTTTGTTGAAATATTTCGTTGAAATTTGGTACAAGTACCTATATTGGTCTAAAGAGGAACCCTATTGGAAATGTACCGAATAGGACCATTTTTAGAACCCCTTCCCATATAAGGTCTAGAAGTCTTTATATGGGAAAAATTCACAAATCTTACTATTTTTTGACAACATTTACTGAAGAATAGTTAATTAGCTTCATATTTGGTTATGCCAAATTTGAACCCGATCGGACCATTTTAGGAACCTCTCTTCCCATATAATAATATATCACGAAGTAACTGATATGGCAATACCACGGGTATGCTGTCCTAACTAAACTAAAGCAATTGTAGCATAATTTGTGGAGCTAAATGGTGTGGGGTATTAAATGGTTGGGCTTGACCGATTATAACATTTTCACCTGTTACTATAAACAAAGTGGTAAACAAAAGCTGTCGCCGAAAAAGATAAGAAAAAAAAATAAAAAAAGCAGGGTATCCGCTTCAATAATAATACCCACTTGTAAAGTAAATCAAAGTGATGCTCGAAATAATGAAAAATGACACAAATTTATTTGAAAGTATTGCTAATAATTCTGAAGAGTGACAATATAAGGAACAGACGTTTCAGTATCTAAATAAGACACATAATGGACACTCGCGCCCATGCCAGTTGTTGTTACATATTTGGGGAAAAAAGAAATGTTATAAAAAATGCTCGACAATTAAATTTTGTTATTAGGCAGCCTATGTAGAGCTTATTGTTAATGTTATATGTTATAAAGTGTGTGGTTATGTGCGTGGTATGTGGTAAATAAATTTAAAATTAAACTTTGTTTTATTTTAATCGAATTATGTAACGTAGCCTAATGTGTTGAACATTGAAATCAAGCGCGCGTCCGTGGACCTATTTTACCCATTATCTTTAGCATACCGAATTCGATTCAGTTCGATTTATCAATGTTTGAGAAAGTGGGAGCCAAAAACCGATTTATTTATATTCCATTATTGTGGGCGTGTTTGTTTCCACCGTTGAAGCTAGTAAAGATTATGGTTGCACCACATTTCAAATCGATATTTTAATGTGGTGCGAAGATGCGAGTGCGAACAACAGACGGCCTAGATCGACTTGGATTTTAGTGTTGATAAAGTGTATATAAAACTTTGTATGGTGTGTGTTACAAACGGAATATCAAACGTAGTACACCCTCATGAATAAGGTAGAGAGTATAATTATATCAAAGAAATGTATTCCACGCCGGGGGAGGTATAAACCGCTTTTGAACTAAAATGTATTAGAGGTGTAAAGTGTGAGCGGTATGTCAAGTTAATGTCTTTAATAGTTTGCAACAAACAGAAGGCGGTTACAGAGATCTCTTAGGGTGTAACATAGGACTAAACACCTCCCTCCATGTTCAATTTTAACGTTTTTGTTCTTAAAACGCTAATTAATTTCCTCGAAGGGGTCTTCAGATGTAACCATAGGCACATACATATAACTTATTTACTTGCTTGACTTGTATTTTTTAATTTTTGTTTTTATTTTGTTGTTTTTAAATAACATTAAATATCAAGGTCACGAAAGAAAAGTATTGTAAAAATAAAGATAATATCACAGACTTTTAACCTTTTCAATAATACCACACACCCACTCACTTGTATGTATTTGTGTATCCATACACAAATGTTTCAAAAAAAAAAAGCATTCAATGCAATAAATAGATTACACAAGGAAAGCAACAACCTGAAATTGACTTTTAGTAAAATTTAATAAAAAACGCACAATTTCCTTATTGTGTGTGTGTGTGTGTGTGTGTGTAGTCAGAAATTAGACTGAAAGCCACTTAACGTCGCAAAACACAAGAAAGAAACTTGTAAATTTTACCAAACATGCAATCAAAAAAAAAAAAATGTGAAAAAACTTTATCCAACCGCCGTTAATCGCCATGGTCAAGGTTAAAGGAGAATAAGAAACGTATAAATTTTTTAAAAATCAGTGTAGACTAATAAAACAAGCAAGAAAACTAGATTTGGCTTATAGGCAAATATCACAGGCAAATATCACATATACATCCACATCAACAGTAATGGGCGCGGCAGGTACATATTTATGATTAGTGAATGTATTACATATCAATTCGAAAGTCGAGTTTTACGCTGAGTGTGGTTTTTTTGATAATTTTGGGAGCACCTGTTATCCGACCACTTTCCTTTTTTAGCATTTTAAGTAGCAATCTGCGTGCAGAAACTGTCTGTAAAAAATTTCAACTCAATATCTCAAAATTTACGCCCGTAAGAATGATCACAGAAGACGGACACTCGGACAAATTGATTCAGTGTTTGCTGCTGATCAAGATTATTTGTACTTTGTAGGGCTTTTGAGGTCTCATTGGAAACAAACGGAATAACAAATTTAGCATACTCTCCATCTTATGTGGAGGATATAACAAGTGACAATGTTTCATATGGTTTAGACCACCACATGAACACCCTTAAAACCAGTGGGAGTGGCTTGCGTACACGCCCTCTTTTAACTTCTTTGTAAAGTATTGTAAATATTACCTTAACAAGGTCGAATGTCGCCTCACAAAGACTTTTTTATAAATTGTGGGGGTGTCGATTATCCTATACCGCCCTTTTAAATATAAAAATGTGATGTTTAAATTCAATTTATTTAATAATAAAATAAAATATTGTTTAAAAGAAGAAAATGAATACGCGACGGCGTCCTTTTTTACTCTAGCGATGACAGTTCTTTCAGGTTTAAATTAAAAGAAACATATATTGTAACTTTATAACCTTTTCGGTGGGTATGAGCGATTTTTTAAAATTGATGGCGTGATTATTAACCGATTTTGCACATTTTAAATGGAAAACTTAATTTTTGCGATTGTTAGTGTCCAAATGTCCATAAAGAAAACACGGGCGGACGTTTCTAGATCAATTCAAATTTTAATACACACCATATAAACATATACACATACTTAATGGGGTCACGAAGTCCTGTTCTAGGCGTTTGAGACTTGTGTGAAAAACAATAATTTATAATAAATGACGCAACCGTAGAGAAAACATTTGTGGAAGTCTTCTGTTGAAATTACAAAATATAACCAAATTTTACCAAATTCAGCCATAAACCTTTAAGGTTAACCTGCCGGCAAATATTATATAGGTGTGAAAGAAGCAAACGAAATTTTCCCTTTTCTTTACAAGACTCCAAGAAGTGAAAGTGTAACGAAACCTAGTTAACCAATATGCGCACACGATGCAGTGTATGCATAATACTACAATAGATTTACATACATGCAGAGAAACCGCTGAATGTAATAGTAAAATGAAACAACAAAAGAACAACAACAACAAGAACAAGAACAACAAAATACAACGCAAACGAAAACCTATTATAAACATTTGCGATTAAATGAAATTTGAAGAAAAGCGGAAATTACACACCAGTCGCATATATATGCAGTGTATTGCATAATAAATGCTCAAAGCAAAAGTTCACCAACAACAGAAAGTTAAGAATTAAAATTCCTTTGACGGTTTTACACAACGCATGAGGATGCGGTTTCAGAGAAGGTAAATTAAAAAAAAAACGGCACACAAATGAGTAGAACATGAACAACAGTTTCTTGGTACGTTTTGATTTCGAACTTTGCTGCGAACTTTTACTCCAACTTTGCCAAATTTATTGTTAAGATAAATGAGTTTTTATCACGAAACATTTTTTGATTTCATTGCACGATAATCAAACGTAGTACGCTTTAGATTTTACAATACAATGTTGAAATGATAATGAAGAAGGGAGAGTGCTTTAAATTCATCATCCCTATGGCGATTTATAGCTGTTATGATACCCTACACAATCAAAGTGCTAAACGGATACCAATTTGTATGTGTAAGGATATTGGTAACTCCAAACAACAAACCAAAAGTGCCACACCCACTTTACCGATTACAACAGAATCAAAATATCAAACAATTTAACCTTATCCATCTGTCCTTCCGTCCATCCATGTGTGTGTTGCAATCAAGTTCCTGGTCGCTATATTTATTAATTTTTTAATAAAATTTGGTATTTTTAGGACCCTTCCTATAGGGATGAAAATTTGCAATTCGTAAATTTGGTGAAGAATGGTTAATTGGATTAATAATTAATTCAACAAAATGTGGACGCTAAGTGACCATTTCTTTTTCTATATACTAATGTTTCTCAAAGTGACTTATACATGGTTGGATAGAACCGACCATAACGTTTTCACTTCCTATATACAGCTTATCGATCAATGCACTAAAGACACACCCATAATTTGCGGGAAGAATCATACAACATTAGAATACATAATGAGATAACAAGCCACGTCCATCTACTGTACTGTATGTTAATTATACGTTGTTCAAAGAAAAGTACGGTAGAAGAAAGAAGAATCTTGTAAAATATGAAAATGCACTCTTTTGACTTTAATCGATTATTTCGAGTTTGGCATTTGTGCATACCCTCAGACGCTTTAGTTTGGTGTTGCTTTGTAAATGTGCATTAAATTATTATTAATTTTTTTATTAGTATCTTATGATGTCATCCTGAGTATAGGTAGCCGTTAACAATAAAGCTCACCTGTCAGTAAGTGAAAGAAACTGAATGCTTGCTGATGAGCGGTTTTTTCAATTTTCAATTATTTTATCATAAGATGAACGCTTATAACTGTATTTTATGTTAACAATACAGATTTCCAATAATATTAAACACATTCGATGTAGAATTTTTCATTAAAATGCCAAAATCAATCCTAATGTATTTTTAATGGCGAGAATATATGCACAGCACACGTATGCTGCTTGTTAACAACACATCAATTTAATAATTTGCATGAATCTCTCTCATTATACTACAATCGAAATGTTGGCATTTTCATTTCGAAAAACAGCCAACAACAACAAAAACAACCATAAAGCAATATATCATATTAGTCTCATCAGAGCGTATGATTATCATGTGTACGTGTATGTGTATGTGTTGTAATATTTCATCTCTTAACATTTGCAAAATAACTCATACGCCACAGTGTTGATGGAAAAAATGCATTAACTGTCATACACTTTTTCCATTTACATATTTGAAGAAGGCGAACGAAGAAAAATAAAATACATTTGTAAATCTTAATAAGGAAAAAAAAGGAAATTTGGTTTCGGTCAAATTGAAAACACCCTCCACTCGTAGATATAAATATTGGGCGTGGTACATTTTTAGTAGAGTATTTAATACGTATCATTTTTTACGTTCTTCATAAAAAAAAGCTCTTTTGACAATTGCGGGCGTGGCTTTCAATCAATTTTGGTCTTATAATGTCAAAAGTAGACAGACGCAGAGACGGTCATAGGAAATATTTTTTCTTTGCATAATTTTGGTGGTGCAAATGTCAAAAAAGTTCATTACACCACACCTTAGACTTCCTTACATTGCTCCTCAGTGACATTTCGCATAGGATGAAAAGCTTTATAAGGTGTTAAGTTGTAGCCAACCCGCCTAGCCAAGCAAGAAACCATTATTTTGAATATTTAAATATTTCAAAGTAAAGTTGAACATGTTGCGTCCTCTACGTTTACAACAAAATAATATGATTTTATTTGCGTTTGTACCTTTTTTTATAACATTTATTATTATTTACCACTACTACTATTACAAGTGGCCTTTTAATAAGATTAATTTCTTGACACGTAACAACACACGCCTTTATTAACACGCACACGATCAAAAACACTTGTTTATACAATATAAAGACAATATAAAGGCTATATGTGGCTTGTGATATAAATATACATATATGGATATGAACTATTAGGTGGGGCATTAATAACGGACAACAACGCACTATTGTGGTAGTTAATAGAGAACGCCTCTTAAGTAGATAACATAACAATAACAGTTGGTCAAGTATTATATTTTAATAGGATAATGAATAAGAATAATAACAAAAACATGTGTACGTGTTGTAAATCTACACCTACAATATGTTGATTATTTAATATTCGGTTACACGTCAGTTTAATTATATTCTCTTAAATTGTTTAAGCATGTAAGGTATGTAAATAAGTGGGAATGAAAGCTTGTACTGCCAATAATAGAGACGAATGTACGCCTAAATATTGTGTCTATGATTGAACACAAGTTATGGACGTTATAGAGAAAGTTATACCTCGTCTTATTTGTAGCAGTAAAGGCTACATATAAAAGTCGTCAGTTCGTGATTTGTTACATGTTGTTATATGGAAGCGTTCTAGAAATGGTCCCATCGGAGCTGATATTGGCACACCCAATTAACTAATCTGCACCAAAAAACTAAAGAGAATGGCGAGAAAGGTTCTCTTCAGGCTAAAACATGTCCTAGTACTGAATTTCATCCAAAAATATCAAAGATTGCGATCTATAGTTAGAGTACATGGGTACAAGGCTGGTGGTCTTTGCCACAATTACAAGTGCAGGCTGTAATGTTTAGGATCGTCTGCCTTATGGTGTCTGTATAAACATTCATGTAAACTTAGTTAATGTTTTTACTCTGGTATGCTTCTTTACAATACATTTACATACATACATACACAGTGCATAAAAATTTTTATTTTTAATAAAATAAAATCATTCTTAAAGACTGTTTTCTACACTTCTGTAAGAATAAAGAAAATTTATTGACCATGAATTGTGCAATCAACGCATCAATATAAGTACGAAATATATATATATATAGCGATACGATTGGTTGCTGTTCTAGCACGCATTGTAAATATTAATCGGAGCCTTAATGAACGGGCTCAAGGTGTTTGTGTGTGTATTTATGTATGAAAATATCAACAATAATATTTATAGAAGGTGCATAATTTTTCCAATAATCGCACGCACATGTAAGCATTTAATGCATGTATATATATATAAATGTGTGTGTGTGTGTGTGAGCGTATTTATAATTTATGTATGCATATGTACATGTGGCTGCATCAATGACTGGAATTTTAAAAATAACATAAACCATGATAAAGGTCAAGCATATTATTTGTTAAGAATAAAGAGAACATTGTGAAAAACTTTGATTTCTCAAGCGAACGAGTTTGTTACGCAAAACAGAAAATTCTATAAATCGGAGCAAAACAAAACAAAAAGCGAAGTTATAAAATTGTTCGCAGAATATTAAAGAAAACAAAAAAATAACACGTACGAATCCTCCACACCTATTAGGTCCTTAAATTATGCTACATTTAGTTTGGTTTTATGTGACATATAATTATATAGGAAGGGGTTCTAAAAATGTTCCGATCGAGTCCAAATTTGGCATAACCAAATATGAAGCTAATGAATTATTCTTCAGCAAATGTTGTAAAAAAATAGTAAGATTAGGTCCACTTTTAATAGGGTTCCTCTTTGGGTCAATGTATGACTTTGTACTAAATTTCATCAAAATATCTTAAAAAATGCTTGCGCACAAATTTACATTGGTAGACGGACCGACATGGACCCTTTGCCACAAGTGGGGCAGGGTATAACACAACATTACTACATTTATTTTATTTAGATATTTACAAATTAAAAAAAAATATAATGGCAGCAGTTTTTTGGGATGGCAGTGGGTGATTTTCAAAAAGGAAAACGATCAACAGAGAGTACCAATTATTACAGCGTTTGTGAAATGAAAATAAGAAAACGCGGCCCCATCTGGCGAATACGAGGGTGTTGTTTCATCAAGAATATAAAAAAAAGTTTTGTGAAAGAAATTTATGCAAAATTATATATACCCTGATATGTGATGTAACTTATTACCTGAATGGCTGGCTTCTCGTATGAGATCGTGTATAATTTCATCTCTCACATTAATGCCCAAATTTTTCAGCATAAATTGCAGTTCATTGGCTGTCACACGACCATCACGGTTGCGATCTAATAAATCAAATGCTGTGCGTAAATCTGGCGAAAAAATATACAACAAATTGTAAATGACATTAATTATGTGTCAGTTATAATAATCGAGAGTTCAATAAGCATCATAATTTATATTCGTTATATGTATATATATTCGTTATATAAATTATGATGCTTATATAAAGAGGAATTTAATTTGTGCTAAGTAGATGCAAATGTACACCAAGTTTCTAAGCTCGCTTGAGACGACAAACCATTAGTTTCATTATTAGAATACGTGGGCTGATGGAAATATTTAATAAACGTTCGAGTTTATCTACACAAAATACAAAAGAGGAGAAATATCTTTGGGGCGTGCTACATAAATCGGGCTGTTACACAACTACCGCAGATGGTAAAAAGTCAATGATTTAAAAATTAAAGTTTTCACTTTGACATTGTCTTATCACTGGTTGGGCCCCGCCCTGAAACGGAGTACCGGCATAGGTGCTTCGTCCAAGGATCACGGGGCAACAATATTATGCAAAAAGCAATTTATATTAAGATCCCCTGAATAACTACCTTTTAGCAAACATAACATAAATGGGATACCAACCCATGGGCAATAGGCTGTCCGAAGTTGGGAGATCAAGCGACAGTCCTACCAAAGACTGAGTTTGGTACCGCGGGGTACTGGAGCCCCAAGACTTAAGGTTCTTGCCAGTTCGTACTCTTGGGTAGGCCCCCTTGTGGGAGCTTCGCGGGGACTGTAAAATAGCTGGTAGTGCATGGCAAAAAAACCCTGTCACCAAGGGGTGAACTTACATGGCCTATTATGTAAGTTCTAAAGTTGGGACCTCCTTCGGGGGGGGGGGCGCAGGTACGCTCAAGTCCCTACAAACGTCTAATGGAGTCTCCACAACGGGTATAGACGTAAAACATAAAACTTAATGTCTTATCACTGGTAATGGCTGTTGTTGACCTTTCGCAAACAAAACTTGTTCATAGTTTTAAAATGCTTCGTAATAAATGCAATAAATTAAAAGTTTAAAGTTGTGGTCTGTAGATGTCAGGGTCAACTGGAGTAGATGGGCTGGCGAGGAATAGAATCGAAGAAAGATTGAAGCAGAAAGTCATAATAAATCCATACATAGTATGTATGAGTAGGATGACAAATAGAACGTGCTCAATATATATTCCTAACTATCATGTCAAATAAATGTATTAATTAAATGCTGCAAAGCTAAATAAGTTATAAAGTTACAATAGTATTCGAGTGTCACTTTGCAAATTTGCACTTCGTTTTGTTGCCCAGGCGACATGTATGTTAAAGTAAACGGACAGCCAATGACATTTTTAATGCTACATATGAAACTTTTTGCTAAAGTTTCATTTAAAAATTTTAATTGTTGCACATGTAAGAACAGCAATAATCTTCAGTATAATTGGATGAAATAAAAATTTTATCGCATTATCAAAATTCAAAGGAATTTCGTCTTAAGCTGAATGAATATTTTACCTAGAATGAATGAATAGAAATGAATCGAAAAATCTACAACATAATTATACCCTCCATCACAAGGGGTATATTAAGTTTATGTGAATGTTTGTAACTCCTAAACAGCAAATATCGCACCCATCTTCAATTATACCAATCAATTCAGACTCAATATCTGAATCGATTTAAGGGTCTGCCCATGTAAATTTGTGCGCAAGCTATAGATCGTATTTTTGGATGATGCCCTGCAAACACTTGGTGTACAAAACTGGAGAAGACGCACCCAAGATTGAAGCGCCTGGCGTTCTCTTTTACAACAGGCCAAAGACCCATATGGGTTGTAATCGACCAGTCGACATTATTAAGAGTGGTACCTCTCGCATCAGTATTTTTTAAATTTCTTCTTCATATGAAAATATTATTTTAATAAAACCCACTTGAACATAATAAAAAAATAACAGAGATCCTATCACTTCCGGTTTGCTTTTTATAAATTAAAGAGTTCAAAAAAGCGGACCTACGTAAAAATAAAATCATAAAATATTGGATAGCGATCATTTAACGCCCATCCATATAACATCCTATTACGAAGAAAATTTTTATATTGGCAAAGATAATGATGAAGCATTACTGTTTCAAAACGTTCGAAGAAAAGTCCATGAGAAGCTTAATTTTCAGAAAGTACCCAACTTATCCTTATCCTTATACAGACAGTACAATATATGCGAACAAGCTAACAAAAACGGGTATTAGAAATAAGCAAACAACAGCAACAACAATTTATCAGCAACTACGTAATAAATGTATGGTTATCAACTAAGTACAACAACCTGGCAAAGATATATAATGTTCAACTCGAAAGAGTAGAACGCAGTTGACGAGAAAAAAATATGATACAATGCAGACAATAAACACCTGTATACGTGTCGTGCAGTGGGGAAGACGTTGTTTAGTAAAGGAACAAGCATAAGTGAAGGAAAATATATCACTTTGTATTGTCGTGTACTTATACGCCACGTTAGGCGATTACAACAGAAAGCTATGCTGCACAAAAAGCCATTAAATGTAAGGTGTAGTCATGAGAGAGGCAGGGAATAAGGAATATATGCTTAAACGAAGTGTATAAAGCCACACTTTAAGACTTGAAATGATTTTTTCACAAAACTTTCTTGAGTGTGTAATGTTCTTTTGAAACATGCTCGAACATGCGTATGTGTGGAAGCAAAAAATAATTATTTACAAATTTCAAACTTGGCAATAATAACAAAATATTGAACCACTAAAATAGGTTCATTAGGAAATTTTTGAGAATGTAAAAATTTAGTAGCAAAATATAGTAAAAGTACTAAATTCAAATAAAACCAATCGACGTTTGTATTTGAGTCAAATTAGTAAAGTAAAAAATCTAAACTTGGTTCAAATCCTAAAATCTCTCCTAAGTGTATAACTTAAAAGTCGTTGAATAAGTGTTTTTTCATAAATTGTGGGCGTGTCTGTTACTTAGATCAATTAGGACATCCATCATTGTATCAAATATAGGCGTGACAGGACCATGGAAACTCTCTCGGTTTATAAAAAACTTTCTTTTCTAACTCGACTGACTAACATTCAATTAAAATCTTGCATAGCTTGTATCAACAGCACAAAGTTTTATACATTTCCACATCATTCCCGCACATGTATACAAAACTTAACAATGGACACCTTGTCCGATATATAAATTAAAGGACAGCAACGACTGTGCCGACACAATGTCGTAATAAAAATACAAATCTTATCGTTGCTGTCACGTTTTGTATTTTATAATCATCTTACCCCGGACATGACCGGCAATTGATTTGTGATCCATTATCGTTGTTATTTTTTGTCTACGTATAAATATTTATTACGAGCACAAGTACAACACAAAAGAGCTGAAGGGTCAGTCCTCCAAAGCAACCAAATATACGTTCTCTCTTACGATGATGATGAAAGAAACGTTTAAATTACGTAAACAATATATATATATATATACACACACACACTCGCGCGCGTGCACACACACACACTGAATTAACTTTCTAATGTTTGGAAATTGTTTATTTATTATATAAATATTTTTTCATTTTTAATAAAACCGCAGATGATTTTTTCCGAATGTGGTAAATTTTTTCACACACTATAAAAGTGTTTTTTCTTTCTTTTTTTCAATTAAAAAAACTATTTTTTTATTTTTGTTGGTCCTAAAGTTGCCGAATTACGTAAAACTAGGCAGAATTTGTTGAGGTTATAAATTATTGAAAACAAAATAAATAAATTAACTTATGTTTAATAATGTGTTTGTTGAAGAATTTAAAAACACACACGCTTTGAAGGTATAATTAACAACAAAAGCTACTCAATAAATTATAGATTGGTGTGTTTTTGTTTTCTCTTATACTTATGCCTGAAGAAGGCATGGAAGGTGCTTTCCTTTTTTTTTCAAAAACATGAACAAATAGCGCACTTTAAGTGGATGGGCGGGTAAATCAAGAAACGGAATGTGAAATGTGTGAATATTTTAAAGAAACCGCTTGTTCTTGTTGAAGGGTGTAGTAAATATTTTATTTGTCAATCGAACAAACACATCACCTTTAACTGCTCTAGAAAAGTAACCGCATGATTTACATACACAGATTTATTTCACTTACTTACATTATATACTAACTTGCCTACACTGATCATCAAAAGTAAAAGACTGTAAAGTTTGAAAACTATTCTCAAGAGTACTTCGCAAAATCTTAAATGAATTACAATAAACAATCACCGGGGAACACATTTTCATTTATTTAAGCATTCTCCTCCGGCTCTCTATTCAAATCTGTGATGTTGCAGCACAGGCAAGAAAAAAATATGTCGATATTTAGGACAAGATCTGGGTGCCCTTGCTCATGAACTGAAGACCTACTATATCCCTCTTATAGTCCCTCTTAACGGCTCTACACAGCAGCAGTGGTATAAATTCCTTGTTATATATTGAATTCTACTTATCGAGAGTGTGCGCACGGTTTATCCATTTATTGGAATATTCTGCTGAGTACCGATTTTTAAAAAGATTATCCTACTCCAGGTGTAGTTCTTATTAAAAACGTTGATACTATCTTACATATTTTCGAACTTCTACACATAAAATACCATTCACTTATATCCACAACGTAGAGGTCTGAACTCCACGTTTAATGAATATTTGTTCATAGAAAAGTTTCTTACGCTCGCAAAAATTGAGATGCCGCATCCAAATTTGGCAGAAGTATGCTAGTATTGGTTGTCTTGCTGCGCTAGTTGGTATTCGTAATACCGGTAAGAGGTCAGTAAAACGACACAGTCAAATAAAAACTCAAAAAGGATGAGTTGGAAACAAGGAAGACGCACTTTTGATATACCGTGTATTGTGTAGCTAACAAGCAATGGATGAATGCAACATAAATAGTAAATAACAAAAAAAGTCAACTGTAGGTGGATGTTAACTTTATGGGTTAACGTTTTCAAATGAGGTTACACATGACGTTGTTGGAATTTGTTTGTTTACCAACGCGAAGGACAAAAAAGTTCAATGATTTTAAAACATAATGTATGAGAAAGAAAATTAAAATAAAACTTTTATTATAAAACCTTTGAAAACTTTTTTTTTTTTAATTGTATTTATTTTTTTATTTATGACTTCTTTATTTCATAAATTTTTTCAATAGTTTTTTTAATCAAAATATTATTTTCAGCCGCTTTATCCGTTATTTGATGACTAAACACACTCGTGTTCTGTTTAAAACTGAAACGTCTTTCTTTCCAATCACGCCTTGATATGATTACAATTGTACTTCAACTGCCACAACTACCACGACTGCCGGGGTAGCTGGTTTGCTGGGATGTTGGACGAGGGTGTTTAGCATTTGTGTGAGTGTTTGATTTAGCGGCTATTTTATTGCGTTTTGTTGTTACTGTAGCATGTGCAATGTGTCTGCAAACTATCAACGAGAACGAGTGCATTTTTATTATGCTGCGTAGTTGCAGAGGTAGTTGTTACTTGTTGTGTTCTGTGTGTTTCTGTTCTCTATTCTCTTTTCTCTACTCTTCTGTACTCATATTTACATAACACGTTTCTTCTGTGACCCTGCAAGTCATACTTTTACATCTTCTTCTCTTTCTTTTTGTTTATGTCTGTTTTTGTATAAAAACGTGCACGTGACTTTCATTTAATTGCGACGCCATTTACAGAATTATATATAATTTTAAAATTTTAGAAATTCGTTCAATGTTTATGGAGAAATTTATGTTTTATTTATTTTGAAAAATTTCAAAAAATTATGACTTTTGTAAAGTTTATAGAAAAATAAATTATAGCCAATCTTGGGCGATTGGATTTTGTGTTATAATGTATCGTCAAAGATGACAGTAGATAGCAGCTAATTAGAATCTTAATCAAATAGCTTACGACTCAAAATATGTTTACCAGATATAACGTTTAAGGTACTTTCGTATTAACGCCACCCCAGCAGAAAATGAAGTGTTTTATTTTATGATTTGTTGCAAAAATATTAGTAAAATTTGTAGCTGGGGTGGCGTTCATACGTAAGTACCACATTTAGTTAGCAAGAAGTTGAACAAATATTTCGATTTTACTGTACAAGTAGCAAACTTCTCATCTACATCATTATTGGCCTTTTGGAACCCACCTTCCCAAGTACTTAAAGGATATCAAATATCTAATCCTTTGGCCGTTCTCCTAGGTTGGCTTTTAAAACTCATTTTGATAGGAGCGTGTTTACTCACATGCAGTCATCACTAAAATTACTAACTATACCAAACTTTTAAGCTAATTTATTGTGAGCCGTTTAGATGACTCAAGACGCATATTCCAAAAAAATAATGAGATAACGGTATCAATTGATAAGCATTAATGTGATCTTTTTATATGTAAAGAACTCAGGTCCAATTTTCCTAGCATTTGGGCGGTGAAAGTTGGATAGAAACTGATGCAAGTCCACAACTTATTATTATTATAAAATATATGGCTGGAAATTCCATTTCTTACTTAGCACTCAAACAAGCGAAAGGAAGTAAGAAAACTAAATTTGGCTTAGACCAAATCTTAAGTACCCTCTACATTTACGATGGGCGTGGCAGATTCATCTTAATATCTCAATTTTTGTGACAGATAAATAGATTATTGACGATAGTGGGCGTGCCTCTTGATCGAATTTGCCTACTTTAAATAGCAATCTGCGTGTGAAAACTAAAATTAGACTCCGTCGAATTAGACTGATGCTGATCAAAAAAAAAATATACTTTGTTCTGGGTGTTGCAAACGGAATGACAAACTTAGTAAGCCCTCTTTTATGCGGAAATATACAAACAAATGAAAGTTCCAGTTCCTCAGTGATACTGGTATAAACTAAGGCATCGCATGTCTTGAGTGTTTTTTTTTTATAATTAAATGCTATAAGAATCATTGTAAATGGACCCTGTATCACATATATACACCTCAACACTTCTTATTCTTCCTAACAGTCTTCTTGGTGTTTCTGTATATCTAACATTCCAAACATTTATTTCAATAAATCCATTTGGTTTTTAATTAACCACCCGCCACTGTAGTTGATGTTATTGTAACAATATTTGGGAATGCGAGTAGAAAATTACGAGTTTATCATTTCAAACTTTACTGTCTTATCTAATCAATAGCGCGTACACGATGATACCCTACAATTTGTATATAAGGTTTTTATTTTGAATATAGTTGAGACTTTATGATTTAGTTTACCCCAGATAAGTTACTTTAGTTTTCTTACTTGTACAATTTATGATAAGAGACAAACATGTAACAATTCATTATAAACAAAAAATATATAGAGTCTGTAATCGCCTGTATTATAATGAAATGGGAGAGAGTTTCTTTTGAAATGAATATAATTGAAAACTCCATTTGGAAGATATTTTTGTAAGGTGAAACTTGACCAGACATTCGAACTGGTCGAACGATGACAAGACGATTACGATTATCACAATACTACCGTTACCTCATTTGTTTTTTAAATTGAATAGTTCTTCGATGAATAATAGCGTTAATCAAATAATAATTAAATTTAAATCAATTATCGTGTTGACTGGATCGAAATATTCAACAAAAACATAAATATTTTAAATATTTATATAAATATATTGCCACCAAAAACGTAAATAATTTAACTTGGGAGTTGTACATATTGCACGCTTTAGTTAAAATTGATTTTTATATGCTTTCTAATTCTTCGTCCACCAACTCTATTTCTTCTTTTCAAGCTTCTTATCAGATTGCATTTCGAATTTTTGTTTTCTTTCACAGAATTTATAAGAGAAGAGACTTTTCATTGGCAAATTCTGCGCAGTCAGGAATAAAATTTCCTTATGATAGTACAAGAAGGAATGTTTTTAAGGACACTTTACGCAACAAATTCGAAATCGACATTTAAATAATCATATAACGCGTTAAATGAATAATGGTCGCATCTGGTTTGGATGTTGCTTCATAATTTGAACTTGATACCACTGATATTATACAAAATATACAATCTTTATGTAGATTGATTTATTTTCATTTAATAGTATTTATTTAAGCATTATTGATTAGTTGGAAGCAAAAGTGAATGCTTAATTTATACTCTATACAAAAGACCCGATGTTTAAATAAAAATACTTGGTTGTTTTAGCACCATATTGAGTGGTTTCGATAAGAAGCTGGACATCATTACACCCAAATTTTGGAACATCAATTTGTACTGCAACGTTTTCTATAAAATCTCTTATTTTAGTAGCTTTCTTTTCTCTATTTCAGATCGAGATTTGATAATCTTTTACCCTATTTTACACACACTTGGTTTCAATGGTATGAAACTTTTCATTAGAATTTCTGTAATATGGATATTAAATGGAATCCTGGATGAGAAGTATACTAAATATTGTTGGGGCAGCCATTTTACATTATTTTATCGTAGCTTACAAAAGATAAATGGAAGGATTTGAGTTCAGAAAGTAATTTCAATGGGATTAGTATAATGAAAGATGAATCTGGGTTAAGAAGTTTCTGCATAACAAACAACCCTTCAAATTAAAAGATATGCGTTAAGCGGATGAAGTGCTTCTCAATTACTTACAAATATCATCCTTGTTCATACTTTTCATGCAATACTTTTAAAGGAGATTCCAATGGTATTAAAGTTTGCAAAAATATACAAACAAGCGGCGTCAATGTATTCGATTAGAACACTGCAGCTACACGTTCATTAATACGGCGATATAAATCAATCAGTTTTTTAAAAATGTAACAACAACAACACCTAATAAACGTGATTATTAAACAATTTTTTTTTTTATTTAACAGAAGTTTTCTTTTCAACCGTTATTTAACGAGTGCTGCTCGAACCACCGCGTTTGTTATATCACTTGATGCCTCGATAACGCCTTCCTTTAAATGTGCTTATTGTGCTTATCTTTAATTGTATAAATAACACTTGATATACAAAAAATAAATAAAAATTAATGAAATTTATAATATAAAATAAAATTAAAAATTGCAATTGTTTGCAGAAAGATAAAAACATTCGAGGTAAACTTTAACAATAATTTGACATGAACGAGGTAATAAAAAAATTAAAAACAATAAACAACAACATCTTTCAGAGTTGGTACATATCACGCTACTTGTGCATATGGCTTCTTTACATTCTAGGGGGTCTAATAAGTTTACGTCGAGGTTTTCAACTTGCACCGTTCACCGCCTATACCACAAGCTTATGAAAACGTCCAAGCTAAATACAGCATAATATAGAACCATGTTTTTAAATAATGTATTCAGGGTCTAAGAATAATTTTCTGAACTGCAGAGAGCCCTGCGATATATAAAAAATGACACGACTCTAATTAGGAATTTCGGGAAAATAATGAGGGTAAATTCAAAAAGCTAATGGAAGTTCTTTGAGAATATTAATAATGACACCCCAATAATGAACAAGTAAGTAAAGCAGTATTTGGCTATAAAATCCGCGTTACTTCTATATCTATGCCCCCACTTTAAAATTATTAAGGCCTACACACCATTTCAACTAAAATTGTAATCTCCTTAAAAGAGGGCGTACATCTGTCTGTCCATGTACATTTGTGCTCAAGCAAAAGAACATTTATTGACTCAAAGACTATTGCCATTGCGTAAGATCACAATTTTCATATTTCTTATTAAGTAAAAAATAGTGGAGGCGTCAGAGACATAAATATATATAAAGCATATATATCAGCGTCGAAAAGTTGAAGTTGAGTTGATCTAGACATGTACGTCCGTGTGTCTTTATATGGTATAAAATCGCAATTCTTAATATTTTTATTAATTAGCTTCGTGACAGTACAACCAAATTAATTATGGATACAAAATTTAAGGAGTTAAGTGGTGTAGAGTTAAATGATCGGACTTGACCGTCTATAACATTAGAAGACAAAGGAATTTCTTAAAAAATATTTAAAAATACTTGTGGTTTACTGTCTCCTAGACGGACTGACATACAAAAGTGCAACAAATATATTCTTCAAAAATTTTGTAATGAAATAAATTTTTCAAATTATGTATATACACACAAAAATATGCATTGCACCAAAAATGTACACCTTTACTGATTGCTGTAAGCAGGTATGTACTGAAAAGGGGCTGGTCTCCCCAAATTTTGATGAAAGATTTCAATAAATTTCAATGTTTTTAAAAAAGTATTTGCCCCCCACACAAATTTTTATAGGTAATTACGCGCCTGACTGTGGGAATTAATGTGTTCAACTATAGAATTTTTGTCGCCCAACCTTAGCACGCAATACAAGCATGGACGGGTGGGTTGGCTGCCGTACTGAACGCATTTGCGTATTTTTGTCAAAAACATACTAGACGCTATATTTAGCAGTTGACATAATGCAAGAAAATAAACAAACACGGTCTGCCTCTAAGAGAACAAAGTCACTAACCGCCAAATTGCCCCCAAAACAGAAACAAAACACACAACGCACACAAAAAAAAGTTTGGTCAGCAAACTGCATGGCGGACGACATTATATTGAAAACTATATTATTCTCGTAAATATAAATAACCGGGAACAAATATTTGACGTTGCGCGCGGTGTTGGTGCGAAAGCGTGGTGCTGTGGTGCTGTATCACCACACTTGGTACGTGTATATGATTTTACAGAAACGTGCTCACAACTTTTCTAATAACTCAGAAATTATAAGAAATAACTCAGCCACATGCAAATGCACACACAAACTCATGTTCTTGTGTACGACTGAACGTCTGTATGAATGTGTTACAATAATTGCTTACAGTGTAGTTTCTATTGTAAGAAATGTTAGAGAAAAGAAACTGAAACTGTTCTATTTATGTGCTGCCAAAAAATTATCATCACAATAACAGCAACGTTATCATCACAGCAACAGCAATAGCCACAACACCTGTGCAATTTTTTGACCTAATGTAAAAAAAATACACTTAGGGCACAGAAGTATTGCTAGCAATAGCCTGCAGGCAGACACACACTTGTGCCGCGATTTCGATTTATTTTTGTTCAAAACAATGTTTGCAAACAAAAACAAAAGTAAAGCAAATAGAGACATAAATATTAAAAATATTCTGTAAATACTGTAATTGTTTGGGTTCTATATTTGAAAACTGACAAAATGTGAAATTTGTGCAAAGAGTTAAGAAATGGTAAAAGTCGCATCTGCGAAAATTGAAATGTCAATTTTCGTACATACCATATGCATACAATGTGTATGATTTTGGGCACAGTTTTCTATTTCAAAATGGGATAACCCATAAATGCCTGCGTCCACAATCGACCAACAACACTTGGACTGACAGAAATTAACCAGTAGAGATAATGTTCAGCATCATTATTAACAATTAGTGGCATTAGTATAGCGCACATGTATGGGAACTGGGAATATGCGAACAACGGGCGTGGCAAGCAACCGATTAGGACCTGTAATAGTGTAAGGAAAACACATCGCCTTATGCGTCACATTCTTCGATAAATAATATTTATGAAAATTGTAGGCGTGGTCTAATAAAAGACACATTTTTGGTACGTCGATGATTTACCCGATTATAAATATTTATATCAAATTTAATTATATAAATGAATTGTGTGCAGCTCCTATTTGGATTTTTTAGAGCTTGACCAATTTCACTCAACTTGAATACGAATTTGTCTACATGATGGCGACTTTGATGCTAATTTATAAACTAAAACCTCACCTTATGCGGGCGCTACAATGAAAACTTAACGTAACGTAAGTTTATAATTTATTTTCATCTTCATAGTCTTTGTGGAAAGTGACAGCTGTCAACTGATATCATTGCACCTGTTTAAATTTGATTTATTTGAAAAAGATAACGATTTTTTTTTTAGTTTTATATTTTAAAACTATTTTGAAAAGATTATAAATATAAACTAAATATAACAGAAAATAGAAATTTTACAATTTGTTATAAAGGCATGTGACAGCAGCAACTCTTGTATAAGCTTAGTATGCAAAAATAATTACTTAGATAATCGGCAGAGATCTAGGATGTAGATCTATTTTGGTAAGTTTTTCATATATTTGTTAATCGATAAGCTATTTGTAGAATCTTTTTTACTAAATACTAGTGATATAATATTTAGTCGGTCAAGTCCGACAATGATATACCCTACATCACTTGACGTACTATTCTTGAAGTACTTACTTTAAAAAAGAAAAACTGAGTATTTTATCAAATATTTTATACTTAGTCGTATATAAAATTTTTAAAAAATAACCATTTTTCACCAAATGTTGTGAAAGAATTTAAAAAATTGTGACTTTGCCGTATAAAGACCTAGATTATAACAGGACCCTGTATAGGAAGGGGTTCTAAAAATGGTCCAATCCGGTCAATTTTCAACAGAGTTCCCCTTTGAGCATATACATGTCCTTGTACCAAACTTTATCGCAATATCTCCAAAAATGCGGCCTGTAGCTTATAGTGGACAGGCAGACGGACACAGTTAAATTGATTCAGATTTTGATTCTAAATCGATTGATGTAATTGTAGGTGGGTGGAGAATTTGCCGTTGAGGAGTTAGAAAAACCCTTTACCACAAGTAATGCAGGGTATAATTATAATCTAATAGAATGTAATTGAATCTTCAGATAGAGATAAGACGTGCTAAAGACCAAAACGCGTGGCATTCTAACTTGCAACAGACTAACGACCCATAAGCATTGTTATCGGCCAGTATAATGGTATCGTTTGTAAGTATAAATTATTATGATTTAAATCTATATCTAAAACTATGTAATTTAATAAGGATGGATATTTTTTTTTATTTCAAATTCTTATTTACTTACCCGCTAATTCCTCTTCTGTGAACGGTTTCTTTTTAACAGCCTGGAAAAAAATTATCATAAATAAATTGAAATATGGAAGAAAAATGAAGATGCTTAAGGTTAACTTACCTTTGTTGTATTACGCTTCCCCAGCAACGCTGTGCCTAGCATCTGTAAGACATAAAAAAAGTAAATTTTTTTTAATCATCTAAAGAGTTAGCAATAAAGCTAAAAACGGAGTACCCCTTCTTGCTGATGAGGGTATACTAAGTTTGCTTTCCGTTTGTAAGGTTTATATGTACATTCTTTAACAGCATCAAAAATTGACTCTACTTAGATATGCTCGTCCGTTATTATTATGTTTGTGAATTTTGATATTGATCTGAAATTTTCTACATACAATGCTACCGCTATTTAAATTAGGCAAAATAGGTTGAGAGCAACGCGTAATTAAGTACCTGCCATGTCCATAAGTTGTACATAGAGAGGAACTTGATGGAGGGTATTTATGATTCGACCTAAGACGAATTTTGTTTTCTTACTGGGTCATTTTTTTAAAAATCTTACTAAGGCATGCAGCTAAGAGGAAACAATGAGGATCCGCTCCTACTTAGGAAAAATTTTTTACTGTTAATAATACAAAAAAAGATGGTAACTCTCGAGGTGTTACATGGTGTAAAACTTTTCGAAAAAACTGCAAATGCCAATGTTGTCAGCTTAATAGAAGGGAACTTGATGGTGATGATTAAGGGCGATTTTGGTATTCTCTCTTCTAACCCGACAAATTTTGTATTTGAGGTTTTTCGAAAAATTTCTTCCAAGAGTTTTCCTAATTTTTTCCACACCCTGTATATTATTATTATTCAAATATTTAGTGAAAATATAATTTATGGTTGATAGAAATTTGATCTGTATTGAGATTTCAAAACTCTTCGGCGTAGAAATGAGACTTTCCGATCGAATAATATGTCTTTTTAACGGGACTATATAACGGTAAAAGAAATTGACAAAATCCGTTAAAACCATTTTCAAGTTACTTGGTCCTTCGCTGTTTAAACAAATCTTTGTCCCCCCAAAATTTAACAGCCACCTACGTGTCTGCTATTTAGTATCGTTTCCAATTCTGACTAAAAATTCTCAATGGTAGTCATTCAATTTTATTTCATAATTCTACATAAAATTTAGTTAATAATGATAAAATTCATGGCTGTCTTAATTATTCTTTTCTCACAATTAAGCTATATTTTGTTATCTGTCAGTAACGTTACTTAAATTTTAATTAGTTGTTTATTTACCGTGACTTTATGCATATGGTTTGCATAATGGGCCGATCATTATTATTATTGTTATTATTATATGTATGTGTTGTACATCTATGCCTGTGACTAGTAACAAACATAAAACGTTAAAAGAACAACCAACTGCTTTGCTTTATAAGAAATATAGCATTTGTGTACACCTATATACATACGTATACATTTTAGGCATTTACACACGTATATAAATAACCTTACTTGACTTAATGTACAAACAAAGATTAATTATTTTAATTAGTATTTACAGTTAATAACCGTTGAACTATATGAATTTACATTTTAGTTTTATTTTAGAGAATTGTGTAATTCATCTGTTAGGACAAGGTGGAGCCAACCTTAATTGCTATCAGGGCATTGAGAGCACTTATCTTTTATATTAGTCTCAAGACTGTGCTTTATAAAAAATAATTAAATAAATAAAAATTGAAATATTTTTTGCTACAAATTTAATTTTCTTAGCCTGCAACACTTGCGGCAAAGGGTACACTAATGATGTTTGTAACACCTAAACGGCAAATGCCACACCCACCTTCAGTTATAGCGATCAATTCAGAATTTCAATCTGTCCGTCCGACCATATGCATCTGTCCGATTATCTGTTCAAGTAAATTTATGCGCAAATTACAAGTCGCATTTTGTCAGGTGTTTCGATGAAATTTGGTACCAGGACATATTTTGACCGAAAGAGGAAATAGGACCATTTTTAGAATCCTTCCCCATATAAGGTCTAATTCTAATGGAGGTCCTTATACGACAAAAAGTCACAATTCTTAATATTTTTTTTCACAATAAATTGGTGTAGAATAGTTAATTAGTTTAATAATTGGCGGTCTCAAATTTGGACCTGATCGGACCATTTTTAGAACCCCTCTTCACATATTATTTTATAATAAAAGAAATCTATAACGAAAATATGCAATTATTTATATATTTTTGACAAAATTTGATGAAGAATAGAAGAATTTTTCAAAGAAAAATAGATACTCTCCAGACACATTACTGTTGACAATAAAAAATATAATTAAACATAAATCAATTAAAGCAATAAAATATTTAGTTTTCTTTTTTAAGATACTTGAATAACTAATAAAGCGATGTAGAGTATTTGATGGTCGGGCCGATTATAATATTTTCACTTGTTTTTAGTATGCATTATGAATTTAACTTCAAGGCGCCAATATTTAATTCTACATTCTTAAGTAAATATTTTTTTTTTGTGGAATAATTTTTGAGAATTATACTATTTATATTCAATGTTACTTGGAAAATGGATTTAGTAATATTATGTGGATGTTCAAAATAACATCTTGAATTGATTTAACCATTTATGTCTGTCCGTCCAACTATCTGTTATGTTTTTCTAAATTTGTGTTCAAGCTAAAGAATGTATTGGGTGAAATGTTATAGAAAGACGTAAATTAATAGGTCACTTTTGGAAGCGTTCCTCATATAAGAAGTAAAAATGGAGATAGTCACAATTATCACTTTGTTGCGATTGTTACTTCTATTCATCTTTTATTGCGCCCATTAATTCCATTTCTGCAAAATAGCTCAATTTTTGCTACTTCATGCGTGAATATCACGGAATACACATAGCGGACTTACGGGCAGACATACTTAGATCGACTCATTTCAGAATTATTCAGAAATTATATACTTTGTGGGGTGACAAAGAGATGTCCCCCTCCCCCCTCTATATATACGATAGGTGTAACAAGTAAAAAAGTTGTATTTCGCTTGGGCGAAATCTTGAATGTTTAGCATCTTAGATCCCGAATGTAAAATAATGCTTACAAATTATGGGCATGACATTAAAGCATTTTTTTATATGAGAATTTTGAACCCTAACCATCTACTTATTAAAGTTTTTAATGCCACCAAAAAACGCTTTAAAAATATCGTAAAAAAGTAACTTTAGTTTTTGTTTAATTATGGGAGTATCCTTCGATCGATTTTGCACAATTTCAAAACTAGCTTACGAGTAAGAATTGTGAAATTTGAAACCGATATCTCTATTATTGCGACCGATACACTGGTCAGAAGTAGCAGATACAGACACAGACGCTGATCAAAAATATGTATACTCTGTAGGATCTTTGGGCGTTTGATAAAATTATAAATACCCCCAGTGTTGGACAAATAGCATACATATATATTTTTGTTTTATTCATTTATCTTAATTACTTATTTACAAAATAAATGACGCTTAATTACAAAAAACTGTTAATTTACATACAATGTCAGGAGGCGTACAGCACTTATTAGCTTTTCTCATAATGAACAATTCTTAAACATTCTACAGCGCTTTAATTTACTATTTTAACGTATGCAAATGCTCCAAGTACACATGCACTCTATCGTATTTTAGACTTATATTGCCGATCGTTTATAAGGTCGAATTGTCGCATTCGATTGTTCCAGAAGCCCTTTTGTTACAATCCACCTAATTACATATTTACATAAGACTGGCAATAATGCTATTGTAAATTGTGAAGGGTTAAAAATTTATCCTTTTACTTTACACTTGATAGGGTATTATTCTAACGGCAATCTCAAAAGTACAAATGAATTGTATTGGCAGTGGCGAGCCTAACGGTACCCGACCTAAGCGATCGCGGTGGACTCCGCTCTATTTAGGGACCTGAAATTGTAAAAAATCTGTTGCAAGATATCACAAAAAATGCTTCCGCTTAAGATGCTCAATTAGCTGGATATAGGGTAAAAATTCGGAAAATATTCCTAAATGGTTTTCTGTTAAATAAAAAAAAAAACTAAAAACAATCATAAAAAATAAATAAAAATACAACTTTGAATGGACGACAAATACACGCGCCTCAAATACGCATAAATGACCAGAAAATTAACTGAATATTAATTTTAAATACGTAATAGACAGTCTCGCGCTGCCTTAATTAAATGGAATGGATTTACGCTGTTTTAAGAACCACCCATAATCCTAACCGATTATATATTAATAAAGAAAACAATTTAAAGGGGTGGGACCACGGTAAATATTACAAATGGGGAACAATATATTTACATGTACATTTATATAAATAAACAAAAGAAACCAAGTGAAAATGCTACCCGATCCTTTACTACCCTATCTTGCAGCCTATGTACAATAGTTATGTATGTTGTATGTTATGTATCGCAAGTCGAGTTTTATGTGGAGTATTGTTTTTGCATTAATTGCGGATGTACTTGTTATCCGGTCACGCTCATTTTTGACACAACAATGTATGGGATAATTATAAATATCTATACCAAATTTCAACTTGATAGCTCAATTTTTGTGGAATATAAATATATTTTTATTAATTGTGGGCGTGACTTTTAACCGATTGTCCTGCGGGCAGAAAGTAAATGTGTGCGTACAAAATTTTATCTTCTTATCTCAAAATTTGCGATCGTGAGAATGTCGAACATACATGTCTGGATGGACTCAGTTTAAGACGCTAATCAAAAATATATATGCTTTGTAAGGTCTCTGACGCCTCTTTCTGGGTGATGCAAACATAATGACAAACTTAGTATATTCCCCATCTAATGTGGGGTAAAGTATATATATTTTACCTTTAATTGCTGACGTAGTCCACTCATTGGACTCATATAAATATTTTCCAAAAACAAAAAACACACACACACGCTCGGTATATGTTGTGCACAGTTTAATTATTTTATTTTAAAAATTTTCAAAAAAAAAAATCTCGTTATAAACTACAGGTTACTTAAGAATTTTTTTTCATTCACTAAAAATTTTATTTTTTGTTTGTTTTTGTTTTATGAAGTTTGATTAAAATGAATAAATTTTAATAGATTGGCATTTGTTTTGTTCTCACTTATATGTTTCGTAATTATGGTCAAACACTGCATAATGACGATAAACATTTTTGATATTTAAAGAAACAGAAGCGTTCAGCTGTGCGGTAAATTTTCAAATAATAATGAATTTTTCATTCCTTCAACTTATTAAGATCAACACGAAACGCTTTCTGATCAACGCTTTCTGACTCACGGCGAATTCGCAGTGGGATATAGTAGAGAGAGAAAGAGATGAGGGAGAGAGAGAGTTACTGAAAACGGTCTCTGGCCATAATCAGAGACTTCATAATATAGCCGGCATTTAATATGTAATCACATACACACACAAAAACAAATATAACAAAAAGCAAAAAACAAAAAAAATATTAATTAAAAATGTTACTCTTGGCGCATTGAAATCGTATGCACTAATAATTAATTATAATCAAACAAGAAGAAAACACAACTAATGACCGCAACAAAAATAATGCAACAACAACAAACACCATCAACACTTCCCATCATCACATTTCTCTTACAAATAAAATTTCATAATAATTTTAGACATTATATAAGGGTAGGTAGCCAGACTCTATAAATCTTGCAAAAGATTTATTAGAAATTTTCATATTGTGCACAAGGACACACACACAATAAATCGTTGATTGAGTAGAATATTGTTATAAATGTAATAAGTTTTTCAGGCTACTTTGTATTTGAAACAATAATTTAGTTTTTGCCAAATAAAAAGAAAGTAAGTTTAAGTGAAAATGAAATTCTATGCAAAAGCGAAATATAAATAAACAGTTGCAACAAATTAGAACCACTCTACACAATACTCAGTATATAATTTTTAAGACCAATTACACATATCAAGGAAATAAATAAAATGAAAACAAGTAAGAAAACTAAATTTATCTTAAAAAAATCAAATCTTTAATACCCTCCGCATCTACAACGGTAGGCGTGGCAGATACGTATTATATTATGCCCCCTAATTGTATACGTATTAGGAATCAGCTTGCAAGTCTGGATTTATGGTGAATATGGTTTTGTCAACAAATTTCAGGTTGATAAGTCAATTTTTGTGGCAGATATATAGATTTTTGTTGATTGTGGGTGTGGCTCATTAGGGTATAAAATAAATAAATTTGGCCTCAACATACAATGCGGGGGTGTGGCATGTACCTAATAGTACTCTCTCTCTCTCTCTCTTGAAAATAATACGTATCGTATCAACTTAAACGTCAAATTAGGTATAAAAACATTTTTTATAAATTGTGGGCGTGTCTATTATCCGAGCACGCCCATTATTGGGACATCGATGGAAAAGCTTAATATAAATAAATATGCGTGTCAAACTTCAACTAATACATCATATTTTGTCGTGGGCGTGGGCGTGGCTTCATTTAAATAGAAAGCTACATAAACATATTAGAAATGTTTCTATTAAATGTCAACTTTATACATCAAAATTTACGACCACAGCTATATGGACACTCAGCGGATATGTCAGGATCGACTCCGGTCTCCGGGGCTACTTTCCGGGTGTTGCAAACGGAATGGCAGACTAAAGTGGAAGGTATAAACAAAACGTTAACTAACTGGAGAGTTTTTTAGCCGTGTTGGAGCCAAGAGCAGAGATTAATTTGTAATTTGTAATATATTGAATAACTTTAAGAAGATAAGAACTTATATATAAATAAAATCTATCAATGCAGGACCGCATTTCTGCATCAATTCTACTACGAGTGTGATTGGACACATGTGCGCAGTAGAAGACCCAAAAAATAACATTTTATAACTCACATGCAATGAATTGTATTATAATTGAAATGCATCTTAACGTATTCTGTCAACTTCACATTAATTAACATCATAACCACGGGCACGATTGTGCTAAAACACAATTCACAATAAATGAAGTAAATACTCAAAAGCCAAATACAAACAAGTAAACAAGTTAAATATGAGTCAGACAAATGTTGGATAGCCACCACTTTGAAGCAATAAAACCAAATTGATAACTGGCAATGGTGCTTCCATGTTGTGGAATTAGTCTTAATACCTTTTTCTTTAACGCAAAGGAGAAATCTTTCAAATGTGAAAATATTCGTTCCATATAAAGTTCTGCTGAATTTTGAATTTTCAGCGGAGTGTAGTAAATTCCTAAAAGAAAGAATTTCCAAGGTTTTTCCTTTAACGCTTTTGAGTAATGCGAAAAGAAAAACGGCTAAAAAGTCCATAAAAATTGACTCTTCTTCTGAATTTGTAGGCTCGCCTTTCAACTGATTCCGTTCAACCTTGACACCATTCTCCGTACAAGAACAATCAATTCGATACATTTAGCACAGATAGACCGACGCACTGATAAAGAATTTATACACTTTGTAGAGTCTTTGAAGCTAGCTTCTGAGTGTTACAAGTGTTTTGATAAAGTGAGTATAGCACCTCGAGGTGGTGGGTATAGTAATATAAATATGTACATACATACCTACATATATGTGATGGGAATAATGAATTTGACATTACCAGTGGCATACTTAATTAATTACCATCATCTTTTTATTTCGAAACGTTCTTATGTGCTTGATTCAATCACGCATCAAACCTCCAAAGAATTGGAAGTGAGCTTTATTTACTGTCGTCTGTTATAATACAAGAGAAAATATTATACCCAACCTTTTAATACCCTACACTACTTGTGTTATAATTAGATTTGATGCATCAGTAAACACGAGGCATTGCCATATGTCATTTCGTTATATGGGGAGGGGTTCTAAAAATGGTTTAATCGGGACAATGTTATGGGGGGTTCACTTTGGGCTAAAACAAGTCCTTTTACTGAATTTCATCAAAGTATGTCAGGATATGTGATTCGCAGTTTGCGTACAAATTTACATGGACACATAAACGGACGGAGGGACATGGTTACATCGATTCAGTAAATGAATCTGAATCATTCGATATAATTGAAGGTGGAAATGATAAATTTGCCGCTTAAGAGTTGCAAACATTCACACAAACTTAATATACCCTTTGCTCTAAGAAGAAAAACGAGTCGATTTAAACATGTACGTCCGTGTGACCATGTGTCTGTCTGTTATTAGCATTCTCACGGACGTAAATTTTGAAATATTGAGCTGAAATTTTGTACAGACACTTTTAATTTTTGCACGTAGATCGTTATTTATATTCAGCAAAATCGGTCAAAAGCCACGCCCGCTATGGACAAAATTTTATATATATGCACACAAAAAAATTGTAATTCGGTATTCATGTCTATAGTTATCCCCTCCATTGAAGTGGCAAATATATACAAGGTCCGATAACAGACCCGCCCACAATTTTCGAAAAACCATAGCCCACGTAAAACTTGATTTTCGAGCTGATATATATTTCATACACCTTTATAGGTCGTCATTATATCATGTCACAATTGGTGGGCAATTGTAGTTGTGGAGCGTATTTAAGATTTAGTTTTCTTAGTTGTTTTTTTAAACTTCTTGTGTGCTGAAAGATTTCTTTATTTAGAATTGCTGGAAAATGACAATAGCAGCAACACAACAACAACTACTACTTTTCTTCCAAAAAACTACAATAACTCCAGTACAGTACACTTTCCGCGACATAGTTGAAATTATAAAATTTCACAATGACCATCACACCCATACTTACGGTTGATGAGTCGGAATCTTGAGATGATTTTTGGGCAATTTTGTTATTTATTTATTTTTAAAACTTTAAACAAGAAATTTAGAATAATATGTATTTAATTAAAATTAAGCGTTTGAACCACTATACGTGCAATATTTGCTGAAAATATTCACAATTTTTTTTATACTTTCTTAACACCACGATCAACAGCCAACTAAAGATACTAGGATGCAAAACCAAATTTGTGTTTTTCATGTCACAGAGCAAACAACAAATAAAAATGCAAATGTAACCACAAAGATCTCTATAGATAGATGTGTTAATAGGAGTGCAACACACAAGGCAAGGCGTTGCCAATGTTGGTTGTTTTCTAATTCATTACAAAATCAAAAAGAAAAACTTCAATACAGAACTTTTAACAGAATTTTTTCTTAGTCCATGCAGCCGCAGCCTTAGGTGCGAATGTGTAATGGGTCCAAGTCTTGCCAGTAGCGCTATTGCTCAACCATTGCTGGCATTTTAATACATGTTTTTTTGAAAGGAATATAAGTTCTTTAGCCGATGGCATAGTACCCGCGCTTCAAATGCGGAAATTCGGAGGCCCTTAAATTTGTTTAGCGACAAAGTTTTTAGCAAGTTTTTGGCAACGCTATTATCTAAGTTTACCTAAATATCACTGCATGTGTGTCTATGTGTGTACTCTATATAAACATGAATACTATTTTTTATAGTATTATTATTAATTTTCTGCTATTCTGCGTTAATAGCGTTCAAGAAATTGTGGGTGATATTAACACATGTACAAGTATTTTTGTAGAGAAACACTTGTTTATCGATTTGTCACAATACAAATACATGCAGCTAATACATTAATTATACTTATAAATGGCAAAGAAGACAAAGAGTGAAGAAATACTACTTACGGAAGCCTAATGATCGCAAATGTCTAAACATTCGTTAAGTGTCTAAAGTGCAAACAACCTCATGATGCTATATGCTAAATGTGGGCGTGGTTTTTATTCAATTTTTATGTGACATCTTGAATGTTGAATTTTTCTACTTCTTCAATAAAAACGACAAATCATCTTCTAGGGAGTAGTAGCTTTAATATTATCACCATCATTATATAATTAAAAGACAGGGGGGTTATGTTATATAATTAAATAGAGAGGGAGAGAGATAGTGAGAGAGGAGATGCGTGAGCAAGAAAGCTCTTTCCATTGTAATATAAACAATAACGGTTACTTGCGCATTTCATTAGAAATCACAGTCATTCAAACTATTGCTACCGTGTATAGTGTTTATTACAACATTCATTTAAAGAAAATCGTTTCTTCATAAAAATTAATTTTAGAAATTTGTTAATCTACTCACACAAATTAAAATGCCACAAAATGGTGTCATACACACAGCGTAAATGTTTGGCTATGATTAACCCGAAAAAGCACAACAAATAAAAAAAAGCACATTTCAAATTCTACATAAATCATTCCTGAACTATGATACAAAACAAAAAAATACTAAATTTAAATGAAATAAAAATTAGCAGCCAGACATTATTATTAATAGCAGCATTAACAGTTTTATAAAGCTTATAAAAATATTTAGAAATTCTTTTTTATCGTTTACTTTTTTTTTTAGTGTTTTTCATATCAACCACAAACCAGATGTTTCCTTGCATTTAATTAATCATATATGTGACCGATGAAATTAATTGTTTGTATAATTACTAAATGGGAGATATAAAAATTTTAATGAAATTAAACGGACCACCTGACGTCCAGTCGATGTGTACAAAATCAATTTGTTGGCACATTAGAGGACATTTTGTATAATGTTTAAGGATTTATTTTTAGTACACATAAGTGTTAAATAGTAAGTACACACATTGGTACATATATTTAATATCTAATATAATATTCCCATTCAAATAAGTAAAGTCATTTAGATGGATGGATATAATTTTTTTAATCAAGATATATTCGAATAAATGTTTTATGGACTAAGTTATTTCTATAGGAGGGTGCGGCATGTACCACCATTAATATGTATATTTTATGAATTTCAAATATAAATTCTGATCGTCTAGATACCGCTATACTAATAATAATGGAAGTTTCAAATTACAAAAAAAGACTAAATTTTCTCTTGATACGCTCTAAAATCCTATTCTATAATTGTTGGTAAAATATTTACTTTCAAGAATGAAATACATTCAACTATAAACTACTTATAAATTAATTAATAATAAATTTGACTAATTTCAAGTGTATAAATTGCGTACTAAGCACTGTTCACTATCACAAATTGTTGATATTATATTTATCTGATGTTTTTTCTTCGATTTAATTCGTTTGTGTGTCTAGATATCCTATTAAAGCTTAAGGTTTATGAATATTAATTCATTTTGACTTGTTTTTTAAATAATTTTAAAAATACGTTTAAACTTGCATATAACGATAACCTCTGCTATCTCTATGATACGTTTCATTCAAGTTAATAAAATTACCAAGAAATTGTTGTACTATTGGTGCGCGACATAGACTATGCGCATAACATAAAATATATGGCGTTACAATCGTTATCAGTATATAGGTTAAATTGGATAATTTGTTGGTATGCCCAAATGGGCAAAACCAATAACCACGCCTCATGGCATCCCGGGTATGATGTGTTATAAAGGCACATAGCACCGCTCCTATAAATAAACTCAATTTGAAATAATTAAGACAACCGGTACAGAGGAAAAGAATGAGTAAAATGACTACAATTGTGGAGCAATGTAAAAAGGGGCGTTGCGTTAAAGCTGTAGCATCCTAAAAATGACATTAAGTTGACTTTTTTTGTTTATTTATTTAATGCAAAGAAAAAATTCTTACTTCTAAGCTCCAACTACGCGCAGCTATAAAATGATCCACATCTATTAGAGAGGAGCAAACAAAACTGGTAAATATCAATAACCAACCGAAAACGTTGGTTGTCTTTTCATAATATTGCACTGCAAAAGCAATGCCTGATAAAGCACCTATGGCTGCATGTGTGGCATTGTCTGCCAATGCTTTCAGCAATGGATGTTGCGTTAACTCCACAAAATTATCACCCAACATGCAAGTAATGCTCACCAATGTGGTGAGTACGATACGCATATATACCATTATGTGACAGATCATAGAGTAGTGTAATGAAAATTGAAAGAAAAAATGCAAATAATTGCTACTCGATTGCTCCAGTCGTATATTAATGGACGGTTTTTTATGTATTAATTTTACTTAAATTCTTATCCTCAACTTTTCTTGTTTTATTTTGATGCAAAATATGTTAAGCTTATTTATTAAATAATATTTTCTTTTATAAAACACTATTTTATTTAATTGATTTATATTTTTTTGTTTCGATAATGCATTCTTTCGGGAATGCATGCTTGTTTATTTTGTGTTGCTAGTTTCTTTTCAATTTTTCTATAATGCGCTTTGTGCTTTCAATGCTCACCCCTTACACAATTTAAAATATGGTTCTTAGTTCGTTTTAGTTCAGTAAACTTTATCGAATTCTTTGTACTACAATGCAATGCCTTCCTCATTACTTACCTAATCTATAGACATATAGGCACTATTAACATAAGCTTGCACATATAAATATAATAATAAGAGAATTTTTCATTATTAAATAGAGGATATATAAAAAATGAACAAATTTTAAAGTAGAAAGTGGTTGATATCGTTTGCTAAACTCAACTAGTCTCTTCACCACACACATGTTTAGTATTTTAGAAAAGACGAATAAAACAAAAACAAATAATACAAGTAATTCTAAACAAAATAGAGAAGTTCGGTTAAGACCGAAGCTTAAATACCCTCCACCTTTTATAATCCTCTAAAAAATAAGTTCCTATTGCCATATTTATGTATATGACTATTTCAAGTACTTACGCAAATAGTGTTTTTTTAAATTATAGGCGTTTGCGTTATTCAATCACGCCCATTTTTGGCACAGTGTTGGATAACGGTACCATTTATATATATACCAAATTTCAACTCGATAGGCATAGTATTGTGAGATATATAATTTTTTAAAGGCACAATTTTTTCGAGGTATGTTGAGATTTTCATTTATTGTGGGCGTGTCTCTTAACCGATTTTGCCCAATTGCAATACGAAACAGCGAAATTAAATTAAGAATAAGTGTGCCAAGTTTCAATTTGATATCTCAAAAATTACGACCGTGAGAGTGCCAACAACAGATGGACACACGGACGGACATGTCTCAAACGATTTCTCTTTTCATGATGATTAAGAATATATATGGTTTGTGGGGTCTCCGAGGCTTCCTTCAATGTGTTGTAAACGGATGATCAATATGAATATACCCTCTTCCCTAATACCTATACCCTCCATAAAAAGCATTCAAAAATTTTACGTTTTCAATTTTATATTAAAAACAGATATATATCTAATTTTAATTGTGAAAATGAATTTGTGTTATAAACGAGTTATATTCATGGAATTACTGAATCCTGGGGGAAGACAATCAGTCTCCCCCCAATTATAATAATTTACTTTAACGTGTGGCGTCCAGTTCCAATCCCTGTACATCTTTACCTAAAATTACTATTAGTATAAACTCTCCGATATCTACGTTAATTACAAATACTGAACCTAGTACCGGCACTGACTTTTCAAATCCTCAACCATATTCTGCTTTCTTTGATCTCAAATATGATTATCATCATCCAGGCCCCTTCAAGGCGTATGTGGATGCTTTATCTCCTGATGGTTCAAGAAAGCCTATTAATTCTATCACGGTTACTAGACTCTGTCTTCTTATGTTTACTGACATTCTATCTGTCTTTGAAGTTAATTTTGGAAGATGCAAAGTAATTTTTAAGACCTCTAAAGCTGCAAATAATTTTGCTGCTTGAGTCAAGCTCCATGAACTTCGATATAAGCAGCATGATGATCTGATGAAGCTCTTTTGCTTAAAACTTGCTATTCTAAAGAAATATAACCTATATGGCAAATGGCTGTGAAAGAAACTAAACGTAAAAAAACTTTTACGTTCTTGCCGGGATTCTCGTCTAGGAAGTAATTCCTCACTCTGGGATGACAGTAAAAATATGCCCTTTCTAATCCATCTTAAAAATCAAGTGGCCCCTTGTCCACAAAATGTGGTCTAAATTCCATATGACTCTCTTCCCACTGGTTTTAATTTATTTCATATTATATGTATCTTATCGTCTAAAAGAAAACACTCTGCTGGAGATCATGACAAGGTAACGTATGAACAGATTCGCTGTATATCTGAATCGTCTGCGAAAATCCTATTGGATGCCTTCAACCATCAATGGCAAAATTGCCTTATTCCTGATGTAAGGCGGCTTGTCAAAATTTGTCCTATTCCCAAAAAAAAACAGAAATCTTGATGTTGTGGAGAAGTGGAGGAGTGTTAGCGTGAAATGTCCGATCCATATCATTAACTGGATCATAAACATCCTTCTCTCTTATTAGGCAAGGATAAGTTGGATGTTTCTAGAGGCATTTCCCAAGAAAGTTCTCAGTTCAGTACTATTTAAAAAATTCAAGATCTCAATACCAAAATATTTCAATATGAAGACGACATTATCACCATATCTTTGCTTCTCAATTTCGACAACTCAGTCTCAAATCTACACATCAAGATAAATGGACTTAACAACACCTGCGGTGTTTTAAACCTTCACTTCAACTTTGAATCTAAAGTTCTGTATGTTGCAAAAGGGGCCAGAAAGGAACCAACTCGAAATTAATAAGAATATCAATTTTTTAGACAGACTTATCACTGAAAGGCGGCAGTTATTGATCATAATTCAGTTATAAAAAATGCGTTTCCCGCCTGCAATACTATAACAATGGACAACACATCATTTAAATCTGGGTTATCTCCTAATGTTGCGATTAATGTTGCCAAATCTACTGTTTTCTCCAACATTGAGTATGCAAAAACCTCCTCAGCGCATTCACCACACACCAGAATCAAATCAATTTAGAATAATCTTCTACGGAGATGGTTTTGTCTATGTCCATCAACTCTCGTGCAACTTATCTATGCTCTTAGCTTAATGTTACCTCCTAAAGAAAGAGCTATTTATCTAACGGCTAAAGAACTCATCAAGTTAAAAGTCAATCACTTAAATTCCAGTCATGCTTCTTTATAAACGTTTTAATCTAAATTTTGATTGATTTTGCCTCTAAAACTATCCTCAACAGTCATTAAACTCACTATCTTCAAAAATATCGTTCAGGATAAAATAAGCAACATACCTTTATCTATTCTGAAATCTATATATATTGAAAAAATCGACAGCTTATGCGGCTGCAAAATGTTCTCCACTGATGCCTCTATTCAGTAATCTCGTTCGGGAATTGCCATTTGTAATATTTCTGACAATCAAAATTTATTTTTCAAAATTGAACAAAGGACTTTCTCTCTGTGCAGTGAACTCGTTGCTACATCAAAGGCCATTGACATCATTATAAATGGCAAAATCTCCCATGCTGCCATCTTTACTGATAGTAAAAATACCTTTAATCTTTTTTCTTCTGTTTCGTCCGACAACTTCCTTGTTTTGCAATATTACGCACAAAATCAACTCTTCTGATATTGCCCGATTTGTCACACTCAGGAATTGAAATGAATGAACTGGCTGATTTTTATGCAAAGCATGCAACAGACTCTCAAGTTTATTCTACTATCAGAAATGTGTGAGAGAACTCGAACTCTGCTATTTCTGCAAACGAAGACAAGGACTTTTTTCAAATATTTAGTGGGTTGCCCACCAAACATTGGTGCACTGGCATGATATGATATTAAACTTTTAAATCGTTTAACGTCTGGTCATATATATAAAAATTAAATAAATGCTATTTTTATTTAATTGGACTGGAATCCTTAGATACTTGCACTTCATGCAATAACCATGTCACCTTCAGCTGCTTTAAATACTACACAGAATAAATTTAATAACTCCTTATCCTAATAATCCTCCTTTTTAAATTTAATAACATCATTGACGTTTTCAAATCATGGAACTTCAACTTTTTTTTTGTTAGCTGTTTAAATTTATACATGTAAAGAATATTGTCTTGTAACTTCAAGTAACTAATGTCATCTTCACTCTCGTATTCGCTTATGCACATATGATTAATTTCGCACCAAAAAATTTCTTTCAATCTGTTGAAAGTAACTCAAAGTAATCGAATCACATCAAATCAAAAAAACATATTCACATAATTTGTTTAAATTTATAAAAATAAAGAGAATTTAAAATTAAATAAAAGTGACATTTATTAATAATAACGTATAACACGCGCAAAAGCAAAGCTCTTAATATGGGCACGAAACGCGTACAAATGACACGCATACCATTTGAGCTGCAGCAAATAGAGAGCAATTATCAAAATCACGGCAAGTATTTAACGGCTTAAAAATTCGCGCCTTACTTTATGTGCATTGTTATATAATTTAAAAGGCATATCCTGTGAAATCATTGATACAACATCTGGTCAATATGGTGAGTTGAGAGCTGAAATAAACGGGCCAAAAGACTCGCCTTATGAGAAGGGTCGTTTCATTATTCAAATAAAAATGGGTGATCATTATCCATTTCGGCCGCCCACTTTTAAATTTACAACACCAGTTTTTCATCCCAACATAGATAATTGTAGGTATATTCAAATTTCTGGAAATACATGTGTATGTATAAAGTTGAAATTAAAAATTATTTAGCGGGTAACATATGTTTGGATTTGTTGCGTATGCCTCCCGCTGGTACTTACAATCCGGCCGTTAGTTTAGAATCAATACTATTATCCATACAACTACTGTTGGCCACCCCGAATCCTGATGATCCTTTAAATGGTGAAGCAGCCGATTTGTTTAGGAATAACAAGAAAGCATTTGAAGAGAGAGCAGAGAGCCACACACAAGCACATGCGTCTCAGAAGGACGGATGCTAATTATTACAAAGCTTTTGCAAATGAAATTAAATGATGAATGATGTATAAGAATAATTCCAATCGCTTTATTAAATTTGTTTTTTCATGCATTTGCAACATGTTTGTAATGTAAATGCATTTGTTTTTAAAACCTTGAAGTACAGGCGTGTGATTGTATATTTTAAAAATAGTTCATTTAATTAAATATATACGAAATGGCAATTTTTCCCTGTTCTATGCTTTACTCCTTGAGAAGATCCATTGTTTACATAGAAATATACAGCTTACGCTTAAATAACAAAATCTCATTTATCAACTAAAGCATAAAAATTATTATTTAATATATGAAATTTTTTTCCAAAAATATTATACTTGACCAGGTAATAATTACAATTGATTAATGATATGATGAGCAAAGACTGAGATTAAAATAAAACTGGCCGCTCCGTTTTGTTAAAAAAATCATCTAAAAATAATTTCTAAACGTAGGGTGTACTTAGGCGTCTTTATGTTTATCGTAGAAATTATCCAAATGTTTTTTGTACTCATCCGCGTCGGACCACAGCATAGCTGCTTGTACGTTTAACGGACTATCGATGTTGGGTTCGCCCAATAGAGACTGTATGGATAGTAGTATGGTACGTACATCATATAGAGCTGACCACTTATCTTTTAGGATATCCAAGCAAATGGCACCTTGCAGATCAACATTGGGATGAAAACAGGGTGTTAAAAATTTTACTATGGGTGCTGCATATGGATAAGAATTGGGAAATTCCAATGACAAGCGATATTTCTGTCCACTATAAACTGTGTTTAGTGGTCCCGCTATAGTGCCAATCCATTTGAATATGTTCTCACCATCAGGAAAAGCGGATATTCCTTTTTCGCTTGTCATCATTAGACTCATCAGCTCTTTTTGTAGTCTACATTATATAAATAACGGTATTTGTGGAAAAAGTTATTTTACGGTGGCACACAAAAAAAATTCTTACCTTTTGCTTACAGCATGATTATCTTTAACAGGCACTGAGTCATCGTTTTGTTTGACTCCTGCCGATCCTGAGATAGTATCGTGTTGAGGACTAATATTTTGTGCCATTTTACTAATACTTTGTTCTATTCAGGTTTCTCTCGTTCTTATCTTTACTCTAAAAATTTACAGCTTATTTTCAAACACTCGCGCTTTTCTATTTGTTTTTAATCTTTTATTTTGTAAAACTGATTTGGCAAATTTATTATAGATTTTTTTCATTTGTAGCAAATATCTGTTCAAACTATTTCTTTTTTGGATTTATGCTTAGTGCTTCTTCTTGGTGCTTTCTAACAAAAGGGTATAATGATGACATTAATTAAAACAAAGTAAATTTGGTGGGAAACGTACATAATAAAACTAAAACACGGGGAAGTATTACTTTTTAAAATGTTAAAAAATATTCTCCAAAAAATTACTTGAAACTTGAATTTTTATATAAACTTTTATATAAATATATATCTTATATATAAACATCAAATCAAAGTATTCAGACATCCTTAAATCCACAATAAATTTTTGCGATCAATAAATAGCTAGCACGTATTGAATTAGTTCAGCTCTTTTCAAAAGAAACTAGAATATAAAAATCAACTCATATAATATATTTGATAACATCCCATACTTTCCGACAAGATATAGCAGTTACTGCTCTGTTTCAATTGTCATGCGAAATTTCGACTGAGCTTTTTAGAAACTGAGAAATATAGTGGAATAACGGTACGCTGGTGTGTTTGTGTGTAGTGATTTTCATGTGAATTGCAAAAAATAATCCAAAAATTAGTGAAGAAAAGAAAGTATAAAATTGTATTAAGGTAAAATTATGAATAAAGCAATAAAAGAAAGTTTTCTGAATACCACTTAATGTAATAATTGCAAATATCAGATAAATAATAATAAGTCCAAAATTAGGGTGAGGCGATATATTCCATAAATACATATATGTATTGCCAATTTGGCATAGAAAAATCCAATAAGAAATTAATAATATTAAACGCAATTCAATGTAATTGGAGATGTATATATTCTCATTAGTGAAAAAGCTAAATATATGAAATATTGTGTCTAGAAAATTCGCATAAATATATAACGAAAAATGTGCATGCATGGATACATAAATTTTATGCGAATACAAGCAGAATGCATTGTAGAAATTATATATATACTCAGTATGGTAGTACTTTTATACTATTTGTGTGAGTATGGTTGATGCGTAGTGACTCAGTCTAGAAGACCCACAACCTTGGATTAGTGGCCTACAATCATCAGCAGAAAAGATAGAACCTTTCATTGTTATCTATTTGGTCGGTTGAATGTGTTTTACATAAGTTCTCTGCAATTATTTGTATTCTCAAGGCTTTGCGGAAATGCTTTTACAAATAAGTGTGCCACACAGAATATAAGGAAATAATGTGCTTGAAGTTTATGGGTTATTAACCAATTTTTTGTTTGTGCTTTTAGTTTATATATTTTTGCTAATATTATTGCTCTTATGCTTGTTTAATTTACAGATTTCCTGTTATAATCCAATCGTAACAAAAACAATAAACCAAATAACGGATAAAAAACGCAACGAGCACCTTTGATTAGATTTTCCCTTCTTGAACCCCATAAACTAAATAGAGCGAAAGCCATCATGCAACTAAAGTTAATTGTCAAATATGCCAACAAGAGGGTATTTTTCACATTGAATTAATGGAATGAGTTCAACAAAATCATAAAAAGAGATAGAGATCGCAACAACACAAATATTGAACACCAAAGAAGTCCATCGTACTCAAGTTTCATATTTCACAGTCTCCATAATTGCAAGATAAAAACTAGAGAATCAAAAATATACAACAGAGAATATAAAAAAGGAAGAAAACAAGTCAAGCGAGCAACTACCGCAATATAAAAACATTTTTTAGAATGGTTAATAAGCAAGAGTGCAAACAGAAGAGTGCAGCAAATGTTAATGATTTCGAAGAAGAACCGTTGAAGCAGAGCCCACGCATTGAGAAAGATAACATAAACGTAGTAGGTGGAAATATAGCTAACAATTCAGCTTCTGGTGCTATAATAAATAAAATACAACAACAACAACTAGATCCACATCATACAGCAGTATCATCACCGTTACCATCACCATCAGCTAATGCTTCTTCGCCCCAATTATCCGCAAAATCAACGCCCCCTATAAATTATGCTAGAAATGCTGCTGCAAACAATCATAAATTGATACCAATACAAAGTGTGCTAACAACGGCAGCCGATGCACATAATCATCATACGCATGCGTCGCATCATCATCATCAGCATTTTGCATCCCATACACATCATCCACACCATCACAGTCTGGTGGTTGGTAAGACATCAACTAAAAGTTTACCATTACAGAATGGAACGCAACAGCAACCACAACATCAAAATGTCACCCATTTGCATGTGCCGACATCAAAAGCCCAACAATTGCTGGTTAGTGCCACCACTCATGCCCAATTGCCAACTGAGATGCCGCACGAAGATGAGGAACGTTTGGAGAAACTATTTAAACAACTTGATCGGGATGGCAACGGTCGCATCGACATACATGACTTGTCCGAGGCATTACGTGAATTCGGTTTGTCGAGCGTTTATGCTGAGGTGAGTTTGCCTTGATAAACTTGTCACAAGTGGTACACGCTTAGCATTCCTTCCTAAATTGATACAATTTTTGGCTAATTTTCAAGAGTTTTTTTAGTTTACATATTGCAAGCAACTGTATAATCGTGTAACTGTGACTCCTGTATGTACGTATATTGACAATGTCTGCGGTTGCAAGATTTCTAGCGACCAGGCTGCGATAATGTTTCTTTTGCTTATCAATCTCTCTAACTGTGTATCTGTCCACGTATTTTAAATTAATTTAAATTTCAATTCATGTGAACTAACTTCACAACCACTGTGTAATTTTTCAAGATCTCTGCTCATCATAAACTTTCGGATTTGTTACGTTACACGAAAACAACACATCTGATCATCGCTCTCTTGTGAATTACAATTAATTTTGCCAACAAGTTCACATTCATTTTTTGATACAATTTTTATTTTTATTTTTGTAAATTCTTAACATGGACTTTTCTTTGCTTATGCTTTCGCAGAAGTTTTTGGAACATTCGGATAAAACGCAAAGTGGCGATGTGGGACTCGCTGAATTTGTACATTACATACGAGAACATGAGAAAAATTTACGTTTACAATTTTCACATTTGGACAAAAATCGAGATGGTAAGTTAAAGATTTTGCCCTTTGCATTTTGCATTTTGTATTGGAAAGCTAATGTTGTTCGCTTGAAGGAAAAGTCGATTTGGAAGAGCTGATATCGGCATTTGAGGACTTGGGCCTCGAAGTTGATGTGGAAGAGGCTAAACATTTACTCTCCAGGTATGCAGTCATGCATTATTTACTACAAGTTTAATTAGTTATTAATAAAAATGTCGCTTTATTTGTTGTATAGAATGGATCAGGATGGCAGCCTAAATATTAGCTTTAATGAATGGCGCGATTTCTTGCTATTGGCGCCCTCCACGGATATTCATGACTTGATTAAATTCTGGCGGCATTCTACTGTAAGTGAACACTGCGTTATTTATTGTTAACTTATGATATGTTGGCAAACAGAAGCATACTGTATCGTTTCAATTGTGGTTTTGATCCTTAGAGTTACGCAGGGTTTTACATAAAGTCTATAAGATGAACAAGTAAAAAATTTGAACTTTATACTTTTTAATGATTTGTGTGTGAGTCTTGGAAGGGGTTTATATCTCACTTGATTGCATTTAACATTTACAAAATTAGAAATACCATCCACATACTAATATATAAATCGTGGACGCACTAAGTTGGTAGTGTATGTATCTACCTAAAAGTCGGCTTCGGCTCCAAATATAGTTTTTAGTAGATTATTAAGGACGGAAAAACGAACAAATGGAATTTGAGAGTAATATTTCAAAATAGAGAAAGTTTTCTCTTGCAAAAAATATACGCATTAGTGGTATATCTAGACCATATAATTACATGTCCACACGATACGATGCACACATCTCTTTGTTAACCTTGAAAATTGAAAGCGAAACCCCTGTTGGGTAGGTAGCAATACTAAAAAGTTATCGCTTGCGTTCTTCTCATAAGAAAGCGTTGTACTCTCATCACTTATTCATACTCAGTAATATGGGGCAAAAGAGAGAATTACTGATGAGTAACCATGCTATTGGAACGTCGTCATACAACGGTTCTCTTAGTATTAAATAAATTAAATTGTTGCAGTGTTTTGCTTGTGATTAAAATTTTCCCACAATTATTATAATTTTTCTTTTCCGAGATTTGTTTACTATTTTTTATTATTATTGTACTAAATTTTTTTTGTAATATTTACATTTGAATAAATAAAACATTTCGTAAACAATTTAATTTATAGTCAAGTGGAAGAAGATGTAAAAAATTTTCCCTCATTTTTATCTTCCTCTCTCTCTGTTATGACTTATCGTGTATATTTTTTTCTGAATTATACTCACTTGAAGCATTTTTTATAATCTACAATAAAAAAGAAAAAAAACTGATAGCTTTTACAAATATATACAGAATTGAGCGAGCGGCACAAGTGTGTGTGCCAACAACCAATCAGCTATAGTTGCTTACCGTACGAGCCCCTTTTTTTTTATTGTAATTGACTTGTGCTTTTTGTGCCGTATCGATAGTGCAATGTTCATCACGATGACGATGCTTAGAAACAGAATTGTTGTTAAGCTAGTTTTTTTTTTTGTGTTAATTGTTGTTGTTATTATTGTTAAAAAATGTGTAAATGCAAATGTGTGTTATTTGTAGAGTTATAGAAGGTGTGTTCACTACGTATTCATTTCATTTCATTTTATATATATGTTAAGTGGAAGTGGAATATCCACCTTTGCGTTAGACTCGTAGTCTCAAATATAAAAGCGTTTCGTTATATAAAATTCATTCAAGGTTGACTGCTTATCAATATTTTAATTAATTGAAACATGTATTCATTGTTACTGCGTTTTTTAAGTCCCCAACATTCAAAATAGGGCGCTCCACTCGTTTGGCTTATAGGGGAAGTCTAGTTTACGTGGTAGCCAACTTTGTTGGAGAGTATAATCAATTTGCTTCATTAGAATGATAAATATTGATTCCTTTTGAAATGTCACTTAAACCAGTTCGTCTTCTTGTCTATTTGTTAGTAGGCGTATGTGACTGTAGATAAAGTGTTTTATAAAAAAGTGAGCTGTTAAGTTGTAGGTCCTCCTGAGCACAGTCCAAAATGACAAATTTATTCAATTTGCTTGATCACGATTGACTTGATTGAAAAACTCCCCAAAAGCTGCTGTAATTGGTTTATGAAAATTAAATAAATCTTGTAGTTAATGTGGGTTGCAGGTGCCCCTATATGATTTATGCTGGGTCCAATAAATCCTAAATTAGTATTTTATGGAAAAGAGAGGAAATCCTTTCTCCCTAAGACACTAAAATTGCTTCAGAAACAATGTCTAAGTTAAGTAAGCCAAATATTTGAGACAACAAAATTCGGAAATAGAAGCCTTAAGTAGGTTGCAATTGATCTCAATGCATGGTTATAAAACAAAACTTATTGATCTAGATTCTAAAGTGTTCGAGAAGTTTCTTGTATCAATTATTTAACCGACAAAGTGTTATTTTCGATGTCGGTATTGAAAGCATTAACTAACCACGTATAGCACTTGCAGCCTTTGTGCTAATGACTAAACTTGTAAACTTTATCAGCATTCCTGTCTTATCAGTTTTAGTATTAAAGTTTATAAAAGTTGTACAACAACACGTAAATTATAATGATCCACAATATTCCAAAGATCGTTGAAATCACTTTCTATGATCATAATTAAATAGTGCTGTGCTTGTGGCAGTAATTTCTTTCTGCTATGACTAATGAAATGATGTTTTTCGCATAAATTTTCCATTCATACTCTCACGCTTTCAATTCCAATTCCTTCTGAATGAAAACATTAACTAACCGAACAATTTTCGGATAAAATGTGTCTGTTTCTGTGTTCATTGCAAATGTTGTAGGATAGCTGTGGTTTATAATTTCTTAAAGTGATTAAAGGTACGATCGCCTAAGTGCACATGACGTGTAAACTTTATGTAAAACGCATTTTAGATTATTGGAGGGCATGTAACAGTGGTGGTGAGGTGCAGAATATTCTGTGTATGCATCAGCATCAAAATCATAAAAATATCTTAGTAGTCGTCTGTTTTTAAACACCTCGCAGTATAAAAAGTTGGGGTTTACAGAGGTCACAAAAGCAATAAACATCTTAAAGTATACATTTTTAAGTAATATATTCAAAGTGAATGCATTCGAATTAGAACTGCGCCTACGAGGAAGATGTATCAATATTCTGGGGAATACTGTCCAGTAAACAAATTGAATTTGATTTGATTTTTGCCAAATCTTGAATAACTCACTTTTAAAAATTTACAAAACCTTTCTTGGGCTTTAAGAATAGTAGTAATACAAAATAAATTCTAAAAAATTTGCTTTTTTAGGCTTTGTTGTATGGTGGGTGTGTCAGTTGAACCGATTTTCCGTAATTTCAAGAGCAAACAACAGGCAGAAACTCTCAACACTTTTGCCAAGTCTAGAATCGATATCTGTATATTTGCCCCAGGGGATTAATTTCCACACACAGACCAACAGGCAGACAAGCCTACATTGACTGTGAACAATTCTGTGTTTGGATCGCCGAAGCCTTTTTCTATTCCAAACATCTGAGCATTTAATTGCACCTTAAGCGAAAATAATGCAAGTTATGCAACGAAGGAAATTTAAAAAGAAATGAATAAAAAAAATTACGGAATATTTACAAACAATATTGATTGCGTGGAGATTATTAAGAATATGATCGCATTTGTTAAACTTCGAAACCTTGTGTAGTGTGCCGATCACGACGCGAGAATGGACTCGCAAAAGACCAACAAAGTGCAATAATATACAATTGAATAAAAATTGTAGGAAATAAAAAAGCTTACACTTACGAGTAGCTTATCAGTGATGACAGATGGAGGGCGGTGAGAGAGAGAGAAAGGGGACAAGAAGCTAACAAACGATCGTACGCGTCATGTTTGTATTGTGTACGCCGTGCGCCCCTTATACAAGTTGAATAAATATTTAGCCATTAGTCTGACAACGGCTGGCTCGGGTTTCGGACGCATATCGCGCTTGCATTAGCAAAATTGAGCAACTCAATTATATAAGAGCAAAGAAATTTGAAGACAAACTTTACAACAAGTAACGAGTACAAGGAGAAAGGAAATTCTTGCTTAGATTTTTCCATTTTTCCTCCGTACCCCTTAAAAAAAAGAAAAAATTTTTCGACAATATTTTTTTTGCCAACTTACTTAATATTGAGATTGTCATATCGGTGGAGATAATACTACGGAACGAATAAGAAGGAAAAAAAAAGTGAAATTTTTTTATAAACTTTTTTTTCACAACAAATGAAAAAAAATATTTATTAGTGAAAAAACATCGAAATATCATTGAGGAAAAAAACAAATTATTATAAAAAGAAAAAGAAAAAAAAGTTCCAAGAAAATGTTGCGAAATAATAATAATCAGGAATATCTGTTTCACCCGGCAATGCCCAATGAATATTATAATCTGCATCAAATGGTCGTGGCTAGTGATGTTTTGGAGGATTGCATTGTAATATTTCGCGATATGATGAGTCGGGTATGTAACATGGAAAAAAGGAACAAATTATATGAAATAAAATAACTGTTAATCTGTGTAGACCAACCAAATCATACTTAGGTCATTAGGCCTTTCACCTCATTGTACTGGACTGTTTGCTCGTATTGTGTAGGAGCGTCATTGTGTAGGCAACTTTTGAACAAATATTTTCAACTGGAAACTGGTGTGAACCAGTAATTAATTGATAACAAATAGATAGATTTTTCCTTAGATTGCAACAGGGCACTATATCTTTTGCGATGAATTGTTATTTAAAGACGTATGCATAATCGACAAGTTTCTTGAATAAACGACGTTTTTATTAATAAATTCCTTTTGTTAAAAAATTCGTTATCTCAGCAGCCGATATGTTATTGGCTGAACGACAAAAGCGCAGTTCCTTCAGTTATTCAACATTTCACATAGAGCTTTTCCCTTTAGATTCCGTAGATTCCGTTAAGTCCTCTTAGGTCATTGGCAAGGTTTCGCTTCTAAAAAATGTGCAATTTGTTTAAACAAATTGCATTTCATAACAACGGTTTCATTTGTCTGTCCCTCTTAATTCGAAAGAGTATCATTATCTTTAACTTGTACAGCGATTACTGAAATCGGACAATGTTTTGTAAATAAAATCGCGCGAGAAGATTATTAAGAGCTGCTCTGTTTATCTGTTTATCAGTTCAATTAATTTATTGTTGCCAAGTGTCTGGCTGGTGCTCTCTTTTTAATATTTCAAGTAGTTAAAAATAACTTGAACTGCAGCAAATTAAGTTTTTCTTTGTTTTCTTTGCTGTTTTAGTGTTTGGGGCTTTCACGTTTGTTGTTGTTTATGTAGACAGTAATAGAAAAGCTGAGAGGGATGATGAAAAAATGTCTTACTTTTCAATCTTTAATGCACTATGAGCCTGTTTGTCGTTTGACCGATTTTGCCGATTTTGCCGATTTTGCTGATTTTGCTGATTTTCAAAATCTACCAAAACCAGTATACAGTGGTTACCAACATTTGTGTCTAATTTTGATTTTAATTCATATCTCAAGTGTTTACTTATAAACGCACAGACGGGCAGAGAGTTATTGTTTAACGTCTACACCTACGGTGATGGTTTAATTCAACGTTGTTTAGAGTTTTTAAGCGTCCCGCGCGCCTCCCCCATTCTGGAGGTACCAATTTTAGAATTACATAATAGGCTATGTAGATTCACCCCTTAGTCGAGGGTTTTCACAGACCTGTTCCTGCCTATTGCTCACGGGCTGGTGTCCCGTTTTCTATTATTTGCTGCACAAGTATATGACTCGTGGATCTTGTTCATGGATCTCCGTCAAATTCTGTTATTAGCTTTTTTGACGAAAAGACCTGTTCCGGAGATCCGTATCAGGGCGAGCCCCAACACAGACCGGCAGACAGACCTACCTATAATGGTTCAGTATGCGACACTTATTTGAATGGGTCCTCTGTAATTCTTGTTATTTTGATAGGGTCTCGCGCCACTTGTTCATTTATAATGTGTATGCTTTGTTAGGTCCACCTTCGTGGTGTATTTCACAATTATACATTTTAACAAAAAGTTGATCGTGTGTAGAAAATCTTAGATCTCTTAGATCCATATTTTGGCAGACGTACGGACAAAGTCGAACAACTTCAATTTACTTTTCACTTGTTATTAAATAATGTCTACATCATTTATTATTATTGCATATTATTAAGTATTCGTTATCAATATTATTATTATTATAATTTTTTTTTTCGTTTACGTTTACACCGCTAATTCTTGTAGTACCTTTGCCCTAATGACCCATTCGCGTTTACTGAAATATACAATGTATGAACACAAATACCTCGAAACCTCTAAAACGTCATTGCTGTAAAAACTGTGGATAACTATGTTACAATAAATTAAAAGCTTTTAAAGGCGGCTGACTGTGATTTGATCTCTTTCAGCATGAAATCCAGCAATCAATTGATGATCCTGAGATTTGCACATTCCTTTGGTTGCGGCGACAAGGATTTGTCAGTTTAAATGAAATAAATGGCGGACGCCACAATAAAGTAGGTTTGATTTCCACTATTCTCAACGTACGTTACGTATATTTATGATTTTATTAGGTGAACAAGCTTGCATTGCTGTGTGTTCCACAATTGGCTTAAGAAACGCATGATACGATTTGTCGTATTTTTGTCGTTAATGCTTTCTTATGTCTGTGGATAGACTGTTTTTATTGTAATACGTGCACAGCCGTTATGTTTCAATGACATTGACCATGTATGTTAACATGTGTAGCGAACATTTTTTAGTTTATTTTTACAATTTCTCTTGTTTTTCCTTTCTTTTGCAAAAACACAAATGGTTAAAGGTTTCTTTTACTCGTGGAGGTATGCAGGGAATTTTTGCAAAAGAAAATATCCAATGAGAGAAAAGTTTCTCTCAATGTAACGGATAAGCAACAATTTGTTTTATCTACACTTTTCCTCAATTTCCCATTTTCTTGTTAATTGTGGTCACTCGGTCAGTTGGCTCTCTCCCTCTCTATGTGTGTACAATACCACCGCAAGGCGTACGGTGATGTGCCTCTCATAGAGTAAATCGGCCGTTGATTAGTTTATATTCAAATTTCGTTACCTTTAGACGTTTTGTTCATGATAGCATATAATGCCAGCTCTTGCAGTCTCAGAGTGTCTACAGTCGCATAATAAATAATACAATAAAAGACAGAAAATACAGTATAATGTTTTGCCAATTACGTGATTAAATGCTGGGAAAGGTAGAAAGAAAGTACATAACAAATTTTATTTAAGTTACCAAGTCTAAGTTGAAGCGAAACGACAACATTTCGAATAGTTTCCTTACACAAGACAATACCACAATTATAATATAACAATAATACAAATATAATAATGCTGCAAATAATACAAGATGAAGGCGAGCCTGTACGTATGCTTTAAAATGATATTTTATGAAAATAATTGATTTGATAAGAAGTGCATGCAGAAAGATTACTAATAATTGCTTTTTTCTTAATTCAATCTTTTATTATGTAGTACCTCGACATTGGCGAGGATATGAACGTACCTGATGATTTTACACAAATCGAATTGCAAAGCGGCATGTGGTGGCGTCATTTAGCTGCTGGCGGTATCGCTGGTGCCGTATCGCGCACCTGTACAGCGCCATTAGATAGGATTAAAGTGTATTTGCAGGTAAGCAAATTTGATTGTGCAACAGCTCACAGCAAAGCTGTTTGTTTTAAACAATTCGTATGCGTGCTTGTCTTTTTTTTAATTAATTGAAGGTATTATTGTTGTTTTTTTTTCCCGTCAAGGTTCAAACACATAAGACAGGAATCTCAGATAGTTTAAGGTATATGCTCCAGGAGGGCGGTTTACGTAGCATGTGGCGGGGCAATGGTATCAATGTGTTAAAGATTGCACCCGAATCGGCGATAAAGTTTGCTGCGTATGAGAAAATCAAGCGACTGATACGTGGTAATGAGAAACGTCAGATGAGCATTGGTGAGCGTTTTTTGGCTGGTGCGGCAGCGGGTGGCATCTCTCAGACGGCCATTTACCCCATGGAAGTATTAAAGACGCGTTTGGCGTTACGTAAAACGGGTCAATATACGGGCATAGTGGATGCAGCAAAGAAAATTTACACCACTGAAGGCGTACGCAGCTTTTACCGCGGTTACATTCCTAACATATTGGGCATCGTACCCTATGCGGGCATTGATTTGGCCGTTTATGAAACGCTTAAGAAGAAATATTTAAGTTATCATAACACCGAACAGCCAAGTTTTCTGGTATTATTGGCATGCGGCAGTACATCCAGTACATTGGGGCAAGTGTGCTCCTATCCATTGGCGTTAGTACGGACACGATTACAAGCGCAGGGTAAGTAGAGTTCTTTTCTTTTTCGGATACAATGTCCTGGATCCAATCAAAAGCATTTTCGTTTGATTGGATAATTTTTCAATGATGAACGTAAGGACAAAATATATGTAACGTCACACATAATTTTTTGTTCAACGAGTTATTATGCAATTATAATTATTGATTATTTTTCAATTCGACAGTTGTGACTAAAAGTAAACACACATCCCCGATGGGTGGTATACCGCTGAAACAAGCCGGTGTTAATCATGATGATAACATGTTGGGCGTATTCCGTAAAATTTTACAGACTGAAGGCATTTGTGGTCTCTATCGTGGCATAACACCCAATTTCATTAAGGTGCTGCCAGCCGTTTCCATTAGTTATGTGGTTTATGAATATGTGAGTCGCGGTTTGGGCGTAAATATGACATGATGTGCTTACCCAGCATATATTTCATTACTCATTACCACCGTACGTTTGGAGATGCGGCCGATTAAGGACAAACAAACAAACAAACAACTCAAGATACACAAATCTCATAGCAGCTGTGCTTGCTTGTTGCTCTTGTATACACTTTCCCATATTGTGTTTTTATTGTTGCTGTGAGGTGTTTGCGCGCTCGCGTCCATGTGTGTGCGCCAGTGTTTTTGGAGACATCTCTCTCCCACAACGACCGGGGAACGCTATGCGGCTTGTCTTTCCCACAACATACACCTCTCTTCTGTGAATTATCTAGTACTGTATTATTATTATGATTAATATTCTAATTATTTAAAAGAAAACGAAAGGTTTTAATTAATATTGTATGAAATATTATAAATGCCGTAAATTTTAGAGAACACAAATAAAAACTTAGTTTTTTTTTTTATATAAAATGTATTATGTATGTTACTAAAGAAGAATGAAAGCAAGAAATAAAGAAATAAGTTATTTATGTTACACACACACAAAAGTGCTAAATATTAAAATTATTACAATAATTAATAATAATAGTAATGATATATATAAAATACAAAATAGAAAAAAATTTATAAATATGAACAAGATTTCCTAAGTGATTCTATTGCTAATGATTACACTACCAATTCAGTTGGCTATTATTGATATATTGATTGAAATTGATAAGAGAATTATTGTGAAATATGAATGATAAAAATAGTAAATATATATATTAACCGAAAAGTATGCTCTTGAGTCCCGACAATCTCACTCATTAAACACGAAATCTTTCCATCCGTTACTGTCATTAATTATCAATAATTTATTTTCATTTATCAGCAAATCCTTATATTTCTTTTTTAATTACATTATTGATCCATGTTAATATTTTAAAAGCGATTATGTTGTCTTTCTCTTTATACAATTAAATTTTGCTTAAAATATTCGATATTTTCCTTTTTACTTAAAACATTGGTGGTATAAATTAAAAACTAAAAACTAAAAAAAAAAAGAACGCTAGACATTATCGCAATCTGAGCATATTATTTTTATAATATATTTATAATAAATTTACCTTTTAAATAATATACAAAGCAAATTACTTTTTTGTCTTTTATACCAAATTTACCAAGAGCAGCATCAAGTGACATGTTTGCAAGAAACCGAAATAATTATGGATGTGATTGGGGAACAGAAAGCTAAAATGGGGAAAAACTATAATTTAGTCTGGGTCTGGAAATAAGTCGCTTTCGAATTTCAGTTTACTTTTTACAGTTGAAGAAATCGTTTTTGATCTGTAAGAAAAATTTCAACCCATATAGAAGAACTGGTCGCACGTGACATAAATACAAATTGTTTTTTGATAATATGTCTTATACGGTTTCCTTTGGTACTCAATTCCAATTTCATCCAAAACCGATCTTGCAAATAAACGAAAAATGGACGCAGATTAAATTCAAAGTAAAGCTAAAAATGAACTTGTTGTCTGCGGCTGCTTTCCAAGTCGAGCCATTACAAATGAAAATTTGAAAGAAAATAAAAGGGGCGTGTCATTGAGATTTTCTTCAACACAAGACTTGAACACAAATCATGTCCCATTCCATTTCGACCTAGTTTTCAGACAACCCGATATAAAATCACTTTTTCTCCTTTTTTAATTTAAAATATAATTTAAGAGATCGTTTCGTTTGTAATTAGCGCGTTATGTTTTTTTAAACAGTTAGTTATTATTTAAGTCATCTTTGCAAATGATATTTATGTCATTGATATATAGTATATAAGGCAAATGAATTAAGATTTAAAATATTTCGCCTCTTTCTCGTCTCTCTCTTTTTTGTATATAACCAGATTTTACATTAACACGATATATTAAAAATTTGATCTGCAGATAATTATGTGACTCTCTTACAACCTAAATAACAGTTTTTACTTACTTGAAATTTCTCTGGATTAATAGCAAAAGTATTCACATATATACTATTACTTATATACTTATATATGAACAAGTGAAAATGTTATAGTCGGTTGTACCCGACCATTTGATACCCTACACCACTTGGTTTCACAAATTATGCTATACTGAGACAAGATGCGAAGAGGGTTCTAAAAACGGTTCGATTGGGTCCGAATTTGGCACAGACAATTATTAAGCCACTTATACTTCATCAAAAGAATTAATGTAGACTTTCTTTATAAGAGGACCATGTATGGGGCGAGTGCAATCCGGCACATTTTCAATGTTTTTTTTTTTTTTTAATCTCAAAAAGTGCAGCTTTTGAAGTTTACATGGACACTCAGTCGGACTTGGCTTAATCGATTTAGAATGTGAATCTCAGTTGATCGGTATAATTGAAAATGGGTGTGGCATTTCCCGTTTGGCAGTTACAAACATCCATAAAATTAACACCAAACAGTTTGTCCCAAGTGGTGCTGGGTATAAAGAGTTAAAATAAATAAATTCAATTAAATAAATCGAGAAAATAAAAAGAATCACAAATTTCAAAAATATATTTTGTGTTGTTTCTATTTTTTGTCTAGAATTACTAAGAGGAAGTTGGGAATTGAAATCTTACCTTTTTTCATAAAATCAAAAAATTAAAATTTTTGTACTTACTATTAACTATTCTTTATTATATAGACCGATTTCTTTTATAATAAAACGTTATATGAGGAGCGCTAATTAATTATTCTTTACCAAATAGGACCTTAAATGAATGGAAAAATGGTTCGATCCTACCCATTTTTAATGGGGCCAAAAATGCGACCTGTAGAGCTTGCGCACAAATTTACATGGACCGACAGAATAGAAGGTGGGTGTGGTGGCATTTGTCATTTAGGAGTTACAAACATCCGCACAAACTTAATATGCCTTTTGCCGTGGTATAGGGTATACAAACAGATGAAAACGTTGTATTCGGTTCTACCCAAGCAAATAATATTTTACACCTTTGCGTTCCACAATTTATGTTATGATTAGTTGATCTATAAATTAGAGGGGTTTTAAAAATGGACCGATCAAGTTCATTTTCAATAGCTATCGTCCAAGGTAAGCCTAAACAAAATTCATCAAACATGGACAATAAATCGATTCAGATTTCGCATCTGAAACGTGTGTGTAACCCTTGCCCTTTACAAGTCACAACATGCTTTTTCGCCACTTTGTGGTGTAGCATGTAATGAATGTAAGTCTTTCTTTGATCGCTCCTTACCGCGTGCAATTGATTAATAAAAACCATCTTTACTTCTTCTTCTTTTTTGCGTACGACTATATATTTTTTTGTGAATAATTTTCTTTAGTGATAGTAGTAGTAGTTGTAGTTATTGTTGTTAGAACAGCTAAAAAAAAAACCTATTTAGAGCTTCTCTTTATTAGAGTGTACTCTTTACAAACTATAGCAATGCCACTTAAGTCAAACATACAAAAATTGTTAAACGTTGAGACACTGCAACTGAATACATATTAATGTACGTTCCAATATGGGTAATTTCGGATATTAAAGAGATTCTTAACTTAAACAAATCAGGCCACTTTTTACGTTTTTATAAGGATAGAATGAAGAAGAAACTTAAAAGCTAATAAAAAGGAACTAAGTACTATTTTCAAATTGCTCAAGTTTCACACAATGATATAAAAAAAAATTGAAAACAACTTATTACATAACACAGGACAACACTTTGAACCGAGGTTTTAGTTGAGTTGTAAAATTAATACTAAATAATAAAAATATTCTTCTCCTCCTTCTTTTTGGTATAATATCGATTATCAGCTAAATGAAGTTTTATATCCCATCATAATAAATAGTTGTAGTGGTTGAAGCAGCAGTGATTGTGGTGATGACGGTGAAAGAAATGACAAATGAATCTTGCTGTTCAGGTCAAAAACTGACTAAGACACTGAAGTGTGATAGAGGAAGCGTTTGTGTGTGGGCAAGTGAATTAAAAATTTGTCGGCATGATGTGTACTGGCATTTAAGGAAGCATTCGGTGTCACATTACTATTGTGAGCTTTATGTGAATGGGTAAAGTGTAGAAGTAGTCGTCGCTCTAAAATCATTTCAATGATTTGAACTCGTCAAGCCAAGAAGACTTGGTAGAAGAGCCATTCTTCCATAAAGGAGGGCACAAATGCCTTGCTTGTAGTAAATTTCACTTGCGGTTTCAGCAAGCGCAATTGCTCCTCATACAAGTCCAATGACGTTTGGCAACTGGTGCCGTTGCCATGCGTTAAATATTTACCATCGGATTTCAAAATTTTGAAAGAATGCTCCAGAATGGTGCGTATAAAGTCCCAACATTCACCAATGGGAGCACCCGATATGGGTATATCGGTGAGATCCCCAAACACATAGTCGAACTTGCGACCTTCGCTTATAAACTTTTTCATATACTCTACGCAGTCGCCTACAATGATTTCATAATTGGCACCCTTGCGCTTCTCCAACACATCACCACAAATACTATTCAAGTATTTATTGCACGCCTGCATTACCAACTCGTCAATTTCCAGCATAATGACATGCTTGGGTTTCTCCTTCAACAGCTCATACAAAAGTGCGCCATCACCACCGCCCAGAATACAAATTTCTTTACCTTCGTAATTCTCAATGCCACGCCCCATCAAAGTTTCCGTATAAATCAAATCGGATTCGGCTATATCTAGAAGAAGAAGAAGAAGAAGAAGAAGAATAACAAGAACAAGCAATGTATGTGCGTTTGGAAGCAAATCCACTTACTTTGCAATTCATCCAAAATCAACATATTGCCCAATGTTTTCGAATGCAAAATTTGAATTTTTTGATATGGCGAACGGGTCTCATACACCATCGAATCAATGTCGTATTCGATTATACGTTCATCTACAACAAAGTGTTTAATTTATTATATTTCGTTTCTTTTTATTCGTTTTTGTTTCCATTTCATATTTAATTGATGACATGGTGCTACATGTGCACGTACCTGTTTAAGTTTATTTACTATGTACTATAATATATTACAATAACAAACTATGTATTTAGCAATTAGCTGAGGGAAGGTACAGGGCGGTGCATGTCAAGTGAATTATTTGTGTACGAGAAAATGTGATAATAAATATATATAACTGTACAAGTCTAATGAAAATAATAGAAAACAAGAAAACTTGGGCGGATCCCCTTAAACACGCCCCACATCTACATACAAACGGTAGATGTGGCGGGAAGATGATGACGGCCTCTGATTACGTATCAACGTGCAAGTCGAGTCTTGAGTTGAGAACGGTTTTTTAAATTTTTTAGTAAATTGTGCGAGTGGCTACGAAATTTCACTTGAGCTATTAAGCTCAATTTTTGTGGCAAATAAGTACTTTTATCGATTGTGGGCGTGGCTCTTAACAGATTTTTTTCCAATTTAAGGTGGACGGTATTACATAACGAATGGCTTTGCACAAACTTCAAGTCTTTTTCTTTAATGGATCAATCTCAACGTTGGTGGTAACTTTCGTTAACTGTGGGCGTGCATCAAATGACGTCTGTCTAGTTTTAATTGTATATATATCTGCACTTAGTCTGCCCCATATAATGTGTGTAAAAGTGCTTATTATAACACAAAAACTGTGTGATGTTTGGGGGGAAAGGGAATAAATGCTGTAATCAGTCACAAAATTCCATTTTAAAAAATTATAAGAATTATTATTGTTTGTAAGAATAATGAGCATAAATAATTTAATATTAATTAGTAATAATGCATTAAGAATATATGGATAAATAAAAAGATCTGATTGATTACCTGATGATGGGAAATATTTGGCAACATCACCACGTTTCAAAATGGGCAATACTTGTCCAGTATAGACTTTCAATTTCTTGGCAATGACATTTTCAAGACGTTTGGATGACTGGTTGGTAGTGGTGGTTCATTTGTGGTGACAATTGACATATGCAGAGGATTCAATTTGAATTTTTTTCAATTTTTGTGGAAATGATAAAAATTTTTATATGATTTATTTTATTTTGTATATGAGCAAGACACAGTCAAAGGTACATATGAAAATAAAAAATTAAATAAAGTAATTAAAATTATTGAAAATTTCCAACCAAAGTAGAACTTTGTCAAATGAACGTTTGTAAGTGTAGAGCAAACGCTGTAATGAGAATACTTGTGCTCACGCTACTGATACATCCATACGTACAATATTTCATATAAATGAAAATCGATATTTCAAATATAACAATAAAAGACACACACACACACACACACACGCACATATAAGCCAAAAAACCAAACTGAATAAGTGGGAGAAAAATCATCACTAGCACAATGGAAAGAATATTTTAGCATAAAAAATTCATTATTTTTACTTGAGATGAACTGTGTCTGATTAAAGAGCAAAGTGCAAACAAGTTAATCCTGCTAAGAAATTAGAAAACATATTCATAAAAAAAAAAACAATAAATAAAACACATCATGGAAATTATTTATTATAAAATATGCAAAAATATGAAAGAGAAGCAATTGTTTGCTATCGATGAGTTCGAATAAAGTTATTTGAAAAAAATCTAATGTCAATCAAAATTAACGCTAAAACCAACACTCCCAACAATCAAACTTACAGTTGATGCGCAGAAAAGTGCAGTTGAAGGCGAAAAAGATGGGAAAGTAGAAGATCTAGAAGAAGTATTGTAATGTCTCTAACCTGAACTAGTCATGTATATATCAATATATCCACCACGTTTGATGGGCGGCAAATATTTGGAACGATCTGAATTTAATTTTTGTCTCATTATCAATTCCATTGCTCGCATTGTCTGCAAAATATATATATATATATATATATATATACATGTATATAAAACAACAACAGAACAAACAAAAATAACACATACATACAATATATACTGTACTATATATGTGTACATAAAATACTTTGTTCAAAATTTCGAAAGTAATAAATGAAGCTCACAAAAAAAAAAAAAAAAAACGGCTGGAAAAAAATAAACAAACGGATTATAAAATTTGATTATCTGTGAACGTTGTGGAGGTTATATTCACAAAACCCTAAAATGCTTACTTATGTGGTGTAAAAATTGAAAACATAAACAAAAATGAACAACTTTTAGCATATTGGTGATGAGTCTGCTGTAGTAATGGAGTAATAGAAGAAATTAGTGGAAACACTTAAAGTCAAATAAATGATATTCAGACTTTCATAGAAATTTATAACCATTAAGTGCATCTACAGACATAAAATTTATTTTTTTTAAATAAAATAAAATATATAGACTGGCTTCTTTTTTGTATATGTATAAAGTAAAAATTATACATAAAACAGCAACAATATATGCAATGAACCTGATTTTATTAAATATTATGTAACAAGCATGAACGAAAGAAATGGAAAGCGGCGACACAACAGTAAAGGAGCCATGTGTTTACGAAAACATGTGCTCGGAAACAAACTGTCCACAAGTATATTCTGATCGAATTAATATAAACATAATGTATTAATTTTGGTAAGGGAATAAGTGAAAAATTCAGCCAACTTAACAAAAGTTTTAAAATACATTTTAATGTAATTTCTACGTTATGACACACACAACCAACCCTTGACCCTGACCATTACAACAACAAACGATATTAAACTTGATATAAGGTTATCGAAAAGCAGAACACACACAAATTATGTGAAAAGAAAAGCACTTGCCATCATAATAATTGAATACATTAAGTGTGGCGTTGAATAAAACAAAAAGGTGCGTCGGGTGCGAGGGTACTTAGAGGAACATGTTGTGTACATATGAACTTGACACGCTTTCAAGCTAGACATACTGCAGCAAAGACATGAATGTAACGATAAGTGTGTAAAACAATTTGTGAAATTCCGATAATGCAGGAAACTTTCCTGACATGAGGACCAAGAAAAAAAAAAAAAAAACCTTGAAACTTCGATTTCAAAACAAGACATAAATTTAACAAAATGATTAATTTAATATCTAAAACGGAAATCAAAGCAAACCAAAAACCAAAAAATTTAATTCCAAACTTTTTTAGCCTTTTTCTGTCTGCACTTACATCAAATGACAACAAAGGCTCTTTGCCCTTGTCCAGATAGTATTCCACATTAATGGTGACTAGACCTTGCTTAAAAATCCGTAGTGTTATGATGGTATCTTGATTTTCGGCCAATACACAGTAATAGCCCTCCTCCATAGGCATTTGATACATCAAATCCAATTGAGGAAAAATATGCTCTAATTCGTGGCGTAGCATTTTTGCTATATCTTGACGCTCTTTGGCACTGCCAGTGCGATCTTTATCCAAAGTAAAATCAAACAAAATTGTTTGCGCGGCCATTCTTACAATAAATTTTGATGCAATAAATCGTTTCTTTAATTAATTAATGTGTACAAGAAATTTAATTTAGTATTTTAGTTTTTTTATGAAAAATTCGCAAAATTTAACACATACCACACACAAAATGGAAAAATTATAAATAACTAATGATGGCAACTACTACATAATTGGATGCGATATATTAGAGATGGTAAAGATAATTGATAATAGTAGTAATGGTAGTTATTCACTATTTTTTTTTATGAGAAAATGTAAAAGCGAAATTTAGGATGTAGGATTTTTGTAAACAACTATCTATGTTGAGAATCGAGAGAAAATCGTTTTTGAAAATTAGCTATAAAAGTTTATCTTTTTGCATTCGTATTAATGTATAGTTTGTTTTTCCACCTCTATTGCAATTTTCTTTTCAATAATACCTTTCGGTAAATTACCGTTTTATACATTTCTCGCAAAGTTGCCACTTTATTTTAAAAAAATCTGGTTAATTTTTGTTGCTAACTTTGCATACGCTATTACTTACTTTGAATTTAGAGTTGCCACAAGATTTGCTACTCTTAAAGTTTTTGTTAAAAATTAACATATCAACTTATAATAGTTTAAAATTGTTTAACTAAACATATGCACGAATTCTAGTAAATTATAATTAACATCAATTATTTTATTTTCTCACCATTTTATATACTCTTAGTAAAACCAACTTTGTATATGGGTGAAATGTTTTTCTTAACGTGGAATACGTTGGATTTCGTAAATTTCCTCTTTGTGTTTTGTCAGTTGAAGGAAATAGTTTTCGATGAGCACGTATCATGCACATCATTGTAGTTGAATAATAAAAGAAAATTAATTTCTGAACCACACACAAATTATATCAAATAAAAGAAAAATTTGAATAAAAGAACACTAACTAACACTAAAAAGTAGAAACAATTGTATTTACATAACTGTATTGTGATTATAATAATTTTGTTACATGACAGGTTATTAAAAAAATCAATAGTGCTTCTTTAAAATACATATGCTACGAAAATGAACAAGTACTCTTACAAGTGGTAAATTATTACAAATAAAATTACAGTTTATTAAAAAGAAACATTTTAATAAGAGTTTTTGCGTATACAAGTGCGTAATTTTATAAAAAAACGATTGGTATGTGTGGGAAATGTAATTTATTAAAACAATGAAATGTGCTCGTCTCTTTAGCATTCAACAAATTGCCTTAAAATTTCCTTCAATAATTATTGCCGTCTAGTTGATGAAAATACCATTTTATATAGAATTTTATCACTATGGTTATCATAAGCTTTACAATAGCAATTATAGCATATATCGTATTTTATGATATAACTTCCTTTCCTTTAAATGAATCATACATACACTCTTGGATATGCATGCCCTTTTAAGGTTCCTGTATAAGCGTAATAAAATATGAATTAAAATTCCTACCATAAGCAATGTTAAGACGTGCAACACCTAAAATATTTTAATAAATCAAAATAATAACTCTATCATATAAATTTTAAATGATTTTTAAGTGAGACTTACTAAAAATTTTGCAATGTCGTAAAAATACAATATCGTAAAATTACGAATTAGTATTTCATGCTTTGTAATATGGCAAAATTTTAAAACTTTAAACTCACGATATTTGATATTTATAAATGTTTTGTTTTGTAAAGTAAAATTTATAAACAGTTCATAAGAATAAGAAATAAAATAAAACCAAATGTGCAGTAACGAGCCCCATTAATGTTAAACTTGACAAATTTATGAAAACATTTTCTCACTACACAATAACTTTTCTACTTTATACTATATAAAAACAAAACGATTAATGTATAAATATTGTACAACGTGATCTAAAGAATGTCTTCATAATTAAAAGTGTGAATACGACAATTTTTATATCCATATATTTACATGTGCACATATATGCAACCGCCAAATTATACTTTGTATATACACATACCTTATAAAATAATTCGATAACTGTTAGATCAGCAGACAACTAAAAAGAACACACAAGCAAAAAAAAAATTAAAAAAAGAATAAAAAATTTATGAACATAAGCCAAAAATATAAGATAAACACGTCATTATTTCAATAGCATCATGTCTGACTATCAAGTGCACGTATTTGTAGAGAGCAACAACAATAACATCATAAAAACAATGAGGAAAATTGTTGATGAAATCGTTGATGGTATTGCTGTGTGATGGCATAAACAAACACATATAAAATCTACGCTTGGTACATGCATATGTGATTTATTCGTATATGCTGGTGTAAGAATGCGTTCGTGTTTACTGAAGTTGTTGTTGTTGTCAGTCACAATGTGAACTGTCAACTATATTAAGTAAACAAACAAAAGAGCACAAAACCAAAACAACGAAACTAGCTGTTTATCTAAGTTTATGCTCACGCTCTAAATACAATATTGTACACAATTCGCTACAAACTAATCTAATGATGACAAAAATAAACCAATATTTTATATATATATAAAGAGGGCTTGAAACAAGATTTTTCTATGGATGTGTATTTACCCATAAAAACAAAACCAGCGTTGTGTGCATAAGCAACATTATGAAATGATAATAATATGGCCGAAAAGTATATTATAAAAACTGCGTAATTAAAAAAAAACGGTGATAGTAACAATTATAAACTGTAACAAGTAGCTTTCGAAAAGCAAATCAATTATTCCACCAAAAGATGATTCTTCAAGAAAGCTTTAAAAGTCTCGGTACAATCTCTTAATAATTCGAACAGAAAAGTTTCACACAAATCTCAACAATGCAGAGGGATCATAGTGAAGAGCGCATAACTAGCGCCAACTCTAGTCCAAGGCATAGCCAAAAAATGGGCAGTGGCTTGATGGGTCTTTTAACCAAACGTTCTACCAAAATTCAACCTCAACCGCACTCTGCAGATGATTTACATGAGAGTCCATTGAATGATGGAACTTTTGCTAAGACTCATACCAATAATCATTCACCGGTTTCACTGCCGCGAAATGGAATAAGCAAACCAAAGAGTCCAACTTTGCCAGCCTCGTCGAGTCCCAGCGATGTGAATGTTGCTCAAGAAAGCAGCGCTTTGGACAAATCTCATAGCAGTGGTTTCATAAACTTTCATCGTAAATCGAAAACGGCAAAACTAAAACACTCAGTAAGTCGTTATAATGCAACTGATGGTTCTCAGAGTGATAGTGGGGCTAGCTGTGACGTGATATTACGCAAACATAGCCGCAGCAAACCCAAGTCACCAAATCATAATCATAATCGTTTCAGTCATCAATTTAGTTTATGTTGCAAGGCCGACAAGAGATCGGCCACTCCGGTTACGGTGCACTACAGTGGGCAGGGGCCTTCCCGCAACGAAAATATGTCTTTGTCATGGAGCAGCACTGATAACACGTCTCTCTCATTGAGTTCCTCCATAATGAACCCGAACTACGTTTGCTTGCAAACACCTTCGGGTAAACTAACTGAATGTGCCAGTGCACCTCAAAGTCCAGTTTCCCGGAAGTCTTTAATGTTTTCTTATTCGGAAAAAATGCAGACTTCTCCTTCAAGTAATTCCTTGAAAAATATGACCGGGGCAGAGCTCTCTCCCACTGACTATTCTGGTAATCAAGGAGATGTTGCTGGAGGTGGCCCAGCTATACGACCTTTGGCTGTGTCTGAGAGCCGTTCGCGTTTAAGATTAAAACTTTTTCCACCCGGCAAAGAAATACCTCCCAGTGCAATTGAGTCCAGCGTGCAGCTGGTCATAACACCGCAGCAGCACATGTCATCACCCAATATAGTTGGTGAAGTGGAAACTCCGTTCTTTCCCAAGGAAGAAATCAATCATGCCGCACCTTCACAATTTCGCTTCTTTTCCAACGACAACATACTAATGCAACGGCAAGGGTCTAGTTCGGGTTTGGCCCGGCAAGCTCTAATGGCTGCTCAAATGTTAAGTTTGATACCCACCGATAAGGCCCGAGAAAGGTGTTTGATTACAGTTAAATTCTTTTAAAATGAAAAACTTATTAAAAAAAATTCATTTAGAAGCTTATTGGATGGTCGCTTGGGCTCGTCTTCTCTGCTAGGGCCTAGTGAACTAAGTAAAGTTCTACCTAACAAAGAGGTTCACATATTTGTCGGCACTTGGAATATGAATGGTCAAAATCCACCCAAGTAAGTTTTGGAACGATTATTGGAATAAAATCCACCAACAAAATCTCTTATTTTTTTTAGGCAAATGAATGATTTCGTTTTGCCTATCAATGTGGAGCATGTGCCCGATATTGTGGCGATGGGTACTCAAGAGTCTAGTCCCGATCGTTTCGAATGGGAGGTGACCATACAAGAAACCTTGGGACCCTCTCACGTCCTCTTCCATTCCACCACCCTGGGGACTTTGCATTTAGCGATTTATATGCGCCGCGACTTGATCTGGTATTGCTCGGCACCGGAAGATGCCTCCATGTCGGTGCGCACTGGTTCCGCGTTTCGCACCAAAGGGGCCGTAGCCATTTCATTTTGTCTCTTCGGCACATCAATGTTGTTTGTCACCTCGCATTTGACGGCCCATCAACAGAAGGTTAAGGAACGTGTTTCCGATGTGAAGCGTATTATACACGCCTTGGATTTACCACGAAATCTCAACCTACGACACAAGAATAAAGATGTTACGCAAAATTTTGATAATGTTTTCTGGTGCGGGGATTTGAATTTTCGCTTAGGAGAACCACGTGAAAAGCTGCTGGAATGGATACAGAATACGAAATTCCCATTGCCCTCACATTTACCGAACGGTTATATGCACACCGATCAATTGTCAACAGTATTGGCCGATGGGGCCGCGTTTCGAGGCTTCATGGAGGCGAATATAACATTTCCACCTACCTATAAGGTAAAAAGCACTCTTCCTCACCAATATTGAAAAAACTTAATTAAATTTAAACAGATAATAATGCGGTTTCATTACAGTATGATCCTGGAACTCAACACTTTGATACATCATCCAAGCAACGGGCTCCCGCCTACACGGATCGTATTTTATATAAATTTCGTCAAACTCAGGGTTTAACGATACGCCGCCAAAGTATTATACCAGGTATGATGCCGCCAGACGCAAATCATCCCAATGTCGAGTGTTTGCTATATGATTCGGTGCCATCCATCACCACTTCCGATCATAAGCCCGTTTGGGCTCTGTTCAAAACATCCATAAGAGCTGGAACGGATTCGTAAGTTATTTGGTCACAACATTTATAAACAAAATCATGTTGAACTGTTTTGTTTTAGCATTCCATTAGCTGCTGGCCTCTTTTGTCGCGACATATACTTGGAAGGTATGAAAAGAAGATTGAATAATCATTATAGTGGATCTTCGGCAGTATGTTCCATTCAATAGAAAGGAACCAAGAGTATGCCTTGAAACGCACATGATATCCTAAAAAAGAAAATTAATACAAAATATTTTAGTCGTCATACTTACCTCCTCATTCTATCAGGATGAAATCATTCTTTCTTACAGTAGAGATTTCAGCTAACCATTGCATCAAGTTAACACTAGAAGAGAAGAGACATTCAGAATAGAGGTGTTAGCGTAACTTTTGAAGAGGACGGGAGATAGATGGCTTAGCTAGTCCGCGTTATTGCTTTTAAATAGATAAAAGATTAAATAATAAAATGTTTCAGGTTTCACGTTTAGCCGTACTACATGTAATACATGATAAATGATATCTGAAGCTTTTTACTTTGGCCTTCTCGCAACAACGCTCTGATTAAAGAATAAGAAATCAATTAATCGTAGTATAGGTTACTAAACTAAGTTTCCTAAAACAATATAAATCTACAATACTTAGTTGAGTAAAACCCCGATGACATACAGTCTCCATATAAAAGACATTTTAGTTAATCTTACAATCAAAATGAATTTAGATAAATTAGTTCATAAAAACATTTTCAATTTGATCCCAATGCTTATAGTACAATATTTCAATACATTTATAAGAAAACTAAATAAAAAAATGTGAAATAATTGTTGCATTAGGCAAATATTGTTTACAGACATTTTTAGTATAATTTTTACCACAATTATTTCCTGAATGTGATATTTTTATTACATTATATTATTTAATATCTATTAATTTTGTTGAATTAAATAAATATATATGTTTCTGGTTATTTATTATTGAAAATAAAGGAAGAAAGATGAACAAGTATTTGTTATTAGACCATATTTACTAAGCTTCGAGTGGTTATTAAAAAATCAAGTAAAAAATAAGTTTGGTTGAGGCAAAAATATTATATATCAATCAAGTCGTAGGCGTGGCAGGTATATGGTTACGCCCTGTAACAGTATATGTATTACGGATCAACTTGCAAGTTAAGTTTTACGCTTTACAATGGTGGGTGTATGTTATCTAGCAACACCCATATTTAGCCCATGTCTACCAATTATCAACTTTATAGCTAAGTTTTTAAATAATATATGGGGAGCGTTGCTTTTGACCAATATTACATAATTTAGTAAGCTAGAGTATGAACAGAATTTCAGCTCAATATACGACTGTGGAACGCGGACGCCTGGGCGAGCATACCTAAATCGACTTAGATTTTGATGTTGTCTGTGATTCCATCTTCTGTGCGTTGCAAACGGAATGACACACTCAGTATACCCTCCCTCTTCATTTAAAAATCCAAGAAAGGAAAGGAAGAACTGTTGTTATATTGTTTGTACAATTACTAAAATGGTGGACTCTAAGATCTTCGATGACAATATAGGAAAGAAGCGTCATAATACTTAAAACTTACATTAGAGTGGCTCTTATTTTATTAATTAAGAGTTTAGCTCTCTCTCTCTCTCTATGTGTTGCTTCAAAAAAATTATATATGGAGCGTTTTTTGACTTGCGCCAGTTTTTCTTACCTGTCGCAAGAAAGAGCGGGCTTGGGTAATGGTGACGATTTGTGAAAATATTTAACTTAATCGCATAACAACAAGAAGACCATCATCGATCTTGAAGTTTTGAAATTTTCACCCAGAAATTATCGTCCTTCCCATTATAGATACACTGAATTTTTCATTCAGTGGCTTCAGCCATCTCGGGTTGGTGATCTTTTTTCGTGTAGGTAGTTTCCTTTTTAAAATGGGTTCAATCCAAAAATCAGAATATAAAACAATTAATGTCGCCCTACCAAGTCCAATGTAGCGGCCTTTACAACATGGCGAAATTATTAATTTCCTCGCATTCTTTTGTACGATACATGGAAAATCATACAATAATTAAGTTGATTTGTTGCAGCGTGTTTGAGAACGCCCTCTATGCAGTGAAAATTATGACACTATGTACATAAAAAGCGTTTATTGAACAAAACTGCTGTTTTAGGGCGTTGACAGAGTAGATCCCTTCTTCCTTGGAATATAACAAACTTTCTTAAATGAAATTGAATTCATTTGAATCCATATCAATGCAATTATAATCATCTTCATCATCATCATCATCATCATCATTATGACAATGGATGTTGCTCTCTTTTCAGCATTTCATTAACTGGCAGTAATCCTACACACACTATCCGCCTGCAACCGAATTTTAATATAACGCGTAGATGTTTATACACCCACACGTGCACATATGCAAATTACCAACAAATATACATATTATTATATGAATTTGTTTGTTTGTTTGTCTGTTCTTTGTTTTTTTCATTTTGAGCGAAAAGTATTTTTTGGTTAAGTGGCCAAACTCTGAACGGCCATCGAAGCATATGTGTTAACCAGCCATCATTAACAATTATTAAGCAGATGAGTGAAAATACTTCTGTCGTCACTTTATCCTCCAGTTTTCTCATATGTTGTTTTTCGACGGTCTGCCTCCCCTCATCCTTCACCACTGCCCTGCTTACATTTCATACATTGTACCGCAAAATGTTGTATTCGTCCCCCAGAAACAAAAATGAAAAGTTTCACAACAACTGTTGGGGTTTCCATTGCAGTCGAAACTCATCATATGATAATCAGTGAGGTTACTTTTTATACCCTTCACATAAGATGGGCGGTCTACTAAGTTTTCCATTTCGTTTGCAGCACCCAGGAGGAGGCTTTAATGTGTTTACAAAGTATGTAGTTGCTTGATCAGCGTCTAAAACTGAGTCGATTTAGGCATGTACGCCCATGTGTCCGAGTGTGTGTTAAGTTAACATTTCAAGAGCCACGCTCACAATCTATCTATAAACTTGACATTTGATCTTCATTTCCATTTTATTCTATTCATCGTTATGCCACTGAGTGATCGAATAAACGACAAACTTACAATTTACAAAAAACTCAGCATAAAACTCGACGCATTAGAGAGCAATGAAGGGTATTTAAGATTTGGCCTAACAGCCAAATTTATTTTTATAACTTGTTTTATATAATTTTGTTTGATGGAAGTTGAGTTGCGCGAATGGTCGGCCAATGGCTGCTTGTGGGAGAGTATGTGAAAATGAAAACTTTTAAAAAATAGTGCGTTATCCGAATTCCATATGAAAAAACAAGTTGCTCGAAACTTGCGAAGCACTCATATTCAGTATAAGTGGTTGGCAAAAATGAACATTGAAATGAAGACTTGGCGCTTAGTCGAGGACTGGTCGGGCACCAGTTAAATTGTATTTCATATTTATACTCAGAAGCAGTAGAATCAGTTTTGAAGTATGTTCGCGTCTGGCCACAAGGGAGACAAGTTTAGTTTAGTTTTGAGTTAGAAAAAACTTTGCAAAAGGGAAAAGTTGGGATCTTGTGAACTGAAAGGAAGCACTGATGCCATGCATATCATGTGCATACTTATTAAAAACCTATAAAACATTGCATCCCATAATTTCATTTCATTTCATTTCCTGAACTCTGGCATTTCATATTAAAAGTTATCACTTATTATTCATGTTGTATGAAAAAATATGTGCCTGTGATGAAAGAATTCTTCTTTCCATTCTTTGTTGCTTCTGTAAGCGTGCAAAACGCAACATATGTAAGTAAGTTTATGATTGTCTCTTACGAATATTATAGTTTATGTTTTTATTTCACAAAGCATAAGAGAGGAGGGACCGAGAATCATTTTTGTTTCTCCTTTCATTTTAAATACAATGCCATATACAGTTATAATCATCAAATATCATTTGTGTGTGTGTGTGTGTGTGTGTGTGTGTGTGTGTGGAGGTACATCGTATATGATATGAAACTGGTACGTGAGCTATAGCGTTCATACTAATATCATATACTCATATATAAGTTGTTGTTGTTATTGCTACTATCATGTTGGTTTTGTCTATGCTTGTGCGTTGCATATTAATAACTTTTGTTTAGTCATACGTGTTAATGTGACTTTATGACTTTACTTTTTCTTGTGTCTTTTCTGCAGCTTTCTTTTGTTTTGATTAATATTGTTTTTGTTGTTGTTTTCTGTGCCAAGTACATCACTATGTAACCTTATTATCTCCTCTTATTATCGCCGCTAGTTCAACTTGTTAAATGACACAGCGCTAATTATTAGTAGGAGTCACTTGAGGTTCTCACGATGTACGGCAAAGCAGAGTTTAATTATTGAGTTAAAAAACAAGTAAAAATGTTACAATCGGTCAAGTGCGATAATGTAATACTCTACATCACTTGGCTCCAAAAATTATGCTATAATTAGATTAGTTATGTCTGGATAGAAATTCCTTTGTTAAATATAATTATAAGGGAAGGGGTTTTAAAAATGGTCTGATAGGGTTCAAATTTGGAACAGCCAATTATTAAGCTAATTAACTATTCTTCACCAAAATTCGTTGTAATATAATAAAAAATTGCGACTTTCTGTCATATAAAGACTTCCATTATATGTGTAATAGGACCATATATAGAGAGGGGTTCTAGAAATGAGCCGATCCGGGCCAGTTAAAAAAAGGATTCTCTTTGAACAAATTAATGATTTTGCATAAAATGTCATTACAATATCTCAAAAAATAATAGGACCTCATATCGGGAGTGGTTCTATAATTTCCATTTTCCATAGGGTTTTTATTTGGGCTAATTCATGTCCGTATACCGAATTTCATCGCAATATTTTAAAAAATGCGATCATATATTTACGAGCATATATTTACACGGACAGACAGATGGACATAATTAAATTGATTCAGATTTTGCTTCGATTTTGAATCGATCGGAATAATTGAAGGTGATTCGCCATTTAGGAGTTACAAATATCCGCACAAACTTAATATATGCTTTGCCACAAGTGGTGCAGGGTATAACAATACCGAACTGTGTTTACGTTCATATATGAATCGAACTGTATCTAACTGCTGTCATATTATCAATAAAGTTATATGCGGTGCGAGAATCTCTCTCATTACAATTTTTCTCGCTCCACTTGTTCCAATTTCTCTCTATTGTTCATTAATGAGTTTATAAATATATTTTGAGTGCTTAAATTTTATTCTTATTTTATGATTCACCTTGTACCTGAGTACTTGTTTTTTCTTCATTCTCAGATTCATAAAATTTAAATTTGTAGCATTTACATATATTGTATAGAACATAATTTTTTTTTTGCGGTAGCTATGGTTGCATTTTTAATTTAATATTAAGAAGAAACGCAATCTCGCATTTTTTGTAATGAAAGGAAAAAATGCATTTTTATTACGTTTTATACCTTCTACATTGGGTAAAAGGGGGTAATAAAGTTGTCGTATCTTCAGTTGCCTCAAAGATCCTTCATAGTATATATATATTTTATATTCCAGCTCAGCATCAAGAACTCAGTCTGCTTAACGATTTTCGCGTGTCTGTCACTTTAGCGTAAATTAAGATATTAAACTCAAATTTTTAGGAGCAGTTAGTCTTCTTTTTAAAAAAGGTAAACCGCTCCCATATCAACGCCCACTAAAAAAGAGATGCATATATACACTATTGATTTATACAAAATGGGCGTGGTCGGGTAAAACACGCAGTTGGTTTTTTGGTTAGTAATTGATCTTCAAGGTTAAATTTGACTCATAATTTAATAGCCATTATAATTATATATGCCACACCCACATGGCATTTGGGTATAAATGTGATGAGTATCTCACATTTGGCTTAAGCCAAACATAACTTTTTACTCATTTTTTTTACAGCATTTCATAGTTGTTCGTTCAGTATTTCAAAGCCATACGAAAAAAAGCAAGCGCTGAAAAAATCAAGTATACGCACTGGTGCACCAGCTCTATTAGAAGGAATAATATTCTACGTATAGCAGCGAAAAATATACCGTGTAAGAAGAAGAGTGTGTGTGCGTGCATGAATATTGTAAAGCTAATCTAAGCTTCAACTTACTTATAGAAAAAAGAACAGACAGCAAAGATGGATAGATGGAGAGTTCTTATGAAATATTATATGCATGGAAAATAACTGATTATACTGACAAAAGCGAGTTGTTTAATAGCAATCGGTAACGGTAAATGTGTTGGTGGCGGAATATTTCAAATAAGACAACCACTCAACATACAAATGCACGCATGCAGGGTGTACGTCACAAGTATGTGTGCATACGCTTCATGCATTCACAGTTAGATACTTACGCGAGTTTTGCCTTTTTTGTGTTTGCATGATGCCTTTGTCAACAGGAGTTGAACATTTTTTCAAGTTGTCTTTGAATCTTGCATGACACTGAATGACGGCATAAAAGTATCCTAGACAACTGTTGTAGGTACAACTGCTATAACAAGTGCAACAACAACAACACTATTATTACAAATCACTGGGTAGGTACGAATGGCTGATGGGTGTAAAATGTTGTTCTTGTTGTTTAACGAAACGTTTTGAAAGAGAACTATTTCTTTGAATCTAAAAAACAATAAATAAAAATCCTTTTTTAGAAATTCAGAAAAATTTTTTACAAAACGTAGCAATTTTTATTTTTACAATAACAATAACTGACGAAGCAAAGTTTATGGAATTAGCCTACAATTATACAAAAACAAACGAAGCGAAAGAAATTCTTAACACTTCTAGAGTACCTCGGTTTTATTTGCAAGTAAAAAAAATAAAATTAAAGTTAAGCAAAAACTTAAACAACCTTCACATCTTTTTATACATCTTGGGTGCCATACCTGAGTTGACTGGGAACGTTCTCTACTAATGCATGCTAATAAAGCTCCAATGCTTCTTTTTATTGTAAATTATGGATGTGTCTATAATTCAGCCATGCCCATTTTTGATATATCGATGGCTAATCTAACTATAAATATGTTTTTAAAATTAGGAATTTTTAGCCTAATTCTTGTGGTTTATAGAGAACCTTTCCTTGATTGTAGCCGTGGCTCCCAAAAAATTTAAATAAGAACCTTTGTAGAGAAATATTTCAATAATTCATATTTTAAAATTTCAACAAAACATATCAACGTTTATAGTTCAGACAGATAGATGGACAGGGCCACATCAATTCAGAATCTGAGTGCTGTAAAGGTAATGACGAACTTAGTCATTTCTCCTGTTCAAAATTGTAAGGCAACATAAAAAATTGTAAATTTTTATATGTGTGGAAGGTGCGTGCATGTGATACTGGTTTCCATTTTTACTGCTTAAGCTTTTGTTATATCGCGTTTTACTACTTTTTCTCACTTTTTTGTACTGTATTTTCCAAAAAAAAATTGACAAAGCGCCAGTGAAGCGATTAAGTGGTGAATGGCACTTGTGAAAAATCCACTTTCAGACTTGAGCAAAAAAATGAAATAAAAAAATTGTAAAAGGAATTGAAAATATAAATATAAGCGATAATTTTTCTTAAGTAAGATGTCGCTTGGGACAAAAAAAAATGTCGCGGTTGGTTAGGGAGCGAAGCAATAGGGACAACAATGCTTTGGCAAGCATTTATAAAAAGTTAAAGCCCGAATTTATTTATATTACTCCAGCACCAATATTCAAGTACAAGAGTGCATGTGCTTTTTGTTTCCCTTTATATTTTGTTGTATTCGTTTTTTCCAACTGTTGTCGTTGCTGGGCGTTTGTAATACACGAAAATGCAATAAAAACATTTTTTACAACGTCATCATCATCGCGTTTTATGCATAACTTTCCTCCGGCCTCTCTAGCCCTCTCTGCCAAGTGAGCGGCACTTGTGTGCTTGTATGCCACCACACTTGCCTACACATACGAAGCAGTTTTCGTAAGCATGTTATTCATTCAGATTGCCAAAGAAACTCAACTGCACTAAGTTGAGTCGCTTTCAAGTATGCAAACATAATAATAAAAAAAGCAAAATAGAAAAAAAAACCTTATGTATGTACGAAACAATGAAGGAAGCAAGAGTCGCACAGAAGCAAAGAATTGTAACGCAACTTAACGGAATATTGTACAAGTGATAAAGCGTGTGCACATTTATAATACGAAATATTATTAAGGCATTTTTTTCTTTGCTTCTTTAATTTTTTGTTTATTTATCTATTTTTCTTTTTTTCTTTTTTTTGGTTTTTTCTTGTTTTGCTAACTCTGATTCGCGCTTTTTCCTTTGCTAAATATGTTCTTGCTCTCGCTTAGTAAGCATAATAAAACAAATTCTTTTGTTGCGCCAAACAATTGAAACATTCATGCAAACGAAATATATGGTATGAAAAAAATATGGTGAATAGGGAATGGAAATATGCAAGAGGACGCCGCAGACGAATTAGCATTATTGTTTGTATCATCATTTTAGGGCTAAACAAATGAAAATATTTATGTTATTAAATGAAACTATAAAATTAATGCAATAAAGTTAACCAATGTTCTACTGGGTCACGGAAGACCACTTAATTCCAAAGGTTTGTGCTGTAACTCTTTTGTGAGTTTCAATCAAGATGTATTTGAAAACAAGTAAAACGTAATAGTCGGTCAAGCCCAGCCATTACCCCACACCAATTAGCTCCCTAAATTATGCTACAATTAGTTTAGTGGTGTCTGCCAAAATTAGCTCACTTAAGTATTACATGAAGAATTTCGTCTGACCCAACTTTGTTAAAAAAATTTCAGAATTGTCCATTTTGATGATGATTATCGAAAAGTTTTCTTGAAATAACAAATAAAATAAATTTAACAGACAGGCAAATAATTAGATAGGAGACAACAGGAGGAAGAATAGGCGGTTGTGGTTAAACTGCTAATTACTTCTGGATTCAAGTTATCTGATAGCACGAATTGGTTTATTTAATGCGAATTGAGTACGAATCTACTGTGAAATGGGCGCTGACGCTTACCTGACAAGCCCTATTCCGCATTAACTCACAAATCCATTCAGATACTCTTTGTTGATTATAATTTCATTTTAAATTCAATACGAATATACTCCAAAGTTGATTCAGAGATCCTTCTGACAAAATTTTTTGCTACTATGAACAACCAAAAGAGGAGTATCAGAGAGCATGAAATTCTGAGGTGATTTAACCAAGTCTGTATGTCCGTCTTTCTCTGTTAAACATATTCCCGGTAGCAAAAATTGAGAAACTGATCCCTAAACAGGTAGTAAAGTTGATAATTTTGATAGTTAAATAAAAACTGAAAAGGTCAATTTTTTATATATTTTTAATCCATTCTTAAGCTGCTGTTCCCTCAAAGATTGCTTAAGACCCCGCCTTTAATGCATAAACATTGTCTTTTATAAAAATTTCCTTTTTCTCCTTATGCGCCGTTTCACATGAATATCCATCCAGATCTCTTAAAGTATCTCGTTCAAATAAATTTTAAATCAATATTTCGCCACAGCTAGTTAAATACAGTGTCAGCATCTGTTGTCAATGCCAATAGTTTGGAATGAATGAAGCTATTTACATATTAGAACGATAGAAAGGAAGAAGAAGAAAAAGGGCGATTTAGTTAAAGCTGCCAAGTTGAAATTTTAAACACATACGTAAAGCAAACACGTGCTCCAACATTTTTAAATGTTAACTGCATGTTAATGTACAGCAACAATAACAACTAACGGAGAAATATTAAACAGCTTGGAATGAATCTGAAATTAATCCAGAAAACAACGACAATATCAATTTAATAGTTCTACTTGAAAGTAGAAACATTTATATGTGCAGAGTTAATGAATGCAATGTTAGCCTGCTGGCAAAAGTAACTTCTGTGAGATTGCATTAGATTGGTCAAACCGTTGTTACGAGAAGCGACTGAAAACACTTTAGAATCTCAATAATGAAACGTTTTGATGCCATGTGCGAAGATAGAAAAGGGCGAGAGAGTTAAAGACAGAGGAGAGAAGATGTTAGAGGGAGAACGTGTAAAACCAAAAAGTAATGATAAAGTTATCAAGGCTTGTTACCGACACACAAACACACACACACACACATACAGCTGCCACATACACCACGGTAGTTGAATAACATTTATCCGGTACTGTATGAATATGGCTCAATATGAATGTTAATACTAACCACATAACGCACACACATTCACACAGACAAATACAATAAAAGTGTAAGTAAAGGGTTGTTATGTAGGGTCCGGTTCAGTTTAATTTTAAAGTAAAAAAAAAAACACGTGTGAAAATTCCATTAGCCACTCAGACCGACCATGTGATACACTACATCACTTATTGTTGTTGTAATAAAACACATAACCTGTACAAAGCATGGGCTTTGGTTATGAAATTTTTCAAAAAAATGAACTGAACAATATACAACAAACACAATAAGGAGTGCTGGAAATACTAAAAAGCGTTCAGGTAAAATGTTACAAACATTCGCTCGATCCCTGCATTCGTCAGATGAGGCAGCATATCATGACAGGAAATTTCATACTATCCATGCCATATGTGTCAATATGATGTTTTTTTCATATATCCTACACACGCATATACAACAACTTTTAACATTCATACGTGCATGTAAGTGTTATTGCATATAGAAGTGCTGTTGTTGTACTCTTTTATGAGAGTGCGTCAATGCTTCTGCTTATACAAACTGTTTTTGAATACTAAATAGACTTAAGGCATTCAATTGCTTATTTGTTCATTTGTTCCTTTTTATTGTCTTGTACAAGTGTATGTTCAATATGCGATAGAAACGTACATACGTACGTTGTTTTATTTGTGTTGGCAAAGTAATTGGCTTTTGCCTGTTTACTGCTGTTACTGTTACTATTACTGATACTCTTGGTATTGTTGCTCTTTTCTGTTGTTGCCAAACCCAATAGCACCACAAATATGCTATTTCAAAAAAACACACACACACACACAAATACAAACCGTATCATCTTTTAGTGATGCTCTGATTTTGTAAAGGCACTTGTGCCAGAATATGAGCAGCAGCAGCAATAGAGTAACAGCATTAAATCGTGTATTGTACGATCAATATTTGTATGCTTATGTAAGACATATTGAAGAGGTGGAGAAGCAAAATTTGTTAGTGTTTTGTGGGTTATGTGAAAATAATTAAAAAAAAAAAACTAAATCCGGTTTAAGTCGAACCTAAAATACTCTACACACTTATATACAAAACGTCAGCAATCAGGCATATATTTGGTACATCAATGGTTGAGGGGTAAGTATAAATTTTCTAACCAAATTTCAACTTAAAAGATTAAATAGATTTTTGTCGATTGTGGGCGTGACTCCTGATCGATTTTGCTCAATTTAAATACCGATCTGAGTGCAAAAACTTGAAGTATGTGCATAAAATTTCAGCTTAATACAAATAAAAATTAACGATGGTGACGAACACACATGCCTGGATCAAAAATGTATATAATTTGTTGTAATTTGTCCGTGACGCTTCCTTCTGGGTGTTGCAAATAGAATGACAAATGTAGAATACCGTCCATCCCATGTGTAGGGTTCAATATATCAATTTTAAAAAATTTTTAATTGCAGATTTTAATTTACATGATAAATAAACTTAAATTTGGGATTTTTATAAAAAGAATATTTGAGTCGTCACCTAGTATTATGTTAGGGCCAATAAATGGGTATTGCAACAAAGCATAGAAATACTGCTTATGGAGGGTGAAGGGTGGTGAGTATAAAAATTAAATTTAAAAAATTCATTATGTTAATTTATGTAAATTTAAAACAATCAAAAGCCGCAACGATTCTATTTGTCTACATTGATTAAACAATAGGTCACTGTTTTATGTTATGAAAGAATATCCAAGTGACTGTGGGTAGGGGGAATATGAATGAAAAGAGTAAAGTGTACACGACCGCTTCAAACCGCACACACCTAGGGTTATGCCCATTGTATAACAGTCCAAAGCGAGTTGAACATATGTACATAATGCAATATATGATAATTTCAATATTAATATAAATGCAAGTAGGTGGGGTGTGTAACTGATTCTGCTTCTGTTGCAAACATTTTGACAAAATGAATATATGTAAGTAAAAAACAATTGTGAAAAGAAAAAGGAACCCCTGGGTGAAAGCCAACAGAGCAGTAGCACCCACTTGCACGTGAATGCTATTATATGCTCTTATAGTTGCAAAAAGTAAGCATCACATTATTAACCTCTGCACGTGAATAAGTAGTTACGTATACCATCTAAGCGTTTCTATATAATGACTTATTCTCTCACTCTTTCTTTCTCTACTGCCACCTAGTACACCAGCACCTATATACATATGTCTCATCTTTTTTGCCATAACGGAAAAATTCATTTAAAGTCTTATTTCCTAAACTCATTAACAATATAAATGGAACTGTGTATACACAATCTCCAAGTGTTCTCAACCAAAATAATGAAATGAATCTTCATTGATTAAAACTTAGAGTACCACATATACTTATATGTAAATTGTAGGCGTGGCAAGTTCACAACACTGTCTTGTCTAATGATTTTTGTGTGTTATTTAATCACATTAAAGGTCGAATTCATTACAGAGGAGATTTGTTTCGAAATTGTGGGCATGTTTGTTATCTGATACTACCCGTTTTTATATCAAGAAATTAAATATTTATACAAGTATGTATACAATGTTTCGGCTTTATTAGTAAATTATTAGTAAATATTTTTGTTTATTGTAGGCGTGGCTTTCAACCGATTTTGCTTCTTTTTATTAGAAAACAAATAAAAACTCAAATATGAACTTTATGGGTCAATTTTTTTGCTGATAGACAAATTTTTCACTACTGTGGGTGTGGCATTTGGCCGATTTATCCCGATTTAAATAGTAACATGCCTGCAGATGAAATTTTGGTACAATATTAGTTCGATATCTTATAATTTGTGACGGTGAGAGTGCATACAACAAACCGACACGGCTAGATCGATTCAGATTTTGTACTGTTCAGGGATATACACAAATAATGGATAATGCACGTAGTAAGTTTTAGCTGAATATCGTAATTTTTGTAAACGTGAACGTTTCACGCAGGTACACGTACATATGAATATGTTTAGATCGATTGAGATTTTATTATTAATCATGTTCTATATGTGGAGTCTCTAGGTGTTGGAATTGGAATCGGAGTGACAAACTTACTGTACCTCCATATTGATTCGGAGGTTATAAAAAGTGTTTGTATTTAATGGTAGGTGAATAACATTGCGGTCATTTTGCTCGTAATCGTGTATTTTCTTTTATAATTTATATGCTTTAGTACGCTTTACACATTTTTACTTGAACAAAAGCATTTTTAATGAAATGATTAATTGTGTAACAAAATGACACCCACACACACATTTACACACGTTAAATGCGCAAAAAAGTTACCGAATAATTTAAATTCTTATTTTGTTCGTCTCATTAATTCCGTCTAAGGGTATAACGCGGTCCCAAGTTTGCACTTATTTAACACTTGTTTGCCGGATTGATGGAATGGAACGAGGGTTTTTCGTTTTACTCATTTGTAATGCTTTCACTCGTTATTCATATTGTGCAATTCATTGTTATTGTAATTTTGGTAAGGGTTCAATTTCAAAGAAAGTCAGGGGATAGAGAAGTTTTTCCTTTTTTTTTATTTTTGCCCACTTGGCTATAATCGCATTAGTACCGCATCAAATTCTAAAATTACTGAAACTAATGTGACACATATTGTGACAAATTAGACAAATTTGTTATTGTTGTTATTGTTGTTGTTGTTTATTATTCGCTGCTTTTATTATTGTTATACTAGCTGTTGTTTTAGAAGTGCTTTTTTTCTTATGCACGTAAGAGATGCATTGTGCGGTACTCTACAAGAAGAGAATAAGTAAAAATAAGTAAAAAAAGGAAATTTGGCTTAAGCCAAAGCGTGGCAGGTGTATGATTACGCCCTTCAGTACTGTATGTATAACATGTCAGTTTGCAAGTCAAGTATTACGTGGAATATGGTTTTTTGTAAATTGGGGGCGCGTACACCATCCAACTACGTCCATTTTTATTACATCAATGATCGCATATATCGATTGTGGAAATCCATTATTGAAATTAATACCAAATTTTAAGTTCATAGGTCAATTTTTGTGGCAGTTAAATAGATTTTTGTTGAATATGGTTTTTGACTGATTTTGCTGATTTTAAATAGTGGTCTGCGTGCAAACACTGTCTGCATAAAATTTTAGGTTAAGATATCAAAATTCACGCCCATGGGAATACCAACAACGCACGGTCACACGGACATACATGTCTAGATCGACTCAGTTTTTGATGCTGATCAAGAATATACATACTTTGTAGAGTATCTGACAACTCCTTCTGGGTGTTCTTATGTGGAAGATATAATGAAATGTGAAGCGAAATACTTCCAGTTTGAATAATATAAGTATGTACACGAACAATATGATTAGTAATATAAATAATTAATTAATTACGGTTTGGAGCATGTCGCATACTTTTACACTAATACCAACCCGACATGTGCGTTCCACTGAAGAGCCTCGAGGTTCTTATTAAAGCTACCGTTAAAAACTCGCTCAATCAAAGTCATGTTTAAACAGTTTAATACGTAATGGTTCAACATAGTCCATCTTTCTATTCGGAAATATTTTTAAGGAAATTAATCATGAGTGCACCATTACCAAGGAGGCGCTAATTTATCAGTAATAAGTCTAAATGACTTGAATCAAACTATCTCGTTTTCATTTCATAGCTGCTAGAATGCACCTGCCAGCATTCTAGGTAAATTTGTTAGACACACTCAGATACACACAAAAAAAATTGTTTAAAAAAACACTTTATTCAATCAGGAAATTAGTCTCACATAAGCAGAAACGTGGAATGCATCCCTTGTACTTAAATGTAGATTTAAGGCATTAGATCTCTTTTGTACTTAAACGACATCATCTACATATCGTACCCACATATCCTCCGTCGTTGGCTAATAAGAAGGGTTGGTACATTGTACGCATAAATAATCGTTTTGTATTTTATTGTGTGTAGTGGAAGTGTAAAATTTGAAGCAAACAAAAAAATTTGAAAACAAGAATATTTCCCTTTACATTTTTCCCCTCCCCACCCGAATAAAAGAAGCACAAAACGATTTGTTGTTATTTGAAATAAAGCAACAATAAAAAAATGGTACAAAATTTTTATGCGTTAAATCATATTTAGTCATGCGTTGTTTGGCAAAATGTTTGATGTAATGCCAGAGACAAGGGAGAGCTTTGCGACAATTGCTGATTTTACGCTGATTTGTTTTTCTTATTATTTTCACTGATGACGCACACACATATATTCTTATGCGTGCGTATGCGTATACTCGTACTGTTGCCGCTATAAAACAATGGTCGAAACATCAGTAGCACTTGTGCCACTTGTGCGGTATGTGTGTGCGTGTGTTGAATTTCTAACCTTTGCTATACAAAGTTTAGTTTACTCCAACAGAAGGTGGCGGCATCTCATGTTTCCTTTGTTTATATCTCGCAAGAGGACGTAAGGGCAATTATTTTACACGACCATCCTCCCGCTCCAGTTGCATGCATTCAAGCAGAACTTAATATAAATATGTATGTGTGTTTTCATATATGGTACAAATGTGTACATAAGTACAAGTGTTCGTTATATGGGAAATATTTCAACTATTTTAACCAAAATCTTTAAACATTTCGAAAAGTTTTCGAACCTTTTGTAAAGATAACGAGTATATCGACTTTGTTCACCTAAAAAGGCTTTAGTTAACCTATAAAATGCTTTTTTATTGTCGTCGAAAGTACATATATCTGATGATTAGAAACGTGTGAAGTGAGTGAACATTTTATAATGTGTTTGGCCTGACAACTTATGAGAACGGAATATACCAAATTTCGTTGAAAAGTATTTAAAATTGCTAACAGCTCCTTTTTAACGTCGATTCTTTTCAAAAAAGGGGTCAAATATGAAGAGGTTTCAAAACCGATCGAATCGAACTTTGGCAGTCAATTATTACACGAGTTTACCATTTCATTTTAACTTTTGTTAAAAAAAATCGTGGCTTGTAGCTTGCCCCCAAGCTGGATGGACGTTAATGGTTAAATTAATTGAGAAAGTAACTCTAAATCGTTAATATTGTTGAATTGAAGGTATTTCAAGTGGCGAGTTGCAATTTTGAATTTTTTTAAACCATTCGCGACTCTTCTTTGGGGTATCGCTTAACTCCCTACATGAACCAAAAACATCTTCTCCTTTTTCAGTATTTTATGATTTCTCTTTTAATTATCTTTAGATTATCTTTGGCATTTCTTTCATCATTTCTTTTTGATTATTATTAAATTTAACAACATTGAAAATTAATTGCATAAAATGTACTCTTCTCCTCCTCCACTCACTTCTTCTATTCTACAATTTCATTAAAAATGGTTGCACTCAGCTTAACTTTCCACCAGATCTTTGTTAATAGAATGTGTTCCGCTGTTTTCGCTGTAGGGTAACTCTTCCGAACGAAAGTAAGCGTTTTGCATGCTGTATAAACAATCGATTGGATTAATCATGGGCGTGTGAGTGAAGGGGCCCATTAGCTGCTGAAACGTGGCATAACTTAAGCCCAAAATAGTATTCAAAACTGGTTCATTCGCTTTATGGCAATTTTCTGCAAAACAAAATTCAATGGAATTACCCGGATTATTATTATTATCATCAATGGTTACCTTTGTTGGTTTCCATGCAATTAAATGACGCATTTTCATTTTCATCCTTGAGGCTGTGTCGTAAGTGCTTGTCCAGGGCACCATTACTGCTTGAGTACGGCGAATCAATTAGGGATTCGGTATCGCTGTGTGTCTCATCTTTAATTTTTGCCACATTACTACTGTCCGACTCTTGTGAGTCTTGCGAATCGCAGGCATTTTTGCTGTTGTTCTTGCTGTTGCTATTGCGGCCCTCTTGTTTGGCTTTCTTTTGTATTTTCTTTACTTTGGCACGTTGATTTTGAAACCACACCTAATACGAGTGAAGGAAAGTGAAGACAAACGATAATGCAAAGAAATGAAATTAAAATTTCATCATCAACAATTATGATGGAGGACGCACTTGTACTATCCGTAAGCTTAAGCCAGTCTCCTTGGCTAGATTTTCACGCACTTTACGACATGGTTTCGGTGATACTTCAAACGAAGCTTTGAATGCTCTACGCTGTTGAGTATTTAAAATGGTGCGCGGCCGTTTCGGGCCACGTCGTCCATCCAATTTGGGAGCAAACAAGTCATCACCATAGAAATCTAAATAAACGATTGTTGCACAAGGTTAAAGAATAATATTTATAGAATAGTTTTTTGCCAGACACTCAAATTAGCTTACCATAACCCTGCAACATTTCCACTTCCTTCTCATAATCGAAACGACAAAACAATTGACCCTGCTTTACAACGTATTGTTCCCCCTTCTTGAGTATAGCACCACATACAACGCAAGCGAAACATTTCAAATGGAAAACATTTTCATCGAGTGTTCTCATTACTAATTCATCAGCAGCAATTTTACAACCGCAACCAAGACAACGATTACGCATAAATTGTCTGCAAAGATAAGAAGTCGGACAAAATGAAGAATGATTTCTAAAGATAAAATAATATGTAAAAAAACTACATTTGGCTTAGACCAAATCTTCAACACCCTCCACATCTACGTACAAATAGTGGGCGTGGCAGGTATATGATTACGTCCTCTAATAGTGTATATATAATATATTGTATCAGCTTGCAAGACGAGTTTTGCGCTGAGTACGATTTTTTGTAAATTGTGGACATGTCTGTTATCTGACCACGCCCATTATTGGCACATACATGGATGGAATAATTGTTGATATGAGAACTCAATTTTATAATAAAGCAAAGAAAAAACATTTAGTGTTTACATGCATTTTTAATTAAATAATTCATTTATAAATTAAACTTTTTAAATCAAATAAAACCATTTCTGCAAAATTCAAAAAAATATCATAATCCCGTAAACGTTAATATCATGAAATGTTTAAAATTTCCAATTAATGATAATTAGTGGCTTGAAGGACCATTAAGTGGAAATTTAATTCTTCTCACATACGTGCACGCGTACATACCTTTCATAGTCGAGGCGACAATAGAGTTTACCATTGCGGGCGAAACAGGAATGCACCAAATGCAACGAACATGTTGCACATTTAAGGCAGCTCTCGTGGAATGATGTGTCAACGACACGCATTATATAACGATCACAAATTGGTCGACAACAATAGCCGCACGATGATACCGATACAGACAGAGCAATGGATGAAGAACAAGTGTTGTTAAAAATTGTTGTTGTTATTGTTCCTGTTGTTGTTGTTGTTGTTGGTGCTATTGCTGTTGTTAATGATGATGACAATAGTGCGGCAGCAGCAGTAGTAGTAGCAGTAGCCGGCGACGTGACCACCGCGGAATGCAAAGTATTGTTGTTTGGGCTGATGGTGTCATTTGAACAATTGTTTGATGTTTGTTGTTGTTGTTGTTGTTGTAAAGCAGGATGGTTGTTTAATTGTTGAGTTTGATGCTGTAACAAGTGCTGCTGCAAAGCCAAAGCAGCTTCAATACTACTTGGATGATGCTGATGCTGATGATGATGGTGCTGGTGCTGATGGTGGGGGTGTTGGGGGTGATGCTGATGTTCATAAATGTTGTTATTGTTATTGATGCTGATATTGGAGTTAGAGTTGCTATTCAAACGGCACTCACCCAATGTTATGCGTTGGTTGGTTGAACAGACCAAAGCGTTTAAGGCTTGCTGGTGTTGGTGCTGCTGCTGCTGTTGTTGTGGCATTTGCATTGATAGGCCATAGTTTGTGGCGCTGTTGGATGATGTTGAAATGGCTTGTAATGCTGGTGGCCCCGGGCCACATGGTTGCGTTGTAATTTTATTGTTATTTGTATTGTTTCTATCATTGCTATGATGACTAACATTGTGACTATTACAATTTCCGTTAACAAGTGTTGTTACGGCTGAAGTTGCTATTGGTGTTGTCACCATTCCTTGGTCTATAAATGTGGAGTGATGGCTTTTCGTATCCATGCTCATGGCCATCACCATCGGTATAGGAGTCTGTACACAATGTGTTTGATTCGTTTTATTGCTACAGTTGTCGTTGCCGCTAAGAGTCTCCTGATGACCGCCCATACCATTAACCGCACAACGCCCAACACTACCACTGTTGCAATTATCATTGACAATGACAACATGTCCTGGTGATGTTGTTGTTGTCATTGAAGCAGACAACAATGGTATGTGCGTGCTATGTAGTTGTGATGGTGCGGTGATGGTGGTGGCGCTGACGGGAGTATTTGCTGTCGATGTTGTTAACATTCCTTCGTTTCCGTTTAGGGACATTAATGTATTGCAGTGCTGAAGTTGTTGTTGTTGTTGTTGTTGCAGTAATAATTGCTGTTGTTGTATTAATGTCTGACATGGTTTAACATCCATTGGAACTGTTGTTGAGTTGAGGGTGCAAAAAGAAATTATTTAAAGAAACAAACAACAACAATAACAACACAAATCTACTTATAATTATTTCCCGTTACATTTATTGTTTTGGGAATGGGAAACAAGCTGTGCCCGGCTTCCGCATTTAAACCGCACAACAACTCCAACAAGTTAAGTATATGGAAAGTTATATAAACTACATCCTGCTTTCTAAAGCATATTCTCTTTAAATGTTATATGTTGTTGAACATGGAAACATTGTGTTTGGAGTATTGTCACTTTGGTTTGGTCAGTTCGGTGCTGATTTTATGTTGTGTGATGCTGTTATTGTAATAAAGTTTTACTATCTGAGTGCCTGCCTGCCTTTTTATGTAATTTTTGTTACTGTTTATTATTGTGTACAATTGTAAAGTTCACTTCTCTGTTTGTGGTTTTATTCGCACAACATTCAGGATTTGTTTTTGTGGTTTTTATTTATTGTATTTTATTTATCGCTAAAGTGTTTAAGACCATACTCCCCCCTTTGCCACCACTCCTGCATACTACCCGATGAATATGTACAATAAAAACTGAAATAGATGTTTGTGTCCAATGGCCGAGTTATTCGGGCGTTGTGTGTGAGGTTTGGCACTCTAGTAAATTTGTGGTTTTGTAATTATTGAAATAATTGTTGTTTTTTTCTACTTTGTTAAACTAACTGGTCTGGTGTAAGTGCTGGGTATGGACAGAGGCGTAGTTAGCAGCCCCTTTTATAGAATCACATGCTTTCAGGTATGTTTTTAATTCCCAAATAACTTAAGGAAGTACTTGGCGTATGGCTTAGAATGGGCCTCTAAGGTCTGATTCATTTTGCTCAAATGTGTCCATGAGTGTGATCAACTATTTTACAAGCTAGAAAAAGGAGCATCTTTCAGCAAGCTCTCCTCCTCTTCTCCTTTGCACAAGGTATGCTTTCCTTCATTACCAGGCGCCTTTGTTAAATTATATTTATACACAAACATATTTGCATAAATAAATGTTTTATTATATTTTACTGTGGCTCGTATATTATTGTTGGCTAGAGTTGCACTTTTATACTTTTACACTCGTAAAGTATGTATAATTGGTCCTTCATTCTCTTTGGTTTCAATGTTGACATTCACTATTTTCCGACGCAGCACAACTAATGGGGACATTTTTTGTTTAATTGGTTGCATGTATTGTATGATTGTGTGTATCTCAATTTATAGACTAACATAAAAAATGATTTAACGGTAAGCGTTACGCGGTAATGCGTTTTGGCTCTGCAACGGGTTTGCGCTGTGTAGGTAAGTGTACAGCTCATGATATGGAAACATTTACGAAGGAGACAAAGGATTTCCACAAATATTTGTATGGGATAATATCGCACAGAGAGAACGCAAACTTTATAGTCATTATATAATAAAATATATTTAAAAATCAATTTATATGGGTTGCTAGGTACAAGGCATGCGAAGGAGGCTTTCGGACTTTTCAGTCCCGCTGGAAGTAAACTGCTATGTTTTTGAATGAATTCTTTCGGTACGGTGTGTGTTTTTGATCCTGCCGAACAAAAATTCATATGAATTACCCCAAATTTACATCTTATATAATAACTAAATTCTTAGCACACCTTTAGGCTAAAAATTAACCAAATAAACAATGCGCTTAATTCTGCAGTTTTTCTTGGTTTGCAGACGTTTGCAAGATATAATAATTAAACTGGCATGAAGTTAGTGTTTAACATGTGTTCCTGCCATGGAGACTTAATCACACCTCAAGCCGGAGTTTAGATTGCGCGGAAAAGATAAGCGATTTGCAACGCCCCGTTAGGTACCAACCTAGGAGCCACACTGTAAGGGTATGAAGTCTACTCCTTGGTGAGGAGGTTGCAACCTACTCTCTCCCCACACACAGCCACCGCAATCCTCCCACTAGGAGGCCTACCTTAAGTTCCTGGGACTCTAGCATCCCGTGGTACCAGCAATAGCTTTCTTGGTCGAACCGCGTATTCCACTAGGAGGAATACTAACAGTTTCAAACCTTACATCTCCGGACTGGTCACCAATAAATTAAACTGGAATACAAAATATTTTCATGCTTCCATTTTTATATATGTACCATACATCACAAAATAGTACATGTGTATAGTATCCAAAAAGCAAATACATCGTCAGAATCAAATCCCTCCGTACGTTTATTTATATCTTATAATCAACTTACAATTTCTGATATTTTTTGATAAAATTTTGCTGAAGAATGAGTTTGATTGAAAATGCATCTCATCGATTCCCCCTTCCCAGATAACGCCACATCTTCAAATAAGCCTACTTTGTTTTGTAATAACATACTTTCAGACTGAATTAAATAAAATAAATAATAACATATTTAAGGTATCTCTTCTAAATTTTGATAGGTATTGTTTGCTACTTGACTTCTCTCAGCTTAGATTAGATTATCTGACAGTAATATCATGGGCTATGAAATTTATACGCCCGTAATTTTCACTTTTATTTGAGCAATAAATCCGATTAAATTGAAATCTATTGGAAAACAAAAGACTGCCAAATAAATTATGCACTATATGTACCGCTTGTGTATAAATCAGACAAAAAAAATTAACAAAGGAAACTAAGACCAACAACATATGTCAGGGTATAACATTTATTATATACATCCGTACCACAGTGATACTTAAACTTGTTCTGAGGAGAGCTACAACATTAAAGGTATTGCAGCAAATGTTTAAAGATTGGGATATAATGCTTGGGTTTTGAACTTTCCATCCTTTCCGAAGGGGGTTGCAATGTGTAAGAGTGCTGCGTACTACTGCCTAATTGTTGTACGACTTTAGGGTTTTGTGTAAATATATATTGGCACAAGCATTGAATGCAAATGAAAGCTGTTGCGTTGCAAGGGGTGTTTTTTGCTATTTTCACTACTTCCTTGATAATCCCCCTCATAAATTTACTATAACCATTAGTTTCTAATTAGACTTTACAAAACGTTTCAATGCCATCGTCATATCAATAACACGTTAAAAACTTGAAAATAATGCTTAAAAGAGGACGGACAACACATATGCCGACAAGTGTTAAATCTTTTGTTATTATGTCAAGTCATGCTTTGTACTCCTCTAAACTCAAACATTTGGAGAAATTTCCTATCACTTCCCTGTGTGTGTTTGGGTGTTAAAAAAAAATATAACAGGTGTATTCTGCATGTTTCAGCCAACAATAATCAGATTAACACTTTAGCTACTGCATGTTCAATATTATTATTCAGCGTAAAATGGAATGTAATGGCAAACGTCCAAATCTCAGCATGACAGAGAGATTTTTGTTTCCAACAAAAAGTTCATTCTGTTCTGTAAACGGTGTAGCAAAGTAATCAAAAACGGATTAACTTCTGTTAAAATTTTCCTCTAACTTAAATGGGCGGCAAAAATGTTCTCATATAGCTGTAAATTAGAAAGTAATACTTGCAGCCTGCCAATAAATACAATAAATAAATAGTTCAAAGATTCACGTTCTGTAATAACGTAACTTGATCGATGGGGAGCTACTTTTGTATCGCAAAATTATTTATATTTTATAATCGGTAAAGCCCGACCATTTAATACCCCACTTAGCTCCTTAAGTTATGGGACTTTTTGTTCAGTTGTATCTGTTAAGTTAATAAGTTACTTTGTAAAATATAATTACTTGGAAAGGGGTTTAGAAGTGGTCCGGTCAGGTGCAAATTTGGTCCAGCCGAAACTAATTAACTATTTTTCCCAAATTAGGCCCAAATATATTAAGAATTGCGATTTTTTGTCATATAAAGACTTCCATTATATGTGCAATAGGACCTTATATAGGGAGGGCTTCTAGAAATGTTCGGATTCAATCCAATTTTAATAGAGTTCTTCCTTGGGTGTATATATGTCCTTGTACCAAATTTCATCGAAATATCTTAATAAACGTGGCCTATAGCTTGCGCAAAAACACACAGACGGACATGGTTAAATCGATTCAGACTTTGATTATGAACCGATCGGTACATTTGCACAAACTTAATATGCCAAAAGTGGTGTAGGATATAATGAACTATTCTGCTCCAATAAGAATTGAAAGTATTTATTTTGCTATTACACCTTCTACCAGTTCGTCTCATCTACTACTTCAAGGACTCAACAAAGTTCTTGATCACTTCAGAGTTTATAGAGATATCTGTAGATTACGGCTAAGTACTGAAGTTACATTTATTGCAGTAGGAAAGATTATAGGTCAAATATAAAAGTACACAAGAAACAGAAATGTGGAAGGAAGGTGCCTCTGCATACTTCCATAAACGTAGTTATATCATAAATAGATTTAAGTAAAACAAGTAATTTGCAATAGTGACCATTCTTAGCTTAAGAGACATTTCCGTGCGAAATTTCAATAATAAAAATCAAAAACTTGCGGCTCAAGAAATGCATGGACGCACTGACAGACAAGCATGGTTAAATCGATATAAAGTTGATTCTTTCTTTTATACTGCACCGTGAGCATGTGGTTTGGCCGATTTTAATAAATTTCAAATCAATCAGGGCAAAAAACCAACATCTGTGTCAGGTTACGAATCGATTTATGAATTTTTACTACAGGGAAAATTTTTGTCGAAGACTGATTCAAAATTTAGACTGTCAAACTTGCTGTGGTTGGTATAGAAATTGTTTAAAATCTATTTCAAATTTATTCGGCTTATACTCCTATTAAAGACAGCAATAGTGAACAAATTGGTTGTATTAAAAATTTAATTTTTTCAACATTTTATTGCACAGGTGAAGAATTTTTTTTCTTTTGCGTACATTACATTTTTTACTTAATATTCCGTGACTATGTAGAGTCAAATTGTTAAAAGAAAATTTGACATAAGTGATGTTCAGGGCGACACTTTTAGATAGTTGGGGTTGAAATGCGGCTGCGACGGCCGTCGCTTCGTTAAACAAAATTTACCGTCGGCAGTTTTTAATTGATATTTTAAGCTCTGTCTGTCCATATACTTACATAAACCAATTTGCATGGGATGCTGTTCATCAATCATCTTTACACTTAACTTTCCATTAAATCCAAATATTTTCAAGTATTTTTATTTTTTCATCAGTTTTGAACATTTTTTTTAAACCACAACTAAAGAAACATTTCGATTTTTTAAGTTTCTGCATTTTTTGATTAATTCAACGACAACAGTATTAAGTTAAGTGAATTGTTCAAAAGTAGTTAATTACCATCAACACTTGAACTAATTAAAGCTTAAGTTAAAACACGTTATTACCCGCACATAGTTTTGTTTTCTTTGTGGCACTTGCACTCTTTAAATTTTTGATTTCGTTAATAAGTGGGAGTGTGAGTAATTGCGTTAAAGTTCTTGTATTGAAAATTAATGTCATACCGTTTCACACACACCATGCAGTATTCATAGATTGGTGATAGGTAGATGGAGATTTAAAACCGTTTAATGGAAAATTGCGCGCTACAAAATGGCGTTTTGCAGGCCCAGTATTGTGTAACGTAATGCTTGAGTGATTACGAATCTCTGTTTGTCAAAAGATTGAAATCCAACTAGACAAGTGATTCTGTGCTAAATGGGTGCCACAGAGAAAAGCGCATAAAAAGCATTAAAGGGGCCGCCATATCAACACCAGTCATCAAAACAGGGATATTTTCTCTGGCAATTGTTGAGTGACTCGTTAAGTGTAAAAGCCAAAGCGAAAGCATAGGGGAAATCCTGAAACTCTGCTCTAGACAAAAGTCAACAATTGTAGCCACTTCCTTTACGTAGCTTACACATACACCTCAACATGCGAAAACGGTTTTAATACGCATGTGGAAATCTGGTAGTAGTAGTATTATGGCCGCAGTTAGAATCTCCCTTTGGGGCCTGGGGGGAGTATACATGTACACATATACGCTTACTAAGGTGTGCAGTCCTTTTTCATAGAATTTAGGGCACATGCGCTCCTTTGTGCTTTGTGCAATGGTGAATTTCATTTTTTCCATCATTCAAGCTTCTACCTTTTTGTGTAACTAAATTCTTATTGAGCTGTTTAAGAAAATCTATAAAACAATTAAAATTAAAAAAAACACTTTAATGCAAAATGTTTTACATTTACGCTTTAAAGAATTTCTGCATATCATACGTATCTTAAGAATTTTATAAAATGCCTTCTTTACATGTACAATACTTAAAAAAGGATATATACACGTAAGTATAGGGATGCGATGAGATGGGATGGGCTGCTTTTGTTTCTTGTTTCTTTGGCATAACTGTGAGTTAATAAAATGTAATATTCGACGATGATCAGCGTTAATAACTTCATATGTTGTACACCTGGTTTTTTATTAACCATGTGGATGTGTGGTGGATGTGTCTTTTCTTTTATATTTGTATTCATTTCCAATACTTTTTTTTGCACTTTGTCATTCTTTGTAGTTTATGGATTCGATATTCAAACTTTTACGATCATGAGGATTCTTAACACTAAGTGAACACTAGCTTTATCTAGTCCATTAAAGCCTGTGGTTTACAATGATCAGCAGATGTAGTTACTTGGGGGCCTTTTTGGTTTTATTAGGAAAGATTTTGTACAATAGATTTTTTTGAAATTTCAAAGCGATTAGTCCTTGCGATCGCTTCGGCTGCATACCATTAAACCAGCCACTGTCTATAAAACCTTCATGCTTCTTTGTGGTTCCGAAGCCACGACATAAAGCAATAAGGAATTCAGACGTGCTTTGGAAGTGAAATTCGAGCAAGGGCCTATAATTTTGGCACTGCTTTGTTGAAACTACATGTTAATCAAGCCCCGAGTATGCAGTTTTTATTTTCAGAGAAGTAAGACCCATTAATTCCTCTTGACCAAATTGCCCACCAGATATAATTTTTAATGGATGTACAGGTGACTCATGAAAAATTTGTAGGTTTTTCATTATCCCGAACCGACTACTCTGTTCCTTCACGTCAAACAGTGCGTTTCGTTAATACATCTTCCAAAAACTTCCCGACGATTACATTAACATTACATCGATCATTGTTTTGCAATTACAATACCTTGGGTTATCGAACATTTTTCCATAATCACTTTATCACTTTATCTAATTTATTTATCACGCCTTTACTTCACGAATGCCAAATAAAAACTGTCACAACGAATATTTACCAAAATGGTGGCAAAACAAACTAGTATACCTTCCCGTTAGACACCCTGTACGTACATGTAGGTATTTTTTACAATAGCTTCACTTCATATTAAATTTTTTCAAAGAGCTTGCGTAAATTTCTTAAAAATGTCTGATGTAAAGATATTCAATTTATTCTCCGAAATAACAGTTTAATGAAGTAATCAACACCTCTTAACCTTGATTATTAACTACTGTTCGCATTCCATGCCACTTCAATCTCTCACCTTCTCTCTCATCTTTAGCTTCTTAATTATTGATTTGTAACAATTGCCGATTAACAGCATGAGTTATGTGATTATGTATCAAAAGGACTTTAATGCACTGGGCCACTGAACGTATAAATTTTATAATTATGCCACATGTTGCACTTAATTAAGCCGACCGCCAATGCAATGCAAACAAGCGCAGAGAAGTCACAAATAGACAGACATAAAGGCAGATATGCATGCCCAAGGACACACACTCACACACATGTAAACATCAAAGTCTTTCAAAAGCGGCCGGGTGCGTGTATATGAAATGAAATGAAGCGATCCTCTATTCTCCACTTCTCCCTTTTCTTCCAAACCATCCTCACCCCCTTCATACACACATACACACACACACGCACACACAATAATTTATTAAAGTTTATTGCACAAGCTACAACTATTACATACAGTCTGACACAATGACCCAATTAATCTTCTTCATTAGTAAAGGCAGACATATAAATAGACTTATAACGCACACATACACTGTCAAAAGTAATTTACACAAAAAATGTCCTTTTTTACCATTGAATCCTTTATCTAGGTTTTTTTTCTTTTAAAAGATGACCCAATTAAATGATTACAAAAAATTTTAAACGTTTTCAAAGTCATTAAAAGAATTTTGTTACATAATACATATACACACACACATCCTAGTCTTACTTTACGTACTGTCTGTCTGGGCAAAGAGTTCCTTTGGTTGTTTCCTTGTCTCCGTGTCTAGTGTTCGCTTCAGCATGCAAAAACTTTTTAAACAAAATTATTAAATTGTAATTTTCCTCAGTTTCTACCTCTCCCTCTCTCTCTCTCTCTCCATCCCTAATTTCCCCTCTCACTTAATATTTAATGGTTTAATGGTCTGTTGGCGTTTTACTGTACAATAATTTTCACTTCATTTGCTTTTTAGCAGATTGCTGTCGGTAATACTTCTGCCAAAGGGGTAGAGCTTTAGAGAAAGTAAAAGTTGTAATCATTTAACGCAGACGGGAAGCATTAGAATAGTTTTCATTTCACACAAACTGTGGGCGTGGCAGGTAGTTCCTTACACTTTTTAACACTGTGCGTAATACGTAACAACTGAACGCCGGACTTTTCACAAAAAAGGTTCCTTGTAGGGTTTTTTGGTTTGTGGGCGTGTATGTTATACGATCCTATGTGTTAATGTAAATATGTGTGCTTTGTGGTTGACGTATAGAATTTTGGCAATTGTAGGCGTGGATCTGTACCAATCATGTACCCTCAACATCTATAAGAAGAAGGCGTACAGATTATACCCTCCACTGGCAAGGCTGATTCTATATCTTTTAAGTTTTCTTTGTATCTAACCACGCCTACTCTTGGTACTTCGTACAATTTCGCTTTCATAACTAAATTTTTGGGGCTAATACATAGATTTTTTCGATTGTGGGCATGGCTCTTAATTATAAATTCTAGCTCAATATTTCAAAATTTACAACCGTACCGATCCATCAATAGATGAAAACACGTTTTTGATGCTGATCAAAAATATATATTTTACTGTATGTGGGGTTTCCGAATTTTCTTTTGGGTGTTGTAGACGGAATAATACACAGTTAGTAGGTTTTCCTTCTTAAAGTCTTCGATGCTTACAGTCAGTCATTCTTATACGAGCCGTCTTGTATAAAAATGCGCCATTTAAGACTTGTAATATTTTGGTAATGAATTGTGGTTGAATGTATGAAATTTGCTCAGACACCCCAATCACTTACACATGCTCGCATAAATACATATCATATGTGCAAATGTGTTGGCAAATAAAAAATTCAACTTCTTTAAAGGATTTGTGTGTAACAAATAGTTTCGTGTATTTTATTTCCAAAAAGATCGAAAGGGATTATGTTGCGGGTGGATTTGTTTACTGTTCCACGCTGTGTATGCGTAGGCAGGCACATATGTTGTTTATACAGTGTACACACAATATATATCTTCGAATAAAGATTCTATGTTCGTTGGTTTTATTGTTTCTTTTGCACAACAAATGCATTTAGTACGTTTCTTATGCTGTTCTTCTGCTGTTTGTTAGAGTTTTCTGGTAATGTTTATACCCTACAACACCATCAATGCAGAAATTTTTTTGAAAATTTTAAAACTGATTTTTATATATCCTCCATATAAGATGGGGGTAAACTATGTTTGTTATTTCCTTTGCAACATTCAGGAGGAAGCCATAGGCACCCTGCAAAGTATATATATTCTTGATCAGCATCAAAAGCTAAGTCGATCTAGAAATGTATATCCGTATGTCCGTATTGTACGTCTGCCTGTCTGTTATTGACATTCTCTATATGAAATTGGCAAAATCGGTCAAACACCACGCCTACAATAAATAAAAATCTATATATATGCCACAAAAATTGAACCATGAACCGCCTTGATCTATAGTTAGAACGTTATTGCATGTATCGTGATTAAAGTTGGCGATTCTTATAACATACAAGATAGAGATCAAGCTTCAGTGGTATTTCGATGTTCATATGATTACATCAAAATCAGTTGTATAGGATTTTAAATTATTAAATTTTATCGCATGTGATACACTGACGTGCTTGGTTGCATTCACATGATTTTGCAACATCATCTTTATTTTCACTATTGATTGTATCCAAACATTTTGCCAGAGAACTCACTCTGTTAGAATGAGACTGCCGTTGATTTTTGAAATAATAATAATATAATAAATAATAACAACAACAATAAGTAAAAATGTTATATTAGCGTTAGACCAAATCTCGAAAACCACTCAATCTTATTTAAGAATGAAGTAACAAAAGTTCTTGATTAAAACAAAATTGTAAAAAAAATATTTCTAGATTATTTAGATGTCTAATGAATTAATATTTTATTTTTTCCCACCAAATTATAATCGCATTAATGCATCATTTAAGGTTAAAAATTAATTGATGGCAGATGAGAGACGAAAATTTGGCTAATCCCTAAGACATTCTGTTATATTGATCTCTAACTTGAAAGAAAGTAATCGACAGCTTGGTCATGTTAAACAGTATTGTTCAACACATACAAGTCAAACCCTACCAAAGGAAACGTATGAAATATCCTGGAGAGATAAGCTAAGCTTCATGAAATTTCCACTGTGAAAATACCGAAACTCGGTATCAACTTTAACAGCAATCTTCTAATCAACAGAGCTAAAGAACTTAAAGTGTGATGTGTAAGCACTTTCGTCTCCACGAAACTTCATATCGTGTATGTTGATTTTAGTGTTGTTGGTGTCGCTATAATTGTGTTTTGGGATGGAGTCAACAAAGCAACCAACCAACCAATCAACCAGCATACAACAAACAACAAAAGTGTAGAAAATCCGACCAAGCAAAAAAACCCCAACTCAGCACTCGTACAATTTTTATTTGCTCCTCAGGGGATGGAAGTTGTATACAGTAATACCTGCATATGAACATGCAGAGCAGAAGTAAGAACAAGAACAATAATAATAATTAAGAAAATCGGTTGTGGGCTTTATAGCTACAACAGACTTGTCTTTCACCCTATGCGAATTCTTCAATACCTTCTCTGCAGCTGTCACGCTGACGTTCCGGAGAAAGCTCCTGCGCAAAGTGAAGCATTTGATGCTCTAAATTTTGATTGGAGAAGTCCAACACCGATGGGTATGCTTTACCTTCATTCATAGATTAAAATCGGCCCATTCTGTTTGATTTGAGATTTTGTTACTAAAATATTTTTCAAAAAACTTCACTTCATAGTCACTGCCTTAGAGTATTGTAAAGTACAATATAACAAAATGAAAATCAGTTGTAGGGTGTAGCAAAGAACTAAAACTGATGCATGGGTATGATGATATGCGTCAGACCGTGATTTCATTGATGTAATGACTTTTCTTCTTCATTTTTTCAGAAGAGTTAAAGTTTTATTTGACTCCACCGCCAACTAACTAAATGACAGACAAGGTGACAAACAAATAGACAGACTGACTAACTAACAAGCTGGTTATTGTTGCTTACGCTGCTCTGCAGCCGTTCCTTCTCTACATGGTCGTTGTATGTGCGTTGTCGGCATACCATACTTGGGGTTGAAGGTTTCGGTTTGGTATGTCTCCCTTACTACTTGTTTGGGCTCTTTTTGTGTTTTTGTTTTTGCTAAACTTTGAAAGCATATGTCGTACGGAAATACACACACATTCACTCCTTTATACGTAGCTGATGTAGAGGTTATTATGTGGATTGTGTGACGTTTTGACGCCATGTTGAATGATGGCGTACACTCTCGGCATGTTCCTTACTAAATGCTTACCCACTGTTAAACGCACAGGCATGCTTTCAAACACATTGTCATGTACGTGTGTCTATGTGTATGCTACACATGCACACACCAATCATCTGTCTACCTACTTACGTACACATGCACGCGTACAATATATATGTATATAGGTTGATTCAAGTTGAGATAGCCGAGCGTGTTGTTAGAAACCATCTCCTGCGGTGCTGTTTAAATCCTAAACAGTGCAGTATAGTATATCAAGTTACATACATACATACATACGTACTTGTATATATATAATTTTAAAGACCATGTCTAGCTTTAAAAGATTGCCCACCCTACAAACACAAATTTTCATAGCTCTCTGCACGCTCACTTTATTCATCCGTTAAATACGTTTATTTGTCTGCTTTTATTACACAGAAGACAACGAAAAGATGTTGTTGTGTAAAGCAATTTTGTCTATCACCTTTTATATATCAGTACAATGCAAACTGCAGATACTTCCATCCAATATGAACAATTCCTTGATAACATCACTTGCTTGCTAAATGAGAGTTATTTCGATGTTTGCACACTTATATGTATATATAGTGTATTGTATGTATGCATGCGTATTAAATATAAATAGAAGGCAGTTATTGTACAATATACTGGATTAGGGTTTTCTATTTGCTCTCTCTTCTCCTCTAAGATTTCTCATACAAAATCATTTGTGAGTAAACGTAAATTGAGTTTTTGCCTTAATGCTTATAACCTCATTAACTGACTATCAATTACTTGATTGTTTAGCTGTTAAATTTAGAGATTATGTCACCATTCATTTACGGCAAGGCAGAGCATTTGTTTAGTTTGCTAGGAGCGGACTTTATAGTGGCTCCATAATTTACAACGCATGATGGAAAATAGATGGACAGATGAAATCAATTTTGAAAAGTTTCACAACACGTACTTTCAGTACTTGACTTCTAAGTAGAAAGTATACAGAACTACAAGTCATATTCTTGCAAAAGCAAATGATTAGAAATGATGATAAATGAATCATTGCATTAAATGTATGTAAAATAAACTCAATTCGAAAAGTGTACAAGTGCCTACAACATTTATAAACCAACAAGAACAGAGTCGATCTGTATTGTCCGTGTGTCCATCTGTCTGTACCCCTGTATGTTGGCATTTTCATATTAACCCGAAATTTTGTTCAAACACTTTTAGTTTTCCATGCAGATCGCTATGTAAAATGAACCCAATTAGTCAATATCCACGCCCACAATCGACGAAAGTCTATATATATGCCACAAAAATTGAGCTATGAAGTTGAAGTTTGGAACACATATTATAATTATCCTTGACTTGAAATTTAGTATACCTGACACAATTCATATAAAAACCATACTCAGCGTAAAACTCTCAAAGAGCGTAATCGTACACTTGCCACGCCCACTGTTTGTGTGTAAATGAAAGTATACCGATCAAGTCAGAATCGCATTTTAAATTGACCTGGTTATCCTAGCCTATCATGTCACTATTTTAATATGTATTACAAACGTCAAATCTTAGACACCCTTCTCATTTTGTAGATTTAAAACAAAAAAAAAACCCTGATGATGCTTTGGAAAATAAAAGCGAAATATTGGTTTATTTCAAATAAAATAAATAAAAAATCTTTGTTTTACCTCGAGCTGAAGGAAGAATATTTATATATTGATTTGGTTATGTCCGTCAGTCTGTCTGTTATTTTTCCATGTAAATTTGTGTACACAGGTTACAGGTGAAATTTGATACAAGAACATTTAACTCCTATCAGCAAACATATGCCACATCCACCTTCAATTATACCAATCGATTCATAATCACTTTTTGAATGTTTTAGCGATATATGTCTGTCTCTCTGGCCGTGTAAATTTGTACAAAAATGTATTCGAGATGGACCAAATATAACATTTTCACTTGTTTTAACAGAATTTGGTGATATACATACATAAAAAAATGGTAAATTCATATAGAGATTTTTTTTCAATTTTACATCAGGCGGCATGGTGGGTTCTTGATTATGCCCTGTTTGGTTTTTGTATTTCATATTAATTATGAAGCCGAACTCTCAAATAAAATAGTGAAATATTGGGAAATTTGTAGGCGTGTCTGCTCTCCGATCCTATTTTTGGCAAATGAATAGAAACACTTCAACTTCTTACTAATGCGTAGAGTTTTGTTGATTATGGGCGTGGCTCTCAAACAATTTATGGAAACCCACACCCAGAAACTAAATAGAACTGTAAACACAATATATTATTTGTTTAGAATTTTTATGGCTTGTTGGTGTTGGCGTTGGTGTTTATACACATATTAACAGCTATGAGTGGTTGTCTCTCCATACCATTTAAACATACAAGTATTTCACATTTATGATGGAACAATCTTTGTGAATATTTATTCATTCACATATATCACACTTACTTACAATGTATTTAATGTACACACACACGTGTGTGTGTAAATGTTTGTGTATTAATTTGTCATGGAATGAGAAACATTGTAAGGCGCTACATTGATATGAAAAACGTTCCAGGAATGTTTGTGCGAAAGCCAAGAGGACTGAGTCGAAGCGTCTGTCTTTTGTAATTTACCAGAACATAGCAACACATTATAAACATAAAGATGGAAAACTCATTTATGTGGTAAATTATATGCGTTGAGTATGAGCTGAGTCGTTTACTTTATGGATTTGCATAACATTGTATTAGATGAGGATGATGATGGTTTGTTTGTTTGGTATGGGTTGATTACTGATGGTTCTCTTCTTCTTCTTCCTTCATATATGCATTTTTGAGATTTCATTTATGAACCTTTTCTATCTCTCCCTCTCTCTCTTTATTTTTATTAATATTATGCTTGAAATCCCTTCATTTACATTTCAAATCTTTAACGATTCGCGTCTTTGCATTCCTTAATAAGAGTAATGAGAAAGTGTAAGCACTTCATAAAGTCCGCTCGCGTTTTATTTCAACTTTCATTTCTATGCTAATCAATTAATATAAATTCAAAATTTAAATAGTCACAGTATTCATTTTTCCTTTTTCTTGGCCTCTTTTTGTTTGTGTGTTCCTTTGCTCTCTTAAGCCAAATGTCACCACATTTGTTAGCAAATGTTGATAGCTAAGAAAAATTCATTAAGGTGTTTGATGAATGGCCAAGTAAATATAGAAAGAGAAGACATTTTTCTAATATAACAGAGAATCCAATAATTTGTATAATTAATGATTCAAAATCTACGAATGGCTTTGATATTATTTAGAGGAGAGAGTGCATCAATACGAAAATTAATGTACAGGAAATGGTCTTGTAAAGGGAAGGAAAATTATCAAATTTTCGATATATTAACATATAATAATAATTTATAATTTTTTCATACATGAAAATAATTTTTATAATACAAAAATGTTAAAAATGGATTTCTGTGCTTAAATTTATTCTCTGTGTCCAAACTGTTCAAAGTGTTTCTGAGTTATGGTTTTGTACATCGCCCAATTGATGTATTAGCCAATCACTCCTTATAAAATAAGAATACATAGAGCGAGATATATGTCAAAAATATGCAAAAATAAGCAAACTAAAAGTAATCATGCGAAAACCGGCAAATTTGCTAAAATTCGTATAAAAAGCAAAGTGACGCCTGCAGATATGCAAGAAATATGCTAAACGTATAAATATGCAAATTCGCAGACGTAAAAATTTTATGAAGATATGCAATTAAATACATATTTATATGCAAAATATATGAACACTTGGGAAAATTTATAGATTCCCAGTCCATACTCAAATGCGCACAAAATAACAAAATTGGCAATATACTGTATAGGCTGAAGAAGAAGAAGAAGAAGAAGTTTCAAATTTAAGCAGATTCGTAAATGGACCAAGTCAATACAATTAAAAATGTCTTTGGTGCCAAGGATTTGATAATTGGATGTGTACAACACTCACTCTAAATGGTCACTCCGTGTCTCCCCATCAGCTTCTTTGAGTTTTACCTACTAAGGTGTGTACACAAGACGACCTGTTTATTTAAAAAAGTCTAGAATATCAAGCAAAATGAAGGAAGAGATGCCAATTTTTTATATAAATGTTAATATTTGGTGAAGTTTTCTTCAAACAACCACCCAAATAAACAAAAACAAAAACAAAACAAAAAAAAAAAACAAAAAAATTGAAAAAAAAACTGAAAATTCTTTAAGAAATATCTGAAAAATTTCTTTTCAAAAATATCTTTTTTGCTGTTTTTTATTCCTTTTGTTCAGGCTGTCACTTTGTCAATATTGTAAAGAGGGTTCTTGCTCTGGTTTGTTTTTTCCTTCTTTGCCGAAAACTTTTCATGTCATGTGTCGCTGCGTTGTCGTTCTCTCCAAGAAAAGAGAAAAAAAAAAAAAAAAAGGAGAAAGCAGTTTTTGTGCAGGGGTTTACGTAAAAATTACCAAGAATTTTGGCAAATAATACCTGAAACAACACGTAAAACGAAAATTACAATATATTGTGCATGCCTGAGTAAACACACACACTTGTACAATATATACATAAAGAAAGGAAAAATCTATAAAACAAATTGCTGGAACTAGGAGGCAATAGCAAGCATTTTTTTTGTTATTGTTTTTTTTTTTTGAAATATCATACAAAACAAAATGGTGTCGACCGAAGCGATGCAAGGCTTTGCAAGTGTAATCGCGTCACGTGGTCACAACATAAAAACGTGAGATGAAATTTTATAAATTAGAAGCACAACTTAAAACTTCATGTAATCAATGGTGAATGAGAGAGCAGTTCTTTAGGAAGTTTAATAATGAAATCAATAAATTCAATGGAAACTGAAGTACTGAACTAAGTATTTAAGACCAAGAATGTTTTAGGGAAGATATTCTACACGACAATTATTGATCGAGAAAATCTAGAAAATATTTCAACTCTTCCTATTTTTAATTTCAAAGCTTCTAACTAGTCCTTGCTAAAACGTTCTTCATCCCTAATTGGTCTGCTTCTCTCACAGGCTTCACATTCGATAATACTACGACTAAATTATGTGGCCACAGTTTATGTGTCATTTTAATGATGGCATTAAAGCAGAGTTTATCGCACAGAAATATCCGGCAATGATTTTGTTTATCAACACCAACAAGACAACAGCATTGTTAAAAGCTTTTTTCAACTTTCCCGTTTATGTTATAACAGCGTCAGCTGTAATGTGTTTAGCGTTAATGGTAAATGATAAAAATTAAGAAAAAGATAAGTGAACGTAACAAAGTCGGCTATACCAACCACTTTATACCCTACACCAATTATTTCTACAAATTGTGCTCAAAACTTGTTTAATAGACGAATTGTCATGACAAACACTATCGTGAAATATGCTTTTTCTAAAAGTGGTCCGTTTGGGTAAAAATGGGTCATAACTAAATTTTATCAAAAAATTTATAAGAATTGCAAATTTTCCTCACATAAAAACTTCCTCTCCAAAATTTCCTTTGGGTCAATGCAATTCCTGTTATCAAACTTTATTAAAACATCTCAAAAAATGCAAAGTGTAGGTTTACATGAACACACAGTCGGATAGACGGACATGATTATATTAGAAAGTGATTCCGAATCGATCGGTAAAATTGAAAATTCCACTTACGTGTGACAAACATCGGCACCAACTTAATATAACTTTGGATTCAAGTGCTGCAGAGTACAAACGAACTCATTGATATGTGACCGTCAGTTGAATCACTTTGCAAAGCATTAAGTGTCTCCATCCGCACTTTAATCATTTTGTGTCCATTAAATAAGCACAAAATGATAAACAATGCCATAAATGCTTTGATTATGAAAAACGGACAGACTGTCTCTCTCATTACACAATTATAAAATAACGGTTATATACGTAGAAGTAATAATAAATTCCATTCCATTGCAAGCATTTAGTTGTTTAGTAGTCACCAAAGAGATTATTTGAAGAAAAATGAGAAAAATTTGCTATAATCGCTTATTTAAGCATTTTTGATTTTTTATATTCATTTTGATTACATGGAATATTCTTACTCTCCCCCACGTCCCATCCCTCTTTGTTATATTTCTCGTTCATATTCGCTGCCTGCGTTTGCATGCTCATCGTCAAAAAGAACTGTTCACGGATATGTAAAATTTAACTGAAAAATGTGCTTGAAATTCTTTGTTTGTTAAATAGCGTATAAATGGGAATAAAAAAATTAAAACGGAAAATCAAAAAAACAAAAACAACTCGACAAAGAATTTGCAACCATTCCCGTTTTTATACAAGCACAACGAAACAATATCACAATCCACACGTTGCCTCATCATGTAAACGCACACACACAACATATACATATACACCCTGTACCCAAAACTCTAACAACAGCGTAACATTTCACTTTCGCTCTTGCATCAATTATTTTCTCAATTTTCATTGATTTTGGAGTAACCAACACATGGCTAAAATCCACGATTCCATCGGATCTTGGCACGAATCTTAATTCCATTTGCTGCGAGGCTTAATCGAGGCAACTTTGGATGCATTTGGGCGATTTTTGCTTTTTTCGAAGGCAGGGTAAAAATTATAAATTTTCAAAGACTAATACTCTCCATCCAAATTTTGATGCCAATGGATAGTAATTGATCGCAAAAATTGAAAGTTGCAGGTTTGAGATTGATTAGGCTCTTGTGGCAGCTTTTTTGATGATTTGAAATTACCACTAAGAGCGTCTTAGGAAACACTTAACCTCGCACGATAAATGGAGATCAATTTACCTCAGTATGAATATCACTTATGGTTGTGTATATAAAAGTACAAATTTTAACCTCATTTTTCGCAAAATGACGTTTCATTGTAGAGAAAAACGGCACCGTAGGCCCTAGAAGTTTTAATTATAACCTCCACATAGGATGTGGGGTAAACTAAGATTGGCATTCCGTTTGTGACACCCAGAAGAAGACATTAGAGACTCTGCAATGTGTATACAATACATATCAGGGGGTAAAAATTACCACATTAGACCAAAATTCTGAAAATGATAAAACTTCGTCTAGAACTCTTTTGTTATATTTTATACCGAATACCAATTGTGAATAACTTCCTGAATCGCTTGGACCATTTTCGCCTTCTTGAGTTAAAGTTGCAAAAATTTAGCTTAGGCCATATCTTAAATACCCTCCACATCCAAAAGGATTGGACATATATATATTACACCATCTAAAAGTGTACGTATTACGTATCAGTTTGCATTTCTAGATTTATGGTGAATATGATATTTTGTAAATTGTGCGAGTGTTTGTTAGCCGATTATGTCCATTTTTGGCAAATCGACGGATGGGATAACCATAAATATGAACACCAAAACTTGAGATCATAAGCCATTTTTTGTGGCAGATAAGTGGATTTTTGTCAATAAATATAAATATAAATATATATCAATATGCGCTTTCATACACAATAAAATATGTACAAATATTTCCATCAATTCTGTCTGTTTAAGTAAAATCCGTTATTCCTATTCTACTGGAATTAATTGAGAAAACTTGAATATGAAACAACAGCCTAAACTTTCTAACGCGTCTACATGCTGGCATATTTTTGCATAAAGATATGTTGTGGAACAGAACCAACGGCGCTTTTTTCACAATCAATCATGTGAATTTTTTTTCCAAAAAACATTCCTTTTGCTTAAACATAACCGACAACAACAACAGCTACAATACTTTACAAACAAATACTTTGCATAGAATAATGTATAATGTATAACCATACACAGCCATCTTTGTATACTTCTCTAAATCTCTCTCTCTTCCTCACACTATCTTTCATTCTTTCTCTGTCTCTCTTTCGGCCTTTGTCAATAATGCGGTATTTGCAAAATTTCCCTTGTACAAGAAATGAAAACAAAAAATGGCAAAAACAAAAATAATTATGTTTTGCAACATTATTGCAAAAAGTCAATGAATAGCATTCGACCAGAAAAAGCAGAGAGACCCCAAGTAAACATTTGAAATTTTCAAGTTTTTTTCTGTGCTACTTTGTTGGTTGAGGTCGGACTAACGGATAGCGGTTTATATGGGAGAATATGAAAAACATCCCGGTATATGACCACATGTATGTGTGCGTGTGTATGTGTTTGCGAATATTGTGTAAATATTGAACGATTATCAATGTAATATTGGTTGATGTTTTATTAAACATCAGTACGGCAGCACCGACAGCAACAACAACAACAACAATCACACAAACATTATTCAACCATCATTAAAAAGGATAAATTTATGCAAAAAGCGTTTATATAGTTAGAACTAAAGCGAGACAAAAATGATGTGAAAACCAATGAAAAGAGGATAAGCGTTAGAGAGGAGGGAGAGAGTGAGAGTAAAGTTGCTTGTGGATGGGCAGGTCAGAACATGTTTAACCTAAAAATTGTACTATTTTCCAGACTCGCGTAAATTATTGAAATTTTTGCGTGTTACAAAAAGCACACACACCACACACACACATACATACCGTAAGTTATGTATGAATTACATTGCACTGGGTAAGTTTTATGAGTGGGTACATATTTTAGCTCTTTTGCGGTTACCATCGATGTTCTGACTTTGTGCTCTTTTTTTTTTTTGTGCAGCAACCAGAGCTGACATAAGTGTTGGATGTATGTAATTGTTGTTTTGGTTTGTTACGCGTTTAATTTGTAAAATATGTGCATTCAAGTAAAAATATGTTCAATAAAAATGAACAAATTGTAACAACAACAACAACAATAATAATAATATTAACAACAACAGTTCGAGTATCATAAATGTGGGAGAGTTTAAAGATTATAGGCGGATAAAATGAGGTAACAAACACATTTTTACGTACATATTTACACATCATTCTAAATATGATACAAAGCAAAGATTCGATTTGTATGCATTGCATGGGTATACAAGTAGGTATGTATGTATAAACGAATAATATGTGTGCATTTTATATTGTATTATATACGTAAAAGTGCACAAACGCACATGCTGGCACACCTCCACATAAACAAATGTATCATCAATCATTGGCGCTGTTATGTACAATTTTATAGGATTGGCATTCAGTTAACGAGCCTTTAAGTATGTAAAATATGTTTTCCATAGCACATGTGTGTTTGTGTGTGCGTGTATGAGAGTGTATATGTTTGCGGTATATTGTTGTGCAGTTTTTTCACTTTCTGGGGTTTGTGTTTTATTTCAATTTCACAATTAAACCATAAAACCGCAGAAAACATGTTAAACGCATTTTTAATGGACTCAAATATGTTGCGAATTGTTGTTATTGAGGCTATTGCTGCTACCATCGCTACCAACACTTCTTTACATTCATACACAAATGTATGCAATCAATCAAAATAAAAATAAAAGTAAACTTTAACATAAAGAAGACAAAAAATAAAAATACAGAAACACAAAAAAAAACTACATTTGGCTTGGGCCCTATTTCGAACACCCACCGCTGATTTGCCAAATTTTTTTCAAGCTTTTTTCAGCTTTCCATCTTCCGTACGTCTTTATATTGTGAGCGCGTTTTTTAACCAATCTTAATCAATTTCTATACCAATGTAATCGATATCACCGCAACAAAAGAATGACTTCAAAACACAGACACGATTAAATCTTATATAGATATTGCAAATAATCTGTCAAAGTGATAATGCCTTCCAATGCAAAAATTTATATAAACAAGTAGGAAAACTAATTGTGGGTTAGGCCAATCTGAAATACCCTCCACATATACAATACTCGGCGTAGCAGGTATGTGAGTACGCCCTCTAATAGTGTACGTATTACGTATCAGCATCAAAGTCGAGTTTTACGTGGAACATTGTAAATTGTGGGCGCGTCTGTTATTCGACCACCATTTTTGGCACATTGATGGATAAGGTAATTTTAAATATTCATGACTTCAACATGATAGCTCAATTATTGTGGCAGATTTATAGTTATTTGTTCAGTGTGTCACGCCCCTTTGACCGATTTTGCCAAAAACTAAAAGTGTCTGTATAAAATTTCAGCTCAATATTTGAAAATGTACGATCGTGAGGATGCCAATAACAGACAGACACACGGACCGAAATGTCTAGATCGACTCAGTAGGGTCTAAGGCGTCTCCTTGTGGGTGTTGCAAACGAAAAAACAAGCTAAGCATCTTATGTGGAGGGCTTAAAAATGAACACTTGAGTTATGCAGGGTAATGCCTCTACATTACACCTCGTAATCATCACATCACATCAATGGCAGTAAAAAAAGGAGTAAAATATTTATACATCGCTTGAGCCAAAACTTGAATCACTTGCAATAAAAAGGCATTTTTATAAATGGTTGGCGGGGTCTTCAAGCATTTCATTACACAGCAATACTAAACTCTTGTTATTTCCTTCTTTGAAAAACACAAAAGATTATTTATTTTCGTTAAACATTTACCAGTGGGCGTGCTCGATCCTCCTCACTTTTGGAGCGACTTTGTAAGAAATACATGCCACAGTTTATGGCGCTTCTTTATTTTACGGTGAAATGTAGGCCAATACCAATCTGTGAACAAGAACATATTATGCGGCTGTTACATACGTTTTGACAAAGTGAGTTCACCCCCGGTAGTAGGTGCAAAGAATGAAATACGCAGAGTGAGAACAGCAACCAGATAAAGAATTAAGAATTTTGTTTTATTGGCACTTCGAAATCAATTTATTACGTTTTTTCCCCTTTTTTTTGCATGTGTAAAAAAAGTGTGAGAAAAAACTTTACATAGAGTTTTCCATTGAATAAATTATTATTAAATTTAAATAAATTGAAATGTTACCGCAGCGTAGTCTGGTTTCATTTTAGGTATATTTTTAGTTTTACAAAATAAATAATTATAAATTTCTGAAATCTGACAAAGCCGAACATATTCAAACATTTCGAAGATTAGTCCAATCTATCAAGTTGTAGTTTCAATTTTGAGTCAAATAGGGTTTCTTGCAGATTACCAATGCGTCTCTTATTCAATTGGGCGTGGCTAAATTTCGGTCAATTAAAAAACGTACGTACATAAAATCGTGATATTTGTACAGGATTTCAGTAATAATAATAGCGCAATTTTTGCGATCTGAAACGAAACAAAATAATAACAGACTTACGGACGTACGGACGGATTTCGCTAAATCTATTCAGATTTTGTTCCTGTTTGTTTTGACGTCTCCTTCTAAACTTAGTAAATCCTTCACATTAAAAATTACTGCATAGTATCGTAGTCATGTCGTTTAATTTGCATTTTTTTTATCCTCCCCACATAAGATGAGAGGTATACTAAGTTTGTCATTCCGTCTGAAGAAAAAGGCGTCAGAGACCTTACAAAGTACGAGTATATATATTTTTGATCAGCGTCTAAAATGGAGTCGATCTAGACATGTCGGTCCGTGTATCTGTCTGTTATTGGCATTCTCACAGTCGTACATTTTGAGATGTTGAACTGTAATTTTGTATAGACACTTTTAGTTTTTAATAAAATTGGTCAAGAGCCACGCCCACACTGGACAAAAAAATATAAATTTTGCACAAAAATTGAGCTATCAAGTTGAATTTTAGTATGAATATTTAAAATTACCTTATCCACTGATATACCAAAAATGGGCGTGGTCGGATTACAGATGCGCTTACAATTTAAAAAAAACTATACTTCGCGTAAAACTCGACTTACATACATATTTACATGAATGCATACACTATTGTAGATGTGGAGGGTATGTAAGATTTGGTCTAAGCCAAATTTAGTTTTCTGACTTGTTTTTATTTAATAGTTTGCATTATATTGCGTTTGGTAATTTACCATTAAGTAGACAAGTATTAATGGTTAATGTAACATAAGAATGCGTATTACTCCATTCTACATAAACAAACACTGACTCTCAAACCTCTTGTTAGGTTGCAACTGAAAAGCTAAGTTTCGCCACAAAATAAACGTTAGTACACTTGAAGTAGTTGAGCATTTAAGGTAAGTATGTGGAAAAGAATATCATTAGAAAGAGAAGATAACGAAGAGATAAATGGAGATAAAATGTGAACAAATGGATTTGTACGAGTATGTGTATGTGTATGCATGTAAAAAAACTGCTACTGTTCCTGACTAGTTACAGTACATGAAAGTGACGTTTGAAGGATTTCAAATTTCTTCGTTATTTTGGGTCCAAGTCGGTAGGTACGTAAGCCTAAGAGTTTATTGCTACTTTTCATATTTTTTTATTTATTAAACAATTTTAATACATCGATCATAAGGTTTTACGGATTGCAGTGCATTATCGGCGTGCATCAACAATCCAATATTCCGTCTCTAATAATGCAATACTTTACAAATGAGAGCAAACCAACGAGTGTGTTTATGTGTAAAAGTTGCACATATTTAGCAAGACCACAACTATGAGGATATAATAGCTGGGGCTGAGCCGAGTGGCACATACAACCAGTAAACATCTCTGTAATGTCATACGGTGTCATCAGCGGTAAAACTATAAGTATGAGAACACACATGAAAGGCATTGAAAAAGAAGCACCGACATCAACAATAACAACAACAGCAACAACAACAATATAAAAAAAAAAAAACACTGTGTGTGTGTGTTTACAAAATCCTAGTAATGACAGCCTGTAGTCAAAAGGTGCCAAACGACTACTACCACTACTGCAGTTACAACAAATGCTTTGTCGGTTGACATATTGACATTTGCTTTTCACATGTCAACCCAACCACATACCAACAATGCGTACGAATGTACCGACCGAAGTCTTGTTTGCTGTAGTAAAAATAAACTTCACCAACTACGTAGATGATGATGATGATGATGATGCTTGCTTTCCTACACACATACGTTTGTGTTTAAGTTTGTGTTGAACAAGTATTCAAGATAGTAGAGAGCGCCTCTTTTTTAAATACATACAATAGACGCCTTTACCATATAGCACACACTCCTTCTTAACATTACAACCATAACTTAAACATGCTGCAGCAGCCACGCACCCACAATTAAACATTCACTTGATGATCTTGGTTTACAATTGACTACTGTACGCTTTGTCGTTTGAATACAAATATGCTGCCACATAAAAGTGGCAAATACTATACATATATGTTGGTATGTGTGTGTGTGTGAACCGAACCGAACCAAACCAAACCAACTCTATACATTGCATTGATATTTGATGGTTTAAAGAGAAAACCGCAATAACTGCTGTGACATGCAAAAACCAACAGCATGCAAATGAACTCAATACTCAATACGTACACATATGCACACATATAATCATATCCATGCATGTTAGTTGAAACTTACGCATACTTGGGCACAATATGAGAGCATTACTGTACTGCATCGCTATTGGTTTTTATAAAAATCTCCATTTTTGTGTTTTGTTGTTGTTGTTACTGTTGCCATAGTTTTGTTGTTTTACAAATGATTTTCATATGAAAACACACTCTAGTCAAGTGGTCGACATAAATACTTGTGTGCGTGAGTGTGTGGAAGTTTTTATAAGAATTGAATTGAGTAGCCACACACACACACAAGAATACATAGCCATAGTTTTTCTTTCTTTTTGATTTTCTGGCTACGTTGTTGCGTATGAAGGTTTCTGTTGAAGACTGACTGCAATACAAACTTAAATTCACGCGTATGCTGATAAGTATTTATGCTGATTTGATGTTTCTTGGAACTACCATAAATGCCTATATATGTGTAAGTTTTTATAAAAAGAAGTTACTTGAGCCTATTTTTCTTTTATTTTGGGTTTTCTTGGCTATTACATAATGCAACATACGCGTAGGTATATATTTACCTAACACTTTAACAAACACCGGTTCATAGAGAGTTTGTTCTCTTGAAAAAATTTTCCTATAAAAGGACTTTATGCAGAAAAAGGTCCGCACCGGCTCAATTCGGTACAATTTATTGTTGAACTGATTAATCGCTTTTGATCAATTTTTGTAAAAAAATATTTGAAAATTACGCAATTTTTATACTCTGCACTATTTGTGGCGATAAATGTGATACACCTTCATATATACCAATCGATTCAGGATCAAAAGCGATTTAACCACGTCCATCTATCCGTCTGTCGGTCCATGTAAATCTTTGAGCAAGCTACAGGTCGCTTTTTTTAAGATTTTTCGATGGAATTTGGTTCGAAAACATGTAGTAGCCCAAAGAGAAACCCTGCTAAAAATGAACCGAATCACGACAATGCCTAAAACTGCGACCTGTACGATGATTACAAAAAATTGAACGGTGTACAGATGAACATAAGCTTCATTTAATATTAGCAACCTTGCCATGTTATGAATCCATTTGAAAAAATTTTGTTTGTAAAGATGTTAGTGTAATAAAAGCGACTATAAATACCCCTCCGTGTTGAAATTGATCTCATTAATATAAGTTCCGTAAAATTTCTCAAGTTGCTGCTAAACAATCATTTTATATTTGCGTGCACATCATATGAACAATGTATCGATTCCACGTGTGTGACAGCAATAATGCACCCAATTACAACTTTCAACGCATGACAGATTGCAATTGTCCCATATAGAGTCAATCAATGTGTCACTGATTGTTTTTGGAGGCATGAAGGGTGTAAAAGAATAAAAACAAAAATCAAAAAAACCAAAAAAACCAAAAAATTAGGTGTTTACTTGAATTAATTTTTACTGTGTTTTATAAAAAGTCGATAAGGGTAGGTTGGCTTGGCATGTTGCAGGTGGCCTTAATCGGAACAGTGAATAATTTGTAATGTTTTTAAACGAACTAGAGATGGTTTACGGGGGGGTTTGTGCGTTGTAATGCTGTTGTTGATGTTTAATTTTTATGAAGCTTGAAATTGAATGATTGATCGCCCAGTAGAGTAACTAATTAATTCGGTTTCAGTTCGCAACAAAAACAACAACTATAATAAACCAGAAACAGATTGAAACACACGTTTGTCCAGCTTCGGGATATGACAAGCCTATTGTGAACTTTTTGGTGGACCGAACTTAATGCAAACAGTTGTACAAAGCAAAGAATGAATCTTTTTACCTGGTATACTCGTATATAATAACATACGTATATTCTCAAAGGCAACTGTCAAGCTTATGTTGATGGCGCTGCGGTCGTACGCGACATTTGTTGTTAGTAGTGCTGTAGTTTATTTTGTTTTTATTTATATGAAAATGTGGAACATTTTGTTCATTAGATAAATTTATTTAGTGTATCCCCTGCGTATGTGTTTGGATGTGGTTTTTGTGGCTGAAATGTTGCTTTGCGGTAACTGTGAGCTCGACCACGTAATGGTGTAAACTTTGCTCCATATTTTTATCTCCTTCCAATGACATGGATAGTATACTAAATTTGTTATTCCGTATGAAATACTTAAAAAAAAGGTGTCAGAGCGTATAGCGTTGTCCGCGTTGTATGTCCGTACATCCGGGTACCTACTGTCTAAACTCTCTCATTATCGCAAAATTTTACAAATCGATGCATTCCCTATACCCTTCAACTGCCAAAAATAGTCACGATCGAACACAGACACGCCCCCAATTTATCGAAAATTATATTTGACGAAAAATGGTATATCTAATATGTGCAATAGTAAAGTATATCACATCTAAGGTTGGGTGTGAACCAAAGTTGGATTTTTACTTATTTTTATACATTCTCCGCATTTGCAACACCCAGCAAGGTCCTTATCAGGTACCTGCCACCACTTGTATGTAGATGTGGAGCATATTTAATGTTTAATCTGATCGAATTTTAGTTATTTTCGTGTTTCTTCTACAGCTGACTTTATTTTTATCATTAAAGGCAGAGAAACCTCAAAATGAGTTGTATTGTGATGACCCGAGGATGGGTGTGGGTAATAAGCTGTGGTGGGCAGGTATCAATTTTAAAATGTCAGCTTAAAAAGGAAACGCGTCCTCTTAATAGTTGCTGGTAACACCTAAAAAGCAAACCATGCTTGGGTTACAATGCATGCGTATGAAACGTGTTGGATTAAATTTTATTAAATAAATTTGTGCTGGAAGTCATGTTAACTTAAATTTGAATAAGCTTTCGCCAGTTAACTGACATATACATATATAAGTGCTCAACCGTATAAGCATGTCGCCATTTTGTTTCATTTTCTGATGGCTTACCGGCCATGCCACAGGGCGCGCATTAATTTATTCATGACATCATCATTAAAGTTTATGCACAAATCGTGTGACTTTGTTGTTGTTTTTTCTTTTGTTAGACTTGTTCTTGTTGTTTATTGTTATTGCTATTGTTGCCGTTAATGTGGTTTTCACATCATTTCGTTAAAGAAAGAGTTTTCCTACTTTTTCGCTACCCCACGCTTCTGCGTTTATAACTATACGAGTATTTAACTCGCATGCCTAACTAAGTACTATTTTACATTCCACAAGGATTTGTAAGATTAACTGCAAACTTTTCAAGTTATTGAGTATTCATGCAAAATGGAACACGTACAGTTTGGCTGTTGTGTTGAATTTGTTTGGTGGAAACCTTGACGTGCCTTTTTAAGTTGCTGCCATGCCATGAATTCTAATGAATGTGAAATTGTATACAAAACCGAAACTTGCACATATACTTACATGTAACCAGAAAAGAGAAATATGAAAGTAAATATGAATGACTTGGCTGACGCATTTCCAGCTTGAATCATCAATTTTTATATCCTCCACATAAGTTAGGGCGTATACTAAGTTCGTTATTGCATTTGCAACACCCAGAAGAGGGTGTCAGAGACCGTACAAGGTATATATATGTATTCGGGCGTAGCATTAATAAATTGAAACGATCTAGACATGTATGTCCGTGTGTCCGTCTGTTGTTGGCGCTCTTACGAACGTAAATGTTGAGGCGTTAAGCTGAAATTTTGTACAGACACTTCTAGTTTCTGTACGCAGATTGGAGATTCAAATCAGTCAAGAGCCACGCCCACAATTATTAAAACTCTTTATATCTGCCACAAAAGCTACTCTAGACTCTTGAAATTTTGTACGCGTACACATAGTTATCCCATTGGATGTTTTTTCAAAAATGGGCGTGGTCGGATAACAAACACGCCCACAATTTATAAAAAAAACCTTATCCTGCCCAAAACTCGACTTGCAAGTTGACACATGTTTATATGTAGATGTGGTTTTTAAGGTTTGGCCTAAACCGAATTTATTCTCAACCTCTTGAGTTTCAGATACCCTACACTAAATATGTCATATATATATATAAATGTTCTTGGTCAGCATGAGATTCTGAATCAATTTAATTATGTCTGTCTGTCCGTTTGTATGCGTATCATTCTTTCTCAATTCCTAAAAATCAATATCTCGAATATTGACAGAAGGATTAGCAGTCGATCAGTACTGAAATTGCAATTTTACGTTTATACAGGAGTGGGCAGTCAGACGTGGCTAAATCGCCTCAGTAATCGACGCTAATTTATGCTTTAATCGCACTTTGAAATTCTTAGCATTTATAATTATATGTTGTACCTAAAATTGTCGAAATTTTTCATTTAAGATTGATTACATTATAAGTTTAGTTCAACACCATAACCTACATTGTGTAGTAACACGACTACACAACGACTGACTTGGAAATGAACGCAAGATGTCACACCTTTTCCAACCGTTAACCGCAAAATAGCATTTCATGCTAAATTATTACCATAAACTTGGATAAGAGACAACAACAACAACAATACTTTTAGTAATAATTTTGCCAAATTCCCAACACTTTCTACTCGAACCTTGTTCGTTTCAAATGAACGGAAAGTATGCAAATAAATTATGCAAATAATTGCCATTTTCATAATATTACGGTTCAGGTATATCAGTTGCAAGTGAAAAAATCGTATATAGAGATTTCAACTGATTTGAGCATTATGAAAAATTTCATAAATTCATTCAGTAATCTGGCCACCTTGCCGTGCGTCGGACAACAAATTACTGCTTAACATATGACAGCAAATTATGTCTCGAACAATTTTTAGCGATTAATGAAATTTGTTATTTATGTTTGCGGTAAATCACCTACACATGTACACACATATTGCGTAACTTCTACTACCAGCTCTGGTAGAATGTGCAACTTTTTTATTCACTTAAATAAAATACTTTGTGTCCCACTCGTACGCGCGTAAGTTTTTTGTTTACGTGGTATTCAGTTTTTTCCTTTTTCCTTTAAAACCGCCATTAGGCAATTTTGTGAATATTTGTTAATGGAAATTGTTCAAATTGTTGTTCATTTTTTGTGTGAGTGTGTGAGCGAAAGTATTGTTCTTTTTAATAAAAATAAAATTATTTTGTGAAACACAAGCTGCTCCATGTACGCTTTGGTCTCTGTTTTTCTGTTTTTCGCATCATTTCCCTGAATATTTACAACAAAAAGTTAATTGAGTGCGGTTTAACGCACTTGTGTGTGTGCATTGTAATACAAATATGTTCGTACTTACAAAATGCTTACACAAAAAAGGTTCAAGGGTCACAAATTACAATTGTAATTTTTTACCAAACATCGGACACCATTATGAGCTGATCTAAAAGCAATAGAGGTATGCTTGACTTAACGCTAGGTTTGTTTTGAATATTTTGACTATTTTTTAAAAAGTCTAAACTGTTTCAATCAACAAAACATTATTTTTAAATTGACAAACATTGAAAAGAGGACGGGATCGTGGTTTTATGTAGAATTCCATCAGCCATGCCCATACTTTTGCGCAGAGTATATGTGAGTTGACCAAAACTGAACTCAGTTATTTAGCTTATTATACACTGTGGAGGATAGTATATTAAGTTTATGCGGATGTTTGTAACTTCTAAACGGCAAATTCCACACCCACGATTGTATCAATGGAGTCAGAATCTATATGAAAATGTGAAACGATTTAACCATGTCCGTCAGTCTGTCCAATATAAATTTGGGTGCAAACTAGACATATGACACCCTCCACATAAGTTTTGCAATACTTATAAGAAGGCGTCGGATACCCTACCAATTATATATACATTCTTAATCAGCATCAAAAACTGAGACGATCTGGACATGTATGTCCGTGTGTGCGTATGTCCGTGTCCGTTTGTCTGTTCTTGGCATTCACACGGTTGTAAATTTTGGGATATTGAGCTGAAATATTGTACAGACACGTTTAGTCTCTGCAGACAGATTGCTATTTGAGATGGGCAAAATTGGTTTAGAGTCACGCCCACAATCGACAAAATTCTACAAGAATTGAGCTATTAAGTTGAAATTTGATGCACTTTTTTATAATTATCCCATCCTTCGCTGTATCAAAAATGGGCGTGATCGGAAAACAGACATGTCCACAATATACAACCAACCAAATGGGGCGCAATTATAGGCGTAATTATATCCTGCCATGCCTACCATTTGTTTGTTGTTGTGGAAAGTATTTAAGATTCGGTCTAAACCGAATTAAATGTTCTTACTTCTTTTAACGTAATTTGTGAAACTAGGTAGTGTAGGGTATTAAATAGTCGGGTATGACAGATTTCAATTGTTTATATTGAGTTTCTCTTCGCTTTTTACACAATCTGTTCGACTTTTAAAGGGATTAATTAGGTAAATGCCACGCCCCTTTATTGTTAAGAGTACTTTAGATGTGACTTAAGTCCAACTTTGGTGCTTTTACTCATTTTAATAAATTATTTTCAGTTTTATTTGTTTGCATTTGTATTGAAAATCCATTTTTTCTAAATAATTTTGAACCCATTTCTGCTGTTATTGCCGTTGTTGCCATTGTTTTATACTCTATTAAATACAAGTATTTAAACAATTTTGCACGACCTTTTATCGTGTCCCTTTCATAATGCAGATATTATAAGGTTTACAACACACAGACAATCTTGTATTGCGTGTGGATGTAGTAGGTGGAGATGGATGTAGTTGTAGTTGTGTATGAACTAAAAGATGCTTACATTTGCGTTAGGTGTTAATTGGCTTAATTTTTTGGCGGCCAGTTTATTATTAACATTGTTGTCGTTGTTGTTATTGTAGTGTCTTTTTCAGAAGAGAACCCTTACAAACATTTTGTAGCAAATATTTTAATGACATTTTAATTATATGACACGAGTACAAAGAATCAAATCCCACATGTACTCCTACTCGCATATGTTTATCATTTATTCACTTCTACTCACATGTGAGGATTAACGGATAAATGGTTAGGAGTCAGTGCGCTAAGGGTTGTTACGTTATTTTCATTTTTTTTGTGTGCTGTGTAACTTTAGCAAATATCCTACAACCAAATCCCCAAAATTCATTTTCATTTGTTGTGCAAATTTTCGTTTGTTTGTCCTTTTTCTAAACGATGAAAAACACTAAAACCGATTGTATTGAATTGAATACATTTGAAATTCAATAACGTTCATAAATGCTTGTAAAGCTTAGTGGGATCAATTTCTTTAAGCTGCCAAAGCGTGTACATAAAAAAGAAAAAGAAGAAGAAAAACAACAACAATTGAATAAATAACAAGTGAAACAAGTGAAAAACATTAAATCTGAAATGTTCACCACAGCACCACCATCGTCGTGGGCTTGACAGGGACCTGATTACACCCTCTAACACCCTCTACGTTATGTGTCAACTAAGAAGTAGGATTCTGTGCCAAGCATAGTAAATTGTTATGCAACTACGCCCACTTTTTAACAAGTCCCTAAAAATTTACATGTGCAACGAATTTCAATTTTGTGACTCAATTTTTTGTTGCTGATGAATAGATTTTTGTCGATTGTAGGCTACATCTACATCCATATAAATTTCAGCTCAATGTCACAGTTTCTTCGGCATTGAACATGTAGCCCAGACATACGGGCTTAGATTTTGATGTTGATTAAGAATATATTTATATTTACTCAGAATCAAAAGTATGGTTGTCACAACAAAAAGTTTGGTTAGCACAATAAAAGTTGTGTTTGTTATGACCAAAAATTTGATTTGGTTGAATGAATATCTTGATCTAGAGCAGGGATGGGGATCCTTTTTACCATTGGAAGTGATATTGAAATGATTCAATAATAAAGGAGGTCGCAAAAGTTTTAATTTTTTATGATTTTAAGCTGCTATGGAGTCACACACGTAAAATTCTGCATTCAAAATATTTTTAAGACTGTATCGCATGTTCAAACTTTATATTGTTGTGCAGAACACGTAACAATAAAACATCTTTATATAGCATAATGTTACAATTTTGGATATTCTCCAATGAAACTTGGTACGTGGAATTTGGTGCAATCGGACGATTTTTACTTTTTGTCAAAATTATATCGAAATTTTGATGCTAATCAGTAGTAATTCAACAGATTCACTCATTGGTGCAAGTTCCAGCTCGATAAGGCAACTGTGACAGCTTCTGTGAGGCATCTGTTGAAACATTTTTGTTGAAACTTGTATCATTTCCACTCACTATGAATAATACACCCAACATTTTTATTCACATTAGTACATATATTTGTGATAAAAGTTACAAAAAAGTCACTGCTTTTTACCTTTTTAGCTGCGGCATGTATGTGTGCTAAATACTAACCGGTTGTCCATTATCCTCCATATACAAATATTCTCACGTCTAACACTCGTTCTCATCAAATCAAAGAATCCATGACTGTCCCCATCACTGTGTCTCCCTTTCCATAGAATTGAAACGTTTATAAGTATTTGTTATACATGTTAAGCCGGGCGAACGTATGCGCCTTTAGCTCTGTCGTAGGTTTATCTCCAGGGTCACAAAATAAAAGAATCTTTTTTTGTTTTGCAAGTAAATAGTAAAGCAGGCCACGTTTTGTGTTAACAATTCAATAAAAATTTACACATGCACACACACGTTCACAGGCGGAATCTTATGAATGACTTGGAAAATGATTATTATGATTATTTGGGCTTTGTTTGCATATTGCGGGGCGCCGGTCGTCAGTTAATACCCGTAGCCCGCAACTAAATGATTTTTGTATACGTTACTACAACTACAACAAATGCAACCAATTTCATTCTGCCGCCACACGCTGCATACAATGTATGAATAAATAAATAGAAAGTAACTGTTAATCCCTCAACGCCTTCCAAACGACATTCGTGCATCATAATGGCATGTAGGCTACGGTTGAAATTGTACGCGTACACGTCCACGCGGTAGTTACCTACGTATGGATGTGTGTGCGTGTTGTGCTTATGGGCACGTGCACTGTTGTTTATCTTAACCCAACGACAAAATATGAACTGGAAGTAAATAACTGTATAGCTAGAGAAGCCATAGCACTTAGACCAAAACAACAACAACAACAACAACAACAATAACAATTAAAGCATTATCCGTTTAACAGTGAACTAGCGCTCGGGCGTTCAAGGTGTTTTTACATTTCTCTCACAATACAACCTTACACGGTTGTGTTGGTGTTACACTCACAACTTGTTGAAGTCTCACATACAATGACTACGGGGTTAAATTCTCAGATAAATGGGTATGTGCGTGAGTTGGTGTGTTTATAACACATTCTAGGAACTCTATTACTCGCTGATTATCCTTTCATTTGCCGGCTTTATGTCTTAGGTTTCATAGCAACGTGCACGCACACGCATACATACGTATATATATGCGTGTTTGCATGTTCATAAATGCTGGTGCTGCTGCTGCCGCCGCTGGTACATTGTTTCTAATAAATAACTCAATTGTTTTGTTGACATTTTATTTGACACGTGACTTCTTTAATTTTTTTCCTTCTGGATTTTTGTTCTTTCCTTTAACTACCACTATACACAGATATTATCCTTTGTGGATGGTTTGTGCAGAATTAGTATCCTTTTGAGGTATTTTCTGGTTTGTTGTTATTAATAGCGTTTGGCTTTGTTGTGAGCGTTGGTCGGTTATTTAAATAAAAACAAAAACAAAAACAATAACAATAACAAAAAATGCAATATGTCACTGTGATGGCTTTGTCTTTGGTTGCCTTGTGGCGGCTGTCACCCATTAGTTAATCCCATGTTAGCTTAACTGCTTTTAAACTTGCGGTTCATTTGGCCGGCAATTAATGCATCAAAAGGTGTCATTTACGGTTATAATTATTTCGTTGTATTCGTATATAAATCAATGCCACGCTTATGAATGCGAATAGTTGCGCAATCATTTAAAGTTTCATTAGAATTAAAAGAGAAGACTTTTTTATTTTAAAAAAAGTCAGACTTAAAATTTATTTTTTTAAATAAAAAATATTGAAAAGGTCCAAGAAATTAATACACCCTTGGGAAAAAGACTTTCTTAAAGTTTTTTGCGTTTATACAATATCTAAAAATAGCAGGGATCGGCCACGCCCATTCAAAAAATTCAAAAAGATAAATTTAATCGCTTGTTGATATTTTTGAATGCGCTAGAAAACAAGTGAAAATGTTTTAGTCGGTTACACCCAACCAATTGGTACCCTACACCACTTGATTCTACAAGTTATGTTATACGTTACATGGAAAAACGTTTTAAAAGTGACGATCAGACGGGTCTAAAAATATTAATAAAATACTTTGTCCCTAGTGATGACGGATATAAAAACTGAATGAGAGTTGCGCGTAAAAGTTACGCTAATGCCATGCCTATAATATGGAAGCATAGTTGGCAGTCAAAAGTTTGTGTTAATGTACTTAATAACTATTGGAAAGAAGCGCCAGATACACTACAACATTCATATATTTTTCATCAGCAACAAAATCGAAATCCTCTCAACAGTGTCTGTACGTCCGTCTGTTCGTGATATGCTTAGGGTCGCCAAAAATTACGATCCGTGAAAAATAATGCAAATATTTCTAATGCATGTAGGTAGTTGTCTATTTGAAATTGAAAAAATCCACTAAAAGCCACGCCCACAATAGACAAAAATCTAAACATCAGCCATAAAGAATGCGCTACTTATTTGAAAATTGGTGCACTTGTTTATAATTAAACTGTTCACGGATTTGCCAAGAAAGGGCGTAGTTGGAGATGAGCCCACAATGACCTGAAAGCTTTTCTTGATGCAGAATCCGACTCGTATTTGAAGGAGAAATTGGACACCTGCCATGCCCTATGTCATCATCATCATCATAATTATTGGCCGACTACAACCTATGTAGGTCTTTGGCCTGTTGCAAAAGAGAACGCCACGAGCTTCGGTCTTTGGAGCGTCTTCTCCTTTTCCAGTTTTGTACACCCATGCCCTCATTTTGTACACGCCCTATGTGTGTATAGGTTTTGCTTTAAGCCAACTCTGACTTTTTTTGCGTTTTTAAACGCCGTCTTTTTCATTGTGTTGTTTTTATTTTTTAATGAATAAAAAATCTTGATCCAGCTTTTTTGCTTTCAACTAGAGTAGACCCCCCAACAACTGTTTATATATAAACTTGATTATTTTGCAAACATTTCGGCGAAACTTAATTTTTACTACTTTTTCAAGCACTTCAAGTACGTGTGCATGCATAACTGTCGATAAGTAATATGTGAAAGCCAATAACAAAAATAAAAACAAAAACAAAAACCATTCTCTGTCTAATATGTCCCTCTGGGCCGACTATTTGAATGTGTCCCAACAATCAAAAACTCATGATAACTGATGAATATCATGCAAGCAACAAAATCGTCAAAACAAAGTGACGTGTGCATACACTTGTGTACATTTTTTGTTTACATTCATTGTGTGCCTGTGTGAAAACGATCCATATCTCTCCGTTTCTGTACAATGCGAGTATGATTGAGTGAAGTGAGTGCCATGTGTGCTCTAGAGTGTGCCTGGAGTGTGGCGCAACTTAATTGTTAAATACGTTTTGTAACATTTTGTGTAGATTAGCATCAAGCAATCAATGAAAAAAGGAAAGAAAAACAACAATATAAAAAACTGTCCAAGTTGATACGGATATTGATACCGTTAAGGGTCATATTGAGAGAGAGGAAGAGCTATAGAAAGAGAAAGAGAGGGAGATATACTTTGCTTTAATGTTAAGTGGCCGCGTGACCATTACACAAAATATGTTTTGAGGGCAGAGATGACTATTTAAACAGGTCTCGTTTTGATTTTTTTGATTTTTTTGATTTTTCACTTGATTTCATCTTTTATTGTTTACACAGGCGGCACGTGAACGCATGTTTGATCTGCTTGTAAAACTACACTTGAGTGATTCGAGTTATTTTTTATAAAATGCAAATTTGCTTAGAATAGAACATTTTACAGGTTGACAGTTTCTAAAGGGGCGCCTGTGTGTATGTCGTGTGCTATAGATTTTTCACATGGTTAACTAAACTAAAACGCATCGGCCGGAGAATTTTATGATAATTTGTTAAATTGTTCCCAGAAAGGGCTGCAAATTAAAATTTTGTTTGTACCGTTTTTACGATTTATTGTTTAAAACAAAAAGAACAACAATCACAAAAAGCCACCTTCTCAACATACATCAAAGATCAACACATGCTTTGTAGCATTTAAAACGGAAGAACAAAAAAAAAACAACAAGAACGACGAACGAAATGTTTAAATAACAAACAGACAAGAAAGAACAAAGAAATAAACAACTACAACAACAACAAAAACTTGTTTCAACAACCACATGCAAATTTCTTGACTTAAGAAATAAACACAAGCTCGAGTAGGATCTCAACAGGAAAAAGGTGGAAAACAGGCAACAAAAGGCAGCAGAAAACCAACTATAACAACAACAACCTATCGGAAACGGAAGTGTGAAACAGAAACTCTTGAAAACCGCACACATGCCTTCATACGAGCAAATGAACATATGAACGGATGCGTTGTTGTTGAACTTTCACTCCAAGTATCAGCACACTCACACACAAACATACATAGGCATTCATATACATTCAAGTATATTGGTTAAACGTTAAAATATAGAAAAAAAGTTGAATAGAAAAACTCCTCATTAAAAATTGTATAAATATGCGAAAGGAGGTACGGACTTCCTTTAGTTCCATAAACTCTTTCGATATACCTCAAAGTGTTTTTCATCAAGTGGCAATCAATTCATTGAGAGTTGTTACGGTTACGATTCGAATGTGTTTTAAATTGAGACAGACAAACAGACGGACATTGTGACTTATGGAAAATTCTATTCCACCCCATTGTCTCATTTCTTAATAGGCACTATGTTCAGTTAAACAAACATAACGAACAACTTAAAGTACACGAGTGTTCAGACATTGCTTTAATAATAACAATACACACACACATAACTATGGAAGTGGGCGTGTAACACATTTAACCATACATAACATACTACGTTTATAAAGTAAAGTCTTTATACACAACTTGACTTAAGTTCAAGTCCTTTGATATTGTTGTTGTTGTTGTTGTTGTTGTTATTATTATTATTGTTCGCTTTACATGTTTGTCTGCCTAGACTTGGTTTCCAGCACATATGTTTTCTCACATGTCTCATATTCTCTAACTCAGTCATTTTCTCAAGTTGAAGTGTTGTTATTGTTGTTATTGTTGTTATACCACAAAGTTTTGTAACAAATGAATTCTTTGTTGTTTTCTTTAAATCATGTGCTCTTACCAATACAACAACAAAAACAAAAAGCATATGTTTATATGAAGTATATGCGCACACACATACACACCCACGTAACCAATTGTTTGTAAAATGTTAACCACACACGTTCTTCTCCGTTCGTTTTATAACATAGTTTGGTGAAGTTTTGCTCAGTTTCAGTTCAATTGAATGTTCAATGAAAGTTTTTCTTTAAGGAGGTGCCCTAAATGAAAATAAAAACAAGTAAAAAAAGGGCTACATTAAGCGTCTGCCAAATCTAGGATACGCAGCAGCGTCCACCTCTTTCAAACCAACTATATTGCTGCTCCATGTAATATGGAAATAATATCTCAAATTTTTTTCAATAAATACATTGTATGGGGCATGACATTCATATTTTTACTCTCAAAATCTCTGCAAGAGTCTGCCTTATTCCAAAATACAACAAAGTTTAAAGATTTATGAACGATTCCATATCACGGAGAGTACAACACCCACGATCACGCCCATTTTCTCGAGTTTATTTCAAGCTTAAAAAAGTAAAGTTCATTCTAAATTTTAGATCTACGTCAAATATTCTAAATAAACCCTTAAAACGCACCAACACCTATATATTAGGTCCATTTTCAGTGGGCGTGGTTAATTTGACTTTTCCAAATTTTCCAAATGTGAAACTTTTTGAAGTTGTTAGCCAGTCCATGCACCGATTTGGCCACCCCTGAACAGGAAGGCCATTCAAATTATTTTGCAGCAACTTTTTGACTTGACTTTATTAGTTTTAAAGAAATAAAAAAATAAAATAAAAACTTCTATGTTATATAATTTAAGGCCACAGTTCAAATGCATATTTTTCTAGTTTTTATGCGATTTTATTTTTTGCACATCTTTTACACAACAATTCATAGAATTTTGTTATTAATGTGGTGCCACTGCGAAGAGTTTGAGTTTAGAAACGTTTTATTTTTTCCACCAATAATATTTTGTGATTTTTTTTTACGGCCATTTTATTATTTTTACGTCAGTGCTTCTCTCTAAGCATTGGTTGTGTGTGTGTGGCTCTTGGCGATGGTTTTCATTCTCTCTGTGGCCATTTTTATTGCTTTCGTGTGAATTTTAGTTTTTTGCTTATATTCTGCAGCACTTGAGTTTGTGCGGCAAACATCGCACACACCTTTAATTATACCAATCGATTCAGAAACTAAATCTGAATCTTTCAGAAACAAAGTCGAAATTGATTTACACACGACCGTCTGTCTGTCAATGTAAATTTGTGGTCGCATTTTTTGATATATTTTGATAAAATTTGTTGAGAATAGCTCTTTGACTTAGTAATAGGCTGTACCAAATTTGGACAGTGAAATGTGGCAATTCATCGCGCTTACTCATAAAACTAAACAAATTGTGGAACTAAATGAATAAATGGGTATTAAGTAGTCGATTTTGCACTTTTTTTCTGGTTTGGTTTGGTGTGTATGGTGTAAGTTTTTATTTTTTTTACAATTTCCCGTTTGGTTGGTTTTGTTCGATGGTTCAATATGTTCATTGCAGCACAATTGCTGATAGTGACAGTACAAGCGAATCAGGATTTTTGATTACGTGCAATATTTTTTTTTTTTTCGATTATATCATTCCAGGTGATGTGTTAGGTCAGTTCAAATCTAAAGGCTTTCAACCATTATTGTCAAGTCAACCTCAGTCATTGTCACTTAGAAAGGATTATAAATTCGTCCATCTAGCATTCCAGCTAGTAAAATACTGCAAATATTAAAAATTCTCCACATAAGTTGCTAAAAAAGTGATTTCGAGTGCAGCACTCAGAAGGAGGGCGTCACAGTTTGTTCATATGTGCGTCTGCTATTGGCACTTTCGCGGTCATATATTTTAAGATATTAAGCTGATATTTTGTACAGACATTTCCAGTTTTCAGTTCAGTTGGGTAAATTCGAATAAAAACCGCGCCGACAATTGACAAAACTCTATGTATAAGCCAGAAAAATTGAGACTTCTATCGATATATTAAAAGAGGGCACTATTGGATAATAGACACGCCCACAATTTGCAAAAAAAAACTATATTTAGTGAAATATACGATTTGTACCTTAGCGTGGTTATGTTTTAATAACACATTAAGAAATATACAGGCCACGCCCACTCTAAAGGATGTGGTGGTGGTGGTGGGTATTTAAGATTTCACCTAAACCAAATCTAGTTCTCATTTCGAAAATGTACGCCGACCAATTCAGTTCAAAAGAGTTCGCGCGTGAACTTACCTTCACTTTATACTAAACTTACTATATGTGTTTGTGAATGTCAGTGCAAGTAAGCATGATTTTTATTATTTTTCACTCCTTTTCTTAAAAAAACAAAAACCATCTTGTTCTGGCTTACTCAACATTGCTTGTCTGCTAGGATGTAAACTTTTTCACACACAACATACATTTGTAGGTTCTTTTTCGTTGAAGCACATTTTAAAATTGAGTATAGTACTGTTGAGGTAAAGTGTTTGTGACATTTTAGGCCTATACTGCTAAAAGCATTCACGATTGTTAAATGAATGAAGTCAAGAAGGATTTATTTTGGATGATTAGTTAAGCAAAAGTTCACATTTTGAGTTGAAATAGGAAACATGCAGCAGTGTCGAGGCTTGGTATTAAGGTGACCAATTTCTGTTGCACGCTTACTCTCCTGCTAAAGGCAGTATTTTCGGTGAATTTTTTTACTTCATTTTTCTATAAAACATTTATTATCTCGGTGGTGTGATATTTCGTTTTTGCTTTCTTATTTACTCGATTGCCTATGTGTGAGTGCGTGTAAGTGTATTTGGCTAAACGTGTCAGATGTGTATTTGTAGCAGCCCCAGTATGTAATGGTTTTCAACTAACAGCATTCGACTTGTCGATGACTGGTCGGTTACCATGGACATTGTCTCCACTACTTCTTTTATTGTTGTTCTTGTTATTGCTACAACTGCTGATGTTGTTGTTGTTTTTAATCTACCATGGTTTCTTTTCTTTTTCTATTGCTTTTGTGTACAAAAGCACAACATGCACTGCTAGCGACTGTATGTTATATGTTTGTGTGTCTGTCTGTCCATAAGCATGTTGCAAGTATGCTGAACATGTAGCTTTTGGTATTTATGACTATTGTCGGAAAGCAAATATTTGTCTGCAGCACATAAAAACAACAGTTAAACGGATACGTAACCGGAATATATATGAGAATAATAATAATAATAACAACAACAACACATATAAAGAAGTAGTTATGTAGTAGAAACTCACACCGTTAGATTAATAATCTTTAAATGTTGAGTGTGTATGTGTGGGGTGTTGTACGTAACCACCCCCCATTACATGTGTATTTTTGTATTGTATGTGGTTGGTGGGGGGTTGAGAACAGTTGTCAATATATAAACTTTAGTGTTCTTGTTGGTTTAATAAAAATTGGGCGAGAAATTAAAGAAAATGAAAAACAAAAAAACAAAACAAAGATGGTGGTATCGCTTAGAATTGTAAAATAATTTTGAAAGGCATTTTCTCTGTGTAGCCTAGCTGCCGTCTCCCTTGACATTTGCAACATTTCAGGTACCTACCTCTAAGTCTAGTATAATGAAATTGTCTTTCTTTCTTTAAAATCAATACAAAATCCATTTGTTGTTCTAAGGTTCGAATTGTCTGCTTGAGGCCACTTGAGGAACCTCTTTACTTCCCTTTGGTTGGATAACCACAAATTATCCCTTAATTTATAAGGAAAATATGAGTTTCAACACTTCCACACAAGGTGATCTTCTTATTAACCGCATGCAATTCTTTCGTCCTCAACATATCATCACACGATTAGTCATTAAAGTGAAGGCTTCAATGAATAAGAGTTGAAAACTTCTCATTAAAAAAAGAAAAACTATAAAGAAAGAGAGAAAATATTAAAGCCACTCAACTAGTTAATTCTCTACAGTACTTCCACTAAAGCCCTAACATAAAAACCCATTTAAAATGTTTTCTTGAAACTCAAAATTTTTGAAAAAACACAAGACGGACAAATGGACATTGCAATGAATTGGGAAAATAGAAGATTAGTATGATGTATTCTTATTTTGTGTGAGTTGCAAACGTCCATTGGAACTTAATATACTTTCAACTACCAGTTGTAAATGCACACAATGGCAGCTTATAACAAAAACGAACCAACATTACATGCCCGTGAACTAATCTTTGTTATTGTACTATTCAGCCTTTCATGATTTCAACTCATGCTTAAATAATAATTCAAGTGGTTTTTTTGTTGTGGTAGAATCCTAGAAAGAATATCTAAAAAACAGTAAACCTCAAAGGAAACGCAGTTTTGTGTGTTGCCGGCAAATGCATTTTATCTAGCTCCTCTTTGCAGCGCAACATTGTATTTTGTTATACCCTCTGCATTCTATTTATCATTCCGCTTGCAACACTCTAAAGAGGGAGACCCTAAAAAGTTCATATATTTTTGATTAGCATCGAAAACTGAGACGATATAGACATTCATGTCCGCGTGTCCGTCTGTTGTTGGCACTCTCATGATATTAAATTTTAATATATTGAGCTGAAATTTTATACAAACACTTTTAGTTTATGCACGCAGATCGCTATTTAAGATGAGCAAAATCGGTCACGCCCACAATTAGTTTTTTACTTGTTTTATAAATTTTTGTGCACATTTTCGTTTCGTTTAAATTTTGTTAACGCTTGTACTCTTTCAACAGAATCTAACCAAACTTATTTTCATTTTCATAATATTGAAAAAATATTTGAAACGACGCTTTTAAGATCAGCATAGAAGCCGCCATAATGGCCTGATCAAGTTAAAACTTGAACCCTTGAATTCGATTAATTCATATCCATGTCAAAACATGTAAAAGAAATTTATTTTTTATCCCTTTAAGGTGCTTTACAATTCCCCAACCAGCTGTACCAGCCCGTCCATTGGAAACAATGCAGATCCGCTTTCGTGTTGTCTTTCAAACATAAATATATTTTTTGTTCGTGGCCAGTACGAATAGCCAAAATGAAGCGATATATCAAAACCATTGAAGAAAGAAAAAAAGTGAAATATTTATTTGGTAGCCAGTGTCTATAACAAAATAACAATAAACATATAAGAGAACTAAATTTAGCTTAGGCCAAATCTTGAATACCCCTCCTGGGCGTAGCAAATATATATATTGCGCCCTCCTAGGAATATGATTTTTTGTAAAGTGTGGGCGTTTGTGTTCTTTGACCATGCCCATTTTTAGCGCCTCGATGGAATAACCATTAATATGTATACCAAGTTCACAGGTCAATTTTTATTGCAGATATAAAGTTTTTTTTCGATTGTTTGCGTGTCTGTTAACTAAACACGCGAATTTTTTGGTATATCAGTGGATGGGATAACTGTGGATACCAAATTTAGAGTTCAAAGGTCAATTTTTGTGGCAAATATGAAGTTTTTTGTAGATTGTGGTCGTGGCTTTTGCGGCTTTTTTTCATTTTTAATAAAAGTCTGTGTACCTGTACAACATTTTTGCTCAATATCCCCCAAAAAAAGCACACGGACAGACGGTCGTACATGTCAAGATCGACTTAGTTGTTAATACTGAACAACAATATATACTATGTGGGGTCCTTAACGCCTCTTTCTGGATGTTGCAAACGGAAGAATAAACCTAGTATGCTCATCACTAAGGTGGAGGATATAAAACCATCGAATCCATCTATTTTCCGTGCGTACATCTCTCGTTTCATTACATGTGCCCTGACGCCCTCTTCTTCATCCTCAATTGCCGTCAAACCATTATTCATTTGTAAAATACGCCACGCAATGCAACGTCGTGTCAATAATACAGTTTTAGCGAGTTATTGCTAAGAAAAAGTATGTAAAAAAAATTAAAGTACCCTCAGCGTAAATATTGACTGGGAATACACACACATATATATATATTTATGGCGCACATTCTCACCCCCTTAGCTCGGCTTCTGCTCGTTTCATTTCTACTTTGACAATTCTAAATCGAGCAGTTTTTACTGGGAGCTCCCCATGTCGTTTATGTGTTATTTTAACTGGAGGTGTACTCATGTTATGTTTACGAGTACATTTAAGTCCCTTACATACAGCACTTATACGTATTTCATATCATATACATATCTGAGTATTCTGTATGTACATATATATGGAGTCGGGTGTCAAAATATTGTGCTTGGGTTGGGTGTCGTGATGGTGCTGGTGTTAGTCATGTAATGATTTCAACATGTATCAAACGCTTTCAGTTTTGACAAACTCTGTATTTAAACAAGGATCCCCCTCCAATACTGTTCCTTATTCCACATCATCATCGTCGTCATGACTAACTGTTGTCTTTAAACAAATATTTAGATTTTGTAGTTTTCTGTTGATTTTAGACAAACGTAACAAAGTGATGTTCTTTTTGGCTCAATTTCGTACAGAGTTCATGTTCAAGTTTTTCCTTTTTGTTTTTGCTTTTTTTTTTTCTTTGCTACATTACAGTTGTAGTTATTGGATGGCACTTATATAAAAGTCTAAAGCGCAAACACACCAATACAAATATAAATGCAAACAATATTACTAACAACAAATATATTATATATATATATATATATATATATATGTGTGTATGTGTGTGTGTTTGTATACAGATGCTCAATAGAAACTATTATTCGAGTTGTTGACTTTTGTTGCACTATGTTCTCCTGCAGTTTCGTTCAGTTCCTCGTTATTTCGAACTTTTAATCAAGATTTTCAATAAGTTTTGTTTGATTATTTGCTATCAACTTTTTTTGTTGGTGTTTAATCGTTTGAATGTTAAAAAAAGAAATAAATTTTAATATTGTTGTTGTTGTTGTTATTATTGGTATATCAAGTGCTAATAGTATTTTATATAATATTACGTGCACAAGAAAATCTAAATGGATTTAAAGGGTATTGTAAAGTCTTCACAAAAGCATCGAAATGATAGTACAACGTCCAAGGGGAATGGAATTATTATTATATGTTACCCTACACATAAGATAAGAGGTATACTAAGTTTGTCATACCGTTTGCAACACCTAGAAAGACGCGTCGGACCTGCCACAAAAATTGAGCTGCAAAATTAAAATTTGGTACTATTGCCCCATCCATCGATTTGCGAAAATGGGATTTATATATAATTATTTTATCTATCTATGTAATGGGGAAATGGGCTGAGAAAAATAATAGACACGCCCAACATTTATTTGGTGCAGAATTCAACTTTACACTTCAAATGTAACACGTGCTTTATTAGTACTTTACATCCATGCCACGCCCACAGGTACGGTCGCAAAAAATAAGATATTGAGCTGAAATTTGGTACAAACACTTATTTAATGTCCATAGATAGCTATAAATGAAATTCATTAACGCGCCCGCAATCGACTAAAATACATAAACGGCCACAAAAATCGTTCAATTAAATAGAAAAAACGCCAAGTTTGGAACCGACATCTCTATGTTTAAGGCAAGGAAAATTATTATCCCTGAATACACAGACAGCCAGAGAGACATGGTTAATTCGGTTCAGTATTCTGTGCTGATTCGGAAAATGTATACTTTTTGAAGTCTCCCGACGCTTCCGTTGTGGATGCTGCAAACGTTGTGACAAAGTCATTACACCGCCATAACTATATTTGGCGTAAGCAGTCTTATGCGAATATAATCTTTTCAGTTGTAGTATATTTTAAAAAATCTTTATACAAAAAAGGAAAAAAAAGTTCTCACGTTCAATATTTACATATGGTAACATAAACAAACCGGACAGAATAAGCAAAAACGTATCAGCAACAATATTATCAATATCAACATCAAGAACCAACCCCAACCTTAACACCAGAACCAGAATTAGCACCAACACCAACATCATTACATTCTCATTATAAACGCTACGCTACAAATATTTCAAATATTGTATAAAAGCCAGCAATACGAGAAATATTATTTTGTATAAATAAAAGCTTAAAAAGTCAATGAGATATTAAACTGAAAATATGAAAAAGGAAGACACAAAATCCTCATAAATAGAAGTAATAACAACAACAATCCAATGCTGATATTCACATAATACGAAAAGTAGACATCACGGCTATACAATGAATGGATGAATGGATGGATGGATGGACGAATGCTTGATATTTAATGAAAATGTGAAGTGGAGATTTACTCAAAGAGAGCGGTAAATATATTGGTTGTAAATGTATAATGCAACAACAACAACAACAACAATATGGTATATAGCATTTTTGTGCAACAACAAACAAATGAAATGTTGTCAAAACAAATACACAAAACAATTACGAAATTACGAGCCGAAAATTATTTATATTTACCCATAAAAGCGTACACACTTACACATACATATAAAGTCATTTGAAGTTCAAGGAGTAGAACACAGGCCCAGGCAACAAGATTTGCTCTTTGGTTAACCAGTAAATCAGAATCTTTAAATAATGAGCATCACAGAAAATAACGAGAAGAACAAGACGTAAAATATAATAATTGTGATTTTTAAGTCATGTTGCCTACTACTCAAAGACTGTAGAAATGTAAATGAAACATTTGAAACATATTCCTCTCAGCCAAGTTTTAATTCCAAATATTGACCTTTGACATGACCTAGTCGTTTGCGTATTTACTCTTAAACTGTAGAGTATTTTGTGATCGTCTTTAGCCGGCTCCATTTCTATTCGTTTGCCTTTGTTTATCTTTGTTCAAAACAATATAAAGCCCACCACACTGTGTGATGCATACATTTCTTCTCTGGAACATTGTTCCTACATAAGTACTTAGAGGGTAAAAATTCAAAACTCATTATGACACATTTGTTTAACTTCTACCTCCATTAGTTCTATATGTGCGAGTACAACACAGAACAATATCCATACAAACACACACATACACACAATAATTATTTTCGGTACTCTGTCAATAAAGTAAACAAAATTTGTCGGCACTTTATAATAAGCAAGCGCTTGTCTTGCCCCTTTACATAGTGCAGAGCTGCAATAAGTACGAATGAGATGTGAGGCCAGTAAAGATCACTTTGTATGTGGAGTAATATGCTCATTTCAGTTAAATAAACAGACATTTAAACATCTGCGTTCAAAACTCTCGACTCCTTTCATTTTTCCATCATAACACTGTGGGACAGATAGCGGTGGTAATGATGGTGGTGATGATAGCGACAGCGGTGTTGGCTGAACAGTTGCTGAAAAAACCTTCACTTTTGCTTCACACTATAAATCTTTTAACGCTCTTTACATGCACAAGAAACAAACCTTTTGTAATAAACAGTTATTGATTTACTCAGTCGTTGTAATGAAAGTCTCTATTATTTGACAAAATTAGCTCATTTCATATAACAGCAGGCCCGTTGCTACTAAACCCGACACTCACACATTACTTCGTAACCATGAGCAAGCCACGAATAATTGTTTTTTATATTTTTTATATAGTGTGCGGGAACTCTCTCATTTGTCTCTAATTTGGTTCTTTGCTGTACGGCAGTCTGATAAGATGTTTACGCTTGCGCTTCACATCTATTGTTTACACACTTGTAGCTCTAATCAGCCAGCAGTTTAGGGTTTTTTTTTATTTTAATATTTTTTTATTTGTTTGAGAGAATATGCTGCTCGAAAAAATAATTAGCTATATCACCGCAGCGAATGTTGACATTGTGCTTACAAGTATATGTGGGTTCTATTCGTGATACAGACTGCACCACTTGTAGCGAAGGGTATGTTAAGTTTTTGCGAATGATTCACCCACCTTCAATTATGCCAATCAGCTTAGAATCAAAATCAAATCTGAAAATACATTTCAGCACGTCCGTCCGTCCCTCTGGTGTCTGTCCATTTGAGCGCAAGGTATTTGTCACAGGTTTTAAGATATTTCGATACATTTTTTGTACAAGGGAGTATTTTGAAAGAGGCGTCAGAGACCCTACAAAGTATAAGCAGCATCAAAAATTAAGGCGATCTAGACATGTATGTCCGTGCGTTCGCATGTCAGTTGTTGTTACAGACACTTTTATTTTCTGCGCGCAAATCGCTATTTAAAATAAGCAAAATCGGTCAAAAACCACGCCCACAATTGACAAAAATCTACTCATCTGCCACACAAATTTATCCATAAAGTAGAAGTTTTGGACTCCTATTAATAATTATCCATTCACCGATATGCCTAAAATGGGCGTGGTCGGATAGCAGACGCGCCGACAATTTGCAAAAACCACATTCAGCGTAAAAGTCAACTTTACCCGGGATTTGACGCAGAGGTGGTTTTAGCGGTTTAAAGTCTCGCACCTTAGGCTTTCGAAGCTTTCCACCTATTGCAAAAAAAAAACACTCAGCGTAAAAGTCAACTTTCAAGCTGATACGTGAAACATACACTATTAGAGGGCATAATCAAATATGTCACGCTTATTATTGTGGATGTGGAGGGTTTTTCAGATATGGCCCAAGCCAAGTTTAGTTTGTTCGTTATGCCGCAGTTGGATGTTGCAGTCATAAGTATAAAAAAATAGAAATAAAAAATGTTTTAGGTGAGTTTTTTTTAACAATCTTGTGCCAATTTTTTGACAAAAACTTTGTTATAGAATCGTTTTCTAAGACAATTTGAGCATGTCTGTCTGTCCATATATGTTCAGATTTAGTTATAAATCAATATAAAGTTGAAGTAAAGGGAACGCATACTTTAATAGTTGTTTAAACAGAACAGAATATATGTCACGGCCATAATGACATTTAAATGCAGAAGATATCGTAGATTTGGTTTAAGCCAGATATACATTTTTTACTAATTTTTATTATTCGTATATATTGTAGTGTGTGTATGTACATATTTTATACGCATGAATATACATTTGTATATATGTATGTGTATGTGTGTATGGTTTCATCTTTTGTTTAGCTCTGTACTGTTATTAAAAGTAAACAAAGTTTTTATAAAATCTTACAAAACAATGCCCCGAGCAGTACATAAGATCTTAAGGGAAAAAACTAGTATTAAGAAAAAGGGAAAATCAACAATCAAGTGAATTGAGAAACTTTAAAATAAAAAGAAAAACTAAATAAAGAAGATTATCAGCTTGTGGAGAAGAAAAAAGAAGAGAAGAGAAAAGTAAGTGTTTTAGAAAACAATGTCCTTTTGTAGCAGGAAACAAGTAAAAAAAAACTAAAATTGGCTTAGACCAAATCTTAAATACCCTACACATCTACAAATAAACGGTGGGCGTGGCAGGTTCATGAATTTGCCCTCTAATAGTGTATAAGCTGGCAAGTCGAGTTTTACGCTGAGTGAAATTTTTGGAAATTGTGGGCGTCTATGCTCATTTTTGGCGCATCAGTGAGTGGGATAACCACAAATATGTGCACCAAATTTCAAGTTCATAGGTCAATTTTTATGGCAGATATAAATTTTTTTTCGATTGTGGGCGCGCCTGTTAACCAACCACGGCCATTTTTGGTAGATCGATAGTCGAGGTAATTATAAATAAGTGTATAAAATTTCCAGTTCAAGGGTCAATTTTTATGGCAGATAAGTAGATTTTTGTCGATTGTGGGCGTGGCTCTTAACCGATTGTGCCCAATTTAAATAGCGACCTGCGTGCAAAAACTAGAAGTGTCAATGCATAATCTCAGCTTAATATTACACAATTTACGACTATGAGAATGCCAACAACCGAAGGAGACACAGACACACAGGAATGGTATTCTTATTATTTTGACACATGCATGTTGGCAACACTGCTTCCGTGTGACGCGTATATATTGCACAGTTCACGTGCCAAGTCTTGTAGGTATATATATTTCAGTGTATTATACGCTTTGTTCGCTTTGCGAAGGTCAAAACAGGCGATCGGTGAAATATGTGATTTCTCAGACTTTGAAAGACGGCAAATCGTTGGTTCTCGGTTAGCGGGAGTGTCTGTGACGAAAACAGTAGAATTGTTAAACGATTTACGAGCGACAGTATCCACGGTAATGGCAGCATATACAAAACATCATCGGAGAAGACGAATAGTGCGTGAAACTCAAAGGTAAGTGACAGAGCCCGACGAACATTAAAGAGAATTTCACCAGACAACATAGAAATATCGCGGCAAAAGTCACAGCAGAACAGAATATCAGAAGGAATTGCAGCTCTTCTAAAAGCTAATGCTGGTCCAACACCTTATCAATAAATAAATATTGTGTATGTGTCAAGTGTTCATATTATTATGTTCATCCCCTGGATGTACTATACATAGGGCGTTATCAGGTACCTTCCACGCTCACTATGGAAGAGAGATGGATGGTACTTAAGATTCGGCCTAAGCCAAATTTTTCATATGTCACATACGTCACCCAAATTTCAATCTAATAGCTCAATTTTTGTGGCATATATACTGATATTTTTTGTTTATGGGTGTGGCACTTGACCGATTTTTCCATTTTAAATAGCGATCTCATATTTTAATATCATGAGAATGCTAACAACAGGCGGACACACAGACATACACATCAATTTCGACTCCATTTTTGATCAAGAATATATATACTTTGACGCGTTCTTCTGGGTGTTGCAAATGGAATGACAAACTTGGTATACTTAGTAGTATGTAAAGGATATAAACATTTTAATAGTAAGAATTGAAATTTAGAAAAGAGTAAAGTTAGTACTAACCCATTTGATGTTTCTCAATCAGAACTGTTCGTAAAGTATACTGCATTAGGATTCTGATTGCCCTCTATATAGGACACTTTACCCTCAGATACCACTTACATAAAATAGGGGTATCTGAAAGTTACATATGCAGACTATATGACGCGGCGTCTGAACACATACTCTGCAACTGTCCCGCTTCCAGTAGAAGCAGACATCACACATTCAGAAAATATCTGATAACACCAGAGGAAATCTGGAGCTCTGAGCTACTTTTAAAGCCTACGACTCCTGAACTGAGAGCACGGGCTGCACAATAGACCCAATGGTCGCAGTGTTATCGATATTTTGAATTTTCTATATCAGCGCTTCTCTCAATTGTAAGCATTCTTAGGGATGCACATCCTTTCTAATGCCCGGAATGCATTGCGTCTAGCAAACTTAAAAACAATGCACAGTAATTCAGCGAAAAATAAAGAGTGATACACAAAAGAAAAGAAACCATTGGAGCAACATGCAAACAAAACGAGAAAAAACTTGGTAATACTTCTTTTAGTCATTCGTTGTTCTGGCTGTTGGTTTCTTTGTCGTTCTCCCAGCAGGAGTACACAACTTAAGCCAAAGCTCTAAGATTTAAGCCAAAAAGCCAACAAGACGTCCTACCAACTTCCATTCCGTTTCTGTTTTGCATGAATGTGTGCGTGTGAATGCGCTTATATGCCTGCATCTCTCCCACTCTCACTTTATATCTTTGAATCCCTTCTAGATTGTGGTACGCAAAGTTTTTTCTTTGGTTGTACAACTATTACACTTAACAAGACTCAAAGTCAAAGTGAAGAAGAAAGCAAAAAACAAACAACACCCAAAACAATAAAAAACAAGTTTGCCAACAACAACAATAAATGTGAAGAATATGGAACATGGCAAACTATACAAATACTTGTAATAGTGCAGGCACTCGCACAGAACAAGCAGCACTTTTCTTCCATACGGTGCACACATATACGAGTATATGAAATAAACCGACTTGGGTCAAGTTTTGGATACCGATCACCTTATAGCAGATGATTGGCAATTGTGAACGGAGTCTTAATATAATTTAAGAATGAAAAATGATTCAAAGCCACAAAAATTAAAAATTTTCTTCATCCATCATGTCATACATAACGTACAATATGTGCTACGCCCATAGTTTATATGGGATTGCGGCGATATGCTTTTTATTGGTTTTGAGGAATGATCAACTTAGTATACCTTTGCAGCTAAAAGGGAGGTTATAAAAAATCTATTCATACTGTACTCTCGAAACACCCTACACATAAAATGGAGAGTTTGTACTAAGTTTGCCGTTTCGTACACAACAGAAAGCCCTAAAGACGTAAGGCGCAGAGACCCTAAAAACGTATATATTCTTGATCAACGTTACAATCTGAATTGATGTACACATGTCCGTACGTATGTCCGTCTATAATTTGCACTCTCACGATGGTAAATATAAAACTATCGTACAGACATTGCAAGTATATGCAATGCCCACAATTTACAAGTTCTTAATCAGTTACCTGCCATGCCCAAATATTCTATATATATATGAAAGATATTTTAGATTCGGTCCAAATCAAATTTGGCTTTTTTCTGGCTATTATTTTTTGTATTATTTGCCTGTTGCGCCATGTTTGGTTTGTCTTTGCAGCTTCCGCTTCAGCTTTTTATGTAAGGGAACGGAATGTGTAGGGAAGTGTATACGAGTGGTACATAGAATGTGTGCATACACAAATATGTATATATAAATATTGATATATTGATCTATGATTCTATAAAATAGAAATTTCATTTTTTTAAATTCCAACTTGAGATGCGAAAGTCACACGTGTACAATATTTACACTAAATATTTACATTCATAAAATAAAACAAGTAAGAAAACTAAATTTGGCTTAGGCCAAATCCACATCCATAGCGGTGGGCGTGGCATATATATATATATATAGTGCACCCTCTAATAGTGTATGTATTACGTATCAGCTTGCAAGTTTTGTAGTAGTTTTGCAGTGAATATGATTTTTTTGTATATTATTGGCATGTCTGTTATCCGACTGTGTTCTTTTTTCGCACATCGATAGATGGGATAACCACAAATAAGTGCACCAAATTTCAAATTCTTGACACAGTTTTTGTGGCAGATGTTTTTCGATTGTGGGCGTGGCTGTTAGCCGATTTTACTCATATTGAATAGCAACGTGCGTGCAGAAACTAAACGTATATATACACAATTTTAGCTCTATATATATTAATTTAAGACTATGAGAGTGCCAACAACAGATGGACATACGGACATACACGACGGTGTATGTTTATCGATTCAGTTTTTGATGTTGTTTAAGCAAATACTTTATAGGGTCTTTGCCGACTCTTCCTAAATATTGCAAATGATATGACAAACTTAGGATACTCCACAATTTAGGATTACCCCATACATCGGTGGGCCAAAATTAGGCGTCGTCAGATAACATATAATTTGCAAAAAATCATTCCAAGTCGAGTTGTATAACTTGTAAGAATATACGTTTAATAATAGTGTACAATTAGAGGTCGTAATCATATACTTGCCACGCCTCCAATTTGTATGTAAATGTGTTAAGTTTTGGCCAAAGCTAAATTTTAGTTTTCTTACTTGTTTTGTTTTTGATTCAGTAACTTTCTCAATCGGTATAACCATGTCTGTATGTCTGTCCAAGATCATTTGTACAATTTAACAAATATTTTGAAGAAATTTCATATTTTGTCATTTAAAAAAAGTCTTTCTATGATGAAAATTCGCAATTTCTAATAGTTTTCTAATGATTAACTGTACCAACTTTGGACCCAATTAGATACGTTTTAGAACCTCTTGTGTGGATATTTCGGAAAAAATTCGTTTAATGAAGTTCATGATCTAGAAAAATGATTTATACTGCCTTGCCCATTTCTTCATTAGGTGGCATAAAATTGAATATATGTTATTATTTTGTATCAATTACTTATATTTAAAGAGGTAGTGGGATAGATATGTTGTCTTTTCTTTAAGGATGATGGCTATCCCAGTTACGGTCTGCGTCCAATGTAGTTTTTATTGTAAATTATTTTCTTTCAACTTTTTTATACATTTCCTTAACTTTGTGAACATCCAAAACCTTGTGTACAAATAAACATCCTTTCAACTTCTGGCAAACTTTGTATGTACTCAAATATCCTCTTTCGTGATGTATTCTGTTTTTTCTTTATTGTTCTTTCCAACTTGGTCGTCTTTATGTTATAGGAAGAATATATGGGACAAAACAAATGTGCGTCAAGAGTTAGAACAGTGATTGAAAACAACGTTCACAGAACATACACTCGCAATGCCATACAATAGTTAGAAGCTTTAACCCAATACATACGACTACGAGAAAAGGAAACAAGATCCAAAAGCATAAAGAAATCTCTTGAGGCGTAAGGCCCAACTAACGAGCAAACATGCAATTGAATGAGGCTAAATTTAAGGTACCCTTTACAGTAATGTGGAAGTGGCATGTAAATAATTAAGCCCTACTTCGAAGTTGTTTTTGTACCGAAGATCGAATTCTATGCTAAATTTGCTTATGTGGGCGTGTCTATTATCACATTCCGTCTTTTTTTCATCTTACCAATGAATGCTTATAAGGTAAAATGTTTATGTGCAATCAATTTCAAAATGGCTGTCAATTGATTTCAGTTCAGACGATTGCAAACGGAATGACAAGCCTAGTATGTCCTCCATTGTAATGTGAACGGTATAAAAATATAGATTTGGCACACTCACATTTACGCATCAGCAACTACATAGATCGATGGATAAGAAGAAGAAGATGATGAAGATTAAAAATTATTCATTCATTTCAGTTTCAGTTGTGAGTTGAAACGAAAAAAAAAGCGTTCTTTGTGGAATACGAAAAAAGGAGAAATTTCGTTGAAGAAATGATTAACCAATCGCAATTGCGAAAAGGCGTCATCGTTTATAATAAAAGAGTGAAACAATGGCACGCTTGAGTAATTTCCCCCAAAAACATGAGAACAAGAGAATAAGAGAACAAGAGATGAAAGAAACTGTGAAGGGGAATTTTGTCTCGTTATTTATTCATTTCGTTCCTTTACCGTTTATATATATGTATTTACGTATATGAGTAATACACACACATAACCACTGCAAGCCATCACCACTCCAAGGTACAACAAAGGCATGCGCCAGCAAAGCTTTTATATGAGATTCGTACAATTTTTTTCCAAATAATAACGTCACGTCAACCCTTGTGCATTTTTACATAAATGTACACACACATGCATATATAGCGATGTGTATGCTCATACAATTAGATATAGGGTGGATTTTTTATTATTGTTTCGAGTCTTGTACAATATTTCATAAATAATATGTATAAAGGAGAGCACCAAGTGAACGCTTACTATGCCAGCAAGAGTATCCATTGAGCACAACGTAAGCAACGTAAACGGGTGAGGGTTGTCGTTCTATCCATTTTATAACTAACCGAGTCTTTTGTTGCAATAAGGGTTTCAGTCTTCTGCGACATTTTCAGTGAAATATTGTGACGGCTGGCAGATAGTTGATCATATTGGAAACGGCTGTGCTCGTTGACGGGTGTTTTATGAACGGCTCTCGCTCTTTTGCTATCCGCTACGAATGCCAATCAATTAAAGTGATAAGTGCGAAAACATCAATTAAAGAGAAAAATATTACATTTTTAATAATTAATAATTATTAATATAAAATAAATTAATAATAAATATTTTTTTTATAATGAAATGGTAAAGATAAGAAACTTTCAAGGAAAATCCAGTCAATTGTAAAGTGTTTTAATTAAAATAAAAACAAAAATATAAATAAAAAATTATTTCAAAACACTCAAAATGTTGGAATTTTATCCATTACCCACGAATCTAAGTCATGGTGCATCGTTGTATGGCCAACCACAGAATTTAGGTGGTGCCAGATTTTTAGATAATCCCGTCATTACTGTTACCACACAAAATCACAACAATAACAATAATATTAATCATATAACAGCGTGCTGCTCGTTGACAGTACCGGTAACAATATCACAACAACAACAACAGCAGCAGCAGCAGCAACAACAACAACAACAACAACAAATGATTGCTTCTCCAAATCAAGCCGCCTGTCCACCTCAACAGAATACCGTTACAAGTGTAAGCACTTGTTTGACCGCTCAAACGACACTTCAAGCGCATCACACACACAACCAAAATGCTATAAGCGCTGCTTCATCTGGTTGTGTTGGTGTTGGTGTTGATAGTATTGTAAAAAATATAAATCCTTTAATTAATAACAACTCACACAACAACAGCAACAGTAACAGAAATTACTCAACATCTCTGCCTTTAACAATTAACAGCGGCTGCACGTCAGTCTTAAATCTTTCTGGTATATTAGGCAATGTTAACAACAACACAAATAATACTATTAACACGGCTATGCATTCATCTAACCTTAGTCAAAACAACAGTAATAATAATAATAACAACAACAGTAAAAATAATCTGCTTAACACGTGTCCAGTCAACAATAAACTTACAATACCAACCATAACAATAACAACAGCAGGAACAACAAAAGCAACAGCACCACCACCATCAACAACAACAACAACAATAATAACAACAACAACAGCAACATCACCTTCAACATTAACGACTTCCATATTAAGCTCAACAAAACTTGTTACCGAGTGTAATGGACGTACAGGTATGTCTCATCAAAATCTACCGTACTCGCCCCGTGCTCTTTAAGTAATTTAATCTCTCTCGGTTATTGTGTCAGAAGGTGTGAGGTAGAAATTTTTTTATATTTTTTTTTCATTTTCCATATAAACACGCGAACGCAGACATTCATTAAATTTTAACCACCCATAATAAAAATATAACGTCTACATAAACGAACACACACACATTATGTAAAAAATTTGCCCCTCTTTAGACTTTAAACAGACAGTAAGCCATGCAGAACAGTGGGTATAGTCAGAAATACATTTTTAGCTCTATCTTGCTGTTCGCAATTGTTCTCATTATTATTATTATTTTTGTTATTTTTGTTGTAGTTGTACATATTTAAAAAGTTTTCGCATTTTCCATAAAATTTTCACCTTAAGGCATTATTATTATATACACTTAAATAACGATAATAACAATAACAACAACAACAATAATTATAACAACTGTGAAGCTTTTTTCAGAGCGAAAGAGAAAGAAGATGGCGAGATTTGAATGTTAAAACTATTTGGAGTTTAAAGATTTCATTTTCATGTTGTAGTTGTTTCCTTTTTGGTACCCCAAACATGGAAGGTATGCTAAATTTATCATTTCATTTGCAACACCCAGAAGCGTCAAAAACTGAGTCGATCTATGTAGTTGTGTATATCCAGGAGTCTGTTTGTCATTGACACTCTCATATATTAAAATATATGAAATTTAGTGCACAATCGGTAATAAAATCGGTAAGGAGCCACGCCTGCAATCGATAAAAATTTATTTATTTGCCACAAAAATTGATCCATGAAATTGAAATTTAGTGCAGACATTCACAATTACCCTATCGATCGATGTGCTAAAAGGTGGGCATGATCCGATAACAAAAATCTAAACTAGTCGTAAAACTCCATTTGCAAGCTGATGCGCTATATATATATACATATGATTAGATGGCAGAATCCTGTACTTGCCACGCCCACCCTCTGTATGTTGTATGTGCGTGGAGGGTATTTAAGATTGGGCTGTAGCCAAATTTGATTTTCTTACTTGTTTTTACTCCTTTTTTGATTTTGTTAAAAGTTTAGGTGTTGGTATGTTTACCTTAATTTTCGTTAACTTTTTAACAGGTTTAAGATTTTCAACATACTTTCTCAGCTAAGCAAAGGGGTGAATGAGCGAATGAGGGAGTGTACGCACAAGTGCACGAGTGACAGAATGCAGTGATAGTTAAATATAAGCAAACAAAGTATTTTGTGGAATAGTTTGCTATGAAATGAATTTTATGTTTTAAGTTTGTCTTTGATAATGAAAACTTTTTGACTGCAGTTCGGATTTAAGGCTTTGAAAAATCGCCAATTTTCGTATTATAGTATAAAACACCAATTAACACAGAATATCTTTAAGCAGATCTGTCCATTCATGCACTTATGTGAGTGAATTGTAAAATACTTTCAAAGGAATGCAACCCTACAATGAATTAAAAATAGTTTTAGCTCGGAAACGATTTATTTCCGGATGTCTGTTTATGAAGCCACTTTTCCACTTAAGTTCAATAGAAACAAATGGGCGTACCTGACTTACAATGTAAACTTGTAAACTTTTACTTCAAAGATGAAATTCTGTAAATTCGTGCCTTTTGCTAAATCCCGCCCATTTTTATTAAAGCAATAGAAACATTATAAACATTTCACACATTTGGCAGCAACACTACCAGTTAGTTATACAACTACAATGTGTTTTATGTAAAATAAATTGTATATATTAAATATCCTTATTGAATACTTTAGTGTTTTGTGCCAGCAACAAAAAGGACATACATTTATTCAATAAACAAAATTTGCACTTTGAAATGTGTGGTGCTACCCTAACAAAAAGAATGTCTTCTCCATTCAATGCAATACATTTGTGCACACAATTGATGATAAACAAAATTTCTTAAATTTATAAACACGTACGCACAAAATATTGGACATTCTCTTAAAACGCATCAACATTGTTCAACAGTTTAAAATATTTAACAAAATGTTTCATAAATATTTTTAGCATTTAATGTATATATAGTGGGCCGGGGGTGGCTATTTTTATACCCTTCACTAAACACCCAGAAGAAGGCATCAGGGGCTTTGCAAAGTATACATATTCTCGATGAGCATGAAAAACTGAATCGATCTAGACATGTACGTCCGTGTGTCCGTCTATTGTTGGCATTCTCACGAGCGTAAATTTTAAGATATTTAGCTGAAATTTTGTACAGACACTTTTAGTTTTTTATCACCCATCTTATGTACCCTCCACATAATAAAATGAATAAACACCTAAGATTTTTATTTAAGGAATGTAAGCTTTTATACGAAGTAAAAGTTTATCCTCTAGGTATATTTGTCCCAATGTTGTAGCTGATCAAACTTTGCATTGTGATAAAAAAAACCTCTTCGTGCACCAACAAAACATCGTTAATCTACAATTCTTGATATTTTTCAATAAAACTTGTTCCTTTAATGTCATTTCGCATAAGGCTTAATTGGGCTAATTTTAAGTGCAATCGCATAATTTTATAATTTGTACTTTTTTTCCGAAAAATTTTCTGATGTTAAAATTTTGATGCGAACGGTGCAAGTTTTAGCATGATCAGACCACTGTGACTTCTATGATGATTTTAAAGTTATAAATAGAAGCTCTCTTATGAAACCGTATTAGAGGAAGGCGGCTTCTGTCCCTCATAAGCAGTTTTGCCTCTCTCGCTCAGATAACAATCGAGATCGAACAAGAAAGCGTTTTTATACTCATCACCTTCGTGATGGGGGAATACTAAGTTTGCTATTCCATTTACAACAAGGCGTCAGAGATCCTGCAAAATATATATTTATACTTGATCAATATCAAAATCTGAATCGATTTTGACATCTCCTTCATCTGTTGTTGTAAATGCCATGTTCACCAGGGAAGAGGTGCTGGAGGGTATATAGGATTTGAATTAAGCCAAATTTAGTTTTTTTACTTCATAGGTCTCCTTTGACGGCCATAAAAATTATTCCTAATACTTGGTAGACACCTTGAATTCATTTTGAACCGATTGTAGGTATAATTTAACTTTTAAGAAATAGTTTTACCCAATTCAATTCTTTAAGAATTGTATACGTAGTCCAACGCCACTCTGTGGTTCTTATCGAAACATTTCAATTATAATTGAATTTGTACAATTGTAACAATCACGAAAACACCATTTGCATCACTTCAAGTTAATTAAAATGAACATTTGTGGAAAGTAATTAAAAACTAATTTCATTAAATTTTAATAAATTGTAATGTAATAAATTAATAATATAATCGGAGAAGATAACAAGTGACAGAGATGTCGAGAATTAGTTCAGAAGCCAACGTGTACAAGTCCATATAACAAAAGTTGGTGAAATCAATTTCAAATTCAAATTAAAATGATTGTTTTATTCATTTGATCAGAAAAGTATTTGAAGCTATGGAGTGTGGAGTAGGCTCTGCAAGGAGTAAATTAAAATTATTTATTCCACCAATATAACCAAAAGTGGACTTATATGCTTTGGCTTCTGACCCACTCATATATTATTTAATAGTATTTTTACCAAAATGCCAAAATTTTGTTAAGAAACACATTGACCAACAAAAATTGATCACAAATTTACATAAATACATATTTTGATGACATAGAAAGATTTTCAAAATTATTTTCCAATTTTTACCAATCAGTAAAATAAAAAAAAAAACGCAAGATTTGAAAAATGTTCTCTTTATAAATTGTAATGTTTAAGAACAGCAGGCTCATCGTGAAACTGGGGCTGCTTCATCTAATGAATTTCACTTGATTCGGAATTTCGCATTCCGTCGCCTATACTCTCTTCTCTATCCCTGCGATGTTACGCTTTTATTTCTTTCTTGGCAATGTTATAAAATGCATAAAAAGTCTTCTCAAATTTACATAATAAATAGAAATAATCGATTTTATATGTGTGTTCAGTGTTTTACTCAAATATTCACATTTTCTTCTCGAAATAGAATTCAAGTATTTTATGGAATTTTCGTAGACAATATTTTTAGTCTTTTGTCCAGCTGCTATATTTCGTCTCCTTTGTATACAAGTATGTAAGAACGATTTTTATATCCTTCACCACAGTGTTGGGGGTATACTAAGTTTGTTGTTTCGTTTGCAACAACAAGACGAAGGCATCAGACACTTTACAAAGTTTATATATTATTGATTAGAAACAAAATATGAGTCTCTCTGGATATGGTCCATATGTCCGTCTGCTTTTTGAACGCTCACAGGGGTATTAAGCTGACATTTTCGTACACGCACTTGTATTTACTGTACAGACGTCAGAATTAATTTTGCGAATTCGATTGTGAGCCACGTCTTTAATCGATAATTTTTTTATTTATCTGCCACAAAAATTAAGCAATTAAGCTGATATTTGGTATGCACGTTTATAACTATCTCATCTAGTAATGTGCCAAAAATAGTCATGGTCGGACGCAATTATGTCACTGCCAAGCCCACCGTTTGTATGTAGATGTGGAGGGTCTTAAATATTTGACCTACACCAAATTTAGTTTTCTTACTTGTTTTATCTTCATCTCTCACGTAGTCATTGCCTTTAAGTGATTTTCTTGGCATTTTATGCATCCAACAAATTTGATATGTTGTTGTTGTTGTTGGTTTATTTCCCTTTCAGTACAAAGCTGCACAAAAAGCACATACACCCAGAAGAGTTTTTAGAAATAATTAAAAAAATTCAAGGAATAAGTATGGAACATATATGCATATAAACAAACACATACATACACACATGCAGAGATGCATTGCGATAATAATTTAAGAATTGTTGGAAATATAATGGAGTCAGATTCCATCACATTGCTACCTTAAGGGTAAGAACTGATTTAAAATCACGCCCATAGGTACTAGATCTTCCATTTTTATATTTTCAAATTTAGATGCACAAAATTTTTTTGTTACCATGTTATATAAATCAACAGTCAAATGTATATATTTACTGACAAACATATTGGAAACATTTTTCTCCCTTATTATGTTCCTTTTATTCTTCTAGCTATTATCAGTATAACTGTATTATCTGTTTACTCGATTTATGTGATAAGTAGTATAAGAATGGCAAATTATTGATTTTTGTTTAGTTTTACGCAAGTTTCACAGAACACGAGTGGGAGGCGAGACAAGTGTTTAAGTGAATATTATAGATTTTTGTTGACGAGCTAACAATTCTTTTGCAATTCAAAGAAAATTTATATCGTAACTACCACAACAAGTGTTTGAAACTTTGCGTTAGAATTTTATTATATTTTTTTATATCCGCAACATAAGATAGGGGGTGTACTAAGTTTATCATTTCATTTGCAGCACCCAGAAGGAGGAGGGTCTGAGACCCTACTAAGTATATATATTTTTGATCAGCATCAAAATCTAAGTCAATCTAGATATGTCCGTCTGTGTAACTATCTACCGTTATTACTCTCGTGGTCATAGGTTTTGAGATATTGAACTGAAGTTTTATTCATATACTTCCATTTTCTGCACGCAGAACGCTAACGGCCAAGAGCCTTGCCCACAATCGATAAAGATCTATATATGTGCCACAAAAACTGAGTTATTAAGTTGAAAATTAGTATTCATATTCATAATAACCCAATCAATGTGCCAAAAATGGGCGCGACTAACATATACGCCCAAAAAAAACTTATTCAACTCGATACTGGACTTGCAAATTTAGACATGGGACGTAGACTAATATAGCCTAAGACCATTTTTTCTTGTTCTTGCTTGTTTTACATTCGTTTTCCTAAATTTTTTGGCACCCTCTATTCGAATGCATACCATAATTTTTATGACGCTTTTTTTATTGTTTGTTTTTTGATGACGCTATTCTAAATGTAAGCTCTGCGCCATATATTCGGTACATAAATCAAAACGGTGAAAGACTTTTGAGCGAACATTTGGGACGTTAAGTTTCTGTTGTAGACTAAACGTGAAAAATGCTGTTTTTTTTTTCGATAATATTAAGGTTATGTATAGTTTGAAGTTTGTTTAAAATTTCTTTTTTTTGTTATGGGAAAATATTTTATAATATTTCATATATTTACTTTTAAGTTATTTCTTGTTACACTCTAAATCACTTGAAACTTCGTTTTCTGTAACAAATTATGGATAGGGTTAATCGCTCACCTGACTGTCTTGCATCCGTTCATGTAAATTTGTATGCAAGTCACAATTTTTAAGGCGTGTTTTTATACAAAGGTGAGCCCTATTGATGCTTTATTAAGATCCCTTTCCATTTATTTTGGAATAACTCTTTGCATGACGAAAATGTTTCTGCAATTCTTAATATTTGTTACCAAAGTTGAGAAAGAATGGAAGATAATAGAAACAACAAACATTGACTGCGAAGTTGGATCTGATCAAATCAGTTTTAAAGCCCTTTTTCATAAAATACTTTTTCCCAATTTGATCTTTTATTCTATTGAGCGAAAATCGCAATTCTCAAGATTTTCTATCAAAAGTTTGTAAATGTTTCACTTTTGGACTGTATCAAACCATTACTTGAAATCTTTCCTCTGTAAAGATTGATCACGAAGGGTCTTTATATACGACAACTATGGAATAAATTGTACTACTTATACAACAATAAAGAAGAAAGTTTTTTGAAGTCACACTTGTTTTTAGTTGCTACGACTTTGTAGAGGTGTTGAGTGTAAAATATGTACAAAATTAAACAATTTCGGTATTTCTTCTTTCAATTTCCTTATTATCAAGCCATTTGTAGCAGCTGTTTATTTCTGCAACAGAGTTTCGTTAATATTCATTTTAAAAACTCATCATTTCACTCAATCAGTTAACGATTGTTTCAAAGTACAACAGAATAGAAGACAGAATCGGTGGCGTGGAAAAGCAAGACAGTAAAAAAAGTAAATTTGACTTAAGCCAAATCTTAAATACCCTTCACGTCTATATACAAATGATGGGCTTGGTAGAATTACGCCCTTTAATAGTGTAATACATATCATCTTGCAAGTCGAGTTTAACGCTGAGTGCGACTTTTTGTAAGTTGTGGCCGTGTCTGTTATCTGGAGCCGTTCATTTTAGCAATTTAAATAGCGACCTGTGCGCAGAACCTAGAAGTCTCTGCAGTTGTCTGTCTGCCATCAATACAGATTAGTGAACACATATGTGTAGTTTTTTAGTCAGTTTTTGATTCCGATCAGAATATTTATAATGTGGCTCTGACGCCTCCTTCTGGGTTTTGCAAATGGAATGACAAACTTAGCATGCGTTAGCATCTTATGTGGAGGGTATAAAAAGAAGAGTTCAATATCTAGGCAAAGGTGCTAAGGCAACGACAAATGCAATAATTTGGAGCATTTTCTAAAGCAAATCGATGTCTTTCAATATGTATGAATTGAGAAAATGCACCCACCTATTTCTTTGTCCGCGTGTATATGAGATTCTAAGTTTACTTTATATAAAAAGTTTCCTATTATTGGTTGATTGGCTGATTTTAATGAATCCTTCTTGCCAAGTAGTCACATTTACAAAATATGAACTACATAAGAAGTGAATTTTCAACGATGTGTCGAATACAATAGAAGTTAAAGCGAATTTAGAAGCGCTGGTTTTTAATTTTATTTGCACTTCTACTTATTTCCTTTTAGAAGTTATCGATCAAATCAAATGTGAGAAAAATTGTGAGGTGTGTGAGGGTTGTGGTCACAAAATTCATGATCGGTACTTAATGAATGTGGGCGACACTAATTGGCACGAAAATTGTCTGGCTTGTTGCTTTTGTGGTTTACAACTCTATCAGACCTGCTATGTACGGAATGGAAAACTCTATTGTAAAATGGACTACGACAGGTATGGACTACGATTATATACAAAACAGTGATTACAGTCTATCTTGAGAGGCTTCAGCTTTAAATTTTCTTTTATTTCAGATTATTTGGCTATAAATGTGCCGCCTGTTGTCACACAGTTTTTCCGCATGACATGGTAATGCGTCCTTTGGCTAATCTAATATTCCATTTGCCATGTTTTGTGTGTGTGGCCTGTCGTTTACCTTTGTTAAAGGGTGAACAATTTATGCTTCGTGAGGGTCAGATTCTGTGTTTTCGTCACGATCTGGAGAAGGAGTTATATTTTGCTGCCGCTCATCAGTGCAATTATTTGGGCTTGGATGAGGATGACATGATGATGCGACCGCGCGATGGTAGACGAGGTCCGAAACGGCCACGCACCATACTCACTTCCCAGCAAAGAAAACAATTTAAATTGTCTTTTGAACAGTCACCGAAACCGTGCCGGAAGGTGAGAGAAGCTTTAGCTAAAGATACGGGTCTGTCGGTGCGTGTGGTCCAGGTGTGGTTTCAAAATCAAAGAGCCAAAATGAAGAAAATACAACGTAAAGCGAAAAATAATAACAACAACAATAACAATTTGGATAATAAAGACAAAGACAAGGAGGGAAATAAAAATGATACTAATGATTCACTGGGAGGCGGAAGCAGAGGAGAACACACTGAAAACAGTTATTTGGGTTTGGATAATAATTATGCCACACGACCCCTAAATCCCAATCTGCCATTTTCCCCGGATGGTAAGTTTCGTTATATTTAATAAATTCCTTAAAGATTAATAAATTTCGTATTCTTTGTTCAGATTATCAAAACAACTCAAATGACAGCTTTTGCAGTTCCGATCTATCCTTGGATGGTAGTAATTTCGATCATTTAGATGATGACGCCGACTCTCTATCACTCAACAATTTAGAATTACAATCAACGGGTTCATCGGGACATCATCACAGTCATCACCATCATAGTCATCATCATCACAGTACACCGCACGACATTTTGGCAAATTTGAATAGTAATCTAACAAACCCCATTGACAAGTTGTATTTAATGCAAAATTCGTACTTTCAAGGTGACTCTTAAAACTTGTCATCATACGTCTTGACATTCCTTAATGGAAAATATTATGTAATATATAAAAACACCTTTTCTTGGCACAAGCCAAATATGAGATGCCTTCTACAAGTCCAAAACAGATCTAAGAGCTCACGAGCATCTTTAAATCGATTCAAATTTGAGGAGCTCCCGAAACTTACTTCTGTTAGTTGCCTATTGAATGACAAACTTAGAGGGAGGATATAAAAGTCATGAATAATTGCCTGCCCGTCTTATATTCAATACGATATGAAAACAAGTGAAAATGTTATAGTCGATCAAGCCAGAATATTAAGACTTCCATTATAATGGAATCTTATTTGTAGAGGGGTTTTAAAAATGATCCAAATCCATATTCATAAAGTTCTCCTTTGGGCCAATACATGGCTTTGTATCGAATTTCATCGAAATATCTAAAAAAAAATGCTATTTGTACCTTGCTCCTAATTTTTCATGGGCAGGCGCACATGATGAAATCAATTCAAATTTTGATTCTGATGTCTGATTGACATTTGCCGTTTAGGAGTTACAAAAATCCGCACAAACTTCGACGCAGATTTTGATGCTGAACAAGAAGTTATATACCCCCATATTATGTGGAGGGTATAACAATAAAGTAAAATTATTGTACATTGAGCATATACCGCATTCTGTACACCCACCACCTATGTAGCTGCCGTTGAAATATTTTCAATAATAATTTCTCTCAAGGATACACTGAGAATATTCTGTAAAATTAGTACAAAATATGGGAAATGCATTAGTAAGATAAATAGGTGCTTAATTTTATTTTTAATCCTACAAATGAAACTTTCATTGGGAAGAATCAAACATGTATCAACCAATTTTAGCACTCAGGCGTTAAGTAATTAAGTAATCACGTTACTTAACTATTTAAATACTAAAGATTAATACTTAGAATTGTAATGTACAGAGTTGACACAACACTCAATATTTGGCCGATCCGGTGGCCGCATCTATAAGCCAGTTTCATATCAATTTTCAAACAAAGAAATTAATATTTTGTCTAAACTTATAAATACACGCTTGGACTTACTCAATGTACCTACATTTATTAAGGGTGGTGGGTTAAAGGGGATGCGAAATATTAAAAAACGAATTTACTAGGATTATGTATTAGGAAAAAATAGGAACCGGTGGCAATTTTAGTCCATAGTCTAAAAACCAAAGAATTACAATTAAGACAACCACACTCTACACTACAATGTTTATTAATTTATTTAATTTTTATTGTATTATATTGTATGGTATAAATATTGATTTTGTATACAATATCATAAAAAACTAAAACAATTGTTAAACAATCCTTTCATTAAAAACAATTATTACTTCTATGTATTTTTGTACATATTATATAAATGAAAAGAATGTGAAGCAGAAACTGTTAGTTATTTATTGTAATTGTATGTACTACAGCTCATAGTACAATATTTAAAATAATAATAATAACAAGAATTAAAAAAAATAAAACACTTAAAGCTAATAGTTCGTAGGGCCACCGCTCTTAGTGGGTGCATAACTTATAGTCCAGCCAGTACCATCAAAATTGGGAGATTTGCTGGCTACCACAACCAAGTGGTTGCTTTCCGAATTATAATCTCCCGGTCTCGCCTCGCCGCAATGCGTGAACATTAATTTTTCCATACCATCCGGCATTACTTGAATGATTTTTACATTATCCCACTGGCAATTATTTATGGTGCCCATATTAAAAGCTTCAAATAAAATTAAAGGAAAAATAGTTAAAAGAGAGAACGATTGTTCATTTTAGTTTGAAATATAAGAAAGCAAGTGAAAATAGCTCCCACATGACCCTATAGCACTTAGTCCCACAATTTATGCTGCAATTATATTCATAAACATGAGCCATAGTTATATAAGTCACTTCGCGAAATATCGTATGGCGTCCAACTTTGCCGCAACCAATTATTAAGCTAATTAGTCATATTTCACTGAAGTTTCTTAATAAATTTTTATAAATGGGAATATTTATCGATTTTAAACAGATTTTAATTCTCATTCGATTACTATAATTAAGATTGGGTGTGACACGAGCCTTAGGATTTACATCCCCAAAAATACTTTTTGCATATTGTGATGTAGTTTACTCACCGGTAAACGTTAGAGTAATACTATTGCCTGGTGGAACTTGAATCTCCCAACGACAATTTGAATAGTTGCGATCATTATAGAAAGGATTCTCAAATATTCCCTTGCTATTGTACAATTTACCACCACAACCTGGCGGTAAGGTTCTCTCACTTGCCACATATGATAATTGGAACAACGTTAAATCTTTCATCAGCAACCGCACAGCACTTGTATTCGTATAGAATGATCTATAATCATATACACTTTTGCAACTATACCAAATAGTTTCATTGGTATAGTAATCCAATATCTAAAATCAATCAATCAATTGTATAAGGTGACAAAATGACGGGATTTTAAAGCGGAGTGAAAGAAAACAAACGATAGGAATACATAAATACTCAAATACTTACTGTAAAATTACTATTTAAACAGTTAAGATTTCGAAATATTGCAAATTGCAAATATAAATTGAGCCGATATTCCGCAGACACTTTTATAATATTGTTGCATTCTTTTGGAGAAGAATTAGAAATGTGCCGATTAAAGTATAATACATCATTTAACTTTGTAAACTCTTCATCGCAAACTAAAAAAAAAATATATATATATGAAAAGGAAGGGTGTTGAAACATTAATTAAGTTTCCCCGTATACTTACGATGTTGTGGTGTAATTGTCAGGTTAAACCCCTTATCTTCTATAGCATCATCGCTATGAAAGATGATTTCGAAAGGAATCAATCGTAGAGATAGATCATAATTGCTTAAATAACCACAAAAGATATGCGAAGCCTGCAATTTATTAAAAAACAAGTCAAATAAGTAAAAAAGTAAATTTGCTTAGACTAAATCTTAAATACCCTTCACCGTGTACTTACAGACATGGCAGGTACATGGGTCCGCTCTACTCTAATCTACTACTTAAAAGTCCAGATTCACGCTGAATATGGTTTTTGCGTAAATTGTAGTCGTGTCTATCATTCGACTAAAGCCATTTTTAATATATCGATAAAAGGGTTCATTAAAAATTATTTATATTTGTTATGGCATGCCTGTTATCTGACTACGTCTATTTTTGGCACATCGATGAATAGGGCAATTATAAATATGTGTATCAAATTTCAACGATATATAATAGTTAATTTTTTGTTGGAGATATATATATATAGATTTTGTCGATTGTAAGCACGGCGTGCAGAAACTAAAGGGATCAAAATTTACCGCCGTGAGAATGCCAACAACACTGACCCACGGACATACATGTCTAAATCGACTCAGTTAAATTATAGTTGGCTGAGACAAAATCTTGAAATACAGTTGGTGCATCGAAGCTTCCTGAGGAATAAATATTTCAATATATCTTGTGTACTCTTTAATTAATACGGAAAATTGCTTTGTTCTCGGTTTTGTTGCATTAGGAGCGTATCATTTAAACAATTTTTTAATATTATTAACCTCCGTATGAAAACTAAGTTTGGAATCGATATCTCAATTTTTACGCCAGAAGAATTATTACTACAGAACCCACACATGGACAAACAGACACGGCTAGTTCGATTTAGTATTCGGTGTTAAGTTAATTTCATGAATCGTCATTCGTACTTCAGATAATATATTATATAAGCTGTAATTTGTTATTATACGAATAAGTATACCATTGTTAGCGTATAATAACAACATATATATGACGCTTATGAAGTTAATGAAGTACAAATGACATCTTCTGAGGTAAACTTGGAAATTGTGTAGAAGAGATGAACAACTTACCAACGGTGATTTGAATTGCAAGTAATCTAAACAGTTGCCGGTAACTTGAGAAATGTTTTGCATTTTCAAATAATTGATGTGAATTTTTACCGGCTGCTTATTTTTAAAGCGCCACTTACAATGTGTATTAGCGGGATAATATTCCAAGCCTTGAGGAGGGAAGCTTAATGTATGCACCTAATAACACAATATTTTATTAATAATTCTATAAAACTTTAAAATCCATGTTGCGTCGAGGAAACATTTTTGGCGTATTTCCAAGAGGTACCTTTAAAAACTCGTATTAAAAGGTTTCAATTCATAAACTACTCCGTTAAAATTTTTAAAACACACTTCACTGGTGATTTTCGTGGTCAAAGTCAACAGCATGATTATTTCTATTTTCTACTCTGGAAATTGTGAAGTTAAAGTAATTTAAAAAATCATATATTTTTCATTTCATGAAGTTCATTTGTAATAAAATAAAAGTACTTTTAAATTCCTGAGAAAGACGCCACGAACTTTTTCCTTATCTCTCTCTCTCTCTTTGTATATTCTTCCATCCTTACCTCATATTCTCCTAACTCATATTCATTTAGGTCTGAACACAGTGACTTTTCCATAGATAAAGTTATTTCAAAACTGTATTGGCCTATGGTAGAAGCCTTAAATATGATCATAACGTCCTCAAACGAACTAATCAAAGGTCCATTAATGGTGGCACATAATTTACCCATTGAAGCCCGATTCATCAACATACTATCGAAAATTTCCAGATAATTGCAAAATGCTGTACAATTCAACCCGTTACATCTGTCATCGTTCGAATTCAATTGTAAACGCTTAATGTTGATGCGTATCCGATAACCTTGAGCAGCCGTTATACGATAATGACATAAATACTCATCAGTATTATTAAATTTAAAATCGCGCATTAGAGTAACTGGCGTGTTGCCAGTGGTTAGGGCAATACGTTCATTACAATTGAGGATAAACTTTATTTCGGCTTCAAAACCCGTTTCGGCAGTAGAAAAGTCAGATATGGCTAGAATAGTGGCTTCATTTCCATCCGTCACTATTGTAGGAGGTTCGGTTGTTAAATTACCAGTGAGTTTAGCTAAACTATGTTCATTTTCATAAATGGTTGGGTGCCCATTATAAATGGTTACAAAATCATATCTATTTTCCATGTCAAAATATCTAAAGCGCACTAGAATTGAATGTTCTTCTGGGGCCGTCACCCGCCATACGCATTTCATATTATGCGCATAAGTATTATACGTATTGTCATCCCTTAAAGAACGGATAATGTGGGGTTGGGTTATATTTCCGCCACAAGTTTCATAAGAAAATTCAATAGTAAATGGTATCGCAGTGGCAGCACGAAGCATTATGCGTACGTAACGGTAAGCTCGTACTTCGAAATTTTCCAAACAACGTACCTTTTCTGGTTGCTCAATGCCACTTTCATCTTTTTTAACAACGAAAAATTTACCCAATCTACATGTAATGTTCGATAGTTTTGAATAATCTAGTTCGGAGTTTATTCGAACATGCACATTAAACAACACATTTTTCTGATCAGCTAAAAATTTGTATTCACATCGAATCAAGGAATTCCGAAATGAAGTGCTCGCTAGTGGACTTTGAATGATTTGAACTTTATTGGTAACATTAAAAGTTGCAACACAATCTGCAGCAAGAACGATGGTGAAACCATCACCAGTAATAGCTTCATTTGTGTGGAAAAGTATTTGTAAATGATTTGTAGTGGTGTTGTATTCGCGCTGTACCTGACGACCACAGAAACGCGCCTCTGGCCACCATATGTTATCGTTCAAACGTCTCACTTCCAAATAATCATTGGTGCAATTGGGTGAGTCTTCAATAAAGAAACGTTCTATAAATTTCAACTTCAAATATAAACCCGCGTTTGCGTACATCTCCCACGCACAGGACTGATTGTTTTTGTACATATCTCTGCTAATCTTCAACTCACGTTCAAAACTATCAATTTCCAATTTAATGTCACAATTAATTATTCGATCCACCATTAAATGGAAACCACTTGCATATGGCTTATAAGCTAAAGATTTGTATACAATACGACTATATTCGTTAGTAACATTGATAACTTTAAATTCGCCAACATTGTCTCGACATAGGGTAATGGTTGGTTGGCGCGTCCTTAACCAACCTAAATAAATTTCCAGATATTCTCGCTCACAATTATCACTAAAACTAAAATTGCCCGTTATTAAAAATTGGTCATTCGTTATATCCCACAAAGATAAATGTTTTTTAAGAGTCCACACACAAATGACCTCTTTATCGGCCATATAGGGTAATTGTGGGTAATCGACTGTAAAACTCGAATCAATTGATACTAGACCTCCACAAGCATAGCGTTGATACTTCAAGTTCAATTCGCTAATGTGGTAAACGTCATTGCTTGAGATTATCATAAAATCAGAACGTTTCGGGAATAATATCATAGGCACTACCTCATTGGTGAGATTGTCTTTAAAGCGCATATAACCTTCGCCATCTTGTATTGTTAAAGGATCTTTGCCTGAAAAGATCTTTGAATTGTCTTTATGAATTACACGCAATTTCTTAATGGTAAATATTAAAGTTTCATTTATGTTCAGTGAAAATTTTAGACGGCAAGTGAACTTGTTGGCAAAGTCTTCATTGTGTTTATCGCCTAAAGATATTTCACCGCTTAAATTATCCAGCGCAATATCAGGAGGACATGGAGATAATTCATCAAAATTATAGCGAAACCATAACGTCGGCAATGAAGGTAGATTTTTTGGTATCGTTACGATAAACTTCATCAAGTTTTGAGTAGATCGTATAATGGTACTAGCATTATAAGTATTGACATCAAAACGCATAATCTGAGAGGTACTATCATGACTATCATATACAAAGAACGTAGGAGAACTGCAACAAAAAAAAAATCATTTTAAAGACATCAAATGTAATTGTTTTTGTTTTACAATCCAAATCAGTCGCTACGCAACCATTTAACAGCCATTCAAAAAGTAAACAAAATTCGTATTTTATGATTTGTGAGTTGGTTCGATCAATTGCTTTTGCAGTAACAAAATGTACGTTTATATTTATATTTATATTTATATTTATATTTATATTTATATTTATATTTATATTTATATTTATATTTATATTTATATTTATATTTATATTTATATTTATATTTATATTTATATTTATATTTATATTTATATTTATATTTATATTTATATTTATATTTATATGTTACCTGGTTAAATTTAAATCCTTTAAATCTTGCATATTCAAAAACTCTAAACGTATTCGTTGCGTTTTTCCGGCTGTTATTTCCCAAGAACAATAACGAAGTGGAACATGCGTTAGAAAATTTATCTGATGCACAATACCCGGCGTGCTTGTATAATAATGGCATTTATCCATAAATCCAATTGATTTATAGCGAATTTTAAAACCCCGGTAATCGCCCACTCTGGCAAATGTGTAAAAACTGATTTTCACACTACTCGAAATAATTTCAATTGAAGAAAAGTCCGTTATATTACCAAACAATACGATAGACTGGAGGTTGGCGGAATTTTCGCCAGTGCTGGTAATTACCAAATAATCGGATGCATTGGAACGTTCTGGATTGAAGGGAATGTGCAAATCTTTTATTTCTAACCCTATGAACCTATGTTCAGGCGCACTTAAATAATAATCGCACTGACTGTGTGAAGGATAAGCATTCGTTGCTGGGTAACCCTGAGAAGTTATGTAACCTGATTTGCTAATAATAAAGCTGCCACCGCAAAGACTGATGCTGACGCTAGCCCGAAAACCAGTGCGCGGTTCAGCTATTGTAGTGCTATAGTGTATGAGAAGTATATTTCCCGATGAATGCATATCCGGTGGTCGCTTGCAATATTGCCCCATACTAGGTGATAATTCAGTTGAACCATCAAACATTTCCACAAACTCTTCACTACAATACCGAGAATTCATACTGAAGCGGTCGACAAATTTAATGCGGATGGTGTGACCAGCGGGAGAAATAACTATCCAACGGCATTCAGTATTGGTGTGGGGTACATTCGGATAATGCGGCGTTGTTATATTAATTTCGGGTACTTCATTGGTGAGTTTTACTTCGCCGTTACACTCGGAGAAAGCTCGATAAGTTAAGTTCCATAAATATAAAAGTTCGGGTCTTACACGATTGAGATTATATTTTATAGTCACATGACGACCGCTGGACTCTAACAATAAACGAGGGTTTTTCTGATTGCTACATATTCTGCCCGATCCCAAGAGAGCGGCATGTTCATCTATTCCATCGTAAATTAAAGCATATATGTGGCAGTCCTCGTCATACATTGAAGCATTGAATGGAAATGTTAGCTCTAAATTAATGCGTTGTGCCTTCTCCACATCAATGTGCCACCAGCAAACGTGGTGCATTGAAATCCACTCTGTTGGAGCCGGTATAAAACCTACCGAATCAGTTAAATTTGAGCCGCACATTGTGTGAAGCTTGGACGTGAATCCAGTACCATTTACTGAACCATCCGTTACCAATTCAACTCTAACATATGGGGTACCATGGATAATATGAGAAGGTTTCCCATTCTGTTTAGAACCTTCACATATGCGTAACACCTCATGCCAAGGCCCGAAAACACTTGTAGACACATTTACACGTAAATAGTCCGCCTCGCAATTTTCATACACCTCTAAGTTTATTTCATAGAGTTCTAGTATTATATGTTCAGTAGGGAGTTTTGGCTTGATTTCCCAAAGACACTTTAAATTACTGTCGTAACCGTGAGGATAACCCGGAGAGGATAAATTTTTAATTTCAAAACTTGACAAAACATATTCATCGAGACATTCCTTATTATACCAATCCTCACCATCAAAAATTCGATTACCATCGGTGGCATTCCATTGTAAATGGAAATATTCCAAATTAGTATTGTCCGTTACTAAATAAAGTACATTACTGCTGGATATAAAACGCCAATTAGGTTCACTCGATATATCTACATGTTCAGCTCTTTCGTCGTAGCCATCATACAGCTTAATAAAAAAATTAAAAATATTATTTAAAAAAAAAAGCCCTAACTGAAGCGAACTCATTCATTACATTTAAACCTCCAGTATATTGCTGATGCTTTAAATCAATATAGTAACCTCTATCTACTATAATGCGCCAACTAAAATAGTGCTCTTCGTATCGAGCAGCTGGTAAAATTGGTGCTTCTATAACACCACTAGTCTGTTGGAGAATTTCATTGGAATGACCTGATCTCACATGTAAGAAAGAAATTAATCATTTGCTGTGCCTTCTGTGACTTTTATTTATACAGTCTTATCTACTTACCATAAGTCCATGATAATTTGAAACCATTTCCAGTGCTTCCGAGCACGCTGCGAAATCTTACGTGAATTTCTTCATACGATTCCATTGCTTCCTCTGGTATACTTTTCCCACAATATATCCCTAGCAATGGACCATTATCAGACGATCGTACCTCCAAAAAATCTTGATTACAACGCTCGGACGCCGCTATGTCCATAAATTCAGTTCGTAATTGTATAGTGTTGCCTTTGGTAGCTTTTATTGTCCAAATGCAGTCCACATTGCTGGGATATGTACTTGGGAACATGGGTGATGTTAGTATGCCACGCAATGATATAATTGTGCCACCACACTGCTCTTGATTCATTGAATACGTAGCTTTAAAATGTATATTGCGCGCATATATATGCAACTTTGTTACTTTAAAGATAAGATTCGTTTGTGGTTGGTCGCAATAGTACAAAGTAAAATTAGCCGCATCCACATTATCAAACTGATTCTCCTTAATCTTCACATAAAGAAAAAACCAATTACATAATCCGTTCTAAATATTAATAATGGACGAATGGAGATTTACCCCTAAGCCGTTTTCACAAAGTCCATTTAACTGGATCCTCTTGCAATAACAATCCATTTGGTGAATGTTTATATGGAAGCTATTACCTAAATATTATAAACAACCAAATAAAACAAGTATAGAAGCTATTTTAGGAGTGCGCCAACTTTAGAAGACCCGCCATCATTACTTTCATTCTATCTTTCACTTAAGTACAAGAGCAATTAACTCTATCCCCCTGCATGCATGTGCATCACTTTTATTATACACATTGTGACATTATTCTACAGAAAAACTAGACATCTTCTATTTAGTGTACCTGCTTATACCGTTCGAATGTATAAGAACAGAACTAATTTCGATTTCTCTCCAAATCAAAATTTGCTTGACTGAAATTGAAATATACTGTCCAACTTAAGACACCGAACTTTAGTAATTGTTGACGTGTCCGTTTATTGCTTATTTGCAATACTAAACTGTAGGCAAAATCTCAATTATTTTGACCGTGAGAGTGTCAAGAAAAAACGAAGAAATTTACATGAAATGCTTGAAAAAGACCCAGTATACCCCATATCATTATGATAGTAGTAAGATCGAAGGCTATAAATTTTGGAATTTTGAGTACTTTTTGGATAATCTGGTTTTACATGTGGATAAACCCAGAGAACTTAGGCGGACGTACACAAACTTTATTAATTTATGAAGTAAAATTTATATCCACCGTATTATTTTTGGGAGTTACAAATATCCAATTGTATATTAGAAGTGGTGTATTTTATGATATTATTAGCATTACCTTCTGGTATATTTACTTCCCAGATGCATTCTTCGTTTGCATTTGCAATCATAGAACCTATGGTGCTAACGTGAATGATACCCCCGCATTGTTTACGATAATGTAAAAGGAACTTTCCTCCACCGTTAGTATTAGATATAGTATAATCCAATTCGAAGCTAGATTGATGTATACGTTGCGGCGCTGGTTTTTGATTACCGCAAAACTCATATTTAGTATCACCTGTTGATAATAAAAGTGTTAGTGAGGTGTCATTACAAGATTCTGACCGATGACTGAACTCGTCAAATGTCAATTCAACACCATAGGACCACGGCACAGCGATAAGCCAAACGCATTTGATTTGGTTTTCGTATATATTCGGATAATTGGGTGAGAAAATATAACCAGCATTACTGGTATAAACACCACCACATGGCAATTGTTGTGTTTCATAAGAGGCCTTGAAATATTTTCGTGTCCTCTTTGCACTGCTTCGGTAATGTATGTACATAAGATGACTGGGGGAATTTAAACTCCAGAAGAGAGCCTTGTCCGTTTGACATTCTTTAAACAATTGAATGCTCGAGTCTTTGGTCTCTGCTATAATAAGAAAATCTTCCAAACAGTCACTACTATCCGATTCCATATGCAACTCATGCAGATTTAAAAGAATTCGTGTACCCGGCTGCCCCTCTATATACCATTCGCAATCCATGCCAACGCTAAATGGTGCTGATGGTGAGTTAATTTCACCTATATCGTTATAAAAATGTTTACCACAACTTTTTCGGGCAAATTCAGCGCGAAAATTTCCACGATTATCAGTCTCATCGCTAAAAAACTTCAACATTAAGCGATTACCATCTGTTACAAACGGTTTATGTGGCAAAGAACAGAAACGTTCTTTTCTTAAAATATCCTCGTTTTGCATATCCACAACCTCCACATAGTCATCATTACAAGATGGATTCGCATTGGCCAAACTTAAATGGGAAAAGTCCAATTCAATCCGATTGTTAAGGCCTCCTAGCACATCCCATTGGCATTTTATGTTACGTGGATAAGAATCGGGAAAATTTGGCGATTCTATAACACCTTGTACCCTACCGATAATTACATTGCAATTGCTTATATAATCTAAAATAAATTGTGGTTGTTCTCTGTCGACTTCACTGCCTTGCTTTTGTCGCATGTTAAAGAGAACTAAAACTTGTTCAGAACTGGAGTACAGTTTAAAACTATCATCAGTTGGCTTAAGGGATGTGCAATTTGTTGTCATAAGGGGATTAAGAGTTGTGGGACCATCATATATTTTTAGAGTAGGGTTGTTGCATAATTGTTGAATATCCATGTTTGGACTGGAGAGGGTCAACACTATAATAGAGCTCTGAGCTACAATGATCTTCCAGTTGCATTGTTCCTGATGTTCTTCTTCCTCCTCTGCCCCGCCTCTTGACAAAGGTGAATGAATTGATCCTTTGTAGGATCTTAATACACCCCCACATCCGGTATAACTTTGTTGCCAAGTTATATGGAATCCATAGATCTCTTTGTAGTTCCAACTTTTAAAACGCAAAAATAAACTATTCGTATATGATATAATACGTTTGGGTATCAAAGATCCACTATATGTTCCAATTAAAGGCGAATCGGCAGTAAATCCGTTTCTGAAAATTTTCAAAAAAAATGTATCAATCATTACTGTGATAAATAAACTAAGGAGTATTAGTATACCAACCTGATTTGTAAAGAATCGTATCCCCAATCCCGTAAAGTAAAGTTTTGTATTTTTAATTCAATTCTATGACCAATGGGAGCTTTTATAATCCAGGTGCACTCGATATCGCGAAGTGGGTCTCGACCCATGGCATCAGGTGACTTAATAACTCCCCAAAGAGCAGTAAAATTTCCACCACATTCTGAAAATGCATACTAATAGTGAGCACTCGTTTCTTTTACAATACAATAAGTGCTACGTTCTTTTGCTTACTTTCAAAAGATTCTAAAAAGGTATAGTTGACTTCTATATAGTAATTTGTGGCATCCGATATTGGTCCAAAAATGGTTAAACCGTTATAATGGAAAGTCTCATTTAATGTGTACGCATTCACTAAACTTAAAATTAAACGAAAAGGAAGGAAAGATGTAAATTTTCTGCTACATCGGTTAAATGCTAAATTTTCGATAAGTTCTGATTTTCGTATATTCAGACCGGGACCTATAAATATGGAAACTCACTTGAAGAGTAATTGTTGCTTTTGTGCATGGTTGTTTCCTCCAAACACTAAAAGATTACTTTTTGAAAGTACAAATGGGTTGTATTTCAACGACAGTCGTATATATTTTCCCGATGGGGCTTCTATAATCCATTTACATGAGCCGTTTATGAAAAAGTTGCCCTTTTCATCTAGTTGTTCTGGGAAAAATTTATTTTTAGTTATTGTGTCTTCAAAGTTAGACTGATTCTCGGTATAAACACCGCCACAACGTAAATGATCAAAATCGTATTCAATTTGAAAACCACGAGCATTTCTTATATTTTTAGTAGCATGGAATACGATTGTTATATTATTGCCTTCAGATATTAGATGATAGAGAGCTGAGCCTGTATAAAAGCGATTTTTGGTCGTCTTTGACAAATAAACCTTTTAAAGCAATGCAGTTATAAAATATATTTAAGAAATGAAAGAAAAACTTATTCAATATTCTACTTACGTCCACATAAGTGAGGGATTCATCTGATAATGAAGATGGTGTTGTATTCTGTGATCTCAGCAGAGCCACGGATTCACTTATATCGAAATCAGTGAAATTAGCTATTACCACTGTATCAGGTGCTCCAATAATTGTAAATTTACAGTTAACATTGTCAATGTACGGCTGAGGATAATTAGGAGTAGTAATCCGTCGCGGATGTTCTCCATGATAAATCAAGTCACATACTACGAAAACGCACGCAGAAGTAATAGGAAATAATATGGGTTAAGAAAGATGAAATCAATTTATATATATATAAATATATATATACACGTTCTTTCTTAAAATCTAATAGTCTGAGTAAGTACATGTTGGATTGTACCACTAATGTCGAAATATACAGTTTTTTACTTGTTTCAATTAAATCAAATATGTGCTAAACACAAGTTTCTGCGTCATGCACGACACTTTAAAAACACTTCACTTGTGACATTTACCTCGAAAATATTTAGCCGTAAAGGCCGGCTTCTGTTCGGGATGATGTAGAATATTATTAAAACGTATCAGTATGTAATTGCTTGTAGATGTAATCGGTTGTGGCACAGTTTTACCACAATGCCTTAATAGTAATGGATGTTCATCGGTGGGTCCATCATATATTTGCAACATTTGCAGAACACAATTACTCACGTCTTGTGGGTTATATTGTAAAAAATTTAATTTGATTTGCATGCCTTGCGGCTGTTGAATTACAAATTGGCACAGGATTCGATCTGTAGCAGCTTCAATTATACCGGAAGAATCCGTAAAAATGCCACTACAATGTGGTACACCCGCTTCCACTTCATAATGTAGTTGAAACGAACTGTCCAATTCAAACTTATCCGTGTAAAAGTATATAAAAACTTCATTGGTAGAGGTTCGTATAGGTTTGGGATTGGTTGTCTTGCAAAATTTTTCCATTAACAGTCCATTTTCAATACTCGCATCGTATATCTTGAAATAACGCCTTATAATTAAAAGCAAAGAATATGAGAAAATCTTACCTCAAATCTATCCCCGGTACAGTTGGGTAACAGCCCCAAATTTATTTCGTATATGCGTAAAACAAAGCGATAACCGTAGGGAGCTTTTAAATGCCATTCACATCTTCTGTTAGGGGCTGACTTACCCGGATAACCAGGTGAGGTGATAATACCAGCTCCATTCACACCTACTGATAAGTTTGTATCATCACAGATCTGCTCCTGGGACTTCCAGGTCATATTAAAACCAGTACTCGTTGTGGCATTGTCCGAACGGAACCAAAAGAACAACTGTTCCTGGGATGAGAGAAAACTACCACCCATTGGTAAAGTTTTACCACAAAATCTTCCAATTAATTGTGTAGCCAACGAGTGCCCATCATGTATTTGCAACCAATCATGATCACAATCACTGGTCGCCTCCAAGTCAAAGGCGGCAAACGTTACATTTAATATTTTATGAGGTGTAGTACGTATGATCCAAGCGCACCGTTCATTATTTTCATAGAAGTTATCATCCATCGGATAACGTAAAGTGCCCTCTTCTCGGACAATTGCGTTACCACAAACGCTACGTATAATTTCACAACGTTGTCCTGTAGTTCCACGCAGACAACTGCATTGATACTTTTGGTTAGGCAAGGGTCTGCAAGAAGCACTATTTTCACATGGACTGGGATGACAGCCATCCGGTATTTCACATAAAGCTCCCGAATAACCGTCACTACATAAACAACTACTGCCACGACCCGTCACTAAACAAGTGCCGTTATTCTAAATGTAACACGAAACAGAACGTACGGAAGCTACATAAATTTTAATTATGCGACTTTTTGCATACCTGACAAATGTGTTCTTTACATGGGTCATTAATGGGGGTGTCGTGACATCCCTGCGGTCCAAACCCATGACCGAACATACCCGCCGGACATGTACATGTGACAATCTCCGATATATATTCACATTTAGCTTGTGGATGGCATATTTTCTCCGAGTCACAGGAATTAGAAGGTATTGCTGTGCACGTACGGCCATCGCCCGTCCAACCAATTGGACAATTGCCACAATGATAAGAGCCCTTATATTATTAATGGTAAGAAGAGTAATGCGGATGAGTTAACATTTACTTAAAATATTATAAACCATTTAATACCCGTGGTGTAGGATGTAATTAGTAATTAGTTGAACGCGGGACATTGTCATATAACAGACATTTTATAAAAATCGGTTTTATGGAAACGGGTTTCAAAAGTGGTTCGACGGTATCCAAATTCAACACAAATAATTATGAAGCTAATTACTTAACCACTCTTCAACCAATTTTATCAAAGTATTTAAAAAAACGAGAATTTTCGTCATAATTAAAGATTAATTTTAAATAAGGGCATTCCTAGGATAAGTTTAGTTAATAAAAAAGTAAAAAAATGTGGATTTATTACAAGATATACATTAGATACATAAGTGGCATTATTTAGTGGCAAAGATGGAACATATTAGGAGATAAAGTAAAGATTACCTCGGTATTAATGCACCTAACTTTCGGTAGCAAACTACAGCCACCATTATCCACGGTGCACTCATCAACATCGTAACAATTGAAACCATTACCAGTGTAGCCCGGAGGACATGGACCACATTTAAAACTGCCAGGTAAATTAATACATTCACTGTGACAAGGGTTTCTAGACTCATGACACTCATCTATATCCACATTGCAGGCAGCTGAACTATTTGTTTCTGAGCCTGGATCCTTGGTATATCCTAAATCGCAAACACATACAAAACCTTGATTATTATTGGCTGTTAAGCAGGTGCCAAAGCCACACAGCTCTGCAGATGTACTAGCCAGACATGTGTTATTACGAAGCCGACAGTGAGTGCCTGAATATCCTTTGGCACAAGAACATCTAAACATAAATTCATGTTAACCAGAAAATAAATGCGCCTAAAAGTTACGAGTTACAAAGCACCTATAACTGCCCGGCGTATTGATGCAAATGCCATTATTTTGACAACCCAATTCTGTACCAGCCAACACATAACATTCGTCCACATCTTGCTTACAAGTTCTACCCTAAACGAAGCAATTTTGTTTTAAAAATTAAAAACAAAAGCATTCTCTCCACCTACCGTCCACCCTTCAGGGCAGTCGCAATAAAAATCTTTATAACCATCGTAACAAATACCACCATTTTCACAAACTGCATCTTTTTCGGCACATTCCTCTTTTAACAAGTTGCGTTGAATTTCCTGTAGCCTGCCATTTAAAAGGCGTAAACGACTCAACAATCTCCGCGTTGTACGTCTTTGAATGTTGTTACGAGTATTATTTTGTGCCAATGCCAAGCTGTAAGCCCACCGTTCCAAATCTTCATGTAACAGTTGTGCACTTTGTTGTATTTGCTGTGAATTCAATTCCTCTTCATTTTCCATATCTGGTATTGGGGGCGTATTAAGTTGTCTTATCTTATCCGTAATATCGATTTCATTTACAAACAAAGCCGAATTGTGAGACATGCGAAATGTTACATTACGATCAGTTGCCGACTCTATCCATAGAATACCGTCATCCTTACCAAAAATGTTTGGTTGTCGTGCATAGTCGGCTTGAACAAATGCAAAACGATTTAAACATAATGTACCAAATAATAATTGAATAATCACTGAGCCTTGCAAGGACATTTCTTCGAACTCTTAAACATAACAGTTATTCAATAAAATTTTGAATATATATCTCTCTCACTTTTTTTCTTTTTTTCTCTCTTCACTTAACACTTTTAATAATGTTGCACTTTTAAAATATAATTTTTATTTAAGTACAATTCAGTGTGTGGCACTCGTATTTATATAAAAATGTGGGCAGTTATAAAACAAAATTTAGCATTCCCATGGGACTTAATAGTATAATTAGATAAGCAAAACTTATAGTAAAAGAAGAGAAAGAAGTAAAGAGGTTTATATATTGTAGCGCATGCGATAAATGATGAATTCAATTCTGTTTAAACCAATTCATTGTATTAACGTTTGAAAAGAAATGGAATGATATAGAAACTACCTCTATCTTTGTGCAAAATTTCAGTTTAACATCACGAAATACACGATCATTAAAATATAATAATATCCACATCAATTCAGATTTCGTTTCTTTTCAACAATATATATACTTTTTGAAGTCTATAAAATGATATATTATTCGACAGTTATATTTTTTAAATTAAATTAAATAACTTATATTATGACAGGGTTACTAACTACTTCTACATTTACATGAACCTAAACAATTTCGATATGGCAGTCCTGTCATAAGTATGTTGTAAAAACAGGCTTGTATGGTGAAACTTTAAAAGACTTTATTACTACAACTCTTATTAGACGAACCAAACAAACAAACAACTTTATTACTGTGTTTACCAACAGCTGTTCTGTTTGTAATTAATTCCCTCTTAGAAATTCGTCAAAATTTTGTTTAAAAAAAACAATTTTGTAAAAAAACGGGATGGTAGGTTAAACTGCACAAGTGCGTTGTGTGCTATTTTATTTAATTATAAATCTCTATTTGTTACAGCTTTTCTATTCGTTCTTCAAATCCCTAGTAGGTAAAGATGTGGTGGTAGAATTGAAAAATGACTTAAGGTAAGCACTTGTTTTTAACGATCGTATATATATAATAGTAGTTTTTATACAGCATTTGTGGCACTATGCATTCCGTGGATCAATATTTGAATATCAAATTAATCGACGTTAGCGTCACAGATCCTGAAAAATATCCTCATATGCTATCGGTAAAGAATTGTTTTATACGTGGTTCAGTGGTACGTTATGTCCAATTACCTAGCGATGAGGTGGAACCTCAACTGTTACAAGATGCGGCACGTAAAGAGGCAATTGTCAGTACAAGATAAATATAAAATGTGAGTGTTTGGTAAAAAATATGCGTAAACTTAGAAAAAATAAAAAATTCGAAAAACTTAATTTGTTAACTACTGCTGGATTTTACCCATCAAATAATATATTAGTAATGTATAATAATCTATGAAATTCTTTATATTTCACATATAAATGGCAATTTCACAACACAGTCATTATCATTCCAATCGAAATGATTTTCCCAAGTGTGTATGCAATGTTCTGTACCACTTTTATCGTTCGGTTCATTCTCATGCCATACAAAATATTTGATAGGATCACCGGTCGAATCCCAAACGAATGTTCCATTCTCTTTATGAGCATCCGTCCAATAAGGAAGTAATCTCTCTGCAATTTATATAATTTACTAAGATCTAAAACATACGTATGTATGTATTGTGTGCGATATCTCTTACGATATTTTTGTTGTATGAAATTCTTTAAAAAATTAAAATCCTGCTCGTTTTCAATAGAAAATAAGTGCATGCCTCGTTTATTGCAATACTCCTTGGCATCAGACCATTTTAACTGTAAAGGGTGCAAAATAATACGGATTTAGATCATAAACTTAATAATTGCCCACTAAAGCATACAATATTATTATTCTCAATGTAATACGCTTTGGCTGGTGCATAACTTCCAACCACTCTTAGGTGCACACACAAAAATATGCAACCAATAACACCGAAATATTGTGTTCGATCACTATGCCGTTTTACCATCTTGATATGCTAATGAGTACGCTGCTACTGTAAAACTGTTTACAATGAGTGATTAAAAATAAAAAACAGGTTGCTTTAATTTGTTATTAACGCTACAGATATAGAAGAAAAACAAGTGAAAATGTCGATAAAGTGCTGCTGTTAATACCCTACACCACGGAAGTAGGTAGGTAGGTTTCTAGTTATGCATAAACAGCATTTTACAAACAACTGGTAAGGAATAAAACACATAAAGGTTTTTTGTATAGAGGTGGAGTAAAGTTTATTTTCAACAGTTATTCGTGGCCCAAAATTTCACCAATACATTTTCAATTTTATTACCTTCAAAATTACAAAAAAAAAAAATACTAATACGGGCACAAAGAGAGATTAAATCGGTATAATTCTAAGTAGATCTCGGATTTCAAGAGTTACAAACATTTACACAAATACAACACGCGCTTGCACCACGAAGTGGTACGATTCGTATGTAATTATATGTACACAAACATGTGTACTGATCAACTTTTTAAAAATATCTCTCTTTCTGACCAGATTGTGAAGCTCAAGACAGAGAAAGAGCGAGGAAGAGAATCTTACAAAGTTCAGGAACAATGCTTTAAATTTGCTCTGATTTCTAGAGCAATCACTTTGTTCGGAACTGTTAAAAGAAAGCCAACATGTATGTAATACAATTTTTTTATAATCGAGTTGTGTCGCATAATCTTGAAAATTGAGAAAATAAACATTAACTGCTTAAGCCAAATGTTTATTATTAATTAAGTTTTAATAATAGTTAACAATGTTAACGCACTTAAATGCTATCATTCAAAGAAGTGAAATTCTTTAGAAACCCAGTCTTGTTACAATATTGTTTTTATTTGTTAGATATCACATTTTTTCTTTTTACTTAAAGCACCATTCTTAAGAAAATATTCTCTTCCCAGTGTACATCATTGAATGCAACGATTTTCCTTTTTATTAACTAGTTATTAATTAATTGCTATTAGTTATCGGTGTTGCACTAGTACCACTCCTACCACTGTTATCGTAATTCTTAATATTGCTTTGAATCAATTCATTTACTACTAAGGTTTTGCTGTTGTTTGTTGTTGGGCTGTTGGATTGTTTAGATTTATTTGGTACTGGAGTGACATTCTCTCTAAAGTAATACACTGGCGGGATTTTGTCTATTACATCTGGCGTTGTTGGTGCTGCTGCAGTGGCTGCATCACTCATGCTAATGCTGCGATAATAATTTGTTTTCTTGAAACTCCTTATTTGTCGACCATTGTAATCGAATTGTGTCACTGCAGTTAACATCGACGTTGTTGTCCTCTGTGAATCTCCTCTGGAAGTACATCTTTGATGGGTTAGATCGGATTAGAAGGCAGATAAAAGAGATAACAAGTAAAAAATGATACATTTGGTTGGCTTTAGGCTTTTCTTAGATACCCACCACCTTACTACATGCCAAAAAAAGACGGACATACATTACTTCAGTATTTTGATGCGAATTATGAAAACATTGTCATTTGCAAACATTTTGAAAAAGTGATTGTGCCGCCGACTTTACAGACGAATACATTCAATATAAAATGTCTGTCCATGTACTTCTTGCAATCAATCTACAAGTCGCAATTTTATTATATTTTTGATGAATTTTGGGCCAAAATTGATCTCTATTGAAATTGGACCTGAGCGGTATATTTTTAAGGTATCTCTCCATATAACGCTCTCTTTTAAAGTAAATCTTTATATGACGAAAATTCACAATTTTTGATATTTTTTGCACAAAACTTGATTCATTATAGTTAATTGACTTAATAAGTAACTGTGCCCAACGTGGACCCGTTCGTGTCATTTTAAGATTCATCGTACTTGTAATCTAACGATCTTTCACAATCTTTTAAAGAGTTCTCCCAATCGTACCTTTTTAAACTGTAAACTCCATGATGTTTGTGTTGATTGCCACCTTTCGAAGACCTTTTCTTTTTCAAATAACCATGGAAAGCTCCATATATCAATGGATTCACCAAACTATTGGACATGCCAAAAAAGAAAATGGCCGATTGTAAATCGTCACTTATCTAAAAAAGGAAACAACAACAACAACAACAACAACAACATGAAAACGACCTATAAAGTTACATCTTTCACTAATAGCGTTTACTCACTCGTTGATCTGGATTCCAAAACATAAACATCAACATCATTACATTGTAAGGTGTCCAACAGACAAGAAATGCAATGATTATCACAATCGACATGCGCAACGACTTCATTTTGGCTTTGTGTATGAGACGTTGTCGATTCGTTTGAGTTAACGGTTGCTTATTACTACAAACAGCCAACTTGGAGCCCTGAAACATTTTCTCACTAGCTACAATAGAAGATGAAGGAAGACGCACACAATGCAAAACACTTTTCCAATATTGTAAAAAATGGTGTAGAATACTCACCTTGTATGGCGCTAAATGTTGATAAGTACGTAAAGGATAGCATGCTTAATGGTAATAAGAAGGTAAATATTAATGTACTGGTGGTATATGTTTGTTCCTGCCATTTGGATGTATAGAATCCATGCGTTACACATTGATAAAATTCTTCTACGAAAGGACCCCTTGCCACATGGAAGATGAAAAACTGCAAAAAAAAATAAATGCGTGAATATTTAGAAAAGATTTTTTGTATACCTTCCGTATTTGATGAGGGTATACTAAGTTTGTCATTTGTTTGTTGGAAACATGCAGAAGGAGGCGTTACGACCCTACGTAGTATATAAATTCTTGATCAGCATCAAATTCTATTGTTGGCACTCTTATAATCAAAATGTTCATATATTGAAATGATATTTTGTACATATAACACAAATGTAATTGTAGCTTGCGCACAAATTTACATGGACAGGCAGGCGGACAGGGGTAGTAGGGTAGTTTTTTTTTGTGGTTTGGAGTGTTACCATGAATTTTGCGAAAACCTCCTTATAGGATTATCTTAGGTCGTCTAGTGCTAGTCCCCTGTGATGGAATACGTCACGGTAGTACCGCAGGGAAAAGGGGATTGAAGCAAAGGTGGTTTTAGCGGATTAGAGTCCCGCACGTCAGGCTTTCGATGCTTTCCACCGACAGACGGAGAGATGGTTACATCGATTCAAATTTTAATTCTGAATAAGGTGGGTGTGGCATTTGCCGTGTAGGAGTTACAAACATCCGCACAAACTTAATATACCCATTACCACCAGCGGTATAGGTTATAAATACTTAGTTTTCTTTTTTAAGGTATTTGAATATAATATTTTCAATTGTTTTAATTTCAATGAAAGAAATTCAAAATGTGATGGAAAAATTTGGATAATTCATTTTTCGGGTTGGGTATAAAAATTTCACACCTAGAAGAAGGCGTTGGATATTCAGCAAAGCATATATACTCTACTACGAATACTAAGTCAATCTGACCATGTGGGTCTGTCCCTCTATAAGCGCGAATCAAGCTGTTTTTCAAAAAATATTAAGATATCGATTCGCAACATGGCATTGGTCGTCTCTGATTTTTTAAAGGAAATATTTTTCATCAAGATTTCCTTTGTCTGAAAAAATTAACGAATACAGTTTATGTAACGCTAATTATTTCCCTTCACTTGATAAATAAGATATTAAGTCATTGTAAAAAAAAGGAATTTTTCTGTTACCTGTGGTAAGCTTAATGCCAACGCTAGTATATAAGTGCCGCCCAACAAACGATAACAACGTTTGGCCATATTCAAGGATTTCATCGGATATTTGACTGCCACCCAACGATCCACACCGATCAATACCAAAACGTAAGTGGACAAATACAAGCTAAACATTTGCAATAATTTCAACAACCGGCAACTCAAATCGTCGGCCATCCATTGTACCGTATAGTACCAAGCTGCGTCGCCAATAATGCAAAAAAATGTCACCAGGGCATCGGCAATGGATAGATTGAAAATTAACGTATAAATGGCGCTCCAATTATGGCGGGAGCTGCGCCGTGCAATGCGTGTCTTGTAAATATTCCACATGGTTAACGCGTTGCCGATCAGCGAGAACACGGCCATAAACGACAGTACATAGACTTTGATTAAAGCGGATAAAGTAAGTTCGGGAGCATGTTCCAAACCTACTGAGTCATCGGCATGAGCTAAAAGGGCCGCCTCCGCGATAACACCGCCGGCTGTTATAGAAATGCTTGAATTGATTTTATGAAAGTTTTGTAAAAACTCGAAAACATTTTCGGTAATTTTTGTGGCTTGTGGAAAATGTTCACCGACTTGTTGCAAACAATCCGTAGCTGCTGCTAAATCTACCTTGGAGTCTGCCCCACCATCCTTCAGCAGATGCCACGTGGTGTTGGCTACATGTATAAAAGCTGATGTTAGATTTATGGCCAAATCGCTGGCCACATCAGCCAACTCACCGAATTCGGACAATCTTGCCACATTGGCATTCATCTTGATGTTCATGTTCAAGCTATTTCAGCACATTACTTAATTACACTTGAAAACTGTATTCCTTTGCACGCAAATCTAATTTATTGACATTTTGTTAAAGTTTAAATTTGTCGCACTTTGTGCTCTTTGTTCTTTTCACATCCATTAGATGTTAGGCGTTGCAGTTGACAGTTGCTTTTTAAACTCTTCAGCAATAGTTTTTATTTAATAATTCTCACTGTGTGCCTTTAAACAATTCTTCAATTCAACATTGAGCTTTTCAGGGTTAAGATTAAGTACCTAGAACACTATTAATCATTAGTCCAATGGTAAAATATTGTACCGACTCCTACCGAATCCTAACAGACACTGATTTTCGCACAATTTTTCAGCAACACTTTCTAGTACCTGTCGATTAATTGCTGTTAGTATCAATCGTGTTTTATGCACTCAGCACCTACCACTAGCAAATAAATGTTTTTTATTAATTCGAGTTTTGAAACCTTTGATCACACACACAAGCATTCCGCTTAATGTCACCCTTGCTCATATGCACTTGCAATGCATATGAGAGAGAATGTTGAGCTGTACATAGTTAGAATGATACAATTTTCTACATTGTGTTCACTTACAATATAATAAATACAAACAGCCATTAAAGTCACGACGATTTCATTCGAGTACAAGTCACAATAATTGCTTCTTCTATGTTAATTAATTACTAACTCTTACGTTTAATATCAATAACAAATTAATTACAATCACAGCTGAGGATATATTTGGAAAAGTTTTAAATGAATATGAAAATATTTTTATTAATCACATCCAATCCGTCGAGATTAATTATTTTAACTAAATAAGAGCGATTTAATTTATGAATGATGAAGAATTTTTTATTTTGGTACAACTTTTTGAAGCAAATTGGGAAACTGTATAGAAGAGTGATAAGAACTTGGTATGAGCATGTGTATGTAAACTATTAAAGTTAGGAACGACTGAATGTGAATGCCATCCAAGCATCATTTGTATGTGGGAGTATGTATTACTTTGTGTGCAGCGACCAGACCAGACATATTTAGTACAGTATATAAATTTTGCCTTTAATACTGAATATACTAACAATCTATATAGACATGTCCGTCTGTCCAGTGTGTGTGGGCCCCGCCCTGAAACGGAGTACCGGCATAGGTGCTTCGTCCAAGGAACACGGGGCAACAATATTATGCAAAAAGCAATTTATATTAAGATCCCCTGAATAACTACCTTTTAGCAAACATAACATAAATGGGATACCAACCCATGGGCAATAGGCTGTCCGAAGTTGGGAGATCAAGTGATCGACAGTCCTACCAAAGACTAAGTTTGGTACCGCGGGGTACTGGAGCCCCAAGAACTAAGGATCTTGCCAGTACGTACTCTTGGGTAGGCCCCCTTGTGGAAGCTTCGGGGGGGCTGCGACAATCACTCTCCTGGTTGGAAAAATCGAGATATCGATTTCAAAATTATCCGAAATAGTTTTCGTGTGCAGGTTAATATTGGAATTGAGTAAAAGCGGCCAAACGACATGTCCAAAGTGCAAAAGTTTTTTTGGCCACTGGCTAGAGAGCTCATAAAATATGAAATACATTTCGTTATGTGAACTCATTAGGAAGATGTGGTGACAAATGTAGTTTTGCAACACCCAGAAGAGGTGTCACAGATCCTACAAAGTATCTTGAGCTAAAACCAAACATACATATATGTCCGTGTGTCTGTCTGTTGTTGGCATTCTCACGGGCAAAAATTTTGAGATATTGATAGTTTTTGCACGCACATCGCTATTTAAAATGGAAAAAATCGTCAAAAACCGCGCAGATATTCGAGAAAAATTTATTTATCTGCCACAATGATTGAGTGTTTAAGTTGAAATTTGGCACATTTATTTATAATTACCCCATCCACATCAATGTCCCGAAAATCATCAAAAACCTATACATGACACTCCGTATGCGTGCAAGTGGTTTCACCTGAATCAACTTAAATTTTACCATAAAAACGAGTAAAAAAGCTAACATTTAATATTTACAAAGAAATGGTAGACGCAACACCTTCTAATAGTGTATTACGTCCAATAATAAAGTCGAGTTTTACGCTTAATACGTTTTTTTGTAAATTGTGGGCGTGTCTGTTATCCGAAATTGCAAAGCTCCATCTTTATGGCAGGTAAATTGATTTTTATATCTATTTTGGTGTGTATTCTTGGCTCATTTTGTAGGAAATTTAATACCGTTGGACTATATGGCTGAAGTGATAATTGAATTGGAATAGTGAAATATTATTATATGTACAGATGTTTATGCAGTTAGTGACATTAATTAAAGGATTTCCCAAGGCTAAGCAGCTGCAAAGGCAATAACTTTTAAAGAACATTTTCCAAGCAAATTTAAAACCACAGTTTGTTGCTCTCATATTACCTTTGTAGCAGTACATACTGAAGAATATGAATCTTTTTCCTGTGGAGGGTACTCATTTCTTATAATATAATATAATAATATGCAATGAATGTAAATTTGCAGAACCTATTCTATAGGTAATAATTAATACCAATTCTAAATAATGACCCTTTCTAACCTGGACTCGAACCTGTCCAAAGGTCATATGTGTGAATAGACGAAAAAAGTCGCGCGCGCTTCCTTTTAATATACCGCATTACGTATCTATTATTGTTAGTATTGCTAGTGGAATAGAGTCTCGTGGCTACTAATAAGACACCTAATATGTGTGCATGCTTAACCGAATTGTTTATGCAATATTACAAAAGCTTGTTTACAAACAATGCATGATAATGTGATTTTAGTAATTAGAAAAAAATATGTCGCCTATAATAGCTCAGGAGATTTGGTACCTTAGTCAACCTTCAATGTGTGTGCAAGTAAGAAATCGATTACACTAAAACAAGCATTGCATTACTAGTAAAACAAGTACGACACCAGACGTTCGATATTCGAAACAATTTTATTATACCAGATTATGACAATACAATATAGTGCTGGTGTGGTACTTTATTACTTCAACTACAGTCCACAGTTTAATGTGAAAATAAATGTTATTAAGTACTTCACAGAAATTTAGAACAACCAGCAAACCTGGAACGGGTTTTCAGTTTATTGCAATAATTGAGATGCTATTAATTTTTATGAAGCGCTTTTGCTCTCTCTCTCTCTCTTCACCTTTTTCATATTTTGTTTGTTAATCGATAGTTACAATTATATATAATTAACTACCACAAATGAGTCCGGATAATGGGCACAACAATGCAAACTGTAAACTAACTAATAATCTTGAAAATAAATAACAACAGGATTTTGTATTAGCAATTTCTTTACTTCTTAATGGAACGAATTTAAAAATGAATTATTAAGAAAAATTATTAAAAATTTGTTACATTCTACAGATTTGAATTGGTCCGTCTGTCCATATAAGTTCTGCTTTAAAAAAAATCCCCTATCAAAGAGGATCCGCCAGAACATCTATGGTTATAAAAAATACATATACAGGGTGTCCACCGGGAAGGTATACTACTTTGTTTTGCTGCCATTTTGGTAAACATTAGTCTTGACAGTTCATGTTTGGCAGTCGTGAAGTAGACACGTGGCAAATTTATTATGGAAAAATATTCGATAAACCAACGTGTTTTAATTGTTAAAACATTTTATCAAAATTAATCATCGATTACTGTGACAATGAGAAAGTCACGTGAAATTGTTGAGAGAAACAACGTGCCAACAAAACTCACTATTTATCGTGTAGTGAATGATTTCGAAGAAAGGGGATCTGTAGGTGATAGGCTCAAGCATGGACCACAATGTACTGCAAGATCGGCTGAAAACATTACTGCTGCTCAAGAAAGTGTTCAAAACAATCCATCAACCTCAATCCGACGCCGTGCTCAGCAGCTTGGTTTTCAAAGAACAACTTTGCACAAGGACGCCGCCGTACATATGCCAATAGGATGTTCTCGCCTACACAACTCCGATTTTCATGAAAAAATCATAATGAGAGACGAGGCACATTTTCATTTGAATGGATATGTGAATAAACAGAGAATAGTCGGTTCTGGGGAATGGGAAACCCTCAAATTATTCATCAGTCAACTTTGCATCCATTAAAAGTGACAGTCTGGTGTGCAATTTGGTCAGGAGGAATCATTGGACCTTACTTCTTTGAAAATCAAAACGGCGTAACGATAACTGTGAATGGGGAGCGATATCGTGATATGATTGAAAATTTTTAAATGCCGCAACTGCATGCTTTTGGCCTTGATTAACATGTGGTATCAATGTTACCTTCCCGGCGGACACCCTGTATATATGTCGAATTTTTACACTTTGATCGTAGATAGCAACCGATTTAGATCGTTTCAAATAGCCCAAGTCTCTAATGCGACAGGTCGTAGTTAAAATTCCAGAGTGTCACATTGCGTGAATCGTGCTTGTGTAAAATTGGTTGATCGGCATGGGACAGTTTTCTTCTAATATTTGATTTAAAAGAAAAAAGAAAATTTAGAGTCATGGACTATTATTGTCTACACCGAGCATCGCATTTAATCAATTTCGCCATGCCTGCTTGTTCGTCTGACCATTGAGATTTGGATTTTGAATGCTTTAGAAGCATTTCTCGTTTTTGAAACCAGACCTTAGAGATATTATTTGTTAATAAAAAGACATAAACTAAATTTTTTTGCTGATTGGCAAACGAAGGATCGCGCAATATATGTGTAAACAGATAATTTTGGGCGATTGTGTCGAGGTCCTTGAATGTAATTTTCGGAATTAAATTAATTACGTTTTTATACCCTGCACCACTTGTAGCAAACTCCTAAATGACAAATACCACACCTACCTTTAGTTACTCTAATGGATTCAGAATCAAAATCTGAAACGATTTAACCAATTGTCCGTCTGTACGTCCATGTATATTGTCGCAAGCTGTAGCTTGCGCATTTTCATATTTCGATGAAATTTGGTACAAGGACAGGCATTGGCCAAAACAACAACCCTGGATCGGCCCCTCATCACATAAAGTCCCATTATAATGGAAATCTTTAAAAATCGTAATTCATAATATTTTTTGACAAAATTTGATGAAGAATAATTAATCAGTGCCAAATTTGGACCGATCGGACTATTTTTAGGACTTCTTTCCACATATTGACATTTCACGAAAATACTTTTATGGCAACACCCCTCGTTTACTAACACAACAAAATTAATTGTAGCATAACTTGTAGGTGCTAAGTGGTTTGACCGACTATAACATTTTCACTTGTTTTCAATAAAAATGTAGCGAAACATTTGAGCGTTTGCATATATTTTATTCACTTTAGTAACATAACTTAATTAACTTAAGGCTAAAATTTAACACAATACTTTTGTCAATGTTTAAGTTTCTAAACGTACTCGCTTACATACCATACGTACGGAAGGTATTCTTATACATATTACATAAATGTACTTACAAATATTGTAGTTAATAATGACATAATGCAATTACGATTCAAACACTTAATTAATCATTATACATACGAATAGAAAAGGTGTCAATAACAAATAAAAAAACAAAACGGCGAAACTATTACAAATTATATTTTAAGCTTAGAAGGTCTACACAAACACAAAAATAATAAAACAAACAATTTGTATCAATTAATGACATTTTCAATTGTATAAATTAATGCGTGTGGCTAAAAATGTGTGTTGTAATAGCGGTTGGTTTAGTCCCTCCAAGCCTTAGATCCAATATAAATGATTGCACAATTTACAAAAACTGACAGAGGGCACAAAACAAATACATAAGAACTACAGAAAGAGCAAATACTTTAAAATAATAAGGGAATCGTAAATATGGAATACAATAAAAGAAGCTTTAAAATGATTACAAAGGGTGTGTAAATTAAAATAATAATAAAAATAAATAGAAAATAAAAAACATGTGTTTCCTTATGCTTGTTCTTCTAAGCTGAACTTACGTATTACATATATGTAGGTATCAGTATATTATATAAAATAAAATACTTATTATTATTATTATTGTTGCTTTTGGCGAACAAGCAAAAACTTGTTCGACACACTGACCCTGTAGCAGTTACGAGTAGAACGTTAATACGCTGGTCTGATTGCCGCGCACGAACAAGAACGGCGGCATACCGCGACTTAAACTCTCCAACCAAGCCAAGTACAAAGGTGCTGTCACAATATTTTTACGTGGCATTGGCAATGTCATCACCACCAAATCCGATTTAGTCGATTGTTCGAGTAGATATTCACGCAGCCGCAAATAACGATTCGTTTTGTCCTGTACAGCTAATAAATCATCTTCGCTTATGACCCCTACATTAATTAAAAATCAAGAAATTCGTCATTTATTCGACATGCATTCATTTCATTTTATAATCTTCGTTCATACCATCCTCATCGCTTACTGACGGTTGGGTGTTATTCGGAGAATCGCTTTCTTTCTCGGTAACGGTGAAATCTTTAATCAGTTCGTTAAAAAATTGTATGGAAGATTCTTGCGGCTTTTTCGTTATGTCCGGTATCAATTGAAGATCGGAATAATCGATGCGAAATTTCGATAATAGGCTGGCCATAGAACGTTGTTCAAACTCCAACTCGGCCTGTTTATTAGCCAAGGCATACACTCTGACATAAATAAATATATTTTTGCATTACATGAATTATTTCAACACAGGTAAAAGGACGATACCTCAATTTACAGGATTGCCATGTACGACGCGTACTAATAATGTAGGGTAATAGTAAAGTTAAGCCACCGTCATCATACAACCACCATACATCAATTACTGCATGACTTCGTTTGCGTGTAAATTGCGTTAATTCATTTAAGATCTGCTTCGGCAATTCAGCACCCCCGGGACCCTTATACAAACAAGACGGATCGTCCTGTTTTTGTTTGGATTTACGCAGCGAATTGGTCTAAGAAAGGTAATTGTACAAATGTTTAGGTAAAAAAAATTAAACTTATTCACCATAAGATGTGATTTGGATTCTGCCGGATCGGGTAAACCGGATATATCCTTCACTTGGGCGCCAGGCATAAACGATAAATCACTAGTACTGGAAGCTGTTTGATAAATAAGGAAAATTTTAAAGAAAAGTTCTTAAAAATACATTTCATAGAAGGTAATCAAATTATGCTGCCCCCCTCAACTACGAGCCTGATTCTGTTACGAAACTACTTACTAATCCTTTCACATTCAATGATATTCATAATGCCCTGAAGTAACAACATTAAATAAATTTAAGGTTTTTTGAGTACGCAGTTGTCCGTGTGGTATAATGCGTTTAAATAATACTTTTTTCTTCTTCTCAAGCCTTGGAGTCACGCATCTCTATTCAATGTAAAGTTATAATAATTATCACCTTTGCGATAATAATATTTTCTTAGAAACGGACCTGTACTGAATACAAATTCTTAAAATAAGAGAATGTTAATTGAAAATGCATTAAAGCATCAACTTCTTATCTGATCTCCTCATTTTATTTAGATAACAGGTATTGATCTCATCAAACTAATCGAAATCAGAATCTAAAAATATATTTACAGCATTTTTGTCCAAGTTCCGATAAACTTCGCTGTATAAAGAAAGGTTTATAGAGATCTTGAATTATCCCAATCAATAGAGCGACCTACACAAAAGCTTTCATTATGGAATTAGGAGAACGGCATACTGCTGTATTAAATATTATAGGATTTGAACACTTTAGTCATATCATTGAATGCGTTTTAGTGCAGATCTATATAGATTTTGGATATTTGATTTCGACCATAACGACTGAATCATTGTTTCTTCTCTTAAAATTCGAAAGCGCTGGACTTTAATTAAAAGCAAATTGTTGCTTTTATAAAAACCAGTTGCTTTTTACAGGTCTGTATGAACCTATGGAACGTATTCATATTTTTCCAATACTTTAGTTCTTGGACATGCCATTTTACTTTTACTTTAGTACCAATAATAAAGCGTCCATGTACTAATTGCTTATCTACTGGGGGAGTTGATTTTTTTTTTTATTCTACAAAAAGTTCTACGCGGTTTCCCTACAAAGCCGTTTCTTATAAATGTATGTAATTAGAAAAATTTTATTTAAATATATATTATTACAGAGGTATGTACAATATTGTACATTGAAAAAAATTATGTGCAAATCATTCCATGCCGACTTACCTTTAGTTAACTTTAAACCATTTTCTGTGGCAACGGAAACATTGCTAACGTCTATTAGTTGCCAAGTAAAATATTGCAGATGAATTGTTGTTTATGGTGCACGCATTTTGGTCACATCGTATGATGGCGGTTACGGTTTTGGGAGGATGAGAGCAATGTATTTTAAGTAGGTACATATTTGGTTTGGTTAGAGTTGTGCCATTTCATTTCATATATACGTATGTACAAAGTGCAGATATTTTGCAAGATAAAGCGGTTTATATATACATTTTATTTTCTTATTAGATATATAAGTACGTAAGAAACATGCTTTCATTTTGAAATAAAAACTAATTTTCTTTCATCATGCTTTCAACATTTCTTAAACATAATATATCCTAATAAATATTCACCAATATATAGCGGTATATAACTGCATATTGTAAATAAATTGTCTTTCAAAAAAGACTTTCTCTTAATATTGTTAATTAATTATAAATTTGGCGATGAGAATTAATGTGAATTTTTCATCTCGAATTATCACTTACCTTGAGATACGTTGCGACTCAACGAATCCATACTACCACTCAAACCAATTTGAGCACTTCTCTCAACTGAGTGCAAATCTGCGATACTTTCATTCGTTTGCAGATTGCGCGTTATATCTAAAACATTCCTTTGAGCGGAACTTTCCTCGCCCAATATTTGGGAATAGTCCAGGCCATTAGGTACACGCAAAATGGCAACCGATAAGTACATATCTAAAGCCTGAAAATTTAATACATAAATTATTAAACTTAAAAAAGCACAAAGGAACAGAAAAACTACGATACTCGTAGTGTATGGACATCAAGACCTATTAACATGATCTGCACTTACTTTGTGCATAACATTGAAATACTGATTTAGATCTTTGCGTTCACAAGTCTGCCAATCCGATTTGTACCCCATCAGTAATATATTAGGTCGCAATTTTCCAATGCCGGAGGCCTAAAAATTGAAGAGAGAAAACACTTTAAGAAGAACAACTTAGGAACTACTTCAAAAATCAGACTCACTTGCATTAACGCTCTGGATCCAGATTCAAAACCTTCACCATCCACCAATGAATAGAAACCTTTAACATGATGGCGACGAAACCAAGCCGAGGCTCGCTCTTGTAAATAGTTACGATACCGTTGAGCACTCGATCCACGTAAAACGTGGCCGCACACCATAAGTGAAAGATTTTTGGTTAACATATAAGCAAAATCAACCAGTATGGGGCGTGTGTTAGGTAAACCCGTTAATACTAAGATTTGTGGACGATAATTTTTCACATGCTCCTCCACATTGTTTAGTTGTTGGACTGACATTAACGCATTCTTGTAGGTCTGAGCCTGAGTGGTGGAGCCCCAATTCACGTCGGGCTTACGGTAGGCCACAATTAAGTACAAAGCCAATACTACAGCAAAGGTAATTAAAGCTGTAGCCCATGATATCAAAAACATAACAGCCACGCAGAGTATGGCCCCCACTAAGCTCAGCCACATATTGTAGTACTGCAAGCACAACCATTTCCTATTCAACATAATCGTTAATAAATCTCAATATCTGTACCTTAAATGTAGGGCGCCAGCCCACTGGTTTGGCTAGACTAGCATGAAATGTACTAAAATTGATTAACATATAAGCGGCCAAAAAGAAGTTCGATATCAGTGGGGCTATAAGATTTAGTTCACCAATTAAAATGAAGCTGTAAGTAATAAAGTAAAAGTCATAATGCAGCGGGAGCCGACATAATCGTCAATCATAATCAAAATCATCAAATCGAAACTTACGCGACAGCTATAACAAATGTTAAGACATAACCACGTACTGGTTCATTATTTTTACCAAAACCCTTAGCAAACCACACAATTTTTGGATACAACTCATCTTTACACAAAGCCTTGGGTAAAAAAAAAAAAAGAATTATTTATATCATATAGTAAAACTTTAAAGAAACGGAACTAAGTACCTGAAATACTTTCGGAGCCGACACCAAGCTGGCCAAAGCTGAAGACAGTGTAGCAGCAAAGCAGCCCGCATAGATGAAGGGCCCGAAACCCGACACCAACTCAATCACTTGAAAAGAATTTTGCAAACCATACTCGCAGTCGCCTATAAATTGATATCAATATGATTTATCATAAAAAGCAGCTTAATCAAGTTACCAGGTAAACAGTCTAAGAAGGCATAGGAACCATTTATTACATCAGTAATATTGCCGGTAGCATCACGAGCAACTGTGGCTCCTGTTATTAATACCATTACCAAATAGGTCAGAGTCGTTATTAAAATGGCCAACAAGGTACCCTTGGGTATAGATTTTTGTGGGTCCTACGAGGGGAAGAAATGGACTAAAAAGAAAAAGACCGCAAATGAATAAATATTGTATATACCTTCAAATCACCAGATATGTTAGCACCGGCCAAAATGCCTGTAGCGGCTGGAAAGAAAATGGCAAACACCGAAAAGAAATCATGTTGCACGCCTTTCTCCAGGCGGTAATCGGCAAAAAAGTTGTTTTTGAATAATGTTGCTAAAAAGAAAACAAAGAGTTCAATTTTTAAACAAGAATTACCAACCTAAACAATGTACCGTTATAGCCAAGGAAACCTTTGGCAAGTTCCAAATCATTTTTCGGGCCAATTATACTGCCAATCACAAAGTCAGCTATAGCAACCAGTAAGATGACTAACAGACCAATTTGGGCTTTAGCCTCCCATTCCATGCCCACCACAACAATGACCAGCAATATTAAAATAGTAATACTACCAATAATGCGTACATCTTGTATACCACCATCCACAATGCTGGCGTCAAAGGACCGCAACAAGTCTAGCATGGATTCGCAAAAGCCCACAACATACATAGCACAAGCCACGGCATTCGCTAATGAGAAAATTAAACCTATAGAACCGCCAAATTCCGGGCCCAAAGAACGTGATATCATATAGTAGGTCCCACCTAATCGATAACAAGTTATCATTATCACACAGTACCAAGTTAATATTATCACATATGAAAAACTTACCGCCTTTGATTACGCCATTTGTGCTAATCGCTGACATGGACAAGGCTGTGATACTGGTTACCACTGTTGTGGTTAAGATTAAAATGAAACCTTCCATAATGCCAGCTTGACCCACAACCCAACTGAGACGTAAGAATAACATGACACCCCATATATTTAGCAGGCAACGCACTAATACACCCTTGATCCATCCAAATTTCACCATTCCATTTATAATACCACCCATTTCGGGATCTAAATCACGTGTCAAACTGTGAGTATTCTACAATGAAGAAAATCATCAATTAAATAATTGAATCCACAAATAAATCGAAGTTTTAATCGAGGGGTGAATCATCAATAACGCAAATTAAAATAAAGGTGTTTTCGGTTTACATGAGTTTGAAAACATCAATTTATTCATTCATTAGTCAAAGCGAGGCAAATTCAACACTGTCCGCACAACATGAATTCAATTGTAATTAAATTGAATTTAAAACAAGATGATTTTTAATTGTCAGTTATTTCGTGCATAGCGTTAATGACTGCATGGTTGATGGCAATTATTAATCTATTCATTGAATTATAAATATCTTCACAAACACGAAGCCTTTTATGCCATGAATTTCAATTTAGAGAAATTTGGACACATTTCATGAGAAACTCACCTTTGACGTTAAGGTTGCATTATGTAGTTCATCTAAAGTGGGACGGTAGGCAGCTTGAATTGACATAATATTTCTATAATTATCTAATCGTGGTAAAGCTTCTCTAGTAAAATGTCTAAAATGAAAACAACGTTGTGGGCAACGTCCAATAAAAATGGACAATATTTAATAAATTTATTCTGAATTCACCTGAAACTTTTACCATATCTCGTATCATATTCATTCTCCAGCAATTCGCGGTCATCTTTGGAATCATTCGAATCATCAGAGTCCTCATGGGATTGCGGTTCAACTTGAAAACGTGTGGTGGCATGGTCTTTAAAGCGCGATGGTTTGTCTTTATCCCGAAAACTGCTCTTCATTGATTGTCTGCATCAATTCAAAGAAAGATTAGAACGAGAAGAAAAGTATTTGCATTAAACACGCTATTCCAATTCATAAACTTAAAATAAAGGCATTTTTAATAAATTGTTTGTATTTCCCTTATTATACGCTCCTTCAAGTGCAAAGTTTACAACGAAATTTGTATTGCGCGTTCAAGTTTATACTTGTACTTAATGATGAAATTTTAAAATCCCGCATTAGTCTCATATTACATACACATTACACATATTCTTACCTTTTTTGAGGTGGCTGTTGAGACATTTTTCTTAATTGGGAAGTGTCCTCATTAAAAGTATCATCCTCAAGTGGTTCACCATCTATCCCAGTTAAACGGCGATACACTTCATGAGCCACATCATCAGCATTGGCAGCCGTACGACCATTACCATTCTTTAAGCTGGCTTTATCATTATGATGACTTTTATAACCAACCGGATTCACTTGAAAACGATTGGGTGGCTTATCAACAGAACCCATCTCAATGGCAGAATATTCGGACATATTTTCAAATGATGATAATATCACAATTGCCTTTTCCGCTTGACTTATACTTATACTTTTCGATTGAGTTGATTTGATAGCAACTCACACGATTTATATTTACGTGTGGTTACCTTGGCTGGGGTTATTAAACGACTTCCTGGTTATAGTTTATTATTCGCCATTCTTTTTATAAAATGTAATCTTTTACATAGAATTTTCCTTTCTAACGGCTATTACATGTGGCATTTATTATTAATCTATATAGAAAAGGAATACTTGAGGATTATAAAATTAGTTCTTTAACACAATTTTCTGAAGTTCTTTAGAGAGCTTGACAAATACCATTAAATACTGAAATGTACATTTTGCGTTCTCTGCCCGATTAAACTTTGTGTTATTCCCGCAGCAAGAGTGTCCAAACATATCGCTTTATGAAAATGTTACGTATTACCCAATAAAATACATCTTTGAAGGTTTTGCCTCCACATCTTAAATATTTGATTATTTATCTGCCGTGCTTTTTATTGAAGCGACACATTCATATCACAACTTAGCCTTTTCTTTTGTTATAATTATCAAAATTATTATTAAATATCAGTCGATAGCGATTGAAACGAATCATATAAAACTTAGCCCATTAATTCAAAAGTCAGGCTTTCTCTGCTTTTTAGCATAAGTAAACGCAACTTTTAAGATAAGATAAAAGGAAATATGTTAACATGACCGTGGGGGTTAAGAATTTCTAAAACGCACATACGTGAGTTGGATTATTTAACTTAATAAAATGTGTTGCATTTCACTTTAAAAATAGAATTTCGCACCGAATCAGGTATTTTGTAGATTGTGGACGTTTCTATAATCGTATATAGCCTAATTTCGGCAAGTTAATGGATGGAGTAAGTATTGACTCTTGAGCTGTAAGAGATTCTTATGCGTCCTATTCACTCCTTATGGATAACTTTGGGAGCAAACGTTTATATCCTGGAGAAGGGGTATTCCTATGAAAGGAAATATCATATCAATATCTACTGTTAAAAAATTCACTATGCCCTTCTTCGGAGTGATTGGATATTCAGGGTTTTGCCAATCTTAAACAAACCACCCAGAGATTGGGGTCAATAGGCTTGCAACACGCTGAAGGAGACATCAGAGATCCAACAAATAATATAAAATCTGAATCAGTATCGAATACTGAATCGATGCAACCATGCCTGCTTGGTTGTCTCTTGCTCATACAATTATTTACATGCTGCGCCCATAGATTTTTGACTCGTTGATTGCATGTTCATACAAAGTAAAAGAAAGTTCTTTTACAGATGTCTGCTTGATGGCAATCATTCATATATTATAAAAGGCATTAATAAAAATTATGCAGCAGTAAAGTGGGTAATAATGAATGGTAAAGTTTAATTTATTAGTGTGTGTATTAGTTGACATGCATTTCTATTGAAGAAATTGCCGTTGTGTTGATTATTTACATACACTGCACCGTTAAATGCCATATTTTTTCTCATTCATTATATCGAATGTACATTTAATGGCTATGCCCCAGCAGACATGTGCAAAAATAAGTATATATGAATAGCAAGTAAGCAAGCTACATTTTGGCTTAAGCCAAATCTTAAATATCCTCCACAACTACACACAAACGGTAGGCACAACAATGGAGGAGATAATTATGAAAATACGTTCCAAATTCGTGGCAGATATATAGATTTTTGTCGATTGTGGACGTGACTCTTAACTGGTTTTTCTAATTTTAAATAGCAAACTGCAAATATAGAAACTAGAGATATCTGTATAAAATTTCAGCTCAATATCTCAAAATTTACGCCTGTGAAAATGCCCACAATAGACAGACGCACGGACATACAAGTTGAGATCGACTCAGTTTTTAAAGCTGATTAAGAATATATAGACTTGATAGGGTGTCTGACGACTTCTTCTTCTGGGTGTTGTAAACGAAGTGATATACTTAGTATACCCTCCATCTTATGTGGAGTGTATAAAAACGTTGTCATACACGTTCATTGGAATTGAAATTGATTTTTGGTCTCGTTTGTTAAAGGCATGACTTCTCAAGAAAATTGAACTGTCTACCATTAAAACATATGCAGAAACTTCTTATTGACTTGCTGGACTATATGTACAATGCGAGTGTATGTGTTAGAAGCAGTTGCAAAGAATTTTTATTAAAATTATACTTCAATAAAATAAATTAACAACAATTTGAATGGTTAAGAATAATTAACGATTCTTGTCCAACAACTTTAAACAACACGTTGTTTTTGTATGCACTTTATATCATACCATCACTTCACTCGGATTTACATGTCTCAATCGATCTCAACTTTTGCAACATTTTACAATATCGATTTGACGATTTGACAATATTGAAAAGAAGACTTTGGAAACCAGAAATCAGACACATTTATAATTTCTGTTTTTGGTGTAGAATTGAACCTTTCGTGTTGAAGTGTAATATTAAACCTTTAAAGTCGCTAAAAGAAGGCGTAGATAATGCCGCCGTACCCCGCAGATTACATATGCACGTAAGGCTAAATGCAGATTTTGTTATGAATTTGGTGCTTGGATACAAACAAGTTATAGTATAGACGGAGGAATAGATTGAATGAATGGGCTTGACCGACCATAACGTTTTTACGTGTTTTTTATTTCTTATTAAAGGTTTTTAATGTTTGCTTTCTTTGTTACGTAGAAGAGGCAATAATATAAGAAAACAACAAAAGCACGACAATTTAAATTTTGTTTGCACCTTTGACCCTTCCCGTTTCTATAATTTCTATATTCACCCTTTCACAGCACCACCACCACCATCACCCCAAACAGCTGCTTTAAATTAAGATTTATGATCTTCAACGTGGATGTTTATAAACGTGTGCTTATGCCATCGATATGATGACCGGTTTCGGCATAGGTACTTTTATTGCAGTATCACACACACATCCACCCAATACATGTTTACACGAATATGATATTTGTGTCGGTTCTCTATGTAGCTGCGTGTCTTGTAAAAATAAATAAATTTTACACATTCTTTTTACTGGCTTTCATCTGCTAAGCCTCTCATACCCGAGTATGGTGATTCTGTGTGTATGCAATTGTGATTGTAGGTGTAGGCGGAAAACACTTAATGGTTTTGCGCTCAGATTGTAAATCATCTAAAGTAGAAAGTATACCCACATGCATATGTGTATGCACACAAGCAAGCACATCTTACATTATGGGTAGCCAGTATAGTTGTTTGTAGAATGACGTAAGTAAGTACATAACTGTATCACTGTTATAGGTGCCAGGAAATAAACGCGTGCTCAAATAAACCACACACACACACACACACACACACATACATATGCGCATAATTAGGTTGGACATATTGGCAGATGAAATGAAGCGCATCTTTATAAGAAAGGGTAATGCTTCCCAACAAGTGAAACTTATAAAAAAGGAAGAGCGTCAAAATTCTCTAAATCAGTGGCAAAATAGATGGGATACGTCAACTAAAGGAAGGTGGACTTACAAATTGCTGCCAAGTATAGATACCTGGATAAAAAGGAACCTTGGGGAAGTAAATTTTTACATCACGCAGTTCTTATCCGGTCATGGAGTTTACAGGAGCTACTTACATAGGATTGGAAGATGCACGTCTTCTCTGTGCCCATCTTGCGAGGACGAGGAGACCGCAGAGCATGTATTTTATTACTGTAGGCGCTTTAGAGACAAGACTTCCCCAATGCCTACAGTGGAGAACACAATTAAATTCATGACAGAGAACGCGCAAAACTGGCTAATGACCAGTGACATAGCTGCATTCGTACTCACAGTGCTACGGAGATTGGAACAACAATCCAGAGACTAAAACTTGCGTAATGGCAAATCTCCTCCTACGAAGTAATATCTTACGACTGTACCGTAGGATTCAAACTGGATACCTTTAGGTAGGGTTCCCTTTAATCCCTGTACCACGTAGAATGTTTCCAAAATTGCGACCCGCAGCTTAGACAAATCTTAAACGGACACATAGGCGGACATGATTGAATCGGCCCGGATCTGGGTTCTGAATGGATCGGTCAATGGAAGGTGGGTGTGTAGGGGTCCGCATAAACCTAAACCTAAATTGCCCTCTGATCATAAAGCAAAACTCACTAACTATGTATTTTCCATTAGTATAGAATATTATATTATTATATTATATTGTTATATGTATAATATTATTATATTATATTATTATAGGATATCTATTAAAGATACAGACAGAGAATGACTGACATGATACATACGATTTGAGCTGAGGCTCAGACGGTTCTCCTGACGTAATACTTAACGGTAGTCCCAGGAGACCTGCCGTCGGACGTTGAAGGGGTTTTAGTGGGTGAGAGTCCCACACTGACTGGGTTTTCAATGCTTTCCCCTTCGTTAAAAAAAAAAAAAAAAAAAAAAAGGTTATGTCATGAAACATTAAAAGTTTTTATTATAACTACAGCACCATTGCTCTTAAATTTCTTAAAAAAACAACACTCGTTTTATCGACGTACCCGGCAGCGTACCTTTAATTATTGTTAATGTGTTTGTATGAAGCAAATAAAGTGTTTTTTAAATACTGCCAACAAATAAAGTTTCAAATTTTATTTGTATTTAATTATGCAGGTTGGCGGTTTTAAACCTTGCACCTTATAGTTAGTGAATATGCTAAATTGATCACACCGCTTACCAGAAGATGGGTTCGGGATCTGCACACGTGTATATATGTGTATAAATATATTCTTACTCGACAACAAATTCTGAGATCGATTCAGATTATGTGCCTCATTGTGACGGTTGGTCGGTGTTGTAACGAGAATTAATTGTTTTATTTCTACTCAATGGTTTCACCTATTCTTCTATCAAGGCCTTTGCCTTATAAATAAATTACGCTACATTAAAATTAGTCAGTGTTCAGGTTCTGTATTAAGTTCTTCTAAGTTAATTTTTACTAAACTTCGAAACGTCCCCTTACTCTCAATAGTTTAAATGTCACTTGGTAGAACATTCCTTAACTTGGCTTAGGCCAAATCTTATATACCGTCCACATTTAGAATAGTGGGTGTAACAGGAATGTGGTTACGCCTTATAATAGTGTATGTATTACGTATGAGCTTGCAAGTCGAGGCTTACGTGGAATATGTGTTTTTGTGAATTGTAGGCGCGTCTATTATTCGACCATACCCATTTTTGGCACATCTATGGAGGGGATAACTATAGATACACACACCGACTTTCAAGTTCATGGGTCAACTTTTGTGGTAGGTATATAGATTTTCGTTGATTGTGGGCGTGGCCGGGTAACAGACATTTTTGGCATATCGATGAAAAGTGAGATAACTATAGCTTCGCTTACCAAATATCAACTTAATAGCACATGAGGCACATAAATAGATTCTTTTTGATTGTGGGCGTGTCTATTATCCGACCGCGCTTATTTTCGGCACCTCGATGGATAGGATAAACATGATTTGATTGGTCATGTGGCATTTGTGGCAATTATATAGATTTTTATTGATTGTGGGCGTGACCGATTTTTTCCATTTCAAATAGCGTTTAAGTTAAGTTAAATACAATATATTAAGTTTGTATGTATGTATTACATTTACTATTTGAAAGGGAGTAACCGGGTACCTCTGCACACCCTTATTTTATGTATAGATGTTTAAGGTATTTACCATTTCGTCTAAGCCAAATTTAGTTTCCTTTTTTTTTTTGTTTTTGTGTTAAACAAAACTTATTAATTATATAGCGGTTGTTTTATGGTAGCGACTTTTTAGTAATTTTTACGAGAAGTAATAATATTATAAGTTAGCACAATCGCGACAGCTTCCAATTTGTGCCTACACTTGAAGAAAGAACGACAACGCATGGAATTGTAGGGTACCTAATATAGAGTTTTTACAACTACAATATTTTGCGAAAAAATATCAAGTTCAATTATTTAAAAATGTTAAAAGTAAATTATATTAAAATTGAAAATAAATTTAAGGCTCAACTCAACGAGGCGACACTCGAATGAAAAAAAAATAATACTCCAAAATCATAAAAGTAATTGTTGGTTTGTGTGCTCCATCGTTTGTGGAAGAACATTTAGAATTCAATTAAATAAAAATCAATTTTTTTTAATTACAATCACATTAGTCAATAACAAAATAAACTTGGCCTAGTTATTATACAGATAGTTACTAGTGTATGTACGTCTAGTACAAGTATATATCTAGAAATTTTTCATAAAAAAAGCACTCAACTATCTCCATAAAATGATTTATTTACGTGTAAAATTTAATTAAATCATTTAAGTTTTAAATGAATTGTATCGAATTTTTAATACCTTTCATATACGAGTATATACGCAGCTAAGGAACAGAATTCTAACCTTATTTGACTTGTTGTTGTTGTTATTGTTGTTGTTCTTGAATCTAACAACTCCGGAATCAATATTAATGATTGCTCGAACAAAACATTTCCATTTGAGTTTTACTCTTAATTTGTGTTTTTTTTTTTTGGATCATCATAGACATAAATGTAAGTAAATGTAAGTAAATGTAAGTAAATGGCAAAAGAAAAAATTGACTAGAAATTGTATTTTGGAACCCTACACATAATATGGAGGTTTCTTATTCCGTTAGAAACACCCAAAAAAGAGGCTTTGAAGAGCCTTTAGAGCATCAAAATCTTGTTGTTGAAAAGCTCATGGAAATATTGAGCTGATATTTTCTGTACGTTTGTTTCTATTTAAATTGGGCAAAATCGCTCGAAAGCCACACCCGCAATAAAGAAAAATCGTTCCATCTATCACAAAACTTGATCCATGAAATTGGCTTTGGCGGTACATCTACATATTTACAATTAACCAATCAAGGGAAGGGTGGCGTTGGATGACAGATACGCCATCAATTTACAAAAATACTTATTTGGCGTTGAATGCAATGCACACAGTATCGGAGAACGTCATTAGGTACATGTCACGCCCATTATTTGTGAATAGATGTAGAGGACAATTAAGATTTGTCCTAAGCCAATTTTTGTTTATTTACTTGTTTTATTAATATTGCCAGATTCCAAGATTATTAAATCCGCTGTCATTCAAAAATATTCATAAGATTTCAAGTCAATCAGATGCGGACATTTTTAAAGGCACAAGCCAAAGAAACCACGAAAATAAGATTTCTTAGTATTCAATAGGAATCGCGATGACGATGTACTTGTATTGCATAAATTTATATTTTTCGTGAATCATCCCATTTTCATACGAAAAAAGCCGTGTTTGAATTTTAAAAAAAATAACCAAAAAATGTTTTTCGTAGATTGGATAGTGATTACAATCTTTTATATGACAATAAACGAATTGATGATAATAAAACATTGCGTTACTCGTTATCTTTATTTTACATCTATTTTTAACTCAATTATTTATACTATGTTTCATCAAGATTACACCGCCTAATAAATGTACAAATATTAAAAGTTAAATACTGGCACTACAAGTGCAGTGCCACTCAATTTGTATAGCACAACAATTCATAAAATTACCGGCATTTCGTTGAAGTGACCGCTTAATCATTTCTCACATAATACTCGTACATTCATATATATGAGTGGTACGCACTTATTAAACGTACAATTATCTTAAAATCAGAGTATCACTTCAATAAAATACAATTACGCTTATGAATCACTAACGTGAAAATACAACTCATTGAAATATTATGAGAGTATAAACAAAAGATAAGGTAGCGAATTACACGTAAACCGTGTAATGTGTTTTGCATTGTTACAGTTATCATATTAGAATGAAGATTTTATTCCATTCTAATACAATTTAATTAATAATTTTATTCAATCGGATCGAAAATCGAAATACATAAAATCTAAGATTTAAGAACTACTTCCACAGATAGTATAAAATCATTTTTATTTTCAGCCGCATTACGCTCCGTGGCACTCGAACAATACTCAAGAATTACTTTATTCATTATATAAAGACTTCTTTTAATAGATGGGTTATATGAAGTTAACTGAAATTGGAGAGGATAAACAAACCATTTGTGGCAACGGAAAATTTCATTTCTACCTTCAATCAAAGCGGTCCCACATTGTGAATCGATTCAAACACATCCATTTTTATTTGTGCACAAGCAACAGATCGATTTTTTTTAATATTTTGATGAAATTTGGTATAAGGAATAAGGATATGTATTGGCCCAGAGACCCTTCTTCAATTATACCGATCGATTCGAAATAAAACTCTGAATCGATTTAATCATGTCCGTTTGTCCGCTTTTCTATCCATGCAAAATTTATGTGCAAGCTACAGGTCGCTGCAGGTAAATTTGATACAAGGATATATATTGACCCAAAGGAGGTCCTATTACACATATAATGGAAGTCATTAATGGCAAAAAACCGCAATTCTTAATATATTTGGACAACATTTAGTGAAGAATAGTTAATTTGCTTTTTATTTTAATGTAGAATATTATAAGGTCGCCTATAACCGCTTTTCACCTATTTTAAAAATTGATTATAACATTTTGCCAAAAGTTCATAAAAAATATTGTAAATCTGAATTTGAATCTAATGTGATCCTCCATGTCCCCAACTTACCTCATACTTGGTTAAAATATTTCTCGATAGAACTTGTTTAGTACCAAATTTTAACTGAATATTTGAAATTATTTTATGTGTAATTTGCATACAAATTTACATGAATCAATACTATACGGAAGCATGGACCAACATGACTAAATCGAAGTATTTCTGAAAATTTAAATCATAAAGAAGATTGGCAGAAGATTTAAATCATAATTCATTCCGAATTCACTCCAAATTTAGTACAAAATTATTCAAGGTTGACACATACATCTTCTAACAATTAAAATTATTGCGTACTGATAAATTAAGTCCGATACTCTGTAATTGATTAAAAGTCAGCAATTTTACTCCGAAATGAATTCAAAAGGCATATAGTTGATCAAATTGAAAAGTTTAGAATGTTTAGAATCAAACTTGTAGGGCATTAAATCCGAATGTGTCCGTTACAAAAAGTTCCAAAAAAAGGAAAAAAATTCAAGTTCCAATAAAAGCCGTTTATTGGGTGAAATATTGTATAGACTTAGAACAGGTTTTATTATGCAAATAAATACCGGCTTGACAGGTAAGAATCTCTTTCTTACATTGTATTCATCGTTCACGTAACATTTTTTCCTTCCTTAAAAACTTAACGTACGTATATAAATATTGTAAACAAACAATTCACGTTGCCGGTAGTATTGATAGTGGATAATTGTTTATCAATATATTACACAACCACATACATATCATATATATATATATATATATATATATTTATGGTATATATTATATATAAATTTGTTTGCTATAGTGAACAAAGTCTAATCGACAAAAACAATCCCTTCTTAGGTGAAAAATTTTTATATAAAATCAGTATTAAATTGTATACGTGAAAAATGTGCAATAAAAACAAGTGACACTGCTTTGTTGTTTTTGTTATTTTTTTTTTTTTTTTTTTTTTTTTGTTATTGTAATTTAACGCTTGTTTATGCAAATTCTTATGGAAGATGACACTGAATCGTGTCGTGAAGCAGACCATAATCGTTTATAAAAGTGCACAATTTCTGGTTGTTGCTGTTTTCTGATATACCCATACACACACATATGCACATATATACCTCACATATGTATGCATCATACACTTAGATAGTTTTGGAATCAAAAGAAGGCGATCCGAAAAGAAACAATGGAGAATAAGCAGACGAAAAAGGAAACAAGTAAAACGAGTATATTTGGCTTGGGCCACATCTTGAATACCCACCACATTTGTATATGAAATAATTGAACCCTTGTTATTCTCATTTTAAACAAAACAAAAAAAAAACAACATTTCGTTTTTGGTAAATATTTTCGAAAGTGAGTGGAAGACCGATTTCAACCGATTTTACTTAATTTACCAAACTACGAGCAAGAAATACCAATATTTTTGCCAAGTTTGGATCCATATCTCAAATTTTGCGACCATGAGAATGTTTACTACAGAGCGACCCCAGAGGCAGATATGGTTTTTGGATTTAGAACTTGGTTTTGATTAAGAATACTTTGTAGGTTTTTGGACGCTTCTTTCTGCGTCTTGCAAACGCTTTGACAAATACAAAGTAACAACAAGTCACGGAAATACATATCCCCGGTGGTGGGTATAAATAAGAACAAAAAAAAAAAAAAGATTTTTTATTTATTTTTACGCAATAAATTACCTTTTGGGCTGTATCTTATGCACAAGCCAGTTGGTTTGTACAAATGCTCAAATGTTCAAGACTACAACAATAAGATATTTCAAGATTAAATATATAACCACAAGCAATTTAATAGATGTGTAGTACGGACGAGCAACCAAAGCAGATTGGAAAAAAGTCATTTGCGAATTTTATGCGAAGCTTTGATCGAACCTGGTTTACCCGACGCTAGTGACTCATATGTGATGACAAAAAGTAGGTCAAAAATACAAAACGTTAATGGCCGTTTCATCACTATTTAAATTAAATGCGCGGAAATTTTAAAAAGTTATAAACACAAAACAAATCATATCAATCAATCCAACTGTACAGATATATGTGGATGATATTTGTAAAAACTTTTAATGGGCTTAAATTTCTTGATCAAAGTTTAATTTAATTATTAATTATTAATTACTTGTGTTGCAATAACTATAAAAGTTTCTTTGTGAAAAAGAAATTTAGTACTGGAAAAACTGAATTTTATAAAATATTGTAATACTAAGACGTTTTAGTCAATTATTATAATGAATAATAAAATTGAAAAACTAAAAATAAATTAATACTTGAACAGCAATTATTAGTACTCAAGTACTAAAAATTCTCACTCAAATACTACCGATAATCTCCAATAGTCAATAAAAGGACCGAGGCACTAAAAATATAATTATCTTTTGACATTGAAGTTTAGTACTAGTTTAGTACAATAAAGTACAAAAAAATCAAATACTAAACTGTTGTTACTAAACAGCTAAAAGTTAATTTTCTATTTTTTAGATCAGTGCTCCGAAAAAAACTCTTATAGGGGCAGATGCCGTGCCGATCTTAACTGAAAACAAAAATTTTTACGCATCTAGCAGTTACGGGAAACAAGTTCAAAGTATTGACATTTTGAACATGAGCGCTTTGATCTTTCATTTAATATAAAAAGACTAAAAATCTGAGATTGACATTAAAACGTGAATATCAAACCTACTAATTGTCTCTAACATTTAACCTTAAGTTAACCTTCTAATACTCTTGGTTGGGCAACTAAGTGATTGCGGATTTTATATAAGAATGAAAATTTAAAATATTTCCTTAAAAATATTACTTCATTCACTTAAGTTCTGTCCGTTTTTGTCGATAACTTTTTGACACCGTGTCATAATTCAACGTTCGTAAAATTTCTGCATTTTGCTATCAAAAAGCTAAATTATTGCATTGCGCAAAATGAATTTTCTTAAGCTGGTGGGGAATGCATAGATTGAGCCAAGTTTTTTTTTATTTTTTTCAATGATTGTATGTGACACATTGAGCTTCTCTGCAATGTCACGTGTTGTTGTCACCTGTGGGTCTCATCGACTTCATCGTTGAGCATTTTTCAATGAAAAATCACGAGAACGTAATCTGACAAACCAATTGTGACGTTGCCTTTCTTTAAAGGCTTCATTCCCATACACGGCACATAATTTCTTGTGTGCTTGCGATGCACTCTTGCTTTTTCGGATATAATACAAATATGTCTGAAGTGCACATGTCGTTCTTCCATTTTTAAATTGCGATAAAAACAAAACTAAAGAATTAATCGATATATTTTGTTTACTAAATGAAGGGTGCAAGTCCAAACACGTTAACGAAACGAAAGAAAGTGTAAAATCCATCTGTCGACAAAATCCGCAATTACATAGTTGCCAACCCAATAAATATCAACACTGAGCCACTAAAAGTAACCCTTACTAGTAAAATGTATACTAAATATAAAAAGAGTTAATTCTGTATATTTTTAGACTGATATATAGAGAATTGAATTCATGTGCTGCTAAAAATTAACTTCCTAACGCTGACATGTAACTAAATCTAAAAAATTTAGTACATATAAGATGTATCAAAAGGAACTTGGTACTGTTTACGTTTTTGAAATAGTGTGTACTATGCAGAATTAATAAACAATAATAATAATAAAAAAGTTTATATAATTATTGCAAATTGATTGATTGGGCAACGATAAAAAGTTAACATTGAATGGAATCACGCTTCAAATTTCAAAACAATACAAACAAATTGTATATTTTTACAACCTCGTGGTGATAAGTCTACAACAACAAAAACGACTATTTTATAAATGAATTGAAAATTCGTGGAATTTATGTTTATTGTACTAAAAACTGAGAGATTTCATTTGTAGACAATTGCCAATAAACACCAATGTGTTGGTGTTTGCTGAGTTGAAAAATGAATATTTTTATTAACATCTTATTAAACATTTAGCAGTCACGTATTAAAACTTATTTTATTAACATTAAAATACTAACAATGTTGGCATTTTCTCTTGATAAGGTGGTTAAGCAAGAGTAAGGATTACTAAGTATTACTACGCAGAAGCTAACTCTTGAAAATTTTCAACCCGGTTGATAATTTTAAAACATTTGTTCTAGAAGTGCAGACGAACGATGGTATATTACCATCCTAAACAAATGATGGAGGATATGACATCTATGTAGTAGTAAATTTAAAAAAAAACCTCTAAGTCCCTCTTCTTTTGCGGTTATGTACAACACAAGAACGTAAATTCTTTAAACGTTTATTTACATGACTCTAAATTTATGGAATATAACATATGTAGATATACAATATATGGGCAAAGCGTCTTTGAAATTCGGTGCGAATAATGAATAATTGGTTATTACTGAAGGGTAAACGACATGCGGGGCAGCAAGCCCTACCAAAAACGATTAAGTGCATTCCTTACATAATAAGGCTGATTTAGCTTCTTTCCTCCCACAAAAAATGATACCAGAAAGAGGCGTCAAAGACAACAAAAGAGGTCTGAATAGATCCCATACATTTGCCGCATTTATGGCCACTAAAATTAAGATTTTAAGCTGATATTTAGCGTTAGCCACGCCTACAATCAACACTGTTTTGCCTTTGCCACAAAAATTAAGCTAGCAACCCAAGTTTTATATACCCCATCTGTACCAAAAAGGGGCGGATTCAGAAACACCCTTCCAAAAAAAATTTTTTGTATAAAATCTGGCATGAACGACGTACGTACCTATTACACGCACTGTTAAAAGGCATAAATAATTATTTGCCACTACCACATTTTGTAAGGGTATTTAAAATTTGGTTTCAGGCAAAATTTTCAAGTGTAGTTTCTTTTACTTTTTTATAGTAATAAAATGTTGTTCCAGTACATAAGTGACCACTAATTGAGCAAACGGAACGGAATTTTGCACAAGCTCTCACTAGACGATAAAACAAAACACAAGTTACAAAAACTTACCTTTTATTAAACAAGGTATAATAATAAAAAAAAGAAGGATGTTTTAATCCATGAAAAAAGTGATCTTAGAGTCACCACCACAAGCAGATAATGACCGATAGATAAACGCACAAGATAATGAAAATTTAGCTCGAAGCGTAAAACTGAAAACGCAGAAAATAATTGAATTTAACACACACACAACACACAATACTGTAGACGATGGTTATGGTAGAAAAAGTGTTTTTTTTATAATTTTTTATTTTTCACATGCGCGCGGTTTAGGTTTTATTTGTAAAATTCTTTTAATGATACTCAGAGTCAAGTGATTATTTTTAACATAGAATTCAAGCCCACCTATGTGGCATTACTCTATATGGAAGACAACTTGTAAAAATGTAATACAAATAGAAAAAGGAGTAATTTTAATAAAAGTCCAAACACAAGAGAACAGAAGAAACACAAACAAAACCCCAAACATAAGAAACGACACGTGAACTGAAATATAATCAAAACGGGCGGATTTTATATGGCTGTGCGACACACGAGCAAGCACGCTTCACGCTTGTTTGTTTGTTTGTTTCTTTGCTATACCGATTTATTTTCCGTTTGTTTTTTCTGAATTTTGTTATTTTATAGAATAATGTGTTTTCTTTTATTGTTTTTTTTTTTAATTAATAATTTTATTTGGTTAATTTTTATAATTTTCTATCATTTTTCATTACTTTAGCACCGTGTCAACGTTAATGCAGTGCAAGTGAGTAAGCGACTAAAGCAAGAACTGCACCCAACAAAAGTCACCGCAAGACTAAATTAAACTAAACTGTGCCGATGAACACGATCGGTACAAACTCTCAGCACCAAAAACACACAAATGTATACTTTGGAAAATAACCAAATATACCACACACACACATATATATATATATACATAGCACAGCTCTTTATAGGAGACGCTGCTGCTGCTACTACTACTACCACTGCTACTGCTGCACGTAGTACTGTACGTTCATCAAACATATACATCCGCACTAAATATTTTCTACTAAACATCATTATTGCGATCTCTAAAGCCAAGCTAATGATAAAAGGTGTTAGCGTAGTGCCGGGTGGCAGGGATCATATATTACGAGGCAACGGTATGCAATAAATATGCAGTTACTCAGGTAATCATTAACCCTTATTAACAACTTGCCTTATGCAGAAGAGTTGTATGAAATTTAAAGAAGCTCTCTTCGTGGAAGCGTTACAAGCGTTTTACGATTACAGACATGTGCCTTATGTCGGTTTCTTTTTATAATTCCTCTATTTAATATTTACCACAGCTCGAAAGGTTCTTCCCCCTTTAACGGATCAAACAATGGTTTCGGTAGGAAGAGGCATTGTATTTAACTCTCAGCACTTTCGTCATGTTAAGAGAATAAAATCTATATCTATGTGGCGTGTAGTGGTTACCTTCATAATAATTACTGACTGATCGTTATAGTCTCTCTCCAAAGAGATGCCAACTTTAACACCACCAAACACAAACAAGAGAATCACCAACGTCACAAGATTTGAGCGAATGGGCGATGGGTGTAAGTATTCTGTTACTTTAGAGTTTGATACAACTCAATTATAAATGAATTGAAGTCACAGTTGGTGTAATCATATACTCACAAAAGCTAAAGTAGTTTCAGACTAAATTTTGAATACCCCCCATGGATGCTTCTGTAGAAGTACACAACTTTCTACCTTTCTATTTATCGGGATTAAGGTGGAAAAATTTTTACAAAATTACTTCTTTTGTCCTCGGTGGACTTATCGTTTAAGCGATTTTGCTTAATTTCAACACCAATCATGCGGAGCGATTTCAGTGGAGAATAACATCCCCTACGTATTTTTGTGAATCGGAGTTTTGTTTTTCCTTTTTTTGGAATTTCGTTAATTGAAATAGAAAACTGAACGAAATGATAAATATTTACACAAAATTTCAAGCCAACATCTCAATGGAAAGAGGGATCAATAAAGATTTCAATACTGATAATAACTACAAAATACATTATGAGGTCTCTGAAGCCTCCTCTTGATTGATCGGATCAATGACTTTTCAAAAGAGTTTTTCCCGACTGATTCGCTGTAGTCGCTGTTGATGTATTTATTTGCTATTTTTATTATTTATTATAGCGCGACACACATTAATTTATTTCTTTTTTTGTTTTGTTTTTTTTTGTTTTTTAATAAACTTTATGCATAATGCATACGCCAACAAAAAGTGATTAAAAGGTAACAGTAATTGTGTACTTGCAATCGCACATGTATTCATTGACAACAACAATGACATCATATTGAACAACATTATTATTTATTGTGTACACCTATGTTATATTGTATGTTGCGTATGTACGTATGTACAATATGTGAACGTACATGTGGATGTAGGTGAAAGACAATGCGAGGTTGAATCTATTTATTATTGTGATTGCTTTTAAGTTAGGTTTGAAAGAAAATTTTTCTTTTTTTTTTTTTGGGAATAAATAGTAAAATTATGATATAAGCAAGTAAGAGTGAACTAGATAACAACCAGAGACTGATTGATTTTGTGTAAAATCAATTCCTTTTGGGCAACATTTACTGATCGACAAGTTTATATATGCAGTGCTTGCTTGGGGTAATGATGTCACACATCCTACAATTTTTGTGATGAATATAAAAAAAAATTCAAATTCAATATTCAATAGGCAATTAAATTACAACCCATTGTATACCAATGGACATATACGAACATAATTGCTTTACATTGAACAAAAAACAGAGTAGAGAATAAAATACAATCTAGGAAATTGACTCTTTATTATGCTAAATAGATGTTTATGAAATGTTTTAAGGTTACAGTTATAAAAGTATTCAAACTGTGTACCAAATTATTTTCAGTTAAAGCAACACTCATAGTAAGCCCGTTACTATTAATAAAAATATCAAACATTGCTTTCAATTTCTTCCCATTATACGACGAGTAAGAAAACAAAATTAAACTGGCTTAGGCCAAACCTTAAATACCCTTCACATCTACATACAAACATTAAGTATTGTAATAGACGGTTTTAGGGGAATTAAGCGTCCCTGCGCCCCCCCGAAAGAGGTCCCAACTTTAGAACTTACAGAATAGGCTATGTAAAGTTCACCCCTTGGTGACAGGGTTTTTTTGCCATGCACTACCAGCGATTTTACAGCCCCCCCGAAGCTTCCACAAGGGGGCCTACCCAAGAGTACGTACTGGCAAGAACCTTAGTTCTTGGGGCTCCAGTACCCCGCGGTACCAAACTTAGTCTTTGGTAGGACTGTCGATCACTTGATCTCCCAACTTCGGACAGCCTATTGCCCATGGGTTGGTATCCCATTTATGTTATGTTTGCTAAAAGGTAGTTATTCAGGGGATCTTAATATAAATTGCTTTTTGCATAATATTGTTGCCCCGTGATCCTTGAACGAAGCACCTATGCCGGTACTCCGTTTCAGGGCGGGGCCCAATCTACATACAAGCAGTGGGCGTGGCAGGAGTATGCTTTTCATCGAGTTTTACAGTGACTACGCTTTTTTGCTAATTGTTGGCAAATTTTAGATCATAGATGGGTTAATTACAGTAGTCCTTCTGTGTGTTGCAAATTCATTTTATGTGGAAAGTATGAAAATATATTTATTTAAATATAATCTCAGTCATATGTTATGTTTTATATCGCGAGCGTTAATTGATTTACAAATATTTACCTAAAAAAATATTAATATTTCCAGCATTTGTTATGATAATTGTTGAGGAGAAGTGCAAATTTTTAACTGGAATTTTTTCTATATTCTACATGACACATGTGAATGAAACTGATTCTTATCGACAAGGGATTTTCCAAATTGACCGAAGGAATATAATTAAGTTATTATCAGAACTCACTTTCATAATAACATGATTTCGCTTTCAAAAATCAAACTCATTTGACAAAACAAGTGCATTTCTTATAAAGTTATTTTGAATTGAAAGGAAACATAAATAGATGAACCTAAGGTGGTGAAAATTATTAAAAATGTTGTTTATATCCTGCTCCATCCTGGGGCTTTATACGGATGTTTGTAACTCCTAAGCAGCAAATGCCACACGCTCCTCCAATTATACCGATCGATTCAAAATCAAAATCTGAATCGGGTTAACCATGTCCGTCTGTCCGTCTAAATTTGTGCGCAAGTTTGGTCGTTTTTTGGAGATACATTGATGAAATTTGGTACAAGGACATGTATTGGCTTAGGGGGGGGAATGGAGCTGGTTCAACCATTTTTAGAACCCCTTCCCATATGAGGTCCTATTATTTTTTGAGATATTTCGATGAAATTTGGTACAATGATATGTATTGGCCCAAAAAGAGACCCTCTTTGAAAATGGATAGGATCAGACCATTTTTAGATTCCCTTCACATATAAAAATTTTTCATTTTTCAAAGAAAAACATTAAATTAAATAATATGTCAAGTGATGCAGGGTATTTGATGGTCGGGCTTAATCGACTTTTACTTGTTTCCATTAACGTGCTGAAAATGAACTGGAATGAATAAGTATATATACACACGCCCACAATTTACAAATGCCCTTTTCGATCCAATGGTTGCTAACTGGTTGTTCAATTATATACACACCACTCCCAAAGTTTATATATTTAATATATATGAAGGTTATCTACTATTTCATCTAAGCAAAGTATTTTTTTATATTAAGCGCAGCTTAACTTTTTACTTTTCTATTAATCATCAAGGTTTTCTAACTCGTTTTCATTACTCCCTAATTCGCCGATTTTCTTTCATACATAACATCTAGCTGTCCGTTATGGTATAATATGAGTACGAGCACGTTGTGTATGGAATCATAATTTCATCCCACTAATAAAGTAATTAAATTCTGTTGTTGATTTCAATTGGGTTTGATTGTAAAAATTACAAAAAGTCAACGAGTGTTAATTAATATTGAATTTCACATGTGCGACGGTATGTATGCTGTTGGAACAATTTATTTATAAATACTCATAATATATATGTATGTTCATTGCGAAATCAATATTTTTAGGTTTTCGTATAGAATTCAGAATTTTTCCAAAATCCGTTTATTTTCTTTTCATTCTCAATCTATATAAAACTAATTAAATCATTAATTTTAAACATTTGTATTAATGCGTTGCTTAAATTGTTCAACATGATATTTAGCAATTTTATATGGTATCGTATTGACGCGCACTAAATTTGTATGTAAAGCTTGATTATAAGCTTTCAATAACGATTCATCTTCTTCGGGGGGATGCAGGTAAGAATCTAAACCACCTATTAACTGTGACATTCATTCAATTACAGTTTTGAAATATATTAATATATGAAAGAAGAACAACTTACTAAACTTTCATCACAATGTAGAAAACGCAAGCAGGCAGCATATTCAGACCAGACACGACGGCGCCACTTATTGTCGTATTTTTGTGCCAACGGCACCAAAACCAAAGACCCGAATAATTCATCGCCATAGCTGGCCGCCTGAAAATGTTCCACAAATAACGCGTACAGATTCTCGAATTTACATTTTCCTTCATAGACTTTTTCAAAATCGAAATCTGCCCTTTGACATTTTTTATAAAATTTCATCAAATGTTGTCGCAACAAATCGTGCATTTCTTTGTCAAGAAATTGCGATTCCGGACCCATGAAGGCTATCATTAAATACATTAACTTTTCGGTGGGTGCAACGATTTCCAAACCGGTGGTGCCAACTTCCAATTGGCCAACAAAATTTAAAGTCATTCGCAGAATGTCGCGTTCTATTGAAGCAAAGTTTAAATAATATAAACAAAGCAAGTAAAGAATTTAAGCTTGGCTTAGGCCAAATCTTGAACACCCACCATCAGATCGTCGAAGCTCTCCAGTGAGTATGTCAACAGATATCTTTCATATTTTACACAATTATTTGGAAAATTTCTTTTTAAAAGTTCCTCCTTTTTCGGTTTTATTCCACTGTGGGCGTGCCACGTGACCGATTTTGCTCAAAACTACCAACACCTGCCAAATTTGGAATCGACATCTCAATGTTTGCGACCATGAAGGTGATGGTCACAGAATATACACACATAGACAGACAGACATGACTACTACCAGGTGAGGTATAATTCCATATATATATGATGATGGTAAAAGTTAAACTGCTTTTACAACATTACCTGATATTTTTAAACAAGGTTTTCGTTGCACATCTTCGACGTAATTTTGTAAAAGTAATTTTATTTGAAAGTAAGGCCAATCCAGCGGCAATACGGGTGTCTGGCTAAATGGTAACGATAATGTCAACGCGGCGGGAGACTATATTATTAAATAAAAGTATAAACACTTTAATGGGAAATATACGTTATGAACCTACCACCACTATGTAATGAGCATGCACCAGTTCCAAACATGTAGTCTTCCACATTTTGAGAGTTTCCTCTTCCACCTCCAGGAATTTTTCATTAAATATAACCTTTTCAAACAGTTGCTCAATTTCTGGTATATATTCAGCGGTCAGACAGCAAATAAAATTATAAACAATTTGCAACAATTCAGATGCTTTGAAATATGTTTCAATTCCAGGAAAAGTTAACAATTTGTAAATCATTTTTAATTCACATTTAGCAAAGAAATTCGTTGATAAATAACGATTACATTGTTTTCCCATTAAGCATAAATGTTTTATTAACGGTTCCAACACCGGTGGTGTAAGTAATGCATTAAAGAGGTGTTGATTATTATGCTGTAGAAGTAATTCCATTAAATTCCAAGCAGCTGTTATTAAAAAAACGGGATATGTTTGCGTTACAATCAATTGTGGCCCTTGCTTATTTATTATTATGGAACCGACATTTGGCAAAGCATTATATACACTGCGGCGATCTATTGAGTCACGCAAAATTATAGAGGATGTCCTAAAAACACAGTAATAATTATTTTAAAGTTATAATTATATTGCCAACCAACACAAAACTTACTGAATATTTTGCAGCAATTTGGGTAATTCACTGTCTATGAATTCCTTAAGGTAGGTACTCAAAAAACTATCAAATCGCATTAGATCGCAATGCTGTGTATACCAAGCTACAGCATTTAAGCAACAACTTAACAACGTAGCTTGAGAAAATTCAGTTACACCAAAGCGTTTAGCTTTCTGAAACCATTTACAGCAACAATCAGATAAAATATCACCCAAGAATGTAGTGATGTCGGAAATTCCTGAATAGGCTGGTATGCTGGCTATGGCGGCAAGTAAAGCAGCTGCGTGTTGTCGTATTAGAAAGGGGCCGCCCTCTTCGTAAATGACATGATTATAGTGCCATTTTAGCATGTAACGAAAGGCGGATAAAAATGTTCTGAAATATATGGAAATAATATAATTCCAGACTGTAATTACTACAAACTATTTTAATTTTTTTTTTTTTTTTTCGATTTATAAAAGCATCTACATGCGTGTAGAACACGTTAGTTAAATAGAAAGCTTTCATCCCTTTGGAGCAGTTTAATATTTTATTGAAAGTGATGCATTTCAAAAGTCTTGCTTTAATTATTTTCACTGCTTTGTTCCTAGTATCAGGCATGGAAGAGGTAAACGTTTAATAAACATAATTAAAAATGCTTTTCTAATCGCATTTACGATATTTAAATCGTAGCATAGCGAAAACTTTCAGCAACAAATGGATCAAATGCACAAAAACTGTATGCAAGAAAATACGAATGGTAGGTGTTGGGTCATATGACATTAAAATAAATAATTATTGAACTCTTCTAGAACATCTTGGTCGCGTTTTTCGAGGTTCGGAGGCACCCGATGGCCCTTATAAATGCTACTTGGCATGTTTATTCGATGCCATGGGTATAGTGAGTGGCACCCTTTTGTTAACCGATTGAATTTTTTAGCAACATTTTTCAATTGTTCAGATCGATAAGGAGAATCAAGTACATTTTGAGCGATTGACGCAAATTACTGAACCACAATACCATGAAGAGATTGAGCAAATAGCTAAACATTGTGGCACCAAAGGTAAATTATATATGAGTTGTACATGAAGGAGAAGTTCGTTTTGTGTTCATGTTTATTTTTCTATCATTAGCCGGAAACAACAAGTGCGACATAGTCTACAATACGATTTTGTGCTATTTGGATTATAAACCTGAATGGAAATTATTTTTAGAGCGTGCTTTAATTGATTGAAACGAACGTTGCACAACTCTGTACTTACTTGTGAAGATCGCTTTCGCAGCGTAACATAAATAAACACTTCAAGATGCGCAAGCTTTCTGTCTGCACTTTTATCAGTTGACTCTACAGGATTACGTTTTATTAAATATTATTCTATTATTTCTTTAAATGCTAGATTATTACCTTAATATCTTCGCGGTTGAATAAATTATTTTGCAAAATGTCTATTAAGTTGTTGGTGCGTACCAGGTTAACAGCAACATCTAATTGAGTACTTATAAGAACGCGCATTAATTTCAAGCATAAATATTGTGGATAATTGTAGAAAGATGGTGGCTGGGCTGAGGGGTCTGTAATAAAATGTTTTAAATTATAATAATAAATAAAATTTAAATCATTTAAAGTTCCATTAGTTAAGCAAAAAAAAAAACAATTTTTCAATACACACTCACCAACTTTTTCTAAGCCGGGCAGAAAGTTGTCCAATAAACATTTTATTAAATCCTCATTATTGACAATTTTTAAAACCACATCTTTACCAGATCTGGCCAAACGTATTAGTAGCTTTAAACAGGACGTGACAGTGCTGTTATCTGGTTTCACACAATTCAAAATGAAACTTGTCGAATAAAGCAATAAAAATAAATAAATTAAACATTTAATGCGAGCAACATTTTTTTAAGTTTTGCTTACTAAATTCTTTGCAAAATGTTTGTACGACACAGACACTCGATCAAATCCATTTCAGCCAATTGAAAATCGCTCATTGAAATTTTACTCTCCTCCTCAGTCTCCGCTATCGGAGCGTTCATAAACGTATTACGGTTTTGCTGTGATAACTGTAATTGTAACATTTGCTTTTGCAAATTCTCCATAGAACAAGGGTCCTCACTGTTATGGTCGCATTTGAGTACTTGCAGTGTTGGTTGCCAATGACAGCCCGGATTCTCGTAACAAAAATCTAATGAAATCTGTAAAAATGTTATACTTTATAAAAAAGAAGATATCAAGTACACACACACACAACAAAAGTTCTACCTCATCCGTTTCGTTATAGAAGAGATATGACAAAGCTTTACCCACCACCTCTAACATGGCTAGAGTATTATCGTCGAAACCGTAGCGTAGTAAAAAGAATATTTTTGCTATGGGCAATTCCAAGACTTGATCGTAAAAGCCTTGCTGGTATATATTTAGTATGCCGGCAATTGCACTAAAGGCAGCTATCCGTTGCTGCATAACATTCGAACGGGCTAAGCGGAACAATTCTTGCAAAGTGTAGCCGGGCCTGTGTGGTTCTGCACCATGCAAATACAAGTCACGATCATCCTTTTGTTCTACACCTTCCATGCTATACGGCAGCAAGACACCTTTCCAATCGAAGCGAGCTTCAAATTTTTCACCAGGTTTTAGTTTCAACATTTCCAGACTTATGTCATGCATCCATTGCAATTTATCTTTTTCCACCACATCGAAATTCAACCAATTCTCTGCAGCTCTTCGTTGTACAAGCTCTACAACCGGACTTGATTCTGGTAAATCTGTAAAGTCAATGCTTGCAGGTGATGAACAATCCATTGATTCTATTTGATTTGCGTTGACATAAACTTTCTCGTTGGTATTTAATTTCTTCACGTTTTCTTTGCGTTTTTCAGCCATTAAAGCAACTAGAGCGGGATCTATTAAAAAACACACTTTAATGCATTTGCTGTTTTTTATACGTGCAGTGAACTTTGTTCTATTCGAAACATATCTCCTTTAACCTTTTTACTTAATTTTTAGTCCAATTATTACTTTATAACTCACCCAATGATTCTAATAATCTCTGTTTTTCAGCTAATATCTCTTCCTCGGTCATTTGCTTTAGAATATTTAAATTTTCTTCATGAACCATCTTAGCCGTTTTGGCATCTTGAATAATAACACTAGATGGACCACATATTAAGTCCAAATTTGTACCTTCATTTGACTCATCAACATTCGTTTTCTGTTTAACCGCCTTGGAAGACATTGCTTGAGCAAATAAACTTTGATTGGATTTGCTACGATTGGAGGTATTGTGAAAAGAGAGTTTTTCAATTTTGGGAAACGCAAATGTCTCCTGTGTGTCCAGCAACTTGTTACGTTTTGGCTCTTGAACTGATTTCTCTACAATGTCACCTATTATTATTTCCGTAATTGAGTTTATTCGGTTTTCTTTTAATTTAGGATCAAAATCTGCCACTATTTTGTTATGGATTTCATCCAAAATTATGTTAGTGTTTGAAGATGTCGCTTCCGCTATTTCTTTTGATTCCTCTGTACATTGTTGTTGTCTTTGTTGGCGACTTTTGGCAAACAATGATTGTTTGGCAGCTGCTTTTCATAAAATTATTATTTACTTGGTAATATTTTATTCTTATTCACTTACGTTTTTCTATTTTAATAATTTGAGCTGCTGGTTGAATTTTGGGATTCCTCTCCTTTTGCTTTAGAAACTCTTGCTGCAAACGCAGAATATCTTCTTCGGTTTCTCCTGATTGTGGTCTTTTCAACATTTCGAAAATTAGTTTTATTATTTTTCCCAATAAATTTTTATATAAATTTAAGTTTTGTTTACTACGGATAAAACAAAATGCCGCATCACAACAATCAGAATTGCGTGAGAGGTTATAAAACCGTAATCATAGAAATGGAATGAAATGAAACAAGAAAGAAAACCAAGTTTGACTAAAACTTAAATACCATCCACATCCACAATGGTGAGCGTGAATAATATATATCCACCCTCTAATAGTGTACGTTTTTATGTATAAGCTTGCAACGCTAAGTGTGGTTTTTTGTACATTGTGGGCGTGGCTGTTATTCGATCACACCAATTTTTGACACATCGATGAAGGGGATAATTATAAATATACACTTCAAGTTTAGGTCAATTTTTGTGGCAGATATACATATTTTTGTTGACTGTGGGCGTGTCTGTTGTTCGACCATTTTTTAACATATCAATGAAGGAAATATTTGCAGATATACACATCAGATTTCAATTTTATAGCTTAATTTTTGTGGCAAATATATAGATTTTTTGTCGATTGTGGGTGTGGCCTTTGACCGATTTTTTCCATTTTAAATAGCGACCTATATGTATAAACTAGAAGCATCTGTACAGCTTAATATCTCAAAATTTACGCCTCTGAGAATGCCAACAGGCGGACATACGGACGTACATTTCTACATCGACTCAAATTTTCATGCTGATCAAGAATATATATGTATATAGGTGGAGGGTTTACTAAGAAAATGGAACTAATGTATTCTGTTTTCCAGTTATTTGTTCATATTACGTTTATTAAATTTATTTTACTGTTAAAAAAAATTTGTAGGCATAACCTTTTTATCAGTATTTTACTCCATTTTGAATATTTAAGATACTTTGGCATATAATGGAATCAGAGTTTCTGTGGAACTGCCAAACATTTCATTAACGATAATTGAGCCACTAAAGTATCCTTATGAGGTAAAACGGCAATTTCAAAAAAGCTATCAATGCCTTCTCTGAACAGATCTATAGCCAACTCCACCTTTTGTGCTTGCATAGCTTGAGCAGCTTCTCTATAGATTTCTTCAATTTTGATTAACTTTGCCACACTATCCTTCAGTGAAACATTCTTACGACAACATTTACACCTAACCTCTTTGGATATGTCCTTAGGGAACTGTAACACATTACAGCAATTATAAGAAGTGCAGCTAAAAGTTAAAACGCTGTTCGTTCACATTATCAATTATAGCATTTATAACTACAACACATACCGCAATCTAACTTGCTTATCTGCTAGTTTTTGCAGGGTTGGCCAATTCTCTTGACAAGCCACGCAGTTGCAGTTGAACAGATAGCGGCCTCTTAATGATTTTTGACGATCTTTTAAATTCATTTTCGTAAAAATCGGACCATAATTCTCAGCTACCACATCATTTACACCATGAGGCTTGGTAGTCGTCAATATTAGAGTTTTGCCCACAAAGTAACGTGCCACTGTTGGCCAACATTCGTGATTAAAGTATGCCCCGGTATTATATAAACCTGCTCCAATATATAATACTTTAGATTTTTCAAAGATGTGCTTAGTAGTGGTTGTGGTTTGATAAATTTCGTGGGCATTGTATTGAAGAACTTGCAGCACCCCCAACAGAGCGGTACAAACTTTTAATTCTACGGCGGTAGGATTAACACCTTCTGTCTTACGCTGACCAAAATAGTGCGCCTTCTGAAGACAACGCATTAAAAATGCCGCCATTAGGGAGCGTTGCAGATAGTCGTCGGCCTGACGTGAATCCTCATGAGTACAAAGGTTTTCGTATAGTACAGTGGCGGTGTTGAGAGCATTTTCCACATCCGGTGCTTGGGTAAAAATTCTCAAAGCAATAAAACACAAAATAGACATACCAGAGCCTAAAATAAACATGGATACATAAATGCCGTAGATTCTGTTAAAAATCACTAAAAATCACTTTTTTACCAATAAATAAATCCATAAATTGGCATTCGAAACGATGATAACTGTTACAAGCCTCATCCATGCACTGCGCAGAACAGAACGCCACACCTGAACAATTTAAACACGGGATGGGTACATGTAACCTAAAAGAAAGAATTTTAACTCACTCAATTTACATAAAATGTAAATAAAGATTTATATTTAATAAAGTGCATACTTTTCAAGGCAATGATGGCAGTGGCTGCCAAAAAATTCGGGTAATAAACAAGCTGCTACAGGACGTTCACTTAAGAGAACATCTCCTGTTTTCAAAGTGTCCGCGGCCACTATGAAGCGTCCTTTTTCTTTGGTTTCCAACACCTTAACCAAGTTGGAAGCACCCTTCAGCTGCATATTCTCACCATGTATTAATTTTGGCACTCGTAAAGGTACCTTTCTTGGAGATTTCTTCAACATGGTTATTTCCTCACGACAACTTTCAATTAAAGATCGATTTGAATCGGCAAATTTTTCAGCAATTTTTAAAGAAATTTCAGCCCGAGCCATTTCATTTACATAGGCGTAAGCCTTAGCCAGTTTAAGGTAATAATCGGCACTCTGTTGAGTTTTTAAACCAAAATTAGCAGCCATTTTTAAATCATTTAATGCTGCTTCACCTTCACCCAAAGCTAATAAAATACTGGCGCGTGATCTAAACGCCATGGCCAAGCTAAGACCATCATCAACATCCGTGTCTATACCTAAAGAAATCAAGCGTTTATAAATAACTTAAAATTTATAGTAAAAAAATTAACAATATTGCCCACCTTTGCCAGGTGCACGCATAACAGCTACATTCACAAAAATTAAGGCTTGCTGCAGATCATCTTTCTTCGCAGTGTTCATGCCCAATAATAAAAACTTGTCTGCCATGGCTCGACGTTGTACAGAAAATAGCGCATCTTTCTGTTTATAAACTGGTTGCACATTCTCCAATATTCCCAACACAATATCACACACTTCCCGATCACTAAATATGGCTAAAATGCGAGCTTCATTTGTTTTCAGTTGACTAAAACAATTTTGTAACCATTTTTCACCGCATTCATGCCACACTTCTAAGTAGAATTCATTAAAGAAACCCTTTCGATCGGACTGAACAGTGCGAGCACTGCAAATTTGTTGATACGTTGTAGTATCCACTCCATCAGTCATTATATGAATTAAAGAATTCTTTCAATTCGATCCAAGAATATTTCTTTCAAGTAAAAACGAAATTGGTATGAAAAACTGAAAAAGATCTAAAAATAGATTTTTTAAATGGAAACTGTAAATGGGATAAAAGCTGAGATGTTCAATCTACCTTAACGGGTATTAATGCACAGAAAGTGATGACCGTTAGAGCAAATACTTTTTTAAATCATATCTGTTATTAAGCAAAAAGAAGAGTAGTAATATTAGTACCTAGTAAATAATTTGCAATAACTGTGAAATGTAACATATTTGGCCCGCCTGTTTAAAAAAGTTGACCACCTAACCCAAAGCGGGTAAATTAGAGAAACACTTAATACGAGAGAGTGACTCAGAATTCTCAGTTCGCAATTGAACAAAGAGAAGCAAGTACTTTATTTCATTTGTTGCTTTCGCACAGTGAATAAGCAGCTTTTAACAATTTGTCTTCTTTTTGTCCAAAAGTACTTGTTGTTGTACGAATTTATTGTTTTATACCGAAAAGGGGTACAAGTTACTTAATCAAACATTTTAATTTATAAATTAGAAAGTGTTTGGACACCGAAATATTTATTTATCATGGATACGAGATTGCATGGCGGCATATTTCATAGTACTTTACGTGCCTTACATGAATCTGGTTGTGAGATTGCCGCTCACAATTTAATGTATCCCGTATTTATAATAAGTGATGACAATATGGTGCAACCTATAGCCAGTATGCCGGGACAATCACGTTGGGGTATAAATAAATTACGCGAACATTTGCAGCATTTGGTGGAGAAAGGATTACATGCAGTTCTATTGTTTGGTGTGGTGGAGAGCGCCATGAAAGACAATTGTGCTACACACGCTGATTCTAAAGAAAATCCGATTATTAGGGCAGTGCCGCGTTTAAGAGAATGGTTTCCTCACTTATTAATAGCTTGTGATGTGTGTTTGTGCCCGTATATGGATCATGGGCATTGCGGTGTTTTGAGTGAAAGTCACGGTTTGGATAATGCCAACAGTATAAAACGTTTGGCCGAAGTAGCGGTGGCTTACGCTGCAGCTGGAGCTCACATTGTGGCACCCTCCGATATGATGGATAATCGTATTCGTGCTATTAAGGAGGCGTTGATTAAAAACAAATTAGAGAAACGCGTTTCTTTACTCTCCTATTCCTCGAAATTTGCCTCCAATTTTTATGGACCATTTCGAGATGCTGTCCATTCAGCTCCAGCTTTTGGTGATCGTCGCTGTTATCAATTGCCCAGCGGCTCTAAGGGTCTGGCGGTGCGTGCCGTTCAACGCGACGTTGCCGAAGGTGCTGATATGTTAATGGTGAAACCTGGCCTGCCCTACTTAGACATACTGCGACAAACCAAAGACATGTACCCGCAATATCCTTTGTTTGTGTACCAGGTGTCCGGTGAGTATGCTATGCTTTACCACGCCGCTCAACAAGGGGCCTTTGACCTGAAAGACGCCTTAATGGAAACAATAAAATGCTTTCGAAGAGCTGGTGCTGATTGCATTATCACATATTTCACTCCCACACTACTAGACGTACTGAGCCAAAGAAGAGAGATCACTAATGCGATTATCTAGTCAGTTTGCATCCAACCTAATCGTACTTAAATGTAGCGTTTTCGTTGTTTACCAAGATGCACGCTAAGCATTGCTTGTTTATTAACTTATAGTTATCTGTGTAGAATTATTGAAATTAAATGATCGTGTTACAAATCTGTTAACAAAATAATTACCTTTTCATTCTGAATTTAAAGCAGTCAATAGTAGGGTTAAAACGCGCTGCGTTTTTTATTTGTGTTCATAGTAGATTGTGGATACATTTCGCAAAATCACAAATTATTCTTAAAATTTACATTAACTCGAATAATTAAACAAACGTGCGTACTTCTGTGTGCTTTTAATAAATTCTCAACAGTGTCCACTACGCAAATATTTTCTACTGAGGCGTGCGGTAATAGAAGTTATTTTAATCTACAATTACAAGAAATTGTACTGGGCTTGGGTACACGTATGCAACTGCACACTTTGCATATTAGACCCAACGGTACATTTAACATTTTGAGGTTTTTGTATGTTTGTGTGTTTTGTGAATTTTCCGTCTTCTTTACATTAATGTGTCGCCATCTTTACACATCTTTATGTGATTACTTAAAATGTACAATTCAACTAAAATTAAAATTTTTTTATGTCATATGAATCTTATATGATGTGGAGTGAAGGAGAAAATACGTTTCATTTACTCTACATATTGTATAATAACGGTATGCTTACAGTCTTAAAATATTTCTATGACACTTAAGTACGAGTACAGACGTAGTCGTCTATTGAATGAAAATATGATCCAACAATAAAATACTGCAGAGTACTCCAATCGATAAATGCGGTGTAAGTCTACTCGCACTGCTGCTGTAGTTCAGTATGGATTTTTGAATGCTCTAAAATGTCGGTATTTTGCATCGGTTCCAAGTCGGTGTCGGCTATAATTTCAGCTAGCCATTGTTCGATTTGTATGGGATGGAATGCATTCTCATCTCCACTGCTCTGTGCTTCTAGAATGATTTTTAAATTTTCGAAATTTTTCAAAACTACCCGTTTATTGAATGAATTTTCGTTTGAATGTGTTGTACTATTGCCTGCAATAGGTTGTTGTTGTTGTTGCTGCTGCTGTTGGGAGGGCTGTTTATTCGTTTGCATTTTTTGTTGGTTTTGTTGTATGGTTTTCTTAATTTCATTTAATAAGCGATTGTAGAAAGCACATGTCACCACTTCGTTAGATGACTCGGTATCGCGGTGTTGATCCATGCGGTCCGCGTATTTTGTCGATTTATATGAATATCGTGATTTTTGTTTTTTTGAATGCGATCGTGAACTATTGTTGGTGGAATAATTCGAAATACTAACTGGTGTGGTGGTGATGGTTGTGGTGGTACTACTGGTGGGTGCATCACGGTCAGTTGGGGTACTGCTGCCATTGCCACTGGATGACTCTGATGGATCTCTTTTCGATTCATTTTGATCCTTCTGTTCCTCTGGCGTCGTTGCGGCGTTATTATGATTATGCTTAACCGGCAGCTGTGCCTGTATATTATCTTCGGTGGTACAATTAATGGTAAGTGCAGCTATGTTCCTTAAATTGATGGTCCCGTTACAATTATTGATAGTAATTTGCGGTTTAAAGCGTTTCATCTTGATCATGTCTTGTGTTTGTGAATATTTGTTGTTGGCGGTGGACTGTTCGTTTGCACTCTCCGATGCAGCCAAACTGGAAACTGCATCTGCCAATGACGATTCTCTATTATCATCTAATTCTTCGAGATTCAAAGGTGGTACTACATGTTCTTTGCGCACTTTGGCTTGTCTGATCAATTCCTTGGCTTCTGTCAGTGTTATATTAATAATCGATTCATTCATTTTTTTAGCATTATGCTCCATTAATAATTTTTGTTGGGAAAAATCCACCATAACAGCTTCGGGTTCTTTGTCATTTGTTTTCTCACGTTCTGCAGGCGCTTGCAAATCTTTAAATAAAGTCTCATGGTCGTTAGTTGGGACAATGTAATCTTCATTTTTTAAATACAAATCCTGTAAAGCTAAGTTTATATTGGCCATTTGATAACGACCAAAATTTCGAATGGCTTCTAGCAGCTCTTCTTCGTTATTGCACAAAAATTGAATATCGATGGAGGATGGATGGACGGTGTCCCATTCTAACGTGGATGGGCCATCTGTCGTTACTACACCCAGATGTTGTTTCCTTGAATTATTTATTACATCCAGTTGTCGTAGTAACAGTTTCTCACGCATTAATAATGCGGATTTCAGTTCAGCAAATTTTTCCACAACTCTTTTCTTAATCTGTAACCAAATCTTGTGTGTAATAAAATTTGTGAAAAAGAAATATTGGAATAACTCACGACAATAATATCATCAACAGCAGTCATTTTCGATTGTTTATTGAAATGTTAATTATTAAATTCTAAATACTATCGCTACACTACTTAGTTACTACAGCCTAATGCAAATCTATTAAACGTAATTACGAACTCCTCATATTTAATTTCTCTCTTCACTCTCGACGAAAACAATGTGGATGAGAGTATAAAATTATATGCTACAAAATAGTCAGAGGTGCTTTTTTTAGTATTACGAAACATTATATCTACTATGATAACAACAAATAACCCAAATTAGATTTTATTCAATTTTATTTCATTTCAAACTAATGATAATGTTAATAATTTGTCTTAAACAATACACCGGAATATTTAAAGAAAATTCTTCGCTGAATGATAGTGTAAAATAAAAAAAAAAAACTAAAAACAATTTCAGTATTAAGTTTGGTTAATTTTGATTCATACCCATACTGTGAAATTTATTGCGAAATTTAGTAACGCTAAACACAAACGAAGTTACCAAACATACATAAAAATTTCACATTTACCTGATTCAAATTTTACGCCGTTAAAGTTCTTTGTATTCTACTTTCTGCTAAAAAAACACATTTGTAAAAACATTTTACTTCACATTTTGTTATATTGCGATTATTTGTTATTTTCTAACCTTAATATATATTCCTACAGCGGTCACTTTTAACATCTCTGTGTTCAATTTGAACTTAAACAAAATTTTGACTTTCAATTAAACCGTCCACTATTAAAACGGGCACAACACTTGTCATGTTCAGGTAGCAATAGGTGGTTACAAAGGTAATAATAGCATGAAAATCAAATAATAAATGGTAGTAACGGATATGTTGCTTTTTCTTAATGAATATAAAAACAGATATGTTTATCATATAAATCCTGACAACATAGAATGTTTATAAAACAGCTGAGTTTTTTATAGTATTTTGATGGGATATTTCTGCCTTTTGTAAGCCTATATGTGGAAAAATTACTCGATTTATTGAAAGATTGCTCACAATAATTTTATGTTGATTACTTCTACAATTCTACGTTTTTAGAATATGCTTCTTCTTATATGTGAAATTGCAGTCAGCGATTGTTTGTTATAAGCAAATGCGTTCAAATCAGTTCGTTTTGTGCCGCCGAGTTGTTAAGTCGTGTGAAGTTGTAAATGAATAAAAGTAAATTGAAATATATATCTAATCATATAATATAAAGTGAACTATTTAATTTAAAAATTATATATTACCAATAATTAATATTAACGATTAGGGAGAAAAAAGAAACAATCGATCAACAAAGAAGATGAAAAAAACACTATAAATACAGCAAAGAATTAAGAGAATTAAAAAATTTTTAAGCATGAAAAAAGAAAACATGAGTGTGTCACGCCTCTGCTAACGTCGCTGTCAATACTGCTTCTGTCTATTCTTGTTGTTTTTTTGTGCTTTACTTCCAAAGTAAGGCAAAAACAAAAATTTAAACGAGTCATCAGTTGTGGTTTCTTCTATTTTAAGGCTATTTATTTACTTTATCTAAATTAATTAATCATTATGTTTAGTTAAAGTTACTGTTGTGGAATTATTCAAGTTTTAGCGCGTTATAGTTTTCAATATTTTCAAGGTTTTAAATTTGATGCATTTGATTTGATTTAATATGTTTTGTGTTTGTGCTTGTGTTTATGCGGTTTTGTGCTAATTTATTTGTTGTTCTCTTTTTAAATGACTTCGTCACATTGTCTCAGACATGACTTTACACAATTCTTTTTTAAACTTGTACTAATAAACGTGTTCAGAGTGCTGCCACTGGTACTTCTGCTGCTGCCGTTATGTTTGCGGCCGCTATTAGCGCAGCTGCCATATAAGATGTTAATGATGTTGTTCTTGTTCTTGTTTTTGTTGTTATAATAGTATATTTGCAGTAAACGTGCAAACGAATGAGAATAACAAACAGAAGGAAAACAACATTAAACTCGAAATAGTAAAAATAACAAAAATGCTTATAATAACAAAAACAAGCCAGCAGCAAGTAAAGTGCAAAGTGTCATTCACGCCAGACAATCTGTACTCTTGTATATGTGTATAAATAAATTATAACACACATCATAACAAAAAACGGAACAAATGGAAGAATCAAAATAATTTCATATAGTGGTGCCACCTGTAAAACAAACAAATGTAAAATTATTAACAAAACAAATAGAAAGAAAGGAAAAAACAACAAGACAATAAATTTGTTTATTGGCTGACATTGATGACATTTGGTTTACTGCAGTAAACACGTGAGTGAATAACTAAGTGAACAAGTGATAGTGTATGTGTGAGTGCGCTTATATTGGTGACCTACAATAATAAACAAACTGTACAATAACACAAACATACAACTAGCTCACGCTTAAATGGGTCATATATGCTGGTGCTTCTTTTTTTTTTTTTAGAGAGTATCTATGTGTGAGTGTGTATTTGATTCACACATAAATATGCACTGGCGAGCGACATAAAGTATGATTCTGTTGCAGCATAATAATTTATGTGTAATGAACACAATCCAATGGTAAGTTTATATCTTTGTAGATTTTTTGTTTTGAACTTTTCAATTGAATTTTCCAAATATTTAGAAAAAATAGCTAATTATGTGTAAGTATGTATATTATGCTTATATTTCAATTTTAGATTTGTTTAACTTTCAAGCCCCCTTGTACGTCTCCTTATACAAGTGGCGTTCATTCAAAACCTTAAAAAATCTATAAAATAAATCTCTCTAGACATTCAAATTCGATAATGTCGTATCCTAGTATTTTCTTAATTTTTTCCATACACTTTGTCAAGACGTTTAAGACTCATTCATACGGAAATTGAATAATGGACTGATTTAGTTTTGACTGTAGTTATGTCCGCGTGTAAAAGTCATTCTCCAAGTCCCAAAATTCTGAAACTTAGTAGTCTTGCTAGTACGCCCGCAATATCTATCAAACGTTTCACCCACATTGGAAAGAATTAAGAGAAAAATTATTTATTAAGAATATTGCCGCTTTATTAAGAATAAATGATAATCAAAAGCTAAAACCCTTCTGGTGGTGTAAGCTGATATGATATTCATTCTCCGTACTCCGCTTCACCTTACGCCAAACCATCACAGTTCGTGTAATTGTAAATCAATTTTACGGTTAAATTTCAAATCAAATCAAATCATGTCCAATGAAAATGTCAAAGTCAAAGTCAACAAAATGTTACATGCACCCGTATGTCGTATAATTAACATTTAATTAGAAAATGTCACTCATACGCAATGTACAGTTCGAGCCAAATTCATTTACATTGTAAATGACATATCATCCACACACACAGAATACAGAACAAATGGAAAACGAACTAAGGAAACAAATTCATAAAGATTTCATAGCATTCGAAGGGGAACGGAAAACACAGAAAAATGCAAAGTATTGCCTTTCTAATTCAATAAAAAATATAAATGAATGCCTGCACTGCAGCAGCCATAAAAAGGAAGAGAGAAGCAAGCAATAATAATAATAATGATTTACTGATAAAAAATTCATAATTCTTAAAACGGTTTTAAAGGTTTGTCGTAACATCACTGACAACATCAATCATTCATTCATTCATTCATTATCGAATGTGTTTTAAAACGAACGACGAAATAAAAGATAGATAGAATAAGTAAAAACGTTATAGTCAGTCAAGCCCTATCATTTAATACCCTACTCCACTAACTTTCAAAATTAATTATGTCCGTATGTCCGCATATTGGAAGGGTCATTGTTGTACATGTTGTGATATTGAGTTGAAACTTTGTACTTTCATTTCTAGTTTCTGCATGTGGTTCGCTATTAATAATTGTTAATTTTCTCCATGACTTCCGTTATAATAAAACGCTATATGGGGCGGGACTGCTTGGGTTCAAAATTTGCAATTATTAGCCTAATTACCTACACTTCATCAATTTTGATTAAAAACATGAATAATTGCGAATTTTCGCCACAGAATAACTTCCTTTATGATAGAATGTTTTATGAAGAATATCTTAAAAACCGTGTTCAAAACATTGTTCACAAATTGACATGAAAAGACACCGGATGGATAGGCGTATATATATAGTTAAAGCGTTACTTTTTTTATATCTTCTTGTATTTAAAAAAATTTGAAAATGATTGAAATGTCACAATAACGTTTTTTATTTTTTTTTATTTTTTATACTTTCACCAAATTTTTTTTTATGAGAAAAGGTTCTATAAATAGTCTGATCGAGTCGAAATTGGGCACCGTCAATTATTATATTAATTATCTATTCAGCACCAAGTATTGTGAAAAAATATTAAGAATTGTGACGTTTTGCCATATAAAGACCTTCATTATAAAAGGACCTTACCTGGGAAGTGGTTCCAAAAATAGTCCAATCCGGTTCACTTTCACTAGGGTTCTCCTTTGAGCCCATACATGTCCTTGTACGAAATTTCATCGAAATATCTGTAGCTTGCGCGTAAATTTACTTGGACCCACAGACGGACATAATTTAATCGTTTCGGATTTTGATTCTGAAGGTGGTGTGACATTTGCCGTGTAGAAGCTACATCTTATACCCTCTGCCACATGTTGTGTAGGATATATCTAAAAAGGAAATGTTTGTACAGAAACCAATTAAGCAATAAAAACAAGTTGTTACTGTCGGATAAAAAAAGGAAGTAAAGAAGCAGCTCAAGAACAAGTAATGGTAACAAAAACTAAATTCAGCTTAAGCCAAATCTAAAATGTGAGTCGGGCAAACATCTCAACACGCCCTCTAGTAGTTTAGGTAATATGTATCAAATTTCACATTAGATTCTACCATAAATAAGGCATCAAATGTGCGCGTGTCTGTTATGAGATCCAGCGATCAATGAAATAAAAAATAAATATTCCGATTTCAGTAAGTACTGATATAAATTGACTTTTGTCGATTCTAAACGTGGCACTTGACCCTTAACCTATGAACAAAAGCGACACATGCCAGCACAAGATTGTGGTACAACGGATAGTTGCAAGAACTCAGGACAACAATTGAATTTTTTTATAGAACAGCAACAAGAATGACAGCAAGAACGCACCCATTAAGAATTAGATTAATCCAACAAGAAGACGAAGAGGGTAAAAAATTACTTAAAAACAACAAAAAAAGCAAATTTTTATTTAATTTGTTATTGCTGTTGTTGGAGTTGGTTTTCCTATTTTTTTTTTTAATATTTTTTTTTTTCGGAATTTGAATATAAGAGATTTGTGTAGAAAATGAAACCGAAAATAGCAGCTACACCAAGAGCAGCAGCAAAAACAACATTACAACGGATTGAATTGAATTGGAAAAAATATGAAATCAATGCAAATGAAAAGAAACGAAAAAAAGAACTAAAAAAAAAAATACCAAAAATCCCAAAAAATGAAAACATAACATCGATAGGGAAAAAGAGAGAGGGACGGAGAGACTAAAATAAAACAACAACATTCCCTATAAACACCACCCACACACACACATTTACACAGCCTTTAACACAGATTTGTGTGCCATAGTGGCGGTAGCCCATTCAAGCTGCAATGTCATGAATGCCATTTAAAAAAAAAGGAAATCGAGAAAGAAGTAGGATTTTTAAAACTTATTTGATGCGGTAGTAATAGATATCGATGGCGTTGATGATGGTGATGGTAATAATATTTGTATGTATGTGTGTGTGTGTTTGTGCTTAGGGAGATGTTTGTACACATGTAAAGAACACATCGTTTGTTATTCTTTATTTGCAAACAAAACGTTGATTTGTTTTTTGTTTGTGTTGCATGCCCTCAATATAAAACAATGAAAATGAAAAGGGAAGCAAGCGTGCATACGCGGGCAACAACGATTACCTTTAGCGAAATCGTTTTAGAAGTTCATACCAAATGAGCTTAACTTAAATTGTTTACAAAGCCGGTTAAGCAAACGATTTGGAGATGATGATGGCGCAAAAAATGAAAATTCCAAATTGATTTCAATCTGGGCAACGTACAGATGAGGCTGGCAGAGCACGGATTGTGAAAATAAAAAAATGAAATAAAAAAGTAATGCAGAGCAAGCACAACCTATAAAAGGCTAACAAAGCTGTGACCTAAAAAGAACTAATAAAATAAATCAATGAAGGACAAACATGAAATGGTGGACAAGAAAAGTAAGTGGGTTTGCACGCAATTGCTCATAATTTAGGTCATTTGTTGTGGTGAAGTTTTTGGTTGTTGGACATGTAATCTGTGTGACAATCTACATTAATTATCTTATGAACTCGTCAAGAATTTCTCCTTTAATACATTTCACACCATAGTGATTCATTGTTTTAATTTGTTTGCAATTCTTGATCAGTATTAGAATCTAAGTCGATGAGCTTGTGTCCGTCCGAGTATTGTGTTCTGCATGATCGTTAGAGTTGATATATTGAACAGACATTGATACCAACATTATTCGTTTCCGTAGGAAGGTTGGTACTTAAAATGGGCCACGCCCATAATTAACGTGAATGAAGTTATACAGTAGAAAAGTGGTAAACATGTGTAAACTTATTCTAATAATTGTGTGAAGTGGAAAAGAGCGCTCACAACCAACAGCCACGCCCACAATTCATAAAAAATCTGTGGCAGATTGTAGTGCAAACTTTAATAATCATTCAAAGAGGGCGACCGCATAGATATGCCACGCCCATAATTTACCCATGAGCGTGAAGTTTAGATAAACTTCAAAATTCCGATAACTTTCATTTCATTAAATTTTTTAACACCATCAATATATTTCTGCTCTAGTAACCTATTTGGTGCTTGAACCGTTCTCTTGTAAATCTTTGCGTTTACTGTTCTGTTTGCCTGCCAATCTTTTCTATTGACCCAACAACCTAACAGCTAACAAAATGCCCATTAATGGATTGTCTTTATAAATTTGTTTTTTATTCAAATTTCTCTTCCCCCCCTCATTTTTATTCATGCTTTAGCGAAATATCTGTCTTGACTCTTGACTCACACTTCACACAGATAGACAGTGTTATGGTGCTAGTCAAGTTTTGCTGGTAGTTGTGTGTTCAATGCTCTTGTTAGACCAGTTTAGAGTTGTTTTCTTCCTTTTATGGGGATACAGGCACTTGGTTACTCTATGTGTGGACATATGCGTGCATAGTAACAGGTGAGCGTGTATAAGTGGCAGTACCGTCGCTTGGTTGCCGGTGATTCATTTACATTTTTTCTATATTCTTTAGTTTCAGGTTTTTACCATTCTTGTCAACTTTTTATACAAAAAGTAATTTGCGTTGTTAGAGCTGGCGTTGCCATCGTCGTTAGTTTTATTCTGTTATTCATATGTATGGGTGGGCTGTGTGACAAAATTGGTTTTATTTCATTAATGCTTCCAAACACATTTTTAAAACTTTGTTCATGTTTTAATTTCATGGTGGAATAGTTGTTGTTGTTATTATTGCTGTTGCTTCTATATGCTCATGTAGAGCCAATCTTTCGTGTAGATGCAGTATTCAAAATTTTTATAGAGTACTAAGTAGAATCTCACTTCAAAGCCATCTAATCATGTCCTTCCGTCTGTCTTTAGATGGTAGACAGAAACGGAGATATTGTACTGAAACTTTTTCTTTTAAATATTTGCCCTTTCTGCTTAAGCGTTTGGTTCTGTCCCTTACTATTTAAAATGGCTGCATCTATTGGCAGGTAACATAACCGTCATCCAGATAACAAAATAAAATTGGAACAAGTAAAAAAGCGTAATTGACATGGACGTAGTGGTAGGGGTATTATTAAAATTCGGCTGTGATGTACTTGGATGTTGGTCTTGGATCTATTGTTTAAGAAAGATTTGAGCACAATATCACGGGGTACCTTAAATTTTTGTAATTGTAAACAGTAGATAGACACACTTAGAGTTAGGTAGAGTTTGGTAGAAATACTGGTTGACTTTGGACTTCTGAGTATATTTACTGTCTCTGAATCAAATTTTGAATCGATTTAATTAAATTTGTCCGTCCGTCCGTTTACTTATTTATTCCTGTTTTAATTTAGTTATTTGACTTGGACCAGATGGGAGTATTTTTCGAACCCATTTTCCTGAAGTGAGTTTAATGCGAAAGTGTTTCGCTCGTACTTATCGTATACAACTAAACTAATTATATCATAAATTATATGTAGAACCAAGTACATATTGTAAGGTAGATCCGACTATAATATTTTTACTTATTTATACCCACCACATCAGGGGGGCGTGTACTAATTTTATCATTCCATTTACAACACCCAGAGGGACACGCCAGATACGCTACTAAGTATATACATTCTAGATCCGCATCAAAAACTGAGTCGTTCTAGACATGTATCTCCGTTTGTCCGTGTGTCTGTCTCACGATTATAACTTTTGAGATATTGAGCTGAAAATTTGTACAGGCGCTTTCAGTTTTCGCACGCAGATCGCTATTTAGATTGGTCAAAATTAGTCAAGTGCCACGCCTACTATCAGCTAAAATCTATTTATTTGTCACAAAAATTAAAATTTAGTAAACATTTCCATAATTATCCCATCCCTCGATGTGCCAAAAATGGGCATATTCGGATAACAGACACGCCCATAATTTACAAAAACCCATACTCAGCATACATACCCATACTAATCGACTTGATACGTACACATACACTATTAGAAGGCGTAATGCCACGCCCACCTTTTGTCTGTAGATGTGGAGGGTATTTAAGATTTGGCTCAAGCCAAATTCAGTTTTCTTATTCTTGTTGAATACTACCACCACGCACTACTATCATTTACATGCGCTTTTCGACTTCTTTTTAATAAAGTTACCATTATAGCCTGGCACGTGTTTTACATGTTTAAAAGAAAATATTCCCATTATATACATATATGTACTATATACTATATACATACGTATTTAGTATTCAGTTCATTACTGATAGCGGCAAGCGACTAGTAGCCTCTAATTTAGTAAACATTGAAAACGTGCTGGTCGTTATTAGATAATGCCAATTATTTAGTTACACAATAAAATAAGTAAAAGTAAATATCATGTAAATGAATTTTTCATCATTGTTTTTATAAAATCTTATGCCAAGCAAAACATTAAAATTGACGAGCCATTAAGCCAGTTTCATTAATGCTGGTAAATGAAGCGAAAAATTAATCTGTACGGATTATTATCAATGGTTATGGCCATGATTGAGAAATTCATTCTACAACATATTTTACTAATTGCAGTTTGGAAGTAAAGTTTGAAAGTAAATCATGCTGCAGTTAGTTAAGTGAGTTTATGTTGCGATGACATGTACAAATAATTTGTTCGATTCCCGACACCTCCTTTTGGGTGTTACAAATAGAATGATGGAATTTATTAAACCTTAACTTGCGTTGTTTGTGGAATAAAAAAGGGGGGAATGACGTGTGGGATGCCAGCATTTCGATAAGAGTCACCTCGTCATCGTCAGCCATCATTTGTACGTCAAGTACTTGGCTCTAAACTGCAATTGTACACCGGCCATCACAGACCATTTGAGAATTGTTTAGCCTGTTAAACAACTACAGTAGAGAAAACAAGCGCAACTATTTTTATAGAATTTTTATTTTAGAAAATTCCTCACCAACCGTTTAAAACATTTTCCATTCTCCTACATGGATTAGCGTATTTTCATATTTGCCTTTCATTAAAACTCCAAATATTTACCATGAGGTTTGAACTTTGTTCATAGCGTACGTTATAGAATTTTTTGTAGCACTGTGTTTTTGGCGGTTTACCATCGAATGGATTAAAACTTTACAACATTTGAACGTTGAAAATGGTAATTGTGGTGAACAAGGAAAAACAAATTAAATTTAACAAAATTTTATATTTTTTTAGCATATGCATTTAACACATTGCCACCCCTTGTAAGGATTAGCCAGAAGTGTTAAAAATTACTCACTTGCAGCGAATGTTACGTAATCTAAATTAAAGAACCTTGCAGAAATAGTTTTGAATAAAAATTCGTCATTCCTTAGTAACAAAAGTAAGGCTCAAAGCCAACAAGTAAATAATCAATAAATAAATTAATTGCTCTTTATTTTCCTTTTCTTTATATTCACTTGTTAACATCACTTTATGAGAAATCGAATTCATACAACTTTTCGTGGTTGCCATTATGGCATGCATGAAAAATTATAAAAAAAAACCCTCGACTTGACTGCTATGGATTGAGCCGAATCTTCGTTACCAGACATCATAGTACATTAAAAGACAATTTAATGACTAGCAGGAATGGTTCTCGATTGTGGGCGAGTTATTTAACTAAAAACTTTAAATATTCCATGCTTCGCATTTCACCATTTGTGACAATAAGTTTGTGCGGATGTTTGTAACTCTTTGACAGCAAATGCTACACCCACCTTCAATTATACCGATCCATTCAGAATCAAAATCTGAATCAATTTAACTATGTCCGTCTGTCTGCCCATGTAAACTTGTGCGCAAGGTACAGGTAGAATTTTTTGAGATATTTCAATGAAATTTAGTACAAGGACATGTATTAGCACAAAGGGGAACCCTATTAAAAATGAACCGAATCGAACCATTTTTTACAACATCTCCCCATAAAAATTCCTATTATTGTATAATGAAAGTCTCTAAAAAATTAATTAATTTTAAATTATCTTCAAATTTGGCTGTGGCAAAATTTGGACTTGAACCATTTTTAAAATCTCTCCCCATATAATTATATTTTACAGAAGAGTTTTTAAATGATAGCTGTTGTCATGAGGGGTCCCGTTGATGCCAGGATTTCATTCTCAGTATTACAAACATAAATTGAACATAGATGCAAATAAGCTGACGTTGGAATGTTCGTGCAAATTAGCATAAAAATACACCAATACACGTGTGAAGCATCAGCTGCTTTGCACCTCATACATCCACTCCATTGTGAACGATGGCAACCGTTTAGATAACAACTTCTACGTGGTACATATAGAAAAAAAAAAATTAATATTCTTAATTAAGAAAAAGAAGAGGAAAAAGCATAACTTAAAGAGCAGTAAATCGTACAAATAGATAATTAGGAGCAGTGGAAGAGAGAGGGATGGAAGATATAACACTGATAAAAACAGAAACGCACAAGTACTTCCAAACGCATAAGTGTAGCGTATATTTATATGTAGCAACATGTCATTAAAGTATACCAACACACATACATGCAGGCAAAACTCTAATGAGAATTTTTCTTTTTGGGTTTTTAATAAAAAGGAAGAAAAACCGTTTTGTTTTGTAGGCAAGCAAGGAGCCGCCTCTATGAGGTGTAGTTACAATGTGATAGTAGCAGTGGAATTAATCATCAGCACAAACATATTTAAGGGCGACAATACATTAAAGAAACCCAAGGACTACAATAAGTAAAAAATGTTATAAATGCTATTAAAAATGAAGAGAAAAATTGACTTATAAAAAACCGTACTCAGGGAAAAACCTGAGGCGTAGTCCATATACTATTAAAGGGATTAATAATATACCTGCTATGCCCACCGTTCATATGTAGATGTGGAGGATATCCAAGGTTTGGCGTAAGCCAAATTTCGTTTTTTTACTTGTCTTTCTGAACAACATTCAGTTTTTAAATTGAAGAATTTAATTTTATATAATTTTTTAACTCTTACTTTCGGACTTTGTCTTGTCCTTGTTTCTCAGCAACCACATTGATGAATTGTTGAGCGTTACCAATATTTTACTAAATTTAGTATAACCACTAAAACTTATCAAGCGGTAAATGAAAACCACTGCAACAAAAGTCAAGACCTGCAGTTGCAACGTAATAAATATGAGACTAATAACCGCAATGATATCAATGAAGTGAAGATAACAGGATGATCGGATGTGTGAAGGAAAAGAGCACTCCTATTGAAAACCTTGAACAGGAGCAGCGTGTAAAGACAACAAAAGCAACAAAAATTTAAGATTAAAGTTAAGCAGTGTATGGGTGTGTGGTAGGATTAGCGTTGGGGAATAAGTCAAGTGTGCTGGAGTAGATATATAAAGAATTGTTTGTAAGCTGCACACATGCATGTGTATGTGGTTTGTGAAATTTCTAATTTATATGAATTTTACTCTCTCTGTTTGCTTCTGTCTCTTTCCGTGTATGCGGTATGCACACGTTTGGCCAGGATATCAAAATCTATTGATGTAAAAGCCCGCCCTTTAGTTATTTATAGCAGGAAGCTAATAAAGTTCAGAAACACATATTTTATATTGTATACAAAATATACACACTCGCTCACAATGCACACACATATGTTTGAACGAAAGGTAAACTCTGTGTACAATATACGTGACCACACACACAAGCAATATTGACTGGAAAGTGGGCACAAATTTACGACATACGCTCAACTATCATATATATATATATATGTATTTGTGACTCTATAAGGTGTGTAAGATGAATGCAAATGTATAGGTGTGTACGTAGTTGCCAGTGCTCTCCAGAGAGTTCTTATTAAATGTTTGCAGTACCTAACCCGTTACCTTTATACAGCCGTAAATGAAAAGGAATTGTAAGTACACTCTCGTTATGTAAAATTTCGGAATAAACAGCAAAGATCAAATTTCGCCATCAAATTTTTTCCTATCGAATGAAACGTAAATTGAGTTTTAGTATGATTGTTGTTTTGTACAACTAATGAATGTTCATTTTCCAATTCTTACTCTGTTACCTCAAACGAATGTTTGCAAAAAATGCAACAACAAATTACTTGTACTCCGTGGATATGATTATGAGATGACAGAATAATCTCAGAATTCTGGTAAGCCCTTATGCATCCTAATGCTTAAATAAAATGATTAAAAGTATGCTCTCAAAGTGTTTATAAAAGTACGACATAAAAGTGTCAGTCTCATATCACTTCAGTTGATGGAGTTGAATAAATCACGAGACTTACACTATATTCAAAATTTCGAATAATCATATCCCGCTTGTGGTATATATCGTATAAATGAAAACGCTACGAGTGCTGCTGAGTGCTGTTCAAACAGACAATTGAAAATCGCGACTCAAGAATGTTCTTCAAAGACAGGTTTTATAGGCAATTGAAGCAAAAGAGAAAATGCATACAAGATTGAAGAGCATGGTGAATACTTTCTTGTAGACCAATTAGCTATAGCAGTAATATTAGCTTGTAATTAGTTAATAATGGTAATAATACGTACATTAGTTAGAATGCTTACAGAAGTCCAATACAATCCTTTCATTCATTTCGTAATTTAGAAAATTTACTTAGTTCTTCCCACTCCATGGAATACTTTACCATCATTTTATGGATACATATATAAAAATTTTGTTTTTTATCCCTTTCATATCCAAAGAACTGTTAGAAGCACTTGTTACAGAATTTTATTAGTGGCAGAGCATACAACCACTTGTACTCGTAGCTAATGTACATTAAATTAGCTGTTATTTGTTGTTATTGTTGCTGCTCATGATAATGTTGTTGTTATTAAGTATTATTAAAAAAAAAAAATGTTTAGTATGTCTTATGGCTTTTAGCGGAACTTAAGTTGCTCGATATAATAAAGATGTTATTTTTTTTTTATATTCAACACGTAAGTAATTCAATATAAAAATGTATACTTTCATCAACAAAATCTAAAACAAATAACAAAAGAAAGAAAATATAAATATGTGATCATTTAAGAGTAGAGGGCGTGTGTTTTTAAGACTTGCAAATATCTCCTAACCTTTTATTACAACAAATAGTTTAAAAATTAATCATTTGAATCACATTGAGATTGAACATCAAGAATTCTCAATAATTTTTTATTCAAAATGGGGAGAATTAGTCAATTTTTACAATTAATCTCTTATATAAATCGCATCTTGACATTGATTGATTCAAATTCTTTATCATTTATTTCTCTTTTGCGTTTTTCAACGCTATTCTTTGGTCATGGCTCTCTGTTCTTAAATGCTTTGTTAATGCTTAATAAAATGTCGCCATTCAGCGGACCTTGCATTGATAATTTATATACATATCCATAATATTTTAATAATCGTGGCTTTCATAAAAATTAAATCATATATACGTCCCCATCCAAATACGTGAACTACAGATAAACGATATACGAGTATAGCTAAATTAAGGCATTAATGTAACCGCTCTGCAGGAAAATCCCTGTGACAGAAATTGGTCGGGATCATCTAAATGTTCAGCATCATTAGCTAAACCATATACATTTATTAACACCCGATTCGTATGTATATGTATATTTGCCGATTTTCGTTTGGCACGTAGTTTTCCGTCCGATATTGTCAAATGGGATGCAGAACCGTAAGCATTCAAGTTCAAGTTCAAGTTCATAGGTCAATTTTTGTTGCAGATCCAAAGGTTTTTGTCGATTGTGGGCGTGTTATTTGGCCACGCCCATTTTTAGTACATATATGGGTGGAATAATTATAGATATGCGTACCAAATTTCAACTTTGTAGCTACATTTTTGTAATAGATAAATATAACTTTGTCGATTGAGCTATTGATCGATTTTTCCATTTTCAATGAGAGAATTGCATGCATAAACTAAAAGTGTCTTTTAAAACATCCAGAAATATTTAACATGTTTTATCCATTTTCTTAGACAAGAAGTTTCTACGTTCTTGGAATATAGGGTCTATGGTCTAAGGAGCCATTTGGAAGATCAAATCAGAATCATTATTAGGCGTTGAAAAATCGTTGAAATCCTTCATTTTAAAAAAGCAAAAACATCCAAAAGTGCCTTCGGCTTGGTATTTAGTTTGTGCAATATACACATATCTCTAGTTTTAACTACCCAACATAGGTCTGGTAAAAACTTTTGTTTTTGTCTCTACTAGCTAAAGTTATATTTATCTTCACACCCTTTTTTATGTCGGAGAACGGTGTGACCAGCGAAACAGTGCAAACAGTTGGTCAAAGCGAACAATTTTATACTGCGTTTAATTTAATATCAATCCAGTTGTTTCTCTTAAACATTTAGCATCAGCTATAATCCATGACTATTTGGCTCCGCGGTGGATATTGATGCAAGGCCGGGCTTTGGATTGTCCACCTACTGCATCCACTTTTCACCACGAGTACTAAATTCTTACGTTTTTCGCTGTTGAAAAATCTCCTCTAGACCTACCTTGCGCTTAATAACTCCATTTATTGTTTTGGAACCATCAGGCTGGTTTTGAAGCGCAATATAATTGCTGGTTTAGTAGCGTCTAACTACTCTTTCAGTTCTTTCTGCATTTAAGCCAATTCTGCAGTGCTTGCCGATTCTACAGCTACACTTGGCACATAACTTTACATGTAAGAGCACAAGTTTCAATAGAGATCTGCAGGATTCAGCGTGTCGGGCCGCATGTTGAGCAACCCTGTTGTAGTGTTATACAATATAATGATCAATTTAACTCTATCAAATACTTACGACATTATGGCTAAAGAAAGTTTCTATGCTGATTTTTTCTCTCCAAAGTTTCAACTTTTCTGTTGGGCAATAAAAGAAAACAAGTTTCCTTTGTACTCCCACCCATCACTTGATGTTCTGCTTTTTTGTATTCTTTGCTTTCACGTACTCTTTACTTATTATCAGTTTTGTGTGGATTTAGTTTATAAGATTCTGTTTCCCGTCCTCGTTGGCAAAAACTTTTCACTTAACATTACTACGTTTGTAGTACATATACGCACATACATAGAAAATTGGTACTTTTCTTTATAATTCACTTCTTGGCAAGCATCGGGTTTATTTTTTCAACATTCTCCACTTAAAGCCGAAGAGTGTATTAAGTTTATCATTTCTTTTGCTATTGCGTGACACCAACAGTTACTACTTGAGGACTAGATTACATTAGACATTAAAGTAGTAATTATGTGTTGGTGTTTCAAAAAGCTTTTCTTCAACCTTCCATACCATCGGAATATATTTGTGCATTAAATTTATTAATGTCTCAGACTGCAGGGGTGTAGGGCTTATTCCAAATGCCGCACAGCTTAAGTCAAGCATAGTTTTTTACGTGCTTTCTTTTAGATTTCTGAAAAAAAAATATTGCAGTAAACTTGTTAAAAATGTTTGCTCACTTTTTTGATTTAGTTCAGAGAGACCAACTTATTGAGAGAAAAAAGTTCCAATCCTTAGTAGGAGTATATGTGTCAATAATTTTCGACTTTAGTTAAATAATATTTTATTAATGTAACACATGGGTCTGTGTCTGTGCTTTCCTCCATTTATTTAATGTGTCTTTCTTACGTTAATATATTCCTACACATATTAGTACATCACGAATCGTTAGTTTTGAAAGTATTTGTAGATTTAATTCCTTGGAAAGTCAATAAATGCTAGGAAACTTAATTTGTGAAGACACTTTAATTGTGTAGGTGTGTGCATGTTTGGGTTCCTAATTACTTTTTCGTAAACATTAATCGTTTAGCCTTTGACCTGATAAAGTTTAAAGGTAAAGTGACTCACTTCATTATCATTATCATGAAGCGTAGTTCACAATTTATTGTCTCAAGAAGAAGCAAAAGCAAAATAACAAACAAACGGAATCTGATAAAATTGTTCGAAGATGAAATTGTGGATGCGTTGAATTATTTCAAATATAGATTAAATGGTTACAGTTTTGCTCTAGTTAGATTTAGACTAATGGTGAGGAAGTAAGACTTTAAATTAAGACAGAGCGTGGCTAAAAATTAATCTACTGTTAAGGAGAAATGGTTCCATTTTGGTTCATTAAAAATAAAATAAATAAAAAAAACTAAATATTGCTCAGGCCAAATACCGTTCTCTATCTCCATTATGGGCGTGGTATGTTCCTCATGCCATTTCTTTTCAAAACTTCAGCTGAATATATCAAAATTTGTGACCGTGTGGTTATCAACAAATGACAGACACACCGACGGACATGTTAAGACAGACTTAGATTTTGATGCTGATAATGAAAAATCTATTTCGCATACTTCTGGTTTATTGGAAGGTTTAAAAAATAGATGGCTTTTCGTACATGTCTAAAGTTCATTTGCCTTTCGAACCAACCTCGACATTCAAGGTAATATTCGTAATTGGGTGTGTGTTACCAGACTTGATTTGAAGCCACAGCATACAGAGCTTAGAAAGGCTTTGCCTTTCTAAAGGCACAGCCGTTCTAAACTCATCAACTGTAGAGATCAGGTGAAGGCTACAATATTTTTGTTTTATAGTTAAACATTACGAATTTATTCAGTGCGTCACCTTTCTCGTGAAGATCATTTCTGCGAGTTGGAAATTAGTACAAATACTCTTTTGTGCTTGATTTCTTCAGTTTTTTTTTTATTTTTCATTCGCTTCTTTTCTCCTTTAACCCTAGAATAATCATTTAATGGTAGTTGATAACAATGCCGAACAACTGAAACAATAGAAATTAACTCAGAGAAATAAAATACAAGCACATGTGCGACAGGGTGACACTTGTGCCTACAATGCGTGATTTATAACAATTGCTATAAATTAAGGCAAATGCAATAGGTGACAATGCATATAAATATCCCATGAATGGATAGACATGGGTAGAAGAAGAATAGAAAAGAATGGAATGGAATATCAGCAATGCCGTTGTTTAGCACTGACCTTTGCTATCCCTTAACATGTAATACACACAAATAAAATTACTTTGAATTATATTTGGAGAAAAAGTTGCCGCTACTTTGTTGTACTTGTTTTGTACTAATTTACAAAAGGCAGTGACCTAAAATTTCTTCCTCAATAATGTAAAAATTAGGTTCGAACACAGGGGAATAATGTTGTTTACACACTACACCTTACTAAGTTTTAAGTCATTTCTTTCGCAGCACCTAGAATCATTAAAATTTGAAACGATCTAGCTAAGGCCGCCGGGGTGTGCATTGAAATTTTCGCGGTCGCATGGACAAAACTGATTAGAAGCCACGCCTACAATAGACAAAATATCTCACAGTTATACAATTTAGAGATACAAAGTTGAAATTTAATGTATGTGATCGTTTACTTAATAACCCATACTTAAAAAATGGGCGGGGTTAAATAACAGATATTATGTGATGGTTGAGGTAAAATATAATACATACGCACATACGCTATGTAGTCGTCATCAAAAGAGAGTACAATTATATAAATGCCGCACCCACAGTTTATGAACGAATCATCCAACATATACAGTATCCAAGATTTGGACTTGGCAATGTTATCTGTTGTGATATTGCCATCATTTACAATAAATTGAATCACTAATATTAGTTCTTGTCAAAATCTATAATATAAAATATTGCAGAAGAAGAAGAAACCCACATTAACTGTATATGACCTATGGTCTCTCATGTCTTGCACGAGACAGTTACAAATATATTGAAAATCATACAATGCACCGTAATGACTACAAAACTTTATTACATAATCTCTCAGTTCATTATTGTTGTATTTATTTATTTTCTTATAATTTTTTTATTACAAACATTTTGTGTAATGTGTTATATAAGTGTAAAAAAAATATGGTTTTTTATTGTCGCTGATTTTTTTGTTTTACTTTTTTTATTTATAAATTTATTATATCATATAATTAGTTGTTGTGTATAAAAAAAAAAGATAATTTTGCGGTTTAATCCGTAACGTTGTGTTAGTATAAATTATGCCGTCCACGTAAGAGGAAGGTATACTAAGTTTGTCATTCCATATGCAACACCCAATAGAAGGCTTTAGAGACCCTACCCTACCCTGCCCTAGTATATATATTCTTGATTAGCAAAGACAAACTGAATCGTTCTAGAAATGTACGCCTATTAGTCCGTATGGCTCTTTCTTGTGGGCATTATAAAGGACGTAAATTTTGAGAAATTGAGTTAAAATTTTGTATAAATAATTGGATAAAAACGGTTAACAGCCAGGATCAGTAAAATTTCAATTTCATGGCTCACTTTTTGTGGTTAATCAATCTATTAAATAGCTTTGTAGTCATTATATTGCCAAATATGGGCGTGGTCGAATAACATACGCCTAAAATTTATAAAAAACCGTACTCAGCAGAAAATTCCATTTGTAAGCTGATATATAATACATATATTATAAGAGGATGTAAATCACGCCCACTATTTGCATGTAGATATAAAGGGTATATTAGTTTTGGCCCAAGTCAAATTTGGTCTTTTTTACTTGTTTTTTATTAAATTTAAACATAAACAAACAAAGATTCCATCGTTGTATAAATACAGTTATTCACACAGAGTTTGCACAGTTTTAAAATTACCACTTCAAAGTACTAAAAAATTATGGTTTGTAAATATGCTTTAAAATAAATGTGAACATACAACTGTGTGTTGATATTGTAGTACATTCAGATGATAGAGGGTGAGAGTGAGTGGGTGTGTGGGTAGCAAAATACTGCAATTCAGTCCATATATAAAAATGATAGAGAATATAATCACAAAAGTAATTAGCAAGATAAACAGTTATCTATAAATATGTGCGTTCATACGATCATACATTCATACGCTTGTAAATTATTTAAAGAGCACGTGACAGACAGACGGATATAAACATAGATAGAGGGGGAAGATATATATAGCAAATAGGAAAATATTGTTTAACATTCAATTGCTTTTCATTCCGCTCATGTATTATTTATGTTGATTGATTGCTTGTTAAACGTTTATCTATTTATTTAAAACGAGTGGTTTCGCTTTAATCGTACAATTTAAATTAAAAAAAAAACAGATCTTTTAATTAAAAAATTTTTTTTGTAAAAAGTATTCGATAAAGGAATTTTAGTAGAGATTTAATGTAAACAATTTTGTAGTAATATATATTTTGTTGTGTTTTAGTCCATGTTAAGCATTTATCTTTATTAAAGAACTATATTTGGCTGAGCCCAATCTTAAGTACCCATCATGAATGCATGAAAGCCTCCTGAGGATTTTATATATCCCAATATGCGATATAAGTGATACGGAAGATTAAAAAGTTAAAAAGTTGCTGCTTCAATGCCAAACTGCTTATGAAAACTGTCCACGCTTCTACCAAATTTGAAATTCATGCCGACAGGAGTGTGGTTACACATATCAGCACACGTATACGGACAGACGAACAGACAGATATAGTTAGATCGACTCAGTATTCGATGCTGATTTAGAATATATTTAATATAATTTGTAGTGTCTCCGGCGCCTCCCCTTTTAAACGTTGCAAACGTTTTGACAAAGTTATATATGATATACTAAATCAAATCTTAAACACCCTCCATCACTCCTCGAGTATAGTTTTCGTAAATTGTGGGCGTGTCTGTAATACGAACATTCAAATAATAATAACTTTGTAAAATTTTATCTGCGTGAAACTAGAAACAAAACTAGTAATGTCTATACAAAATAGAACTTAATATTTACAGATGGTCACATGGACGGCCATACAATAACTTTTCATGCTGATCAAGAATATATACAATGTGTAGTCTTACACGCCTATTTCTGGGGTGCGCGAACAGAACAATGAACTAAGTATAATCCCATCACTAAGGTGGACTGCATAATAATTATTTTCGCTCATTTCAATATAAAGCACTTATTAACAATTTATATTATTGTTATATAAAATTGCTAATTATCTATAGTAAGTAAACGTTAACTAATTATTGTTCTCTAATCTTAATATGAATATATAGTCTAAAATAAGCTGACTTGATGCTCTAGAAACCAACACACTGGAGCCAATTAACTTAACAAATATTTAAAAAATTTCACTTCAGCCAGAGACTTCTATATATTTAGAAGTCTCTGCTTCAGCGTTGCAAATATTTTCATAAGCTTTACCTCTCTGAAAAGAGTATCTAAGGCTACACGGAGAAGAAAACCTTAGACAATTTGGAATAATAACTAAATAATTGTTTATGCAGAATCAGCATCAAACTGTACTAATTCAATATGGCCATACGTTCTTCTGCTGTTGTATCGCTCAAAATAACCTGACATTTGGAATTTTAACATATGAGCGGTATTCTGTGGAAACAAAACTCATTAGTGGTTGTACCTACAATATAATTTATGAAAATGTTGAAGTCATCATCAAATCGTATCAAAGCGAGTAGGAAGGGTGTTCAAAATTTGATCAAACTAATTCATAAAACTTGTTTTGTTTAAATTCACATAAATTTTCACACCAACTTGAAGTGTAGAAAACTAAAAACCATGTAAATTTATTAGGGCACCGTTCACGGTTGATGTATGTATGAGGGAGGGGAATAACAGAAGAAAAAACGGCAGTTTGTCAAAATGCAACACTTGCGCTAAGTTGACTGATAGTTGGAATGACTGACTGCCTGACTAACTGACTTGATGAGTGAAGGATGATAAATGCACACACAACACACATATCAAAAAGTATGCATACAAGTATGTGTTCCACTCTTCTAACCAATGAGTAAGAGTAGGAAAAACTCATTTAAACTCACACGGTGTTGCTGCTCTCTTGTGGTATTCAATGTAAATGAGAAACAAAAATTTATGATGTAAAATTTAAAACAACAACCACATGAATGTAAATCTCACCTTTTTCGTTTTAAAGAAAAGTGTGTGAAAAATAAAAATATTAAAACCTAAAGCAAAACGGAACAAAACAAAATAAGAGCATAGCGGCACAGCATACGTTTTTCATACATACTTGGATACACCCACACACACGCACATTTGTTCATATGCGAGAGGGCTAAAATGTCGGTTATTTTCAGCATAATTAAATGAAAATCATTTATATAGTGCACACACACATAATATATGCGAAAATAAAGAGAGCAGTAGATGGGAACGTAGCAAGTATGTATTCCAGGTGTAGTGGTTAACTTTCAAGTTGTTATGAACAAAGAAAGTGTGAAAGTGTTCTAATGTTAATGCAAATGGTGTTGTCGTTGTTGTTATTATTATTGTTGTTTTTTAATTCTCGTTAGCCCCCTTTGTTTGTATAGCTCGTGTGTAGAAATGTGTGTAAAGCATGTCTCGCTTTAATATTGTAATTTCTTCGTATTTGTACAACTTGAAGATTTATTTTTTATTTATATTTAATGGAGGAGCTGCGCTTACACACTGTAGTCTTAAAAATTATGGATAAACATATAATGTTAGTTAAAATGATTTATCTGTATGAACGTTATAATCTAAATATCGCAGCTACTGAATTTTTATTATATGCACTATATCCAGGTATATAAAGACTAGTCAGCTTATGATTCAGTGCGTTTTACCAAAGACTATATTAACCAAATGTTTGTAGCTCCTATGTCATGTCCGTATGTCCGTCTGTCCATCTAAAATTGTGCGCAAACTCCTGGTCGTTTTTCTTGACATATTTTGATGAAATTTGGTACAAAGAAGGAAGGAACCCTATTTAAAATGACCCGGATCGGAGGTTCTATTATAATGGAAGTCCTTATATGGTAAAAAATCACAATTCTTAATATTTTTTGACAAATTATTTAAGGAGCTACAAATACAACTAAACTAATTGTACCATAATTTAAGGAGCTAAGCGTTGTGGAGCAAGTGCTATAACATTTGCACTTGCTCAAGTATTGTATTATGAAAGGTTTACTTTATCATTTTGCACAATGACTATAACTACCGCTCCATGAAACTTCGACTTTACTACGACACTGTTTTTAATAGTCCTCATCATTCTACGAAACTGAAGAAACGGGTCTTGTACTTATTAAGAGAGATTTAAAAAATGGTCACACATAACCCAAAACGGGAACTTGCATTTTTAAGCATAAATAATTTCTGCGAATTTTCATTAAAAATTTTTAAGAATTGTGGGTTTTCCTATATAATGAATCAATTTGGAAAAAAGCATTATATGGGGGAAAAGATTCCAAAAGTCTTTCGAAAAACTTTTTCGTGAAAACGTTAGAAAATATAAATAATTGTTGTCGTACTAAAAATAGTCCGCTTTTGTCCATTGATCTGAAGCTTTCAGCATGAACACAACATTCGACCATAATGAATCAGATTGAGAAAAAAGTTTCAATTGTTGTGATGACAGTCATAGATAAGTCGTGTGCGTCTGTCGATTGTTTGCCCGGGTAAGAATATTAATATTATTATTAGTGGTGGCAAAAATTGAAAAAGTCGATTCCAAATAGAAATAATCTTTGGTTAACCCTTAGAGGGCTTTAGTCCCCCTCAAGATTTGTCCTCTGCCAGATTTTCACTTTTCTATTCGTTATGCTGTTGCTGTTGGTTATAATTTAATATTGTTCAGTTTAATATATTTACTCTGCTATATGCCAATACTTGATGCTGATTTCATTACAATACCACACGTTGTTAAACGAACACCCTCTGCCATCTTTTCCTATTTCCACATGCTCTCTCTACTTTTTTTTTAACCTGAATATTATTGTTGTTATATTAACTTTTTTCTATTATATGAAATGGTTTCCGCTTGTTATTTTGTATACACACATGCACACGTGCTTTTCGTTTCCTTTGATGTTCTTTCCCCAAAAAAGAAAATGCAAATATTTTTTTATAATTTTCCGGTTTGTGTTTGGCAACCCATTGTGCAAATATGTATTTCAACTCTCTATTGTGAACACTGACAAGCAGACACAGAGTAAGGATAAGACACGAAAAAGAGAAGAAATTCAAAAAATTCTGTGTTCAATTAATTCTTTGTTTCATGCATTAAACACTTTCGTGGTTGCGTCCAAACGCAACATCTTGTTATTGTGTTATTGTGTGCATTTTCGCCATCTTTGACTATAAACTTCAACTGGAGCGAAGTGGAAATGATACAATCAGTTGTCAAGTTCTCGAGTCAAAGTGATTGACACCTTCATTAGTGCAAACAAAAGGCAGAGAGAGAGAGAGAGAGAGAGAAAAATAACAAATCGACTAAATTTTTGAGCTCCATTTAATGACATTGTTATCTTGTTACATGCATGACAGCAAATGTTTGATTGAATTGCTAGACGCAGCTGACAAATGTTAAATTATTTGTTTAAAATGTTGATGGGTCTATATTTTAAGCTATGATGTAAGCTGCAATTAGAGCAAAGACTCTTATTTTTGGTAAACAGGTTGTAATTGGAAATTGTCAAAATCATTTGATAGACACGCCCACAATTTACAAAAAACTATTCCGTTTCTACATTAATAGTCATATACTGCATACCACGCCGACAATTAATATGTAAATAAGAGTATCTCTGAATCCAGCCTGAATCGAAAAAATATTATTTAATCTAATACATAGAAAAATTTCTCCACGCATATGTGCACGTCTTGCCGGAGAAAAATCAGAAAAGTCTTTTTAAGAAAGTAAATAAATACAAAAGCAAATAAAATGAAACGACCTTATACACCTGAACTGTTCTTCTTCTTCTTCTGAATTCGGTGAGGCTAAAATGTAAAAGAAAACAAGTAAAAATGTTATAGTCGGTCAAGGTCTACTATTTAACACCCTGCACCATTTAGTTTCACAATTATTCTACATTTAGTTGTGTTAGTAAGCGTGAGGAAACATTTCACTTCCTCAATTATAATTGTATGGATAATTGTCCACATTTAGCACAGCCAATTATAAAGATGATTAACTATTCTTCACCAAATTTTGTCCAAAAACATTAAATTACGATATTGTGTTATATAAAAATTCCCATTATAATAGGACGTAATGCGAGAAGGGGTTTTAAAATTGGTTTCATTCGGTTCATTTTCAATAGGGTTTCTCTTTTACATGCCCTTGTACCAAATTTAGTCGAAATAACTTAAAAAATGCGAACTGTAAGCTTGCGCACAAATCTACATGGACAGACAGACGAACATGGTTAAATCGATTCAGATTTTAATGCTGAATCAATCGATATAATTAAAGGTGGGTGTGGCATTTGCCACTTAGAAGTTACAAATATCCGCACCTACGTTTGGTGCAGGGTATAAACACAACAAACAAATGCTAACGAACCAGAAAAAACTAAAAAAATTTCTGTATATTTTTTTTTTGCTTAACACACATAGCCTACCAAAGGTGATGAGACTTGTATGATAAATGTTACAATATATTTGTCGTTATTATTGTTGTTGTCGTTGTTGTTATAACTAACGAAGTTAATATGTATGAAAAAAAAGTGAGTCTCCGTAAATGTTTAGCTATGCAAAAAAAAAGGATGCTAACCGATGTTGTTACAAGATGAATTTCTGTACCTACGTAGGAAAGAAAAGTTGTTATTGTTGTATTTAGGTGAATAGCTTTTCTGTGCTGTTTTTACTCTGTACCACACACAAATGCACACGTACACAACTTGTACAATATATTGCCTCAAGTATTTTTTCTACAATAATGCCAGGATAAGCAACATATTTATACGTTCACTGGTGGGGGCATACACCGCACACACATACTTAGTGATGTAGGAATGCACCTTTGTGTATAATGTATATGTAATAATATAAAATAAAGGAGATTTCTGGAATGTTGGGGGCACGCGTATATGTGCGTGTCACTGTGATATTTTACTTTATCTGCCTTGATATATCTCTTTTACTCACGGGTGGCGCTAAGCCCTATGCTGTATATCACACATGCACCTACGCATGTGTGTATATTACTGTTTATCGTATTTATTTGTACCGTAACTAAACAAGACATTTCTCTTTGAAATTTGATGTAAACGGCTTATGTGTGTACTTTTGTACCTTTACTTGACTATAATCTTTCTTTTACCCTCTTTCTATCTATCTCACCCTCGTTCTCTTTCTTTCATTGTATCTATGGTAATCCCGGAGGTCCCTACATTGAGAATATTTACTTAAAGTATAGAAGCACGTAGAGTTCTGTATTTTTTATTGGAATCTCTTTGAACAATTTCTTCATATATTTGTATAATAAATACAGAAATTTATTCAAGCTGCATAACTACTGCTACACCGCTTATAAATAGTTTGTCTACTTCAACTCGTTCTTGTATTTCTTTGTCGCACTTTTATAAATATTCCTTTTTAAGACTCTTCAAGATAACAAAGTGTATTTTAAAAAGGTGAAATAAAGGGAAAAATCAAAAATTGTAATAAATGCTTGAATAAATAATTTTACCAACTATTGCATATCAATGAGTAGAAAAATTTATTAAAAAACAAGTAAGAAAACTAAATTTGGTTTAGGCCAAATCTTTAATACCTTTCATCTCACATACAAAAATAGGGCGTGGCTAGTGTACGATTACGCACTATAATAAAGTAAGTATTACGTATGAGCTTGCAAGTCGAATTATATAGGGAGTGTGAATTTTTTCAAATATTGGGAGCGTCTGTTATTCGACGACGCCCATTTCTGGTATATCGATGGAAAGGATAAGGTGCTAAAAAATGGGTAATCTGCAACAAAAATTTACCTATGAACTTGAAATTTGGTATTCATATTTAGAATCAAGCTGTTCATCGATATTTCAAAAATGGGCGCAGTCGGATAACACACCCACAATTTACAAAAAGCCATACTCAGCGTAAAAGCCGAGTTGGCAGCTGGTACGTAATACATATACCATTAGAGGGCGTAATCGTACCACGCCCCCTGCTTGTGCTTAGATGTGGAGGGTATATTAAATTTGATACAAGTTAAGTTTAGTTTTCTTACTTGTTAAAACCGACATATAAGTTTTTATTAATTGTGGGCGTGGATCCTAACCGATTTTTCCAAATTTAAATAGCAACCTGTGTGCACAAACAACTAATGTCTGTACAAAAATTCCATTCGCTGATAATGTCAACAACAGACGGAGACTCGCTGAATCGACTCAGATTGTGGTTCTGATCAAGATTAAATATACTTTGTAAGGTGCCAGTTCAGTAATATACTCCTCAACTCATGGGATCTAATTATTAATAGTCAAAATAATAGGAAATAAATAAATGCCAAGCTATTTATCGTTACTAACAGGCGAAGCCGAGGTTTTTCCTAAAATTAAAGACCAAGAATTCATCAGAAGTAGTTCTGCTGAATTATTTAAAGCTCAAGTCCTATAAATCGCTCTAACTTGTTCTCCAATAGTTTTTATGTTGTTGTTGTTTTATTAGTTGAATAAATAGACTAAATGAAGCGTGTAAATGAATCTGAATGAAAAACATGCAGCTACACATTTACACACTCGTAAATAAAATCGAAAAAAAATTGTTTCAATGTTGAAATATTTAGTGTATTACCATGTCTTTGCTTCTTTTCCTCTATTTGCGTAGGAAGGAAGAAAGACAATATATTTTACGTACACGCACACACACAGGCTCAGCCAACACTTTTTCCACCATGCCGTTTGTCGCGTGCATGTAGGGTCAAAAGCAAAGATTAAGGATAACTAACGACTAGAGTATAATCAAAAAAATCAAGCAGACAGACAGACAGACAGACAAATAGACAGCTACACCGTAGACTCGACACGACACGGCTCGACTCGACAGTTTAGGCATTAGGCGTTTACAAATCGAACAAGAAAATTTTCAATTGAATTTTCCTTCGGATTGTGTTTTTACATGCAAAGGAGGAACGCAAACAACTCTTGCACACACCCACATATTTTTAAACAAATCCAATTGCAACATTTAACTGCTCCTGTGATTATATGAATTTGTACATGTCTATAAATTTGTCTGCGAATGCATTCTTGATTTCATAGAAAACCATTTGTCTCTACACATACATACATGGCGGTTCAGGGGTTTTGTGTGCAAACGGTTGAAAATTTTGTAAATGGATGATTACCTAACCAAAATGTCTTCCTAACTGTGGCTTAAATAATTTTACACTGAACCAGGTTAAAATGCATGCTATATGAAGGCGTTATCGACAACTTCAAAAAACAAAAGCAAAAAGAAACGACTTTCCAATAAGCAGTAATGCAAGAAGACATTGGCCTACGAACACATAGGTTGGTGCACTCCTTCTTACACACATATTAAAAAAAAAAAAAAATAAGCTTATAAATTATGCGTCTAACTGTAAATGTGTTGATTATGTAAATGTTCGATTCAACATAAATAATGTATGCCACAAATTTACGTGAATTTAGCATAGTTTTAGGCGTTACCCACACAATTTAAACGAATTTTGAGGGGTGTAAACCAGTTTTGACTGTTTGCTGGGAGATATATTTTTGAAAACAGAAATTTTCTATTTGTAGTTGTTGGTAAACTTTGTGGTGGCAATGGGCTATATTTATTATTCTTTGTATTAGACCTGCAATATCCCATTAAAGTCTTACATACTAAACCAAACCATACACATTTCTTTGTGAAACCTCATTTCCGCATTTAGTCCCAAAAAGGGACAAGTTCACTAATGAATTCCTTCATTATCGGTTTAAGCTACATTATTCGATCTACATACATCATATATAACTTTTTGTTGCAACAATATTCAACCTTAATAGAAGGACAATTACCGTGTGATCTAAATTCTTTCGAGAATGTGTGATTAACCATCATCATCATCATGACTGGCCGATTACAACCCATGCAGGGCTTTGGCCTATTGCAAAATAGAACGCCACGCGCTTCGATCTTGGGCGCGCTTTTCCAGTTTTGTACACCAAGTGATTGCAGGGCCTAAAGCACTTGCTCCCTCCACCTGAGTTTCGGCCTGCTTCTTGCACGACGTCCTTCCGGTTCTCTTTTGAACACAACCCTAGCTAAAGCACTTTCGTCCATACGGCTGAGATGACCTAGCCATCACAGACATTGAATCTTTATGTAACATACTGTGCCAATGTCGGCGTAAAGCTTATACAGCTCAAGATTCGTTCTGATTCGGAACTCATCGCCAACGCGTACAGGACCAAAGACCTTTCGGAAAATGTTTTTCTCGAACACGTCTAGAAGAGCCTCATAATTTATTTAATTAAAGCCGGAGACGTTATTAAAAGTTTTCGAGGGTGAAATACTTTACAAGGTTTATGATCATGTACGCATTAGCGGTCCTTTAAAAACGCACACTTTTTATTTATTTTCGAACGGCTCTAGTTTAATGTTAAACGCACTGTGGGACTCCAACTTACAACCTCTCATAATGACTAGACCATGTCGGTCGTGTTACTTCAACGACAATAATATTCGCGCTAGAGCTAGGTCGAATCTTGCGTAAAGGAACCAAGTGTTTGGTATGCGAATGTGGATGAGAACCTTGCGGAATATCAACGATGAAAGCATCTCTTCGGAATCAGGTTAAAATTATGAACGGGTTAAAATTGATCAGTAATGATGAAATTAATTGGTTTAAAAAAATCAATAGTCAACAACATGAATGACAAACACCCGCACAATTGCGTTAGTCTTAAGAGCTAAGACTTTGTCTTAGTAAACTCTGTTCACGGTAGGATACGATTTCAAATCCAGCTGAGGATGAAAGTGAAAGAATTTTTCAGCTGGAATTTGAACTCAATTTATTAAGAATATTACCATGACAGTCGAGGTTGGTTTCAACAGGCGAATGATTATTTTATAAATTCTTATATCATTATTATTATTATTAGTGGATAAATGAAAGGTTATTGTTTTAACATTTTCATTCGTTTTGCATTAATTTTTGTTTTGCACTTTTGTTTTTACCTGCGGACGATAACAATAATGACGACCTTCATTAATTGCTCGGGAGTCGGATTTTTTGTTTTTTTTATCTCTGTCTTGTTCTTTGTTTTTACGTGTTCGTTCCTCGTATTCGACTTTGGCATTTCATTCAAAATTAAATTCTCATTATGTTCTTATCCACGGAGTGGTTTCTTTTCATCTTTCCCCTGCAAACCACCCACTCGCCCACATTGAGTTAGGATTATTATTGTTTTGTCATCTTTGCTGCTCTTCTAACCTCAGTTTGTTTAGAACTTTTGATTACTTTCGTACCGTGTGGCTATTGTTATTGTTGTTGTTATGGGATTTATAGCGGATGTAAATATTTATTTTGTTTTTGTTTTATACCTTTGTTGTTCAATTTTCTTTGTACCACACCTACTAAATCCACCCACCCCCTCTGTTTCAAGACTTATTTACATTCTATTGTGTGCAGTTGTTATGCTGGCGCCACCATTTAGGTTTTGACTGTTGGTTTCGTTTGGCATCAAAACCGTTCACGAATACTAATGTAAGCATTTAATTTGAAGTTGAGTTGCATATTTTGTTTGCGATTCAAACTACTTTTGTTCTGTGCTGTTGTTTTATTGTTTTCCTTTTAATGTCCTTGAAGCCTGAAATGAATACCAAGCAACCGTTCGTTCATTCATTCACTCATTTACTTATGCTGAGAAGACAAACATCACATAAAAACAATGCAATGAAAAAACTTCACAGTTTATTGTGGTTGTTGCTTGTTATCGTTTATTTTTTGTACCGTTTTTAATCTTTTCTACATCATCATGTACGTGCATGTGCTGCTGCTATTATATGCTTACAGACAAATACTTGAATTCGTGATTAATTACAGTTTAAGGGTTGTCTCTACACAACTGCTGTGCTTGTGTGTATTACACAATATTACCAAATCGCTTTAAACAGACAATGTAATGCAATCCAATGTAACAATAATAGCAGTAGAAGAGAGAATGCAAAAAATGACGGTTTTTAATTGAAATGAAATCCCGCACCGTGCTGCTACTTATTATTCTTTACTGTTGACACTTTTCCTCCACCATTCCTGAACATTCATTCATTTTTATCAGCTGTCCCTACATTTCATCGCAGATAATAACATGTAAATGGAATCGTGAACGAAAATTAATCTTTACATGGGGAACGGTTGTAATTATTCAAAAGTGGACGAGCAAAAAAAGAAAAAGAAAACAACAAAACAAAACTGTTTCGTCATATTTCAAGCTATCCAGTCATACAGTTACTGTAATAACACAAACGCACACTGAATTTATTGAAATGTATACGTTGCAGCAACTATAACACACACACATTTATTATTTATAAATGCACAAAGTTTCACTAAATATTATATCCAAGTACCAATAATTTAATATTTTAAGGGCTAGGGCTCTGGCGAAAAGGCAGTTAGCTCAGCACCTTTGGAAATAAAAAGTAAAAGTTCGTGACCATATAATACTCCACACCATTTAGCCCCTTAAGTTATGCCACAATTAATTTAATTGCATCTGTAGCTGCTATATGAAAAGAGATTCTAAAAATGGTCCGATAGGGTCAAATTTGGCTCAACCAATTATGAAGCTAATTAACACGAAATTTTGTGTAAAAGTATTAAAAATTGCAATTTTTTGTTCATAAAGACTTCCATTACAATGTGACCTTATATAGAGAGGTTCGATGCAAACCATTCGCATTAGGGTTCTTTTTTGGCCAATTCATGTTCTTCTTCAAATGTCATCGAAATATTTCTAAAAATTCGACCTATAGCTTGCATAGAAATTTACATGAGTAGACTCAGATTCCGATTTTGATTCTGATCCGATCCGTATAGTTGAAGGTGGGTGTGGCATTTGTCGTTTAAGAATTGCCAATATCCGTACAAACTTAATATACCCTTTGCCACCAGTGGTGCAGGGTATAAAAACATATAAGTTTATGCACTTTAAGCTACTTATACGATATCGAAAACTCTCACTCTTTTATATCGATTCATTTGAACTGAAACCTTTGAAACTTTAATATTTTAGGCCGACTTTAACAAAAGCATTATGAATTATATATAAATATAAATTAAAAATATTATATACTTTTGTGCATTAGCGTAATATAAAAAATTAAAGCAGACCTTTAGCATCAAACTTTGAAAACATTTGTTGGATAGCAGCAGATTCACTTGATGAGAGCGTAATTATATTTCGGTACTTTAACTAAACTAATGAAATAAGAAATGGCAGCAAACGAAAATGAAAATGGAATTAAAAAGAGGGCAATAGTATAAACGCATACAAATTAAAAGTTAGCACCTCAACTCGGCATACACACCAAACACCACCATCAGTAATTTGCGAATTGTGAATGCAAAAAAGAAAGAAGCCCAACTGCAACTTAAAAAGTTGAAACGCAGGAAGGTAATGAATGAATGAATGAATGAATGAACATAAATAGAAGGAAACATGATGAAAAAAGAAAATGCTGCGGAATGTGGAGAAGCAGTCCATATATAAACGACTACTAATTAAGAACGCACTAGTAGGGCCACAGTATGACTACAACTATGGTATAAATTAAAAAACGCGGCTTCATAATAATTTAAGGCTTTTTTCATACTAATTCTAAACTTTCTCCAAGTTTTTGCTTTTACAATTTTTTTCATAAGTTGTGGTAGAAGAAGACTAAAACTAAATATAATTTCCGATAGTGGGAAAGGAAAGGAAAAGGAGAGGCAATGTAAAGAAGTGTTTTACGAGTTGACGACAACTACTACAGCGACGGAATATTAAACGCTATCCTGTCAATACATTTGATACAATTGATGCGCCTCTCAACGTTTAAGATATAAACGGAAGCGAATTGAGTAAAGAGTAAAATGATGCTGAACTAGACAACTGCGGAAATATGCATTAAATTGAAGCAAAAGAAAAAAAAATAAACATGAAAAAATGCAAATACAAACAAACAAACACGTAGATTAGAAACAAAAAAAAAAAAAAAGGAAAAAGTATTAATGCTTGTTCCACCGCAGCACGTTATATGGGATGTGTGTTAGTGTGTATGTGTGTTTGTGAAAGTAGGACTTTCATGTAATTTAAAGTGTTTCCCCTTTGAGTGCAATAACACTTGATGGTCCACTAAACACGAGTGCCTTCCCTGCACAAACATTTGTATGTGCGAACATACGTAGTGTCTACACATAATTTTAGGAAAGTATGCGTTAATGTTCACTGAGCTGTAAAATTCGTTGGAAGTAATGATATATTCACCATCTCTCTGTCTCTCCCTCTTTTTGTTCAATATTACAAATTACTGATGACCTTACGACCAAAAATACATGGCCGACCGCACATATTGCTATTGGCCCTTTGGAGTGATTTGTAAACAATTTTTTCCCTCATCAAAGTGATTGTAATTGTGACTGTGGTGTTTGTGGATTGAAACAAAAACAACAACAAAATCATGACATGTTTATATATATGGGTTGTGTCTAATCTTACAGTACCCGTTCCATTGCTCATCTAGAGCGACACATTGTCCCTAATTTTGACTTTTTCAGTTTTTCATTGAATTGTGGGCGTGTTTTTCTACCAATTTTGTTTAATTTCAATATTAATAGCGTGCAAGGACTTACAAGTTTAAAAACGGAAGAAGGTCTGTTTACTGTTTACGGATAGACAGGCTTAATCGATCTAGAAATGGGTGTTAACTCTAAATACATCGAATTGTCTCTGATCCCAAACTAAACTAATCCGTAAACTTATTAATAGTAGTCAAACAAAGCAATGTATCACCTATCTGGAGCAACCTAGATTTGGTTGCTGATCAAGAATACTTTATAGTGTCACTACGTAACAAATAAAATGATAAACTTGGTATAACTTCACCACAAAACTATTGGGTATAAGAATCGTTTAATGTCGCCTCATACATCTCCATTACACTCGATTGCAAGGATGGCAAGTTCCGTGCAATTAGGGGAGTACAAAAAGGAAAAAAAGAGAATAATTTGGTATTGGATCAAACACGTATATTTGTGTTAAGAGAAACTGAGAACAGTGTACAATTTCCGCTTATACATTTCCTAAAATGATTAATGATTTCAGTTTTTATTGTGACAATTTCTCGAGGAGCTATTTGTGTGTAATATTAATGCTCAATGGTTTGACAAAACTTTATCATCTAAATAGCCCAACTGTCACTGTCAGTTGAACTTATTTGTGACATTTACTTAAGAATCGAGTTATAGTAAGAAAAATGACAAGCACCGCAATAATGATAATTGGGACTCAAGCCAAATAAAAGAAAGTGGTCATCTTGATAAAACTTATATTATTTTTTAATGTTTTTCATTCAGCGTCACAGTCCGATTCCTGTGATGGTATAGATTTTGTTTAATAGTACGTGAACGTGGACCGATATTGTTTTTGTACCGAAAGCATAGTCAACTGCAACTTTCTATTTGCAACATCCAGGAGGAAGCGCCAGAGACCCTACAAAGTATATACACTTTTGATCAGAATCAAAACTGAGTCGATTTAGACATGTATGTCCGTGTGCCTGTTTGTTGTTGGCATTCTCACGGGCGTAAATTTTGAAATTTTGTACAGACACTTCTAGTTTTTGCACGCAGATCGCTATTTAAAATGGGCTAATTCGATCAAGAGCCATGCCCACAATCGACAAAAATTAAGCGATTAAGTTGAAATTCGGTTCAGATATTTATGGTTACCCCATTTATCGATGTGCCAAGAACGGGCGTGATCGCCCACAATTTACAAAAAACCATACCCCTCTTAAAACTCGATTTACAAGCTGATACGTAATACATACACTCCGTTGTGGATTAAAGGGTATTTAAGATTTGGCCTAACCGACACTTTGAAAATAGACCAAATGGGAGCATTCTTAAAATCCTCTCTCGCTTTTAAGATTTTTTCACGAAATTGTTTACATGTAAGAATGATTTACATTCACTAATACCAACGTCAATTGTTGCATAAATTATGTTGTTTGTACAGCTGAATAATTGGCTTGAGTGTGTCCATTTTATACTTATTCGAAATTTCACTCCAAATAACTTCTAACGCGTACAAGGATGGTTGGCTGTGTTTATTATGCATTTGCAAAGTGCACACAATGATAAAGTGACGAAGGCTAGAAGTCACCATTAGTTATAAGTGAGTTATCACACATACAGTTACATCGGACACAATCAGCAAAGTCATTGTACGACCATTTGCTATCCAACGGCTCCTTCATCATGACCACCAATATATGTGTACACACCCGCACACAAGCACTCTCAAGTCGTGTGGTTGGGCGCTTGGCAGGTGGCGTCTGCATTTTGTCATCAACTTGATTTGCATTAGAGCCACTGTCATGTAATTTTGTGCGTGTACGCATGTGTGAGAGTTCTACCGATGGCGTTGTAGTACACTGTTGATGCTGATGATGGATATGACAACTGTGTAGATACTGCTTTATACGTGTGAATGCGAATTTTAATGTTCAAAGTACAGTTGTACATGTGTATTTGTGCCTTCTTTTGCGTACTTGTGTATATTATTATGTGCAGATTAAAGACTTTGGCCTGGTTTTATACTTTACCGGATATAAAGCCGGACATTTTCACAAGGTTTTGTCCCATTCCCTTTTTATCTCATGGGATGTCTCCTAGTGTTCTACCCCATACATAAGCACTTGTGTTTCGTGGTTTCACTTGTAAGCTGTAGTAGCTTTTAAAAATAAACCACGTGGAAATAATTTATTAAAATAGAATGCAAGCAAATGAGATCGTTTCAGTTTCTCTATCTAGGAGGGTTGCGATCATGGGCTGTCCACGTACTTTGTCTCAACACATTTACGGTTATCTGAAGCATTTCAGTGCAGACACGTGGACCATGTTAACCACGAAACACAATATTGTCATAATTTACGTTGCCACAGAAAATGTCATTTTTCATTTTAATCATTTCTTTGTTTCCACAAATTTTTTGACCCTTTTGTAGTATCCCCTGTATTGCAATTACAAGGGAGAAGCTTCACAAAATATGTATAAGCGAAATCTGAGTAGATTTAACATGGTCCACGTGTCTGCACTGAAATGCTTCAGATAACCGTAAATGTGTTGAGACAAAGTACGTGGACAGCCCATGATCGCAACCCTCCTAGATAGAGAAACTGAAACGATCTCATTTGCTTGCATTCTATTTTAATAAATTATTTCCACGTGGTTTATTTTTAAAAGCTACTACAGCAGAGAATTGCTTTTCATTTATTTAGCAACTCCTGTCAGCAGACCATCACAATAATACGATTTCAGCGTAGCATACTTTTCGCACCAGCAAACACAGTATATTGTGGCACATACAACTTTAGTCGGGGTAGTCGTCGTTGTTGCTGTTGTTGGTGTTATTACAATTGTTGGCAAATAACTACAAATTAATTTCATTTATAACAATTTTATACGGTATTTGATAATGATGATGGTGGACGCTGTCGTTACTGCTGCTACTACTTTTGATGCTTATGTGATGATACATCCCACAGCATAATGGTTGTGACCTAAATTCCGTTCAATTCACTTTTACTTCACTCATAATTATTGTATACAATTTTTGTTTTTGCTGTTGTTACAGTTCATATTAAAGCAGAATTCTCTCTAATATGGTTATATGATGATTGTTACCTGAATCTGAATCTGGATACATGTACTTGTACACGCCATTTTTAATAAACGTGCGTCCTAAATACAGTCAGAAAACAAAAAAACAAAAAAGTGAAGGGGGAAAGGGTAAGGGGAACAACATTCATTTCGCTTTTCAACATAATTGAAATTCCATCAAGAAATTGTCAATTTTTTATTATTTTGTTTCATTCTTATTTCTTTGCTTTCCTCCATAGCATCGTAAGCAACAACAACATACCGTCAAGGCATTGTCATCAAGGTTTGCGATGTATATGTGTGTGTGTTGATTACTGTTATTATTCAGTACTCTTGTTTATTTGCTTGCATGCTTGTTGTAGTTGTTATTCTTTTACTCAAGTTCCTGCTTTTCTAAATAGTGGGGAATAAAGTGTAAGAGCCCAACACACACTTTCCTTGTGCTGTACTTCGATGCTTACACGAACGCGTACATTATTGCGTGAACTACTTCATACTATTCTACCAATGAATGGCAACACTTACCTTTCATTTCATTTCATTTCAAGTGTTATTGATTTCGTTCAGAAGTTCTTGCAGGTGCATTCATTTATTGCTAAAGTTTAAGTATTTTCACATTCATATGATTTGCATTTAAAATATTTAATGAAACCAAATAATTTAACGAAATTCTCATTCGCACTCAAATTCACAAACAATATAAAATGATTTGATTTTTGTACAGCTGAGGGGACATGACATGTACATGACGTACAGAGAAAACAGAATTTAATTGAATTCCTGAATATCATCTGATTTTGATGATATTTGTGTACGTGTGACATTGACGTATAAGTCACTTCGAGATATATCATTATATGAAAAGGGGTTCTAAAAGTGGACCTAATCTAATCATCTAATTTTGCCAAAAAAATATAAAGAAAGACGATTTTATACTGTATAAAGTTTTAATTAAAAAAAACAAGAGCGTTAAAAAAATGGTCCAAATTGAACCATTTTCAATGGTGCACATCTTTGAGTCAAGACACGCACTTGTACCAAAGTCCATGGAAATTTCTGAAAAACTGTGGCCAAAACCTTGCGCACAAATTTACAAGTATACACAACGGGCAGGCAGACATGATTAAATCGAGCTTAAATAAAGCTTACACATACAAAAAAATAGAAAAAACATATTGAACTATAAAGAAGATACTGACAACACAAACAAAACTACATATTAGCACTGGACTAAGAGTAGCTTAAAGCTCATGGTCTTTGTTTCTATTGTCTCTATTGTACACTGGTTATACGAGGTGTGTTCAAAAAATAACGAGAATTTTTGTTTTATGAAAAAAATATTTATTTATTCATCAATTTCTATTTTGTCCCCTTCAAAGTAATCCCCCTCGGATATAATACACTTGTGCCAACGCTTTTTCCAATCCTCGAAACACTTTTGAAACTCGATCTTTGTAATAGCTTTTAGCTCTTTCAGCGATTCGCTTTTAATGTCATCTATGCTTGTAAAACGACGGCCTTTTAATGTTCTCTTTGTATTTGGAAATAGAAAAAAGTCACACGGAGCCATATCTGGCGAATATGGAGGCTGAGGCATTGTTACAGTTTTGTTTTTGGCCAAAAATTCACGAATAAGCAATGAAGTGTGAGCAGGTGCATTATCGTGGTGCAAAAGCCATGAATTGTTTTGCCACAAATCCGGGCGTTTCTTTCGGATTGCTTCACGCAAACGGCGTTGAACTTGTAGGTAGTACTCCTTATTGATTGTTTGACCTTGTGGCAAGAATTCATGATGCACTATGCCATTAAAATCGAAGAACACAGTGAGCATAACCTTCACATTTGACCGCACTTGTCGAGCCTTTTTTTGGTCTTGGCGATCCAGAATGCCTCCACTGGGACGATTGAGCCTTAGTTTCGACATCATATCCGTAAACCCATGTTTCGTCACCTGTTATAACACGTTTTAGTAGTTCTGCATCGTTATTAACTTCATTTACCGACTCCTGAGCAACTTCCATTCGCCGCTGTTTTTGTTCGAAATTCAACAATTTTGGAACGAATTTTGCTGCCACACGTTTCATACCCAAAACATCCGAAAAAATTTGATGGCATGAGCCAACTGATATGCCAACATCATCAGCGACTTCTCTGATTGTGATTCGGCGATCGTTCATAACCATTTCTTTCACTTTTTTCACGTTTTCATCAGTTGTTGATGTGCTTGGGCGTCCGGGTCGTTCGTCATCTTCAACGTTTTCGCGGCCATCTTGGAAACGCTTATACCACTCGTAAATCCTTGCTTTACTCATAGCAGACTCACCATATGCCTTTGTTAACATTTTACAAACTTCACTACACTTTATTTCATTTTTTACGCAAAATTTAATGCAGGTTCTTTGATCCATTTCTTTTCACTAACGAAAATCGCCGAGCTCGAAAAACACGTCTCACGTTAGCGGCTGCCACTTAAAAAGTAAACAATGAATATTGCTGAAAATTTTATCGTACTTCAGGGGCATGTGTACAAACATAATAAAAAAAACTCTCTCTCCAAACCCGCGAAATTTAAAAATTCTCGTTACTTTTTGAACACACCTCGTATATTCATTGTGATTTTGTGGTTTAAAAATAATATTTGTTAAGTCTTTAAATTGTAATTGATTAAGTTTAAAATCAAACAGTGTATCACATTCAACCCAAAATAATTAATTAATTATTTCATTCCAATAGTGATTTACAACTGCAAATTTAACAATAAAAAATTCGACAGAGCCCCTGAAGATGACGAAATAAAATCGTCGAAACGTTGGGCTGACAAAAACTTTCTACTTTTTTGATTAAATTGACCTAATAGCTGAAGGAAAAATTGAACACTATAAATCATAGGTCAAATAACTTTATTCATATGATTAAATCGATTTAGGTTTGAAATTTGATGCTTAATGTGTAGGGTTTCTCCTTAGTTGTTTAGGAGTTACAAATACCCGAACAATCTTAATATATTCTTTATGAAGAGTGCTGCAGAGTAAACAAGAGAATTTCATGTCGGATTCTTTAATACTTCTTCTTTCACTAAGCTTCCAATCTAAACAGAATCTCTTGACATTGCATTATAAGGGCGCAGTGTAAATTAAGTCCTAATAATAAGCAATAAATGTTGAGGAATGTACTAGACATATCAAACTTGGGCAACCCCTTGTAGCAAAATGTGTAATAACTTTGTGCGAGTGTTTGTAAATCCTGCGCACTATTTTTAGAACCACTCTTCATATAATGGCCGTAATTGAAATAAGTCTTTATAGGACGAAAGTTCGTAATTCTTAATACTTGTGTTTGAAGATGCCTGGCGTTTATATACTAAGCGACTGTGGGACTAAGTGGTGAAGGTTGTTGCATGGTCGAGCTTAATTACTTGTTTGATAGTAAGAGAGATACGTATCTATTCAAGAAGTGACTTGGGAGGTCTTGTCAACCGTACACACACTCCACAAATGCTAAACACATGTTTGTTGAGCAATAATTTTCGATTGTAATCACATTTGATGGTTGATGCCATTTGCTCTCCACATTCTCCATACAGTACAATCTACAATTTGTTCAAGTGTAGGAAAGTTGAACAAGTGCGACTGCAATGTTGTCGATGTCATAACATTTTATGGTTAGCATCATCATCATCTTAACCTTACTTTGATAAAGCCATTCATTTTGTTACTCAATGTTTTCGATTCTTTTTTTTTTTTTTGCCCTAGATATAGTCGATTTGTAACTTATGTGGCACATCATGTGAACTTGTATGAATACAATACATATGTGTGTAATATATGTATGTTTGTGTGCATACTTGGTTGGTGGTGGTGGTGGTGGTGGCACAACACTTAAGGGATCTCTATCTGCAAATGCTTCTTTCTAACTGTTGTTTTATTTACAGTGCAAGCAAGCAACAGGAGTCTTGGATTTTTACTACTCACATACATAAATTTATACATGTGTGACTGAATATATGGTTGAGCACACACATCATATGAAATTATTATTATGACTCCTTTTTTTTGCTTCTCTTATGAAAATATTCAACGAATACGAGTGTATACTAAAGCAACAACAACAATAACAAAGAGAAACAAAACTTTATTATAAATTACCAGTGAATTCTGCAACCAAAACAATTTTTCTACATCATGTTAAAAATTGTCAGCAAGTGAAAAATGAAATTAAAACAGATTTCGTATTTGTGTACACATACCATTCATACCCTGTTTACTCTTTTATAAAGAAGCTTAAAGTGTGTTTTATACCCTCAACGTAAAAGGGCGGTATACTAAGTTTTTCATTCCATTTGCAACACCCAGAAGTAAGCTTTAGTCGCCCTACTCAGTACATACATTCTTGATCATCATCAAAATCTGTACCGATGTAGACATGAGTGCCTGAGTGTTTGCAACTCTAGTTCTGCACGCATATCTAAACAATCTATTTATCTGACATAGAACTTGACTCAAGGAGGTGCAACTAGGTACACATATTTATGCTGATCGTTTAACGGATACGCCCACAATGCCCAAAAATCCGAACTCAGCGGAAAACTCGATACGTAATAGAAGGCGTAAGCACACCAGTTTTCTTCCTTGTTTTACTTTTCTTTTAATTACACACACATATGTGATTTCGTTTATATCTCCTAAAAAATGTATAAACTTTTATGCTTGCTGGTTGTTCTCTTTTTTCCGCTTTTTTAGACAAACTTCTGCTCCGACAATTAATATTAAAATGTTGGAAAAGTTTTCATTCAAAAGAACTTGATTGCATATTTATTTTTGTGCTTCTATACCTAATAAGAGTTCTGGTATTTGGTATATTAAGTTGGAGCAAATATTTGTAAAATTTGGTACTAGAACAACGTTTGGCTTGGTGTAATTATGGCACATCATGCTGTGAAGTTCTCCACCAACGACTTTTGCTGAAAGATTTCAAAAATTACCAAAATTCGTCATATAGAGACATCTTTTAGAATCGGCTGTTACATGAAAAGGCGTATTAAATATAATCTAATTTGGTCCATATCCGATAGCGGTTTTCTTTAGGTCAAAATTTTATAAAAATATCTCCAAAAAAATACAACCTATACCTTGAATTAAACTTTACATATTCAGACAACAGAGAGACAGACGGACATACTAAAATTGATTCAGAAAGTATTTTCGAATCAGTTGACACAATAAAAGGTGGTCTCTCTGCAAACGCACAAACTTAATCTACTTCTTACCTTAAGAACATGGGCATTTATATCCCCTACAAACCAGAACTCCCTTTGGAACCTCCCTCCACATGAAGATGTCTTCGCATTTTAAATGAAAATTCTCCTTTTTTAATTGCTCAATAAGTTGTGACAGTAATGAGTCAGTCGTATTAGTAGAATAAGGCAAGTGATGTAGGGCATTAAAAATTAATCCTGACCCAAGTCATTCATTTTGGTTAAGTAGAGTTTTTATCATTGTGCTCCTCAGTAGGCAACATTTTGACGATTATTCGTTTAGTCCCCAAAGTATGCTATAACAACTTTATTTAAGATTACAAGTACAATTTTATATTCTCCATCATCACGAAAAAAGGGAAAAGGAAAAAGAGTTCTCGTTTCCTTATGAGTAACAATATTAAAACAATTTATTACACGAATTTAGTTTACGAGTGCTGCTACTGTTGTCGGTGCTGCCAGCATTGCTGGTAACGAGTTAAAGAGAAAAAAAAGAATAACTTTTCCTACTAACAACAACAACATTTAAAAATTCATTAGGAAACTTTTTCGAAAATGTCTAAAAACGAAACAAAAAAATAAAACAAAACAAACGAGTACCAAAAAAGCTGTATGTGGCTGAGGCCAAACCTTGAATACCTACCATGGGTGCAGCAAAACTTTCCCTGAAGTACATATATCAATATATCTTTTGCACTTTTTAGAAAGTACGGAATATGTAACTTCAAAAATTGTTTGGAGTCGTTGTATAATTTTTTGCGTTCGGGAGAAAGATTATTACAATTACATGGTCAGATAACAAACGGACAGATGGACATGGCTCGATTGATCCAGCATTCGACGGTGGCCCAGAATACCCTTCTTTGACGTCGATTTGACAAAGTGACATAAACCCCCGATATATTAATTGAACACTGATTTTGAAAATAAATTTCCACGATTTGGAAGCGTTGCTCTGGAATTAACCTATTCATGATGATTTGCCAAACAATACTAAATAGAAACGTCACTGTCAGAGAACAAAGTAATCCCTATTAAAAAAACAAATATCCTAAAAAAACACCCGTTATATACGCGGGTATAATTGACTCAGACGAATATATACATAAGTACGACGTGGCATCATTGTTTTCACCACGACAAAGGAAACAGTACATATATATATATATATATTTGTAGGCGAAATAAATTTTGTGGGCGTGACTGGCAACCTTATTTTAAATTAAAACCTTTTCAAGTTAAGCCATTTTTTCAACGCTGATCAACACGAACGGCTCAGATGTTATTGCTTTTTTATACTTTGTGGCGTTCCTCTAACATTAGCTAACGGTATGATAAATTTAACACATGTCCCATTATATTCTAAAGGGTGCAAAAACGAAATACTTATTGAAGTCATAAATTTAAAATTTGCATAAATTTTTTGTCACTGTGTTCAGTACAATGCTGGAATAGAACTTAGTTTACGGGTGCACGTGTTAATAATAAGCTGTGATTTTTTCTTCTTCATTTATCAATTAACCTAAATATTTACGTTAAAGTTTTCGCTTTTGACAATTGCCACCATTTGCTGCTCAGTCATTCGTTTAGTTTCACTTTTGTTTGAATTTTTCCTCTTAATTATTATTAAAGTTTTTTATTTTTTATTTTCTATATTATTTTCTTTTGTCTGTCTTAATAAATGATTCATTGTTTCATAATTACGCTTCAGATATTTTGTGTAATGTTGCACAAATTGTAAAAAGAAAGAATAACATTGAAATGCTCCAAAGTTTCGCCTCTCCACCAAGCAGTAACCGCATTTGCCTGAGTTAGCCCTTAGTGACAAATCAAAATATGTTAAGTAGAAGAAGCAGCTTGATTGAGTTGAATTGAGGAACTGTTGTATTTGACGTTTACAAGTAAAGAAATACTTCTCACTTACTAATTTGTAAATAGGTTTGTTTAAATAGATGCAATTATCGTATAAGAAATTAAAATGTAGGTATCGGAAGTGATACGTGATGAGACTTCGTTGCGATGGTCAAAACATGATTTAGCCCAATGGTGGCCCGCCTTTTATAGCATAGGTCAGAATAAAGTTTACTTTTATCAGGTAATTAACACCTTCTTGTGACCTGTTTGTTATTTTGTAGTCTTCAAATACGAACTAAATAAAAAATAACTTTTCATTCTCGACAAATTACAACGAATTTGATAAAACTTTTAATCGTAAAACAATTAAAGTGTTATAGTCGGTTAGTACAGCCATTTAATACCCTACACTATTGACTTCCAAAATTTATTTTGTACTATTATTTGTTTAGTTGTAGCAGTAAGCACGAGTCTCTGTCGTATAAGTTGCCTTGTGAAACATTTTTATTTATTTTGTATAGGGAGGTTCTAAAAGTTGAGCAATTGGTCCCAAAAGAGGATCATTAATTTTTAAGCTAACAAAGTGTTACCTACTTAATAGAATACTAAAAACATTTTTATTAAATATTTTATTAAAAAACTTTAAGAAATGCAAATCAATTCTTTACCCAGAAAGACGAGTTAGTGGTCTCACAAGAAAATATATTTTTATTATTAGGATTAAAATCTAAGTTGATTTAGCCATATAAACTACCACGTTTCTTTTAAGAAATATTAAGAATTACGAATTTTTATTATATAAAGTGCTCTTATGGGAAGAAGGCCAAAAAATGGTCCGATCGGGACCTTATTAACTGTGCTTTACCATTTTTTTTTTTTCTTATAAATATATATATATAAAGAATTGCGAAATTTAGAATGACTTCCTTTATGGAGAGTTGATCAAAAAAATAGTTCGATCGGGTCCAAAGTTTGTACATTAAATACATCATAAACAAAACGATCACAGGTATAAGGATTAGATTATACATGATGTTGCTTATTTTCCCAGATTATGCAAGTAGGCTTCATAATTTTACCATAATAACGGCTGTTTAGTGTAAATTAATGAGTGCATCAAATGAAGCGGAAAAGTTCTATTTTATGTTATTTAAAGATTATGAAAAATTCCATCATCAGCACACCATTTGAAAGGAATAATTTTCATTAAAAGTTTCTATACCCTCCACAATAGGTGGGAAGTACACCAAGTTTGTTATTCCGTTTGCAACACCCAGAAGCATCAAAAACTGAATCGATCTAGCCATGCACACATGTGTGTTCGTGCTGAATGTGCTAAAATTGGTCGCGGTCGTATAACAGACACAATCGAAAATATATAAATATCTGCCACAAAAATTTACCTGCGAACTTGATTTTTTTTTTGTTAGTTTTCATAATTATCTTTTTGATTGTAGAGCCAAAAATGGGTGTAATTGAATAAAAGACACACCCACAATTAAGAAAAAACCATTTTGAACGTAAAACTCGACTTCAAGGTCATACGTATACATAGACTATTAGAGGGCGTTATAATATACCTGCCCAACGTTTGTATGTAGATATGAAGGGTATTAAAGATTTGGCCTAAGCCAAGTTTAGTTTTCTGACTTGTTTGTACATAAAATCTAATTCAAAAGGAATCCAATTTATATCATTTTCATTAAATGCATAACTTTTCTTTTAACGGAAATTTAACTGGATTTATAAATTAAATTCACGTGTTCTACTTGAAAATACAAATAAAATATTAAATCAATATTTCGCGGTACAAAAAAGTGTGATGTAATGCTAAGTGAAAGTTTTTCACTATCAAATGAAATGAAAAATGAATATGAATAATACCACTGGGAATTCCGGTCAATCGTTTAGTCGCCATCATCGAAACAGGAATATACGCTTCATCAAAGTATTTGTAATCTACAGAAAAGAAAACTTCAGAGGCAATGAATTTATTAAGTTTATACTAATATTAATTCATTAAAAAAAAAAAATTGTCGTTCTTCTTTGATGCTTTGATGGTGAAAATTAAACCAAACATGGAAATATTTATAAAATTGAAAGAAAATGATTTATAATGACAGAACCCTTTCTTGTGATAAATATCGCTTTTGAATTAGAGTTTTTTATTAATTTTTTTTTTTACTAATTATTATTAATTCTAAATATATAAAATTCGACTCAACCTTGAAAACCTATTTTTTCTCATTTTTAATTTATTTTAATTTACTGCAAACGTTTTATCTGTGTTTCTGTTTATTTACAGATTAAAATTTAAATATTTATGGTCCGCCTCTAATCGGTCGTTAAGGTATGTATATATGTATGTACTATTGTAATGCTATTAAAGCAAATTTTGTTAACACAATTAAAATTTGAAATTCAGATTAAAAAAAATTAAGTTGGGTTAGACCAAAACTTGAATCCAGTCCACACAAATTGTGGGCATGATAGGTACCTGATAACGCCCTGCCTAACATAACGAGCGGAATTTTGTTTTAAATTTAATTTTTTTTAATTGTAGACCTATGAAAATAAAATGTGTCCATCCGAGCACTCTCACGGTAGAAAATTTTGAGGAATTGAGCTGAAACTCAATGGAAGTAAAAATATTTCTAGTGTCTGTTATTTAAATTCTTGAGGTTTTTAAGGTGGGTAAAGCGCCTATAGAGTTAAAATTAATTAATGTAATATTGCATAATGTATAATTAGGGCATGCAAAACATGTATGCCCACTATATGTAAAAAAACTTATTCGGCGCAGCATCTAACTGATGAGTTGATATGTTATATATACACTATCGGGGAATGTAATCAGGTATATGCCACGCCCAATGTGGAACTATTTAAGATTTGCTCTAAACCCAATTGAGTTTTTTACTTGTTTTAATTAAAATTTTCCCACAAGTATATGACAAACAAAGTTCAACAAAATTTCTGCTTTCGGCTGATTATACCTCAAATGTATTTAGAGTGTGTCCTCCTCACGTAATCATTAAGCTGTCTCTCTGGTCTTCTTCAAAATTGTTTATAAAAAATTACGACAGTACCACCCATTTTCATCAGTTTTCCTTACTTTCTGTATCTTTTGTATCTAAATGAAAAGAAAGCAAAGCAAAGCATGGACCGATGTACACAACTAAACAGCGCTGGTTTGTGTTGTTGGCATACATATTGTATTTAGTTTTGTTTGTTTGATTTAATGAAATTTGTTGCTTTAAACACTTCTACCACCACACTCTCCGAATCAACCTAAATGATGAAAGTGTAACACTCCTGTACGTTGCCACACACAAACACACATGCTCATGTAAATGCATTACATGCCTTCCAACGGTTTCATAGCAGCTTACGACTGCACACAAACACACATATGCTTACCTTTTCCCCCTTGGATAGTGAAAATGTTGTTGTTTATGTTGTTCAATTTTTTTTATTTTTATTTACATTTTTTGCTTGCATACACAATACCATATATATACAGAAAGACAATATTTACGAGATATTGTTGTGTAGTACACAACCACGTCCTGTAGTACAGGTTGTAGACTTTGTTTATATTCAGGCAGAAAATAGGAAAACTTTGTTATACACAAGTACGATCATTTCAATCTCATATGTCGACCATAATACAGCTTAAGGCATTAAGCAATCTTTACCTAGTCGGGTATAATAATAATTTGCGAGATAAGTACGAAAAATTATGAAAAATTATTTTTTAAAAAAATGAAAATCCAGTTGACTGCCTTCCAGCAAATGCTTTTGTTATTGTTGTATAAGTGTGCTCGTGTTGTTGACGTCAGGAAATCTTAAAACTGAATACATTCACGTCTGTCCGTCCGTCGATTTTTAAAACACTTTCCTATTTTCTACCGTGCTGAAATGTACCTCAAGTACCTGTACCTTGGATTCCACACTAAGTAAGATTTTCTATAGATTGTGGGCGTATATATGACCACGCCCATTTTTAGCATGTCTATGGATACACCAGTTATAAGTGTGTGTATAAAATTCATTAATTTCTGAAATAGATTTTTGCCGATTTTGAGCGTGACTCTTGAATGATTTTGGAGTTTGCAAAAGTCAACGTTTTTTTTATGTTTTATGGCAAAGGCGAAAATAGTTAAATTTGGGATAACTCCTCCTATATAATATAAATATTTATGCCTACATACGTTTATGTAGATAACAATAGCAGCAAAGGCAGCACCTTTTGTTTTCAATTTTCTTCCGAAAACTTTTATCTATACGTTCACGGAAACTCAGATCTTTGGTTCAACTTCTACTTATTTGCTTCTTTGCTATGAAGTTTTTATTGCATAAAATTAATCCAAGAAACGCGGTTACATATGTAAGTGTGTGTAGTATACAAAACCACACTTACTCATGCATAAAAAAAATTGTATTTCATCCGTAAACGTTTGCATATGTTCTCAGGCCATGGAGCTTATTGATGGGATATGACTTTCCTCATCATCTTCTTCTTCTTCTTCCTTTCACTGTAAACACAAATTTTCTTTTCACTTGACTTTATGGTATGTAAGTAGGCGTAGGCAAATATATATGTGCGCTTGTGTATATCAGTATAGTTAACGAGCGACACACTTTTCAGCTGTTTTGAGACACAAACACTTAGTGCTACTTATCCCTAAAGTGAAATAATAACAACACATGTCACACATACACACACAGCACACAAGTAAGATTTCCTTCCTTCCTTCCTGTCTTCTTTAGTCTTCCTTCAAATTTATGTTTATTTTCTTTTTTACGTGCGCCCTGCCATTCAATTGAAATTTTCGCTCTATGGAGTATTTCAATAATGGGGTTTCACTATAACTTTATTTCCATTTATCTGCACCTACATATGTCGTGAGTTGGTTGGTATTGTAGTTAAGTGAGTGATATTTTTTAGATCAATGGCTCTCAATGTATAACTTAAACAAAAAAAACTCACAGAATGTGACGGAGAAGCACAAAAAACTGAAATGAATATAAAAAAGGAAAAAAAAAATGTTTCTATTCCTTCATCCCCGGTAATGCCAAATACAAAAACAAAGCAATTCAACTGCATTTCCCCAGTTGCCTGTTGCCTGTTGACTTGTATGTGTGCTGTTGCTGTATAACTTTGCTGCAATTAACACCCGCCCTCCTTACCATTGTCTTTCTCTTTTGCTGCTGATTAAAGCTGTCTCTATCCCTCTTCCCTTCTCTCGCTATCGCTGGAATATCACGATTAAAGTTGTTATTATTGTTCTACATAGTTAAGTACATGAGCTCCGTGATGCGGGCATAAGGTATGTGTGTGTGTGTGAGTGGTAAATATTATTCTTATACCCAAGTGTTATCAATGTTTGTATGTATGTGTTTGGATGTAAATTTATATAAGATTTATGATACCACTCTTTACAATACGGTTGCGGTTATAACTCTGAAGACTGACTGTAGCTCTAGATTCGTTTATAGTTGCACAGCTGTTGCAAGGCTTTGCTATTGCTATTGCTGGCTGCTGGTATCATTGAAACCGCACCAATGTCTGTGTCATTTGTGTGCTGAATGCCCTTTATAAAATATGGCTTTGTGGCGGTTATTAATTCAACTTGTAACGTATGCCAAAAATTTTGTTGTTGCATTGTTAAACGCTACGCTCCAACTAATGCTATTATATACGAACATCAATACATAGTTTGATCTGCACTCTTTTCGAAATATATCCCACCTTCTAATATACAGTTCATATGACTTTGGAACGTTTGAGGTGCACCCATAAACGGATGAACATTTATTTGTAGAATTCATTCCTAATACTATGTAACAAGAGTACTATACAGCAGGGATGATCATATCTTCTTTACAGCAGCAGATGATCGCCACGATTCGAATCGATTTTCCGATTAGATAATAAGTGGCTTTCCAGCCGAATCGCCGATAGGGCTTTAGACTAAAACTTATGACTGGAAATGGTGCTTGAGTGTAAAACTTCTAAAAAATTAACATTTTTCAGGACAAACATGGTTAAATCGATTCAGAATTACGTACACGCAATAACGCATTCAATGTTTCCACTCGCTGGTAATGATCGCATTTTATTTGTTACCATGTATTACATGAGGTAAAGGAAGCAGTGAACAATAATTTGAGGTATAAAAGAATTCCTCAAGCACAAAATGTCTCCCTGGCGTTTTATAAGTTCTGCAGCAATAAAGAGTGCAGGGCATCATAGTGAATGACTAGCATTGCGTATGTATGTAAGTAATTTGTGGTTGACTCTTAAAAGGCACCCTAGTGTAACAACTAAAAGCAATAGGAAATTTCCTTTCAATACGAATAACAACAACAGCAAGCGTTTCCGTAATGTATAGCCGTATTCAAACTAAAACTTTTCCCTAAACTATCAAACTCAGTTTTAACTGTCAATTGGTTAATAATATTCAAAGAAGCAATTTTCCCACAAAGCACCCAAAAAAGCAGGAAAGTTCTTTTTCTGTGCCGTTATGTCAGTAACACACACTTACTCAAGTTAACAAGTTTAATTTGTAGCCGAAAGTGTAAGAGTTTCTAATTTAAAAAAAGAAAAAAGTATTTGGTATTAAATATTTTCTCGTTTTCTCATTTTCCCAAGTAAGGTAAAGCAACGTAAGGTTTCCCCTCTACAAACGTACGTAACGAATTTAAGTGCACATATAATGAAGGAAATTGTTGGGAAATCAATTTTGCTTTTAAATAGTTTTAAAACCATAGCAGAGCAGGAGTGTTGGGAGGGAAGAGGGAGGGCAATGAACAACAAAACTGTGTCAATTATAATTGTAGGAAAACACGTGTTTTCACTCAAGGCAGCAACACTTTAAATTGACCTACAGTGATAGTGCATAATGTATATACAGAGGCAAAGCTCAGAACGAGAATGCCAGGGAACGAGAGTGAGGCCAATAACCTAGTTTCTAAACTATGTTCGCACATACTCTGAGCTTTAGCTAATTTTCACATTCCGCAATCACCATTTTGTTCATAAAAATGTTCATTAAATTTTTGTTTACTATGTGTGTTCGCACACACATAGATGCATGTAAATTATATGAACTAGTGCTAGGGATTGCTCGCCTATATTCGGTGCACTCTTTTACAATATTGCACGTACATGTGATGGAAACGATTCACATTAATAATATTGGGCAATAATAACTGCGTGACATAATAGTGCTGTAATTTCATTTTAGAATTAAATTCTTTTACATTATTTTACTCATTTACATGCACTCATCATTGCAACCATCATGTGAAATATTAAGCAGCAGTAGTTGTAGTTGTTTTCAGTTATTATTGTTCAAGTACGAGGGCCGCTTGAAACGTTTACGCATAACCTGTAAAAGCTGCGACACCTTAATAAATAAATGCTAACGTTTGCCCGATCGAGCCTTGTTTTTTAAATTGTATTTAAAATTTAATTCTCTCACGCTTTGGCAAATCCTCTCAAAAATAATAACTTTTAATGAAAATATTTCCAAAATGGCGCAAATATGTGAGCTCGTAGAAATAAATTGCACTATCTAGTAATTGTTGAATATGCCATAAGGTATGCTACAGTATTTTTCATATTTTTAATGTCGATCTAATGTAATATTTTGTTTTTGTAAATATTGTACAAAAAGTTATCTCTGATTCGAGTGATTCTGCAGCTATGTGCGATGCGGCGGTGTACACACTGCCGAAAAATGCTTAAACGCTGAACAACCTAAAATTAAATGACAAAAAAAAAAGAAAAGATATGTGACACATTTTTGAATGTACGAGTATGTGCATTTGTGTGTATAAACGAAAAAATAAACTGGGTTACCAGCATAGCGGAAATGTGTTGGTGTGTTCGGTTGTCTGTGGTGGTAGAGGCTTGACAATTTTATATATACTGGGGTCATACTCTGATTATTATTATTATTATTACATATTACCATCTCTCTCTCTCACTCTGTATGTGTGTTTGTGTCTGTCTCTACTACCCGCGAGTATGTATGCGTCTGCCATGTTTGTTGGTCGTATTGGTATTATTACAATATTTCTGATTTATTCGCACAATCCCCATTTGCAGTGTGTGCATGTATGTATGCTGACTCACTGTCTGCGCTTGTGTGTGGTTACGGGTAGTTATTATACAACAATCTGTTGTTGTGTATATACTTTCGAATATAGTTGTCCTAAGTATAGGTACTATACAGTCTCCTGCGGCATGATGGTACACGTTTATTATACTTTCACTTACTTAACTAACGTCGTCTCACCTTTCTAGCCCCTTCTTCACAGAGTTTGTTTGTTTGGTTAGTTTTTGTTTTTGCATTTGGTTATTGTTGTTGTTGTTGTGTGTGTGTGCATGTGTGTTTGACTGTTTGGCAACTTTTAGTGCCGCGTCCAGTATCCTTTCGGTTTTTGGCTATTGTTGGCTTCGTTGAAAATGTTGCTGGTACGTGTTTACCGGCGAACGGCATTTCAACAGGAACTCTCTGTAATGGAACTTTGTTATAACGGCAAACTAAATAAGCAAACAAACGAAAGGAGAAATATTATGCAATATAAAAAAATGTCCCCTAATGCTTAAAATGGTCTGCTAACAGATTATGGGGGCAAAGTTAACCAAACAAAAAACATATAATTTATTACTCTCACCCTAAAAACTAATAATAATTTTCTATTGTGCTGGTTCTCTTAAGTGCAATATTTAGGTTATGTAAACGAACCGAACGAAACAGAAAGTACAAAAGCACCACCAGTATCTACCCGCCCCCACATTGAGTAAATAGTAAAATAAAAAGGTTTTTTATAAAGCAAAACAAAAATCCGTTTATACTATATGATGCGTAACAAGTCATTGCTTGGCCTCCATTTTGGTTTTCAAGCCCAATTAAGTATTATCTCTCTCTAACCCAACGCCTTTCTCAAACTGCTTAATACCTAACAACAGCAGCACAAGACCTTTTTATTCCGTTTTTATCCGCATTTATTTTTCTCCCCGCCCTGCTCAGTCTTTTTCACTTGTACTCTTTTTACACGCTATTTATACTTTAATGCTGCTTAAGCACGTATTGTTTCCCCATTACTTTTATGTCTTTATTGTGCGCATTCCTCCTTCTTTATGTACTTATCATAAGCTGAAAGCCCAATATTCAATGAGCTAAAAGTGAAGGTAAAAATTGTACGATTTATGAAACGTTATTATTTTCATATATCAGTAGCGGATGTGTTCCTCGACGAATGTGAGAATGTGAGAGATTTGTCCTTGATAGCGAAAACGGGTCAGTGGAAAAAGGAGCATTTATTGCCCAAATAGAAATCAAAGCGGAAAGATAGATATAGTCGTCCAGGTCCAAACAAATTTCAAGTGAATTGGTGTGAATAAAGCAAAAGATATGACTATTAAATATTGCAACAGTTCCTGTTTATAGCCTTTCATTAGCTAAGGTTTTGTTTTGTCTTGGTAAACTGTGCCCTCTGTAGATTATGGGTTCAAATCTAGCTGAGGAAAAGAGTTAAAGAGTTTTTTCAGTTGGAATTTGAACTCGTGTGTCGCGTTGGATTGGTAACGCATCGACAGTTAAGAATATTACCATGAAAGTCTAGGTTGATTCGACAGGAGAACGAGAGCATTACTTACCATACTAGTAGTTAGTAGTTCCTGGATGTAACGGGTTTATGGATTGTATGACTAACGACCTTTTTCAGGAGGCGATTAATTTCTGAATTTCCTGCTTTTCAGGGAATTGACATAAATCTATTTGCACGTGTAGAATCTCTGCTTGAACGATTTCGATTTTCTACTTAAAATGATTCTGTTGACACCGCAGGACCTTTAAAAATACCCCTTTTTTCAGAAGTTTCTGAAGGAATGGTACCTCGTGTAGAAACCTGTGATCACCTTCGCTTCCTTGTCCTTCCCTTAAGTTATTTCTCCAGCTGAAAGATTTAATAAACCTGTTGCTTGTTTCAGGTCAGTGGAGTTGTTCCAGTGGTTGCCAGTGTCTTGATCAAAATTTAAAATATTTTAAAATAAATTCCAATTAAATTTCAAAATAAAGCGACAACATTTAATTGAGTTGCTCTGAATGAATGTGGAGACCAATTAAAAAAGAAAATTTTAATTGAAATTGAAACTTAAATTTTCCAATCACATACACACACAAGTGAGGCGTTAATTTCAACTAGCATCACACTACCCATGAGGCACGTGGTTTGTAATGCCAGTCAACCATACAACAATAACAACAACAACATGTATGATGTATCTCCATATATTCATATCACATGAACAAATGAGGCATAGCATGGGAGCAGCATTCGTACGTTTGCATACAAGATCAACTGAATTGTCATGACAACCTTAACATTGTATGTACGTACGTTTGTATCATTCATCCATGCCTCCTGCACGCATGCAAACACAGGTAGAACACAGTGCTTGTTGCCTTGCATACTTAAGTATGCAGAGTACAGTACATGCATGTATTAACCCGCAATACCGCGTGAGTGGTATTGTGATTATGTGCGTGTTAGTGTACGTATAGAGGAAGTGCATGCACGTGCACGTGCACGTGCTTTCAACGCGTTGCAAGATTTTATATGTGTGACAGTCACTTCTCGCTTACTACACATCACCTGGCACACATTCACATATGTACATCTGGTAAACTCCGTAAGGGAAGTGCAGTGTCTTAATACTTGTATAATGGCGGCAGGCAAGCAACAGCAAGGTTGAGTTTCATTATAATACAAAACACAATACAAAACAATTCACTCTCTTCTTATTTAAACTTGCACCTGTGCGCAGATGTATAAATTTAATGTAATTTCATATAGTGTGTAATGCAATAAAAAGAATCACATGCACACAAACACAATAATACACGCTCATAAAACGTTATATGCTCCTACGTAAAGGTATTGAAATGTGTGCCTATACCTACATGTCTACCCGCGTACAGCACACATTCACCCACCATACATTTCATTTATATTAAAGTTGCCCAAAAACTTAAAAAACCATAGCATACTTTTTGGCAATTGCAAGCAAACATGTTATTGCCGGTTAATAAAAGGCGAAATTATTTAATATTGCGGCATTTTGAATTACGTGTGTAAAAAAAAAGAAAAAAGACCGTAGTAAACTTAATAAATAGATTTTGTGTGCCCCTTAAATATTTTACCAAAGCACGAAAATTTCATTTTATAACACTTGACATAACTTTCCTGTTTTTGTTTTTGTTATTTTAGCCAATTGCCAATTGGGGTCAGCCATTTTTTTATTAACTATCACGATGATGATCGGATGATGATGATGATTGCTTCTTTAAGTGGGTCTTTGTCAATTTAAGACTTGAGTTATAGCAAGCTATTATATCTTGGATGATAAAATTATTATTATTGTCATTATAAATGTTGTCTTAGCCGCCCTTTTGTGTGCTAGTAAAAGATGACAAGTTGTTCCATCGCTACGGATTTTCTTTATTTCTCGGATTTCTTTTCGCAACCAAACAAGCCGACCACTACCTCCCATACCTAAAAGGTTATAATAAGGGTTTTAGTCAGAGACTACAAAAGTCTTGACAAACATTACATTCGCAGTTAATGTAATTATGTGAGTTTGTTCAGGTGCGGTAAACGTTCTTTGTAAGTAACAGAAGGTGTTGGGTGAGTCACACCTCAAAATCATTAAAAATAGTCTTGTTCAGCATCGAATTCTGAGTCGATGTAGCTCTTCTGTCTGCCCATATGTTCGCGTTTCTATGTCAAATTTCACACTCAGCGTTGTGGAATTCTTACGGGCACAAATATGAACCTATTGAGCTGAAATTTAGTGGATTAGTACATAATTTGCGATCTTGCTTACAGTTTTTTGTTACAAATTGGGGACATCCGCCCACGGACACACCCACCATAACCTCTGTACATGTGACACTTTCACGGTCGCAAAGCCCAAACTTTCAGAAAGTTTATCAGTTTTTGATCCAGTCCCAAAAATGTTGATGCCAAAGAAATCATAATTAGTCTTCCTCTTAAATATTCTAACGGTACATGAATAAAGAGAATAAAACATAACATACCGTACAGCATAACAAAAAATGGGTAATAATGTTGTGTATCCTACATTTAGCCTTTTTACTTATTTAAGTTGCAATAGCAATTTACTGTAACAGGAATCTAGCAAGTTGATTTATATTTAAGACTTTGAATAAAGGAAAAGGAAAATTGTTACTCTTTGGATGGTTGAATTAAGTTCCTCAAGCAATGAGGAGAAATATGAAAAATACCTCAGAAACCTCTTGATAACAAACTTAAATAATTTGTTTAACCCGCCACCCCGATTAAGAATCTAGCATATGTTTTCTGCCCCAACGTCATTGATTGAATACTTAAATTGAGATTCAGGCTTCGGATACGATAAGGGATTCAGATCAGTCCATTTCTCAAGAAAACCAGTTAGCTTACATCTTATGATAATGCTGACATTTCCTCCGAATTTCTCACCATTACTCAATGAATTCTGGTACTTGTGTCTTTACTTGCCTTCCACGCAATTCGTTTCGTTCATTTACAGTGAAGAGGACGACAAATAAAAACAATTGAATAAATAAAAAGCAACACTAACAACACAAACCCTACAACAAGGCGATCAATATGACAGAAGGAAATTATTAAAGTCAAACTGAATTTTGTTTGCTACAATTTCTAGCATTTCTTTTCTATCACTATCTATCCTTTCTGTATTTATAAAAGCAAATTACTACGGGGGCGCTTACAACAATTACTTCGGACATAATGTCTTTGCAATTCTCCAGAATGGCAAAGTGCTATAGTTGTGTTTGTTATTGTTTTTGTTTTAGTTATTATTTTGCTTGTATGACTCACTGGCCATTATTCATTGTTATAAATTGCATTTTCTAAGTTGATGCCTGAGCGCCAAAATTTTCTGTTTACACATTTCTTGTGTACTTTGCAGCATTACACGGCATTGTATTCTTCTTTCTTACGATTTTATTGCTCTTGGGCAAAACAATATAGATCATAGCACCGCATACTATAATAAAACGCAGTCACCGCTCATTTAGATGCGGCGTATGCAAATGTATACATTTACTCCTTAAAGAATGTTTCAAAACTTAAGTAAACACCAACCGCCCAAAAGTATGCTTTGAAAATATACAAATAAATAAACGTTGAAATATTGTCAAATAATTCCTTTACTCACTCATTTCAATATTTTACATATTTATTGTATCATAAAGGGACAGAAGTTTATTTAAATTTATCAATTTTTCATCCAAAATTTATTGTTGAAACAGTCAGTATAATAAATAAAAGCCGTTATTGTTATTATATTTGTGTTTTATTCATTTATTTTTTGTTCGTTTTATTTCACCGACTTTACGTCTGGTTAAATAATTTCCTATAAGCTGGTTAACAATGGCTTTTCATGTAGCCGTATGAAAAACAGAAACAAACAAAACAACTACAACAATAAAAAGAACAATAATTTTTTATTCAACAACGCTCAAATATAAGTAATACAAGAAATAAAAGGAAAACTGTAGCAGTGCTTCTCCACCTCCTCCTCCGCCTACTTAAGTGGCACATTCTGTAGCATTCTTTTCAACGCTTAAGTGTTAAGTTGTTCGTTAGTGGATTTTCAATGGTATTCATATTGTATATATACATAACACACTATACATATAACGAGTAAAAAAACAATTTTTGATTGAGGCCAAATCTTAAATACCCACCACCTTCACATACAAACTTCTGATTACGCTCTGTACACTTTTTGAATGACCAACAAGATGAGTTCTTCGATAAAAAACTTTTTTTTTTTTGTAAAATGTAGGCGTAACTATTATTTACGACCACGCCCGTTTTCGATATCGGTGGATGCAGTAATTATGAATATGTGAACTAAAGTTTAACGTTATAGGTCAAATTTTGTGGCTGTGGCAGATTTTTTTCGAGAGTGGACGAAGCTCGCATTCGATTTTACTCAATTTAAATAGCGATCTGTGCAGCAGATAGAAATAGACGAATTCACAGATGGACACGCCTAAAACGACTCAGTTGTTGAATCGGATCAAGAATAGAAAGGCCTTCTTCTGGGTGCTGCAAACAGAATAACAAACTTAAATTACCCCTATCAATAAAGTGAAGGATATAAAACGGTGTATATAGGGCATTAGTTAAAGCCCGTACGTTTCACTTAAACAATTCAAATATTTCCTAAAGTAAGTGAAGAAGGAAAATGAGAGAAAGGTCAATCAAGCTAATTGAAAGACGAAAAAAAAAACATCATCGAAAAGTTTTCTAAGAACATTTTTTTACTTCAGTTTACAATAAATAACACTGTTCAACGAAAATTGGTAAAAAATTGTGAAATTTTTTTAGTGATATATGATTCTTTTAATGGAATAAGAATGTTTGTACATCCGTCTGTCTTCACGAATATTTTAAAACCATACCACAGTAAGCATTGCACGTGGTGTAGACACCCGTTATGAGAAATCTTCACTTGATTTTTAAAGGTTTTATGTATTAACATGTGAATAAGTATTTTTATACCCCGCACCACTTGTGGCAAAGGATATATTAAGATCTTGCGGATGTTTGTAACTACTAAACGGCAAGTACCACACCTACCTTTAATTAAACTAATGGATTCAGAATAAAAATCTGAATAGATTTAACTATGTCCGTCTGACTGTATACGTAAATTTTTGTGCAAGCTACAGGTGGCATTTTTTGAGATCTTCAATGAAATTGGGTACAAGGACATGAATTGGCCCAAAAAGAAATCCTATTGCAAATGATCCGTATCGATCTATTTTTGAACCCCTTCCCATAGAAGGTCCTAATTTAATGGAAAACTTTATATGGCAAAAAATCGCAATTTGGTGAAGGATTTTTAATTAGCTTCATATTTGGCTGTGCCAAATTAGGACCCGATCAAACCATTTTTAGAACCCCTTCCCTAAATATATATCAAGAAGAATATGCAATTACATGCAGATGCAATCAAATTAATTGTAGCATAATTTAAGGAGTTCAGGGGTGGGGAATATTATGTGGTGGGGCTTGACTGACTATATCATTTTTATTTTTTCATATTATATATATTGGTCATATTACGATATCAATTTAAACTTTAATAAGCAATCAGGAAGGACCCTCCCGGTCAAGTTTGTTTAATATCCTGTAAAATCTATATAAATGTATAAAAATGCGTATTAAACAAGCACGAAGTTTCTGCAAGTTTCAGTAATATAAAATAACACAAAACAGTTTTAAATGATCTCGAAAAAATATTCTTAAATGTAAATTTCTTTTACACAATGTAATTGAATAAATTAAAATATTATTAATAATTAAAATAATTACTTATTGCTTACTTTTAGGAGGTTCTTAATAATTTCAATTGAAAGCATATTTTCCGACTTGAAGTTTAAATAAAAATAATAACGTTTGAAATGTTTTTCTTTTTTTATTAAACTTTACAATTTTATTTTCATAATTTTCCATTTATTTTCCATCTTGTATAATATCTTCATAAACGTAATGTAATACATATTTTATGTTCGTAATTTTTTGGCTTATAAAACTTGATTTTAGTTTTCTGGAGAAGCATTAAGGCAAGTTACGAAAGCTGAGCAAATGCCAATCATAAATTTGAATTTAGGATTAATGCAGGAAAGCATGACAAAGAGAGTGAAGACAGAGGCAGGGACAGGGATTGAAGGGGTATGCATGTAAAATAAACCATAACCATAATTTCATCCTTTTGGTGATGCCATGAATTTGCAAAAAGCCAAAAACAAACAAATTACAAACTACGTACACATGAAATATATGCTTACTAAGGAAAGAGGGAGACAGAGCGATATGTACGATAAATTTTTTTGGCTAAAGCCATATGCAGGGGGTACTGTGTGGTATGAATAAAGAATAGTAATGCTTCGTACCAGCAACAACTACAGCAACGGTGTCAAACTTAACTTTTCCTTGTTAAACATGTGTAGGATGTTCTTTGCACTCACCCAGACGCACATACTCAAGTACAAATTGTAGGTGTCATGTAATGACAGCAGACGCATTTGTGTCAACATTAACCACAGACAGTTAATACTTTGGCTTGTTGTTGTTGTTGTTGTTTTTGTTAAATGTCATATTGTTCATATTTTATGTGCACTGAAGGTGAATGCTGCTATAAATATAGAGTAGAGCTAAAGAAAGTGTTGGTGTAGTGTTAACAAACTGTTTAAAGTTTCCCCGTCCGACAAATCTTTTGCGAGCTTAAGACTTAAGCTTAATGTTAATAAAGCTTAAATGGCGCTCGCATTAACGCCAACTAAATATTACGTCTTTGTTCTAGCTGAGCTAAGTGACAACATCATCATTTTTACTACTCGCATCGTCACCAACATTGAATTATCTACCAACAGCCATTACCGCCCACCTTTCTCCTACCAAATACGTTTACAAATGCACTTGGATTAAATAAAATAATAAATTTGATTATTGCTCAGCATACTTTCAAGGAGACTTTAGCGTGCCTCTTGAATTGCTTTTGTTTGTGTTTTCTTGATGGTGAGACAATGCTTTAGGCTTAGTAAGCTTAAGGAGTTTATGTTAACTTTCTAACTGAGTAGTCATTCTTAGGGATTCCTCTTGTTATGATACTTTTCCAACTATTCTCAGCTAAATTATTAAAGTTTTTCAACTAAAATATTTATGGAAAAATAAAGGATTTAGTGAAAGTTTCTTACTCAAATCTTTTAAGAAAGGCACCAACACCCAGTCACATTGACAGAATTATTGACAAATATAATTAAAACGATGTTCGAAAGAACATCTTAAGTATTCCACATTAAAACTATTCTCTTCAGGATTTCATTTAAACCACTTCATGTAGTCTTTACAATAATTTTGCGGGTGTAGCTATACTTTAACCATAGTGACATCCTTTTTGTATTCCCCTTCTTGAAACACTTTTTAGTGGAGGCTCATATTCGTAAATTTTGTGAGTTCTTGGCTACAGTAATATTAACGTTTGAGAAGATACGTGCGTACTTTTTACGTTAATTATTGGAAAATTATTTATAATAAAATTTGTTTAAGAGTGCTTGTGTGTATTAGGTTGGCAACTAAATGATTGAGGATTTTAAATAAGAAAGAAAATTCAAAATATTTGCTTAAAAATTTAACTTTATTCAATCAATACCTTATTGATGACGTTTTTTTTAACGTTCATAAAATTTCTCCTCTTTTCTATTCAAAATCTGAATTAAGCGTGATTTGACATTATTAGCGTCATTAAAAGTATTACCATTTAAGGAGTTCTGTATGAAACGAAATGAATGGTAATCTAAAGGCGCAAGGCCAGGGCTAGGAGCGGATGTGACAACACATTCCAGCTTAGATTCAACAATTTTTAGCGAATGACCAAAAATACCCCACACATGTTTGGTCATTCGCTAAAAATTATTATGTATTATCATGGTGGAAAACAACACGCTTACGATTTGCCACCCCTAGCCGCTTTGCTTGAATTACATCTCTTAGTTTAACGAGTTTCTCTGCAATATCATGTGTTGCGCTATGATGATGTGAATCGATAATCGAGTTCAACTGAACAGCCAGGTCGTTGAGCATTTTTCCATTATAAATCACCAGAACGAAATCTGGCAAAGCAATTTTGATGCTGCCTTTCTTTCAAAGCTTCGTGTCTGCTTGCGATGCGTTCTTACCTTTTCGAAAGTAACACAATAAAATATGTCTGAAGTGTAAGTTTTTCTGTTCCATTTTTAAATCGGTATAAAAACAAACAAATAGATATTTTAGGTGACGAATAATACACGTCTTTGGCAGCACCTGTATATTGCAGATATCACATTTTTTTTATAGAGTAATGTTGTAATTTGCTACTTCAAATGGTTCCTTTTTCAGAGCACACCAAAGCAGTGGTGACTCGATATACATACTTATATGGAGCTATGCCATGTTGCTGCTAAATTGAGATAGACGTTAGTCGAAGTTAATTATCTTAGTGTTAAATATCATAACACATACGAAACGATTACAGATTTAATTTGTCATTCATTTATGTTTATTGTATTCAATTGTTATTAGTGGATAACAATACCAACAATTATCACAATACTACTCACATTTAAGAACTGAACAGTTGCTCAAAACAAAATTGCAAAGTAAATGTACCTACGTTAAGGCTTCGGATGATATACATGCTTATTATAGAAAATGTATATTTACAAACATTTATTAGCAGTATTATACTTTTATCCATTTTAATAGAACTTCCTTCCTTTCAGAGTGATAACATTTCATTTGCTGAGAGCTTACAATCTAAATAATACCAGATTTATAATCTTTCAATCAAAGTAGCATTAAATTCCTGTTGGTTGTCTAGTAAAATAATAGCAACGAAGTATATGTTTGCATTCTGCAATTGCGTATGTGACAGCAATGAAAAATTGTAAAGTGTCGGGGGGACCTGTAGTGGAAGTGGAATTTCCTCACAGAAGAAGAATAAGAAAAATGCGAAATGTACTTGTCTATGACAAACAAATCATTCTCAACAATGGAGGCTGAACCATACCAACCCCTTCTATGAGTATGTACATAAACTTGTTGTTGTTGTTGTGAATGTCGGCAATAGTACAATATATTTTAGAAGCATAAAGTTAATGTTGATGTGTATGTACACAATGCTAAACTATTAAAAGCAGCATGTGTATATTTTTCTCTGACATAACATAACAAATAAACAATTTATAATTTCTGAGAGCGTGCCTGCATTGAATTTTATGCAAATAAATAAATTATTGCAATAGATTGCTTTAAAATAAATGTGTTTACTTGAAATTGAACAGCTTGATATTGGTTTTTGAGTACATTGCTACTCTGCCACCCCATCTCTGCAGTTATTACACAATTAAATTAATATTAAGTGGGTAAGCAGTACAACAGATTATAATTTTAAAGTTTAATTATTAAGTCTAAATCGGTTTGAGGTTTGTTTGTTATTCCGTTTGCAACACCCAGAAGGAGGCGTATTTATATAAAACTGTGCCGATCTAGACATGTATGTCCGGGTGTCCGCCTGGTGTTGGCACTATCACGGCCTGTTGAGGGTATTTAAGATTGCCAAATGTAATTTTGAAACTCCTTAAAAGGTATTTCTCCATAAATATTTAAATTTTCGTGATATTTTTTAAAAATCTGTTATTGTTACAAAAAAAATTACACATTGCAGCATATATCTAAACTTTTCATCATTATTCCTTGGTTACACAGTAATTGTAAGTGATAGCAAAACAATAATACAATTTGTTAGCGATATGGCCACACTGCGCATTTAAATAAAGGAAATTTTTTGTTCCTCACTGAGTTCTGCCACTTTAACTTTTAAATATTCATTTGATTTAGATTGCACTGCTGAAGATTTTGGTTAATTTGTTAGAAATCGGTGCAATACTAATATTTTTTTTTTCAAGTATAGAATTTCTAATCAATCACTTTAAAAATGTGTAAATTTTTCACTCATATAATTCGAAATAAATGCAACGTGGACAGACACACCAATTTGAGATAATTTTATAAATTTTTATAATTTCATTTTATGCATAGAAAAGTGCTCTGGATATAAGAACAAAGCATCCGAAAATCTGATTTGTTGATGGAGCACGAACAATATCAAAAACTTAATTGACGTGTTTAACTACTGCGTGCGCGTACGTTAACTTTTAAAAGATACACATCTTCTTTTCAATCTTTCTCCCAAAACATTAATCCAATTTCGTCCATTCATATTCCTTTAGAATCTGTTTGGTTAAGTTTTGATTTTTATAGCCTCCATAAAATATATACTAATGCGTTCTTCCGTTTGCAACACTCAAAAGGAGGCGTCAGAGACTCTACAAAGTGTGTCTATTCTTGATCAGCATCAAAAACTGAATCGATGTATCCATCTGTTGTTGGCATTCTCACGGGCGTAAATCTTAAGATATTGAGCTGAAATTTTGTTCAGGCACATTAAGTTTTTACACGCATATCGCTGTTTAAAATGGGAAGAGTAGGTCAAGAGCCACGCCTACAATCGACAAAAATCTAGATATCTGCCACAAAAGGTCATCTATGAACTTGAAATTTGGTATGCGCGTCCATAGTTATCTCATCCATCGCTAAGCCAAAAATGGACTTGGTCGCCTAACAGACACGACGAAAACCTTTATATCTACAAAAATTAACCTATGAACTTGAAATTTGGTATGCATATAAATAATTATCCCATACATCGATGGTTCTATAAAGACGTGTTTGTGATCGGATAACCTTACTAACACGTAAAAATCGACTTGAAAGCTGCTGCGTAATGCATACAATATTAGAGGACATTATCATATACCTGCCACACCTACCGTTTGTACGTAGATGTGGAGGGTATTTAAGATTTAGCCTAAGCCACATTTAGTTTTCTCACTTGTTTTTTTGTTAACCTATGTTATTATGTATTAGTTTGAAACTTAGAATATAAGCCTTAGACCGTAATAAATATTATATTATAACTACTGAAATTTCATTTAATTTCAATTCAATATATGTTCTTCATCCTTTTACAGTAATTTCTAACATCTGATGAATCATTTTCTAATTTTAGTAATGTGTCATGTTTTTTTCAATGGAAATATCTTGTATCTTATATAGTAATTACACGAAATAGATTTGAAACAAGTGGAAATGTTATAGTCGATCAAGTTCGAGCATTTAATACCTTATACCACTTAACTTCACAAATTATGCTACAATTAGTTTAGTTGGGTCGGTAAACACAAGGTATTGCCACATAAGTCTTATCGTGAAATATTATTATATGGAAAGAGGTTCTAAATTCGATCGGGCCCAACTTTAACACACCCAAATATTTAGCTAATTAACTATTCTTAACCAAATTTCGTCACTAAAATATTAAGAATTGCGATTTTTGCCATATAAAGACTTCCTTATATGAGAAGGTGTTCTAAAATTGGTGTCATTCGGTCCATATTCAATAGAGTTTCTTTCTGAGCGAAAACATATCCTTGTACCAAATTTTATCAAAATATCTTTAAAAATGCGACCAGTAGCATACGCAGAAATTTATTTGGACAAACAGACGTATAGATGGACGTGATTAAACCGAATCAGATTTTAATATCGAATCGATGGGTTAGTTACGAACTTTTGCACAAACTTAATATACCTTCTACCACTAATGGTGCAGCGTATAAAAAGACAATAACGACATTATTTTCCGATTACTTGTATACGTAATTGAAAATTTATATATATATGTATATATATATATATACATATTGTAAAAGTGGTTTTGGATCTTTTTGTATCAATGGGAGGTTAAAAAAAAGTAGTGTCAACAACCGTAAGGTGACAAATTCCACAATATTTACCACTAGGCGGCGAGTCGGTTTGGCACCAAACAAATTACACTTTTTTCTTTCTTTCATATTGTTTCACAACAACACCAACATATATTAAATAACAAAAATTTGCTTTATATCTTGTTCGAAAAACTTTCCTTTGAAATTGTTCTTTTATCTTTAGTTTGATATTCGGTTTTTATCTAAGAGTTAATAATAATTAGTTTTTATTGAAAATATTTGTAGAAACATTTCCAAATTGCAGCTGGTACAAAGAGTCAAAGTTCATTATTCAGTTATTAAGTTTAGCAAGTGGAGAAAAAGTAAAGAAAACAAAACAGAAACAAGTAACAAAACTTAATTTGGCTTAGGCCAAATCTTCAATACCTTCCACATAAACAATGGTGGTCGTGGCAGGTATATTATGACGCCTTCTAATAGTGTGTGTACGTTGAATATGGATTTTTGTAAATTATAGCCGTGTCTGTTATTCGACCATTTTTGAATGGTATAAATATAAATATGTGAACCAAATTTCAAGTTCATAAGTCAATTTTTGTGGCAGATATAAACGAACAACACACACATCCATTTAAAGAGTACCCCGTTTCCACCAATAATTCAAACAATCTATTGATAAATTTATTTGCGGTGATCTGTAAATAAAACCGTTAGATGAACATGCAGACACACAGATGAACAAAGTCCACATGAGAAGCAAATCAATCTGGCGATTTCTGAAGTGCCACGGTATGCATTAAGGTTCAGTCTCTGTGATCCACTTTTACTTGTTCTTTTTTTTTTTTTTTGTTTATGATTTTTGTACTAACTTGCATTACTTCGTTTTCAAATGGATAATATTTGTCATTTAAACGCTTGATGAACGTATTTATTAATTTTTCAACGATTTTGCTCTTCACTCTGCTAACTACTTAACTGAGTTTTGTTCAAATTTTTGTTGTTGCTAGTTTAATACAGGGTGAAGGGTCCCGATTTCGGAAGCAGCACTTATGTTACGCGCAGTTTATAAAATTATCTAAAATGGATTTAATCAGTTAACTGCCAGGAAATGTATTTCTTTAATGCAGATCAAAATGAAACTTATAGCCTAATAAAACCTTTAAACGTATTTTTGGAGTAAAAAAACAACAACAACAACAATATTACAATACTAATCCTTCATATCACGAGTATAAATTAATAAATTAAAATTAATATTTTTGTATAAAATAAAAATCGCATGCACAGAAATCCGGTAAATGCATTATTTTTGTAATTAAAACTAATTATTGACACAATTAATATAATCTCATTAAGCAATAAAAATAACAATAGCAACAATAGCAACAATAACAAGAACAATTGGGAAAATCATAGCAACCATAATAAATTGTCATGATTTATGATAATGAAAACCATAATTTTTCACCCCAAACAAAGTTATACGAACACACAACAATAAAAACAACTGCACATATAGGAAACGTTACTATACACAGAAGAGACGAATGGAAGCATATCTGGTATTTATGAGGAGCGGGACCAAGAGGATGTATTTTGTGTTAACAACTGTAAAGTAATCAAAACGAAATGAAAAACATTTAAACAACCGTTGTAGTAAAGAAACAACATTAAAACAATTTAAGTGCCAATTACAAAATATCCCCAACGCACACACAAACACACATTTTAACTCATTTACAAAATAAAATGTCGTGTGACAAAGTTTACACCATACTAGCGTAATGATGGTGATGACAACAATAACAACAATAACAACAAGAATAATAATAATGACAAAAGCTGTTAAATGATATATGTAGTTATAAATGGTTGTGGGCAAAGTACCTAGTTAGATGTGTTGTTAAAGTTAATGCCAACATACGCACACATGCACCAACCCTCACACACAAACATTACACAATTACTACTTGTTGTACGTGTGTGTAAGTGGAGCTTTATAAGCTATAAATATTAGCCATCATACATATACACATACATATATAATCAGCACCACACAACATAAACAGACTGAATAAATGAGTGCCTCAACCTTCTGCACTAACGCTCCCTCCTTGTATCCCTTTCGTCCCGTTCTGTACTTAGTTTACAGCCATCAGTTACACATGAAACATCTAGTACGTATGTATATATATCATACATAAGTATGTATGTATAAAATATCAACACAACTGATAAACAAAGTTAAAGCAATTTGATAGCCACTTACAACTACAAGAGCGTATGTGTGGAAGTATGTGTAAGCAGGTATGTACACATACAAGTTTATGTTTATATGTGTGTACTTGTGCTTGTGCTTGTGGTGCACATTTGCCCATTATGGCATTTGAGTTAATCAAATGTGATAACTGTGTTTGCTATTTACAGTTCACATGGCTCCATATGTCAACGTTATCGTAATTGAAATTGCACTTTATACGTAAGTACGCAAGATGTTAAAATTTTCGGTTATGTTGCGTTTAACCGCCATCTGAGTCACAAGAATTCAATACCATGTATCTAACTGTTTATATACCAAAGAGTGTTAAAGAGAGAGAGAGAGAGAGAAAGTCAAATTATTTTAAATAAACAAAAATATTTAGCAAATTTTTTATGCCTTTAACATCCAACACTATAAATATTTTATTAATTCTACAAAGTTATTTACAATTAACGAATAATTGAAATGTAACGAAACCAACATCTTGTTATAAATGTTTTGCTTTCATTTTAAATCAAATTTACCAAATTTCTCGGTTACTTATATACAAAATGATATTTTGAAATTAAGTGAATAAAAAAACATTATGAAATGTATAATATATGAACCAATCGAACCATGTCTGTCCGGCCACAATCTGTTGGCAACAATTGAGATTTTGATATGTTTTGTATAAACGTTTTTAATTCTGGACACAGGTTGCTATATGAATTCGGCGAGATTACTCAAGTGCCACGCCCACAATCGATAAAAATCTCTTTGTCAGCTACAAAAATTGATTCAAGATTTGTTAAAAATGGACGGGGTCGGATAACATACACGCCCATAATTTAAATAAAAAATTTTTTTTTTTTGTTCAACATCCGCTGTGTAACTTCATACGTATAACATACAAAGGTTATAGGCGTACTTGCCATGCCCATTTTTTGTATACAAATTGGGAAGTGTATTTCTTTTAATCGGTAGTTGTACAACTTAAATAATTTGTTGTTGTTGTTGTTGTTGTTGTTGTTGTTGTATCATAATTAATTGGGTGAAAAACACATATATACGATACCATATGTAGTGTTGAATTGAATCGATCTTACTCTTCGTATATATCTTATATTTTTATTACATTTCGGTTAACCCAGGGTGTTGTGTTGTGTGCTGTATCTCATAAATAATTCAACCGTTAAATAGTCTCAACAGAGGGAAGCTGCAAAAAGAAAACACACATATGTGAGTGTGTGTAAAATATACAATACATATATGTATGCAAGTGTAAATTGTTAAATAATTTATTAGGTATTTATTGCGGATAGTAAAACGAAGGGTGTAAACAAAAATACAAACAACGAAATTTGCGACAGTAACAATGAAAATGCAATTGATTTGAGTGAGTGCAATAAAAGGGAAAGATGTCATAAAAATGAATTATTTCAATGGAGATAGATTTTAGGGAGATATTCTTTGGTAAAATTGCAACAAGTGCTGAAAAACTTTGCTTACCCGTAGACTAAATTTTATTTCTTTTTCATTATACTCTCCACATCGCAAGGGCGTGTACTAATTTTACCATTACATTTGTAACACCCAGAAGGAGACCATACCATACTACAAAGTATATATTGTAATCTTGATCAGCATCAAAAACTGAGTCGATCGGTGCGTCTGTTGTTGAAATTCTCACAGACGTAAATTTTGAGATGTTGAGCTAAAAATTTGTATAGACACTTAAAATTTTGTATGCGTTAGCTATAGTAATCCCATTCATTGATGTGTCAAAAGTAAGCATAGCTGGATAATGAATACGCCCACAATTTAAAAAAAAACATACTCCTCGTAAAACTCGATTTGCAAGCTGATACATAATTCATACACTATTATAGGGCGTAATCATATACCTGTCACGCCCGTCGTTGTGGATGTGGAGGGTATTTAAGATGTGGCCTAAGCCAAATTTACTTTTCTTACTTGTTTTATCTCAACGTTCAGTAAAATTGATCCAATTCTGTAAACTTAAATAAATCCGAATAAAAATTTATATGTTTTAACTTCAAGCAACCGTATAAATATACTTGAACGTAAACATATTAAAAAATCATTTAAGCAAAAATATTTTTTTTTGTACATATTTTATTCATTTGGGGAGAAATTTTATTTTGGTGGCTATACACTGCGTATGAGTGATATTGAATTCATTATTATTATTATTATTATTGGTATGGTGCTAGACCACAAATGCATACACATTACATGAAATATGTATTTATTTTCCATTAGGAATTCACATTTACACAAGGTGATGGAAAAAGATGGAAACTCTTGAGAAACGTCATAGGATAAAATGTTTTGAAAAAAATTTTAATACAAAAGTTTTCGAGTTAGAAGCGGAAAGAGCACAATCAACGTTAGGATATTTTAATTCAATACCTTTTGTATTTAAGGTTTTTTGAATAATTTCATCCTATGACCTATAGATTATAGCTGTAGAAGCATATATGGTTGATATATAAAACTTAACGGATACGTATCGTCTTTCTTCTTTCAGATATTAAACTGGAGAAAATTTCCATTATACATGCGCTGCTATAAAACTGATTTCTTAATACGCTTTACATTCCAGTTTACTTTCCGCTGTGTCGTTCATGTTAATATATGGAAACGTTTAAAGAATTTTTGATGAGAGTTTGTCGAGGATTTCAATTAAGTGAACGTTTTAGAAACAAATGCTGAATAATTTGAAATTTTAATTAGAACAACAACAATAAATTGAACAAATTTATAATCTAAATACACAATATACGTGCAGCAGCACCTCCCTTCTGATAACAAGAGGACAACAACAGAAGAAAAGTTGAAATTTAAAAAAATTTAGCAAAAACGAAAAACTTGAACAGCACATATTTTGAGTAATGTTTGGTATACAAAAAACACATACACCCATGCGAGTGTGCGGACACCATCAGCTGTTGGAATATTGCCTACGAGGAGAATTGTATTTTGTGTGTGTGTGTGTGTGCGTGTGTGTGCCTAAGGCATAAACTATATAAGTTGAACAGTAACAATACCAACAGTAAAACAATACTGCGGGTATATCCTATAAACATATGAAAATATTGCCACAATATAAAACCAGAGAAACTTTTCACAAACCCTTCATGGTAGTTAAGTGCAAGTAAACAAACACAAGCACACACACACATATAAAGCAACTTGAAATAAGTCGTAACGAAACCGCAAGTTCTTTAAAACGCGCCTTTAGCTTTTTATACCATCCCCACTGCTACCCAATAGAACCAACCAATACAACTACACAGTTAAATGGCGTAAAAATCGTGGTATTAGCTTAACGAAGAAGCCAAAGCGAAAGGATTTTCTTTTTGTAATAAAGTAATAATGCAATAATAACAACAAGAAGAAGAAAAAATTAAAAACAATAAAAGACAAATGTGCCTGCTAAAGGACAAGCAGTAGCAGAGCCAACAGCAAGTATGTACTGCTTCTGCTAAATATTATGAGACTGTAAAGTGCAAAGTGTTGACTTAAATAAGTTCACTCTTAACCGTTGGCCATTTACCATTCAACACAATACAAACCCCCGTACCCATGATCAACTGGCTAAAAACAACAACAACAACAATACAATACAATAATAGTATGCTGTAGTAATAATAAAAGATGAAGAAGAAGAACAGAAATGCAACAGTTGTGTGTGTATAAAATATTGTCAACAACACATTCCCACTCAACTCGAGCTCTTCCAACACTGCAATAAAATGAAATAAAATAAAAATGAAAATAAATGCAGCAACCATTTAACTTTTACTTGGACTTGTACGTGTTTATATACATTGCTGTTCAGTAATTATATTCTGCAGAAAAAAAGAAAAATAAATCAAATAAAAACAAACGCACAAGTTAATAATATTGTAATATCGTAATAATAAGAAAAAAGGCGAACGTGTAGTGTTGTTGACGCTCTAAAAATACCATTCAAGCCAACCAACCAACGCCATAATACTCAGCGCTCCATCACGAACAGAACGGCAATAATCAATTAACACATATTTTATCCGCCTCTCTTGTTTCGCATTAGTCACTTATTTTGTTCAATACTCACCAAGCTAATAATATTACTGTTAAGCTAAATGAATTTACTGCGTTGCTGCTGCTGTAACATGGCACCAAATACACGCGTCACACGCAAATGGGAACTATTTGCCGGACGTAATAAATTCTATTGTGATGGCCTGTTGATGTCAGCACCCCATACTGGTATCTTTTATTTAACTTGCATACTCATCACCGGTACAAGTGCATTATTTTTTGCATTCGAGTAAGTAGAAAAATTCAGTTCATTGTTAAAATAAATAAAAAATCTATTTGTTAAACGCGCGCCTTAAATGAAAAGTATATTCATAACAGTGACAACCAACACTTATGAACTAGGGTTGCCATTTGCAGTTTATATAGATCATGGGTGCACGAAAGTACACATGTCTGTTCTATATATCAGTTCAATATCTCGCCGTGATCGTAGCAGGCAGACACCCGGACAACTTTGTTAGATCAATTTAGATTTTAATACTGATGCATAAATTATATTCTTTAGAAGTACTCTGGGTACTCTGGAACTTGCTTCTTGTAAGTTGACTAATCGATTACTTTAATGTTGATTCATTTTTGAAAAAAAGAAAAACTTTTGAAACTTTGTCCTTTTTATGGACATTTACCGTCTGCACCCGAGACTTGTTTTGAAGATTCAAATAAAAGAATATTTAAATAAACCTTAGTCGACTTATTGCTCATTTCATACTTTCCCATTATCAAACTGTTTAATTTTTATTAAAATTTAAGAACTTGACTACATATTTTCACTTCTTCGTTTTTTGTCTCTAACCACTCTTGATGGATGTACGTAACTGTGTAATACATTTATTACTATGTAAAAGGTATAAATATACAATTGTTCAGGTTTTTAAAAAAAAAAAATTCTAATTTTACCATTTTCAGGCAAACAGTAGATGTTGACTGATATTATTTTTTTATTTAACATTATCGGCCCACTCTAATGCGCATATACGCATATACGAGCCAAAGAGATGTTAAGTGCTTATAGCATCTTTAACGATTTCCTCCATCCTTTCTTCTCTCCACCTATAATACTTGTCTCTGACTTATTCATCTTCACGATAAATTTTCAACAACTTGAGCAAATATTTGCACACACACTGCAATTAAATGAGAAGAACTCTACTCAAGTTTTTTTGGTTTTTTTTTTTTAATACTTTTAATACTTTTTTCAAGGTAATTTATTGAAATGTAAGACTGCGCCAGGCATATTTGCTTCCCACAATCAACTAAACATTACATCGGGGAACCGTTGTTGCCTTATGTATGTTTTCACTTTCACTTTTGTTATTAATGAAATTAGAATTGCAACAAATTCTTTATGATGATAATATTACGTATTCATGACAGAGTATGGCCACTAAAAAGGGACTAAAAAACATATGAACTTGAGAAATCCCAAAGGTCTTTACGAATGTAATAATGATAGAGGCAATACAATGCTATAAGCTGCCATTACTATTGCTGCACTTTCTCTTATGAGTGCTCCTTTTTACCCAGAAGCTTTTAACTCAAATAGTCGTAAATTTACAATCCCGAGGAAGGCAAAAATACACATGTACTTACTTTTATGATATACTATAGAATAATGAAAAACGTTCGGAAAAATTTTAAACATTATTTATAATTGTTCAACATGTGAGAAGATTTGCATATAACAACAGCAAAAACAAATAAAAATTCTACATTAGGCATAAGCCAAATCTAGGGTACCCACCATAATTAACCTACTCCAAAAATCAATTCATATTCGGATGTTAGGTTTTTAACTAGCCTCTGGGCCTACGTTAACCAATCGTGCCCATTTTTATACCCTTCATATTAGTGATGAGGGTTAGTATAAGTTTGTTGTTCCATTTGCAACACCCAAAATAAGGCCAGAGATCTTACAAAATGTATTTATTTTGATCAGCATCAAAATCTGAGTTGATTAAACATATCAGACGGACACACGGACATGTGTCCGTCTGATATGGTATTCTCGCGGTCGTAAATTGTGAGATATTGAGCTGAAATTTTGTACAGGTACTTTTAGTTTTGCACTATTAAAAATGGGCAAATTTGGTCGAGATCCACGCCCACAATCGACAAAAATCTATTTATCTGCCACAAAAATTGAGTTATGATCTTGAAATTTAGTAAATACGTCTATAAATAATTTATTCATCGATGTGGCAAAAATGAACGTGATCGAATGACAGACACGCCCACAATCAACAAACATTTTTATATGCGCTACCAAAATTGACCTATGAACTTGAAATTTAATGCACATATTTATGATTATCTCGTCCATCGATATGCCAAAAATGGACGTGATCGAATAACAGACACTCCCACAATATACAAAAAACCATATTCACCATAAATTATTATTAGTTTACCACAGAACAAAGGAGCCACCCACATCAAATGTTAATATATTGTTCAATAAAAGTGGGCGTGGTTAAAAATTAATTTTCCGAATACATATAAAGTTTTCTTTAATATTCTGGCATTCCGTTCAGTATCTCCTATGGTTGATCTGTATTAAAGGAAAAACTCCATGTAACACCCATGTATTGTTTGTAGGTGAATCCTTAGTCCGATTAAACGCATATAAAAATTATTTGAACTAAATTGCAGAATTATATATCTTAACTTGTGTGACCCTGAGAGCGCTGGCAAGATAAAAATAGATTAGAAAAGCGAATTGTTTTATGTTTTATAAGCTTATTGTATTTTGCCTAATAAAAATACCAACTCATATAAATATTGTCCATATAAAATTTCAGCTCAATGTCTTAACTTTGCGACCGTGAAAGTGGCGGTCGCCAGAAATTCACACACACATACACGGACAGACATAAGGGTTGGGTCGAATCGACCAATGATACTAATTAAGAATATATATGCATACTTTTTACGGAGTGCTTTTGGTCTCCTTCTGGGTGCTACAAACGTTTGCCAAAAAACTTTTCCCCTTTTCATCATTATCATTATGATGCTGGGTATACAAGTAAGTAGGAAGTTATAAAATCTTTCTTCTTCTGTAAACTATATACGTATTTGTTTATAATCTAAATCTTTCCAATACGTAAAGACGGACGGATGAATTTTTATATTAAAAATATCTACATTGGTAAGCTTTACATAATAGGTATAAAAATTATGTGTATTTGTTGAAACAAGTAGCAGCCGAGTAGTTGGAACAAATTTTGTAGCCGCGAGCGGCATGTCCTTTATTGTTATACACAGTGGTAGTAATTTCAACCGCATACATTCTCCATAATAAATATTTAGATTTGCTTGTGCTGCACGTGACAGCCACCACTTAATTGTTGCTATTGTGTAACGGCAGTAATGTACCATTGCATAGTTCAAGTATTACAAAAATCATATGTTGGAGCTTAAAGAATCGTTGTATTGAAACGGCGAACGTACTTAGTTGTCAAAAACAAATATACGTCAGAAAAGTTGGTTAGTTTTTGGTTCGCAACAACAAAACAAGGTTTCATGAATTTAATTTAGAAAACAGGATTTTGAAATATTTGTCAAACACACTTAAAATGAAACACTGATCAACGATAATTTTTGTAAAAAACTCTATCTAAAGTATAATATTTTGATGAAATACTCTGCTTTAAGGATATATTTTGTTTTAGAGTATTTAATGTAGTTCTTGCTTTTTATTTCAATGAATAATGTCCATCCGTGCGTCTTAATTTTAACAGCTTTTAACAAAATTGTTGCACTTAATAAGCAAATATTTGAAATATATATTGCCGCTTCCTACTGCTATGTACATGTATATAATATGTGTAAGACATGTTAACTTTAATTTCCAAAAGAATTTTAAATTCTTTTGTTGATAATTTGGAAATTCCTGCGTAAGTATTTGGTAGCTGCTAGTTTAATTAAAATTTTGCATGAGTGTGACAAAAATGTTTCATTTGCTTTTATTTGCCTCGTAAAAGGACTTTCATGAATCCATATTTATGTCCTTTCATACTTCCTTGTCGACGTTGTAAGAATTTTTATAACAAATTGTTTCACAAAGCGGAGAATTGCGAACACTTCTCTCTAGCATCGTGGTCGCCTGTGCATGTTCTATATATCAAAGATTCAAACAGAGTGCCTCTTTAAAACTTTTAATATGAAAAGAGAGATTTGCGAAAATGTTTTCAGATAATAATCTGAAAATTTTCTTCATATTCGTGAACCAGGGAAATCGAATTTTCATTCCCTTTCTAGTTCGAAGAAGAAAACCTTTGAGGTATTGAACTGAAACTTTCTTCAAAAACGCGCACAAACGACGAAATTGAGCTAATTCGATACCCACGTATACGTATATGTTATAGGTATAAAGGGTACTCAAGATTTGAACTAAACCAAATTTAACTGTTACCGTGATCGTGAGGTATTGTATTTTACATCAAACAAATATCCAAGAAGATCTGCAAACGAAGCTTTATGTGCCAATGATGATGATTCTTATGCGATTATTATACATATACGTTATTTAAATAAATCTTCAGAGAAGGCCATTTAATATCCGATTTAAGTCGCCTTTCATATTTATATATATGTTATTTTAAGTGCATGCATGTGTTCTCTTTCAATTTAGCATTTTTATGAGACCAAAAGATTTGTATGTTTCAATTGTACGGTTAAATGATGTATTGTTTGGTAAGCCTCCATACACACTCTCGGTGATGACTGCATAAATGCGTGCCTGTACATGCCTGCGTTTTCTTATATCTCCTCTCTGTGCTATATATTACGATGGCATCTAACGTAATGTATGCAACAATTTAGCATATATTCGTGCATGAATTGCAAGAATGTATGAATGTATGTTTTAAGATGACACAATTCTCGCTTTGTGCGGCGTATAAAATATTTTGTATAAGTGCAGACATAGTCTTGTACAAGTACGTATAGAGAGAGATGGATGGTTGGTGGTTGGACGGAAGGGCAGACTCTATTTTAGTTAGGGCAAAACGAAACTAAGCAAATAACAATGAAGCTAAGAGTGCTTTTGTTCCTTGCCTTAAACAATGTTTGTATTTTGTGTATTGTAACATTGAGTATGACTACCACATACAAACTTACATAATAGATTTCATACACTGTTAACGTACAGATGTATAATTTTGTTTTGTTGTTGTTGTTTTATTATTATAAACTCACTAGCATACCATGCGTATGTACGGAAACTCTCTCTATACTGATCAACTTTTCAGCTTGGTAAATAGAAAAGTTCTTATTGCTGATGATAACAAAACTCTTTACTTCTTACTTTCAAAAACCCATACATACACAAGTAGAAAAGAATAGCTTTGAAAAAAAATAAAATTTAAAAAAACGATATGAATTTGGATAAAGCCAAATCTCGAATACCCACCATTAGTGCGCAGCAGTGTATTTGTTAATATATCTTTTGTACTATATAAGTAATACGAAAATTTTACTGAAAAAATCTTCATTTTCGGTTTTTGTTGCATGGTAGGCGTGTCGCTTGACTTATATTGACCTTTTTCAATACCAACCAGCGAAAGAACTATACCAACACTTCCGGCAAGATTGGAATCGATATTTCAATACCAGGAGAGTGATTACCACTGATTCAGAATATATATGCTTTGTGGAGTCTTCGTTGTCTCCTTTTGACAGTTGCAAACCTTTTGACAAAGTGATATACACCCCCATATATATATATATATATTGGGTGGGTACAACATGAATGTTCTGTTGATCTGCTTTTTATATAAATACGATTTATTTCGGTTTATTTGTATGCCATTCCATTGAATCGATTGCAAGTATTATTTATGTTTACATCTGCACTTAGTTATCTTGTGCATTTTGTTGTTGTTGTAATTTGGCAACAATTTTTTGCTTCTTTACATAGTAAATAATAATAATGACAATAATTTGTCAATCATTCACTATAGAAAGCATTTATAGAGCATAGATGCTGTGTATGCTCTGCTCTGTGCATTCATATGAGTTGTAAGCTGCATAAATGCCATTCACTCGATGAATTCCCATCACAGCTAGAGATTTGCATATATAATATATTTTTATGCCCTGCACCACTTGTGATAAGAGGTAGATGTTTGTTACTCCTAAACTTTCAATTATATTGATCGATTCAAAATCTAAACCTGAATCCATTAAACATGCCCATCTGTCCGTCCATTTATATTTGTGCGCAAGCCACAGGTCACATTTTTTAAGATATTTCGATGAAATTTGGTATTGGGGCGTGTCTTGACCCAAAGATGGGCACTACAGAAAATAATTTAAATTGAAACATTTTTGGAACACTCCTATTTTAATATTTTTTATATGGCAAAAAATGTAAATTCCTAAAATTTTTTGACAACATTTAGTAAAGAAAAGTTAATTGGTTTAATAATGAACTGTTCGACCATTTTCAGAACCCATTTCCCTGTAATGATATGTCATGATTCGCGAGTTTAACTTTTGGAACTAAGTAGTGTAGGGTATTAAATGGTCGGGGCTTGACCGAATATAACATTTTCACTTGTTTTTTTCTTTGTAATATTTTGTACCGTTATTTCGTTTAGTAAATTTTTGTTTTTGTGATGCTTGCTGGTTATATTTAATCTTTTTTCTTTGCATTCAATTTTTTGCTTGTTTGTTATCTCTGACATGTGCCATCAAAGGACTTGTTAAAATGTCATACAATATTCGATGGCTGAATAGTAAAAATTATGAAATGCAAGGATATTAAAAATCAAATAAAAATCTATAAATTTTGTTTAGACCACATCTTGGATACCCTTTACAGCTATATGCACATACAAGTTAAATTAAGATTTTTTGTAAATTGTGGACGTCTTTTCCAAATATATATTATAGTTCGGTAAATATGTGAACTGACTTTAAATCTTACACCTGTTTTTGTAACTGCGAGAGTTTTTAATTTTTTTTTTTCGCATAAAGCAGCAAGAAAGATGTCCCTAAAAATAAATCGATTAGTTGCCTCATCCGTCATGGAGGTTGATTACAAACTGACTGACAGATGTACAGATGTAACTCGATTTAGATTTTGATTTTGAGCCGATTCTTATAATAAAGGGTTGAAAAGTTACAAATATCCACAAAAAACGAAAGTCCTCACATACCACTTCGTGGAGAGTATAACAAGTAAAAAAAAAAATTTGGAAGAAATCTTATATACCCTCCACATTAGTGAGCATGGAAGGTGGAAGATGATTCCGCCCTCTGATGGAATATTACGTATAAGCTTCCAAGTCGTGTTTAACGCGAACAAGTCTTGATCGGCTCAGGATCAAGATCCAGAATACATACATATATGTATATAATGTAGGATCTCTGATGCCTCCTTCTGGATGTTGAAATGTGTTCTGTTCAGCCAACGAGAACATCGAAATAACATTTGATTTTCTTAGTTGTGAGCATCATCATTATCGACATTTTATAATATGATTCGATGTTGTTGTATATATTGTAGTAGCGTACTTTTTTATTGGGCATTAAAATTATGAGAATAATATAATGACTACATGTAATATATCAATTTTATAGAAACACCTTAAAAAATGGCGAAAGGGTTTTTTTTACAATTGAAGTTTTTTTTATATTCTGGAGTGTTTAATTATTTGAAAGCTTTTAATGCAATCAATAAGAAAACAGATTATTATATAAAATTAACTACTTTTTCAATCATGTATTAAAGAAATTCTTTTCAAATTTCTCAAAAATAATTCTTATTTTATTTTTATTTTTAGCTGCCCGTTTTTGGCCACCCGTATAAATCCCATAATACCGATTGTTGGTGCTGTTTTATATTTCTTTACAATGAGTTCCTTGCTACGTACAACGTTTTCAGATCCCGGTGTTATACCAAGAGCTTCCTATGACGAGGCCGCCTATATAGAAAAACAAATTGGTAAAAATTTATATTGAAATATTTTTTCATCTCGAACAAACCAATTTAAAGCAATTCACTTGTTTTTGGTTTACTTGCAGAAGTGCCAAATTCATTAAACAGTCCCACATATCGACCGCCACCACGTACAAAAGAGGTTCTGGTCAAAGGCCAGACAGTTAAACTGAAGTATTGTTTTACTTGTAAGATATTTAGACCACCGCGTGCGTCACATTGTAGCTTGTGTGATAATTGTGTCGATCGTTTCGATCATCACTGTCCATGGGTAAGTGATGGTTCTAATTCAATTGTTTTTAACAAATTTAGATCATTTTTTCGTATGAAGACAACAATATCAAATAAATACGTCACTTAGCCCCACAAATTATTTATTGTCACTAAACGTGAAGCTTTGCCTTATGAGTCCCTTCAGGAGTTAACGTTATATGGGAGAGAGTCCGATCGGGTCCATATGTAGCACAGCCAAATATAAAGCTAATTAACCAATCTTCACCAAATTATGTTAGACTTGTGATTTATTATTTTATGCCAAGTCCTCCATTATAATCGCACGTTATATATGGGGAGGAGTTCTAAAAATAGTCCAATTCGGTCCATTTAAAATAACATTCCTCTCTGACCAAAGACATATCCTTGTTCCAAATTTCATCAAGGTTAATATATAAAAAAATACGACCAGTATCTTGTGTCAAAGACGGACTTGGTTTAGTCGATCCAGATTTAACAATGAATTCTGAATCGATCGGTATAAGTGAAGGTGTGCGTTTCATTTGCCATTTCAAACACAGTCAATATACCTTTTGCCACAAGTGGTGTTTCCTTACCTTAGAATTGAAGTTAGATTCCTCAGCAGTAAGAGCACACCTTCGCTAACTCGCAACCGTAAGGATAACTTTTTGTATTTATCTCTAAAATAATCCATATCAAAAAGTGCAACTCTATGTCCTCCGCCTCAGTGATGAGAAATTGTCATTTCGTTTTTTTAAAGATCTGCGCTCAGGAAATAGTTCAATAAGTGCACGCACGGAGCCTAACTTGTACTACATAGATAGAATACGTTTAAAAACGCCCATTTTACGCGGGATTTAGGTTCTGCGGGACAGGGATAAAGTGGAAGATAATTTGGGTACCTCATAACTACTTGATTTAAAATATTTTAAAAATCTTTAAAATATGTGACCTGCTAACCTTGTTTATTATTATTATTTACTGTAACTGTAACAAAAACGAATTTATTCTTACTTTTAAATTTAATAAAAAATGTCATTGTAAAGCTGTGTGCATGAGAGAAAATTTTATCATTTTATAACACAAGAAAAATAAGTCAAGCCCGACCATTTAATACTCTACATCCCTTAGTTTTACAAATTATGCTACAATTAGCTGAGTTGTGTCAGTAAAAGAGAGGCTTTGCCACAAAAGTCACTTCGTGAAATATCAGTAATCAAAGTGGTTGTAAAGACGGGTCCAAATTTGACGCAGTCGATTATTAAAGTAATAAACTATTCTTCACTAAATTTTGACAAAAAATATTTATTTTCATTTAAATTAGAACCTTCTTTTCTTAGTTTGTGTTTATGTTTTCAGTCAATATTTTAAATCAATTCCTGTGCAATTATCTCAAAAATGCAACTGAAAAATTGTACACAATTTTAAATGGACAGACAGACAACAGACGATCAGTATTATATCGATTTACAAATTCGGTCTAATAAAAGGCACTTTAGCCGCTTAAGAGCTACAACATCCGCTTACACTTAATTTACCCTCTACCACTAGTGCTGAAGGGTATAACATCTTATAACATATGTTTAAAACCTTCCAGGAGCGGGCACACCATGTGCCATAGTAGTACGCACCATACATAGTACAATATATGTGCGGGTATCTATGTATAATAGAAAATTAGTATATGAATTGCTTATGTACATAAGTACATATATGTGTACATACTCACTCAAACAATCTTCAAATTAATTTTTTGCCTACAATCTTAGTTTTGTTTCTTGTTGCTCTTATGCGCACTACCATATAGTCTTCCCACTATCTACAATAGTATACGTACATACATGTTATATATGCATTGTGTGTAAATGTGAATAAAGGGCTTTACAAGTAGTGCTACTTAAGTGTGTGCACTCGTATACCCAAATTCACAGTGAAACGCTTAATGTTACTTTCTTGTTCATTTTTTATGTTTCACATAAACCAAGGGGATATATTAAGTGAAGCATACCGTTTGTCAGACCCAAAATAGAGAAAGATCAATGTATAATTTTAGAAAGCATTAAGAAATGGGTCTGTATCCGCTGGTCTATCTCTGAAACGCTCTTGTACTCAAAAAATATCCTATTAGAATGGCAGTCGCCAAAGTAAAGTTGAATAAAGTTTTGTATGCAAAAGTTCGTCCTAATTAAAGTATATGTAGTAATTTTTTTAATTTTTCTGATAACCACCAATCTGAGGTTCCTTAAAACTTTGCATGTAAAATTGATTGAAGGTGGGTGTTCAAGATTTAGCCTAAACCAAGCCTTTTTTCTTGTTTCTTTCAATTACAAGTACAAGTGCATCTCTGAATCTGAATATCTCTGCCTCTGTTGTGCCGGGGAAACTTTTATGAAATTTGTTGTAAGCGTATGTGTTTTTGTATGCATTATATACTCATAAGTTATTGGTGTGCCACATCTTGCTTAGTTGTTGTTGTTGTCGTCGTCTAATGAAATATTATATGATTTAATTTGAAAAGTGTATGTGTGAGTGTGTGTATGTATTTGTGCTAATGAGCTCAATATAATGTGATTACCCGCTAAGCGAATAAGTGCCGATTATTAAAGCTCCTAAAATATAATTAGTTGCCTTCAAATCTGTGGTATAAGTATGTTTTCTTCTTCTTCTTCTTCATTGCAGGTGGGTAACTGTGTGGGCAAACGTAATTATCGCTTCTTTTATTTGTTTCTAGTCTCGTTGGCATTTTTAGCTGTATTTGTATTCTCATGCTCTGTGACGCATCTAGTTTTATGTAAGTACAACAAAAATAAATTTTAAAAAATCTACAGCACAAAAAGTTTTTAATTAATTTACTGTTTCCTTCTATTATTTTTTATGTGACTCCGCTTGCGCATATGCTGCATATTCAACATTGCTTCCATGATGGAATAGTAATGAAAACTGAACAAAAAGTTTTCGAAGTTATTAAAAAGGCGCCGTTCACTGTCATCGTGGTTTTTATATGTTTCTTGTCCATATGGTCCGTAATCGGTCTGGCGGGCTTTCATACATATTTAACAACCAGCGATCAAACAACAAATGAAGATGTAATGCTTTATGTTTTTGTTTTTCTTCAAAAGATTGTGTTTTTCTGAAAATATTTTTTGTGCAATTCCAGCTGAAAGGTTCATTTTCGTCGAAGGGAGGACAACGTAACTTGAATCCTTATTCGCGGGGGAATATTTGTTTAAATTGTTGTCATATACTCTGCGGCCCAATGACACCTTCACTGATAGATCGGTACTAGCCGAATTACTCTACACGCTATGTAAATAATTGATTATTTTTATTGCTTATTTATTATATGAAAGGCGAGGCATAGCCACTGATGAGTATATAGCACAAATGCAACAGCATAGCAGTCCTCGTCACCCGTTGAGTGATGTTATCAGTGCCACACACGTGCCCAGTAGCTCCATGATTACCTCTCAACCGATGCTAGGTGGACCCAGCAGTGCCATTAGTATAGGTGGCAACGATCTTAAGCAGAGATTTTATGATGAGGTATGGCTTTCCCTGTCCTTGTCACTTTCTTTTTTTAAACATTTTCTCTAAACTCGGTGTTTTCCTTGAACATCTCGATGTCTTTTAAGCACCTAATTTTCTTTTTTACCTTTTTAAAGGCACTTAAAAGTTGTTTTCTTTTATTTTTATTATCATTCTCTCTCTTCTTATACTCCCCACCACCACCACCACCACCACCACAACGTTATACTCATCATCATTCGCATCGTGCTAAATATGTGCGAACACACAAAATCACACTTTCATTGCCAAATTATTGTGTCGCTCCCAAAATGTGTATATATGTATATAAATCGTGGACTGGTGGTATATATGTATATATACCCGAATATAGTCAAATGCTTCATCAACAGCTTTAGAGGCTGGCAGTGCAGCGGCAGGCGGTGTCTATCGGCCGCGCAGCTATGACAATTTACAAAACGGTAAGTCACGCCATAAAGCACATCATCAATACAAACATAAACACCAGCATAAGAAATGCTCATTACAAACACTATTACCACCCGCTCATCAATTCAATAACAAATACCAAAAGCAACCAGGGCTTTACTCATCCCAACACGATGACCTGACACACTTAAGCAGTGCATTAGCCACGCCTCAATTAACATCCTCACCGGCGGCTTCTTCATACCGTTTAAATTTGAGGCGCTCCTTGCACCTGCCTTTGTCACCCGCATTTGACGGGCGCAGCAATTCACCTCTGCCATTGCTGCATCACCCACATCAACCAGCAACCACATCAGCAACGGCCTCAGTAACGATAGCGGGTGCCTTCCAGCCAACCCCTGTTGTTACGCCCTTGTCAGCTGGTGGCATATCATTTCAACCGCCATCAGTTGCCAAACGTCCGTCTACGCTGCAGTTGCAAGTTACTGGGGTTGCTTCTGCCAGTTGTACCACCCTAACCACCATACATACCGCAGCACCTCAACCGCCCGCTCCAACAGACTTTAAATACTACTCACCCCAGCGCAGCACCGACTCCCATGTGACACGTAATTTTCCCTTAAACAAAGGGCGTACAGTGCGACGCCAGTCTACTCAGTCAGTGGATTCGCAAAAAGCTGCTGTACCCGGCTACCAGCCATTGCCAATGCGGCCGCGTTACAAACACCAAGAGGTCCTATTCGAATTAAAATCACCCACAAATCGTTTAACGATACGCGAATGTGATTTTGGTGGTGGCGGCGAACCTTGCGATGATGATCAATCGATCAAAGACAGTCAAATCTTTCGTGTTAGTAAACGAAATCTTTACATGAATCACAGATCGCCGTGGAAAGAGCGTGACCGCTACTCCAATCTTTATGAATATTCGTTTAATATTGATCTCAATTCGATTATTGAAGATGCGGCGGGTAGTGATTCATCATAGTACGAAATTTTTATATTACGACTCTTCCTATACAGTTGGCGTACTCACTACCACCCAACGTTTCGTTTATCTTTCTTTTTTTATAAGAAGATTAGGAGAAATTAAAAATGAAATTTATTGTTGGTATTAATACTGCCACGAATTGTATTATAAAATATATTTATTGGTGACACGTAGACATTATCATAGTGGCGATATTTTCTTTAGTTGCACTGTAGTATAAATGATCATCACCCTTCTTCCCCTTATTTCAGTACTTAACAGAAACGGTACAGCATACAAATACATTTCAGTTTAAGGTTAATTTCGCCCAATTCAAAGTGTTTGAATGAATTGTTATTTAATTGCCCTGATCAAATCTGTTATGTTTTATCGGTCTGCATAACATAAAACACTTTATAAATCTGAAGAGGAAGCAATTTTTACAAAGAATTCATAGAATTCAAACAAAGACGGCTTCAGTTGAACTGTGTTTAGTACAAATATTTCAGGACCGCTGTGTACATGTGTGTTTTTTGTTTTTTTTTGTTTAGTGCTGATGCGTTTTCTCTCTTCTCATGACGTAGATAGTTAGTAGACGAAGCTTTCTCTTCCCCCCACCCTACCACCTACCTACCGATTTAATCGTAACATAAATTGCTGTTGTTATCCACGTTGTTATTGTTAATGTTTTTATTATTTTTATTGTTGTGTGTATATTGTTGTTATTGTGTATAACCTACCTCCCCTCCTGCCCTCTCCACAATAATAATATTAATATTGTTGTTGTGTTGTTGTTGTTATTATTATTATTGTTGTTGCTGCTGCTGCTGCTGGTTCATTTAAACTTTTCATTACTAAAGCACAATTGATAAACATATTTTGATACTATTTGTGACAAACAAAAAAAGCACATAATTGGTAATAATAAAGCTTTGTATATATGTTTTTATTAATTAAATGAGAATAGATGTGCAATCAATTGTTATGCCAAACAATGGTACACGTATCATATATACAAAAAAATTCAATTACCAGTTAGAGTGGTTTTATTTTTATTCATATTTTTTTGCTGTTGTTTGGTGTACAAATTTAATTTTTGTATCATTGTACTATACGTACGCATTTGGATTTGGATTTGAATGTATAAAAAAAGTATATTTTGAAAAAATATTTTACGCATTGTATAATTTGAAATGGAACAGCCGGATTATAAACAAAGGAAATTTTCATTTAAATATTTAAAAAAAAAAATACATTAAATAACCGCAACAGCGCCGCCACCACCACACCCCCAAAATATGCTGTGAAAGAGATACAATTGTTAATAATAATTACGAAGCAATTAAACCAAAACAAAAGCGCTTCCTAAGCCAATTATGGTATTATGAATAAGTGTCATTAAAAAACATTAATTGTACAGAAAGTGTTTGAAAAACCAAAAGAAATTTTAGATTTATTTTAAAAAGAAACGCAAGCTTTCAACAATAAAATCGTTGCCTTGGATAAAACTAGGTAAATGGGCGCTTACAAGTGCGTTCCTATAAAACGTGACAATAATAACAACCGAAATACAGTTTTATAACTTGTTTACAAAAAAATTCTTCGAGTTTCTCTGTAATGCACACTTTAAAGTGATTCAACCTTCAACAGATTCATTGTTACTGCCCTTTTCACAGATCATTGTATTATAAATGGTCTTGTGTTTAAGACTGTTTCAGATGTTGTTACTAAAGTTTTGTAATCTACACCATAACGTGTTGCAATGTGCTGTACAAATGTGCACTTGTGAACATCTTCTATTCATGTTATAGACCAATTAAAGCGAGCAGAGGTATATGACTTTCACACATGTTCCATTTGTAACGCTATTTGTTATACTTAAACACACTTATGTTATGCATGCATATTTATGTATGGTTTCAATGGAATTGTTAAATGAAAATTCTAAAATATGATCAAGCGTTATATTGAAAAAGAATGCTCAATTATGTCACACTATAAATGACACACTCACACACATCCGCATAAGAATTGAACAAAAAAACATTTCAATAGACAAAAAACCAATTACATTTATAAGAGCTAAAAAACTGCCATTTTTAACGAAATTGCAATACTACAGAACCGGAAACAACATGTTATACTCGTGCATTAATGAAAATTGATAAACATTTGTAAGAACGAATAAAAAACAAATATAATTCAAACGTCGAATCGAATTCAATTGAATAAAATAACCGAAAAATATTGAGTTCCTCTACTACCTATAAAATATGAATATTAAAACGTACTACATATTGGTGTAATACATAGAAAATATTGTTATTGTAAAATATATATATATATATTGTATAATGTATGCATGTATGTATGCAGACATCAAAATATATTGCATACGCCATCATTCTTATTCGATCGTACTCTTATACGTAATGTATTTAAAAGAAGTAGGAAACTTAAATTTGGCTTAAGCCAAATTTTAAATATCCTCCCCATCAACGTACAAAAAAATTTCACCCTCTAATAGTGTATGTATGAGTGTATTAACCTGCAAATATACTTTTACGCTGAACGTTGTTAGGTTTTTTTTTAATTGTGGGTGTGTCCGTAATCCAGTTGCACTCTTTTTTGGCACATCTATAGATTATGTATCGAATTTAGATTTTCGGTAACATGTCCTTCCACCGATTTTGCTCATTTTTAATACCAACTAAAATAAAGACAATATTCTGCCAACTTTAGAGTTGACATCTAAACAGGTTTTACTACAAACAGGCAGACAGCCAAAGCTAAATCGGTTCAAAAGTTCAGAAATGTAAGACCTTGTACTTTTTTCCGGCTGTTACAAACGACCTCAATGTGGTGGGTATAAAAAAATAATTTGTTAAACTGAATATTGCTGAAACATGTTGACTAAACATTACTCTCAACGCATATAAACAAATCATAAACGCTTCATACACATAACAATAAATGCTTCAATCGACATTTTAACTGTTCTACATAGTTGCTTATAATAATTTGTATAGAAAACAAAAAAAAAAACAAAAACAATTATAACTTAAGAACACGATTAATAAAAAAAGAGTAAAAACGCTATATTTGTCTGAGGCCAAATCTTAAAAAAAATTAAATACCCACCATCGATGTTCTGTATCTTCTAAATTTTATACATAATACGAAAAATTTACCTTAAGAGTGGCTTTGTGTTACATTGTGGACGTGCCGCTTAACCCATATTGGTAAAAGTTTGTGAATGAAAACGACCATGAGGGTGATTATTACAGAAAACACCCCGGACAGACGGACGCACTGACGGACATAATGAAATTGACAGTATTCGAGACTGGTTTAAAATGTATATACTTTGGGAACCTCCGATGTCTTCTTTTGTGAGTTGTAAAGGTTTTGATAAAGTGGTATATTCCCCCATATACATACATACGATGAAGTGCATAAACGTAACGACACTTGAATTGTTTATAAAGTTGCAAGTCTTTAATAAAATTTGATGAAGTGTCAGGGACGGCGGGACCAATGTAAACCTTTTGAGAAATATATTCATATAGTTGCGTCTGCAGAGACATTCACTAAGAAATATGCTTTCATGGAGTTCCGCTTCCAAATTAAGTTGTTAGTGAATGAAATTTTAATAAGCTTTAAGTCTTCCATTAATACAATAAAAATTCTTATTCAAGCAACTGTAAAGCAGTATTAAAAGTTTCTCGTTGGAGATATTTAATTTCTCATTTAAAAAAAAATCCATTTATTTACTAAAAACAAATTAAAATTATTTGTTTTCCTATTAAGCGTTTAAGTTCTTGTTTCTTTGCTTAGTAAATTTCCCGTTTAGCTTGAAAAATAACTTTTAATTTTCTTATACGAAAATAAATACGTATTAACGTATATTTTAACTTTATTAAAAATGTTCTTAACTTCTAATGCCTTCAAACGCCTTCGCCTTCCTTAATTTAAACACTGTTCATTTTTTCATCTGTTCTGTTCCTACAACTCCTATTATTTTCAAAACTAAAAAGTGAAAAAAAAGAAGAAACAAATAAAACTTCTCTAACCCTCTAATGCTTTCTTCGTTTTATTATCAAATCCAAAAATGTATAAATATTTCGAGTGTTCTACGCGATTTTTAAACGGTTTTTGAGATCTTCCTTTTTCCTATACGGTGAGTTCTAACCTACAGCACTATTTATGTGGTTCTGTTTTATTAATTTCATAACACTTTCTTTATCAACACTATAGTCTTTTTTAATTATAACATTTTTTTTTTAAATAATTTCATTTGTAAATAATTATATTAAAAAGCCTTTTCGTTAAATATTTATCTACAAAAAAAGGAGCAGCTTGTTGTCTTCAGTTAAACGTTAAACTTGTAATTTGTTATATAATTATTAATTCATTTATTAATATTTCGTAACGATTATACAATTTTTATATGCAACATTATTGCAGACTTCATAAGCCTTTCAAAGTTTCTTGTTCTGCTTCATTTCATAAACCATTCTCGAGTTATTTTGCTAACTGTGTTATTTGTTACAAGTAGTAACTGCTAGTATAAAATTGCTCATACTGAACACCATTCTTCATCAGTCACTTGTCAAGATTGGCGAACCATCTCTTTAAAAACTAACAACTATTCCCGTACTTGAAAACATAAACTTCTATTTAAATGATTTACTCTTTCATTCTAATTTTTGTAACTCTACCCGGTTTCTCTTATATTTTTGTATCATATTAAAGCTCCCGAATCATTAGAACCCCTACTCAATGCGGCTGAAACCGAAGAACATAAAGAAAATTCCCCTGAGGATGTTTAATTTTGCAAGTAGATTTCTATTTAAGATATGTTTCTGTATTCAGTAAAAGAGTAATTAAATTAAAGCATTAATATAATTAGTAATTGTATGATTCATTATAATAATTAGTTTTAAAATTTCTTTTGTAACTTTCATATTTTTTTTTTTTTGCTAAAACCTAAGTTTTAAGATTTTTTTTATGTTGAAATTAGAAATATTTATAGTTTTGTTATGTACATAATCATATAATTGGAATGCTTTCTTCTTTTCATACAATTTTTACAGTTTTTACAATATATTGCCGACTGAAAGAAAATTATTACAAAATATATTAATTATATATTTTCTTGGGTACTTTTTCAGGTAATTCCAATAGTTTAGCGCATTTGGTGGAACATGAAATTCCTTTATCTGAAATGGATATAACACCGGCTCAGCATAGTAAAGCTGTGACGGCTACAATAAATCAATCGCGTCGCTCCAGACATCACAAACAAAAATTGCAATCATCAGATAGTTCGGCCGATGAACTAGATGCCATAGAATTGGCTAAACCGACAATAAGCGATCAAATGAATACAGATGCAGAGGAAGAGGAAAGAGTTGTGGTGGGCACCACAGAAGTGGTAGCTGCTGTTGCTGCTATAGCAGCCTCAAATAAAGCACGACAACGTCACAATCTATCCGACAGTTACAATAATTTATTCAATGCCGATTTTGATAATAACATAACGGGAGACTTTAATACAACAAATGAATGTAGTCCCTCAAGTGAACACATTTTTGTAGGTGCAATCAGCTCCACAATAAATCATTTCAAAGACAATCTACCGAAATCTATTTCACAAACCGAGAATATGTATAGCAATATTCCCAATATAGGACGTTTAACTCAGGATAATGTAAACTCTGCCGCAATGGATATAAATGTTCATGTTTATTCCAATTTACTAGAGGAGCAACACAATAATAGTGCCGTTGCTCAGCAACAGCCACTTGTCAATTTAGTAAAGTCTATGACAAAAGCAACAACAATAACAACGCCAGCTTTTAGATCTAGTAACTCTTTAGATTTGCCCTCCACCCTTCTATCTGATGATCTCGATTTAGATGATCCATTAAGTGCCAGTTTTGTTACGCATACGCATAATCAACAAACTCTGGATAATGTAAAAAAATCCCGAAAATTATTGTTAAAAAAGAAAAATAACTGTAATGCTATTGTACCCGATATATTAAGTAGTAGTAGTAGTAGTGCGACAGCCATTGCCACAGATTCATTAAGATTAAGTCGTAGCACTAATGAATTAAGTTCAAATCGTTTATGTTTATTGCATGATACCACCATGATTGATACCGCTCTAGATTTGGATAGTTTAGATGAGGCCTGTTTAAATCACAACTCACCGAGATGTTTGGCAAAAACTGTGTTATCAACCTCTTCGCCCCCACCACCACCGCCATCACCACCCATTCTATAATACATTGAATATTATTAATTTAAGTTATGATTGCATTACAAAACAGGTTACAAAATATTTATTTCATATATGTACATAAAATAATAATTTATTCTGTTTATTATGAATGCGAAAGTAATGGAAAATAACGAAAGCTATTTTCACTAGGCTGCACATTAACATTCATGATGAATAGTTATTAAGGTTACATTTAAACTAGATTAAACGTCGTAACGTGAAAATAAAGAAAATATTGGAAACGAACAAGCAAAAGAACTGTATTTAACTGTACACCGGACAGACAGACATAGTTAGATCTACTCAATATTCGATGATGACTCAAAATATAAAATATATACCTTGTGGCACAATATTCTGTCCCCCCCATATGCAGATGATAGTGGATGTAAAAATTATGTTATAATTATAGTAAATACTTTCAAAATTGTCTAGATTTCAAGAGATTTCAAAATTGAGGAAAATTCTAAAAGCCACAAATGAAGTGAATTCAAGTTATCTTGTTTATTACCCAACAATTTATTTCTTTAGGAAAGGTCCCTAAAATGTTTCTTTCTATAATACAAAATACCATGACCGCCTCCTAGTATTCTTGTAGAACAAAGAGTACAGTATTCGTATGTCAAGCCAACCACCTGTGTGTATACGTATTTTATTAATATTTTTATTTAATTGTAAATAAATGTAAATATATTTTGAATAATTTCTCTTCTACTTCTTTAATTATATGTTAACCTTAATAAATATTCGTGTATATGTATACAATTACAAAGCGAAAGCGTTAAGAAAGAATTACCTTATAAGATAGAACCAATTAAAAAACGTAAACGTTTAACAAGAATGACATGTTACATAAAACATTTCACAACGGAAATGTTAACATGTCTCGAAAAGAAAAGAAAGTTAAAGTAAACCATTTATATATAAGAACAAACAAAAACAATGTTATGAAACTACATACAAAAAAAAAGCACGAAATTGAATAAAATATAGATTTTATTTAAATTGAAACAAGTCGTATGTAAATAGGAAAATTAAGCAAAAAATTTTTGATACAACAACACAAACGAAATACAATACACTTGCGGAAATTGAGAAAACAGAGTTAAAAAATTGTCAATAATTTTGTAAGAAACAATTAAAAGTACACAACACTCCCTATAAGTAACCATTGTAACAATTGGAGGGAAATAAAAATACATTTACGAATTGAGTAAAATAAACAAATAGATTTATATATATACATATATATACCCGAACAAATATTATTAATAATATCAATTTAATGGTTATAATGACGAAAGCGTTCGTTTTTATACCCTCCACATGAGATACAGCACCTAGAACAAAGCGTCAGAGACCACACAAAGTATGAATTATTATAAGAGCATACGCACAATATACATCAAATTCAAAGTCTATTGTCGGCCCTCTCATGAATGAAAAATTTTAGACAAAATTTCAATTAGATAACAATCGGTCAATAACCACGCCTATTATGAACAAAGAATGCAAAATTTTTTTATAATATAATAGTGAAGCCACAAATTGCAAAATACTCTATTTAGTTAGGAATCTGACTTGTTTAACATTTGGCCAAGCCAAATTTAGTTTATTTTATTTTTTACTTGTTACTTAGACATATAAGAGCGAAAAACTAAACACTTCAAGCGAACTTATATTTAATAATGGAAAAGAAAACAAGATATATAATAAATAATACTATTAAAAAGGAATTACTCAAAAGAATTTAAAACAATAAAATTGTTTCAAATTATAACGAAATAAATGGAAACAGATAAACGTGTATAATGTTGAGGATGAGATTAAAAAATTTAACGAAATAAAAAGAAGTACATATAAAAATGGAAATATTTTTTCAATTTTAATTGATAGGGAAGGGTTGTGGAATTAGGTAGAGATACCTTCATACCTTGATACCGTTAATCATTATTTGGTTTTATCACAAAACCATAATAAAGAAACAACGAACAGCATCAATCATATGAGAATTGAATTGAATTTATTTTATCAAGTTTAGGACTGTTCCTGAACAGTTGCCGAAAAAAGACGAAACACGAGGTCCATTCATCCCATATCCACTTGGAGACATTTTTTTTATAAATTCGACATTAGACACCACATCACACTAATTATGTGTTCACTCTTTTATGATATAAAAAAAAATTATTCATAAAAACAATGCGTAAGTCTTTAAAAAAGATTGCAGTTCGTGATCCGCGTATGGCAGATTCGCCATTACTGGTATAAACGGTTATGTCTATACTATAAGAAGGTATACTACTTTTAGTAATTCCATTGTAATCCTGGCTGTATGTGATGTGAGACCGTGTTGTTGATACCACTTGTTAAGCCCAAAGCGTGCAGTTGCGGCATTAAAAATTTTTCAATCATATCACGATATCGCTCCCCATTCACAGTTACCGTTACGCCGTTTTGATTTTCAAAGAAGTAAATTGCACACCAGACTGTCACTTTTAATGAATGCAAAGGTGACTGATAAATAATTTAAGGGTTTCCCATTCCCCAAAACCGACTGTTCTCTGTTTATTCACATATCCATTCAAATGAAAATGTACCTCGTCACTCATTATGAGTTTTTTATGAAAACCGCAGTTGTCATGGGCGAGCTGTAACATCCTATTGGCATATGTACGGTGGCGTAAATGTGGAAGAAGTACTTGTGTCAACTGAATCTTATATGGAAACAAATGCAAATCCTTGTGCAAAATTGTTCTTTAAAAACCAAGCTGCTGAGCACGGCGTCGGATTGAGGTTGATGGATTGTTTTGAACACTTTCTTGAGCAGCAGTAATGTTTTCAGCCGATCTTGCAGTACATTGTGGTCCATGCTTGAGCCTATCACCTACAGATCCCCTTTCTTCGAAATCATTCACTACACGATATAGTGTAGTGTGTATAGTGCGTTTGGTTGGCACGTTGTTTCTCCCAACAATTTCACGTGACTTTCTCATTGTCACAGTAATCGATAATTGATTTTGATAAAATGTTTTAACAATTAAAACACATTGGTTTATCGAATATTTTTCCATAATAAATTTGCCACGTGTCTACTTCACGACTGCCAAATATGAACTGTCAAGACTAATATTTACCAAAATGGCGGCAAAACAAAGTAGTATACCTTCCCGGTGAACACCCTGTATATGTAACTTCTTTATTTTAATATGTGTATATTCCGAATGTAACGATGCTTTTGCTTCTATGGGTCTATGACGCCTCCTTCTGTATGTTGCAAATAGAATGGGAAACTTAGTATGCCCCTCATCTTATGTATGGGGGCAAAAAGGTTATTTTACTTACTCCATTATCAAAATGGCACATTTCACAAAGAAAACATACTCATCTATCAGATTAATTCGCAAATCGATCCATTTTTTGTCTTACAAGGTTTCTCCTCCAGATGATCCTGTAACGACCGCATCAAGTGCTCCTATGAGATTTTTCATTTTAATTTTAATGATAAAAAAATTTATTGCATTTTTTACAAAAACAATTTCGATTGACATGTTTAAAACATTCATTGCATGCTCTCATAGCAGCATAAACTTATTGACTACTGAGCATTGTTTACAAAATATAGTTTAGCAAAACAAAAAACCAAAAATATATAAAAATAAAATACAAACAACAATTAAATTAAATACAAACAACAAACAGAGAACTATATAATATTTTTATATAAAATACGTTTCAGTAAATATTAGCACACATTTGTAATGGCGGTGTTCGGTAGCACAAATTCAGCATACGTTCCCTATCATTCATGTGGCGCCTCTTCCAAATTCATAAATACATTGCGCATTTGGTCCAGATCCGGTGGAGCAGTATCGGGATTACGTATCCAAATGTTATACGCACGCTTATCGGTCATGGTTAACGGTTTAAAGCATTTCGGAATTAATGCCTCTTCACCCGAAATTTTTGAATTATACCGAGCATAGAGGAACACACGATAACGCCAATTATCAAATGTCTATTATTTAAAGTGAATTCATTAAAAATTATTTCACAGAGACGGGCTGACAATATGACAAACCTGTTTCCATTCGGCCACATGTTTTACTGCACCCTGAGGTACTGAATTTAAGATGTCAGCCAATTTCAACCAGTAGCGATTTAGCGCTGGATCGTTGCGGCGATGTTCGTTGATAATAGGATTTTGTTCAAGGAAATTTACATACACCTCCTTCTGTCGCTTGGACATTCGCTCTTTACGCTCTGTTTTAATAGAATCACACAAAATAACAGTAAAATCTGATATGAAAAAGTGAAAAAAGTCAATTTGGCTAAAGTACACGTACGTCTTAAATTATTGGTGGAGGAACCTTCTTGCATGAATTGCTCTAAATGTTGTTGCTGTTGGGGATGATGATGAGGATGGTGATGATGTTGTTGTTGTTGCTGTAAATGCTGTTGCTGTTGTTGCATAAAATACTCATGCATACGCTCTAAATGCATTTCTTGTTCGTTTAGTTCCCGTTCCATATATGAAGTCTCTTCGTCCGTATCAGGTTGATTGTGCAAATTCAAAGCATCTGATGATGGTGCCATGGACGTTAAGGCCAGAGCTGCTAATGAGGGTGATGGAGGGGAATTTTCTGTTAGCGTACTCGTACCAATTGTTTGCTGCTGCTGTTGTTGTTGCTGTTGCTGCTGCTGTTCTTCATCTAATGTATTCATATGCGAGGGTGAGGGTAAGTCGTCATAATCGATTTTCGGCTCAATTTCAATTTGTTCTCTGCTGTCAAGAACCAATTCATTTTTAGCCTCAGCAACCGAATTGACCGGCAGTGTACTTATGTTGGTGATACGTAGCTTAAGTGGTGGCTCTTCAATACCACCACTCTGGTGCGAGTGTTGTGAATTGGAAGTACTTGATGTTGTCGTCTGTGGTTGTGCTAGTGATAGTGGTGGCGGTGGGTTTAATTGGTGATTGTTGCTTCCACTGGCTGTGTTGCTATTAAAAGAATCATTGGTATGGTGTAAAGGTTTTGTTGGCTCATGCAAATCCAATGCTTGTTTTTGTGCTGAACCGCAACGGCAGGTAAAACAATTTGATATCAAGGTGTGGTAGTTATCTTTACAGGGATCAAAAACTGTAAATAAAAAAAAAATCCCCAATTTTTTCTTAGTATCAATTTTCTTAAAGTTGTTGTTGTGCAACTACAGCAGCAAGCAATAATTAGCAATATTAATATTTTTACTTGTTTAACTAATAAATTAAATTTATTTTACACTTTCTCTCCTTTCATATGTATGTTCCAAAGGTACACAAAAATATATACAAATTCAAGCATTTCACACACATATGCAGTTACATATACATGTCATTGTATAAGTTTAAATTCTCTATGACATTAAATAGTACAGCCTGAAGATAACGTTTTCTCTAGTAATCGTAATCAGTTTGGGTTTCGTCCAAATTCTGAAACATTTCAATTTTTTCAAATTCCTGAGTTGCGACACTTTTGTGACTAGTCCACATGGCGTAGGCACGCTGATCGGTGGTTGTTAATGGTTTATAATTTTTGGGATTTTGAGCTACAGCTCCAGCCAATTTAGTATTATAGCGGGTATACATGAAGACGCGATAACGCCAAGCATCAAATGTCTGCAATGATTAAGAAATAAATTATTCTATATACGTCCATGACAGGGGAAATTGTGTTAAAACAAAATAAGTAAATAATAGAACAAAACCTGCTTCCATTCCTCCACATTCTTGACGGCACCTTGCGGCACACTGTTCAATAAACTGCCCAATTTATTCCACAGTGGCTCCAATATTATGTCATTGCGTCGTTGCGTAAGCATACAAGGATTTTCTTCAAAAAATTTCACATACAACTCCTTTTGATCCTTAGACATACGTTCACCTCGTCCTATAAATGAAAAACATCCAAAATTAATCGAATGAATTTTTTATTTTTTTGCAAAATTTACTTCTAAAGCGATTCATCATATTTGGTGAGTATTGGGTTTGCGCTGGTTGATTGCTCATATGTGTTAGTTGAGGAGTAATGGGCGGTGGCGGTATGTGTGGGGAGCTCGGTGTAACATTGTTTATCGTATTGCTTAACAAATTGGCCTGATGATGACCATAATTGGCGATAAATTGTTGTTGTGATGATTGTTGAGATTGCGTTATCGCCTGCAATTGTTGCTGATGTATTGACTGAGCCTCCTGCGGCATTTGATGTTGTATCTCCTGTTGATTGTTGTGCCTTTCATAATGCATTTCCCTATTGTCAGTTAATTCATTTTCATCCTGCTCTGATTTCGGTATTATGTCCATGGGATCCATAGATTGCGTTAACGATTCCGGCGTGTTATCATTGTAAGGTTTACACATGGAACGCATACGATGAGCGGGCTCTAAATTACTTGAATGATCTGAATGATTCTCCATGCAATCAGGGGGTGGTGGTGAACGATTTCTAGTTACCAGAGGCATAGATGCCGTTAATACACCCATTGCACTACTGGGACTGTTACCATACAACTGACCCATTTGAGTGGCGGCCATAATGGCTGTATCGCATGTTAACGACTCATTGGATTTTTGCGGTAAAGGTATGCTTAGCTTTTGCGAACAAGATGGCTCGTACGTTAATTGCTCTTTCAAATTCATGCACATGTCATCGTTACCTGTAAGAAGAAGCATTTTAAAATGCTGTGCTTTAATAGGGAATAAATACTATGTAGACTTACAAGCACAAAACATTACAAGTGGCGATCAGAGAAGCCAAATTTAAGATTTTCATGATGACGATGATTTGTTTTTTTTTTTTTTTGGGGGGGTTTTATTTGAAATCTTATAATTTTAACTAATTTAAGTAGCGAGCACACATACAAATAATTTAAAAGTTAGTAAATTGTTTGTTGACCGAATATGGAAACTCTTGCAATTCTAGGATTTTCCTTTTATTCATTTATTTTAATTATACAAACAAACATTTACAACAGAACTATGTTAACTCACCTTGTCCAATTTCTATAACAAAATTCGTCAGATCATGGCGCTGGGCTAAATACTGTAACAGCAATTCATCGGGAATATTAAAACCGATTTTCTTGTTGCGAAATTCGAAATTGTAAATACCAAAAGCAGCCCGAACTATGAATAAAAAGAGTACACAAAATATATAGAATAGAATTAAATAATATTTTCCAACAGCACAAGCACAACCTTAACAATAGGAATTGTTAGAGTAGCAAATTTTTTAGATGAATAATAAATTAAAAATAGAAGCAACAGCACGTCAAATAAAACGCGGGTAAAATAAGCAAAGGCGTACACAATCCCACACACCAAAAAGGGCCCTCACACACAACACACATCTGCACGCGCACACAGGTGCACCTGGCTAAACGGTCAGACTGCCTGCAACACTACCAAGCACTTAATAACACAAATTGTATGCACAGGTGTTTGCCCTCCTACTGAATTCATTCATATTTTCTTATATACTCACCCACATTTTTCAAATCCCATATACTTAAATCGCGGTTTTCCTCCGGAACACCAATCATTAGCAGTTTTTTACAGTCTCGGAATTGAAATGGTAGAATTATGCCCGATCGCAAAACCATATTTTACAGCAATTTATATAATATGTATATATGTGCCACAATATACACTTTATTTAACACCAACACTGAACAAATTAATAAATTATAAATAATTTCGCTCTTTTTCAACACCTTATTGCTGAAAATTTTCTTTTAATGTAAAAATTGTTGAACGATTAAATTGTGAAAAGTGCAAAAATTCGTTTTTTTTTTTTTTTTTGCGTTTTTCCTCCAACACATTTTTTGTTGTTTGCTTCATTGCGTCTATATTCGCGAAGAAATGCGAAAAGAGCAAAGTAGAATAACGAGGGAAATGACTAAAATGAAAAAGTTTTGTTTACGAATACAAAACAATAGGAAAACTAAGAGAAAAACAACGAAATATGAGAAATAGTAAAATAAAGGCGCATCTACATTAACTTAGGCGCAAACCGGAATGTAAGCGTCACATAGCTTGCGTCGCTGTGCGTTGCGACCGTAGCTATTTAGAGGTGTCTGCTTTATATAAATTTGTTATACGACTTCTTTTGAAAGAAGCAAAGGCGCAGCGACTTGAGCTGTACGAAGAAAGCAGAGTGGTACAGCTTTGCGTGTTTATTGCTAATAATGTAGAATATTGTCATGATTATTCTTTTATATCTATAGAAATATTAATGCATGCATCGATCATAATTTATTATGGATAGAGAGAAGAAGAAACACGAATTATGATTATTTTATGCAATGGGCAAGGGCAGTTGCATGCCTGCATTTATGCATAAGCAGTTCACCCGGTAATTTGAAATTTTTCATTTTAGCGCCATACGCTCAACACAGCCCTCTAAGAAAAAATCCGGATCTGCTCTAGTGAGTAATAAGAAAAAACCCTTCAAGAAGTAAACGCTTATCGCACTGGCAGCGTGTAAAGTGCGATTTTGCCCAACTATAATAGCAGACATAAGTCGCATTTTTTCTGTGTGGTATATAATTATTTTTGTTTTAAATTTATTGTATTTGTCATGCATTCAAACACATATGGTTTTATATTTATTGTTTTATGATTGCTTGGGTGTATGGGTGTAATAATTGGAGCTTGGATAACTTCGCAACTAAATTTAAAATCAATTATATATTAATGTCTGGAAATATCTGCATGATATCTGTGTGTGTGTTATCTGTCTATTAACCATAATCTGTATATTGTACACTTGGGTGACAGGTGTGATAAGATTGTTCTATACTGGAAATAAATTATTTTTTATTAGTAGATTACATATGTAGTATTTTGGGGTAGAGCTGCTTCTATTCCTTCTTCTTCTTCTGGTCCTTTTCTTCAATCTATTACAATAAAGTTTGTGCTGTCACTTCCCACTTCAGCATTCATATAATCAAGGACTGCGGTCGTTTAGTATTAAAAACAAAATAATTTAATGTATATAAAAGTAGAAGAGAAACATACAACAGGAAAAGTTAAACTCGCAGTTTCGCATAATGATTGATTTGGTTAATTGGTTGCATCTCTGTAGCAGTAGTCCCAATGCAGAAGCAATTTTTAAATGAGCAAGATCGGTAAAAATTTATCGACGATAACGTCCTAGGTAAGCTTTGCAGTTGGGGCATGTATGATGGACATCCATGCATTCGTCAATACAGCACGGTATTAGGCAGCAACCCAACCAGCAACTACGAATTTGAAATGAAATTTTTACATAGTAGAGCACTTCATACACACATTGTTTTGCTCACTTACCCCAACAGAGCAATTACAAAACCAGATAAATAGGCTATCATGCCCGGCTCAGTACGCGTAGTTGTCTCAATTTCGGCATGACACGATGGACATATCATGTGTGTGGCCGTGCGACCAATCGGTACCACTGTTGTAACGATGGTAGCATTGGTGGCGGTTGGAGCCGGCACCGGTGTAAATGGTCCGACAGGCTTCACACCACCCACGGCCTCCTGATAGGAGGGCGGTGCAGAGGGTGGCGGTACATATGTGTATTGTGGCGGCGGTGGTCCTGTTGCTTTACTCATGTTTTACAACTTATTGGAAGTGGAAAAAACTTCTTTGTATGTATGGCAATGTTGTATTCGCAAGAGACAGGCTACTTCTCTCGTTAGTGAAATGCAATTCCTTTTAAATTAATTATAAATAATTCTTTCTGAAAATTGCAAAATAACAATTTTTAGTTCAGTTCAGTTGTTAATCATATTGCAGTTAAATGAAATATTTTCTTGATATGTAAATATTTGCATGTTGGTGAGCATATACGTGCAAATGCAAATGTATGAGTTTAGCTAAAACTGCTTCAAGTCAAGTTTAAGGTAACTAAACTGAAAGTAAATGCATATAAAAATCTTATCAGCATTCAACAGCAAGACAAATGGCTTACAAAGTAGTCCATGCAAAATCAATGGACGTCATTCTTAATAATATCCTTTGCATTACCTTTGAAGACTTTGGAACACTACGCACTATAGACTAAACAAATTTTTATTGGAAACAGTGAATCAGTGTACGTTTCAATCTTTCGAAAAGTCTCATCTAATGTCGTCATATTACAATTGTGACAATTTGCGTTTTTCTCAGACAATTAAACTTAATAATTAGTTTATTATTAATATAATAATTGTGAAATTAAATTATAATTTACAATAAAATAGAGTACACCCACTTTTAATTATACCGATCGATTTAGAATCAAAATCTGAAGCGATTTAACCATGTCCGTCTGTCTGTCCATGTAAATTTGTATCCAAGCTACAGGCCGCATTTTTTGAAATTACGTTCTGAAATTTGGAGCAATGAAAAATACTATTGAAAATGGACTGAATTGGACCATTTTTAGAAACGCTCCTCACATGAGGTGCTATTATAATAGAATGCCAAAGTTGGTTTCGATCGGGCCGTTTTTAAAACCGCTGACCTTACGCATATTACTTAAATGACAATGTCTCGCGTTTACTGATACAACTAATTTACCATAAGTTATGGAACTTAGTAATGTAGGCCAAGGGTCTAAATAATAATAGTAAAGTTCTAAACACTAAAGTTTGAAGAACTATTTTTATACCTTGCACCACTTGTGCGGATGTTTGTACCTCTTAACGTATACTGCCACACCCACATTTACTTATACCGATCGATTCACAATCAAAATCTGAAGCGATTTAACCATGTCCGTCTGCCTGTCCATGTAAATTTGCGCGCGGGGTACAGACCGTGTTTTTTGAGATATTTCGATGAAATTTGGTACAAGATATATTGACCCAGAGAGGAACGCTGTTAAAAATGGACTGTACCAAACCATTTACCCCTCCCCGTATAAGGTCTTATTATAAGGGTAGAAAAATCACAATCCTCATTTTTTTTTGGGAAAATGTGGTGAAGGATAGCTGGCTTAATAAATGGCTGTGCCAAATTTGGACCTGATCAGACCATTTTGGACCGCTTTCCATATAATTATATATTACGAAAAAACTTATACGGAATTGTATACAGATAAGAAAGTAGCAAAATAATAATGGATATAAATATCACAACTAAAATTTATTATGTGCGAACATAATATATAAAAATGTGCAAAATTTTCTGCTAACTTTTTGTAATTCGACACAAAAGTCGAATTTCCACCCCTAAGACCAAGTGCGAATTTGTTCTGTAACCGTTGTAACGGTAGATTTTAGAATTTGGACGTTTGAAAGCGGGCACCACATCGCCAACCCTTGATTTATGCTTTTAATGATTCGGTAGAACCCACTGTAATATTTTCACTTGTTTTTATATACGTGTGTACTTGTTGAATCACTTAAAATTTCTTCACAAATTGATTTGCAAGCGTCATTGATAACCTACAAACAAACTGATTGGACATTACTAGGAAATACTTTATAAAATTAATAATCGTTGTCGTGTTATAATAGGAATATGTTAAATAATGCATCAGTGTGCAACTTTTATTATTTGCAAGCACCAGTTTTTTTTTGTGGTATGCGACCGGGTAGTGTGAACTCCGGCATCCGGACTGCTGGCATTCACGACTCGTTGGACCTGGTTTCACTTCTACGTACTAAAACACACACCCCTCACCGTCAACAACCCCCCGCAGGACTGCCGTTAGGCCTTAAATCTGCAAAGCTAAAACTTTTTTATACATATATGTACTACTGTGGATTGGGTTGGTTTAGATAGTCCTCTACTAACTGTGCCCACATTACTGTCAAATAGAATTTGATTGAAAAAATATATTTTTTCGCTGACCCTGAAGGACCAGCGCATCTGAGTAATTGTCTATTGGCTAGGTGCACCGGTTATGTGCAAATATGTGCAAAGCAATTGGACGACGCACCAGATTTAGGCTAAACCAAACATGAACAACATTATTTCATTTTTTTTCCGAATGTGCCAAAATTGTGTTCTTTGATGTCAATATCTGTTAAAAAACAATATAAGCAGCAACTAATTATAGAGCTACATAGTCTCTCCCATAATTTATTATAATCAATTTTTAATGATTTTTACGCTTTGAGCTCAACAATAATTTCTATACATAAACAACAACACAATGAATAAGCATAAGCATCTGTTCCAGTGAATGTAAAACCATGCTCTTTGGAATATTTATTAATTCTATAACAATAACTGTTACGCATGACAAGGAGGAGGGGAAGTGAAGAAGAAGACAAAGTTAACAATTGAATTAAATTCGCTTAATTAAAGCAATGAAATGAATGATTCTTGAACCAAATACAATAACTATGAACATGAAAACACGTATCTAAGTAGCCAGGCTACACCAGCAAACATTGCATTGCATTTAAGGCTCGGAGTAACTTAAACAGGAGATTTTTGTTTGGGTGGTTAAAATTTTCTTGGACCAAGATGTACTTTATAAATAAAGTTTATTTTAAGAAGATTTACGATTGATTTATTTACGTAGGAGTAATGTAAGAAGCAAGCGTACCAAATGCAATTACAAAGGGAGACTACATTGCAAAAATATTATCCAAATAAAATTGATTTACAAAAATATTTCAAAGTATCCATGAATGCGCAGAGAACGTGAAAAATATGTTGCCCACGTGTTTGTAAATAAATATTGATTCTTTTTATACCTTGCACCAGTATACCTGTGGAAAAGGGTATACTAAGTTTGTGCGGACGTTTGTAACTTTTAAGCGGCATATTGCCAAACCCATTTTCCCTTACACCGATGGACTCAGAATCAAAATTTGAATCGATTTAGTCATGTCTGTCTGTATGTCCATGTAAATTTGTGCGTAAGCTACAGGTCGTAGTTTGAGATATTTTGATAAAATTTGGTACAAGGGTATGTATTGGCCCAAAGAGGAAACCTATTGAAAATGAACTCGATCAAACCATTTTTAGAACCCCTCCCCATATAAGGTTCTGTTATAATGGAGGTCTTTATACGTCAAAAAGTCACAATTCTTAATATTTTTACACAATATTACGTGAAGAATAGTTAAATACTTTCATAATCGGCTGTGAACAATTTGGATCCGAACGGACCATTTTTAGAATCTCTCCCCAAATAACGTTTTAAAAGAAATCAGTCTATAACAAAAGTTTATATTTTTTTGTCAAAATTTGGTGAAGAATAGTTAATAGTAAGAATAAAAAATAAAATTCTCCATTTTACAAAGAAAAACATTTTTCATAAAATACTTACTTTTTTAAGGTACTTGAATAATATGTCAAGTGGTGTAGGGTATTTGATGGGCGGGCGTGATCGACTCTAATAGTTTCACTTGTTTACGATTTAAATACATTAAAAACGTTGTTGAAGTATTTCATTGTGTGAAAGGAATGAAAAGCTAAAGACACAACGAAACCCTATCTATGTCATAAATTGGTTACTTCGTTTCAATTACAAAGACAAGGGAAAATATCATAGTCGGTTATACCCTAGCCCATTTGATTCCACAAATTTTATTATAATTTCTTTATTTTTGTTATATAAGTCATTTTATATATGAAAAGGGATTCGAAAAATAGTTCGATCAGATTCAAATTTGGAAGAACCAGTTATTAATACATTGAACTATTTTTCACCAAATTTCGTCAATAAATATTAAATGTTGCGAATTTTTTTGGGGGATGGGTTCTAAAAATAGTTCAATTAAGTTCATTTTTAATAAGGTTCCTCTTCGACCTAAAACGTGTCATTGCATCCAATCTCATCAAAATATCTCAAAAAATACGACCTCTGCGTGTACAAGGACAGCCAGCTGAACATAGTTAAAACGATTCGGATTTTAAGTTTAAATCGAAGGTGGGTGCGGCATTTGCCGTTTAGGAGTTATAAACATCCACACAAACTTGATATAAAACGCAAAAAATATACTAAAGGAAATGCACAGTGAACAGTAATCTAATCTATATTATGTTTACCTTGGCAAATAAGGGACGAAAATTAAATAGAAACACAATATCACTCATTGTTTATTTCCGAGTTACAGTACATGGTTTGCCCGATGGCAGAATATTGTTACATGCTACTTCTTTGTGTTTACCAAAGAATCGCGGCATAATATTTATGTTATCAAGTAAAGATTTCACAGTTGCATCAACGTGATTAATTCTGTACATCTAGCAGTTTATTGTTTATTGTGTTTTCAATCAGAAACCATATTGGAATGCTTTCATCATCGTCTCCTACACACTTTCAATAAAAAGGTCAATCTTTATGTGTTGCATTCCTAAATGACGTAATTACATTACGTTGTCTTGATAGAGAATAATTATAACGCTGCTGTTCACTTATTTATTACAATATGACCTTTTCCAAACACTTGTTGGTGTTTGAAAAGTGTAAGATTTTAAAAATTATGTTTATTTAATGTTTATCTATAAATTTATCTATAAAATTATTCATAAATCACTTTTTTCTTTTATTCCAAGCACATAAAACTTGAGCTGTTTATTATTAGCAATTATAAACAAATGAAAATATTACAGTCGCTTCTAACATTCGAGTTAATACACCACACAACTTGGTTTCGCAATTTATGCTTTAATTGATTGTAATGTATCAGTAAGCGAGTGTAATTTTCATATAAAAACCACTTCGTAAAAAAGTGTCATATGAAAGTGATTCTCAAAGTGGCCTGATCGGGTGCATTTTCATTCGTGATCGTCTTTAACCCAAAAGACATCCCTGTGCCAGAGTTCTTCTTCATAAAATATTAAAAATTGCGACCTGTGGTTTAATCAGATGGATAGGCTGACATTGATTCATATTTTGATTCGGATCTAAACGCTACAAATGCCCTTTTAGTACTTCGTGGTATAAAGAGAGAAAGTATATTTTAATTTGTTTTGCTTTGACATTGGATGTGTAGGAAATAAAAGAGTAAAGAAATCATTTACAACTAAAATGAGGTTTTTTACCCTCTTCCTTTAGTGTTGCCAATATAACTAATAATAACTCAGCTAATTACTGGCAAAATACTTAAATGCACAACGTCTTCTTTTAACGATGACACGTCATACTTTATTATAAAATGCGACAAACCTGAAAACTGTAAAATATGTATTACGATCACAGAGAATTATTTTCACAACATTGCGGTGTTAGTGTGGTGTTGACTGTATGTAACTTAAGCCAATGTTGCATTTTCTGCTTATTTTAATAACTAATTATTCGCTCTGTAACCTCTTTCTGTGTATTTATGTTAGTACTCGTTAGAATGAATATGATAAAAAGAGGTAGAGATAAACAATTGATGTCTTTAATAAATACAGAATGACAGGAGAAAAGCATAAGGTTAAGATTTCTCAACAAATATTTATTTAATGATACAAGAGTGAAAGTTGGCGTAACTAGAAACAAAATAATGTAATAATAATAGTTAAAGTAAATGTAAAGATTGCCTTATCTTGCTATTAAAAACTCGCACATAAACACAAACATGCGTCCAAGCATACAAAGCATATATATTCTTGATCAGCATCTTAATCAGAGTCGATCTAGACAAGTGCATCTACGCTGTTTGCACTCTCACGGGCTTGAATATTTATAATTACCCCTTCCATTGAAGTGCATGATGAGCATGGTCAGATAACAGACACGCCCACAACTTACAAAATGCTTAGCGCAGAAACCTGCTTTTGAGTTACCATATAAACATACACTATTAAAGGACGTAATCATGTACCCGCCATGCCCACTGTTTGTATATGGTTTTTTACTTGTTTATATCTAATAATTTTTTAGTTAGAAAAGCAAAATAACTGAATTGGATGAATTTTGTAGCACTATCATATGACAAGAACATTGAATTACACATTTTAACTTCTAACATCCGTGTGACACATCTGGATCACACTAGCTATAGTAAACCATAAGAAACAAGTGAGAAAACTAAATTTCAATTCGACAAATATCATTTTATGGAAAGGATTTCAAATTTAGAACAGCAAATTATGAAGCTGATTAACTATTCTTTTCCAAATTTTTATCCATAATTATTAAGAATTGCGATTTTTTGTCATATAAAGACTTCCATTATAATAGAACCTTATATATGGGAAAGGGTTCTAAAAATGGTCCGATCCAGTCCACTTTCAATAGGGTTCAATTCATTCATATCCTTGTACCCAATTTCTTTGAAATATATCAAAAGAAGCGATCTGTAGCTTGAGCCTAAATTTACATGGACAGACAGACGGCTGTGGTTTAATCGATTCAGTTGGGTGTGGTATTTGCTGTTTCGGAGTTACAAACATCCGCACAAACTTGACATACCTTTTGCTGCGACATACCTTTTTGCTTTGAGTTCTACAAACAAACAAATCGACTGTTTTTTCTATTCAGTGTGTGCTTATTTACATAATAATCTATTAATAAATAATATATAAATTCTCCTTCATTTTGTCTATTATTATATATACAACAGTAGTAGTATTTAGTTTAATTATGATTATAGGTCAAGCGTTAGGTTTAAAAAGTTTATTATAGTTTAAAATATATTTATAGTTTGTCAGTCTCAAGTAGAATTTATTCTAAAAATTAATTTTAGTTGTGTTCGCTTTCACAGTAAACACGATTTTATTTTCAATTGAGATTAAAGTTTCTTTTTATGACAACTTTATCAATTACTTTCAATCGTAAACAATTTCTTAAGCAATAGCAACAATTTGTAATACAAATGACGTCATTTATTGAAAGATAACAGCAAAATATTTTTTTATAATTATTACTTGAAATAAGAAAAAATTAGAAATCTTGGCAACCCTTGTGAAGTTAAAAGAATAAAAGGAAACAAAAGATCAAATATTACGCAGGCGCTCTTATACAAATAATAGAACATTTGTTAAACGCCAATAGAAATAAAAGAAGTCTTATTGCTCCTACTACCTATTATTTAACTCTATTTTTTATAAACTTATACAATTTCCTTGCTTCTGAGTGTACATACCACGACTTTTCCAAAAAATTATTTAAGGAGTTGGGATTTTCTTTAACCACGAAAATGACCACAGAAGTCAACATAAAATGAAATTTATTAAGTGTTTCGTTTCTCGTGATTGGTTCTGCGTCTGCAACAATCTATCGCTGTTTTACTTATTTACGATTCCTATTTTATCGCAAATTTTTTAATGCTCTTTATAAATATACACACAATACCGAATAGTTATTTTTATATTCACATATATTAGCACTAGGCAATTGATCTATTTATGCATATATATATATATATCTATTCACGTATGATTTTTTTTATAACGCGTATTATTTCACAAAACTACGTGCAGCACAACGGGAATGAAAAAACTGATTTCTGTTCCCTTTTTTGACTTTTATTACTTGCAATTTTCTTTTCTGTCATTTCTTTTATGTAATTTTATTATTTATTGTTGCATGACATTATTTTCTTTCCGTTCACCAGATGGCGCATTACCCATGTTTAAATGGATACAAAACTTGGCACTATTTTCTGAGTAATAAATTATTTTTGTAGACACCCCGTTTTTCGGGCCAAATAATAATAATTTACTTTAATTCATGTTTATATTTATAAGTAATGGTATGATTAAGTTTTATAGAAATGTATAAGAACAGTTTACTTCCCGGGGAAGCTTCTGAATCAGATGACGAATATTTAAATATTGGAACAAAGGTAAGAAAGTTTACATGTACACAAATAAAAATGAATTACTGACATTTATGTTGTTATCCTGGAAGTCACTTGCTTTAGAAATCCCGGGTGAAGCATCTGATTCTGATGAAGGTAAAATATGTTTGCTTTACTTACACAGTGTACCCCATTAATTATTACATTGTAGATGTGTACGATAAAAGTGCGGATACTGATACGGAATGTAAAAGAAATGTAGACTATTTCAATAAAAACAATTTACTACAAAGAAAATTAAGTATAATTGAATAATAAATATTGATTGTGTCTGAATAACTTAATTTATTTATTTCAGTTGAGACCAATATATCCATTTGGCGTGATTTAAATCTATTTGTAAAAAGTTTAGTAACCACAGCCTCTAAAGAGCTGGTAGACACAGATCGCTTAATGATCAAATCGGAGGTGACTATGCAAGCAGTATTGTCCTCATTAAAAAGGGGCGAAAATAATATGCAACAATTGAATAAAAGGTGTGAAGCTGTATTTACAGATAATTTTGTATCCAATATAAAAATCTAAATGAATAAAAGTCTACTTTTGAACTTATTTAAAAAATGGTCAATTAATCATCAGCATCCGAATCGGGTACAAAGACTTGACTATTGGGTGAAGGTTCTTTGGGTCGGTAGGTGTTTTCAAAGCAACGGGTAAACACTCGCCGAATTTTCAGGGCCCGTGCTCTTTGCGGTGATTGCGGTATGGATTCATCTTCTTTTTTGCTGTCGCACGACGTGCCAACACTATTTTCGCAAATATCGTTTATTGCACTACCGCGTGATGATGCTGCAGCAACTGCTGCTAATAATAAATTGTCCCCTTCATTTGTCATTAGCAGGTTTGTTTTGCCCGAATTTCTAACACATTCTATCGAAAGAGGTTCTGGCGGGGTTTCCAAATTATTATCGCTTTTAAACTGAAATAATGATGTGTCGTTGCTTAAAGTGGTTTCTGCAGAAGCACGTCTTTTTGCTGTACGGTTCTGTAGCTTATCCGCACTATTCAAATGTTTACGTTTTTGTGCTGGTGTTGTTGTAGTTGTGGACGTTATATTAGATCCAGTTACTTCGCACTCTCTCAAGTCATCGTGAAAACTAACATCTTCCGGGAACAGTGTCGACATGATCAGATTGCATTCAATGGAATCGTGTTTTTTGATGGTAATAAAAACAGGATCACCAGGCTGATTAAAATTTAATGTAACACTTTCGCTTAGGCTCTCGGCAAATGCCAAAAAGGCACGAAATTCTTTTAAACAAAACGTAATGACCGTTTCTTGCTGTAGGTTGTACACCTCAAACTCACTGGTACTGTAATTATAATGAAACATTAATAAAAATAAATGATTTGCAATCAAAAATCACCTTAATTTCAATTGAGAACGCATAAATCTGTCATTAACTCTAGCTCCTTCAATGTAATTCTTTACCTTCAAGGCGTCATTTTCAGCCTCCAGGGTGATTTCTAATTCAGCCGCATTAAAATTATTTGAAATGTCGTTGAATGTCTTGTAAGAACCTGTAATACTGATGAGTTAATAATTTAAATTTTGATTTGTTTGCATTACGCTGCTTAAACATATTACATACATACATATTGGTCGCATTCTCCGCCGTCACCGATGTAGTAACATTATCTTCATCCACAATCGATATTAAAGCATTTTTCACCGTTTCCAAACGACACTTGAATTGTATTTGTAATTTAGCTTGTGACACCAACAGCTGTATATCACAATGCTCCACTTGTTTCATATTCTTGAAAACTCCCAGGCATACTTTCATGGCGATTTTACAATAATTGTCATCTTTACGTGATACCTGATAAGATTCAAAAAATGTCCTTTTAAAGCGGAAAGTACCCATTGCCGACTTGGAAGAGTTAAATGTGCGTAATTGTAGAGCCTCGTCATGTGCTTCAATATATAAATCGCTGCCGAATTTAGCCAACGATTGTATGGCTTTGGCAATACCTGTGCGGGTGTATATTCATTTAATCAATTATTTAATAAATATAAATTATTACATACTTCTAGCATGGTTACCATTTAATGAGCACTTCATTTAAGTTAAAAAATAAATTTATAAGAAATATAAAATATCGTAATTGTAAATATTGTTGGAGTATAGAGTGGTATGTTAGAAATGAAATTTACTTAAATTTAGTCAAGGTTGCAACATTTGGCACTAACAATTTTTTTTCGAATGCAGTCAAGTTAATACATAAAGTTTGAAAAGCAAGATAGGGCAAAGATAACATATGTCCAGAGACTTCAAAATAAATAAATTAAAAGAATCACTAACTTTTTTTTAACGAGCATATACCACATACTAGGAAACCTTCAGCATTGTACCTGGTCCAATAATAATAAGTCCAGAAGCTCGACAATCTGCTCGTTAAAAAAAAGGTAGTGATTTACATGATATAAATGCAATTTTCACATATACCGTCATAGACAAGTGCTAATAACTCTACTCCAAAAAATATTTGGAATATGGCATATACTTAAAAATGTTTAGAATTGTATCTAGTTTATAGAAAAAATAACTAAAAACAATTTTCATTTTATTTATTTTTTTATATAAATTTATTTATATTATTAGTACAAATAAGGGTACAAACCATCCTCTATTTGGTTGTTTTTATCCTAATTTTTAATTACTTTATAAAAAAAGGTACTACATGTTTCATACTTTAAATTAAAAAAATTGTTTTTTCACATTATTATTTAATATGTAAAATTTTAAAACAAAAATTGTCAAAAATTTTCATTTCTTTGCTTATATGTTTTTTTGTTTGTTTACGTTTCTCTGGAGAGAGTAATTCTAACTTTAAAAAAGTACTAAATTATTTTTGACTTCAAAATATATTTTGAGGTCTCTGTCTCTGGTATAGAGGGAGTGCTCTGATTCTTATTTTTTTCTCTCTCTCCTTCTATTCTCTCTCAGAGAATAATAACTTTTTAAAACTTTTTAACTTCACGCATCTGCAAAAACGTGATGTGAAGAATTTCCTATTTTTTCCCTAGATGGCGCCATTACTTGTTGCGAGATGCATTGTCGAACCAAAACGTTGTAATTACTTCAATTAAAAATGTGCTGATCGACCGGTATTGTTTCTTAAATGAATGCAAAAACTTAGTATTAAGTAATGTCAAACCACGATATGGACCTGCCAATGACACCTTGAGATTTTGGGCAAAAATTTAGGTGAGCGACATTCTTTCTCGACATCTGCTGTGTTTAGAAGTCCCTGGTTTCACATAAAGTAGCAAGGAATTTATTCTGTCATATATTTTCATATATTTCCTTGTCTGCACAATAAAAAAAATATATTTGCTTTGTAGGGGTAAAAAAAGAAATATTCTTATTAGAAATATAATAAAAAGAAAAATGACTGATGCTTGCAAAAATTTGGAGCAATTATCTTTGAGTGGCCAATGGGATAATGTGTTCGCCTGTTTAAAAATTGATGTCAATGCCACCGTTGAGTTGGGACGTTTAAAAAGTAAGAAAAGAAAATCCATTTGATTTTGTCTTCTTCTTATTTCATCTGTGTTGTAGTGTCGGAAAATCGCAATGACACTTGGTTGGATGACCACAAAGCCACGTTGAATACGTTGGAAGTATTATTAGCCATTATTCTGGTGTTTGATCAAATCTTTTATTTTGCTCTCGTTTGGTATTTGTTTTTATTGGCTTTGAAATTCTTGCGGTACAACGTTTTATTTATAATTGTGAGCGGTGGAAATGTGTGTAAGGAGAAAATCGCGGATTGCTTCAAAGCAATCAAGAAAACTACAAGTAGTTCAAGTAATGCAAAGATAAAGCAACATGTAAATAGTTAGTGTCGCCAATAAATTGTAATAGACTTGTGACAATTTTATCATAAAGATCTGTGACAATTTTATTATATCCTCCACATAAGATAGAGGGTATACTAAGTTGGTCATACCATTTGCAACACTCGAAAGGAAGTGTCAGAGTCCCTACAAAGTATATATATTCTTGATCAGCATCAAAAACAGCCGATTTAGATTTGCATGTCCGTATGTCCGCGTGTCCTTGTGTGTCTGTTGGCATTCTGACGGGCGCAAATTTTAAGATGTTGATACAGGTCCTTTCCAACTTTTGCACGCAGATCGCTACTTAAAATGAGCAAAATCGGCCAACAGTCACGCCCACAATCAACAAAAATCTATTTAACTGCAAAAAAAACTGAGCTAGGAAGTTAAAATTTTTATTTATAATTATTTTATCCATCGATAGGCCTAAAATGGGCGTGGTCAGAATCGGTCAGAATCGTGGCCCACAATCGTTAAAAATTTATATATTTGTTACAGAAGTTAACCTATGAAATTGAAATTTCATATATATGGTTGCCCCATACGTCGATGTGTAAAGTGGGCGCGATCGAACAATGTATACGCCCACAAGTTACATAAAACCATATTAACCATAAAACTGGACTTGCAAGCTGTTGCGTAATTCATGCACTATTTGAGGGCGTAATCTAACACTTTTCACGCCTACTATTGTAGATGTGGATGTGGCCTAAGTCAACGTTTTGACTCAATTTGGGATGAAAACTGAAAACGTTCTAAAACGTATTTTTATTTATCAGTAGCAGTAATGACTTTGTTGTTAACTGACTCTTCAACATGAAGTTCAGTTTTGTTTTTTGCTATAATTTATGCAAATGTGGGTGAATGCGTGTGAATTAATTTATCCCCTCTTGTGAGGTGATATGGAATAACAGAAAATGCTGGCTGCTTAATAAATAAATTATTTCACGCATTATCTTTTTTATGGAATTATTCATAAACTTATCCGCGTATGTGATGAATAAAAGAGAAGTAAGAGAGGTAAGCGAGGTTCACCATTGAATCGGCTGCGAATCATCACAAGTTCTTATGACAGAATTTATTTAACAACAATAACAATAACAGTAACACATATGTTGTGCAATTTTATATATAAATAAATTATCTCGCAAGCAAACTTATATTTTCATTAGTTACAGTTCTTCAAAAACAGAAAAAAAATGTTATGAAAAAACGAATTATAATAAAATTTGCCCTCAAACCATAAATTTCATATTATTGAACGTTCGCGTATGTATGGAGATGTGTGTATGTATTCAACTGCATCACGTCGTTGACGTACTGTGTGTGCCGTTCATATGAGTCTCTTCGTTTGTGTGTTTGTTTGCCAGCCTATCTTTTACAACTACATCGTCATCATCACCGCCATCGTCATTATTATAATCATTACATTAATAGCAGGCAAATTCGAATTGAAGTTTTAGAGGTTTTTGTTTATTTTTGCCTTGAATTACAAAACACATGCACAACGTAACTCTTTTATGTGGACGTACAGACATATGATTAATGTGATCATAAAACAAGTGAATGTCCACACACAGAGAGAAGATTTCTAACCAAGTTACCAACCGACTGACATTCATTTTAATTAAGAGCAACGACAAATACAAAACAAACACATATTCATTTTTTATTGCATCAAAAGCGTTCACATAACATACATACCCGCGTGTAAGGTTACCAAAAAAAATTTGACACTATTCTATCTTAATTGCCCCCAGCTTGTTGATGAGGGCATATGTGCGCCCAGAAGGAAGCCTCGGAAATTCTGCAAAGCATATATATTTTTGATCAGCATCAAAAACTGGGTCGATCAATGTGTAGACATGTATATGACCCAACACGGTCACGGTCGTAAATTTTGCGATATTGAGCTGATCGCTATTTAAATGAATAGAATTGAAATTTAGTATGCAAATTTATAAACAAGGCGTTTATCGATATGTCAAAAGTGGGCGTAACAGACACGCCCAAAAGTTACAAAAATCTATACTTGGTGCACAATTTGTCCTAGAAGTTGGTACACTCTATTAGAGGGCGTAATCATGTACCTGCCACGCCCACACTTTATAGGTCTCATCTACATAATGTGGAGGGCATTTAAGATTTATAATCTTCTACTAAGCCTGCTTTTACGGCTGTTCCAACGTGTTATATACAAGGAATTAAAATTATTGAATGCTGATCAAGACGTGAATACAATCGACTACGAGCTGGGTAAGTATGAATATTAAAGCATCAAAAATCTGCTGTACAGTTGAAAGTTGGATATTTTCATGTTAGAAGCAGTTGTAGTTGTAGTGCGAGTGTTTGTCAATAAATGTTTGACGTGCAGTGAGGTGTGTGGCAACGCATGCTCTTGATAGTCTATCGTGTCCCAATTTCTTAATTGAGTTGGATTTTGCAATTATTCCTTTTACATGGATTTCTGATGAAACTGGCGTCCGGACAATTATTGTATAAGTGTTTAATAGATTTCAAAAAAACGAGTTTGTTTCTTAAGTCTTTTGAATTTGTAATTACAACCGAAGTAGAAGCAAATTTAATTTTTGTAATAATTAATTTTTTTTGTCTCGCAGTCAAGAACCAGTTGCCACGATTACTTTGCATATTTTTATTGGAATTATTATTGTTATTGTTATTGTTACTATGACTGAAGTGCTAAAGAAACACTTATTTAAATGACATCTCGTGCGGTGTGTGTACGACAAATCGCAGAGCACTCATACGGCACGCTATCCTTTGCCAAGTTGCCATTTGCGGTCATTAATCACGTACCTCCAGCTACTGTCGTATCCGTGTCACAATCCACAGTGATTTTTCAAATTTGTGGAAATATTGATTTTTGATCAATGCATTCATTTGTACTCATGTAAGCTGCAGATAAATATTGTAATTATTCAGGCAGCAGCTAATTAATCTTGTTACACTTAAAGCTTAAGCAGCTGAATTGTGTTTTCTTTCTTAATTTATACACAAATCAATAGCAGTGGCAGGCAATAGAGTTGAGCGCCTTGTGTGTTTCAAATAAATTGAAAAACCGTCCATTTCCAATAACAACAATGTGTGGATAAATATACATGAAGTTCCTTTAACTAAAAACTTATTCATACCTCACACGTCCTAGGGGCAATTAATTATGACTAAAAAAACAAAACACCCACTCGCACGTAGAGGTTAAAATTTAAATAAAACTTTAATCACGAAGTCAACTTATTGCCCATATACGTGCATTTAGCATTTAAGGTATTAATCAGTTTGTTTGAATGGCCATCCCCTTCTCAAATGCGCCTCCACGAAGTGTTACTTCTATTTAAACTGTTGCCGGGATTGAAATTGAGACTATTCCTGCAACTATTACAACCCTTCGCCAAGCAGATGCACTCATTTAAACACAGATGCATTGATTACTGAAATACGACTTTGACTGACCACAGTTAAAAATTAACTGCAAGGCTAACAGCCTTCAACTTACTTTTAAACAGAGAGAGGACTTAATAAATATAAGATATTAAAAATACTAAATGGAAAAAAGTTAAAAAGTCCTCCACATACATATACAAGCAGTGGGAGTGGCATGTACCTGATCTCTCTGATTCTATCTGGCTTTTATTTTGAATTCTGAGCTAAAGAAAGTTTTTTGCAAATTGTGGGCGTTTCTAATATACAGCCCCTCCCACTTTTTAAAAATCAATGAACACCGAGTAAAGAAGACAGGGCTTTGTTGCTTGGTTCAATGCTTGCTCAATTAAAAAAGCGACGAGTGCACAGTAAACAGAAATGTTTGTACAAAATTTCAACTCAAAATTTGCCACCGAATATAGTGACGGACATTTCTAGATCGACTCAGATTTTTATGTTGATCAAGAGCACTCACCCTTTGTAGGGTCTTTAAGGCTTCTGTTATAAACAGAATATTATAAACAGAACAAAAAGCTTGACATACCCTCGTCAATAAAGCGAAGAGTATAAAATCAATTTAAATAATATCGATTAAAAAATAAACAAATAAAAACAAGTAAAGAGTCGGTCAAGTTTGACCATTTAATACCCTACACGACTTAGCTCCTTAAATTGCGGGAGACACTGCCACATAAGTTTCTTTGCGAAACACAATTATATGGGAAGGGGTTCTAAAAATGTTCCGAGTTGGTCCATTTTCAATGGAGCTCCCCTTTGGGCCAATACATGTCCTTGAACCAAAATTAATCGAACAACTTGGGCACAAACTTACATGGACAGACAGACGGACACAGGTTTAATCGATTCAGATTCTTAGCATGTTTAGACTGCTAGCTTCTCTTTTCAATTGACGGACGGACGCACAAAATAATTCTGTGCTTTACAAGTGCATGTTCCCGAGATTAATTCATTAATTCATGTCCAGGTGTCCGGGTATTTGTCTATCGTTGAAAATCTCCCTCTTGCAAAAACTCAAATATTACGACAACTTTACAGATATTTTCAGGTTTCTGTTAGCAGGTTTCTATATAAATTGGACAAAATAATCTATACAGCTACGAGGATTGGGCTACAAAGTTAAATTTGGTGCACATTTTAAATTTATACTTTTTGGGCGGAAATGAATAACAGACACGTTTACAATTCACTGTATAATGCAGAGTTCGAAATGTTGAGTGTAAATGTAAAACGTGCTTGGACAATCGTAATTGTATACATACCACGCCCACAATATAGGATATTTCCTATACCAAAAGGAGACATTTTATTTGTTCAAGCTCACTACCTCTTAGGAACATCATCACTATGCTTCTATAGTGTACGCGTGTCCTTTCAATCTTGTGATTTTCTAAGTTAAAGTACAACAATAACGATTTTTAATTTGAACACTGAACGCTGCCTTTTGAAATACATTTTTCATATTTCCATAAAATGGCGTTAGTATGTGTGTATATGGGTTCTTTCAATTCAACTAATTGTCACCAGCTAATGCTGTAATTGTAGGCTGCTCCAGCTCTCTGCTTATACTTAAAAAAAAAAAAAACATATATAATCATTAAAATAATAATAATTTTAAAATAATACGAAAACACGAAGTCGTGTTAACAAGGTACCAGCAGTAATTTTTGTAGATTATTAGAATTAACTGTAATCACCACAAAACCAACAGAATTTTTATTTACACCAAGTGATGATAGTTTGCCTTTAAAAAGATGTTTCATTTGGCACCGTTGCGGGCAGGTAGAAAATCGACAAACACGACAAACGTTGCCAACAACCAGCCAACAAAAAACATAAAGAAACCATTAATTAAATACTGTTATGAATCAGTTAAACAAACATCAAGAGGAAACAATTGAAAAGACAGACATAATAATGACACAGTACCGCGCCAAGAAAAAAGAGAAAAAATTGTAAATTTCGATTGGCTGTAGTTAAGAATGTATGAAAATCAGGCATAATCATAAAGTGTTGTTGTTGTTGTTTTTGTTCGCACTCCGATAACACGTTGTCTCTCAACACTATTTTCAAAAAAGTAAGAAAACTGAATGTGGCTAAGGCCAAATCTTAAATGCCCTCCACGTCTACTTACAAATGGTGAGCGTGGCAAGAATTTGATTAAGCCGTCTAACATTCATCGTCTATGTATTACGTGTAAGCTTGCAAATCGGGTATTACTTGGAGTATGGTCTGTTATAAGACCACACCCATTTTTGGCACATAGATATGCGTACCAAATGTCAAGTTCATTGGTTAATTCTTGTAATAAATATATAGATTTTTGTCAATTGTGGGCAATTGTGGGTTTGTTATCCGGCAATGCCCATTTTAAGGAGCGATATTCGTGCAAAAACTAATGAATGATGATAATAATCTCAAAATTAACGCCTGTGAGAATGCCAACAAAGTCAAGAAAGTCTTGTAAACGGGATGACAAACTTAGTATACTTCCATCTTACGTGAAGCTTTTAAAAAAAGCATTTCAATGGTGTTTATAGATGAAAGTTTGCAACACTTAAAAGGTAATAAAATTACGTGACTTTAAACTGAAAAGCAATGACAATCAAATTCAAATTTGCCCAATTTTTCTTTAAATGGGTTAAATTGTTTAAAAATTATGCTCAGTTATAACAAACATCCTTCATGGTAGTGTCTAGTAGTGTTACCGCTAAATCACAAATGATCACTACTTTCCATATGAAAAACATTTTAAAATTCAATCAAGTTCCATAATTCTCGCCCTTCTAGAGTAAAATATTATAAGGGAAAAAAGTGTCGCAGGAGACTAGTGGGAGGATGTTTGAATTATAATTATTATGGTCTTTGGACAAGGGGAATATCGTTGAAAGGATTTGAAAAATGTTCCCGACCCAAGTTGCTAACAACTTTTGTTTATATTATTAATGTTTATGCAACAATTTAAAAACTTTGATCTCTCTCTCTCTCTCCCTCTCTCTCTGCCTTTTAATCTTTCTCCTTTTCCTGTTCCATGAAATTATGATCATTTGCTTACTTAACCAACACCAACTAATTCATTCATTCATTAATCGAATTTAAGCGCCTTCCGCTGCTATTTATCCTAATCAACCAGTTTTGAAAAAAATAAATAAAAACTTTATATACTTTTTTATCGTGTTTTAAACCCAGTTTCTGTTTTGTATTGTTTCTACTAAAGGTTCTCTCTCGAGCTGCCTTTACAAGCGTCATGTGTTTACTTTTTGTTTATTTTTTTCTTCTTTTGTTAAAATGTTTTTAGTTTAAGCCAGAAACATTTTCATTCATTCGCTCAGTTAGCGTCGTGCCTTCAATGTGTTCAGTCTTGGGTTAGCAACTATTCGAACGGTTTCAATTCAATTATAAAATAAAAATTCTTTAATAAATTGAATCTTTATCAAATGGAATCCTTTTGTGAAAGAAACTAAATTGAAATAAATTTCAATGTATGAAAAAAATCTAAACCCTGGATGAGATATTAAATTTTATCCAATTCATTAAAAAATAATTCCATTCGGACTCGAAGAAATTATTGAAAAGTTATGTGTGTTTAGAAAATTAGAAAACACCTGATTTAACACCAAACACCCAAAATAAGCACTTCAGCTTATAAATAACTCTCGTATAATAAACAATAATAATGAATTAAAATATTGTGCTTGAAAGAGACTAGTATACCACCCTATTGCAACGTGTGTAATTCCAGCGATTAATACGCATCTTAAAAAAAGGTCTTCAAAGATCCCGTAAAACATATTCTTGATTAGCATTAAATTGTGAATCGATTGAGCTACTATGTCTGCCTATTTATAGTGATAAAGTCACAAAAATTGAGACTTCGAACCCACGAGGGTTGGTATTGAAATTACGTAAAAACGGCTAAAGGATACGCCTCTAATTAAGAAAACTGGAAAAGGTGTTTAATTTAGTATTCTTTATGCCTATTCCCATAACCATTTAGGCCTTCACAAAATTTGGAATGGCCATAATGCCTTTCTAATGATTTTTGGTTTTTGTTAAAGAAGTCGAAAAATAAGCGTTAAGATGTCACATTAAGACCACGCCTATAATTTGTAAGCATTACAGACGGTTATAAATTCTATTTTATTAAATTTTTTTGCTCTGAGTAGTCCAAGTTATATTTTTATACCCTGCACATAAGATGGGGTCGTACAGAGTATTTATACAAAAGTAATTAAAAAATTAGTATCAAAATCTGAGTAGATCTAAATATGTCCCTACGTGCGTATGTCTATTGTTGGTAAAAAATGGTCAGGTTACTTTATAATATGGAAAATTGTCAGAGGTACTGTACAAGGTAACGTAATTCAAAACAACCCTCTTTTGGATCTAACTCATAACTTTCAATAATGTGTGCATATAAATTTTTTTGTTCTTTTGACTGTAATTAGAGGTCAAAGAAGTCCCAAAAAGACAGTTTTTGTGACTTTGAGAACATTTTTCCCGAATACCTTACTGATTAGGTTCTAGGCAAAGAAGGTCGTATTTGTGGGCGTATTGCTATCATACTACGCTAATTTTTGGCACATCAACTATAAATATTCATACCGAATTTTAAGTTCATAGGTAAATTTTTATGGCAGATATAGAGTTTCATCGATTATAGGCGCGGCCTTTAAGCGATTTTTCCCATATTATATAACGCTTTGCGTGCAAAACCTAAAAATGTCTGTATAACATTTCGGCTCAATATTTCAAAATTTACGCCCATGAGAATGCCAAAACCAGACAGAAACATGGACACACGGACATACGTATGTAGATCGACTCAGTTTTTGATGCTGATCAAGAATATATGTTCGTTACAGGGTCTCTGACGTTTCCTTAGGGATGTTGCAAACGGAACGACAAACTTAGTATACCCTCCATCTTATGTGAGGGGTATAATAATGAGATTTTTAATTGATTTGAAAAATTCAAATTATGTAATCCAGAAATGAATAAAAAAGCAAACCTTCATCATACGTTGATTTAATTTACATAAAATACAAATTGCGTGATTTTAACGAGAAGTAGAATTTAGTTTAAATTATATTTTTATGGTTAAATTTTTAATAAGAATTCCGTATAGAGATGATATCATATCCGCCTTTTTTAATGAATACTTTTTCATATAATGAGTTAATGAAAATGATAAAAAAAATGTACACTGGAACCTATTTTTGTGCGCATAAAAAAATCGCACCAAACTTCACTTAACGTTTGTATGTGTCTCGATAGCTAGATGTACAAGATTGAAACTTTTTTTGGAATTTTGAAGTTCCTTCAGAATTGGCATCGTTGCAAGAAAATGACATTCCAATTTATGGCAAAGTTGGAGTCCTGTATAGATTTTGTCTTTTAAATGGCCGTTCAAACGTATTAAGTTTTTTATTGATAACTTTGTCATTTGTGGTCCAATTCGATTGAAATTTTCATATATCGCACAAAAGAAGACCACACAAAAACAGGTTTCATTGTATTCAGAGAAGAGATGAAGAGATTTTTCAAGATAATTTCTTATACAACCCAGTCAACTAAACGCAATTTATGTCATAGTTAATTAAAAAAAAGTTGTTGTGAAGTGAATTTTTTACAAGGGGAGAGGTTGTAAAGGTAAATCAAATTGAACTTTCTCACATTGAGTGTCTTTTAAAGTACAGAAATAGCCAAAAAATTAAAACATATTTAATCACTTCGAATTTGTTAGAGAAATTCTTCATTGATGTAATATTTTAGAAAGCTGAAATTTTCATATTTTTTCCAAGATTTATCAACAGCACGTAGAGTCATAATTCGTCACAATGAAATGCTTTTGTTATTATTTTTTTTTAAATCTCTTAATTGTATTTTTTATGATTCCGTTTGACTTTAAACCTTGACGCAGGTCTATTATTAACAAACTATTGTTTACGTTCTTCGAATAACACTCCCTCCCTTCACCCACGTTATGAAACCGTTCAAGTGTTGGATAAAAGCTTAACCTATTTATTGTACATACACAATTAGTTACATCTTGTAAACCGCAGAAGACAAAAACCATAAACCTGAATTGTTTGCTACTTAACTTTTTAGTTGGTTGAAGTGAAAATGTTGTAAAAAAGACACGCACGCGATAGAGAGAAACAAAGCATAAATAAAAAAAATCGTAAAATTTCAAGTTCACAAATTTCAATCGTTAAAACAACACAAAGAAATAAAAATAAATTAAAATCGTTAATTTTTACAAATAAATTTATGTTCAATGTTCAGCGTATGTTTTTTGTAATTTATATGTTGTAATTACAACACTTGTTTAAATTGTTCAAATTTAGCTGTAAGGTCTTTGAGTTTTTATTTGTTTTGTTAGCAATGAATATATGGAATGCATTGACAAATTTCCCACTTGGCCCAGTATTTTAAGGTTTCATTTGATTCACGCTATATAAATAACACACAAAAGATTATTAGGTAATAAAACAAATCTACAACAGTTCAATTTGGAGTACGGGTTGGACAAGGAGAGCTTTATGAAATTTTATAAATATGTACGAAATGAATTATTGTCGGCATCTGAAAACCTTACGTCAGTAGCCACGGGGTGTAATTGTTCGGCAAATATACCACTATAGATGTAGGAGTTGCTCCCCATTTAGCCACAGTATATACACAATTATTAGTTGTAGTACTTATACTTTATTCGAGCTTCTTTGCCGACGGGCTTTGATAAATTTTTCCCAGTGTTTTTGACATTTGGTTAATCATTGCACGGTCTCTCATGGGATTATTTGCTTGTTTTAGAAGGGCGGAAAAACCTAAATTATTGATATAATTAAAATTTGTAGGAACACTTAGAATACCCTTAGAACCCCCTTTCTATTTCTCCCTCTGTTGTATTATAAGTGAATACATTATAGTCGACTCGACTAAAGTAACGCAAGAAAATTTAATGTCAAGTTTATTATCACTAAATTTATTTACAATAAGTATTTTCAACTAAAGAAAGAAGAAAAAAGCAAAATAACATTTTTACACATTGTTAAAGACAGTTTTCCTTCTTGCTATAAGGATAATTGAACTGCATCTCTAAATTGGATAGATTCCGTTGAGAGCCGCGCCCACAATGAAAATGGAAATAAACTACAACATCGCAATCTGCACGAAACCTTAACAGTGCCTTTGGCTTTAATGTTTCTGTGGCAAAACTATAGCAATTGGAGTTGGAAGTTCTTCATCATCCTCCATACTCCCTAGATATTCTCCTTACTGAATACTACTTCTCTCGCAACTTGGGCAACTTTTTAAGTGGAAAACACTTTGATTCCGACAAAGATGTAAAACTAGCCTTTCAGAAATTTATTGACTCTCGTCCGTCAGAGTTTTATTTCATCGGCCTAAACAACTTGCCGCTTAAATGGCAAAAGTGTGTAGGCAATACGGGTGCATAACTTGATGAATAAATTAATTCCTTTCAATTTAAACTTATCAATCAACTTTGCTTTATTTTCTACAAATTTCATACTTGACGACCCAATTTTAGTTTTTAAAAGTGGGTCGTCGGACGTGCGAAAGAGAACAATTTTTTTTTTTTATCGATTGACGAATTTTAAGTATTCGTAAAAACTTAACATAATATTCGTGACGAAGGGCACATGTTATAAACGGATTAAAATTTAGCCTATCTGTCTAAGTAAGACAGGTAGTAGAAGTAATTTTGAACTTACATAATATAATATGTAACGTGCAATAGTAACAACTTTTCCCTACTTTAAGATTTCTAATGACGATTCGCCTTATTTGTTTAATCATTTTAAAAACTTACCACATTTGCCGTTTTATGTGCGAATAAATAGCTTATTTTTACAAAAATGAACCGAAGGTGAATTTAAGAATGTAATTTTTAGAAAACGACAAAAAAGAAAGTCAAAACCTAGTTTCTTTAAAAATTTGCTTATAAAGTTTCTATAGGCCTTTCAGCCTTTTGTGTATATATATATTCATATTGCACTCGTTCAACTTGATGTTACAGTATTATTACGTACAAATATTACGGTCTATTGCCCAAGCCTACAACAAGTTCACATTTATATAAATGTACATCACGTCTATATAAACTTTGTAGACTTCTTACGCATGTCGCATATTTTAACCATTTCTATAAAAAGAAAAGACCCAAACAGATAAATGTTAACCAATCGAATAACTTTAACATGTTTTTAAGGAGAAATGAAAATAAACATCGAAAGATTTTTCAATTAAAATCTTAGACATAGTTGCTTATTACCTTATTGGTAATGCTTCTATGCCTTACATCACTTGTGAAACAATATAAACGTGTGATTTGTATGCTGATGAAATTCGGATTCGAACCCTTTCTAAATTTTTGTCAATTATGGATTGGATAGAACTTTTCTTGAAATATGTTTTGCTAAATAATAAACAAAAAAGTAAATTTGGCTTAAGGCAAATCTTAAATACCCAGAGGGCGTGGCAGGTTAATAATTACTTAATAGTGTGTGTATTACGAATTAGCTTTCAAGTCGAGCTGTATGCTACGTATGGTTTTTTGTAAATTGTAGGCGTGTCTCTTATCCGATCTCGCCCGTTTTTGGTACATCGATGAAAGGGCCGTTTTACGTGCGCATAAATAACTTGTTGATTCAAGTTCATAGGTCGATTGTAGGCGTGCCTCTTGGCCGATTTTGCTTATTTTAAAATTTGATCCGGTTAAAAAAAAAAAGCGTCTGTACAAAATTTCAGGTCAATATCACAAGAATTATCGTTTGGAGTGCCAACAAAAGGCAGGTTTTCATACTGATTAATAATGTTTGTAGTTTGTGGAATCGCTGAAGCCTCTTTTTGAGTATTTCAAGTGGATTAAGAAACTTAGTGAACTCCCTTTACTAAGATGTATCACCATACAATATTTTGTATGGTAAATAGTCTCATTTCCTAAAACTTTAATTCCATTATACCCTACGCCTCATGTGGTAAGAGTCTACGTTAAGTTTGTGCAAATGTTTGTAACTTTTAAACAGTAAACACCTTTCTTATACCAATCGGTTCAGAATTAAAATCTGAAATTATTTAATCAAGTCAATCTGTCCGTCTGTCTGTTCATGTATATACACAAGCTACTGGTCGCATTTTTTAGATATTTTGATGAAATTTGGTACAAGAGAATGGCGTAGAAAGGAAAACCTCTCTCGTTATAAGGTTTTATTAGAATGGAAACCTTTATATGGCAAAAATTGCAATTCTAAATATGTGTTTGACAAAACCTGGTGAAGAATAGTTAATTAGGTTCATAATTTGCTGTACCAAATTTAGACTCAATTGCCCTGTTTTTAGAACGCCTTCCCATAGAAAAATACATCACGAAAACTTATATGGCAATACCTCGCGCATACTGAATTAAACTAATGGTAGCATAATTTGTGAAGCTGAGTAGTGTAGAGCTTTAAATAGTAGAGCTTGAACGACTATGACCACGGTGGTGATTAATAGACTTGATTCATTTACCGCCGTAGTGTTAACTTGTTTTCTTTTTTGTAAGAGTTCTACTTTGGTTAAAGAAATACAATTTCAAATGCCTAAAGTTATTTTTGTATTATTAATTAAGAATTCGAGTAGGAAATTATACGTACTGTATATAAAGAAAATCTTACATAATAAGATAAGCAATTAGTTATACTTCAGTTTTTAATCATTGAACATAAAATTGTAGATGTTTTTGTGTTTTGATTTTATGGCTGTCTAATAACTAATAGCACTTAAGACATATCCAGGAAACCCAACTTAACTTTTTTTTTGGCCTCGTTCAACAAGGTAAATTAGAGCAATATTATCTTTCTCAATAAACGACCTGAATGTGAACATATTTATTAAAGACATGGTATACATTTCTCTACCTTAAGTGGTGCCGTAAATTAATAGCTTTCGATCTTGTAATATTTGATGATTAATAATAAGTAGCCGACGTATTATTTAGATCTCTTCTACAACACATTAATTTTCTATGGAAAATTTAATGTGACATTAATGGGACTAATAATGAAATTCAATCTTAATCAAAAGTTATTGAGTTTCAATTTATATTTATATAATATCGTGCATGTGTATAAGAGACACTTCAGTCTAGTTTTAAAAGTTTTCAATTGCATTTATAACGAATTGGTCTGTGGTTTAGATTTGTTTTGATGTATATTGTTATCAAATGAATGTCATCATATAAAAGTGTATACAACAGTGATGTGAACAAAGAATAAAAACAATAGAAAAATTGAATTGATGAAAGATTAATTGGCTTTTGTACTTTTCAAACATTCATCTTGTACACTAATTATACAGAATAATATTATATGTGGAATCGATTTGCATATTTGTACTATTGCCTAGGGGGGCCCAGTTTTGGTTTATTTTGAAAAATTGAAAAAAATTGAAGCTTCCTCTTGTAGCAACTAGACTTTTCTAACCAACAAATATATTATTTATGTTTATAAGGGGATTGAACACACATATCCACCTGATGATGGAACTAATATATCGAATTTAATGGGAAAATATCAGGAATTGTAGGTTTTTTTTTTTGGTTCCTTATTGGTGCGCCAAGTGGTGTTTTTCTATAGGATAGATTTTTTGGATGATGATAACACTGTGAAAAATTAACGTGAAAGGAACACTTTTACATTTTTCAGTTTTGTGTTAATATAAAATTTTATATGTGCCATTCATATCGAGTCGAAATGGATCAATTTTCTCTAATTCAATACTTTTTCAACCACTTATGGCAAAGCGTATATTAAGTGTGTGTGAAGGTTTTTAACTCCTAAACGGCAAAAGTCGATTGATTCAGAATCAGTCGATCGTTTTAACCGTGACTGTCTGTCTGTCCATGGAAATTTGCACAAGGTCGTATTTTTTGAGATATGTAACATAATAGAAATTTTCGTACAAAAATTTTTTTCTCTTCAAGAGCCAACCATTATAACCTATAAAGTTATTGATAAAATATGAAAGCTCAACATTCTATCTTTATATGAAAGAATTACCCAAGCTTCGATCTCTCAAACATTTATACGCTAAATATGTAATATTTATTGTTCCAAAATTATTATATATATGTTATTTGTTCCAAAATTATTCTGAAGAATGTGAAAAAATTCATACAAATTTTAAAAAACAATTAATTTTTAATGCCCAACTTCAACAACCGACTCTATAGGTGTAGAAACGAATAACTTTAAGAGATCATTTTACAAAAATTGACATTAATTGAATTAAATAAAAAAACTCCGCAGGAAAATTGAGCACAATAACATTTTTGGATAAATATTTACCGCTGAATGTTATTTTTAAAATAAACTTTTAGAATCAAGGTAAGTTAATAATGTATCTTATGTTATGTATTATAAAACAATGAATAAATAGTTCTAAAAAAAATACATGCTTTAAGGCAAGAAATTAATATTAAATAATTTTAATACATGAAAAAATTAATTTTAGTTTGTAATCATCCTAATAAAATAGCGTAAATTGAGATAAATATGTTTTTAATTTATATATATTTACATAATAAACTTACATTAGCAACACCGATCTAATTACATGTTTGAAGATTAAAGATTTTTGGGTAGAAATTACTGATAATTATGTTAAGAAAATTTAATTCTAAATACTATAAAGCGTAACTAATCTCTGCAACATAATAGGCTAAACATGTCTCAGATAAGTTACGAATTTGTGAAATTATTAAGTTGGAGGAAAAAAGACATTTAAAAAAAATGTTTTTTGAGGACAGAAAGCCTACTCTTGTTAGAGACATGCACAAGGCGTTCTTAGACACCATATTTCCTTGGTCAGTATGAAAATTAGAGGCGTTTCAATGACGTATCCTAGTTTTTGTTTGTACGAAATTTGTGATTTTGAAGAGCTGACGGCTAAAGCTGAAATTTAACTCTAATATTTAAAATCCATATAATAAGAACACCATATTGTTGCAAATTGGCAATACTGCTTTCATGTAAATAATGCAAAACGTATGTATTGTACAGTTTACGTGCTTTCTGCGACGATTAAAGCAGTGGTAAAAACAAGCGATCGGTGAAAAATGTGATTTCTCAGACCTTGAAAGAAGGCATCTGTAACAAAAACAGCTGAATTGTTTAACGCTCCACGAGCGACAGTTCACACGGTAATGACAGCATACACAAAACATGGTAAAACATCATCGGCGAATAGGAATAGTGCGCGAAACTTAAAGTTAAGTGATAGAGACTGACGAACATTAAAATGAATTGTGGCCAGGCAGTATAAAACTACAGCGGCAAAAGTGACAGCAGAACTATTCAGACACTCTACGAATCTATTTCGCGAAGCATTGCTGTTCTAAAAACAAATGGTGGCCCAACGCTCTATTAATTAATAAATGTTGGGTATATGTCAGGTGTTCATATTATTTTGCCATTCCTCTGTAGATGCTTTCCTTTTTAAAGTGCACAAAATTTGTTTCCAGACACGCCCACAAATATTCCATTTAAAAATAGGAAAATTTGCATTTTTTCGGCTTACTTACTTACTTATCATAGCTGTTTAATTTTTATTAGTTGTTCTTTGGCAGCTTCTTAAACTCATTAATGCGCACCTTTTCCCTGATATTGATAAAATGAAAATTTGTTTTTTCAGCCCATTGTAATATACACACTTATATATTATTTACTATAGCAAGAAAAAAACTATTCACTGCGAGGTGACAAAGTGACAAAGTAGACACTAATTAAACACTAATCTCGCGATTAGCTGTTGTTTTAAATGCGAATGTTTTTATTTTATAATAATTGTTTTTAACCGTTGTTGTTGTACTTAAAAAATACGTGTAAATGCTTAAAAATGACAAACATTTACATATAATTCAAGTAAATTGCAAAGAGCTGAACATGTATAATATATAAATACAAAGGATAGCTTCGGGCTTCAGTCTACTTGCTTTTCGCATATGAACGCAGAGTAATTATAATTTAAGAAGAAACAGAAACACAGCCTTACAGATATATTAAAAAAAAAATTGAAATTTAAAACTTGATAAGAGGACTTTAGTCAAAATTTCGGTGGGAAAATACTTTTGAGTATAAGAAGAAAAGCAGAAAGTCGACACGCACGATTTTTTTAAATTATAGCTGACAAACCTGATCAGAGATCATATATGATTTATGTACCAAATTAATATTCTTGTTATCAGATATTAAAATGTCTCTGTGTTTAGATTTTCTTTAATAGTTTCTAATTATATTTCAGTTTCTGAAATATGAATGCAAATATGTAATACGAGACAATTACGGTTTTCTAATGGAAATGTGACAAAAAAATAATTGAGCTGCAGGCGTGTATTAAATTATCTTAAAGATAATGTGATTATTAATTTATAAGTGAGACGTATATAATGTTTCTTGTTTTTAAAAGGCACTTAAAAGTAATTTGTATAATAATTACAGATTATTAATAATTTTTAACGTGGTTTTATAGTGTTGAACGTACATTTATTATTATACCCTCCACGTAAGATAGGGGATATACTAGGTGTGTCATTCTATTTGCAACAGGCGTGAAGTAGGCGTGAGAGATCCTACAAATTGAATAGATCTATATGTGTAGATCCAATTAGCATTATCCATTACCCAGGCCAAATTGCCAAATATTTTGGGGAATTGGCAAATTCGGTTCCCCTGTCACACTTTTACTTACAGCGGTAATTTCCACAATAATAACACATCCGTAACGAAACCAGTTTCTTCAAATATATTGGGGTGAATTGTTGTAAGTCTCGAATCCGCAACTCTCTGCATTAGACTTAAGTGTTATGCCTCCAGCCTATTGACTTATCAGGCTTTTGAAACCACGAAATGGATAGTCCTGCATAAGTACTTTAAAAACAGGTCAAAAATTTTGCATGAACATGGAAATAAACAAAGATAAAATAAAATATGTCGCATTTATTTTATTTAGGGCCTTATTCCGCCATCTAAGAGTGTCAATTCTGCTCTAAGTACGCTTTTTTTGGAAATATTTTACGTGTCCAGCCCACCCAGCCCTGTTTCGACACATCGTTTTATGGACTAATCATATATATGTGCATCATTTTTTCAACTTCAAGGCATAATTTCTGGGGATATATTATTAATTGTGGGCGTGGAATTTGATCGATTATATATATACGTACAGAAACTAGAAATTATTATATAAAATTTTACTTCAATATCTTAAAATTACTGTGACCGTTTTACGAAACAGACGGATATATCTAGATTGAATCCTCTAATAGAAAAAATATATTTTACAGAGTTCTTGAGGCCTCTTTCTGGGTGTTGCACATAAAATAACTGATTATAACCCCTGAAGGGTACAATTAAAATGGGACGAACATTTGAATCAATAATAATAATGTAATAAAAATAATAAAATAATAGAAGCCTATGATGGTATGGACAAATATTCTATCTCTTGTTATTATAAACTAAAAACACTCAAATCCTCTAACGTAGAGTGTTTATTTTATTGGCAGCATACCTCGCTTATTTATTTTACAAATGTACATAAATATCTCACGTTTGCATGGTAAAGTTAATTTACATAAAAAGCATTCATATTTAAAAAAGGGACGTACAACATATTATAAAATAAAATAAAAAAAAAATATATACCCCATCTTATGTAGAGGATATAATAAAAGCTTTCGTCCCTGAAAATATATTTACAAAGGTTACAAGGTGAACTCTTTTAACGTGCTAAATATGCATTTTCTTGAATATTAATTCAAATTCTTGTTAATGTTCTTAAGCAAAAAAGTTTTTATAAAAACTAAAGCACGTGCCATTTGTAACGTTCACTCAATACTAACTGAACTAAAAATTTAATAATGTGGTTCTCTAAACATTGACCGCTACTATTTTATTTTAAGTGATTTATTAAAACAAAATAATTTATTGTATTAAAGATTTATGACATTATGTGAAAGGGGGGATTAATCTGAACATTTATCAAATAATACTTACTAGGATATGTCTACAATTTTTGTTATATTATAAATATACTTTTATACCTTCCATATAAGATGCGGGCTCATTCCGTTTGCAATACCTAGAAGGAGGCGTCAGAGATCCTATGAAGTGTACATATATATACCTATCAAAAAACTGAGTCGATGGAGACATGTATGACTGTGTGTTCGTCTGTTGTTGACATATTGAGCTGAAGTTTTGTACATACACTTTTAGTTTCTGCACTCAGATTGGTATTTGAATTAAGAAAAATCGGTCACAATCGACAAAAATGTATATATCTGGCACAAAAATTGAGCTATAAACTTAAAATTGGTGTATATATATATATTTGTATTTATAATTATCCCATTAATTGATGAGCCAAAAATAGGCGTGGTCGCATAACATACACATCCATAATTCACATAAAACCATAAACAGTGTAAAACTCGACTTGCAAGCTGAAACGTAATACTTGCGCCTTCTAATAGGCGCCCCCTCACTACTCACTCTTTGTGTGTATACTTGGATGATATTTAAGATTTTATTTAAGCCTAAGCTAAATATAGCTTTCTCAGTTGTTTAATTGTACCCTCTATATAAGATGGGGGTATAAAGGTTTGTTATGTTTAATATGAGATGATAAAGAAATTATTGTGGAAAAGCTTTTCTTAAGGGCCCGTAAAGTTGGTTTATGTTTCCAAATAAATTTATGCATAATTTGGACAAATGTAATTATTAAGCAGAAAGTAAGTAGTAGTTAAGGGCGTGGCAGATTTGTATGTGTACCTCCTTTTATTTATTTAATTCTTCATTCATTTAGCAACTGTCCTACATACCTCATGCATTCACTTATGTTAAGACAAGCCTCTCTTATGTGTTGTGTTATATGTTGTCGATGTTGCCAACACATGTTATCTGTTTGTTTATGATATAATAAAAGTTAATACATGTAATTAAAACATGTTGTTATAAGTCGCTGGTAATGTGAAGAACTTCAGCAAATATTGTAATCAATAACATTTTTTCAGCCAAGTTTAGCATTAAAGTTAAAATTTAGTAATCAACGCTAGTATTTAAGTTTGAGTATTTATCATTTATATATCAATAAATTATCTGTACTTTATAAGTAAAAGAGAAAATTTACTTAAAAAATTGATCCTTTCTAGGGGTTTTGTTCATTGTGATGCTTCTTGAACGATTCTTCGAAAAATTTAAACACCTTTCAACTGTCTTTTACATGATTAAGACACGTAAACAGATTAGCTGATATTAAGATTTTAAGCATAATTATGATGTTTAATTAACTAAGCATTTCACGTCCTCACCCACACACACACACACACACACACACACACAATAGTGGAGTTTATTTTCACACATTGTAAATTTTTTATTAAAAATATAAATAAAACCTTCACTTCACATATGAGTTTTATACAATCTGTCATTGTACGAGCGATAAATGGAAACGATCAATCATTGTTATGAATAATTGATATTAGAGAAATATTTAATGACCCTCAACAACAACAACAATACCAACAAAAACAAAGAAGAAACTCAATGGCCTGCCATTAGCTATAAGGTCTAATAGAATAATAATGTATTTTTTCTCCCTCTGCCTCCCATCTGTCCCTCTCTCTTTCGCTCTTTATATATAGTAACTTAATTGTGATAAATTGATTGTGATTTCATAATGTATAAAGAAGAAGAAGACGACGAAAAAGAAGACTAAAACAGCTGAAGTAATTTATCAAATAGAAGGTACCGTGTGCACAACAACAACAAGTTGATTGCATGAAAGGTTTTTGTAATAATAAGGAAATTATCCGAAACATAAATGTCAGTTCCCATCACTGAAAGCCAAAAAGAGGAGCCAACAAGTTTCTTAAAAACAAGGAACTGTACAGAGATATATTTGGCTTAAGCCAAATTTTGAGTACCCTTTACATTTATATGTAACTCTTGGGCTAGCGTGTATACAATGGCGATCATTTTTTAAACTTTCCATAGAGAGATAATTTTTTTATAAGAAATTGCTCCGTTTTCCGTTTTTCAATGGCGTTTTTTTCAATACTATTCAGCATGCAGAGAGCCAAGTAATTATATCGACGCGTAAATTTTGGACAGACAGACATAATTGAATCGTTTTTGAAATTGATTCAGAATATATTTACTTCGTGCTGACGTCTTCTTCAGTTCGTGTTTGAACAAAATATTATACTGAAGATTATTCTGTATCGATTGGTTTATAAATAAAATTTCATTCTATTTCACAGCTTTTACGAATAAGAAACGTCAACCAAAACTTCACATTTTCACATTATTATTAATAAACAAAGGAATTGATTGATGAGTGCAGTTCCCAAGTTAGCAATTTTTCTTATTTTATGATTATTCCGCAAAGCTTGTTTATGCGTTATACGTATGTTTGTAAGTTAAAACATTAAAGTATTTTTTTTAATAAAGCAGATTTATTTGTGTTTGTTTTTTCTTGTTGTGTCAACATTATCATGAATATGTTTTTTTTAAATATTTCTTAAAAAAAAAAAAGTACAAATCAAGCAGAGGCGTTCAGTTCGTTAATCACTCGGTTTAAAATCAATATTGATGAGCTTTAAATATTTAATTTTTTGTTTGTTTAGTGACACCACAACGAAAAATAAAAATAAAAACAAAAACAAAAACTCATACTTAATTTTAATGCCAACGTAAGTGTTAATAGAAATAAATTGTTTAACAAATATTTCGTTGACGTTTATTTATACACATTTTTTTAACGAAATTCTTTACATAGTTTCATAAAATGTTTATTGATTTAAAGCCGTACCCATAACGTAGCTGTACTTTTGAAGCTTCTTCTTCTTTTAACATCGAATGGAGCTACAAACTTATTATGTGCAAGATTTAAAAATTGGCGGAGAATTGGAAAAATGGAAACTAAATTGAGTACAAGCTTTTGATTATTTTCAAATATAATTCTTCAAAATACAAATTTAAAATGTTTAACTGTGGTCGTGGCCGCTGTACAAAGGAGTCCTATTGTAATGAATTTTATAATTTGTATTCCATATGATCTCCAAGGACGAACTATGTTCCAAAAAGTATTGTGGGCGTAAATGTTACTATATGTAGTTAGCTTTTACCATGTCAGTGAATAGACTGAGCATATGAACTTTAACCTTTTAAACCCTATTATTGTAGCAATAAGAGTTTTTCATCATGTGTCGCGGCCGATATTGCAGCCATAATATTTCTCCTCTAGAACGATTTAGATTTTAAGATTGCAAATACATAAACTTCTAAAGTTCCATTCTATTAATTCTAAACAGAACAATATATTTAGTATACCTTCCATTATAATATAGAGAGTGTAACGATTGCATAACTGTAATCAATACATATTATGAAATATTTAAATAATTAAAAAGATACCATCGGTCTAAAGTATGTGCTAAAGTATGTATTTAGAATGAAAATATAACTTGTTTTACGGCTTGTGCTTTATCTTACCGCCTATAATATTATTCTTAAAAGAAAAACAAGTAAGAAAAGTAAATTCGGTCTAAGACCATATCTTAAATACCTTCCACATGCATAACGGTGAACGAGGAAAATTATATATATTGCGTCCTCTAATGGTACATGTATTACGTTTTAGCTGGAAAATCTAGTTAGTAAATTGTAAATGCCAACAACAGACGGATATACGGACATAAATCTACAGTTTTTGACGCTGTACAACAGCGAGAAGAAGAACAAACTTAGTATACCCTCACCACTAAGTTGTAGCGTATAATAAACGCTCGCAGAAAAATTTGCATTTAGATCCATTAAACAATTATACCATTTTACGCTTCATTTTGTCCATTTTATGTATGAATTGTTGGCCATAATATTTTTGCTTCAAGTTTAATCATATTTTATTACTACTTATGGCCAGTTTAATGATTTGTTTATTGCTTGCAACTGTTACAATGCAACAACAATTAATTTCTTCTTGGCATAACATTTGTACAACTGTGAGGTATTCTGTTCTGTTCACAACTGTCAATCGTTTAAAGATTGAAACAAGTAAGATTGCTATAGTGGGGCAAGCCCGACCAGTTAATATACCACTCATACCACCTTTAAATTATGCTATATATAAGTTACTTCTTGAAATAAAATTCTATGAAAAGGGGTTCTAAAAATAGTCCAATCGGATTCAAATTTGACACAGCCAAATATTATATTAATGCCAATAAACTATTCTTTACCAAATTTTGTCAAAACATATTAAGAATTGCGAATATTCGCCATAAAAATGTGGTTATGGTGAGAGAGAGAAAGAGAGAGAGAGAATCTAAAAATGGTTCAATGCGGTCCACATTTAATAGGGTTCTTCTTTAGAATAATACATGTTTTTTGTATCAAATTTTATTGAAATATGTAAAAAAATGCGATAACAAATTTTTATGGACAAACAGATGAATAGACGAACATGGTTATATCGATTCAGATTTTGAAGGTGGGTTCCGGCATTTGTCGCTTAGAAGTTACAAACATCCGCACAAACTTACTATACCCTTTGATACAAGTGGTGCAGGGTATAAAGAACAAAAAGTAACATTATCTGTGGTTATATATGAGGGCGCTTAGAACTGATATTTGATATCTATTACTAATCGTTATAAAAATTGACAAACAAAAAAACTAAAAATTTAACAAAACTCTACTTAAACAAAAGTTATTTAGCCTGTACATTATTGTTTAATTATAACATTAAAATACTCATGCAGCCATACAAGTTAAGTACTTGTTGGTAGTTAACGAAACATTTATCGATAATCAAGACACAACAACCAAATAACGTCAAATACAAAACAATAATAATAATAATAAATATGATGAAAAAACAAGCACAACAAGGTGTGCAATAAACACCTTTCTGGTACTAATTGTTGTTGCTTTTGTAATGAAATAACATAAATTGTTTTAAACTTAAAATGTTTCGCGTACAACAGAAAAATTGATAATAATTGAAGATAATAAGCTTCAAAAACGTAGACAATGCCATAAATATTTAAAGTTTTTTCTTCGTTAAAAAAAAAAAAAGAAAAACAATTGAAATGGAAAACAATTTTTAGAAAGAACAGCGCTATCTTAAAAAGTCAATGCCGTTTAAATAATATTCGTGTCAAGTACGAGAAAAATTCCAGAATTAAATGGCATAACAAAGAAAATTTAAGAATTAGAAAAAACAATTTTTATATCCTCAACATAAGGGAGGGGTGCCCTAACTTTGTCTTTTCGTTTGCAATAACCGAGGCTTCTAAGATCTTGTAATATTTATGTACATTCTTTTTCAGCATAAAAATCTAAATTGATCTTAACGTGTCCATCTGTATGTTGTTGTTGACACACTAACAACTATAAATGTTTCGATATTCAGCTGAAATTTTGTACAATCATTTTTATTACGCACGCTACTATTTAAATTCGACCCAGAGCCACGCCTGCAAGCGAAAAATTTATATGTCAGCGGTAATCTATGAAGTTGAGATTTAATACACAAAGTTATACTTAACACATACATCGGTGAATGGGCGGGGTCGCTTAACCAACATGCCTACAATTTATAAAAAAACCTTATTTGGATTAGAATCCAACTTGCATGTTGACAAATCCGTTACCTGCTACTTTTGCATTCAGATGTGGATGGCATTGAATATTTCTTCTAAACCACATTTGGTTTTTACATGTTCAATATTATCTCTTCGATCTTATATAGTCATAAGCATCTCTTTTTCATTTCCCAGCTCAACAGCAAGACATATTATCACAAATAATTTTAAACTTTTCTGCAATAAATTACTGGAGTCTTACTACAGGAAAAGGAAATGAAGTTTCTAGTATTGTTGCTTAATAATTGACACTGACCTTAAACAACAATTTTTTTTTATTGAAATCACTTCAAAACAAATATACACACTTCCGCAAAAGTATATATCGTGGGTATGTAAAATGCAACCTTGTTGATAATCAATGGCAATAAATTATAAAATTTCAATGGTTAGCATCTGTTTCCCGCTTAAAAGATTAGTTAACGATACTAAAACCTGTGCATTGCCAGTCAACGCTTTTATTGCTTTATTAAATGATAAATCATTGTTTTTTTAGTTACACTCATTCTCATTCTTCATCCTTCATTTTCGTTCTTATTTCTTTATTTGTTCCTTTCTTAACATTTCAATTGCTGGTAAATGATGAAGGTGTTGGTGAGTTATTCAAACAACTCATCTCTAGAGAATTCATTGTTAGATCATAAATTTTCTTTTTCATACCAAACAGCAACAAACAAACATTCATTTGCATGCAGGAATCTTTACATATCATTATATGTAAATAATGTGGTAGCAGATTACAAGCCAAGCCAAGCCAAGCCAAGCCAAGTGGCTGTTGGCCGTTTTTACTTTTTCTCTTCTTAAGTTCAGGGTTAAGCAATTACATTGTTGTGTTTGCTGCGCTGTATAGTTGTTGTGTTTTTGTGTAAATTACACCCTTGTTGTATTGTTGTATTTTCATTGTTAAAGTTATCATGTTGTGGTTACACACACAGTCACCGGTAGTCAAACAAGTTGACGTGAGTCATCGATTAAATTGATTAACCTTGCGCGTTGTTTTGTTTTGTCGTGTGGCAGACATTAACGTGCAAGTTAGTTATATGCAGTTAAGTGTGCTTAACAATACCAACAACAAAACTACAATAACAAATATGCATGTTAAGTGTGTATTAACAGAAGTTCGTTGAAATGTTTTATGAAACAAGTAAAGAAGATAATTTGGCATGGGACAAATCTGCATTACATAGCACCGATGCATTAAAGTTCTTTAGTAAGAATATTTGTCAATTGGTAACCGCGCTTTTACTTTTTGTGTGTTATCATTGTAGTAATTTCTAATCAGTTTTATATTGACATTGAAAAAAGTTACCTTAAATGAAAACAAGTAAAAAGAAACCAAAATGTTGACTCAAGTCAAATCTTAAATATCCTACATATCTATGTATGAACAGTGGACATGGTAGATAAGTTGAGGTTTTTTATAGCGTAGGCTAAGGAGCCGACTTCAAATAAGGTTTTTTGTAAATTGTGCATGTTATCCAACTACGCTCCTTTTTGATATTTTATAAGATTGGCGTTTATTTAAATCCCACATATCGACGTTGTAAGTCAATTTTTGCAGCTGATAGATATGTTTTTGTTAAATTTGGGCATGGCTGTTATACGATTTTAGCCAAAGTAATTAAATACCAAAAGCTAAAAGGGTTTGTACGAAATTTACTCTAATATCTCAAAATTTAGGATCTTTTCAACAACAGACGGCTACACGGATTATTTAAAATATGGATGCTTTACAGGGCCTTTGACGCATTTCTACTAACCTAGGTTAGTACACCTCCCCTTGCTTTAATGAATTTTCCCTAAACACCCTGTTTATTAGTATGTATTTGCATATTTCATTGTTAGATAAATGATTTTTTTATTAAAACATTTAAAAGTGTTCTGGGCGTTTTAAAATGTTATTCATTTGTGTTATTGGTTTCATACGTCAGTTTATGTTGCTAATGAATGTTATTGTTAATGGTAAAAGTGCCAAAGGTTAGAATTTTCATTACTTTGTTCCTATAACTCATAAACAAGTTGGCCGCTAAATCATATGATTTAGTAATAATTTTCTTATATTTGATAATACGCGAACTTATCTACTAACCTCGCACAAGGCAAGCCACCTGTTAATATTCATAATAAAAATGATTAAAAAGTTAGTTTTTGTACTGGTGCCGATTTGAAAAACAGACTAATTGTACAGAAAAAAAGTGCAGGGAATGTCAAACATATGCAAGCAGTGCAAACGCAACGATGCACAACCCGGTTGTGCTACATTAAACTCCTTGAAATCGGTCAACAATCATCAACGACAACACCAACAAAAAATGCCTCAAAGTGCAAATTTACATAATTGCTTATTCGCTTTTTCAAAATTTGTTTTCACCACAAATTACTTAAAAGTGATGTCATTTGAAAGATTATTTAAAACTTGACATAACTTACTCAGCGATGTGTTGCAGTGTGTGCAGATAATAAATATGCAAATAGTTTGAGGAAAAAAATAAAATAGTGAATTTTTTTTTAAGTATTCTTTTGCCTTCAGTGTTTCAGTAATAAATTTATTGGTTTAATTAATAATTTACACAAAAAATATTTTGCAGTAGAATGATGAAAAAGCGAAAAAGATCAGCACGTACAACATACAATTTATTACACATTGTTGGTGCAATATTTGTTCACCTGACAGACAATTTCTGTTCAATTATACGAAATCGTTTCTAAAACAGAGGGTGATACCATAATGAACGCCCGTAACTGGTGTCAATATGCTGGAGGGGGCAACAAATACACACACACATACACTCACACCGATTGTGATAAATGTGTAAATAATAATTATTCCTTTATGTTTGTGGAACTGGTGGGGCTTTTTTACATATTCGAGGTACGAGTGGGCTAAAGTGTGACTGATATGAATGACGCACTTTATATGTTACCTACTGGTACATTTCATATTAACATTAATATGTTAACACTGACAATAAGCAGAAAATTAGTGATATTCGTTTAGATGGGAAGGTACCAACAACAACAATGTCTACATTATTTGTCAAATTGGCTGAGTTGTGTGTGCTTGTGGTGACTTGTTGTTATTGCAGTAAATTGTTAACGTTCAAGGAGTCATGACTGAATATTTAATTTTTTGTGTAAATTGTTAACACCAAAAAGGTGTGTTATAATGATTAACACAGAACTCACCGAGAGTGCGTCGGAAACATTTTATTATATGTATGTTGATCATAAGCCATATAAAGACAGAAGCTAAAATATTTGAGTTCTTGAGACCTAATTATAGTATAATGAACTCTTCTCCAATATTAAAATGATAGATATAAGAAGAGGTTCTATTTTAAATATGTATATAAGATGAGATTTAAAGATTGACTGAGAGCATTAGCATACCGACACGTTACAATACTTCACCCAAAGATCAATGAAATATGTTGTGTTTCTATTCAATTCGTGGATATCATTTATTTATAAAAAAAATAAGCAAGTTAATGGAAGCCATACTTGAGTATATAATAAATGTTCATAAGTGGCTATGAAACGAAAAAAAGTCTAATTGGTTCAAAAGTCGAATTTATATTTGAATATCCCATCAATTTCATTCAACTTTTAATATACACAGCGTTGGACCTGCAGTAGTATAGCTAATATGTACGTTACAGATTTTGATGCTGATCAAGAACCAAGATCGAGACCTTGTGCGGTTCCCGAGGAATACTGTTGCAAACGGAATAACAAACTTAGTATAAGGTTGAGGGTATAAATATTGTGCTACGCATCAGAATGTCTGTGAATGTGTTTGATATCAAAATTTCAATGAAAGCCGCCCCACCATCACCAACCATTTGCCAAATACTTGCTTTTTAACCACAAGTATACACCAACCCATTCATACCAAATAGGAATTGCAAACCTAAATGCAAATATAACTTGTTCAAATATTCTATCACTACTTTGCATATTCTTATGACATTCGGTCTGAACCATTAAATATACACGAACTATTTTTTGTTTGTTTCTTTGTTGTTACTGTTGTTTGTTTTTGTTTTTGCTTTAATTTGTTTTGTTTTTATTATTGTGGTTGTATATAATTTTGTTTTTATTACACTATGTTATTATATTTTAGTTTTAAACTTAGTTCAGTAGCTTTTCTCAAACTGTTATTAGTTTGTAATAAATACTTATCATAACGAAAAAAAAAAAAAAATTGAAAATACTTATTAATAAATTTTAGTTAAATAATTTTTACAAATTCTCTTATGTTTAAAAAAAAATCTTCATTTTCCAGATGCCTTCCCTCAACTGTATACTAGTCAGTTGTTTTCTAACAATAACCTCAGCAATACGGGTTGATTGGAACACAAACAAAGGTCCCATAATACCGGCCATACCCACTTCTACACACAAACCCCTACCACCCTATCGAGAACCGGCTGCGGTATGGGAAAACATAAGCAATGATATACCAAATCCGAATCCTTACGTGTAAGTTTTCAAACTAAAATAACTCTTATACCTTAAAACAAAAGCAAATTGCTTTTGTAATAAGATTTGTAGGAAAATTGATTTATTACTGATACTTCTTCTTAAAGTAAAAAAAATTATAAATATTAAAATCATATAAAAAGGCAGTTTTTTTAGAAAGTGTTTATTAGGGTGTTATATAAGTTAGCAGGTCAAACAGTGCCAGCTAAAAAGTAAAAGTGTTGACGTCTCGTATTTGGCAAAAAGAAAATGGAAAAATTGCAACGGATGCCGAACAATAATTCATTCGAATTCGTGTAATCATTAAAAATAATAATTCTTCGCTTTACTAAAGAAACTTTTGAGCAAAACTCTCATTCTACTTTTACAGTTATATACAACCGCCACCATCACGTCCCAAACAAAGACTACATACGAAGGTCGATTACAATCAACACGGCGTGGTTATACAACCATACAAATCTCCATACGACAGTGCTAACAATGGTAAAGCGACAATCATAGTAAGCAGTCTATCACCGCAATATATACCGAATGTTGGTCATAAATATGCGGCTGTGGTACCGAAAGTATACTCCAGCAAATATGATGATGACGATAAAGTGTCGTCACTATATAAATGGCAAGGCAAATACAATGCGAAAGCCAAAAAATACAAGGCCTATGAAAAGGTCAAATATAAACCACAAAATTATGTAAGACATGAATATTATTAAACTTTGTTTTTGGTTCTTTATTATACCCCCGCTTTTGTGTTTGTCAACAAAGCTATAGCTATGTTTGTCTGTCTGCCCATATTTGTGTGGGTTTAGTTTGGGCCTTTTTACACCAAACGCTTATGCTAAGTTTAAATGATTTAGTACACACTTAAAAGTTGTAGTGCATAATTAGTTTGGAAAGTTTGAAAACAAAGTTTTAAAACTGGTTTTTAGCATTCCAAGAATTACTAGTTAAATTAATTAAAAAATGAAACTGTGCTTAAGTTTAACATGATGTTCTAAAAAAACTGAAATTAAATTTTTTGGATTTAAATTTAAGATTTAGTACATAAGTTCGAATTAAATAAACATATAGATTCAGTACTAAAAGTACCAAAACTTCGCCAACAAAGTAAAACAAAAGTAATTACTAAGTAACATTAAAAAAAAAATTAAATTTGGCTTAAACCAAATCTTAAACACCCTTCACATCTACATACAAACTGTGGGCGTGGCATGGGCCTTTAACATTATCCTTATCCTCTTTAACATTATATGTAATACGTTTGACAGAAAAAAATCTTTGGTAAATTGTGGCCGTGTATGTTGTGAGACTACGCCCTTTTTTGGTACTTCGATGGAAGTGCTTATTATAAATATGTGTACTAAATTTTAATTTGTAGCTCAATTTTTGTTGTTGATAGATAGAATTTTATCAATGGTGGGCGTGGCTCTCAATAAACTTCACCACGTAAGCTATATGCAAAAGTGAAAACTAGTGAAGTGTCTGTACAAAATTTCAGCTCATTATCTCAAAATTTACGCCCGAGAGAATGCTAAAAACAGACAGACAAACAGATATATATATATAAATCAGTTTTTAATGCTGATACTTTGTAGTGTGTCCAACGCCTCCTTCTAAGTGAAACATTTATTGCAATTATCGTCTTATGTTGAAGGTATTAAGAGTAAATAAATACTTAATTTCGTATATTTATAAATACTTATATATTTAATTACCTAGTTAATTGAACGCAATGGTTAAAAAACGCCCTATTTTTATACAAAAACAACTGAAAATGATACGTCGATTATATCTGACCATTTAATACCCTACACCATTGAGTTCTATTAGTTGAGTTGTATGCGAATTTGCGAGGGATTGTTATATAAGAGTCACTTCGTGAAATATCGTTATATGTAAAGAGGTTATAAAAGTAGTCCGATCGTGTGCAGACTTTTGTACAGTATTTTTTAAGTTAATTAATCATTCCTAATGAAATTTTATTAAAAAATTAAAGGAATTGAGAATTCCTCGTTATATACAGAATTGTTTTATAATATGGTATTATGTAGGAACGGGGTTAAATCGATTTAGATTTTATTCCGGATCCAATCAGCTTGAGTGAAGATGACTCTGCCATTTTCTGTTTAGAAGTTACAAACATCCGCACAAATAGAACTTTTTTACTCTTATCTCAACTTGTGGTGTGGGGTATAATTTTATTTAATATGTATGTACTACGGTGGTATCATAAATTTGAACGAATTCAAAAATAGCTTTAATTTGCCTTTATTATAAACTTTTACAATATTTTTTTTAGTACCACAGGCACTTTTGTTTGCTTATCTTAAATCTTAGTAAATACAAACATACATTTATTATAGTTTAATATTTCTCCGTATATATATAAAAAGAAGGAAAATAAAAATTAAATCAAAAACCTGGTGACTTTTTTAATCCTCTAACTTTTTTTTCGTATATCTAACGTAAACATTTCCTGCATTACTAACCGTTAACATGTGGTTTGGAATTTACGTATTGAATGCATTGTATTGCATGTCTTAGTTAACCTCTCATAATTCATTCTGTTCATAAATAGTAACACTTATCATTGCATTTCTGTTTTCTTTTTCTTTTCTTTTTATTTCAACTGTTTCTCAGTCTGCCAAGTTTCAGCGTGAATCTGGTATTAAAGCTGGTCATGATAAAAATAACTTTAACGGTAATAAAATCTCAACTGATTTACCGCAACAAAATACTGAATGGTTAAAAGTAATAGAACAACAGCAACAAGAAAAACAACAACAACAACAACAACAACAATTATCTTATGAGACAAGAAAAATTGAACACAAATCTGAAAAGTTAGCCAATGATAGTTCTACGGAGTCTCCCACTACAGAATCCACTGCTGCAACAATTACAAAAACAACAACAGAAGAAATTAAACGACTTCACAAAAAAGTCGCTTATTACAAAGACTTGACATTATCCAAATCGAAAAAGTATTTGAACAAAATAAAATGGAACATCAAATAGAGTTTTTTTGTGAAAATTTTAATATAAGCTTAAGTTGTACCTCAAGTTGAAAGCGTTGCTTTAGTAAAAAAAAAATTAAAACAATTTTCGTCATATTTTGTTTCTCACAAAAATGAAGATAAAAAAGTATTTTAAATTAAATAATTATTATAAATATTATATATTGATGTATTAAAAAGATTAATAATTTTTTTTATAACAATTTAAAAAAATTAATAAAGTTTTACTTGAAAGGAAACTCTTTGCCATTGACGAAGGAAAAATTTATTTCGATATAAACAAGAGAAAATGTTATGGTCGGTTAAGCCTGACCATCAAATACCCTACACCACTTGATCTATCCCTTACATTTTTGTAATGGACGCCGTTGTCCAATACTTTGATTTCTTCTTCTCTGCAGCATTATTATTGTGATACAAGTGTACAAGTAAAGATATAATAACTTAATTATTTTCTTTGACAAATGACACATTTTCCTTTTTTTACTTACCTGTTTTATCAAAAAATTGAAAATGATTGACATGTCGCAATAATTTTTTTAATTTTTTTTATTATTAAATCAAAAATTTTATTTTTATACTTCTTTAATTAACTATTCTTCACCAAATTTTGGCAATAATAAACAAAAATATATAGATTTGCGCACTTTAATTTTAGACCGATTTCTTTTATAATAAAACGTTATATGGGGAGGGGTTCTAAAAATGGTCCAATTCGGTCCATTTTTAACGAAGTTTCTCTTTGGGCCAATACATATCCTTGCATCAAATTTCATTCAAATATTTCCAAAAATACGACCTCTAACTTGCGCAAACATTGACATATATAGACAGACAGACATGGGTTAAATCGATTAAAATTTTGATTCTGAATCGATCGATATAATTGAAGGTGGGTGTGACATTTGTCATTTAGAAATTACAAACATCCGCACAAATTTAGTATACCCTCTGCCACATGTGGACCAGGTCTCTGAAAATTTACAATGTGTTACTTAATTTTATACATTTGACTAAACAATCGATAAAATTTAGCCATAAAAAGTAAACTTGTTCTAAATATTAGAATATCAAATTGGGTATGGCTGGAAAGCAGAAACTCTTAAAATTTATAAAAAACCTTCATAGGAATAGAGTCTAACTAAGTTAACACTTAGTACCTACCGTAATAGATATCTTTCACGACCAAGGTTTGTATATCGACATTTCCAAATTACCGGAAGTGACAGCGAAGTGACTTTGTAGCTTCATATCTTGGAAAGTACGCAAAGTATTTAAATTTTATGAACACTGCATTATACTATGTATACCATATAATACCATCCACAATCCATAGATCATTAAAGAAATATTTGTCAAAAAGTAACAGACGTTACCAAATCGCTAATCGATTTTTACGGCCTCAGCAAATATGACAATTGGGGGAAATGAAGTGATGAAAGAAGCCCACAAATGATAAAAATCTTATATGTTAAAAATGTAAAAAATATTTGTCACAAATGAGCATGGTCTGATAAGAGTAGCGTCCATAAATTGGCAAAAAATTAAACATGGTACAGAATGCGACTTAAAAGTTGACCCATAATACATGCGTTTCTTACACTATTTTTGATAACCGCCTAAATTAAAATTCATATAGTGTTCAAACTAATTCTTCTAATCCTATAATGTCTCAATAAATGTTTGTGGAAAATAGCTTAAAATAGAAAAATTTGTCTGTAAATTAAAATTGATATTTCTAAGCTGATTTTTTGAACCTTAAACGTGATATTTTGAGACACATGGTGGAGATTATTGTAGTTGTGTACTATAATGCAAAATCTGCGTTGACGTCACTTTGAAATTTGGAGGTGCGGTACTCAGTTTTAGCGATATTGATATAGAGGATATTTAAGATTAAATGATGAAATTTTTAAATATTTATGAATAAAGGTTGATGAGGTATGGGTGAACATCACTTTTTTTGTTGCACAATTGTTATAATTTTTGACTTGAGTAACCATAATATTTGGACTTGTTTTTTATAAAAAAAAAAAGGCTTTAACTGAACTTTTAAAATAAAATTTAAACCCTTGTCATTTACAAGTAAAGTAGAGACGCAATAATCAACAATTTATTGTTTGTGTCCTCTGAATATGGTTCTCATCTCCACAACGAGGTCATTGTACATACGTACAAGTACATTATTATCACTAAACCAATAACAACAACAAAAACCTCCTTTTCAACTGATAATTACTGGCAGAAAAATGTTTGTGTGTATGTATGTATATCAACATTATATCATATAATGCGAATGTATTTGTGCCCTCCACCTGCCACCTTTACACAGTCACATTAATATTTTATCGTTTATTTAGCTGCTGCTACTGTTGTTGTTGTTGTCATTTTCAATTTTATTAAAAAGCTGTTTTGAAATATGTGTTTGTGGTGAAGATGTTTTCGTATAATTGCGTAATGGAATTTGCTGTAGTTGTGTATGCGGTTTTTCTATTATGTTTGTTGTTGTGATTGTAAATGGTGTTGTTTTCCAACATTAACACCTGTTACTGCATCAGTACATGTTTGCGTTGAAATCTTAACTATTTGCCTGATTCTTAACCAGTTAAGCGAAATTAATTAACAATCAACCATTTAAGGTACGTAATTAAATATATGCAATATAAATAATAAATCACATACTTGCAGTATAAATGGTTCCATCAATAGAAAACAAAATACATATAAATTGTTGTATGTACAAGCATGGCTGTCAATCTTGCTGCTGTATGTTAAGTGGGTCGAAGATGCTTTGTTTCCCAGCGGCATACTGTAGCTGCATGATGTACGATCAAATTAATTATAAATAAATCCATTTGGTCAATGTTATTGGACTGAAACTTTAAAAGCAATTTTTAATTAATTGATATGAAGGTGAATGGGTGTTATACAAAAATAAACGTTACAAACTGTGTAGATTTAAAATGTTTATTATACTCACCGCATAATGGTGGGGTTGTATTAAGTGAGACATTCGGTAAAACGTTCAGAAGGAGGCGTCAAAGTAAAAATATTATATTATTCTTCATCAGCATCAACATCTGAGTCGATATAGGCACGTCCATCTATGTGCTTAGGTATCGTGCTGAAATTTACTACAGACTATACCGATCGAATCAGAATCAAAATCTGAATATAATTAACCATGTCCGTCTGTCCATCTATCTGTCCATGTAAATTTGTGCGCAAGCTTCAGGTCGCATTTTTTGAGATATTTTGAACAAATTTGCTTCAAGGACATGTATTGGCCCAAAGAGAAACCCTTTTGATCAGATCGGACCTTTATTAGAACCCCTCCTATATAATTACAATTCACGACAGAGAACTACATACAGACACAACTAAACTAATTGTGGCATAATTTAAATAATTTAAATTGGTGTGTAGTATTAAAGGATTGGGCTTGACCGAAAAGGCCCTGCCCATATATGATACGGCCGCAAAAATAAAGTTATCAAGTTTAAATTTGTTCACCGCATTCCAAAAATGGGCGGTACAAGTCTACCATTTACAAAAAAACCCATTTAGTGTTTAATGCGACCGTTGAGGTGAAATATAATATTCACAAGAAAATTTCAATCGATCTGTATTCAAGTTCGTCTGTTAGTGCGCATGCGTATATTTCTAAAATACTAATGATCGGAAAAAATTAACAATGCATTGGAGAATAGAAGGACAATTTGGTAATACCCATAATTCATGAAAAATATCTTTGACGCAGAATTTAATCGTTCAGCTATATAGCAATGCTGTTGCAAAAAGGTGCCCAAATTTACACAAGTCCAGTGCTTGCGTGGACGTGGCGGGTTTCCAAAATTAGGTCTACACCTCATTATTATACTTGTTACCCATTAATATTAGCAAAGCTTATACGCATTCTGCAACTATCAGCCCCCGATGGTTGGTAGAAATACAAATATTAATAAAAAATAAGACATGAAAAGCAATAGCTGCTTAAAAGCTACTAGTCATCGAACACACATTCTTCACATTTCCATTTCAACAATCACATCAGTCGTATAATCCAATAGGAAGCAATTATCTAGAAATATAATTATTCTGCGTGTATAAGCCTCTTTTCAACTCATTTCCAAACCAAAACTTGATGTTATTGCGTTTATATATTTAATGAAACAAACAAACAAGTCATTGAACTTATTGGCAAAATATTTTTGGTTTTATTTACCGGAATTTTATTGATCTTTTTATTTAAAAATGACTCAACAATATCACATTAAGTCAAAGTGAGAGCCGGAGAGATTTGTTGTTCATTAATTAAACATGAACTAATTTAAATAACATAAAACTGAAAACATTGTTTAAACGGTGACAATAAATTAAAGGAATGATTCCCACACAGCCAATAAAATTCAACCATAACACATATATTTTGGCAATAAATGACGTACCAACCCACCAGCAATTTCAAACAATAAACAACAGGAACGATAATTAAAGCAGAATGAGTTTATTTTGAAAATCGATTAATTTTAAGACAAATAATAATAATAAGTAAGTACATAATAATTGATAACATTGTATAAGAAAGCATATAAATTACTCCCAAAATAAAAAATAAACACGAAAAGGAAAAAAATTGTATAATAACGTGAATTAACGTTTGATTGGGGGTGTTGTAAGCAATTTGAACAATGTACTACTGTAGGGGGAACGAGTGTCTACAACGCTGTGAAAACCGTGCTGACCATTTATCTCATAGTGAACGCTGCGCACATAGCCGTTAGCCTCCAACAACCCATATTGACCCGTCACATAATCACCCAAACGTTCTTCACGATGCAATATATGGACTTTGGATGGCGCATGATCAATATAATATAAAAATTTGTAATTTAACTGAAACGTTGTAATAAATAAAAAACAGGGACGGCTATAGGGACACATTAGAAAAGATTTAAAAACAGTTCAACTTACGTGATCATGATCATCATCATTTTCAAAATTGGGATAATTGGCATGAAATTCAACATATTGTTGCTGTTGTTGTTGTTGTTGCTGCTGCTGATTTCGTTGATTTGTTGGCAAGCGTGTTGTTTGGCTGTGTGCTATGAACATTACTAAGATTAGTATCCAGACATTTTTTACAAAACTCTGGCCAAGCATTTCGTATCCAAGTGATCTGTAAAAACGTATATTTTTAGAAGAAAGAAAAAAAACGAAGCAGCGGATAGACACACACACATATATATATATTTTCAAATAAAATTATGTAATATCAGCCATATCCATCTTTTCATCTCTAAGCATCATATTGTTGTTCATATCTCCCCCTCATCAACAACAATCTTTCTTACACTTAAACTCACTCTTGCCTGCCAGTCAAACTATCTAACAAATCTGGCAGCGTGTGCAAGAGTATACATAATAACGCCTTAAATATTGTTATTGTTGTTATTATTATTATTGTTGTTGTTTTCCGTCTATATAGTTATTGTTCAATTAATTTGTTTTGTTTTGTACCACACCGTAGCGTTGCTACTGTTGTCAGCGTTTAGTTGCTTCCATGATCCGTCATGGTATACATTTAATTTTATATTCTCTGCAGGGTTCCAATCGTTTGACCCTCTATTTGGTGTTATTGTATAATATAAGCATTGGCTGGTTTTAAAAGTGGTGGTGGAGGTGGAGGTGGTGCTGGTTGTTGTTTGTTTAAATTGTTTACAACTCTATGAAATCTTTATTTGGTGTGACAACTTGTCCTGAGGCTTTCGGTGCTTTTATTTTTTTAGTGGCAGTGTGTATGTGTGTACCCAAAGAGGGTAATAATAGGAATAATAAAGAGAGTGAAGAGGAAGATAATAATTGGAGTACAAGTGCATTTTAGGTGCAAACTCAGTTGAGATGAAATTCACAGTAAGGATGTAGCATCGGATTGGCTTGTTGGTGTGAATTCACATCAAATTTTTGAATAGTATCTCTTTCTATTTTTTTTCTCTTTTTCTTTCTTTCTCTGTTTCACTTCCATTGATTTAACAAATTTATGAAAATGATCCCAAAAGCATTTATGAAAAATATTTTTGCATTTTATAGTATTTGCGTATGTGTGTGCCTTTTGCCATTTGTGAGAAACCGACATTTAACGTTACGGTATCATTACATAAGAAACTATATTAGCACAAAATCTCCTATCTCACGAAAATGTTCAAAGCAGGAAATTCATTTAATAAACAAGCAAAAAAGCTATATTTGGTTTAGGCCATAAACAAAAAAATGTAAAAAAAATCAAAAAACTACTCTCCGGATTTATGCTTACACTGTGGCCATGGATGGTATGTATACAATTACGTCCTTTCTAACTCAACAGACGAATTCAGATTTATATAAGGTTTTTTTTAAAAGTATGTTATTGGATGGGTTCATAGGAGTAAGAGATATTCAAATTTTTTATTTGTGTGGCTACGCAAGATTTTTGTCAATTGTGGGAGTGGCAGTCCTTATTAATTTGCTTTATTTAAACCGTAAGCTATAGATTTTTGTTTACATTTTTTACTCAAGCATTTGATTTTTGCGACGACGAGAGCGTCAACAACAGACGGACGTACAGACATTTATGGCTAAGAATATATTGAGTTTGTAGGGTACTTTTCTTTTGTATTTCAATTGTGCTTCTTATATGCAGAGTTATTATTTACAAGTAATTATAAAAGATTCAGAAGAAAAGTAATTATAATAAAAAGTAATTAATAAAAAAATAAATGAAGAAAAAATCTACAATTTAAAAATGGTACAACCAGACTTTAAGGCATTTAATTATAACAGACAGATATACAGTTAGGCAGGTAAGTAGGCCAACTGACCAACCCGTAGAGATTTATTTCATAATAAATAGAAAAAATTTTTGTAAATAATTTTGTCTGCATTGACTTGTTTATTAAATGATATTGCGTTGTTGTTATTATTATTGTTGTGTTGAGCTTGAACGTCACATAAACAATATATGGTTGCGGTTACGATATTGGTGTTTAAATAAAGGTGTATGGGAAGAAAGCCATAGACAGCCAGCTATAGACAGAGTGCGTAATTAACATTTTGCGGGTTTGGAATTGTTGGCCATGTTAGCATTGTGTCACTGGGAAATGTCATTAAAAAAGACTAGCCAAGAAAACAGGTACCTGTAGGCTATGGGGTAACTGCAACCAGTTCCATTCATTGCTGGTAATGTGATGCACTTTATTGTGGTGTATGGTAGAAAAATAATACAATCACATAAAAAATGCAAAATATTAAATTTTCTTATAGTTTACATCTACATATATAATTACAAGATGAGTAATGGTTTTCACATTAAAGTGAAACAAGTAAGAAAACTGAAGTTGGTTTTGGCAAAATCTTAAATAATCTCCACATCTACAATAGAGGGCGTGACTGGTAAGTGATTACGCCCTCTAATAGAGTGTGAGAGGTATCAGCTTGAAAGGCGAATTTTTTACGTAGAGTATGGTTTTTCGTAAATTTTGGGCGTTCTTATTAACCGACCATGTCCATTTTTGACACATCAATGGATAGAATAGATATGCATACCAAATTTAGAGTTCATAGAACAAATTTTGCGACAGAAATATAGATTTTCCGATTGTAGGCGTGCCTGATAATCGACCACGCACATTTATTATATTTTTTTTACACCAAAATTTCTCTTCTATAGGTTAATTTTTGTGGCTGATAAATAGATTTTTCTCTATTGTGAGCGTAGCTCTTGACCAATTTTACCCATTGAGAATGCTAACAATAGACAGACACACGGACGTACATGTCAATATTGACTCAGTTTTCCTGATTAAGAATATATATACTTTGACGCCTCCTTCTGGATATTACAAACGAAATGAAAAACTTAGTATACCCACCATATTATGTGAAGGGTATAAAAACCGCATTTTATTGGATATGTTTTATAAAGAAGAAGCGGGAAGTTCATCGTTTGACTTGTTCAGTAGAGTTCATTTACTTCTAAAATAACCTTCGACTTTTCTCTTTAAAAAGAAATTTTCACCATTGTACATAATATTAAAAACAAATTTAACAATTGTTACATAACAACATAGACTAGGCAACATTAAATCAATAACCACACAATGACATTACATTGAAAACGTTAATAAATCATCCAAACAAATGCAAAACCCGATCAATTGCTTGGGCCGTAAATATAAGTAAAAAGAAAAAAGAAGAAAAAACATCATATTTGGCTTAGGCCAAATTGTAAGTACTCTCCACCATATAATTGCATATACAAGAAATAGGCGTGGCAAGTACCTGATAATGATGTGTGACAGTGTAAGTGATATGTATCACCTTAAGCAACAGATTCTGCGTGAAAAAGGTTTTTTGTAAAGTGTGAGTGTTTCCGTTATCAGACAACTTTCATTTTTGGCAAATAGAGCCGTGGACTACTTATAAATGCGTATTAAATTTTAACAAGATACGTACATTTTTGTGACTGCGAAAGACTTTTGACGACTGTGGGCGAGGCACTTGGCTGATTTTACTCAATTTAAAGAAGAACCTACATACTGATAATAGAAATAATTGTACTAAATTTCAGTTTAATAGCTTAAAAAAGCGGAGCCTCTAGAGTTCGAATAACAACATATAGACATATGGACGGACACGTCTAGATCGACTGCTGATTAAGAATATTTTTACTTTGTAGGGTCTTTGAATTTTTTTATGGGTGTACCAAATGGAAAAGAAAACTTAATATACTCTCACCACCAAAGCGGAGGGTATAAAAACCTTAAACTAAAACAACGACACTGACATAGTAAGAAGGACAGATATACAGATGTAAGTGTGTATAGGCAGCTGGCAGCTAGATAGATAGACGAATGGTTAGCTGTAGCATGTATGAATTAGTGAAGTTTAGAGCAATCGTGTAGAAAATATGAATTGAAAATCTGTTGAAAACTTTGAAATAATTTATGAGTGGCTATGAAATATTGCCATTAATGAAACAGGTTAAGTATTTGTTTTATAATCAGACCCGGGCAATGCTGGCGTGCTATGGTTTTTGTTTACCCATTGCAACAGATTTAATCAATTATATATGAGTGGTAAATACGACTTTATATTACTTTTATTATTAAACGAAAAGCTTTTATTTAACTTGTCTGCTGATCTGTCAGATTGAAATCTTTTATTTCGTGAAAATACAACAATGAATCAACCCAGAGGTTAACGGGCCATCTACAAGAAAATTTATAATTAAACCTACGTACATAGATGATTCATTTGTGCTCATATTGTAACCAAAAACTTGAGATGATACTTTCTCATATATAATGACAATATATATGTGTATGTATGCATGTATAACCGTTTCCTTCATCATCATCATCATCATACTATATTTGGCCATTTAGTTGATCTTTCTTTGATCCTTCACCACTTTACTTGCAACGAATTCAAATATTTATTTAAATTTTGCTGAGGGTAGGATAAGCACAGGATTTATAAAATGGATGTAGTATGATTCTAAGTATTTTATTTCTGAACAGTGCGGATGTATTTTTTTTCCTTAACTCATTATTACATAATCGATCAAGAACCACGCCCACATTCGGCAAAAATGTATTAACTTTCAAAGAATTGAGCTAGGAAGTTGGAAGTTGGTACATATATATACTGGTCGGATAACAAACACGCCCACAACTTGCAAAAAACCCTGCCCAACGCAAAACTCGACTTGCAAGTTGATACGTAATAATTACATTATTAGAGGGCATAATCCTGTTCCTGCCACGCCCTTAGATACATAGATGATTCATTTGTGCTCATATTGTAACCAAAAACTTGAGATGATACTTTCTCATATATAATGACAATATATATGTGTATGTATGCATGTATAACCGTTTCCTTCATCATCATCATCATCATACTATATTTGGCCATTTAGTTGATCTTTCTTTGATCCTTCACCACTTTACTTGCAACGAATTCAAATATTTATTTAAATTTTGCTGAGGGTAGGATAAGCACAGGATTTATAAAATGGATGTAGTATGATTCTAAGTATTTTATTTCTGAACAGTGCGGATGTATTTTTTTTTCCTTAACTCATTATTACATAATCGATCAAGAACCACGCCCACATTCGGCAAAAATGTATTAACTTTCAAAGAATTGAGCTAGGAAGTTGGAAGTTGGTACATATATATACTGGTCGGATAACAAACACGCCCACAACTTGCAAAAAACCCTGCCCAACGCAAAACTCGACTTGCAAGTTGATACGTAATAATTACATTATTAGAGGGCATAATCCTGTTCCTGCCACGCCCTTTGTCAAATTTGTCTTTATATACATACTTGTTATAAAAACAGTTAGTTTCAATAACAGGTTCATTTTTTGAGCAAGTGTTGAAGTTTGCATTAAAGATATAATATTTAATTGGGCGATGGCCGACCCTAATTATATGTTTAACACATTGAGTAGGGTTATGTGACCAACTTTATACTCACGTCACCTTGTACATGGTACGTACATATATGAACACTATTTATTGTTTTCTTAAATATTTATTTTTCTATAAAATATTTCTAAAATTCAATGAGAAGCCTCACCTGTGGTGTATAAAGTATTTATTTGTTATTGTTGCTTTTTTTATGTGGTATTTTCAAACTTAATAATCAATTTCATATTTATGAATGTTTTTCCAATTCAAATGTTTGCATTGTTCAGTTTTTTTGTTTGTTTGTTGTTTTTATTTATATTTTAGATGTTACTGTTGTTGTTGTTTACAATAATTTCCACATTTTCTATTCACATGAACATGCATACACATGCACATACACACGATTAATACGGTGGATGATTGTTTGTTTGTTTGTTCATGTTCACTTCGGTTATTGTTGTTGTTGCTACTATTGCAGTGTTTTTAAGTACTTGAACTCATTCAATTGAAAAAACGTCACCACTAATAATACCCTCAATATGTGCAAGATTTAATTTTTTCTCATTTGAGTTTTCAGCAAAAAAAAAATCGAAACCTTATTGCGTTTGCGTTACTTGGATGTTTTGTTAGCGTTTGCCAAACTGCAAATGTGGACAAAAATTCGTTTCGATTCTTACAAAAATCGTTTTGTTTGGTAAAGTTTTATTTCTTCCTCTTCTTCAAATCCCACTTATCTCTCTTATTTTATTGCTTTGCATTCAGAACTCTTTTTTAATATTTACAAAATAAAACGATTGTCTGAAGATTGAAAATCGTTAAAGACTCTCACATAAACTTAACGTAACGGAATTTGTTATACATTCACAAGCGAAGACAAGAATTGCTCAAGTCGTGTGTGTTAAGTGTTGGTTTTGTCGCGTCACATGTCGCGCCATACTAAATAAAAATTAGAAGGGCTTAAATCTCTGTTCTTCTTCTTCACCTTCTTAAAGCGAAAGGAATAATAGATTTTGTAAGTTTGTGTTGCTTAACTCATTTTTTGTTTTTTTGTTTTAAGCTTTGAAGTGGCAGATAATTATGATTTGACTTCTGGGTAGGAAGGTTATCATCTTATTTGATCATCAGGTGTTTTATTTATTTAACATCTTATACATAACATACAATTGTTATAGCAAGTACATAAAAACAAATTTGGCCAAATCTTAAATCCCCTCCACATGTGCGTACGAAAGGTGGGCCTGGCAGGTATATGATTACGCCCTTTAATAGTGTATATATTATGTATCAATAAAAGGAGTATACGTTTATGGGTATAAAATTTTTTGTATCAACTTCCGACTTTTACCTCAATTTTTGTGAATGGTAAATAGATTTTTGTCGACTGCGCGCGTAATTTTCGATGGATGTTTTCGATTCGACGCAGAAGTCTGGATCGACTCAGATTTTGATTCGGATGAAGACTGTATGGTCTCTGAGACCTCCTTCTGAGTGGTGCAAACAAAAAAGCAAAACGCGTGAACTTACCTTCCACCTTACGTGGAAGATATAAAAAAATCATTCAAAAAACTAAATTTTCACACTGTGGGCATGCCGTTTGGCCGATTTTGACAGACATTTTTGTTCCTTGTAGATAGCATAAAGAGTACAAAATCACTTAACAGCCACCCCAACAATTATGTTAACAAAGTTTAAATTAAGTGCGTGTCTTTATATTTTCTGTATCCCTAGATATGCTACAAATGACTAACGTCTAACGAAATCAGTTAAGATAAGTTGTAAAACATACTTAACTTGACTCCTTTATACGACTCATATAAGTACTCCAAATCAATATACCTTGCAGCATAAGCTCAGTTGAAGTTTAACAAATCATTTATAATATCAAGTTGAACAAACGTCCTAAAGAAAACAATTAATAAAAAAATAAGCTTAACAAACATTCAATACAGCAAACTGGGACAGTGGATGCAAGTCCGTCCACTTGGCCTATTTCAACATGAAACATGTATTAATAATTTTATTAGGACATGACAAAAATTGTGTGTTTATATGTTTGAGGTAGTGGTCAAAACTAGTTTCACTTAAAATTTAACGTAAACAGGTATCGGTAACGTTTTATAGTCGAAAATATGAATTTTGTAATGGTCCAGGTTTTTCATTGATTGCGTGCGTTAAGCAAAGAAAAAGTAGCAAAAACTATTGATTCGAAATATATAATTGTGTTAATAATACTTATATAGCATAGCGTGGCTTAGCTTGGCGTAATACTTAAATTATCGTCTTGATTTTCAACAGTAGGCTGCAGTTTTTATGTTTCTTATATAACACGTTCCCGTGTTATCAAATTAATCTTTATGTACGTAATCTTGCACAGATAGTGCATGTAAGGATACTTTAATCATCAATTTAATGGTGTATTGGTAATTTTATACCTTCATATATATACAACACAATTGATACAAGTTATTAAGGAAAAATGTTACGGGTTTATTAGACATCTCTTTCATTTCTTTATGTTTTATACCCTCCATATAAGGTGGAGGTCGCTAAGTTTTTCATTCCGTCTGAAACACCCAGAAGGAGTCAGAGACTCTAAAAAGTATATAATTCTTGATCAGTGTCGAAAACTGAGTCGATCTAGACATGTACGTCTGTGTGTCCGTCTGTTTTTGGCATTCTAAGGGGCGTAAAATTCGAGTTATTAAGCTGAAATTTGGTACAGAAACTTTTAGTTTTTGCAGATTGTTATTTAAAATGGGAAAAATCGGTCTGGAGACACGCTCAAAAACGACAAAAATCTATTATCTAAAATTTGGTACATATAAGTATATATAATTATCCTTTCCATAGATGTGCCAAAAACGGGTGTAATCATATACCTGCTACGCCTACCATTTCTCTTTAGATGCGGACGATGTTTAAGCTTTGAACTAAGCCAAATGTATTTCTTTTACTTATATTAAAATTAATCCATTCATATCAGTTTTTGTTTATTTTTGCCCGTCCGTGTGTCCAATTCTACGCGAGTCGTTTAGATTTTAGATTTTACCCATGACAGAATTCTTGGTTAAAATCGGTTAAAAAACACGCACATTAATGGTAGTTAATTATATAATAGTATGTTATGCGAAAATAAGTCGAAAGTGGGTAAGTGTAACGTTCAGTATTTGAAGAAGCTTATTTCCTCAATACAATCATGGAGAAGGTATTGCAGAATGCTGAACTTCACAATAATTAATAATTCTTAACAAAAGAGTCATGGTTCTCTTTTACGCTGACGATATTAAAATTATTAGCGGGAAAGTGAGATATAGTATTTACAAGTATGGAGAGCAAATCGGGAAGGATCAGTCTATCGTTGAATGGGAACCAAACAAAGGGTATGCAGGGATTCATGACGCTTTAAGGGGCTTTCATGTTCTGATCGATATAATTTCGGGGTGGTAGAAAAAGTTGTCTACCTAGAATGGAGATAAAGCGAAGAATTATGATTGCTAACAAGTAATACTAATTAAGTCCCCTCTTTGATTGACAAGTCTTACACACTCTATAGAACCCTCATCATCCCTGATCTTATGGATGAATATTTTTCAAACATATTACAATCAAGTGGCTCATCTCGAGCTGGCCATCCTCTCCTACATTCCATATTATGTCATGTATAGGGAAATTGAATTTTCCGCCACTAAATGTTGTAATAATATGCAATTATTAACTTGAAATCCGAAAAGTAATTGCTTTCGTGGGAATATTTCTAATATATGACTTGAAAATATTTTCATTTCATTTACTTGAACCATTCTCATATGCTATGTAATTACAAAAAAATTGCAATTATTTCAATAATATACTATGGATTAGATAACGCCTTTGAAAGATTTTCAACATGCATTTTATAAAATAATTATTACGAGTATTTTAACACTTACAAGTTAATGGTTGATGTATTGAAGCAAGCGTAAGAGCATTATAAGCTACTGGTTTCAGATAAATAAAAGCAACACATACACACGAAAATTAATGAAAAATACATTAAATGCTAACAAAGAAGAAAAAAACAAAAACAAAAACAAAAACAAACATCTATAAAAGTCAAATTATAGTTATTTAAGAAAAGATTAACTTTTTCTATGACAAAGCTGCACATTAAGCTATAAATTAATTAAATAAATATTAACATAAGTATCGTATTACTAGCAAATCATATTTTATATAACTATTTACTTTATTTAAGAGCCGCGTACTTTGCAATATCTTTGGAAAATTCTTATATTCTCGTAAGATAGGGGCATACTCAGTTTGTCATTCTACTAACAATAGGCAGAAATAGAACTTACTGATAACTGATCTAGATATGTCTGTCGGTGTGTTCTTCTCTTGTTTGCACTCTCACGGCTGTAAATTTTGAGATATTGAGGGGAAATTTTATACATACAACCAAGAGGATAAATTAAGGTAAATCGGCTACGAGACACGCCCACAATCAACAAAAATCTATCTATTCACCACAAAAATTGAGAGTGAAAAGTGATTTGATATCAGACACGCCCACTATTTACAAAAAGCCCCTCTTTTGACATCTTATATATATAAGACTTTACCGTGTTAATGTGGGTAATGAGATACCTTTCACGCCCACAGTTATAGATGGTGCGTGCAGTTTGTATATAAATGGTCGCTGTAGGGTGTTTAAGATTTGGCCTAAGCCAAATTTACTTGTTTACTTGTTCTTTTTCAGATTTATTTATGGCTGGCAGATCTAAGTAAAATTTCTTGGTTAATGATTTATTAAAAAATAACGGTTATTATTATAAAATATATGAGATTAAACATACCGTTATCTATCATAGATGGCAAGTGCGATACAAAAAGATCGTTCAATCTAAAGGCTTAAAAAAAAAACTTGTAAACATTCGGTTCAGTTAAGTTTATATTCATATCTTCATTAATTTTTGTTATTGACATTGTTGTTGTTGTTGTTGTTGCTGTTTTATAAGGAAGTTTACCTTGATATAATATTGCAAAGTATTGTTTACTCAATAATATCATATATTGTATTTACTTCATTCATGCTTTGATTCATTGAACTCGCTGCCACATAAAGCATCATTATTAGTTCAAGAGATTATTGCGTTTTATTAAATTTTGATTTGATTTGATTGGATTTCGAGACTGCTAGTGCACAAATCAAACTTTTTTATTATAATGAAGCGTCAGGTTAATGGAGAAACTAACAACAAATTGCGATAGAAGCTACAGGCCACATCTTAGAACTCTCCTCCACATCTATATTAACAAGCAGTGGGCGTGCCAGGTACCTAATTACGCTCTCTATTAGTGTATACATTACATATGAATGTACAAGGTAACCTGTGCACCTAATAAGGTTTTTCTGAAAATGTGGGCGGGTCTACAATTATTCCTTCACAACCATTTTATGTTTGTTCACCAACTGGGGCATTAATGTTCGTATTTCAATTTTTGGTGGAAGATTTTTGACGATTGTGGGCATGCCTTGTAATCGATTTAGCTCAATTTAGCCTATCAGCTGGATGTTCAGAATTTTAGTTGAATATTCCAAAATTTACAGGAAGGGAGAATAGGGTATCTATTCATTGACTTTTCATCTCATACACATACAATTTATTTTATTTATCATATTTATATTATCCAACTGTAAACGTTAATTAAGATGTCTGGATAGTCTTTTAGTCTACATATAATTAATATTTATGTTAATATGTAAGACTTTCCTTTAATGTTAACAGAGTATTAACAAATCAATCCCATTTCTTTAGACAATAGTTAGCATATGTTTTAGCTAAAGACAATAATATCAATGCATAAATATTGGAAAGTATTCCACAGACAAACAGATCATTAGCAAATATCTGAACTTTGATTAAATATTAAACTGATAGATGGTTGCCCGATTAGATTAAATCTCTACCTTGTCAATTAACCATTATACAAGTATGTATGTGCGCGAGTGTGTGCATATATATGGAATGCGACGTTCATATACATTTGTATATATTTATGAACATGAATAATAATAAAATGTAAAATTAATTACTTTACATATGTTCATGTCTTCCATATAAGATAGGAGGCATACTAAGTTTGTCATTCTGTATCTGAATACAGAATGAATATCTTGTGGGGGCTTTAGCAACTTTACCTTAGTACAAATATATTATTAATCAGCATCAATATATGCGTTTATTTAATGATGTCCGTCTGTCCGTGTGTATTTCAAAAATTCTTGTGGCTGCAAATTGTAATATTGAGTTAATATAGAGACTATTAATTTTTGCAACCAGGTTTAGACAAAATCTGTTGGAAAATACGCCCACAAGAATGAAAATAAAATTATATACTTAAAATTCACGTATAGAAGTTTCTTACACATACAGAAAAGTGGACCCGATCAATTTAACACAAAAAATACTTTAGTGCAATCTACTATCTATAAGGTATAGAGTACATTACAGTACATTACATAGTCAGTAAAAGTCCACCCTCCCAGTCATTAAATGTGTGGAGGGTATCTTGGATTTGGCTTTATTCAATTACAGCTTTTTTACTTGTTTTTTCCATGAATACACATTAAATTTACGACATGTGGTTTCCATGTTTTCATACCCTACATATAAGATGGAGGTACACTAAGTTTGTCATTCCATTTGCAACGCTCGGAAAAAGACGCCAGAGACCAGAGGCACTTATAATTACTTTAGATAGCTATTTAAGTTAGAAAAAAATCTGTCAAGAGGAGTGTTTGAAAAAGAGACACGTCCAAAACAAAAAAGAAACATCGTATTTACTCTCAAAATGGACTTCCAAGTTTAAACATAATGCCTACATTAGAGGGCGCAATCATATACCTGCCGCGCCCATTGTTTATATGTAGATGCGTAGGATTTTTCAGATTTGGCTTGAGCCAAATTTGGTTTTCTTACTTGTTTCAATTAATAGTTTTTCCAGTAGCGGTGACTGTTCATCTGTAATTCCTTGCCAGGCGTTAATTATGCAATAAACGTTATGTAAAATTTAGTTTGGATCTCTAGTTTGTTACGCAATTTCTAACAACTTGAAGATTTTTGTATAATATTAGAAGAGAAGCTGAAAACGATTTATTTTTAAAAGCCCCCACTTCTACACCTACACATCATAAATCATAATCACATCATATAGATGTAAATGATGGCAGAATTTAATCAATATGTAAGTATCAATCAATATTCAAACGATACAGTACTTTTACATACATACATACATACATCCACGTACAAGTGATACGAGTAAGCGCAAAGACACGAGTGGTATCGCATGATTATAATAGCGTACCATGCATATAAAACTTTAATTGAAAGAGAGTTTAAAGAAACCATGTTTTCATTATCTTGAAGAACTCAACACTTTATTTTTGTTTTTAATAATGTGCTAAAGAAAAAATGTTTTCCGCAATACAGTACAACGATTAGTCATAAGTAACGTCATAGAATGCTCGATAATTTAAAGGTTAGCTGGGTTTTGCAGGTTTTTATGATGCTTACAAGAGTTATGTACTTGGTAGTTTTATTATAAAATATGAAGGTGTGATAAATATATATATCGATAATAGAACGATAACTTATCGATATTTTATTGAAAATAATATAAATTGTCCATATGACCAAGCACTACATCTTGATACTAATCGCTTTGTATAATTCTTCTACTTGATTAATATCAACACGTGTTGGTTACTCAAGTGTAATTTTTTTTTTTATTTTATTAATAAAATTTTATCAACAAGCTATGGCATGTGATAGGAATTTGTCTTATAAGAATTTCACAACCAGCAGTAAAGAGATAATTGTTGATCACATAACTGAATAATAATTGAAAACAACAAAAAAAAAAAAAAACACAAAAAATAAATAATATCAATAGGTGTCACTTATAATTATTGGTGTTCATAATTGAGACAAATTAATAAAAATTGTCTTGTTTTTCGTAATAAATTTTAACTAAATGCTGCGGTTATAAGGTTTTTGGAGTTGTAGTATAACATTGCGGCCAAGAGACTTCCTCTTAAGAAAAAATATTCGTGCTTTTGGCTTGGGTGGAATAATCAATACTGTACCTCCTTTTAGCAATAAAAAAAATTAAAATAAAATAAATTTAGTCTAGGCAAAATCTTAAATATCATCCACATCTACATACAAGCTGTGAGCATTACGCTCTCTGTTGGGGAATGTATTACGCAAATTAAATTTTAAAATTAAAGAATAAGGCAAATTTATTTTTTGAAAATTGTGGGCGGGGCTGTCATCCAGCCCTGCCCATATTTTCTACTAATAAAAAGGGTTCGTAACAAATTGAAATTTTAAAGGAAATTTTATGCCTGATAAATAAAACACCTGGCGATTGTAGGTGTGGCTCTATACTGATTTCGCGCAATTTAAATATGAATTTACACATGGTTTATACAAAACGACACAAAAATCGTAACAGTTCGTTACTTGAGTCTTTTTTAAGTTTTAACTAAAGACTCAAGTAACAAACTGCTTATATGTATATATAAAAATGTTCATATTTAGTAAAAATTAGCTAAGCCAACAGAATCATACTACAAATATTTTTATTTAATAATATTCGTAAGCTTACGATTTAGCGTGCGCCAAAAAGTTGCTTAATAAAAATTTATTTAATTCAAACAACAATTAAAGGAAACTTTAGTAAAAATTACCACCTCTCTCAAATGTTTTAAATGGAAGTTTCGATAGTTTGCAAAAAGCTGTTGAATTCAAAGTAAAAATAAATAAAGAAGTAAAGTTCTTAAAGCTTAATAGAAAATCGAGCAAAAAATGTTAAATGACTCGTAAAAATAATAAAAAATCAAACACATGCACAATAATAACAGCAAAGCAGAAGAAGAAGAAGAAAGTACATAAGGAAGTTTTCTCGAAAAGAAAAGTAAGTTCACGGGTTACTGATTAATAAAAACCATTACGTTGACGTCGGTCAAGCCTGACCATTGAAATCAAAAACGTAACAGATAACAGGCGGACATGATGGGAAATCAGTTCAAGAGGTAATTCTAATTCCAATAAACTATGTGGCATTTGCAGCCATAAACATAAACTTCATCTACCGGCACTGGGACAATACTAAATATATATAAATGTAAATTAGTCAATACAAAAAAATCCACCCATCGCATCACATAACATTTTGGCTAAAGCATAACATGCAGTGCAGCTATCTACTGCCATCTCTATATGCAAAGTTTTTTCTGAACAAGACTGTCCGTCTCTCTGCCTATGTGCTTAGTTTTTCCCAGTTTAGTTAAGTCATCAAAATGATTTCTTGTAAATTGCGGTTTGAGTGGTGCCATCGTTGCTGTTGCTACTTGTTTCATTTAACTATTTATTATGCTGCCCACATAGTGTGTCGGTATCAGTTTTGTATGTTATGCGATGCATGCATATGACAGTTTTGTAATGTAATGATTTTAAGAAATTTCATTAATAAAACCTACAATTCAGTTTGACTAGCATCCAATAAAAGTTATTGCATATTATGGCATGTATGATGTGTATGTGCACACATGTGTTTATTTGCATTGAATTTTAGTCAATTCTAATTAGTTTTCTTGACAATAATGAGAAAAAGAGGAACCTTGAAAATATTGTTTTTTCTTGGGTGGAGGAGAGAAGCACATTTTGCAAATGTAGGCAGAATTGTGAGTAATACGTTAAATAGTCAGTCGATGGAGATTTCAATTTATACGTTTCATCGCATAATATGTTTTGTGAATAGAATCTAAACTATTAGATTACATTTACTTAGCTATACGAGATATTATTATAAGGAAGCACTGACAAAGTAGTGATTAGGCGTATGCCAAATCTAGGGTACTAGGGTACAATCGTTAATCTCTTCCAAATACAACAACACAGTAATACTGCTCCAAATAATACGGAAATAATATCTCGAGTTTATTTTAACAAACATGCCGTTTAGGCGTCACAATATATTTTTCCCAAATAGAGAAATCTTACCTGATAACTTTGAAAGAGTTTCAGTCTTTTACTTAAATGAAAAGGTGTTTTTTTATAGGAGGGAAATATCTAATAATTACATTTGTTAATAAAACACGCCCAATGAAATGGGTTTATTTAAATATTATTTATTTATTTTTTACTTCATTTCATAAGTTATTATATAAACTAGTATAGCTTTTATGCTAAAATAAATGCAAGTAAGAAAACTAAATTTGGCTTAGAGCAAATTTTAAATATCCTCCACATCTACAATAGTGCGCGTGACAAGTATGTGATTACGTCCTCTAATTGTGTATGTTTTACGTATCAGCTTGAGGGTGAGTTTTACTTGGAGTATAGTTTCTTGTAAATTGTATGCGCTTCTATTATTCGATCACACCCATTTTTATCATATTAATGGATACGATAACTATATATGTGTGCACCAAATTTCAAGTTCATAGGTCAAATTTTATGACAGGTATACAGATTTACATCAATTATGGGCGTGTATGTTATCCGACCACGTCCATTTTTAACATATCAATAGATGAGATGATTTGTAAACCTAATAGCTCAATTTTTGTAGTAGATTTTTGTTGAATGTGGGCGTGGCTCTTGACCAATTGCCCATAGCGCTCTGTATGTAAAAATCAAAATTTATACTAACAACAGACAGACGCAGACGTACATGTCTAGAACGACTCAGTTTTTTATGCTGATTAAGAATATATACACTTTTTAAGGTCTCTGACGCTTCCTTCTGGAACGACAAACTTAGTATACCTTCCACCTTATGTGGAGAGTATAGAAATATAATAGAACATGTGTGTTTTACATTATACATATTAAAATTTATTTTTTTACATTATACATATTAAAATTTAAATTATACAAAAATACATCCAAAAGTACAAAATTGCTGCTAACTATCTCATAATAGTGCAAGTAAAGCGTGGTCGAGGTTTTTGACCACTGCGTACACGTACCTTAACTGATCATGCCGATAATTAAGTATGAAGGGGACAATGTATGACACAGCTGTGCCAAATTTTAAAACCTTCCGCTTAATAGTTTCGAAGTAATGCAATATTTTTAAATAACTATTCAAATTTGTACAAAAGCAAATATGCGCATAAACGTGTGCATTATTGTATTCTTCTTTTTAATACATCTTCCGAATGGCTAGTTCAACTTGCTTCATTCATACACCATTAGAAAGCACAAAAAAAGATTATTTAGATTCAAGATCAAAATTTTCTTGACTGCAATTGAAATAAATATATTTAAATGAAGACTTAGATTGAGCATGGGCCGATTTTGTCCATTTGCAATACCAAACTGTAAACACTGTTCAAGATTATGTAGTAGAAAAAAGATAGAGTTAGAGGTGGGCTAAATAGACTCGACTATTGATGCTGCTCAAGAATTTATATACGTTTGGGGCGTGGGTTGTACTTACAAATGCTTGAGCAAAACCAATATACCCCCATAATCTTATAATGGTGGGTATAAAACTTAGTCTTCCACATATAATGAAATAGTTATTTTGTTCAGTGTACCAGTTTATGTATGACAGTTTCAACACAACTTATTAGTATTAACTTATACTTAACAAGTAAAACGTTTTATTTCGCTGATAATCTTGACTACCTACCTTTTCTATACGTAATTTGTAGGCGCGGTATGCATACATATCTGACCTCTTTCAATGACTATATGTTGCATATTATTTCAGCAGTTGAATTCTGCACTAGAATACATTGTGGGTGTGTCGGTCATATGACCCCGACCAGGAAACTACCTATCTAAATACCTTAACAGTGTGAAGTTAATATTTTCATAGTTTTGCGAAGGAGAGAGTAACAACAGCCGATGGACGGACATGTTTAGAACAATTTTGACAGATTTTGATTCTGACTAAGAGTATTTATGAGGTACAGGGTATCTGATGCCTCCATCTATAAAATATTAAAAAGCCCGTAATAAATTTATAAAATGTAACTTAGTCGACATAATGTTTTTAATTTTTGTTTTAGTTCATGATGAGTCCTTCAGTAGCTGAGTTTAGGACCCAGGTTCAAATGGAAAAAAGTGAAGGAGATTTTTTCAGATGGAATTTGAACTCAACGTCGCGTTGGATTGGTAACCCACTGTCAGTTAAGTCATGAAAGTCGTGGTTGGTTCGACAGGCAAATTACTATTTAAGCTTGTAAAAAGCCATTCATTGAATGATGAACTAGTCTGTAATATGTAGGGTTGTCCAACGACATTTGAGGTGAGGTGGTGTTCGAAAGCATTGTAAAATGTATGTTAATCAGAATCGTGTATAAGGCCACGTAAACAGATGTTAATAAATCGATTGAGGCGTGACTTTGAGTCTGTTATGTATTGTTTTTCCAGTTACATACAAGTACAGTAGGGGTATAAAAACATATGTACTCATCGCTAATACCACTTCTTGACTTCCTTATTTCGCTCTCTCATGTGTCGTAGCCTATAACCTTGTAGCTTTTCATGGGTAAATAAATAATTTGCAATTATTTGTATTGATAGAAAACATCTCCACTTTATTTCATACGTGTTTCTTTTATGTTTTTTATGCAGTTGAACTAGTTTGGCGGTGTACGATATAATTAAAATTTATTTTCATTGGGAGAAAAAAAAATACTATAAAAATATAAATGAAAGCTTAATAATGTCCATGGTAATGATGATCCGCATAAGAGCTGTAAGGTGATAAATATTGATGGTAATAATCGTCATCGTAGTCATAATGGATGGGAGCAGAAGCGGCCACATACGACTTTTGTACTAAAAATGAGGAAAAGAAAAAATTTTAATAAAAAAGTGAATTAATAATGCATCGTGAGTAACAACAACAACAGGAATAATTACATTTTGGACATAAAAGAAAAACTAAAAGCGAAACAAAGTTGAATAATTGAATTATTTTAACACCTTGCACTCAACACTACCCGACTGCTCTTTAAAAACTATTTCTTTAATATTTAGGCCAAATTTTAGACTTTAATTTGAAACAATAGAAGAAATCCTTGAAAAAAGAGACAGACTGACAGACAGACGTAGTTGGTTGATTGATTCACACAAAGTCCCAACCAAGTGATCTTTTATTGATTACACACTCATAAGCATAACGTGCCTTCCTTCTAACGCAATGTAGAACATGTTAACTAAAAATGTTTTGTTTTTCTGTCTTTCGGCTTTGTGAACATGTATATTACTGTTAAAAGATTTGTAACGCTTTGTGTGTTGTCTCGGTACTATCCGGCAAAGAATACATATTTCCCACAATCATAATTCCACTCATAAGTGTCTATGTGTCGTCGCAGTCATCAACAGCGTCTATTAGTAAATGAATTTTTTGTTATTTCTTTTCGCTGTTGAGTGTTGTTTTGTATTAACGTGTGTTGTCACTTCCATCGTGCAGTTGTGTTGCTAATGCGTCATCCGTGTCATCTGTGAAGACATTTATGAATGCCTTGTTTGTTTCAGTTTTATAATGGAGCATAAATAGAAACCAAATATGTATTGTTATTGTTATTGTTGTATTTTTCTTTTTCTTATTTTCTAAGTTAACTATTATTATCGGTTTTTGCATAACAAAAAAAACTTCTTAAAAAACAAACAAAAAACAACATTGAGAAAATGAAAACAACAACGAAAAAATCATATTACATATAATTAACCCAAATTTGATAAGTTTACGGGAAAATTTTTGTATTTTTTTTATTTTTTCACGAAAAGAAAAAAACAAAACAATGAAAACATATTTACGCTGTTTTTTGCTGTTTTTTTAAGAATAATATATTTGTAAATGTTAGTGCAACCAACAATAATATTATATTTTATTTTGTAACAACAACAACAACAACAACAACAACAACAACAATGATAATGATAATGACAAGATACCAGAAGTTACCGAATAAAATAATTGCAAATAAAAATTAATGCTTACAAATGAACGAACGAACGAACGAACGGACGAACAAAAGAAAACGGGCAAAGTTTTCCGTTTCGATTCTTGTGCGCACACGCAAAATCAATTTGCCTTGAAATCGTGCCCAATCAACTTTGCGACCGGTAGTCAAGCTCCATTTAATCAATTTAAACGATTTTCTATTAAACTCGCGAAAATGTTCTTAAACGGTAAATCTTTTTCATTGTTAACATTGAATCAACAAAATAATTTGTTATTCATTCATTTTGTTTTGTTTTGTTTCGTTTTGTGTGATGGCCACTCAAACCACAAATTAATGACTGACTGCGTAGATTATTAAATGAAATGTTAATGCTTGTTATTAATAAAAACCAAAACGATTGTTTGAGTCTATCGATTATTTAGCTAAGTTGATCAACATTTTTTAAATGTTCTCTAGAGGGGACGTACCGTGACCATTACACTATTCTGTTTGTGCACTTGCAACTCTGTCTGTCCATTTTTACATACTATATATTCACATATTATGTAATACCAATCGTGCATACTTGTAAACTTCAACATATATTTTTATAACCCCGAACATGTTTTTTTTGCCCTGTTATAGTTGAGGTATACAAAGTTAGTGTTTTTATTTGTAATCACTAGAGAGAAGCTCTATAAAACTAATATATTATATATACGCAGCTTCATTAGAAGAAAAGTGTTGGTCGATAAAACTATGTTCGTCCGTAGGTCCGCTTGTCATTGAAATGCTCACCATACTAAATGTTAAGTATTGGGCTGAAATTTTCTACAGATATTAAGAGTTTATAAGCAGGCAAGTTTCTATTTCCTGAATTAAACGTAATTTGTAATAGCCACGCCCATAACTGATGTGAATCTCTTACGATTATAAGGACATCCTGAAAATGAACCGTATAGGATAGAAAACACGCCCACAATTTGCAATAAATCAGGTTTTATACAAAATTGCGATCCTAGAAAGGTGACTTACATTTTAGTAGTAAAAGTGTTTCAAAGGTAGGCGGAACATGAGATTTGTGCTAAGCTAGCTTTTGTACTTGTTACATTATACAGGGACGGAAAAAAAGATGGCAACTCACGAAATTTTTCAAAACAAAACTTCAAATATAAGAATTGTCGGGTTGAAGATGATGACCCTGATCTTGATCTATCTGCTTCTAACCCGACAACTTTTGTTTTTAAAGTTTTTTCGAAAAAATATTCTCATATCATCCCATAAGGTTACTCGAGAGTTTTCACCTTTTTTCCTCCCCCTGTATTAAATTATGTAACCTTTACGTTACATATTAAAGTATTGATAATCTATTCAAATAGGACGTAAATAACCTTAAGTTTACGTTTACATTTTGTAACAACACTCACTTTCTGGTTTTCTTTTGTTCTATAAAATTTTGTTCATAATTTAAGAAGCGATTATAAGGAACCTCCTTTCGATTCCTTTGCAAGTGTCATTTCGTATGTTTAGTAATGTTGTGCTAAATAAGTATTGTAATCGATGAGAGTATCGCCGTAGTTAAGATTAAGTGGTCGATACTGGGGTGGCCGTAACTTAAGCATTTGTGCGTTATAGTAGTAGTTGGCATGACGGCGTCTAAACAATTTAAGTTTACGATATGTGTCAATGCCGGCATCTTTAAAATGTGAGAAACAAAAAACGGTTTACAATAATAATAAAAATAAAAAATGGAAAATGAAAAAAGCAACAACAACAAACAACAATACGTTTTATTATAAAACAAAGGGAAATTTAAATAACAACAACAACAATAAAAAGAAATAGTAATAAAAATGTTTGCAACAACATTTAACAAACATTACGTTACGCAGCTTGACGCGATGGCAGGGGCAGGGGTGGTATGGGTTGGAAGACGGAGACAATAGCAGGTAAGGAAACGCTTTAGAGCCTGAGGGAATTTAGTCAGCCAACCAACTACTGCTATAATACTATTTGTTACTACTACTACTACGACTACTCCCACTATCATTGAATGCATAAATTATTCTAATCAATACATAATTAAATCTACAAATTTTATTTATTATTTTTTTTTTTTTTATAAAATGTTTTACTTACCATAAGGTGATGGAGAATGGGCTACTACCACCGGTGCTGTTGCCTGATAATTTATAATCGGTTTAACTGGAGCAGCCAAAGCTATTGGTTTGCTTATCACATGCGTTGGTTTGTGATGTATGGTGGGCCCAGATTTGGTTACCACCGCATTAAAACCATTAATCGGGTCAGCTGTATAATCCACAGTACGCACTGAACCATCTGGTTCTACCAGAGAATATTGTCCTGTAATAAAACACCAGAAATTAATATAAAAATTAAAATAAAAGAAAAGAAAACAAGAAAGTATGAAAAAATATCATGAATTCTCATCACCTTTAACGACATCACCTTCACGTGTTTCATGCTGAGATTTGACATCACCGGTTGACGGATCGGATACGCCATAGTTAAAAGCATATTTTGGAGGAGACTATGAAAATAATATGGAAGAGAAATGGAAATGGAAATGAGAGAACGGTTAAAAACACGTTTCAATAAGGGTTTTACAAGAAGACTTCATTAAGTAGAAGTGAGCAATTTAAATAACTTCGCAGTAATAATAATAATTTATACGCAAGTTGCCTTCGTGCGGCGGAATTTTAGAAGATCTTTCTTTTTTAAACAGATTGCAAAATCTTGACATTTGACAAAAGAGGATTTTTATCTTGAAAAACCCATTAAAACGCTACGTTTACTAAGGTCGTTGCTTCAAAAGCTTTAGTCTAAAATAGTGTCCGTCCATTTCAATGTTTAAATGTATATAAACAAGTAAAAGAACAAAATTTTGCTTAAGTCTTATCTTAAATACCCTTCACATCTATACCCAAACTGTGGGTGCGGCATTGACCTGATTGCACCCTATATGAATTACATAATGTGTCAACTAACAAGTCAGATTCTGCGCTAAATAAAATCGAGTAAAGTGTTCACGTGTCTGTTGTCCGAGTATGCTCATTTCAACAAAAGATCGACTAACTATAAACGTGCTTAATTTTTGTGACCGGGAGACTTATTTATTAATTGTGAGCATGACAGTTGACCTATTTCGATGAATTTAGATAGGAACCTATGCACAGAAACTAGAAATTTTCGTAATATTATAAAATATTTTTCTATGTACAAGTTTTTATACACCGGAAAGTTCGCATATATCGATTCGAATCAAATTTGGTAAATTTTTATTTAAACAATTAAAAAGGTTATAGACGGTCAAGCCCGACCATTTAATACCCCAGACCAGTCAGAAAGCGCTAGGTATTGACATATAAGTCACTTCGTGAATTATCATTATATGTGCAGGCGTTCAAAAAATGGTTCGATCAGGTCCAAATTTGGCATATGAAGCCAATTAACTATTTTGTAATAAATTATTAATAAATGCGATTTTGTGTCGTATAAAGATTTCCATTATAATAGGATCTTATATGGAAACGGGTTCTAAAAATGTTCCGGTTCGGTCGATTTTCAAAAGAGTTCCTCTTCGGGTTAATACATGTTTTTGTACCAAATTTTGTCGAAATATCTGAATAAATCCGACCTGTAACTTGTGCACAAATTTACTTAGACAAACAGACGGACAGAGGCATATGGTTAAATTGGTTTTTATCTTGATTTTGAACCGATCAGTATAATTAAAGGTGGGTGTAGCATTTGCCGTTTAGGAATTACAATCATACGCACAAACTTAATGTACCCTCTGCCACAAGTGGTGCAGGTTATAAACATTGAAAACGGTTATTAAAATCATTATATTAAACTGATAAAGTTGTCAGGGAATCGATGCTTGATATTGATGGATCCTCTTTAAAAAAAAATTTGTTATTCCAAGAAATATATATATATGATGTTGTCTATTTATATAAATTTGGCAAAATGTAAAAAAAATTTTCATTAATAATTTAGAATTTGAATTGTAAGGAAAAAATTGTTTAACACTCTTCGTTGATTAAATAGTTTAATAAATATAAATTAATTTGGGATATAAATAAATACTTCAAAATAAATTAATAGTGAAAACGAAACTGCATCATCAAGACTTCCCTCACAAGATTTTGTATATTTTATAAATAATTTACGGAAGGGCATCAACATAGATAGAATTCTATCTAAAACTCATTGTTGTGCAGGTTTTAAGGCATCCAAATACTTTACCTTCGGATAGTGAGATAGGTCGAGTTATCATATAATCATTTAAGAATATTCTTCTTTAAAGAAAGGACGGGAACATTCTTAGCCGACAATCAAGGCGTATGATTGATTGATTATTTTTGAAAATTTATTTGCTTTCCTCTTCAATGCTTTGAAATATTTTTATACACTTAACAAATTGTTTTTCATATTATTTTGCAACTTATTTTATTTGCACATAACCACTCACATAATAATCTACCGCATAACCAGGATGAGCGTACGCAATGCTAGCACTTAGTGCCACCACAAGGATAATAACACAACTTAGCGGGAACATGATTTTTCTTGATTTATTTTTAATTATATTGAATATTAAACCTTTGGCTTGTTTTAAAAAATGTTTTAAAATGCTGAATTTTTCGAGCTCAAAACAAAAGAAATGATGGTTTTGCTTTGTTGTATTATTTTATTTATTTATTAAATTCGTTGGAAATGCTCGAGCTTTAAACGGTTTCAGTTTACTCGAAATACTGTACAAGTGTTGAACCAAGTTTCATTTTATATGAAAATTTTTTTGAAACTCTTATCATACCTGCTGTAAGGTTCTCTTTTGTTAGTTTATTATTACTCCAGCTTGTACTAACATGCACACAACATTGAGAAGAAGATATTTACTAAAGTTTTCTCAAGCTATTAGTTTATATGGGTGTAATCGAAAACAAAGACTTTGATTTTTTAATATTATCTCTATAAATTTTCAAATTTTATTAGTTTTTGAAAACATTGACTTGGACCACTTTCACAATTATGAACTCACATTGTCTCTTTATTGTTACAAAAGCCAAAGCAGAGACCTCAAAATATAGAGACTCTCATGCTCTTAAATTTTGCGGGTAAAATCTCAAGATTTATTTGTAAGGTAATATACAATGCATACAAGCAAATGTGTACAAAATATCAAATGTATACTCAAGAAATATATATATATTGGGTTTGTCAAATGCAGCTGCTGCTAGCTTTAAATCTATTTTAATTCTGCAGCCGCATTCTCATTTTTTCAATTTTCTCTCATATTGAGAATGGGTAGGGTAGCTCATTTTAATATAATTTATTTTCAATTCCGTTTTGTTAATTTTATAATTTTGTTTTATGTGATATTCCGTAACTGATTTAATTTAAAAAACAAAAATGTATTAATGAAAGAATCTATATGGGTTGAAATAGCGAGTTAAGAATGTTATTGAAAAGTTTTTTTCCAAAAGTGTTTCTTCTTAGAACTCCACCATCACTTTGACTGCCCATATCTCCAACATCAAAATACGTGAACGTAAAATTTGCATCACAAATTCCTAATAATACAATGCTAAATGAAAAAAACTAAAGAAAAGTCTAGCAGCAAAGTCAAAAAAAGGGAGTAATTTTTTGCGGCTGCAGCACACACTTGAAGACAAGTTCAAACACTTAGTGTTAAGCTTATTTAGTTGATGGGAGATTTTCACGCGGTTACATGATCTCATGTTTAGTTTTAGTTTTTTTTGCTGAGGCTTTACTTTACTTTTTACACTCTTTAATGTTTAATGATTAAAAATGTCAGGGTAGTGTAACATAATGTAATTTCGCTTATCAAAGACAAACATGAGAAGAGTGAGTGGTTGCTTTATACTATTTTTCCCAGAATATACTACTTTTTCATGTATCTGTGTATTTAAAACAATCAAATTGGGCTTAAGGCAAATCTTAAATACCCGCCATCTTCACATATAAGCAGCTGATTCAGCCCTGAAACAGTGTAAGTAAATATTTTTTTTTTTTTAAATTGTGGACGTAATGAGGATGAACTGAGTTTGATTTTCCATTTGCAAAACTCAGTCTCGGAGACTCTGTAAAGTATATATTCTCTTAGTCAACATCTGTGTCTATTTAGGTATGTCCGTATGTTGTCCGTTATATTAAGAGATTTGCCTTCAACCGAATTTAGTTTTTTAAGTTTTTTATTTTTGATTCTAATTAATAATTAAATCTTAACAACATTTAGTCCTTCCATTACTAATGCTCCTTACTAAAGGGTTGATTAAAACCTATTTTTCCTTAATTAAATGCTAAAATGTTAAGTGATTATTCAAGTTTTATTAGAGAAAACATTAAGCGTCATTTCTTTCCATCAATTTGAAGCTGTTCATCAATATGAAGCGCATCTATTTTTTTTTTAAGACTAAAGCATTTACTACCTCTTCTACTTCTTATTATTGCGGTTAATTAATTGGTTTTTTTTTTCTTATGTAAAGAATATGTTTTTGGTTTTGCGTATAGGTCAGGTTTCATTTTAATCATTTTAAGGTAATTTTATTATTCTAAATATTTATAAAGCAGAATAGAAATCAAATTTGGTAAAATAATGCGGGCAGATAGAGTTCTATGTGACTTGACATACATAGAAAATTGAAAAAAAGTATATTTGTAACAATAAAATGTCGTCTTTATATGACTTTTTGAAGAATATAGCAAAACTCTAAGTAAAATTTTCAATATTAAACATAAATTAGAAAATTTGTAAACAATTAAAAAATATATACATAAAAAAATATATAAAAACTTCTTCATAAAATTTTAGTTTTGAACCATGTTGGGACAAGAAGTTCATCGGTTCGTTTGTTCGTCCAAGTATATTTTGTAATAAACTGTAATAAGTTTGATTATATCTTCATGAGGTAGCTCCTTTAATACCATTGAACAGATGATGACGGTCAAGATCATGGCAAAAACAAAAGGGAAGAATCTTGTCACCAAATAATACATATATAAATGAATAAATAATAGTGTATTAATATAAAGGTACCACAGAAAGAAGCCAGTAATTTATATACCTTGTAGGAAAGAGAAAACATGTACGAGTTTAAACCATGTTTTATTTCGGTTTTTCTAACTTATTTATGCAAAATTCTAGTCTACGCGCGTTTTCTATTGCACTTGAAACTAGGTTATAAATTATGTACTTTTCATTTTTTTTATATATAAAGTTTAATCTTAATTTTAATAAACTTTGTAATAAAAAATCTAGTTTTCTTTAAATTTACTAAACGCTCCACATATTTAATATATGCTGACGATATTTGTTGAAGAGCCGGTAATGAAATTTCAAGAAATAATTAATTTCTGATATTTATATGTATATAACGACTCACATTTGTGGATGCAACTTAACTAATTATAGCATAAGTTGAGAAGTAAGTGGTGTAGGGTATTAAATGGTTGGGTAGAACCATTTGAAATGAACTTTATTAAATAGACATTACAGTACTAAATAACATTCAAAAATAACTGAATTTCAAAAAAAGAATTATTTCGTTTAATAATTAAACAAAAAGAAAAAACAAAGGAAATAATTGAAAAAAATATTTGTCAAGGCCGGAAAGCAGTTTCGAGTTCAGTTACAAATAATTGTTAAACACTGAGAAAAAAGTTCAACAAAGCAACAAAAACTGGATCATAATTTACAACAAATAACAGCAATTAACAAACCGCTCAGTGAGAAAGAATAAAGCCAGAGGTTAAGTGTTTTTTTTTTTCTCCTTATTTTAAACAAACAGGCAGAAAAAACGCACAAAACAAAATACAAACATAGTCACTTAAATATTGCATATATTAGCTAATAGCTAATAATTGCTGGATTATAGATAATTAAATGAAAAAAAAATTAAAATTGTAGTAATTTTATATTTCACATACGTTCGTTATCTATGGTGGGAATTGGTGCATACGGTAAAATGAACAATTATGACAATTTATGAAAGACTTAAGTAACAAACGCTTTAAAATTTTATTTAGAAAATAAGACGAAATCTTGAAATTATCTTAGATCCGAAATATTTTATAAGTGTAATAAATTCTTTATTATGTTTTTATATATTTATGCCCTGGACCACTTGTGGCAAAGGGTATACTAAATTTGTGCAGATGTTTGTAACTTCTACACGAAAAACGTTACACTCACCTTCAATTATACCGACCCATTCAAAATCAATCCGTCTGTCCGTCTGTTCTTGTAAATTTGTGTGCAATCTACAGGTCGCATTTATTGAGAAATGTCAATGAAAGTTGGTACAAGGACCCAAATTGGCTCAAAGAGAAATTGGACTGGATCGGACCATTTCAAAAATACCTCTCAATAAAAGGTTCTAATATTTTTTGTGATACTGCAATGAAATTTTGATACAAGGTCTTGTAATCGCCCAAAGAGGAACTTTATTGTAAATAAACCGGATCGGACCATTTTTAGAACCCTGCCCCATACAAGGTTCTATTATAATGTAAAAATTTCGCAATTCTAAATATTTCTTGAAAATATTTAACAATAGTGTGTTAGCTTCGTAATTAGGTGTGCCAGATTTGGACCCGATCGGACCATTTTTAGAACCTCTTTCCATATAATTATATTCCTCGACAGAATTACATACAGACACAACTAATTGTATCATAATATAAAAAGCTAAGTGCTGTGTGGAATTAAATGGTGAAGCTGGACCAACTATAATATTTTTACGTTTTTTTAAGTATATTTGTATGTGCAATAGATTATCGTATGCAGTTGGAAGCAATAGAAAGAATCAGCTTTAAGAAACACTTTAACGAAACACTTTTTTTTAATTTTTTATTTAACTGCACTGGAAAACATGAAATATATTTTTTAAATAGATTTATTCCAATTTTATTTCAAATTTTTATCTTTTTCAATCTTACTTAATAAAATAAAACTATTTTTTTTGGATAATTAATAAATGTTATTACGAGACCACGGTTAAATATTCCCACTGATTGGTTCAAGGTTACTTAAATCATGACATAGACTTCAAAGTAATTCAATGATAATTGCAATTGCAATTAAGGAACTGCAACATATTGTAAAAAAATAATTAAAGTGACTGGTTACTCTTAAATTTAATTTGAATCATTTTGCGGTCATATTTTTTTATAGGTTACAAGTTTAATTTGAACATTGTTATTGCATTATTTAGGTGAATCATGGAAATAAAATGAAATCAACTGAAATGTGTTAGACTTTCTTTATTTTAAGAAGGCGTTATTCGTTGGGAGCCTTAAAATAGAATGAAGTAATGTATGGATGGACAGACGGGTAGATTATAATTCTAAATTTTATAATTGAAAATGGGTTTGGCATTTACCGTTTAGGCGTTACAAGTATTCGATCCAATACAATATAACCATGACTCACCCTGTGGTGTAGACCTTACCTAACTTATGGAGCAAACTTCGAAAGTGTACTAATGCGCACTTTAATAGTCCTTAGGAAAAACAAACGGTGGGCGTGGTATGCCACTGATTTCGCTCTTTACAGCTTTTGTACCAACTTAAAATTGAATTCTGCGTTAAATAAGGTTTTTGGTAAATTATGAGCGTGTCAGTTATCCAGCCAAACCTATTTTTGGCACAGCGTCAAAAGCCTTAATTATTAATATATGTAAACTTTACCACTGTGAGCGTTTCAACAACATTACATGGGCGGACATGAGTGGTTGAAATCAGATTATAATGCTGATTAAAAATTTTTTATCCATCCATAAGATGCAGGACATAATAAATACAATTGAAACAAAGTACTGTAACGTATTCAAAGATCGAAATTGAACGACTTTAGCTATCAGTTGAATATCATTTTCATAATGATACAAAATAACATATATTGTTTGCACTACATATATACAATTGATGGTTAGAAACTTTATACATGTTAACCTGACATTGACAAATGTAAAAATCTTCAATTTACACCATTTGGACACATTTTCATTTATTGATAATGATCTGGTTTTGGTTTATAAGCAATTCAAAAATGATAATAATCTTGATGGGTAAATGTTAAAAATCGCACACGCTCAAGCATCAAAGCAGTGCTTTAATAAATGACATTTGGTCTGCGGTCACCTGCACTTGATTACTTCAATACTTCAGCTACTTGTGTATTGCTTTACTTCTACCGCACGAACATACACACAATATATACAATATGGAGTATTGGAAAAAAAGCATAAAGAAACTTGTTGACATTCAGTGGAATTCTATTGTTTTTGGACTTAAATGGCAGCACACGTGTTTGTTGTTGTAGCACAAGTGTTCTTTTTACCGCAATCATTTGTAAAAGAAATTGAAAATTCTAAGAAAATTGAATAACGGAGTAAAAATAAACAGCTTTTGCATACAATGTCGTTTATATATTAACATAATAACACATTCTCGAACTCCGTTGGTGAGTAATATTTTGTACAATTTTTATTCCTAATATTTCAAAAGATCGCAATCAAGTTTTTTTTAGTTTCCTTCCATAAATATTATCGGTAATTATTACTTTTTTTACGTGATTGTTGAGATTTCTTATAACATGTTACCACACTACCGTGGCACCAACAATAACAATAACAACAACACAGGAAATGATACACATTCTTAGACGCCAATGAAATCAAAAATCAGTTTTATTGTTGTCCACTAATTATTAATCATTCAACATTCAGTTTATTATGGTAACTATTATTGCTATTGTTGTTATTGTTGTTGTTGCTCATTTTACATTTTCCTGTTATTTTTTTCAATTTTTATTTTTTACATAAATTACTTGAATGAATAAATTGCTTGAATAACAGAGCTTAAACAGTTATTGTCATAAATGTAATATATTGTCCAGCCCAAAGATATGCTATGCAATAGGCTTTAAAGGTAACGCACGTATTTATTAAAGCAACACTAATAAACCAAAAATAACTTGAAGCACTATTTTTAAAGATGCACCTCTTGAGATCGTTAGCCCAAGATTTAATTTCTTAGAGAAGAGAATATTTCAATTTCTATGGTTTTATTAACTTCTTCAGGTACGCTCCACATAAGATTGGGGTATATTTGGCAACAGCCGCTAAAGATTATATATTTTTGATCAGCATCAAAACCTCATCTAGACATGTCTGACTGTATGACTGACTATATCTAACTCTTGAAAAAACATTTTAGGTTTTTGTACGTTGGTTGCTATTTATCCCTAAATTGACACATATGGATCAAATGTCACACCGTGACAAAAATCCAACTTTCAGCCACAAAACATTACTCATGAAAATCAAATTTGGCATCATATTGAAAATGGACGTGGTCGAAAAAACGGGCATGCCCACAATTTACAAAAATCTTTATTTAGTCTAAATCCGAGTTGTAAATTGCTCCATAATACATATAATTTTAGAGGGCGTAACCAGGTCAAAACCACGTCACCAACTTGTATATAGATATGAAGGGTACTTAACATTTGGTCTAAGCGAAACTTATATGTATACCCTTCACATAAGATAAATGGGTATACAAAGTTGGTCATTCCGTTTGCAACATCCAGAATAAGATGCCAGAGACCCTACAAAGTATGTATATTCTTGATCAGAATCAAAAACTAAGTCGATCTAGGTACATCCGTATGTCTGTCTGTTGTTGAGATACTCACGGGCGTGAACAGTGATATATTAAGCTAAAATTTTATAAACATACTTTAATTTTTTGCATGCAAAATCGGACAAAAGCCACGCCCACAATTAACAAAAATCTATATATTTGCCACAAAAATTGAGCTATAATCTTGAACTGATACTGATCAATAATATGTATATTTTTTGGATGTGGCATGCCTCTTTCTAGGTGTTATAAACGTATATATATAGCACAATACCAATATAACCCCTTATCATTATGATGATGGGTATAAAAATAGTTTGTTTTACTTGTATAGATGTAGCATGGCAGCCAAGTGATAGGACTCGACCAATTTGACATGTGGTAGAGAAACTAAGCTGGCAAAATTTTTTAATTATTTTAAATTATAAGGCGGTTGTATAGCTTGTAATAATGATTTCAAAAGTGATTTTACTTACCAACTGAGTGACTCTTAGTTGCCCTCCAATGATAAAATCAAAAATCGATTCGATGAATTTTTCAAATTCACTATCATTCTATAGTTGTTTTATTGTCAGCATTTTTACACAAAATTATATTTAAATTATAAGAAACTATTTTATAGTAACATAAGCTGTCCCAAACGTATATGAGAGATAAATGTGTAGGTCGTGAGAGATAATCTAAAGTAATGGAATTTCGATTAATCATAGAGAAAATTTGCCAGAGCGACAAAAACAGAGAGTCACGTAAATTTAGAGTTATGACACATTTACACGAGTATATACGAGAAGAAGAGTTATGAGCATGCATTACTTTTATGTTGTATGTATATGACAAAGAGACAGACGTAGTGATAATGAGAAAGAGAGTGAGAGAGGAGGAGAGGTAGAGATAATGAAATACTATTTACAACAGTTCACTAAACAATTAATGAGTATTCAGAGATTACAGCAAGAACGAGAGACAGAGAGTAAATATTAGATGAGAGAGGGAATGCCTTGAATGTGTTTGCTTCTCACTTGCTTTCTAGCAGAGTTACGATGTGTTGAGAGATGTTGTTGTGGTTGAGGCGTTCTACTCCTCGGAGCTCTTATCTATCTTCTACTACTACCTGTTCTTGTAGTTATATATTTTTCTTTTCTTCCGCTTCTCAAATGGCTCTATCATCATCCTTTACACTAAATACAATGGTCGTCGACGTTTCTGTTTTTCGTTTACTTTAAATGTGTGTTTTGCATTGCAACTCTAACTATACAATTAAAAATAAAAATATGTTACCCAAAAATACTTAATTCTATAATTGACAGGTATAACAGTAGTAAAGTGGGCAAAAGAGGAAAAAAGTGTAAGCATTGCGTTGTCATTTGGGTGTTAAGCGAGACCGACTACTTAATAATGACCGTGAGCACCACCGTGACCATAGCCCCCATGACCAGCATAGCCAGCGTATGCGACAGCTGGGGCATGTTGCGCTACAGTAGCGTAGTTCACGACAGGAGCAGCAGCAACTACAGGTGCGGCATGTGCTACGACAGCGGGAGCAGCATGAGCAACAATAGCTGGAGCAGCATGAACAGTGGGTGCCGATTTGGAAACAACGGCATTGAAACCATTGTGATCATCGGCGGTGTAATGAACAGTGCGTACAGAACCGTCAGGTTCTACCAATGAGTAAGAGCCCTTCACAACATCACCATCACGCACCTCATGTTGCGATTTGACATCACCGGTATGGGCATCCGATACTCCGTAATTGTAATTGTATTTGGGATAAGACTGCAAGAGACAATGGTTGCAAGAAGAAGATAATTAATGGAAACATGTAATAAAAACGGAATTTGGCTTATGCCAAATCTGTATATATGTGGGCGTGTCACATACTTGATTACGCACGTCATTGTAATTGTCAACTACACGTTGGATTTTGAATTAAAAGGTTTTCTCTTTGTAAGTATTGGGCATATCTGTTATACGACCATGCCCTCGTTTTGTACACCAATGAAAGGGATCAATATAAATGTGTATGCCCCACAAAGAGATTAATTGTGTCGATTGTGGGTGCGGCTCTCAATCAATTTCGCCCAATTGAAATCGAGTTCTGCGTGCTTAAAATGTCGGTTAAAATATCTAAAAAATTGAAACCACAGTGCCCACAACGGACACACAAACGGACGGACATATCCATATGTACTACTTTGTTGCAAACTTAGCATTTCTCACCGCATCTTATGTATATTACATGAACGGTTCAAAAGTTCTTTCCACCAACTGTTAATGTGCAAGAAAAAATGATTTAAAAATACCAAAAAATAATTTAGAGGCCAATCCACGAAATATTATACCAACCACCACAAAATTAATGAAAAAAAAAAACAATTGGGCGGCCACTGTTTTGGAAGATTTATCTGATAACATTTATAAAACCGACAGACAAGAAAAATGCTTACAAGTCCGTTCGTATTTAAACCCATAATGGCTAACAAAACAAAGCCACACCACAATGCCAGTAATACAGTTATAATGATTTGGACAAAAATAGTAAAAAGGCAGCAACAATAACAACAACAACAACGTCAAAGCGTTATAAGCAAATTACATTAAAAGGCAAACAATCATTGTAAAACGGTAGTTGAGATATGTGTGTGTTTGTGTGTATATGTGTTAATGTTGTTACAATTACGGCTGCTGGCGGGTAGTCTGCTGTTTACAGTATGACTGACAAGCAGCCCACAGTAACAGTAATAGTGGCAAGTGAAATACAAGCTTTACACGAGATGTACTACATATGATAGATGTGTGTGTGTGTGTGTGTGTGTGTGTTTAGTGTTTTTGGCTTTTCGCATTTAAAATATTATTGTTTTTATTTCTCCATCACTTCACTTCACCTCATTTTACGATTGAGTTTACAAGTCACTCAACTAAATTACTTGAGATTGATGTAAATTTTCGTTTTATTTTGTTTTGTTTGTATGACTTGTAATTGAGTGCATGTGTAATTGTGCTATAAAAATTCGAATATATAACACACGCGTAACACACGCGTAACACACGTACACATGTATACGTAGATTGAAAAATTAACCTCAATATGATTTTGTTGGCACACATAAAGAAACAGTCAAATCACGTTGCTGGTTATTGTTGTTGGTATAATTAACATTTTTTTGAAGCAAAATTAAGGATTTTGTGCTACTATGTAGAGCAGACAACTTTTATGACTTGCCTTTGGTTTTTTTATGTTTACACGGTGATTATAACAAAAATAGTAGATTATGCAGCAACTTGGCGAATGATTAAAAAAAAAACAACTAAACATGAATTGCATGAATCTGTATAGGAATGCGTTTGTATGACTGTATCCGTCCGTGTGTCATAAAGATATTAATTGGTTTCGGTAGAATACTAACCATCAAATGAATGCCTGGCCTTGCTCTATTTCAAGCTAATGTAATCTACATCTTCGTTTATAGCCTCAATATTTGTCACACTTTTCTTTCAATTTTCGAAATAAATATTGTGTCTTACTTACACGAGTGATTTCTTTAACATGTTAAGGCCAAGGCTATGAATGAACAAATGTTTCTTTGAAAATGTTTTTACGTTGTAACGAATTTGTCATCAATCAATTCTGATTGTCGTATAAGAGGAGTTTAACCGCGGTCAGTTAAGTGGCATGGTAGTAAAGGTATGTACGTCCTTCTAATATGTTATGGCGATGTTGATGTCCCCGTATCTGTTCATATAAATCCCAACATGTTCGTCTATTATTTCACTTTGTCAGAACATTTGAAAAAGTGCAGAAGGAGGCTACGCATACGTAGCAATATTTAATGCCTCGCCGATTTCACAACATATTCGTGTCTGTCTCTCCGTCTTTGTTGTTAATTATTATTTCAGTAATTTTATTTTAATTTAATTTCATATCATTTCATTTCATTTTAACCACTTGCTCTTGGCTTTGTATTCAAAAGCCTTCAAGGATTAAGTTTCAATAAACTTAAGCTACAAACTTGTCAATTAGTAAAAAAAATTTCACAATGATTCCAATGTAAAAAAAAAAAAACTAGAACAAAAATATAAAACACTTACGTAGTAGTCTAAACTGGAGTCATGGGCAGCGATTGCGTGACCACCTCCATGACCAGCATAAATGGCAGGAGCAGCTGCGTATATGGCGCCACCATGACCACCACCACCACCGTGACCAGCTAAGATACCAGCTGAAGCTACCCCGACAATAGCCAAACAAATCAAGGACTAAAAAAAAAAATACATGAAACACACAAACATTCACAGAAATAGTTTTTTTAATTAAAAATTAATTTAACTTCAAGTCCTTCGTTTCACAAAATCGTTCCTTTTAAACACTTCAATAAATATTTCTTTTTCTTTTTTTTTGAAATATGTGATACATACACACACACATGTATATGTATGTATATAACAACACTCACTTTTAAGAAAGCCATTATTTTTTGTAAACTTTAGAGTTTTGAAGTAGATTTATGGAAGAAAAATACAAAACGTGTGTAAAACGTGTAAGCGTCTGAACGAATTTTATACAACTGATAACTAGAACCCAGAAATTAACTGCTTTTATACATACACTATACCTTCTCACATATACGTAAGTGGTAAACATAATATACATACACACTTATAAGTATGGTATATATACACATAAATGAGTATATGTGTTGTTGGGTAGTGAGAGAGTTATGTAAACATAAGCGTAGTACGTACATACATACGTACAATATAATATAACTTGCAGACAAAACAGACACAATACAACACAACTTAGTTATTACACAGACTCCACCCGTATGATGTGATGTATGGCTTAAAAGACAAATAACAATAACAATAACAACAACAACAAGAATAGTTTTATAATAACTTAAGAAAATTTATAATAAAATACATAACATATAACAGTAACAAACACTGCAATGGTAACAACAACAATAACAACAACAACAACAATTTCAATAATAACAATAATAGTTAACAATAACGCCACCAACAACTCTGTGGTATATGTGAACCACTACCACTACCACCACCATGACACCGCCACCACAAACCCAAACGAAGTTTATTAACAAACGATCCTATGCGTTTAATTTGGGTTTGAAACTTTGCTTTGATATTTTCATTATTTTTAAACGATTTTGATGCGAAGCCAAACTTTCTTTTAGGTGATAGACAGATTGTGGGCGTGGCTGGTGCCTTTTTGATATAGCACCCGAGTGTCCATCAAATTCAATTTTTCAGTTTTCAATATCCACCAACGTTTGACTTTCAAACTGGACATACGGACGGACATGGCAACATATACACAACTTTACAGATAATATATGGATTTGCAAGAGCAAAGACTTACACCTAACCAATTAAATCAAAAAAGTGTATACCGCCTCCAATGCATACATAAATGAAATATGTAACGAATTATGTGTATGACATGAAATGAAGTTTTCAAGCATTCGATCTTAACTATAATGAATTTTACATATACGTGTACTCGCATACACACATATGTGATCATATTGAACTTATTTAAATGGATTTGTGGAGTGGAGTGGAGAGGAGAGGAGTGCACGAAGTAAAAGTTATATAATTGGATTATTGTGGGCACTGCACGTGTGTGTGCAAATTAATTGATAATATTATTAAATGTGTAAATGAATTAAAATTTATTTAGTAATTCTAATAAAGTAACAAAAGCGAAAACGAACGCCACACAGATAAACCATTCAATTTATAATTCGCATAAACTGATACAATTGTGCACATAGGTATTTAGGCAGGTACGTATTATACATGTGCATTGTATATAACACAATACCAACCCTCCAACTCCATTAAACGGACTAAAGAATGTACATACACGCTGACGCACGGGCTGCTTTAGTCACTAATTCACTCATGCATTCTGTTTATGATGTTATGAGTGGTTGTGTAGTTAATAATGTGACTTTACTTATTCATACTTACTTACTCACGTATGGATACGGATATACTTGTGTGCATGTATTGATGTGTGCATGATTTAAATGCATATGCCTGTCTAATGTGGTGGCTATGTGTGAACAATTTAAAAACTTTTATTAAATTTTAACCATTTATTGCTTTAAAATTATCTCTTCGAATACACATACACATACACACACAGTGTGTACTAAAATTCATTTTAAATTGCTCTAGTTTAGTTTCAAGCAGAAAAAAAAATTATATGAAATCTGTTATAATCAAATTGTTGCTGTTGGGGATTTAATATTTCAACAACAACAACAAAAACAATTAAATACATATTATCCGAACACTTATAATTAAAACATTTTTGTTAAAAAAATTTTAAAAACTTATCCAAAAACATTTGTTCAACACTTTACAAAATATCAAAATATTCTAAAATGTTAAGTTGAAAAATAATTGGAAAATATATTAATATAAAAAGCAAGTAAAATAGTTGCATTTGAATACTTATCGTCGAAAGACTTAAGATGTCAGACCCGACTGATTTTGAACGATTTTAATACCAACCTGCTTATAAAAATAAAACCACTTCTGTCAAGTTTAGAATGGATACCTGGAGAATGATTGCCACAAAATACACACGGACATACAGACATTGCTAGATTGACTCAGTATTCGATGCTGATTCAAAATATGTATACTTCGTGGAGTCTCCGACGCCTCCTTTTGGGCGTTGCACAAATTTGACATAATCATTTATACCCCCATATACATGATATGTTGGTATTAAAACAACATATTGAATATTCTCAAGTATTATTAGGAGCGCAACTAAGTTTTCTCAATCTCTTTCGTACGAATACCGCGACCATAAAGTGACTGTACTTTTTCGATATTGACCCAAACAAATGATAATCGAAAGGTGACTATTCCAATAAATACAGATGCGTTGTAGTAGATTTTAGTTTTAATGGTGTCCTAAAACGCTGAAAGGACTCTTTTAATTTTTCTTTCATCTCTCAGTCAAATCATACGGCACCCATTTCCCTTTATTTTGATTATTTTTCCACGAAATGTAAACGATTGAAAATACCATAATTTTGGGTTTATCCAATAACGCTTTCAGATAAGTGACCACAATTGTTTTTGATTTTCCGGAGCGCTCCTTATTCACAGTGTCGAAATCATCACTTCTGACGTATTTAAGGCAATTTTCACAGGTATTCGTTGATGCTACATATTCTCCGCAGGCTTCCTCAAGCAAACAATTTCCTTAATCAGCATTTTCTTTAACTTAAAGCGGGAAGCAAATCCTGTCTATTTGCCACAAATCAATATTTGTATAGCCATGGCACTTGATTTTTCTGTGACCATTACAAAAACAATTTTAATTATACTCATTGTGTGGATGCGTGTACCTTTTCTTGGCAAGAGCAAACAAGCTCTCTAGACTATATATGTATATAAACGTACAATATGTCGGTCTTTGAAATTTATTATTATTTCTTAAATAAATAATTACTTTAATTATTTTTTCATACATTTCATGCAGTACATACATCAACATACAGTACAATCCAAAAGTGATCTTTATTTCATGAAATATGAAATTGAAATTATAAAAACTGCGGCTGTCACTGGTGGGGTACTTATGTAACCCATATTTGGTATTTACAATACTTGAAATATATACAATAATAAAATAGTTAATGGGCTCATAATTATGGGTTGCGAGAGTTAACTTGGTAGTAGTTTTAGTCTATCGCGTAATTATATATTTCGGTTGAACAACTGTGATGAAATGGCTTAGTGTCCGTATAACGGAAAACCATGAAAAATGTTCTAAGTAATAAAATAATGATTATAATACATTGTTGTTATTGTTATTGTTATTGTTATAAAGTTTGAAAATATTTTCATTTTTTTTTTATAATTAAGTTTAATTTAAAAGGCGTTAATGGGTGCTTGTGGATTTTGATTAAAACAAACCTAACAAGACAGTAGAGATCTTGTGTAACGGTATTTCTCTTTCAATTGTACTCTTTTTACAAATATCGTCCACCACGTCCAGTGATGGGTACGTACTAAGTTTTTTGTTACATTTGCATGAGTCTCAGAGTCTGTCGGTCCTTGGCATAATTTTAAATTTTGAGATATTAGGCTGAAATTGTGTACAGACACTTTTAGGTTTTGTCTGCAGATTGAACAAAATCTCAATCCTCCTTAATCCAAATTGAACAAAATCTTAATCCTCGCTCACAATCAACGTCTATTTATCTGTCACAAAAATTGATTTATGAAATTGAAATTAGGTGGACATATTTATATTTATCCATTGATGCGTTTTTTTTTTTACCAAACCCCCCCATTCACACTCTCTACTGCCACAAATTTGACCTAAGCCCAATTTAGTTTTCTTACTTGGTTTGCATAAGCATAATTAATTAATAATAATTGAATACAATTTTAATTGTTATATAGTTTTTAAACTGTTGTATGACCTTGGTTTCAAATTTAACGCCCATGTAAAAATACAAAGTATAAATGTGTCAGTATTGAGAATTTGTGAAATAACAAAATAGACCAATTTCATGCCCACATTATCACAAGGAAAGGAAAAAAGGAAAGCCAAAAATAATTCTATTAAAACTGTTATTAAGTATGTATCTTGGAGAACAGCTTAATTTTTATATTAAATTAAAAGTATAACAGTTTAATTTTTTTGTTTTTATTTCTATTTTTCGCATAATTTTACTACAAACAACCGCATAAACTTATTATAGTTTAGGTATCACAAAGTAAATGTGTTGGGGGCCGGGGAGTGCCTAATAGAATAATAGTTTTACTTAAATACAATATATAAGGTTGTAAATCATTTTTCGGTTATAACTTACCATATTTGAATTAAATATTAATGATTAATAACAAAATCATTTTCTGTTATAATATTTTATTGAATTTAATATTTTTGGTTGTAATTTTCCTCAATCACAACACAAATTATTCGGTGATTTATCATTATATAATATAGCAGTCGTGTGGTGGTTACTTAGTTGTTATAAGAAATGAATTATAATTTAATATAAAAACTAAAAAAAAATACTTCAAGGTTATCACGACATGAACAATGGATCAACATATAACAACTCATAATAATAACAAAAACACAATCACACAAAAGAAAAACTCAAAAAGAACAGAATGATTGCATAAATCGATCTTGAATTTTACAATTCTTTGGCTTGAACGCTGCAAATGTTGATTAACTTAATTAAGGGATATTTTATAAAGAGCAAAGTAAACACAGAACAAATTACATTACAAGAGATCAAATAATAAATAATGTATAATTATATGGTATAATGTGTGTGTCTGGCGAACAATTGCCTTTCACATCCCGTGGGTTTTCTCAAAAGAAGAAACCAACAAACTACACTTGAACCCCTTGAGCCTTTAGCATCTCATTGATTATTAGAATCAAAGTTAACAATAAGTTATTGATGAATGGAACAATGGAACCAATTATTATGGGTAGAAAGAGCAACAAAAACCAAAACCAAAACCAAACAAAACCCATTGTTGGGGCTTACTTTTAGCATTTTACAAATATATTGTCTTATAGTTTTGTTCTAAGAACTGTAAGTGAAAACTATTGTAAATGAGTTTCAGTTATACAAATTAATTAATTTATTAATATTTCTACTTACCTAGTTATTTATATACATCATTAGTTATTGATATCAAGGTAATCATTTAAAGAAGGAAGTTTTATTCATACCAACGAGCAATGAAAGAATAAAAAAACTTCAAACCAATAAGAAAACTAAATTTGGCTTAGACCAAATCTTAAATCGATTTTTGTTGATTGTAGGCGTGGCCCTTAGCCGATTTTGTCCATTTTAAGTAGCAATCTGCGTGTAGAAACTGAAAGTGCCTGTTTTAGCTCAATATCTCAAATCGCGTGAGAATTCCAACATCAGACGGGCACATGAATATACATGTCTAAATGGATACAGTTTTTGATACTCATCAAGAATATATATACTGTGTAGGGTCTCTAACGCCTCCTTCTAGGCGTTTCCAACGGAATAACAAACTGAGCATACCCTCCATCTTATGTGGAGGGTATAAAACTATTTAGAAACCCAAGCTATTTCCTTTATAAAATATTCCGCTCAAGGTTTAACAATTACTTTTTACTTAACACCACCAAAAACGAATTAGTTTAATATTGTTAAACGCCTGCCTATGGTTTATCTAAAAAAAATAATAATAATAAGAATAATAATGAAAACCACACTTATTATACTCATGTAATGATTTTTCGTTTTTCATTTTCAAAGCCATTAACTGGCAAATAAAACGATAATTTGTATTTTCATAAAGAAAATTACCAGACCTACATTTTGCTGTCTAAACCTTCATTTGCTGAAGTAACTTGAAAAACCAATTTTGCACATTTCAATTGGGAAACTTCGTGTACCAAGAATCGCAAATGCAATTATTGAAGATCCTGATGGGAGGGATGAGTTCATTATTTCGTTTACACTCAGATGAAAACCTTGGAGACCCTACAAAGTATTTATAATCTTGATCAGCTTTAAAATTTGAGTCAGTGTCCGTCCATGTGTGTGTGTGCCTGTTGCTGGAACACATACACGTACGACTCTTTAACATATCGAGCGTAGGACGAAATCGGCGGGCGGAGCACGCAATCGATAAAAATCTCAACCAACCAACTCAAACAAGCATAAAAATTTATATATGAAGTTGGAATTTTTATAATTAGGTCACCAATTAACAAATTGATACGTACTACAAAAACTATAAAAAGCGTTATCAGGTACGTGCTTCGCCAACCTTTTGTATATGAGCCATGTGGAGCACACATTGATTCACTTCAATTTTTGGTTTTTTCTTAAATTTCAATGTCAAAGAACTTGGTTTGGTCATACCTTCTTTATTTATCAAAAAAATTGTATACAATTAGCAAAACATTCGTTCCACTGATTCTTCAAGATTTATACAAACTATGAGGGTCTTTATGTACTCTAATTACACTTACCACGCCCATTTTTTTGTATCCGTTTTCTTTATAAATGTCTCTGAACAAAACAAATGCTTTTTCGTGCACGAAAGTATGCGTTTTGTTCTACGTACAAACCCTGATATTACAACAAAGTAGACGGAGGTACACCTTTAAAATTATTACAGAAACTATAAGTATATGTTCCATGTATATGTTTGCAATTTTCAACTCAATCTATTCAATGGTTTTCGTGATAATTAACTATACACCCGTCCCATCTTTACAATTACATATTTCAAGAAACGTATTCTGAAATTTTTAACTCAAAGTATTCATGCTAACTTATTATAATCAGATACCATTTGAATTTTGTTAATATAGATAAAGTTGAACTCTTTATTTTAAAAAGTTCATCAACCATATACAAAGCCATATAGGTGAAGGGTATTTAAGATGCGGCCTAAGCCAAATAAAGTTTTTCAAAATGTTATAAAAGTTATAAAAGTAATTTTAAAACAATTTTAACGTTTTTATATGTGAGTTGTATGTATAACAGTATAACAGTTAATGTATAACAGTTATGGTACAATCGTTATAGTATGACAATATTGTGTTTGTGTGTTTGTCAATATATAATATAATATTTGACTTTTGAAATTTTAATAAGATTGCTCTAATTTGGTTTTTCAAACGTCATATATGCGTTAACCGCATTTGTACCTGGACTAGATACATACATATATGTAAACGTTTTAATGTCTCAATTATAATTATATTTTATTACCCTCGATGCAATCATTTTGAATTCATCAAACAAAAGCGAAAAAACAACCAGACAAACAAACAAGTATAAAACACTTACAAGTCGCATTCACTTGTGTGTTTACATACACAAACACCTGGATAGCGGTAAAATACGATATTTTACATAGCCATACATTGTCTTGTTTAGGTATGGATTAGTGCTCGTGTGTATGACAAAAGAAATTGTGTAATATGAACTGGAAGCGGAGCAACCTGGAGATGTGAAATGTTTGTAAAAACAATCAAAAATGACTGACACTCCACACAACGATCATACCCCAATCAATAATACAAACATACACACACATGTGGAAATGGAAATGTAAACAAAAAGCTATATGTGAAAGGCAGTAATGATATGAAGGCAAATTATCGACAATTCCATTTACAACCATAATCCCGAACCAATGTTAACCGAAAAAGGCAAAAAAGCAATAAAAGTAAATTGAAAAGCTTATGAAAAATATGATTGTGTGTTGTACGTTTTTATGGAATTTATATTTTTATAGTTGTGTAAGCTTTCATTTTGCCTTCGGCTCTATATTATTTGTGGGCAAAAGGCGGCTGCAAACAAAACAAAAAACAAAAAAAAATTGTTCGTTACGAAATAAAGTTGACGCAGTGGTCAGCCGGTTTGTGTGATGTTAGAGTTGATGTTGTAAGGTGTTGGTCACACATACACATACACAAACACATTAATAATTCCATTAATTTGTATACCACCAACACCCACCGTTTGAAATACTTTCATTTCGATTTCAAAACCATTGTAAACACTGGCTCTCTGAAGAAAAATCTAAACTGACTGCAAAAATTGTTTGAAATTTTACATTTTTTTTTTTTTTTTATTATGTGGCAATGTGTCACAGTGCATTGAGGCAGTGAGGCAGTGGGCCAGTGGATTAGTAAGTGCACTGGGTAAACACAAATTACAAGCTTTAAAGGAAATCATTTATTATTGTAAAATCTGGTTGGCCCGGTTCATGACAATACACAAATATTCAAATTTTTTTGGAAAAATCATTGCTCAGAATAAAGTAAAAGTAAAAACTGTGCACAATGCAGAGACTGACGTTTAAATGGACCTTGAATACAATATTGTTTTGTGAGTTGGCCACCAATTCATACTGAAAGCTAATGTTAGGTTTTCTAAGGTACGTACACTTTTCAAATCATCGTCTTTTGTAAAATGAAATATTTTTGTGATTATCAAGTAATTGCGATACTTTGTAAATTATACATGAAATAGGAGAAGTCTGCCAGTTTGCGACTCACATTTGCTTATACAGGTCATGAATACTGTGCCTACGAGAGACTTTGCTTAATGGAAACTCTAGAAACGAACGCTTGAAATGGAATTAATGTTGAGAAACTATTTGGTGGTATAAACTCACCTCACCAGTATTTTCTTAGACAAATTATGTTGATCCTACCTTTTTGTTTTTCTTTCATTTGTGCTCGCAGGTGAACAATGTTTATATCTTACCCCATTTGTGGCAGAGGCTGCAATTACTTTTATTAAACCAGGATCTATTCAGGATCATATTGTGAATTGATTTAATCCATAAAGGCCGTACGTACGTTTTCTAAAAATGCATACATATCTCAAATAAAACGAGTGAATATGTTATAGCCGGTGAAGATCGACCATTCACACTACGCACCAGTGCATGCATCAATTAGTTCAACAAATTATTCTACAATTAATTTAGTTGTACCATTAAATTGAGTATTAAATCACTCTGTAAAATATCATAACATGGAAAGGGGATCTAGAACTGGTCCCAATGGACCAGACAGTGGTTCTGAATCGATCATTGACTCCACTAGAACATGTTCAGTTACTTCAAAATCATGTTTACAAAATTCATTTCCAATTACAATGAAATCCTCTCCTCTAATCTCTTCAATCACACATTTGAACTTGATTTTTGTCTCTAATGTTATTCAAACCTTCTTCTCATTGCATTTCAACGCCAAAGATTATTATGTGTGACTTTGGTTTGTTATGAAAAATTTAAAAATTTCAAGCTTAATATGTGGCATTAACTTATAACAGCTTCATTAAAGAGCAAAGTCTGAGTTTATCGAACAACTCAATTAATTTGAAAACAAAGCAAGAAACAAAAACAAAACAGAAATGTACGAAAAAAAGTTAAAATGTGTTAAAATGTTATTAAAATAAAATGATAAAGTAGACGATTATCATATTAAAAAACACGTACACTTACACATAAACTTAATGTTATTAAAAACACGTACAAGTCAATGATGTGGATGAACAACAACAACAACAACAACAAGCTAATGATGATGATAATGACGAGGATAAATTTATTTTGTTTTAACTGATACCTGTTGCCAGCCAATCATGTTACTGTTGTTGTTTGTTGTTGTTGATGTTGCTTACAATTAACTATACATGTACGTAAGTATGTATGCATATGTGTGTGTGAGTATGTGCATATAGTAGTGGCCTTGCCAATGTCGTTACAATTTTTGTAAATCTTTGATTTTATTTTAAGGTTTTTTTATGTTTATAACTTTGAAAATCTTCGACAGCCACCACGGTTACATGTTTATGAGTATTATTATTATTATTATATTTTTTATTGTTTTTATTGTAATAAGCGCTCAGTACGTGCATAACATTATTAAGATGAAAAATGAATAACGCTGCACATAGATGATCATATGTAGTGGTTCACAAAAACCTCGTAAAATTTTTGTTAACAACAATAATATTGAGCAGCAAAACTTCAACATTTGCAGTAAACATTGAAGCGCCATCACACTAAATTTTCTAAAGAGCACTTGTTGCCAATCATAAAGCATATATACATATATATACATATACATGTACATAATACATACGTACAAACGTTCACAAAAACATTGAATACATATATGAAACAACTCGTTGTAAAAGCTTACCGATGAAGAAATTATGTTTGTAATGTGCCAACTAAGTGGATTTCAATATTCATACAACAACAACCAGCACTATTTATTAATTAGTGTTGTTGCTGTTGTTGTTGTTGTTGTTTTGTATAGGTATGTGAATTTATTTCAAACGTTTTTTTTTTTTTATTTCTTATGGGAACATCTTCGTTACAGCAGTGGTAGCAGAAATTTAACAATAAAATTATAATTAATCAAAAACCAGTTTCTAGCCAAAGAATAAATTATTATTTGTTTCTTTTTTTATTTCCACACATTACCATCATCATGTAATTCATTTAAAAAAAAACGAGAAGAAGAAGCAGAAGAAAAACAAGTTCCCATGATTAACTTGATTTTTTTTATTTAAATTGATCATTTGTTGTTGTTTTTATTTGAATTCTCACTCTCACTTTTAGTCTCGCACCCACTCCTATCTGATATTTTGTAATTTGTTTACATAAATCATGAAAGTATTAAATAATTATATGTATATAAAGAGGCGGTCTAATCTTTAGTCTGTGACACTTAATCATTACGTTTTAGTTGCCCAATAATAAAGGTAAACGGTTGAAACCATTCACTTCCAGTTTTCATGCACATGTACTTAGTACACTATTCTCCTTCTCTGTTTGTTTGTATGTTATATTGGGTTGTTTATATTATGATAACTATAACGGCCCGTTGGCAAAATTCCAATTTAAATAAACTTAACCGCACCAAATCAAACATTTGCATATGGATCACGTTTTTCACTTCATTGGTTCGTTTTTCAAAAGAAAACTTTTCTGGTTTTCTTTTAACAGCTCATAGTTTCTTTGGGGTGGTCCTTATTATTGTATTTCAGCTTCATACAACTTTATTCTCACCCTTTCATCTTGTTGTAACCAAAAACCAGGGAAAAAAGTCCCCGGAATGCCCCCGAATACGCTCTCTATAGTGTTAGCGTTAACGGAAAAGTAGAATTTTGTTTCAAGTAAGATGTTTTGTAGATTTTGGGCGCATCTGTCTGCTTTTGTTACATCGATGGATTCTCTAACTTTTAATATGGTGGCTCCAAGTAATCTCTATTATGGGCTCCAGGTTAGTTAATATTCGTTTGTTGCGTTTCGTTTAATAGTCCAGTGCTGCGAATTTGATTTTGTCCGACTTTTCTTTATGATCGCTATGATAAAAACAGTTATTATATTCATCTTTAGAAATACTACAGTGGAAGGCGGTTTTTGTGGTATAAAATTAAGGTCCTCAGAAGTATTGCTTTAGAAGCAAGTTCTGTTAAACGTTTTCATACAATTGAAGAATGTTTATTTTGAATTCATTATGTACGACTTGACAGGTTCAGTGGTACAAATTTGTGTAGAGAAATGAGAATTTAAGTCGATTAAAAGAAGGATCAATGATGTTTGAAGTGGTTAATACAACAGCCATGAATTGCATGTGAGTAGACATGATTAAGTTGAAGGTAAACTTCTTATTCAGATATTCATTTTGTGGAATTCCTTTGCTACTCGCGCCTATTAAAGCCTCAACCACCATTTTTACTTTTACTTTTTTCATCTCGTTTGGTAGTTGCTGTTAACTGATTTTCTTTTCTTAAAGCTTTTATTGTTTATGCAATATTTTGTTTTAACTGCGCTCTATATCTACATACTATCTACACACATATACATAAAATATTTGAACTTTTTTTTCGTAACTATTCACATTTGTTTGCCACAACTGCATGTTGTCTTACTGGCTCAATGCGCAACTTTTTTGAATTTACAATAAGAAAGAAAATTAAGACAAAGCAAGTGAAAATTTTGTAATTGGTCAAGCCCGCCTTTGTAATAACCTACACCACCTTATTCCACAAATGATGCTACAACTAGGTTAATTGTATCAGTAAACGCGAGGCATTCATATATAAGTCACTCTTGGAAAGGATTCTAGATATGGTCCAGTCGGGATCAATCAATCCAATCACCAATTGTTCACCAAATTTTATCAAAATATACTAAGAATTGCGAAATTTCGTCATAAAAAGATTTATTCAAAATAAGGGGTTATACGGAGAAGGGACTTATAAATGATCCAATTTGAATAATTTTCATTCCCACATATTTTTCACTGAAATATCTTAAAAACTTGTACACAAATTTACATGTACGTACAGACGGACATGATTAAATTGATTTCGATTTTGATTTTGATTCTGAATCGATCGGTGTACTTGAACGTGTGTGTGGCATTTGCCAAACTTAATATACCATTTGCCACAAGTGGTGCGGAGCATAAAGAAACACAACAACATCACCATACACGTATTTTCTTATAGTTGTTTACTAAATTTACAATCATTAAACTAAATCTCTTGTGGTCAAAAGCACATAAAGCTAAATGCGGTTTACTAGTTAGTGCTGTTTTGTTGTTGTTGTTGTTATTGTTGTTTTCATAGAATTTGTTACACTTTTAATGTGCATGTTTCTTATTTTCTGTTTTTTTTTTTTATTATTATTATTATTTAAACAGTAAATTAAGGTTTGGGACGCTTAATAAATTTTGAGTTTTTCGTTTTTACCGAAAATATTCATTCAGGAAAAATTTCAAGAAATGTCTAAAAAGTTAACAGGCAGTCAGTAAGTTAATCAATTTATCAAGCCCTTATTTATGAAATAATTGAGTATTTTTTACTGTAACAACAGAAATGGAAATCTTGCAACACACACTAATAAATGAGAGCGTTAAATAGTTGGTTGAGTAGGTATAGGTAGGCGTGGCTCTCGATATAATTCACAGCTAATGAAATAAATTTATAACATAACCGTACAAACACTTGCTTCTCAATTCATTCCAACTTGAAAACATTTTTTATTACATTTGCATGCAGAGCATTCATACACATGCACACACACACCAGAAGTATTTAATTACTCTACTCTTCACACACACACACACACAAATACACAACGTAATCATATTCAACCGACGAGCGGCATCCATCAATCAATCACATGATTAAGGCATACGTACAAACACATACATACGCAGTCACAGACTTAACATCAGACTGACAACAACGTAATCAACACTAATAAAAAGATTAACGGCGAAAGATTGAGAAATAATTCAGGAAGATATCAAATGTGTGAGCACATAAAATGTAACTGCATAGCATATCAGTTATGTAAATAGACAACAACAGTAACGATAATAAAAAGAAAAAGAAAAAAGATGACAGTTGTATACATAAATATATTTATATTTTATATATATGTAAAGGAATGTATGTCAACAATTTATTTTTCTCTTCCCATAAAGGGGAGGGGGAGGGTGTCTGTTCTCTGTCTATTGCAGGCAATATCACGATCACAAATATTTTGAAAAATTGAGCTGAAATTTTGTACGAAAATCTCTCTTTACTGCACATAGATCGGTATTTAAAGTGGCAAAATCGATTGAGATATATTAGGAAGTGAAATTTTTTTAACATATTCGGCCATAGATGTGCATAAAATGCGCGTGGTCGGATTACAGACACAAATTTGCCTTAAAGGATGTTGTGGAGCGCATGTAAAATGTGGCCTAAGCCAAACTTGGTTTTTTATTTTATTTTATTTTATATCGACATATATTTTATTGCATCTTACAAAACCATTACCGCCTCATTTACAAGCTAATCTACTTTCAAATTTGAAACATAGTGAGTTTTGGATGCAGGAAAATAAAAGGCGCAAATAAAAACTATGTCAAGTTCATTTAATTAAAGAAGAAAATTTCGTTTTTTCTTCAGACAAAGCAAACGAGCTAATCAAGCGTGTAAAAAAGTGAACATATCGACAACATGCACTTATATAAAGGTAAACAAGTAAAAGACTTAAACAAGAAACTATGTCAGTCAAGCATTTACAAACACATCCATCATTTGAAGTTGTTAAAGTTTTCGCCCTTCATTACATTCCAAATGAAAACAAACTTTGGAGACTAAATAAATACTTCATGCTTCTACATCGCAGCTGGTTCAGAGAATATTAAGTTTGCATTTAAGATTTTCAAAAGAGTTAAGTTCAGAACCTAGCACGGAACGAATTCGAGAACCGATTAAAAGATGTCCATCTATCTGTCGTATTTAGGAATACTACATATGATGCTGTTTCATTGTAGTTGCGCTTGAGCCACTAATGGTGTAGGGTACTTTTATGTTATAGTCGACCAATCATAACATTTTCACTTGTTCCTTTTAATGTTGTTACGAAACTTTAACTTTTTTAAGTTGTTCAACCAGCCACATAAATAGTTGAACGGCCTTCGCAAGCTTACATACATACGAGCACATCACATATCGCATTCACGTTCATTCATAATCATGTTGCTGCAGGACTGGTTGGAAAACTTACGCACTTTACCGTTGTTTTTTCTTTTTTCGTTTTCATTACGCTTGTTCGTACATATTCACTTTTCAAGTTTTATCGTTTAGTTGTTTATTTTATGTAAGTATTTTTTTTTTGTTTACTTCGCACTGTGCGAAATATCATGTGCGTAAAGTTCAGGTTTAACAAGCGAAAAAAGGCCTTGTACTGAATTTTCAAACGCACAGTAAGTGAAGACAAGTCAAGTCCCACCATTTAATGCCCTACATGACTGTGTACATCCCCTCAATAGCCGAATTGGCTGCAGCTTCGTTTTAGTAAACATTGCGTACTGTGGGAATCGCGATTTTAAATACTGCTGAGGAGTAAAGGTAAAAAGAAAGGTTCAGCTAGAATCTGTTATTGTCTGTCGTGTTGGACTTTGTAACTCATTTAGGATATTAACACAAATGTCAAGTTGCTATTCCAGTTGCAACACCCTCAGAAAGCCTCAGAAACCCTCCAAAATAAATCTTAATCACCATCAAAAACTGACTAAATCGTTCTAGACATGTCCATGGTTGTTGCTAAAATACCAGTGTCGTAAATGCCAAGAAATTAAGATTTTTTGCCACAGATGTCTTTTTCATTGTATAGGGAAGGATTCCAAAAATGGTCTGCTCTATTCGATCTATTTGAGCTTTGTTATGATTATTGTGCTTAACAACTGTCTCCGAAATGAAATATTTTAAAAAAGTGATGCCTTTACCTTGAAAATGATTCTGAATCGATCGGTACAATAAAATATAGTTCTTTGCTAAGCCGTTTAGGCGTTTCGACAAACCACAAAAACTCAAAATGTCGTCATTTATCCGGGCAATCAACATACCCAGGTATATAAAATTTATTACACCATGTGTGTATCACAAGTAGTGTAGGGTATAAAAAATATCAAGTTGTTTTTCGTGTACATGTTTTGGCATAAAGTTTTATTTAAATGTAGAGCACACATACAAGGAAAATATTTATGAAACATTAATTCAGAGCTAAAAGTTAAAAGTCAAGTTCAAGAATTAAAATTAAGATCCTTTAAACGTATCAGATGGATAATATTTTACAAAAAATGAAATTAAGCAATAACTTGAGCTAGTTGGGGAGAGATACAAGGTATATCTTGATTCTTTATTAGCCTTTTTTTTTTGTGAATTTTTTTCATATCGAAGTTAATCATCAGCTTATTAAACTCTCCCACCTTGCTTATTATTGAATGCGTGGGAACAAACACCTACCGACTGAAACAAGTTACAGCCATTAAATACATGTGTTTATTTTTCTAATATAATGATTTCCACGTTCAAAAGCAAATCGTTTACGACAATCATAGCCAATCACTTAACAACCAAATCATTTGAATATTGTGGTGAAACGAGACAAAAAAGTTGAAAAAAATTAAAAATCGATGTAAATGATATGAATGTGAATTGAATTTGTTTCATAATATCATTGCACATATAATTATAGATTCTTAATAACAAATAAATAAAACTTGTGAAATGAGTTTAATCCGTTTTTAGATCGGAATCAAATATATGAACGGAGCAGGTGAACACAATTTGATATGAATCATAGCCATTAAGTGGTGTTGGGGAAAAAAATAGGGTGGAGTCAAATTTGTGTTTTTTTCCTAAAATCCAATTCTATTTCTGAGAAATTTTATTCAGAGTAAACATCTGCACATTTCTACCTTGCTACAATGCTTTACTCGTTCTATTCATTTACATTTCAAGTGATTTATTTATGTGAAAGTCTAAGGAAATAAAAATGTAACGTGAAGGCTTTTTTGTGGGTTTCAAGCACTTCCAAAGACCTTACAAACATGCTTTAAATGGATAAAAACCGACAACCTTTCACATATTGCTGAAATGTTGAGAGTACTTTCAGAGATCATTGATATCCATCATCCATTCCCTGAACTGTGTTGTAGAATTAAAAGCTTGATATTTCATACAAAAAGTCTTATACTTACACAAACTTCTATGATGTTTGTAAATTGTATCTGTTTCTGGTTACTCTGTGCTACTCTACCCGAAGTGAATGTTCTTTTCTAAAATGCATTAATTGTTAACAATTGAATCGAACATTTTCGTGTGTTTCTTGTACAAAATTGCACATATTGCAAGGTTATCGTTGTTGTTCAGTTGTTGGGCGGTGGCAATTGAAACGACCTTTACACACTAACACATAAACCTGTACTCGTACGCTGATAACCGCAAGAATTAAAGGTGTAATGGTTGACTGGGTATGGTCTGGTTGGTCTCTGCATTACTAACGATTAAGAATGACTTTGTTGTTTTTGTTCCCACCATTACAGCACAAACAGACACGTCAGCTATCCACTACACTAATGATTGAGATATATTAAAGTCATCATTTCATTTGGAATAGGCAAGCGTTGCTTATAATAAAGCCTGTCTGTATATACATATGTCCATCTGACCATGAAGAAAAAGCCATTTTTTTATTGTAGATATTATTAATTTTTTTTTGCAGACACTTTTTACATTTATCTAAACACTACCATCCAGGCCCATTACTGGTAAATATGTGTAATGGGGAGAAATGTTTTTTTATATAAAGTTCAAATATCTTGTCACGTAATAGTTAATCAATTATTGTCTTGCCCACTTTCACCTCGGACTCACTAAAATTTTATCTGAAACAATATACATGTAAGGCCTACTCTGCTATACTTTTTTTATCATAGAAGCTGGAGTGCAATCATACACCAGCCACTCTTATCCATAACGTTCAAGTTGTATCAACAACGTAAGGAATGTATAAAAAATTTGACTGAAGCCAAAGTTTAAGTTTTTTTTATTACAATTTCAGTAAAAAAGGCGGACATTTATCGTTTAGTTACCAAAACATAACTTCGTACATAGAAACATATAAATGTTTTCGCCACGTAATTCAAGACCCACAGCGGTACGACAGACAATTGTTCTATTTTCTGAAGCACATTGCACATATAAGTAAGTGCATATCTATGCCGTATAAATGTATATTGTTGATAGAATTGTAGAAAACGGTTGCTGCCACACGATTTTGCTTTTAATTGCAGTTAAGGATCTAAGAAAAACGAGTAAGAAAACTAAATTTGGCTTAGACCAAATCTTAAATACCCTTCACATCCACAATGGGCGGCGTGACAAATATATATATTTCGCTTTCTAATAGTGTTTATATTAAATATCATTTTGCAAAGTCGATTTTTATGCTGAATATGTTTTTTTGTAAATTGTGGTCGTGTTTATTATTAGGTCACGCTCATTTTCAGCAGATCGATGGATTTGATAACTATGATAAATATGTATAACAAATTTCAAGTTTCTAGCTCAATTTTTATAGCAGATATACAGATGTTTGTTGTTGTGGGCGTGGCTCCCGACCGATTTTGCCCATTTTAAATAGTGATCTGCGTGTAAAACTAAAAGTATTTGTGCAAAAGTTCAACACAATATCTCAAAATTCGTGCCCTTGAAAATGCCAATAACAGACGGACATACGGACATACATGTCTAAATCGACTCAAGAGTACATATACTTTGTAGGGTCTCATATACTTTGTAGGCATTGCGAACGGAATGACAAACTTATATGGAGGGTATAAAAAAAGCAATCAACGTAACAAACCAATACTTACACTTGCTCTCCATTAAATGACTAATTGTTCAACCAATAGTGAAACTATTACGAAATGCTTTTGTTAATAAACACCAGGTGATATTTTAACATTACAATCTTACATCCTTAAAGTTATGTGACGACGATAGAGATAGATCCGTTATTTTATTTACTTTAAGTAGTGTTTTCTAATTGTAGAGGGTATACTCAGTTTGTTATTGTATACAGATATTAAATGGAGAGGTCAGCGACAAAATCGTCAATAGCCATGCCCATAATTAACAAAAACTTATCTAGCAACCACCAAAAATGAACCATGAAGTTGAACTTAACACATTTGTATAATTAATCCGTCCAATGAAGGATTTAAAAAATGCTGCCTCGTGATGTTCATGTCCCAAGGTGCACATCTATTCATTTACTTTCTCTCTAATTGTGCTTCGTCGACCAATACGCATACTTTATAAGATAGTGGTTTTCAAGCACCAACGACTTGTCCACAAGGTATGCATACATTTGAAGGGTATTTTAAGTTTCACTCAAACCAAATCTATTTTTCTATTGTTCTGTGATTATTCTTTTGAAACGTGAACGAACCAAAATACAAATAAAATTTGTGTGAATGAGTGGGATTTAGTGACGGCTATATCTTAAGGGGGCATATGTACGGGTAGCATACTCGAATTGATTGTTGGGGGTGTTTGATTCAAAATTATTACTTTGTTATTCTTAGTAATGTATAATTTTATATAATAATTTAAGAGATTTAAAAAGTACTCGAATGGAAGGCACGTCGCTTAGTTGAAATGTTTGATAATAACTCACTGCTAGATTTGAGCATTTGTGGAATTTGGAAAGCTTAAAAGCAGTAAAATGAAGTCCCCATGATTATGGAAAAGAGTTGTAAGTTATTAAAGAATATTTATTAGAATGTAAGACTAAAGTAATCAAGTTGCTATAGATTTTGTAATCAAATAGGTTAGGTTAGGTTAAGTTAAAAGACCAGGGCGTTCTCTTAGTCGTTAGGAACTAACTACAACAAGATAGAAAAGTTCGGTTAAGACCGAAGCTTAAATACCCTCCACCTTTTGTAATTCTCTAAAAAATAAGTTCCTATTGCCATATTTATGTATTTCATGTACTTACGCAAATAGTGTTTTTTTTAAATTTTAGGCGTTTCAATCATGCCCATTTTTGGCACAGTGTTGGATACCCTTTATATATATCGTATACCAAATTTTAACTTGATAGGCATAGTATTGTGCGATATATAATTTTTTTAAGATACAATTTTTTCGAGGTATGTTGAGTTTTCCGTTTAATGTGCGCGTTTCTCTTAACCAATTTTGCCCAATTTCAATACGGAACAGCGAAATTAAACTAAGAATACTTGTGCCAAGTTTCAATTTGATATCTCAAAAATTGCGACCGTGAGAGTGCCAACAACAGACGGATACACGGACACGCGGACGGACATGTCTCAAACGATTTCTCTTTTCATGCTGATTAAGAATATATATGGTTTGTGGGGTCTCCGAGGCTTCCTTCGATGTGTTGTAAACGGATGATCAAAATGAATATACCCTCTTCCTTATGGTGAAGGGTATAAAAAGGCGCCACGAAGTATTAAAATGGCACCTGCTTCTATCCGCTATTGTACGAGTTGAAACATTCCAATTTCATTCTATAGTTTTAGTTGCTGTTCATGAATGAGTAATTTCCAAATAATATATAATATACTTTAAGGCTTGCATGGCAGTAAAATGTTTACTGTCAATAAGCGTAATGTGAGATAAATGTTAAAATTATCTAATATCAAGAGACAAACTTTAAGTAGACAATTAATAAATGAAAATATTCTTGAGATGCTCCAAACAAAGAAATCGAAATAATAGATTTTATTAAAATAATTTGAATTAATCAATAGAAATTTTAATTTAAAACTATGCGTGCTCAATCACATTGTCTCTATGGTTAATGCACGTACTAGAAAAATTGTTCCTCTATTTGATCCAGAGATTCTTGAGATTCCATAGATTCTCTCATATTCTTCATTTGATGGAAGTACAGACACTGAATGGTAATGTAATATTTGTCCGTGCGTCCATAATTGGAAAATGAAATGAAATGGCAAATTTCTCCCATTTATATAAGGGCGTGGCTGACTACTTAATCTAATCTTGTGAATGTGTCTACCAGAATGGACCGTTCCAAATTTGAACTTGATATGTGCACAGGACGTCTCTTCAATTTAGATTTTGAGGAAGCGTCAGAGACACTACGAAGTATATATATTCTTGATCAGCATCAAAATGAGCTGATCTTTATATATAGTCCGTACGTCCGTATGTCTGTCTGTTATTGGCATTCTCACCTATTTTTTGTACAGACACTTTTAGTTTCTGCACGAAGATCGCCATTTAAATGAGCAAAATAGATCTAAATCCGCGCCCTCAATGGATAATAATTATTTATCTGCCACAAAAATTTAAGTTTAAATTTGGTATGCATATTAAAAACCTATTAACCTATCCATCGATGTGATAAAAAGGGGCGTATTTAAATAATGGAAACGCCCACAAGTTAAAAAAAATCTTATTCACCCCCTAAAGTGGAAATCCAAGTTGATACGTAATAAATACGCAATTAGAAAAAGTAATCGTATACCTGCCACACCCACCGCCCACCTTAAGTATATGTGGAGGGTATTTTAAACTTGACCCAAGTCAAATTTAGTTTTCTTTCTTGGTTTATTTTGACTTTAACATGATTTTTACTTTTATGATTATTTCTAACCAGTCCCTCATAATTAGGCTATAAAATGGTGTGAAAAATATTGGCGAAGTTAAGATATTGTGAAAATCGACTTGAGTACTTTTACCCATAAACTATATTCAAATGCTGAGCATCCTCCGGTGTTCGATAAAATGGCAAAACTCCAACGAATGATATTAAATTAAAGTCTCATTTTTTTACTCAACTTTATACACTAAATATGTTGTATACATTTATTTACAATTATTACAAATTACAATTAGGAAATTTCTTTTTCATCAACATTATTACAGCAATGCTTTACATAGCAAAACAGAAGAAGAACTCGATACAATTACACAAGATGTAATTATTACGTTAATTTACAGTCTTTTGTTTAAAAATAGATTTGGATGGTAGAGATAAGGGGTTGGTTAGCTTAGGTGTAGAATATCACAGAGGAAGAGACAGTGTAGTTATAAATATTAAGGCGAAGAGGAGTAGTTTGTTAAGCATTGCGTTGTAAATGTACACAAATGTTGACGTGTGCGCATTGTTACATTGTTTTATTGATATTATACGTTTACTTTTTGGCCTTGGACTTGTTTCTACATGTGTATATATATATAATTAAATGTGTTTTCCTTTTGCAAGAAAGTCTTTTCAATCTCTAACGGAAAATTAGAGCAATTAGATTATTATTGCAGAGTGCGGAATTGTTTTTCCTTCTTCTCTCTATTACAAAATTGTTGCATGGAAGTGGTGGAATGGCTTGATGTGACATTATTTCATTATTTGACAACTGCTTCGATTTAATAGTGATGTTCGTGCGCTTCTTCATGGTGAACGGGGGCGGTCTTGTGTACTACAGCATTAAAGCCATTGTGCTTGTCGGCTGTGTAATCTACGGTGCGAATAGAGCCATCTGGTTCCACCAAAGAGTATTGACCTGAACGGTTTTTGTGGGTGATAATAAAGCAATTACTTACACGCAATACTCTACTCATTACTCACCTTTTACAGTATCACCCTCGCGTGACTCGTGCTGTGATTTCACATCACCGGTGTGAAAATCGTTGACCCCATATTTGAAAGCATATTTCGGTGGAGCCTGGAAAAATTAATTACAATTAAAGCACTCATAACAACAATAACAACAACAAGAACAACAATAGCTCATCTACAACACACACATACATAATAATCTACATGCTCATCTTCATAATGATGACCCTCATCCTCGTGACCATTGCTCTCCTGCAAAGCAATTTCATGATAGCCACCACTCTCATAGCCACCGCCTTCGTGGCCGCCGCCACCACCACCACCCTCATAGTATTGATGATGATCAAAGCCTGGATATGCGTATGCCAGAGATAAAACGCCAGCCAATAATATTATGAACTGGAAGCGAAAAAACACAAACAAAAACAATAAAAGCAAAAATAACACACGGAACCATGTTCATTGCATAATAACGTGGAATTAATCAGAGTTTCAATTTCTTTTCTATTATTTTGCTGCCGGCCACCGGCTGGTAACTGTTTTAATTTCATTGTTTTAATACAATTTCCAATTGGAGGAAATTGAGGATTGTGTGTGTAACATATCTCAACATTATTAAGTGTGTGTGTGTGTGGCTATATGTGCTTTTCTTATTTATCACTTCTTGTACGTAACGCGATTTTTGTTTATTCCCCTTAGATAAGCGTTATGTTGCACTGATTATTGATCAAGTTTCTTAATTTGTTGCACAGAAAAGCAAATCATTCTTAGAATTTATTATAAAGTAGCATTTACGACATCATGTCTGGCATAATTTTGTACGCCTCTATAAGATGAGTTTGCTATTCGGTTTACAAAACTCATAATTCACTGTCGTAACTTTTGAGATATGATACTGAACGCAGATCGCTAATCGCAAATGGGCAAAATCGGTCAAGAGTCACGCCCACATTGGTTACATTTTCCACAAAAATTGAGCTAATAATTTGAAATTTGGCACCATTTTTATGTAATGTGATTAGATGTGAATTAGATTTCTCACTAATCGCTTAATAATATTCAGACTTGTTAGATATTTAGAGATCAGTAATCATTGATGAAAAAAAATTGATCTTTACGAATAATAATTTTTAAGAAAATAACAAAAACATCATCATTCCATTATAGATAAATCTCTTTCAACGTGCTATTCGCATGAGAAGATGGTTCACTTCAGTTGCAAAACAATTGCACAGACTTTAATTTATAAACATAATGTAAACACTCTAAAGGGAATTTACAATGTTGATAACATTTTAATTTTTGTTAATTTTTTTTTTTTCTAATTGCTCTATGAACGTTTTATAATAAGATTTTAGTTAGGAGAGTTTTACTTTTTTAATAATTATTTGTTTTCTTAGGATTTCATTTGCAAAATATAACGGTTCTCTACCTTACAGTGAATTCTGCAAAAAATAATATATGTCATTATGTTGTATAAATTAATACATTTCATTATTTGCTTTTAAATATTGACGTTAGGTTTCGAAAAAAAACTTTCTTATTTTTTAATATTTAATATCTTATCATTTAATTTTTCTTTTACTTCCTGTCTCTGTAATTGGTATACTTTAAACTGAGTAAATTTTTGTAATGTTTTTATTGATAATTTTTCTTTTAATTTTAATTATTCTTATATTAGTTACCTTTTTTATTTATTATATTTTGTTAGAATTTTTTATTATATTTTACATTTTTCATTTATTTTTTAATAATCTTTGTCGATTTTAAATATGAGTTTATTTTTATTGTTATTATTATTATTAATAGTTTTCTTCTCTTTATAATCAATGTACTTTATATTTATAATTTTATATTTTAACATGATATAATTTTTAGTTAATTTTTTTAATAATTTATATATTTTTTATTTATGTTTATGTTTTAATAATTTTTTGTTATATAATTATTTTTTATTGTTAACATAAGATTTTTATTTTTATTTTTCCATTTAATATTAATTTAATTTAATTTTTATTATATTTTTTATATGATAAAATTTCAAAAACATTTTTTTTTAAATTTTGTAATAACTAATTTTTTTTATTAGTATTTCATTATATTGTAATCCTTGGCTTTTTAATCTCACCTTTAGCATCATTGTGTATTTGTTTTTAAGACAATTTGAGTAATATTATTACAACTACTATTATTGTTATATAATAAAACGAGGAGATCAAATTTTTAAGCTGATCAACGAGAAATGAAACCGTAACTATGTGAAGAAGCGAATCGAGGCAAAATGAGACAACGGCTAACGATTGTGTTGTGAATCAAATGACGTTCCACCGTGGAATAATGTTGTTGCAACGAGACTCTGTTGCTTTTATATGATTAGGAAGAAAGTGTTTGGCGCGATTTGGTAAATTTTTTAACTAGAGCCAGCAGCAAGCACCTCTTATAATGCACATATGCAAACAAACATTTAACGAAAAGCAAAAACAGCAGAGGTGGCCAGCCTTTTGCATAAATACGAGGTAAAGTAGCAGAAGAAAAAGTAACAGTAGCAGAAAGAGTAAGAGTTGTAGTAGAAGTTAAAGCAGTTACAATACAAAATAGCAGCACATGTGCTTATGTGTCTATGGCTTATATACAAATACATATGTATTGTATTTATAAAGGTGTCTGTTGTTGCGGTTATTGTTGTGTACGAACACTGGAAAATTACTAAACGGAGCACACTTGCTTATGAGCAAACGAAGCGCCACCATCATATTTCACAGACGGGCAGAGTCAGTCAGTACATGTATGTTTCTAACTTTATTATTATTGTTATTGTACTGTTTATTTGTTTTTGTATGTGTGTGTGTGAAATGTGTAAGTAAAATGAATTTGCTCTTTTTTTTTTAATCTAACCAAAGCAATAATAATAAAAAAATTAGTACAGAAATATATAAAAAAAATTAGTGTATGATTGTGTTGTGTACACAGCCGTTGATGATTTCATTAAAAACATTTTTTGATAATCAGCAGAGGACAACTCTACTGCTGTCACTTAGATCAAGTTTCATATAAATGAAGGAAGAGTTTTTTTAATTGAAAACTTGTTTCACTTGAGAAGGTGAGATGGATGATGATAAAAATATCTAATTTCAAACTCTATCCATTTGAAATCTAGGTTTTGATGTCTATTTCTTAAAGGAATTGTAATGTTTCTAAGTGTGATTATAATTAATCAGTCAGTTCTGATATAATTAAGTTTATTTAATTATAAGGTGTGGGCCACCATTTACTTTTAGGACATCCGTAATGCTTTGCGGAATGGATTCGTAGAGTATCTGTATGGTTCTGTGGTCACTTTTGCTGCGGTAGTTTTATGTTGTCTGGCCACATTTCGTTTTAATGTTCGTCGGTCCGTCAGTTAACTTTGAATTTCGCCCACTATTCTTCTTCACCAATTATGTTTCACCATATGTGTGTATGCTTTCATTAGCGCTCGCGAATCGTTAAACGATTGAGCTGTTTTCGTCAAAGACGCTCGGCTTACCAAGCCCCAAAGATTTGCCCTTTTTCTAAGTCTGATAGATCACATTCTTCACCGATCGAATGCTTTAACCACCGCCGAATAAAGAGTAATATACACTGAAAAGTAATCTACAAGACTTGGAACATAAACTGTGCAATACATACACGTCGAACTATTTACGCAGAAGCAGTGCTGCCAACACGCAACAAGATGTCATACTTTGCATGGTGTTTATATTATTTTGTTCATCTCCTGTAGATTGGAGTTAAAAAAGTATATTAAAATCACTTCCAAGTGTACTTCACGATTCGTCAAGTTTATTCCTACATTCCACTTCGCCATTTATACTTCATCAATTGTTATTTGAAAATGAACATTGGTCCCACCCCCGACGTTTATCCTTAGCCGAAGAGTGTATCATTATTTTTGTATAATAACAACATTAACTAATTACTAATTAATTTTAAAAAAACCATTTGAAGTACAAGTGACGTTCTTTAAGACTCAATTGGAATATGTGGCGCACACAACGGTGTAGTAAGAGAAACGGCTTCTCTAATGTCTTAGTAAACGCGGCAGCGGCATCTTCGCCTTCAAAAGTTGTGTAAAAGTAATTTTATTGTGATGACACAAAATGTCTGGACGTCTTCACACGTTAAACGAACGCTTATAGCAAGTTGGTATATTTTTAAATTAAAGAGAATTGTATATTAGAGTTTTTATTGTTGCTGTGTGTTGTTGCTTTTTTTACTTTGGTTTTCTGCTCTAAATTTCAAAATAGTAAAATGCATGCATGTGGTCACTCATTATAATTATTAAACTATTTTATTACGAGATTGCTAAATACCATCAAAAGTGTATTGCGGTGTTTAGCACACGCTATAATTATACACTTCAGTACATTATTAGAGGGTTAAATATAAAACATATCTCGAAAAACCTCAAACTAAAGGCTTTTTATTTGAATGAGAAACATTTGGAAATGTTTCATAATTCTATAAGAAAAGAAAATCTTATTATTTTTTGATAAATTGAAATCTTGTAAAATTACAGGCACCAGGCAGGAGTGCGGTATTAATAATAAACTAGACACGCTTTTCACATAAAAAATTAAATTATGAAACTAGGCGTGTCTGTCCAAACCTTCATAATTACGAATTATATGAATGAAAATTAAAACTCTTTATACGCTTTACATAGGATGAGGATGTATTGAGTTTGTCATTCCGTTTAAAACACCCAGAAAGAAGCGTCAGAAACCCTACAAAGTATATATATTCTTGATCAGCACCAAAAACTTAGTCGGCCTAGACGTGTATGTCCGTGTTTACCTGTCTGTCTGTTGTTTGCATTCTCGTACATTTTGAGATACTTGGCAGAAATTTTGTACAGACAGTCTTAGTTTCCGCACAGATTGCTATTTAAAATGGACAAAATCGGACGACAGCCAGGCCCACAATCGATAAAAATAAATTTATCTGCCACAAAAATTTACGTATAAACTTGAAATTTGGTATGAACACTTTAGTTATTCCATCCATCGATGTGCCAAAAATTGGCATGCTGGGAAAACAGACACGCCTATAATGTTTAAAAAAGCATACTCAGCGCTAAACTTGACTTGTAAGCAATATATACACTATTAGAGGGCGTAATCATATTAGATATGGAGGCTATTTAAGGTTTGGCCTAAGCTAAATTTGGTTTTCTTACTTGTGTAAAGTATAAGGATTCTTTACTCGGGAAAATATTAATCTTGCCATGCCCAAATTTTATTATGTTGTAGGTATGACTATTTGTTTGTTTGTTTGGAGAAATAATCTAATGGTGCTTCTTTGGCCAGTGGATAATTATGATGGGTCTCTCACCTAATGTTTCATTATTTTTACTTGTTTAAAATTCAAAAGCTGTCGATATCTCAAAATTGTTTTAGATAAAGATTCATATAAAAACATGGCAACACAGCAGTAACAACAAAAATACAATAACAATAAAAAACGACTTTGCTCTTCTACTCTGCTGATGAAATAAGTTTCATCAGTGGAATGCATATAAAAAATTAGAGAAAAATGAGTGCAAAAATAAAAGAAAGAAGATTAATGTCAAACAGTAAATAACTTAATGGCATTGCAGTAGGCAGCTAGTAGTTTTTGTAGTTTTTTTAAAGAGATTTCCAATGTATTCACAATATAAATGTTTCACCAAAACGATATGGAAGATAACAATACGGTGCCCAGGGATAGCCATGGCGGGTACTAATCAAGGAAAAAGCGTTAAAAATGTTACAGTCGATCAAAACCTACCTCTTAACTTATGGAGCTTTGTTCATCAAGTTTTTTCTTTTCATAACCATATCGAACAAACTGTGAAAATTCGTGAATTTGATACCAATGACACATACATTTGATTTTTTGGCACGGTTGCCATTTTGAATGCAGTACTTTGACTTTGACTTTATACTACTTTGTATTGTTCCATTGTAGCTAAAACCATTTGATTGATTTCAAAATTTTTGTATATACGACATATTGATCATTCTTTAAAATCTTTCAGCGGTCGCCATATTGAATTTAGCAAAATGCTACTTTGCTTCTAAGATTTTACTCGTGAAGCCCTTTCATATGATATCCATATCACCCAGATTGTAAGGAAATTTAAAATCTGACGGGCGCCATTTTGAAAATTTTCCAATATTAAATATACTTCAATAGATGAAAATTTAATGTTGATAAAATTAATTTTTATTTCCAGTATTACGGGAAATGTACAATAGAAGGAAGATTTTTCAAAATGAAAGACTTAAATAACAAACTTGTTTTATTTTATAAGTATCATAATGGTGAAGCAACTTAAAATGAATCATTATAAAAATTACGTCTTTTTCAACAGTTATTTATCGACATCCCACACATGTTGTCTTATACACATTGTTCAGGCGACAATGCATCTCACCTAGATGCGTATTTATACTTTATTGCATAATCTGTATGCTTTACATTAAAGGATGCTATGTTACGTTATGAAAACGAAAATGAAAATTTACAAAATAAAAATATTCCCACATACACAATTTGACGTAATCATCGCTTTTCACAGAGTTGGAATTTCTTGTGTGTGTGTGTGTGTGTGTGTGTGTGTGTGTGTGGTGTAGGTGCTGTACTTTGTGTGTTGTGTCTAAAGATCTTTTGTTTCAATTGACTAGAAAGTTTTATATTTTTCCATAAATCTTCGTTACAACAATAATAATAGCAATAACCATAACAACAACGAATATTGTTGTTTGTAATGTTAAGCAATACAATTGAAGTTGGGAAGCTTGTTATTTTCTAAAGTCACTGAAAGAAAAATAGCATCAGCAGCAACAGCAGGAGCGAGTGCAAGTATGCATATATGTTTCTGAACATATTATACCAACAACAATTAACCAAAAACAAAAATACACGAAATATTCATTTAAAAGCAATTTTTGGTTTGTGCAGTTTTTACCTTTAGGATGATAGTGCAGAAAAACTTCAAACACACAAAACAAGTGAAAATGTTTAAAGTTCAAGTCGAGGAGGATAAAGTCAATACCCTACTGCCTATGCATTAGTTTCCTTGCAATTACATACAAACAAAATAAATGAAATTTCAAAGTTAAGCTTGAGACAATAAAAATAAAAAATATCTAAAAATTGCGATGTCTAATTTGAGTACGGGTATCGATTTCATAAACAAAGAAGCGTGAAAAGACATTTACTTAATATATCAAAAGTGTTGTGTAGTACAATGAAATGACTTAACAAGTAAAATATCCACAAATCAATTACGAGGTGGAAGGTGATAAAAATCATTAAGTTTGCGAGATAGTAGCATGAAAACTCTTCTCAAATAAGCACAAATTTTATGCTTGGATTATGCAACTAAAGAAACCCAAAAACAAATTAAATATGTATGTGTGTGGGCACCTGTAGTAGAGTATACCAACCAAACAAACCATAAGCCGCAGCCAGTCGCACTTAAATGAATACAATTTATAAACAATAATAATAGATGAACGTACAATGTAGGACATATGGACAGACAGATACACAGACGCATGCCCAGTAGTTAAATACATGCTATTAACAGCGAACATTTTGCAAGTGTTTTGTGGTTGGAATTGGAAAAACAAATGATAATTATACTCTCCACATAAGATGGCAGGTATGGCACGTTTGTCATTCTATTTGCAACATCCATAAAGAGGCGTCAAAAATATATGTATTCTTAAACAGCATAAAAATCCAAGTCAATGTGGACATGTACTATTCGGGTAACAAATTGTACAAACACTCCTGGTTTATGCACGTGGAGTGTTCTTTAAAATTGGTAAAGTTGGTCAAGCCATGCTCACAATTGACAAAATTCTATTCATCAACCACAATCGACGTACCGAAAATGGCCGGGGTTGGAAAATAGACACGCCCACAACTTATAAGAAATCTTTTCCTGCATAATTAGACGTGTAGATTTATATATACAATACATACACAAAATCTACATGAAGTGGTAAAAGGCGCAATGAGGTACCTACCACGCAGAGTATTTAATATTAAGCCCAAGCCAAAGAAATTTTTCTTATGTGTTTTTTTACAATTACCCCTTCTCTCTCTTTGTTATCTTAACTGATTAAAAACAGGAAACGTCATAAAAAACACTCCGTGAAATATGATTATATGGAAATGGTTCTAAAATGGTCCAAACAACCAAATATTAATCAAAAATTTTATCAAAACAAATTGTACAAATTGTAATTTTTCATATGTAAAAAACTCCTCCAATATATGGGGACCAATTTGGTCCATTTACAATAGGATAGACCCTTTGAGCAAAAATATATAGTTTGATAAAAATGTCTCAAAAACTTCAACAGACGGACAGGCATGGTTAAATCGAGTCAAATTTTAAACCTAAATCGGTGGATATAATTGAAGGTGGGTGTGGCATTTTCTTCATGGGCATAAAATCTGAGTCATTCATGCGTCCGCGTACCTATCTGTTTTTATACTCTCCACCTTAGGGAAGAGGGTATATTCATTTTGATCATCCGTTTACAACACATCGAAGGAAGCCTCGGAGATCCCACAAACCGTGAGTCCGTCTGTTGTTGGCACTCTCACGGTCGTAATTTTTGAGATATCGAATTGAAACTTGGCACACTCATTCTTAGTTTAATTTCGCTGTTTCGTTTTGAAATTGGGCAAAATCGGTTAAGAGACGCGCCCACAATAAATGAAAATCTCAACATACCTCGAAAAAATTGTATCTTTAAAAAATTATATATCGCACAATACTATGCCTATCAAGTTGAATAAGTGGTACCGTTATCCAACACTGTGCCAAAAATGGGCGTGATTGAATAACGCAAACGCCTATAATTTAAAAAAAAAACACTATTTGCGTAAGTACTTGAAGTAGTCATATACATAAATATGGCAATAGGAACTTATTTTTTTTTAGAGGATTATAAAAGATGGAGGGTATTTAAGCTTCGGTCTTAACCGAACTTCTTTATGTTGTTAATATTCAAATGGTGAGTAATTTTGAGATATTAAGCTGCAGACATTTCTACTTTTCACATGCAGTCCGTACATCATAAGCGACTTGAATTCTAAGAGCAAAAAAAGTGCACAATGATGTTAAAATTGGGTACACATATGGAACCTTTCCAAAGATGCGCCATAAATGAGCGTGATCGGATAACATAGACATACAAAATTTACACAAAAAAAACCTCATTCAGGGCAAACTTGACTTTCAAGATGATACGTAGTACCTTTTCTGCCACGACCATATTTTGAATGTATATACGGCGGGTACTTGCACGGACTTGGCCTAAGCCAAATTTAGTTTTTTACTTGCCTTTGCATTGTTATAAAACAGAAGAGATTATTAACCGGACAAACCTATAAATTCCAGGCAGCCCCTGTGTAAACAATTCATATTACTACAGCAGGTCATTTCAAAACCTCTAGGCTAAGTGAAAGAAAAGCTTTTTATATATTAAACATTAAGTTAAGGGAAAATGGTAAAGAACTGAGTTTATAGTGACAGATAATCCGTTTGAGAAGAAGCATTTCCAAGTCAAATCAATCGTTTGTTATTCAAATTACCGTCACTTGATGTCTGCATGTTTAATGACTTTTTTAAACTTTATCACATCCGTTTGAATGGCTACCAACAATGAGAAAGGTTTTCTAATTTATTCCCTCAACGTTTGTTATCATCCGTTACAATCATAAAAACTTATGACATCCATTTGGCATGTGTTTGATAATTTTATAAAATATTTGGCCAACAAGCAGCAAGTGAGTGGAAATGGTAAAGCGTGCCAAAAATATTGTCTAGGAAACCATATAAACACTGAATATTTATAAAAAAAATTATATTGTTCGTGATTTTCTTGTTTATTAAAAAAAGTTTATGAAAAACTGCTGAATGAATAATTTATTTACCTTAACCTTAACATTGACTGAAACCCTCAAAACATTTAGGAAAGCGATTTTCTCTGACCAGTTTTCGGTTTTGTTTTTATTTTTTGATTTTGATTTTACCTTGTCTAAGGTTTACACATGATTCCAAGTGGTTATTACTATAAATTCATTAATGTTGTCATGTTTCGTTTAATTTCTTCTCTTGTCGCAACAAATCACAACAAACATGTCACACATGAGCACACACAATTTATTGTATGTGCTTGACAATTATCATGTAATCAACCTGTTAAACATAAATTTTTGAAATGTTGTTCGTGTGGATGCTCAAAGGAGGCTGGTTACTGGGCTGGTTTATATGGCGGATAACTACTGTTTAGAGAAAAGTGAAATCGAATTTTTGAATTACATAAAAAACAGCATGTCACACATATTTAGGTGTTACATGTGTCATATGAGCGGAGAGATATGCATATCATAGCTACGCCAAAATCCATTCATTGCAAGCTTACTGACGAATACTATTCCACACCCCACACCCAACCTTATGCACACTAGCTATCAATCATTGTATATCAAAAATCGACGCAAAGCTCATTATCTTTCCTCCAGAAATTCTCAAAGCGGATTTCTTAGGAAATTAGAGTAGAGTGGAGTTTTCTTCAAAAATATTTGTGTCATGTTTTTAAGGTGTGTTGCAAGCGATGCAAACGTGCTATATATATTTTACAAGCCCAAGATTAATTGAAATTTTTCCAAATAAAACAAGTATGAAGCACACATTCCCATAATTTTTTTTGTTTTTTTTTTTTTTTTGTTTAAAACTTTCGTAATATCCGGCTGTAAATATTCACAGTTTGACGTGACGTGGGGGAAAACCTATTAACATAATAAACAAATCAATTTCAAATACTCACACTACACATACATGCTTACCGGATGACTTTAACTCGGCCCCGTCATAATTCACAAAGTAATTGTAATTGTAACTGTAACTACTGTAGAAATGATTTTTACATAAGCGTTAAGATTGAAATCTAATCTAAAGCATTTTTTATGTTCACAACAAAATATTGGCAAACAAAACGTGTAAACGAATGTTTGTGTTATTTTGCTTTGTTTAAGGCTTCCAGCTGATTATATAAACCAACAAAAATTTAGATAATTTTTTGATTGTTTTTATGATCTCAATTAAAGCTTTCACAAAATCGTGAAGTTTGAAAAAATTTCTGCTGGTTAGCATGCTAACCGAAAAAGAAACTTTTGCTTGTGAATGTGAATATTTCCCATTTCATTGAAACGTATTAAGATAGTAAAAAATATATTAATCTTCTTGCTTAATGTTAAATACTGTGTCTCTGTAGTCTCTGTAGTTTTGTCTGTCAGCTCATCTGCACTTCAACCTTAAATCAAATATATTAGTGGGACGAAATTGTTTAAACGAAGCTGTCATAGTAGTTTAAAACATTTTTTTTAAAACTTGGCCATTAATCATATAAGTTACATAATTAGAATCCTTTTACAAGTACTTTTTAAGAAACTAGGCAATGGTCATGACACCTGCCCGAAAATAGAAATTTATAAAATAGACAAGACACGGACGATATTCCATTTTTACCCTACACCACACGTGGCAAAGTATATGTTTTGGTCCAAATGAAATCCTATGAAGTTCTAATTCGGTCCAGTTTTAGAACCCTTCTCCATATAAAGTCATATTATAATGGAAGGCTTTCGCATTTCTTATTATATTTTGGTGAAATTTGGTGAAGAATAGTTAATTAGCTTTATATTTGGCTGATTGAATCTTTTTTGGAACCCCTACCCATATAATTATCTTCCACGAAGAAACTTATGTGGCAGATACATACAGATACAGATACATCCAAACTAATTGTAGCATAATTTGTAGAACTAAATAGTATAGGGTATTAAATGGTCGGAGTTGACAGACTGTAACATTTTTACTCGCTTAAATCACCAGCGCTCACGAATCATAAATGTCGATGGTAATTTCCTTTTTGGATTGCAAATCGGATGGGATATGACCCAATATTATACTTTATTACATCTAGGCAACTATGTGTTTAAGGTTTTGGTCATATATAATATGCTTCCATATTTATAACATAGTGGGTGTGCCGTATATACAATTGCAAGCTCTATTAAAGATAATTTCTAAAAATTTTGTTGTTTAGTTTAACGGTCGAATTTTGTCAATTGCAGGCTTCTGCTTATTTTCAATCATCAATCCATAATGTAATATTTGAACTTTGAATATATATTTGTACTGCTGTGAGAAAATTTTGTTATAATTGTGGCTTTCGACCAATTTTACTTCAACAAAAACGTGCTTGTATCAACTAAGAGTGTTTATATGTTTCAAGTTTCTACTTAATAACTCTCTCTCTGTAAGCGTTTCAATAATAGACGTATGTCTATAATTGATCAAAATAGTCAAGCACTAAAACCGCGCTCCTAGAAGCATTATTGGCATTCGAAAATTTTATTTCAATATTTTAAACCAAATATAGTTGTTGTACGGTGTTTATCATTCGCTTGAATAACTAAATGGTATGCATGTGTGTAATATTTGCAATAAATTTGTTAATTAACACTCAAATATTGTATAAATAAATATTAATTTTTGTTTATCGTTTTAACAATCTACCTAAAAGTGCAACTTTGTTGCTTTCGTTTTTTCTGTAACCAACTTACCAAAAATCATATGAGAACAACAACAACAACAGGGTAAAAATAAACTATATTTGACTAAGGCTAAATCTTGAATATTCCCAATCGAAACATGGAAGCTTCACGGGAATGTATAATTTACTTAGTTTCAATGCACTCTAGCAACACTTCTAAAGTTTGGGATCGATATCTCAATTTTTGCAGCCAGTAAAGTGATTACATACACCGACAGACAGACGGACTTAGAATTATATGATTTAGAATAGATATACTTTGTGGGGTTTCCGATGCCTCGATTTGAGCGTTGCAAACGTTTTGACAAAGTCATGTGCACCCCCATATATATATACGATGATGAGTGGAAAAAAGTGAAGTCAAGAGCGTTACATATTCCTCCCCCCATTTGGTACATAATTATATTTGTGCAGTGTTCTTAATTCAACGCTACCTGCAAGTATATTAGTGTTTGAGTTATTCATTCGTTGCTATTTATACATAGATTGCTACATGTTTCTCTTTCAAAAATAATCGACTTTAACCATTTGATTAATGAGTTGCATGCGTGCAAAATATTTAAACAACGGTTTAATAAAATTATGTTAAAAAACACATGTTAGGAAATCGTACAAGTACATGAAATGTTTGATGAATTGATTTATTTGAAAAATGTAATCCATCCTCGTTTTATATTGAATGCGAATTATTTCCTCTTGCGCTATTTACGCAATTATAGTTAATCTTCTCTCTCATTCTTTTCCGGTATTTGAAATGTAGTCAAATTGAAGTTATATGGTATAAAGTTGTCAATATGTTTCAGTTTCTTGTCGTTTACGTTGCTGTCCTTTGCCGCTATCAATGGTGTGGTGTAATTGAGACTTTTCAACCCTAAGGGATTGAAAAGTTCCATTTCCAGCGTACTGGAATTTAAACTCAAACCTTTGTGTTTGTTTAAGCTATGTACGGGTAATAGAATTTCGGTTAAATTGAATTTTCTATTTTCACTTTCATCTGTATTGTTGTTGTTTGTATTGTTATCCTTTACTGGTACAATTTGTTGATAAAGTCACGTGCTACCTAAAAAGCCATTTTTCTCGCCAACCGTATAATTTGTTACAGTAAATAATCCATCAAGTCAAATAACCGTAAGAGCCCTTTATAGTGCGATTCAGATATTTATGTTCCATGTGAAATTGATGATTTCTTCTTAAATGATCGGCCACTTGATAGCCATAGGCATAGCTGTGAGGACCTACTAAAACATTTCTTAGTTGAAAAATGTGTTTTCTTTTAAATAATTTTATAATCTCCACTCCAGTAGAGATGAAGCATGAAAGTCTTTAATTTTGTTCTAAACTTATAGTGGAGTAGGGAAGCACACCACAAAATAATTATACCATCATCACAATGTGAGTCAATGTCTGTACGTGTATACACTCTATACAAACATTCTAGACCAATATCGGCTACATAGTTATAAAAAAATATAAATTTTAACTTATTAAGAAGAACCTGTAAGAAAGGATATATTAAATTTGTCCTAAAAATATCACACCCACATTCAATGTTTGTCGACCTTGACCTACCGTAATATGTTCACTTGTATCAAATTTGAAACCGATTGGACCATTTTCCGAAGTGACGTATATGACAATGCCTGACGCTTACTGATACAACTAAACTAATACTTAAATTGTGCAACTAAGTAGTGCAGGGTATTAAGTAGTCGTGTATAAACAACTATAATATTTGCACTTGTTTTGAGTTATTTTATTTTTTATAGCATACCCTACAGGTCTTGTTGATAATATATTGTAACTGGTTTTGGTTGCAATTGGTTTGTTTCGTTCGCCTGAAGTTTGGCTATACTAAGCATGGGCAGTACGTGGAAACTTAACAACAAACACTGAGAAATTTATAAAAGATATAAAACATAATTTTAGAGGAATTTTTTATACTTATAATATTTGGTTTTCGAATAAATTGTAAAAAAATGTATACATTTTGTTTTTTGAAAATGGAAATAAAGTTTAGTACTTATCTAAGTACAATGCAAACTACTCACTAACCAAACTGTTTTGAAAAATGTTTAGATGTAACCTCTTTAGCAAAATATTTTAATTTTTTTTAATGTCACAGTTAAGTGTTACTTACTTAATAACTAATCAATATTCGTGAGAGAATAATTTACGAAAGTTTATGCATAAAAAGTTAAGTACGTGTTAAACCAAAACTTCAGAACCTTGCATTATATTGTGTAATGACGAACGAACGAACGATGACCAACGTAGCCACGCTCACATCCACCCTGTATGACCTACCGAAAGTAGACAGATCTGTTCAATCTAATATGTCATACTCATATATATGACTCAAACAGTATTTAAGTCAATAATATTGTTGTCATTTTATTGTCTTCCTTGTCCTTCGTGTGGGATCATTCTTACTGTATTTGATGTCCTTTAAAGAACATTTACATTTAACTTAACAAACATTCAATATCATCATTCAATAATTTATGCACAATAGTTGCGTTCTGCATAGTTCTTCTACTTTTTAAAGTCATTAGATGACTTCTATACGAAGGTAAAGGCACATTACGGTATCATCGCGGACCTCGTGGACAAAAAAGCAACAAATGTTTCAGATTCAATGGAATGGAACAATCAATATAAATTTTAAGCCACCCAAATCGTAGCTTTAGATATTGTGATCTGAAGAGAATATGTATCAAATTTTGGACCCTTGCGATAACATTTTTTTTTAATTATGGACACACGCTATACAAAAACCCTATATTGTGTATTTGCCAAAGTATTTGTGTCTATATATCTGTCTAAATATAAAACTTTGGCATAAATCAAATTTTTATTAATTCAAAACTATGTTGTGGCCCATATATGGCAAAAGCACATTTCTATAAAATCAAGTTGTGCGCCATATGTTGTCTCTCCATCCAACTATGTGATTCATTCTAGTCAAACGAACAAATTTTAAACAAGAATTCGCGATATTTTATGGACTGTATAATAAGAGAAACTGTGTGAAAATGAACCGTTGTAATGTCAATTATTGTTAACCGATTTTAGTTAATACAACAACAACAGCAATAAATTAATGAATACCCGAAATAGATCACAATTAAAAGCCTTTTTGTTTTCCTCTCACACAAACAAAGTAGTTTTTATCGTTTGTGTGCTTGTGGTTGTCTGTAAACCTAATTGGTTAGTATTGTTAATGTTATTTCGTAAATGTGCTATAAATCTTTTTCATATTCTTATATAAAAAAAAAAACACACAACGTCGAAAGTGTGAGAAAATTTGTTTATTAAAGAACAAGTAAAAATGTTATAGTCGGTCAAGCCCGACCATTTAATACCCTAACCTACTAAGCCCCACAAATTATGCTACAATTAGTTTGGTTGTATCTGTATGTACTTCGTGGATTATAATTATGTGGAGAGGAATTCTACAAATGGTCCGATCAGGTCCATATTTGGTCCAGCCAAAGCTAATTAAATATTCTTCATCAAATTTTGCCAAAATATACTAAGAATTGCGATTTTTTGTCATATAAAAACTTTCATTAGAATATGGGGAGTGGTTCTAAAAATGGTCCGATCCAGTTCCTCTTTGGACCAATACACTAAATTTCTTCGAAATATCTCAAAAAATAGACTTGGAGCTTGAGTCTAAATTTACATGGACAGACAGGCGGACATGGTTTAATCGATTTAGATTTTAATTCTAAAACGATTGGTATAATTGAAGGTGGGTGTGGTACTTGCTAAGGAGTTACAAACATCCGCAGCAACCTAATAAATTTTAGCTTCAAGTGGTGCAGCGTTCAAAGATAATGAAATTTTGCAAATCATGTCAATGAAACACGGTATAATAAATCTTTTAGTTATTACAAGTGTATTTTATTTGCATTTAGAGCAAGCTTGTCCGTACGCCCATAAATTGAAAAATTGGGCTTGGAGCCAAAATCTCTAAAATCCCATCACACTAATGTTTTGTACATCTTATTTTAAGGTCAAATAGTATCTCATTTTATGTTGATTGAATCGAATATTCGCTTACAATTGCAAAATATAGTAAAATGTCACAATTCGCCCAATGCTGTTGGTCATTTGCTTGCATTAAATGGAAATCGAAGAGAACTTCATAATATCTCGATATGTGATTTAAATAATTTTCACGATAAAAAAACATTTTTTGATGTTGTTGATCATCAAGGTTGATACAAAAAATTGTTAATCTTTTATAACTAAAAACTTTTTAGATCAAACTTAACCATTACCCGCCATCAGTTCATTAATTATAGGTTAGATAAACATCTGATCCTATTAACAATAAATATTAAATTTTGCAAGCATTTGCATGTGTATGTATGTGTGTGCATGTTGTACGCTTGATAATAAATATTATCAAATTGATTTATTCACATAATTAAACTTTTGTTATCAGATTTCATTTACACACCCACCAAGGCGCTGTATACAATAATTAAGAAGTTTTAACTGCTACCTATTACCTGCATATTACGAACGCATAATCTCATATATCAATAATTTATTCATTTTTCATAAACTTTATTTTCAAGTTTTCTGCATCGTTTTGGCAACCAACGCATTTAAGCGCATTTTGTTAAATGATGAAAGATTTATAACTTTAATTAAAAAATTGGCAGAAAAAAGAAATACAAGCCTTTTGAAGTTTTTTTTCTTTTATTGGTCTTGTAATTAATCTATATTTATGTCACATTGTATATTTATGGTTGAAAAAGTTTTTCATCGATTTTATTAAATTTTAATTATGTGTAAAAAACAAAGGTGTTTAAGTGAGTTTCCATGGAATGGCTAGCCTGCAGAATATTCAGTACGTACAATAAAAATATTGCATAATTTGTAAAATTGCAAGTTTGTTGCTTAAATCTTTCGTTTGCATTTCATTTCTCTTTTTCTTCTGTTTAGGGAGAAAAACATTTCGACATAAAGTGATTATTTTGTGGTACATGTAATTGGGATTGTGGGAATTGGAAAAGTAGGGCAAACGTGCACCACAACACCATACTTACCATGCCTAATATGTAGAAAGAAAAAGTACTTTCTGTTTCTATTGCGCCTAAAACTAAAAGTGTCTCTACAAAATTTCAGCTCAATATCTCAAAATTTACGTCCGTGAGAATGCCAACAACAGACAGACGCACGGACACACGGCCATACATGTCTAAATTGACTCAGTTTTTAATGCTTATCAAGAATATATATACTTTGTAAGGTCTCTGACACCATTTTCTGGATGTTACAAACGGAAGAAGAATAAACTTAGTATACCATCATCACTAATCTGGAGGGTATAACAAGTGAAAAACTAAACACTCTTTGTAATACCCACGTCCACTTTGAATTCTGCACAAAAAATATTTTTTGTCACATCGATAGAAAAGCTCCATATTTCGAATTTTAACTTTATAACTGGATTATTATGGCTCTCAATCGATTTCAAAACGTCACCTTAATCTCATAATCTACGACCACGAGCGTGCCGACAATAGACAGGTATGCCTAGATCGACTCAGATTTTGATGCTGATATACTTGGTAGGGTCACCAATGTCTCTTTCAAGGTTTCAAATGAAATGACAAACTTAATATACCTCTCCAACTGGGGGTTATAAAAATTATTTTTCTTAATGTATTTATTATCCTAGAGAATAAATGAACAAACGTGTTGAGAAGGTATTATTCTTTCAAAGTCGGGATGGGAGGTGTGCTACCTAAGTTGTGTAACCACATTTCGTATAAATCGCCATCACCAACTTCTTGTATTTGAAGCTATCTTTTGTTGTCGCCGAATTTCATCTAACTTTCGGTATTACGTAATACCAAATGGTTCATAATTTCCGACCGAATTACCTATAATAATATAAATGGGAGTGAAAATAACTCAAACGATATTGGAAAGAATACATGTGTAATATTTATAAATATATGAACGACTTTATATTCACTTGCATATACTCGTATATGCATAAATGGCGTGTGGAGATAAGTACAATAATTGTAACTTTTATGTACATTTATTACTGATACTGAGCGCGAGTCACACCTCATTTTTAAGAAATATATTCAAATATAAATAAGCGTGCCAAACACGCCTTAACACATATACGTACAATGTATGCCTAAAACATAATTTTTTTTTAATAAAAAATTGTTTTTTCTCCTAAGATATGAATGTTGCGATGGTGGTTTGTATGCTTAAACAAAAATACCAATTAACGCTAAAGTCAATCAATTAATAAAATAATTGAGTGTAAACTGAAGATAAAATACATCCTACATACAACAACAACAAGTGAAAATGTCACACCCGACCCATTTCATACCCTACACCACTTCGTTTCACATATTTTAATTATAATGTATTATACAATAATTGTTTAGTTTCGTAAATGCAGGGCAAATTTTTAAGCTATTTTACTATTTTTCACTAAATTGTGTCCAAAACTATTAAGCACTCCGATTCCTTGCCCCATAAAAACTTCCTTTACGGTGGTATGTTATATGGAAGGGGATTCTAAAAATGGTCCAAACGAATTTTAACAAATTCTATCTTTAATATCGAAGAATGACTTTGAGATGTTTGCTTGATACATAATCTCTATTCAAATCAAAGTAAAACACATAACAGTTATTTTACAAACAATGCCAATATCACCAGGAGGTACAACAATTGCAGCAATAATAGTCTCGTTTATGATATAAAACTTATTGAAAGCAGATTCGGGCGGCTCGCTCTGCCTCGTTTGCCTTCATTGAGATTCAGTTTTAGGCTCTTAGTGATTGTGATTTGAGACATTTTATACGCTTGACCACTTGGACGAGTTTGGTGAAGCGATTGCAGAGTTAAATTAAAATTATTCAAATTCGATCATTTGCACACATACCCACATGGCCAAGAGCACCCAACTAAATAATACGGCGACACATTGTATTTTTCAATTGCAACACCATCACCACTTTTACGCGTGTGTGTATGTGTGTGTTTGTCTTTATTTTAGACAATTCGTTTTAACAGTTCATTCATAATTTATTTTTGTCATTTTTTCGATGTGGTTTCATGACTTATCTATAAACTTGTTGTACTAAGAATTTCGAAACGTTTATGTTGTTGTTTGGGTTTTTTCTTGCTGATCTTTTCAATAATATTGCTGCATACACTTACAAGCAAATGTTAAAGTCTCGTGTGTACTAGTGCCATATATGCACGAAACACTTGTTTAAATTACATTGATTGGCTTTCATCACAAGCCACAAACATGTACCAACATGGACAGTACATGTGCTTAAAGACATTTTGGACACTTTAGTGATTGTGATCAACATATAAATACATATACGTACATACATAGAGATGCACGAGCATAGAATTGTCAAAGTAGCTGCGACCCCCAAGCAAACAATCGCATTATTTTTGAAGAACAATTCAACAACTAATCAAACAATTAAATGCAATCGTAATATGTGCCAATGTACACAATGAAACCAAGTCTAACGAGTGATTTCTTTCACAAAGAAAATCAGTTGTGCGAAATGAATGATACGAATGCATTCATCAGGTGTGCGCTGTAAAAGGATATTTTATAAACATTTTTTACAAAATCAAACATCAAATGAATAAATCAACCGAAGTGGATTTATTCCCGAAATATAAGACCCATAACTATTTAAGTACTTTTGGGAGCAACTCTTCTTAACGTTAAGAAGTAAAAAACTACATTTGGCCAAATGTTAAATACCTTCACAACCATATATGAAGAGTGGACGTTGCGAATACCTGTTTACACCTTTTACAATTTATAAGCTACGCATTTAATTAGCAAATCGGATTCTGGACCACATAGGGATATATGCGACAAGGACACATGAGCAGACATGTTTAGATTGTTTTAGTTTTTAATAATGAATTTACATTGAATTTTTATTTAACATTCAATATAAAATTAAGAAAAATATTTTTATTTCATTTGTTTATTATCTATTTGTTGTAAGTTACTATTTGCAAAATCCTTGCTTATTCGGTTGACCGGCACTGTATAATAAATTTAAATAAGTTTGCTTTTGCTGCCGTTGCTGTTGTTGTTGTCATTTTGTTTACTTGAGAGATTTCAACAAAGTTTTTAATTCAAGATTTTCTCATCGATTCGTACAACTAGAACAACAGCACAAATAAAAAATACAACAACAACAACAACAACAACAATAGATCATATGATTGCACAAAATTGTTTTGTTTTATAATCTTTTAACAAAAAAGAACAAAACACAAAACATAAAACAAGCGAAAAAACATTAACACAAAATTGTCGATTAGTTGGTTGGTAATGTCGTGGGCCTTAAGATTTGATTATAAATTCATAAATAATATGAGCAGATGTTTATTATATGTGATGGTTGCTGTTATTGGGTATAAAAATTCAATGAACAACTCGTCAAGGAAATATTCACAATTTTTATTTGCTTGGCAAAGTGTCCGTCTCTCCATCTACCTTTACACTAAAGCTATTCAATTAACAATGGATTGAACCAACGGGTATGAACAATAACAAAACATCAATGCTTTAAGTGGGTTATAAAACCATTTATAACCACCTACACCATGCTACCAATTATTTGAATTTATAAACGGCAACCTGAGACTGGCAGAAAACTCTGGCTGGCGACATACGTGACATTTCTCCACTCTGCGTAGCCACTCCATCCTATCAGATATATCTAACTCTAAATCCAAGTAATCTATCGCAAACATTTAATCTAATAAAAATATTAAACCTTTTATGTAAGTTATGGCCCCTTCATCTCAATAGGTGCATACATCTCTGGTGTAGAGGCACGTATCGATTTGTGATGATATTTTAACCTTTAAACAGATTACTTGTTGTGGTTAAGTTAAATTTGTAAAGAAAATTTCATTGAATCATGTTTAATGTCTGTCCATCTGTCCGTCTACCTATCCAACTATCCAACAGTCACTTGTTCATTTTCGTTTGTTGTTTAAGTGTTTAGTGTGGTTCAAAGGAAATTTCATAACATTTATGGTCAACTTCATTCACAACTGATGCTTTATTATTATTGCATTAGTATTATTATTATTATTATGCATGGTGGGAGGATATCAGATGAACGTGTTTAACCATAAATTTATATTTCCCTCTCATTGCCCCTGTACATATATATATATTTGTAGAGAAACTATAAACTAAACATTGTATTTTAAATTTTTTGCATTTCTATAATTATGCAACAGTAGCTTTTTATTGTTTTTGGTTTTACTGGAAATGGTGGGAATTTTATATTTGGTTTAATAATTGAGTGTAATTGAATTGAAAATGGTGCCTTAATAAAGTGGTGACATTATGATGCAGCTGATTGAAAGCAAATTAAAATATTTTCATCTCTACATGTTAAATTTTACATAATTGTACCGAATCGAAGCCATGATGCATAGGGCATCGTTTTCAAATAAAAGAACTAAATTTGAGTTTTGCTAAACCTTAAAAGCTTAAATGCTCTCCAGAATGTGTGACAAATACCTGATTACGCCCTCTATACTTATTAACCAAGAAGTCGGATTGTGGTCTTATAATATAACCCTGCCCAATTTTGACCCATATAGGGATGGATTAAATATATTATTTGTAAATTTTTACAGCTGTAAGGTGAATTGTTGTCAATTGTAGGCGTGGCACTTGATCGATTTACTCTGTTTAAAAAGGCAGTAGAAATGTGTGCATAAAACTTCAGCATATTATCTTAATGTATATGATCGTGAACGCATCAACAAACGCCATGCCCACAATTGACTAAAATCATCTACGAAAGAAGAAAAACTTATTACACAAATATGTTTACATATTCACTCTCTATGCTTATACGGTAAAAATGACCATGATCGGATAAAGGAAACGCTCACAATTTATAAGAAAACACATTTAGTATAGGTTCCGACTATTCTGATAACGTACACTAAAATTTGTTAAAAGAAAGCGTCATTAAGTACATTCCATGCCTGCAATTTAAGTGTATATGTCAAGAACTTTAGTTTGTGCGATAAACCAGAGAAGAAAGAGGAAAACGTGTATGCATTGTTTAAATTGTTGCCCTGTTGCTGTGAATTTTCGATTACAATTATTGTAAAAAGAAACAAAATAAACAAAAAAAAAAAGGAAGAAAAAATGAAAACTTTAAAATTGGTAATGACACCATGTATGTCATAAGGTTTTCGATACCAACAATATTTCGAATTGCAGCCTTCCCTTGAGCAGGAACTTTATTTGACTTCAAAAGGTTTTTCTATTGTTGTCCGTTTCCATTGCGGTTTAACTACACTTTTGCACAATCCAATAATCCAACACACTGCCACAGTTATTAGGGGGGCAACAACAATTAAACAAATAAACAATAGAGGTAATGAAGAAGGAGAAGAAGAAGGGGGAAAAAGTCAACAACATTTTATGTGTAACAATACATTTGAATTCCCTTCGGGGTAATCACCGTTTAAGTGCTTTTTAGTGCCATAACCGACAGACATACAATACATGACTGAATGACTCGAATGAACTGATTGACTGACTGGAAAATGGAAAATGAATGTGACGGCTGGCCAGCAGACAGCCAATTGTATGGCCCAAGCGATGAATCGTGTAAAAAGTATTTACATTATGTATTTGAACAAAAAACAAAAAAAAACAGATCATCACCATTCAAGTGGAAAGTTTTTTCAATTATACGCCAAAAGATAGTGTGCGAGCGATTGTTGGCGGTGTCTCTACTACACAAACAACGGCTGTGAGCAGTAGTAATTGTTATACTTTGTTGTTGTAATTATTAGTATTATTGCACACCTTTTATGTGAAAAATATTCCAAATGTTGTGGTTTTCCGCAAATGACAATAAAAATCTTATATAAATTAGCACAAAAAATATCGGAAAAACTCACATTTAGCTTAATACCAAAACATAATACGCCGTCATCGGAGTGAACGCGGACCCTTTTGTTCAAAATCATTACACCAACAACAATCAATTCCTAAATTCCCAATCGCTAACAAACAAACCAACAAACGAACAAACAAAAAGAACACTTTATCAATCGAAATGCGAAATTTATCCTCAAACGCTATGAGCGTTTATCATAAACCAACTAATCATCAGGCGAGTGTTCATCAGCGATCTTTTGATAGTGCATTGTGGTGGCAACATCTTCTAACCCTATTCTTGTTAACGTGTTTCGTGATGGTGCCTCTTAGTGAGGCGGTCGGATATTCGTATACACGTTTCGTTGGTCCTGTACGAGGACCTGAAATTGAATTTGTCACCGATGATCCCATAACGGGCAGTCAACACTTGGATTACATAGCTAAGCCAGAATATGAATTCTCATATGGTGTCGAAGACGCTGAGGCGCGTATTTTACATAATCGTAACGAAGTACGAGATGGCGATGAAGTTAAGGGTGTCTACAGGTAAATAAAAAAGAGTACGATCAAAAGTAAATGAAAAAGGTTGTGAAATGTCCTCCACATTAATACGAAAATGGTGGGTGTAGCTTGGGCCCTTTTTTGCATATAAATAATAATATAAATCACACATCGACTCGATAGTCATGTTTATGTAAATTGTGGACATGGATTCGATCGATTTATAATATATATATAGATTCTTGGCTATTAATCAATTTCACCAAATTTGAAAAGCAAACTACCTACATGCCAAATTCCAGCTAAATACGTTAATTGTTACAAGAGTGCAAGTTTCAATTTTTGTACTGATCGAAAATATGCGGTCCTGTGTGTAGTATATCCCCACCACAATGGGGAAAATGAAAATTCGTGGCCAGTGTTTAATTAGCATTGACTACTCATTTACTTAGAATCCCTTTAAATCGATCTAAGTGAGTTCAAATCTTTTTTAAGATACATGAGTGGAGTTGACAATAGAGCAACAGAGGCTCTTGCCACATCACTGTTGGCGCCAAAGTTTTTGAAGCACCGTAAATTTATATATTCTTGAAGATTTTAAAAGGATTCTAATTTGTCACAGTCTTGTGATATAATGGTTTTTTACTTCTTCCCTATTATTTGATTTTTTAATACATTTTCAGTTTGGTAGACCCCGATGGCACTCTGCGCATAGTAAAATACACCGCCGACGGTATTAACGGCTTTCAGGCTGAGGTCATCACTAATGGTCTGTCCACATTGCATGGTCACCACCATCCCTTAAATGGATCACCGTCTGCCGCCGCAGGTTCCATAACTACACCAACACCCTATCAGCCGGGTGGCTTCAGACCCAGTTTGCCAACATTTGTCAGTCCTTCATATGTATATCAAAAACAACAACAATTATTGCAACAACAACAATCACAAATACCCGGCATAATAACAACAAAATTAACACCGCCCGGTAGCGAATTACAACCGCCGCATCAATATAATCAGCATGGTACTGCGGGTGTACCGACAGCAAACAACAACAACAACAATGATGCAAAAGATCAGAAACCAAACTACAAGGTACACGAAAGTCAAGAGGAGGGCACAAATGAGACGGAAGGTGATGATAGTGAGGACAATGACGATGACGATGATGATTCTCATGAAGAGGCCGATAAGGAGGACAAAAAGAAAAATTATCAAGATACGGAAGAAGAGGAAGATGACGATGATTATGAGGAGGAAGTGGAAGATTATGAAGAGAAAGTGAAGAAAACTCATGCCACATACGATGAAAGCGACGAAGATTATTATAGAAAATAAGAAAAATAAATAAAAAACAGAGAGAGAGAGAGAGAGAGGGAAAGAGTAAGAGAATGCATGTTATTTATGCATATTTTCTGCTTTTTTTTTTGGAGAGATCAATTTATTATTTTCTCGATTTATCATTAAACTAACAAAAAAAAGCAACAACAATAATGATTAATACTAGGAAATAAAAAGTTAACGAAATTATTTTTTTTTTTTTTATGAAATAAAAGGAATTTAACCAAAAATTAATGAAATATATCCGACACATAAATATATGTACAATATGACACGTGCTTTTTATTATTGTATTGTCGCAATGCTGTAGTAGTTGTTATTTATAAAATAATTCCTGTCATTCACACACCATCGTTTATATGGAAATTATACATTCGAAGCTTAATAACCAACTCTTATAAATGCTGTTGTATATGTGGGTTTTATGTCCAAATAATCATAGGTGCACATTTTCATAAGAGTGATAATCCATTCAGTTGCAGTGAAGCGAGTTAAGTTGTTTCACACTTCACAAATTTGTTGTCTGGTTTTATTACTTTATATATATATATATGTGTGTGTGTATATAAATATATACCCCAAATTACAGTATATTTGTACATCAAATTAGTAGCTGATATGACCTAATTTATAACAAATCTAAATAAATATTAATATACAGTTCATATCAGTTCCCAAGATCAATAAAGCGTGTACATGATTTTAATTATTTAAATCTAAGATTTAAAAAACAAAAATCAGCTAAAATCTATGAAGATTCTGAAATCGTTAATTTTAAGAAAACCTCTATGCACTATTTGCCCGGCAGACACCATCAATAACGTGACTTACAAATATTCTTCACATAAAAGACTTAAGCTACGAACTGGACAATTCTTAAGTAAAGAAATAACTAAATAAAATACCGTAAATATGTGTGTGTGTGTTGATGGGCCAAATTGTAAGCCTCCTCCGCATGTATATACAAACAGTGGGCATGTCATATATCCAATTACGCCCTAACTCTTTAATATATTACATATCAACTAAGAGGTCAGATTTTATGTCAAGTTGAGATTTTTGTAAATTGTAGGCGTGTCTGTTATTCCGACCAGAGATGGACTCTTACTTGTGGGATGTTTGACCAACAATAATAATAATAACATATGGCTTTTTACAAGCTTAAATCAGATCATTTGCTTGTAGAACCAACCTCGACTATCATGGTAATATTTTTAACTGCCGATGGGTTACCAATCCAACGCGACATATGAATTCAAATTTCATCTAAAAAAAACCGTTTTCACATTTTTTCGTCAGTTGGATCTGAATCCTAGTCCTACAGAGGGCAGACTTTACTAAGACAAAGCCTTAGCCCACTCAGCTACTGAAAGGAACAACAATAACAAATTTAGTATAGTTAATCTCTTAAGCGGAGTTTATTCTAATTCATTATATTCTAATGAAATTTTTTATTCAATCATACGTAACATTAACATATAAAAATAAATTCGAGTATTTGGCCATCGCGGATCCACGCATAGACTATTAAGTGATCGGCTTTGACCCACATAAGTAATATCACTTTTATTTTTCCTATAAAAAAGTAAAAAAATTCAAATGGATATCACATTTTTTCTTGGAGATATATAAACATTCAACTTAAATGTTTCTTTATACACAACAAGCGATAAAACCAAAAGTAGGTCAGTAAGTCGCTGTTGTATGATCCTAGGTTGCATTCACTCGTTACAATACATACAGCAATACAGGCCATATGGTGGTTGGCAGGTTGACTGACTGGCTGGCTAGTTGTTCGCTGATTGGATTTAAAGCAGCTGTAACGAAATTTGTTGAAATTTTCACTTTCATTAATTGGCAGCCGGTTCATCTAGTTTAGTGAACCTTATGCCGTGGTTTATGTTATATACTTGTAATGATTTTTCTATTCTTGCACCACGAGTCTAGTTTTCACCTGCGTTTTGTGTTTCTCATCCACATCAACATCATTAGCATTCGAGATTTTTGTAATGTTACCGCAAGCTAACCAGCTAACCAACAAACCAACCAACCGACTAACCGTTCGACCGACTAATCACTTCATTATATGTGTTGTGTTGTAATCATCTTAACGTCTAAATAATAGCGACAACAACACAGACACGACACATAAACTGACACATAAATATAATCTATGAGTTTTCAGTTTTAATTTTTTTGCAATAACAACAACAACAACATGCTTTTCATTATTCAATTACCATTGTTGCGGTGCTGTTATGTTAAAGGAATGTTCACTGCTATTCAAACAGCTTGCGCGAGCACTTTAAATTACACACAATTTTAAATTTAATGGTTTTTCACTGTAAATGTGGTTGCAGTTGCAGCCCTTACTTGCAATTAATACACGTTTAATAATATCATAAATAAAAAGCAAACACGTTTAATAATATCATAAATTTTGTAAAGAATTTTGCCTCTATTTCCATAGACACTAAATAAATAGTTTGTGCTAAGTGGTCTGATTAAATTTTCCCCATCCATGCATGGGCTTAATTGTTATTATATTAAATTGTGTGAAACGTTTTAATATCAATTAGGGAAAATGAATACATCTGCATATCACGATAGCCCATAGCTCTTGGTCTGATCATTATAAAATAATTACAATAGAAACATATAAAATCACAACATAACGCAACAAAGACATAGGAAAGCAAAGCAACTGCCAGAAAAAAGTTTACATGTATTCATAAATGTCACATCAATTATAATCACAGGCATGTACTATGCGCGACACACCACAACTACCGTTATCTTTTAATATAAAAAGCATTTATGATCACGCATTAGCCTTCATCGTCATGTCTGCCAGTCCGCTGGCTTGTCTATTGATAAAATCTTAATAAAATATCAATATTAAGAAAAATTTTATAAACTGCCAACACAGCCTTAAATTGGGCATGTACATGAGCAGCGTGAGTTTGGGATCAATGCATCAAGATATAATGAACATAGGTGGGTAAGGAGGAGAGAATATTTTTTTTCTTTTTGGAAAATATTAATTATAAAATATTACAATAACAATAACATTTGGGAGTCACTCAAATGTGACCACATTTACATATGCATATATGTATGTACGTACTTGTAATGTTTTTGCACAATTCTACAGACTTAGTGTGAAAATATTAGAAATTATTTTTTAAGTGTAGTAGCATCCACAACTATTTGAACTTTGATATTAACTTTCTGAATCGATTTAAGCATGTCCGTCAGTCCATACGTATATACATATGCGCAAGATGTTGGCCATAATTTTTAAAATGTTTTAATAAATTTGATACAAGGTCTTGTCTAGACCCAAAGGCGTGTTTTTTTCTTCTGGAAAACGTCCTCTTCCCCGGCCTCAAGGTGCTGAGTATAAAACTCAATTTTATTGAACAATCCAAAATTTTTTGATTTTGTTGTTGTTTTTTTAATAGTGACCCGATGCCTCATTCAAGTACCAAGCAAGTTCCATAGTTTGTCTATCTTTATAAGATCAACCATTTGGTTATATTTGCAGCTAAATATCTGCTATCTTTCGTCTTGCTCTAATCAACATATTGTTGTTGCTATTTGCTGTTTGCTGTTATGGTTGTTGTTATTGTAGACCATTTTAAAGTTTATCTATTGACTATTATGCAATTGGGTTGATTGGTTGTTGTTGTGCTGGTCTACGAAGACGCAAAACAAATTGTAAAAAGAGCGGTTGATTGTGTGTGTGTGTGTGTGAGAGGCGTTAAAAAAATTAACGAGTTTTTTTAAAGCATGCAAATTGGCAATTAAATAGAGATGATCATGATCAACCAATCATGACGAATGACTTTGAGGGTTAACTTAGTGTTAATATCCAAGGGTGCCGAAGTAGGTTTCAGTTGAAATATGAATATTACAAATTCGTTTCCTTTTGTCTTACCAGCCTTGTACTTGATTCGTTTTAGTTGGCCGAAAAAAAATTAATACACACACACACACACACACTAATTAAAATTATTTAAGACATCTATGTGTATAGAATATTGATTATGAAAAATTGGCAAATCCAAAAAAAAAAAATCAAAAAGTTGGAAATGACGGATCTATGAGCCTTAGTCTGGTTAGCGTTTATGTTTATGTGCATTATAAATCATGCCTTCACACTGTTAACAAGCGATCATATATCAATGCCATACCACCGCCTGAACCTACTTACATATGTGTGCGTACACACGCATAAACGTTTTCAATTATTGAGATTGTTATGGAGAGAATATAACCAAATCATTTGTTGTTGTTTTTTCTTTCAATTTTTTCAGATAAACAAACAACAAAAACCTCATGTGTCACTCGTGTAACAGTTCTTAAATTGAAAACGAAAGTCATTCAACAGGCCATTCATTAAGTCTGCGTCCAAGCCGACCTCAATACGTATTACATACCATTTTAAAGCAAAAGTTTTACTATGTCATGGACTCTCACCCCTTACTAAAAAAATGTAATTTTTTAACAAGCAAATGTTTTTTGTTTTATTTTTAATTGGTGCTTCGATTCAAAGCAAGCATATGAAAAATGATATTCAACTTACCAGGCATTCATACGTATTGGGCGCATATGTTATGTCAACATTCAAAACTCCCTCTATGAAACCTTAGTAACCTAATTAAAAACAACTAAGAAAATTAAATTTGAATTAGGCCAATTCTTAAATACCCTTCACATCCACAATGATGGGCGTGGTAAATATTATGCCATTTAATAATGTATGTATTACATTTAAGTTTGGTAGTCTAGTCGTTATTGGTGAATATGGTTTTTTGTAAATTGTGGGCGCATCTATTATCCAACCGCACCCATTTTTAACAAATCGATTAATAGAATAACTATAAGTATCTGAACCAAAGTTCAAGTTCATAGCTTATTTTTTATGGCAGATATAAAGATCTTTGTCGATTGTGGGCGCATCTGTTAACCGAACACCCCCTACACATAACATAGGGGGTATACTAAGTTTGTTATTCTATTTGTACCACCTAGAACGACGCACCAAATACCCTACAAAGTATATATATGTATTTTTGATCAGCATCAAAAACTTAATCGTTGTAGACATGTATGTCCGTGTGTCCGTCTATTGTTGGCATTTTCACGGGCGTAAATTTTGAGATATTGAGCTGAAATTTTGTACATTTTGGATACCTTAGTAGATGTGGAGGGTATTTAAAATTTGGCCCAAGTCAAATTCAGTTTTCATACTTGTTAAATAATTATTCAGATAGCTGATGACCCCAATAAACCATAAAAATTATAGTCATGCACATAACTTGACCGATTCTGATTGTCTAAACTGAACTGAGGACGTATTTACCACAGACGAACAGTCAGACAAGACCCCTGTACTTAGTATTCGGTGCCTTTTTTCTTCCCTATCGCAAACGTTTTGACAAAGCTAGTGTCTATGCACAGTACAGTGCCATGGGTAGTGAGTATAAAAAAAACATGTTTACAATTATTTAAATGTATGAAAGAATGGAAAAAAAAAATTGTAAAATCTAAGTAAATAAAAGTTCATTAAAAGAGCTCATGTTGTTGCCTTGATTATTATTGTTGTTGTTATAGGGTAGGCTGCTGCAGCACCAACGCCTAAACAAATGTACAATGTACAGCTTACATGGAAATGTAGCGAAAATAATGACACACCTTTAATTTAATGGAGTAACAAATAAACAAACACAAAAAACGATAATAATAACAACATCAACATTAAATTGTACTAAACGAAAAATAAGACACAATCAACAACCAGCAACAATGCCACGACAATACTACACATGTATATAAATAATAGAAGCTTGAAAAATCTCATCAAATTTTGTTGGACAAAAATTCATACATGAATGTTTAAGGATAATCGAATATGCATGTGTGTATATGTATATTACTTAAGTAACATTATGCCAGTTTCTTTTTCATTTTTCTCATTGTTTGAACATATGTAACGAGTTGTGATTCCTCAGTTCAATTTTTGTGGCTAATAATTACATTTTGGGCATAGGCGTGAGCATGGCTTTGAACCAATTTTGTGATCTGCGTGCAGAAACTACAAATGTTTGTACAAAATGTCAGCTCAATAACAATTAAAACCACCGTTAAAAACATGGACGAAAACGTCCGTCATGGCATGACAAAGGTAGGGTGTCTGGCTTTTAGGTGCTGCAAATGGAACCACCAACTTAGTATACCCCCATTACTAAGGTTGAAGATATAAAAAATAACTTCAAGTTTTTTAGTACCTCTACCCCAGCACAACTTTGCACCGTAGACTACTATTCCTTTCAATTTTGGTATACGTTCTGCCCAAACAAGAACAGACTAGATTCAGATGGTTCCAAATTTATTTCGAAAAACTTTTTATACGCACCATATAAAAGGGGTGGATAACTAAGATTATACTAGCATCAATCGATCTGAATCGAGCTATATACGTCCGTCTCTGTAACTGTCTGTTCGTGTCACTTTAAACTTATGAGCTGAAATTGTTACACTTACTTATATATGGAGCATCCATTAATTTATCAGAAGTGAGCGTGGTTGTTTAGAAGATATGCTCACAATTCTCAAGAAGTCTTTTTGTGTAAAACTCAACATGTAAGTTGATATGTTAAGTATGTAATCAGACACCAGCCACGCCCACAGTAATTTTTTATATAGATGTGGAGGTTATTAAATTTTTTGGTCTAAGCCCCAAAAATTAGTTTTTACTTATTCATTATTTTCGTAGTATTGTTTTTGTTGTTCAATATTAAATCTATACACGTTAGTACGTGCAACACAGTGTATGTAAATGAAAACACATGTGTTGTCGCTGTTGCGAGATGTTGTCTGTGTACGCCATAATATGCTATTAATCACTTTTGCATTGTGCGCAACAAGTGTTTGTTGTCAACATATCACCAACGCACCATGTAAGTATGTGTGTGTGTGTGTGTGTGTTTGTGATATATAATACCTATATAATATACATATATTATTTGTTATTAAGATTGTTGTTGTTGTTAAAAGTTATTGCTGGAGTTCATATCTCACATCTTTTCAATTAACTGTAACTGCAGCACCTACATACATGCGAATTCTTTAACAAACAAACCTACCTCAACATATAAGGTTTTTTAATAGGTTTGTATTGTTGTTATTGCTGTTATTATTGTTGGTGCTATATTCGTTTATTTCTGCCTTCTGCTTCTTTTCATTCCACACCAAGTAGTGAGTGCAAGCTCCTCTGCACGCGCGCGGTATATAAATAGATTTGGTCATTTAAATTAAACATCAGTATGAAATTTTTCTTGCCAACGGTTGGTATTCTCAGTTACAGGAATATTTTTTAATGTGCTCTTTGTGGCAATAACAAACATTAGAATACGCAATCACTTCAAACGAGAAAAGAACAAAGTTTTTAATAAATATTTTTTTTATACTTATAGGTATCGGTTCAATAAAACGTGTCCTGATCTTATCCTTTCACATTTCATTCATTTCTTCTCCTTACATAACGAAACGTTTAAACGACGTTACACGGCGCAAGAGATAGAGAAAAATCCTTTTAAAACATTCATTACGATCCCTTATAAGAACATGAAGGTATAAAATATAATAAAAAAAAAAAAAAACTTAAACATTAAATATTTAATGTAACATTTTTAGTGGTGTTTAAAGTGTTGTTTTTAACGATAAATAATGACAACAAAAAAGTGAAGTTCAAAATTTTTAATAACATTAAAAATTAAAGTGAATGAATGGCTGCAGTGTGCAGTCAAAAGTCTTTGTGATATATGTTTATCAATAGAACTTCAATAGAAGATATCTTCCTCCATAGCTACAAAAAGTTCTGTAGTACGGTAGTCCTTAATGTTAGCCCGGTTGGCTACAAAGTTGACATTGATTCAATAGACGAAAGAAATTCTTTAATCTTGTTCAAAGTCCTGTGTTTCAGAATCATGGTGGAATGACGGAACTTTTAACGTTTATAACGATTAATTACTTCTTGAGATCAAAACAATTATTTTAAAGACCGAAACAAAATCATTTGTTTTCTTAACTTTCAGATTTTTATTATATTCGCTTTAATGGCTGCAGCAGTACACTGCAGTCCAATTGAATTGGGTCATTATGCACCTGGTCCAGTATATCATGCCGGTCCCGTTCTAGCACATGGCCCAGTTTTAGCCCACGCGGCACCTGAGCCAGTGGTAATTTTTGTATAAAATTTATTATATTTTTCTTTTCACAACAATAATAACGCGTAATAAATAATATGCTTCCGATAGGCGTACCCTAAATATTCCTTTAATTATGGCATTAAAGATCCTCATACCGGTGATATAAAGTCGCAGGCCGAAGAACGTGACGGTGATGTGGTTAAGGGTCAGTATTCGTTAGTTGAGGCTGATGGTTCGGTACGTACTGTGAATTATAGTGCTGATGATCACAATGGTTTCAACGCAGTGGTGCATAAGACAGCACCCACTAAAATATTTGCTCCGGCACCCGTTTTACACGCTGCTCCTGCACCTCTAATAGCTCATGCTGCTCACCCAGCTCCATTATTACATCATTATTAATTATTATTAAATAGTTTGGGAAAAGAGTGTTTAAAGTAAGTGAGAAAAATCATTAGAGGGGTACAACTCTAGAGTTTTAAATTTTTTTTCATGATTAACAACTTTTTTTTTTTAATAATCAAAGAGTACGTACGTATGGTTTTTAGTTGGATATATTGTTTTAAGTATATTCCTACTTATTCTTATACAAATATAGTTAGTTTGGCAGGAACAACGAGTGTGTACATTTTTTTAAACATTAATCTATACTTTCTTTCAATAATAATTAATATTTTGTTTAACTTTTTTCATAATAGCTCAAGGCTCTTTTTTAATACATCAACAACTCATACCTAATTTTTCCATACTTTACAATTCATTTTAAGAGTACAACTATGTTGAATAGAAACCACCGTCTTAATAATGTTTACTATAACACAATACTTATAAACTACAGCTATTATTATTAATAATTAATTTCTCCTTTGTAAATAATTACTTCTTTTCTAAATATCTACTTTATCCTTTACATGCTTGCAAATACTAACAAAGTGTAAGAATATCTCTATATAGAATATAAACAAAATTCGAAATAGTGTGGCCGAGAAAGATGCAAGCAATGACCACTTGCATAATATTTATGCCGTTTCTTTAAATCACATAACTGTTCATCTGAAATTTGAAGTACTGTCTTATAAATATTTGTATTTCATAAAAAAGCACAATCTTTATATATTAGCTCATTAATTATCTTTGTTGTTTTTCACTTACTTCAGAAGCCGGCTATTGTGCATTAAATGTAATTAAGCTTAAAAAGAGTACATGTAGTATTGCCTATTCCATCTTTTTTTTTCTAATTTACAATATTTTATCACCTTGATTGTTTTTTCTTAAATACTTAAGTAGACTTTATTACTGGTATCCTCTTAGTTGATATTCCTCTTGAATCATGTGGTCTCCTCTTTCTTTTTAAGTGGTATTGTCTTGCTTTTTTATAATGTTGTCTACTAATATATTACTATTAAAATGGATTCTTGTTTAATGTAATTTTTTTTTTTAATATCATAAATACTTTTTTATACAATTATATAATTTTTATATTATTTTATCGTTGTGTACTACTAGAGGAATGTATGTGCATAATTTTCATACCGTATTTTTTCACAAATTTCATGTTCAAGATATATATATATATTGATGTAAATATAAATAAATTACTGAAACAAAAATGAATTAAAAATTTTTCTTTAAAATAATTTAGTTTTGTATTTTAAATGGAGTTTCGAATCTTGAAAATTACAACACTTTCAATTAACACAAATAGAATAAGCAATGTGAAGGCAGTGATTTTTGCAAACCGACGATTAACAACTCTTGAGAACACTGAGAGAGTGATATAAACTGTTTACGATCAAGTGCAACGCCTTGGTTAAATTATATATAAAACATGAACACAGCAAATCGATTTTTAAAGCGAATTATTGCGGAGGCGAAAAATTTATCACCCATTTTTCTCTAAACATTATGATGTAATACAAATAAGAATGCTACCAATTAACTAAATAGGCTATTAATTATTAAATGCCTAGTCCGCCCTACATAGAAGTTTACTTTTCGTTAAAATATCGCATACTTTTTCTTTAAGTGTTGTATTAATCAAATTCAGTGAAATCTTAAAACTAAACTTGTCTATATAATTATAAATTATTCGGAGCAGTTTTCCTTCACAACAGTAAGTTTTCTAAATAATATTATTGCGATAATTAATATTTTAAAAATTATTGAATCGGGTTGTTAAAAAAAATATGTCCATCACTAATAGATCTAGCACGATATTAAAAGGTAAAAACAAAACCGATAATTATAGAAAACTGCGCTAAAGTCATTGAAAGAAAAACTCGAGATTAACACAAATAGAAACATAAACAACAAACCACTGAAAACGGGCATAAATATGTTGGAAACAGAAGAAGATACAAAATCTGAAGAACAAAATGAAATGTTACAAAGTTCTGACGAAGATGTGAATGCAGCCAACTCAAAAGCAAATGATAGTGATATGAAAAATGATAATGAAGATATGGAAACAACTTGCGATCCCGCCAAACGCAGTAAGTTGACGGAGGAAGACACCCTTGAAGTGGAATCTTCTACAGATAAAGTACAAAAATCACCTGATACAAATATATGTTCAAACCTAAACAAAAGTAAAAGTATATCGTTAAGGGGCCAGAGAGAGGCTGCGACTCTTAAGGCAGAAGAAGAGGAGGAAGTGGTTACAGCGGGTAGCAATATGCCCGAGAAATTATTAGCGGTAATAAGTAATTTATATCTGAATGTGGGTGAACGTTTACATTTGGATTTTACGCCGCGATGCTTGGACGATTTAGCTTATTGTCATCGCCACCATTATCGCTCTGAATTGCCCGAGGCCCCCACGCGTAATCAGGCGCAGTGTTTGCGCACCTCTCTAGAACAATGTCGTTATGTGACCTCAATTAATTCCGCCACTGATATGTGCTTGCGTGGAGAGTTTCCTGGTGCTGGCATATTTAAGAAGCTCATTGAATTGGTGTTGGTACGCAAGATTGGTTCTTTTGTGCTTAACCAGCTTTTTTCTTAACATTAATAAGTTTACCTTTCATAGAGCATCAATTATTCTGGAAAACAACAACAACCAGAGAATTTGATATCACATCAATGCCTCCTAAAGTCTATAGGTCTGTTTTCCATGGTGGTGCGTACTTTTCCGCCATGTTGGCATAAAATGAGACAGTTCTACGTAGACTTTCTGGATCGCGGTCTTGATCTAAATAAACTCTCCCTCTCCAAAGAGCAATTCCCAACAAAGTCATCCAAAATATTTGATATACTCTTGGATCTATTGGAGGAGCTATTCAAGACTTGCTCCGAACATGAACTGACAGAAGACAGAAGTGAAGACGATTTCATCAGTCCTACCAAACCAAATCATATCTCCTCCGCAAATTCCGTTGACTTGAGTTTTTCATCCGAATATTGGAATCAAAATCAATATGAAGAGCGACAACGACAAAATCAAACATTTGCCGCCTTAACACCAGGCCAACGTTTAGAACGTATATTCATAGCTTTACGTTTACTGCTGCAAATATTGGAACACGATTTAGCCATGTGGATGCTGCATCACAATAAAAGCACCAAAGTGTGGATTTTTACAGATAGCGGTCCCCTTATAGTGGTGTTGTGCGAATTAACTAAATTTACACGTATGACGCGCGTTGCCAGACGCATATTTACGGTGTTTAGTGAAGGTGTAGCCAAGGGATTGCACAGAACACGTTTGAAAGTATTGGAGGTAACATAAATATTGAGAAAATTTTGTAACTTAGACAACATTGAAAATAGTATAATTTTTTTTATATATAAAGCGTTACATTGCCTTGCTCATGATGGCCAGTAATACAATTGATATGGAACACACACCCATAGGGGTGGAATACCCTGTGTTAAGTAACCAAACCAAAACATTAATCAAGGATTTCTTTGAAATTTTCAAAGGTAAACACTACCACTGTCTAGCAACTGGAATTAAAAACAATTTCTAATTGCAGAACACAACCGTGAGGATATCAGTAAATATATAGAAAATATCGAATTATTACGCATACCCTTCGTGCGCTACGAATTCATAGATAACGTATTATTTGCGAATGCAGAACCTTTAACACCCGAAAAAGTCGCCCTTGATATGGCCAACAAGCGTTGGCAAAATTATAAACCGGCCGCAGAACTAGATCAGCCCAATAATGATATATCGCGAGAACAATATTTACATTTACTCTTGAATGCCTTGCGCAGTTATTGCGATTGGCATGGTTTGAAGACATTTTGGCTAAACGTCACCAGTGACGAGGATGTTCAGCCACTCACCACCACCACAGATTCTGTTCATCGCTTTCCCATACAGGGCAGTGGGGTATTGGTATTAAAGAGAATGGCCAAAGATATTCAAATATTGGAATCGAAACTACGAATCACGGTACGCATGTCCAAACCAAAGGTGAATTTGTCCCTGGCCGATATTTGTATTGATGAGAAGATTATTAAAAAGTATCGTCAGGATTTGAAATTTGTTATCAATTTGAACAGTTTGCTCTTGAAACACACGCAAATTTATAAAGATGTTGATTTTCAAGAATGGCTGACATATCTAAATGATTTTACGCCGCAAGAAAATGCAAAAGAAACAACAACTGCAACGACTACTACATCCGAACCAGTTTTAGCATTAAATGAGTAAAATGTTAAATGTTAGTAAGAATTCAAGCCAGAGTAAATTTTCTTTTCCAAAATTAAACTTGAACTTTTGTTTAATAAAGCAAGCGGGCACAGAGGCAATTGGCTTGCTTGGCTTTACTTGGTTAAAATGTACGTTGCAGAACCTCCGGAAGCATATAATGACACACTATTGTTCGTTTGTTTTTGTATCACTTCTTATTTATTTTATTTTTTCTCTCTTTTTTAACAATTACTTTTTCATGCTGATGATATCGATCGATTTGTTTTTTGTTTTGCTTTTTGTTTTACACCCTTTCCAGAGGTAAGATCATCACTAACAAAATATATATAATATATTTATATATATATTGTATACGCTTTCTATATGTGTATATATATAAATATGTATATGTATGTGTTTGTTGTCTATCTTTTTGCAATACAACATGTGGTTAATTGATTATGGAGTTAATTTTGGTTTTTTTTTTTTTCATTTGCATTTATATGTATAAGTTTCGCCTGCATTTTAAGATTTCATTACAGCAACTACACTTAGATGTAGTTTTATTTTATTTGTGTTTGTGTATAAATAATAATTACTTTTATGAATCTTTAATTATTTTTAAATAATACCTAAAATCTATCTCACTACTTAAGTTGACCCATTATGAAAATTGGTAAGATTTTCAAATAAATTTTAATATTTTATTTACAAAAGAAATTACTTTTTTTCATTTTTATTTATTTATATATTTTTTATATTAAAGTTTATTTTTACATATAAAAACAATTTTTTTTTGTATACTTTTTTTTTCAAAAACACCTTGTGTAGCAAGAAAACAAATTGAGATAATAAAAAAATTATAATAATTTAATAGTTTGCTTTCTAAATGCGATTTTCTTTTCATTTAATTGTTGAGGAAGCTTTTTATGGTTTTTGTTTTTTATTAAGTTTGCTTTTCCGTCTACTAACATATTTGTAACAACTCTTATTGAATATGATTTTTATTATAATTTGTAATTTTTTGTTTGTATTGTAAAGTTATACCTGTAATATTTTGCTGATTATTTATTTCCATATTGTTAAATATATGTGTTGTGTTTTATTTGTATTTTCTCGCACAACATGCAGTTGAGTTCGTATACAAATTGTGTAAAACTCTGTGATGAAAATTATAAAAAAAAAAAACTTAAAAATGATTTGCTTTGCGAAAAATTCTGTCAGAAAAATTTATTTAGGAACTATTTCTTAGAACTGGCACATTATTATTTTTATTTTTTCTATAAAAAAAAAGATTAGGAAAAGACTTTTATAAACAAAAAGTTAATTAGCTATAAAAAATGATTCGATTATTCAACCGAACAAAAGATAAAGCATAAAATTCAATTCTATTCACAGTTACGTTTTTTTTTTTTTGAGCATATATTTGAAAAGAAAAAACCAAGTGAGTATATCTGCGCCAACATTGTTTTTCTTCTCACAAAAGAGCTTACAGTGACTCTTGAACTTTCGGAATTTCAATTTTGATTAAAATTTTTCAATTAAAAATACTTGACAACTAAACATTAGTAGTCGTGCACTAGAGATTGGCGTTAAAGTACAATTTTAAAATGAGTGCAAGTACTGACACTTTAGCGTTAGGAACTTGAGCAGATTACTACACTAATATTTAGAACTCAAGTACATACTAACATGATATATGATTCCATTGTGTACATAATTTTTTTATTTTATTTTGTTTTATTTTTTTCAGATAACAAAATTTTTTTACAAAAAAAGTAAAAAATAAAAAAAAAATCATAAAATGAAGCAACTCTACTATAAACATTTACAATTAAATTATTTAAAAAAAAATAAATCAATTTAGCCACTAATCACTTAAAGGAATAATTCAACAACTTTTTCTTTGCTAAATTAACACCATTCAGTTCATACGCATTATTGGTTAAGGGCTAGAAACGATCTTTAGGACAATAGTTATTGCTCAGCTGAGAGCACTCTCCACCCTAAATTATTTCAAAAATGTATTCATTTCTCTATATTTTGTTTTTGTTTTTACATCTTTCTCTTCAGTTTGACTTCTTTTCTTAAGCGATAATTTCTATTTGTATGAAGACAGAGAGTGTCTCTGCCTCAATTCGTTTTTGTTGTTTGCTATAAATTAATTAACTCTAAAGCAACAATTTCATTGTGTTTTTCTTTTGCGTTTTCTTATATTCATTTAGAGTCTACTTAAAATTATTTTAAATTTAAATTTAAATTTAAATGAAGTGGAAACCATGCAAAATAAAATAAATGGACTTGAAAGAGACCAAATAAAACATGGATTTGAAGACTTGATTTGTTTTTATAAATTACAAATAGAAGCAGCAGCGTAAATTCAATTGAAACGCTGAAAGAAGAGGAGGGCGCCTTATAAAGGGAGCCTCGTACTTGGGACTTGGGAGTAACTAAAAGGAAATCATTAACATTAATGCTTAAAAAAGTTCTTATTTGGCTTGGGTGAAATGTAGGTAGGAAGCCCCTCCCTCTGAACTGCGTAACCCAGGGCGTTTTAAAATATTGTGTGAACTTGAGTACTTAAATTTAGCACTTGTGTTAAAGTTAAAGTGTTAAACACATAGTTGGCATTTTTTTTTAGGTAATGTCCCGAGGCGGTGTTTTTCTTTCGTATTTATGCGTTAGATTAATTCCTACAGTAGAGAGTATTTTCAAAGTATGGCTGCAAGTTATAATGTGTATATATGTGTGTGGTTAGATAGTGGCTGCTGTTTGTCTGCTTATTTGAACTACACTTGTGCGGGCGTGGGTAGGTAGGAGGCGAGCGAGGCGAGGTTGACGGTATCTACAAATTGGCTTTTACTTAACAATTTCTTATGGATATCAACGACTACATAGAGTTCTAATAGTTCTAATAACAATAAAGAGGACAACAATCAATCAATCAATCAACAACAACAACTGTACAGAGTTCGAAGAACGAGTCGTGCATTAGAAGAGGCAGGGTAGTAGATAGAGTGTGGGAAGCACATACACAGCATATATATATAGACTGATTAGATAGATCACACCGTGGCAGCTCGATTTAATTTGATTAGTCAGCTGCGCTTGTTTCGTCGTTGAGCATGTAGTTCAACAACATTTCATAATCGGGCACTCATCCTTCGTTGCTACGTTGTGCACTAGCCGTACTATTATTACTATTATTACCGGAGCTGCTCATACTGCGCGTAGTATTATTATTATTATTGTTGTTGTTATTATTATTATTATGATATTCTATAGGTGTTGCATTGGGTGAGGCCTCCATTTTGATTACACCCAATTGTGGCGCTTGTATACGCAATTGGTGCTGCAACAGGTGGCCATTGTGATGGGCAGCCAATCCGGGGGCGGGATGTAAGCGGCCTACCACCACACCGCCCATGGTAATAAAATTGCCATCGGCAGTTAATGTACCACCCACTAGTTGGGCGGCATTTAATGAATTCAATTCAAGAGTTTGAGCGGCTGTTGCTATATTGGAGAATGCTTCCAAATTGGACGGGGCAGCAGCGGTAACATTGTTATTGGTTGCAATAATTGTTGTATTGTTGTTTTGCAATAGTTGCTGATGTTGGGCTAATGCTGAGGTGATAATTTGACGTTGCTGTTGTTGTTGATGATGTTGCTCCTGATGCTGTTGTTGTTGATGATGTTGTAATAGTTGTTGTTGTTGCTGCTGCTGCTGTTCTTCTTGTTGTTGTTGATGATGTTGTTGTTGCTGTTGTATATTGTTGGCCGTAGCAACCACCATCATATCCTCTAGTCATCCTTCATCCTCTTCGGTTTTAATTTTTACGGGCACATAAACTTTATCCATCACGTGAATTCTTATGTGATTGTTCAAGGTGCTGGACTGACGAAATTGTTTTTTGCACACGGCACACTCAAACGGCTTTTCACCTGCATTAAAACATTTGCAACAAAAGAAGTTGTTGGAGTCGTTACTTCCAGAACTCAAAAAACCAGTGAAAATGTTATAGTCGGCCAAGACCAACAATATAATGCCCTACACCACTTAGTTTCATAAATTATGCTACACTTAGTTTAGTTGTGCACGCGCCCACGGTTGAACGATTCTGCCCAATTTCAATACCAAGGCGTTTAGCTTCGATATCTCAAGTTGTTGCGACCATGGGAGTGATTACCACTGAACATATATTACACGGACAGACTGACATACATGGAATATATATACTTTGTGGAGTCTCCGATCAAATTTATATTGACAAAGTCCCCCCAATTTCATAGGATGGTGTATATAATAACTATAGCCCCAGAACTGCAATGTAACTCCGAATTAATGAATTAAATGTAAAATTGCAAAATTGAAAATCTCGTCTCACCTGTGTGGATTTTTAAATGATTCGTTAGGGTGCTCAATTGACGAAATGTCTTGGAACAGTAGGTACAACGGAATGGCTTCTCGCCGGTGTGTATTTTCTGATGATTCGTTAACGTGGACGATTGACGAAACGTTCTGGCGCACACATTGCACTTGTACGGCTTCTCACCAGTGTGGATTTTAACGTGATTGGTTAGCGTACTCAACTGGCGGAATCGTCGTTCGCAAACATTGCATTGAAATGGCTTATCTGGGCCAGGGGCAGCACTTGAGGTGGGTGATGTTGTTCCGTTATGACCGTTGGTTAAGGCGCTGCCGTTGGTTTCGCGTCCAATGAAATGTTGTTCAGACATTGCCGGACTTTGCGTTGCACTGGCTACCAAATGTGCTAAAGGATTTTGCTGTAATATGGCATGATGATGCGCCAAAACACTGCCCGGTGTTGGCGCATTTGCTCCATTTCCCCCACCACCACCACTATTTGATTGTTGCTGCTGCTGTTGTTGTTGTTGGTGATGTTGTTCGGCCGCTTGGGCAGCAACAGCCGCTGCCTGTGCCGCTGCCATTGCCACAGCATGTGCTTCCGCACTAACACTGGCCAAATGCATGTACGGTAATGGAATCTCTGTAGTTGGCGGAGCTGAGGAACTATGATGTTGTTGTTGCTGCTGCTGCTGATGATGGTTACCATTTAAAATGCCATTGCCGTTTGCCCGTTCAATGTTATTGTTGTTGTTATTGTTGTGATTGGGAGATGATACAATAACAATTTCACAATTTGGCATTGAAGCACCAGCAGCAGCGGCAGCATGGGCATGTTGCAAAGCCTTTATATGCATTTCAAAAGTACACACAATTGGACAGGATTAAATTAGCTTAAGGTCCACCTAGGATGTTCTATATCGATATACGCGAAAGTACAGGGTGTTCAGTCGACAACTTTCTAGTTCTCTCTTCATGTAATTTTCATTTGAGAAATGAAGCCGAGCGTCCTGAAAAGGCATACACAGTACGTTAAAATAAACTTCATAGAGCTTTGCCGACACTTGTTGTTATAGTTTCATTTCGCCAGCCGGCTTTGCTCTTGGAAATTCAGTTGTGACAGATAAAAAAAATCAGAAATTGACACAAGTTATATTCAGAATTTAAGGAGCGATAAGGGCGAAAATATATACAGGTGGTCAAAAATCAATTCTTTTTCATATCGTTCAATAAAAAGCAAAAATGCAGAACGAATCAACTGATTACAACGCTAGGCCAGTTAAACGGCTAATTTTTCATGTACTACCATGTGCTCAAATCAATCACACACACACGCACACAATGATTGTATCTGTTTGCGTACAAACGTATAATAAGCGATTTTCCGCAGCACATTGTCAGTCGATTCGCGATGTCATCAACACAACGGCGAAAGTTACGTTAAGTTGTTAACATACCTCGGCTTTTTTAGCCCCATACGTATGAGATGTAACGCTTACACGACATTCGGTGATGTGTTGGCCATGTTGAGTTAAATTGTTTTCATGTGTTTTTGCACAACTACGTAAACGTATAACGTTTAACGTCAAGTTTAAGCAATGATTTTTTTATATGATTAAACAAATCATATAAACCTTAAAACTTAAAAAAAATTCCTTTTTGCATGAAACGGGATTTTCCACTTTATGCACAACTTTCCTTTGCATGAGAGTATGTGCAACAAACATTAACATTAGCAGACGTAGAATATGCATTCATACACAAACATATCTTACATGTGTATTCCACATGGCGTGTGTAAAGCTCTCTTCCGCTTTAACCAGTATCAACATTCTTCATGCACATTTTTTCACTTAAAGAAATTTATGAATTTCTTATTTGAGGTTAAGCGCACAATTTTTTTATCAAGGATTTCTAAGTAACTTTATAGACACTCTAAACCTATAATCCACCACTATTCACAACAATTATTTGCAGTTTTTTATATTGTAGATAATTACAGTACACTTATAGATACGATGACTCTTTATACTTGCATTTTCTTCAACTTTGACCTACCTTACCACCACCCCAACCACCACACAATTTTAAAGACCGTCTAAGCAGCTAGAATCCTTATATTTAGAATTTGCTATGGATGGCACCGCTTTCCACTTTCTCCTGATTATTTTTTACAGATGACTGCCATTCATTATGTCAAAAGTATAATTTTCGCACAGTATTATGGATATTTCACAATTTCTTTTTACATTTGACTACAATTTATAACGCTCGTTAGTGGGTTGCTTTTTTTTTTTTGTATAAAAAAAGTAAAAAAAAAGTTCCTCGATTTTCATATACACCTATAATTGGTGTTATTGTTAATATTTCTTCCTGTAGAGGTTCCTCTAGAGGAACAGTGTTTATCAGAACCGAAAACTGCTTAATTTGATTTTATTACAAAGGAAATAATTATCCTTAATTTCAGTTTCAATTGGAATCTTGTAGATTTTTAAAGAAAAAAATTAAGAAAATTACAACAAAAATTAATTTTTTTCGTACTCTCTCCTCGCGCAAACACTTTTTTTTTGTTTTTTTTTTTTGTTTTTTTTTTGTTTTTGACATATTGAATGGCCGTGGTTATGAATAGAGTTGCACTTGGATGTGTAATTCAAAAATTCCTTCTATGTTAGCAAGTCGAAATAAAACGAGATGACAAACCAATGAACTAGTTAAATAATATAGTGTGCAATTACAAAATATACCTCTTACTACGGATTTACATTTATAATAAAATGTACATAATAATTATAATAAAAATTAAGTTTTAGTACAATCTCAACAGCACCTTTACTATATTGTATTCATTGTATAGGTTGTATTTTCGTTCTGTTTGCGATAAATTTTTTGTTGTAGTTTATATTATATCTCGCATTGCTATTTTCACACCCAATATATATTTTATTGTTATCTTGTTAAGCAACTGCAGCTCACTTCATAGTAGTGTTTCTCTTACTAAAACCATATGATTCGAATTTTCTTGTTAGAAATGGAAAACGAAAAGTTTAATTCAATTGCTTAAAAGAATTGTGTATATTCAAGTATAAGTGCGTTTAAAAAATATTTTTCCTGAAGAACTCAAGGTAAGTTTTGTTAGTTGATATTCAAAAGACGAATCACTGTATTATGCTATGTCATCACCATTGTGAAAGTTTTTTCACATTTAGGAAATTTGACCCATTCCCAATAACAACAATACACGAATTATTTACTTTGAATCGGATTAATATAATATATAGGTAGCATATTTTATACCGTTCACTCTAAAGAGTGAATGCGTGTTAATGGCGTTGCGTTATAGTGTTCGTGAACGTATTAAATTTCGGTTTTCAACTGATTTTTAGAAAATACTTTATTGAATGTAAACAAATGCAAACTTGAAAGGAATTTACAGAAAGTATATAAAACTTATAAAACGGTGCACACTTTAGATCCTTGGGCATTCTGCTCGTCAATGGGTTGCAAAGCGAATTCGTCATGTACGGTGTAACGAGGCGGTTGATCTACCAAATAGACAAAAAATTTTTATGAATATACGCAAATTCCTTAAAAATATCTTCCTCTAACCATCAACTATACGTATGGACTTATCATTGCCACATGACAAATTGCGTGATTTTTCTTTCATACCACGCCAAAATCTCTCAAATTTACTTGGCTCCTTATCCATCTCTTCGATCATATCATCTAAACGATGCTGCTCCACTGGAACACTCATGGTGCTGAGCTGTTTTCTCAGATTGTGTTTATTGATTTCGTCGTTTAAATCGTCCGTGCCATTTTCGAATGGATTTGTTGAGTTGCTCTCGGGAGGATTACCACCACGTCCAGGTGTATGCGTAGAATTTACCGAAGCCGTAGTGCGTTCATCGTCGTCTTTGGTATAGCTGGTGATGTTGGTTGTGTTCACAGGTTGGGTAGAACTGTTGACGACTTCGTCGGCATTGTCAGCATTGTCCAGTTTGGGGCCTTGTTCTACATCAACTTTGTTGTGCTTTCCCCCCAATATTGATTGAAAACTATTTTTAACGTCACGCATTTCATTCGTCAGCTTGGCTGTAACGCTTTCCACAGCTGAGCGTGTGTCATCTGCAATTTTTTGTAATGTACCGCCCAAGCCATCTTTGCCATCGTTCGTCTCCTTCACCACATCACTGCCAGGTTGTTGTAATGTATAGGCGACTGTGTCGGATGTGTCTACAATTTCTTGTAATGTTGTCCCCGCCACATTGTGTAGGAATGTTTGTGATCCACTAGCAGCTCTTGTAGTTACTGTCTCTACAGATTCTGTAATTGCACTTAATCTCCTTTCAACACTTTCACTCACATCGTCCGTTTTTTCTGTAATTGTTGTTTGGAAATGAGCTATGTTGGGCTCTATATTTTCCCGGACAGCTTGGTCGTCTTTTTTGATTGCTGTGCACGTGTTAACGTCCTCACCTTCTCTTATTGACCTTTTTTCGATTTCATCGTCCAGGTCGTTTACTAACATTTCTGCCTCTTTTCTAATCTCCTCATCTCTTGTAAATATGTTGTGGAGTTTTTCTTGTTCTTGTTCCTGTTCTACATCCACCTCCACCTTTCCTTCCGCGGTATTCACTGAGTAGCGGCCTTGTTTTTCAACATTGGCCGTAACGTCGATGCCATCATTAATGAAACGTATTTCATTGATCACCTTGGAATTGTCCAAGGGGTCTCTACTTTCATGTATCTCCACAGTTAATTGTTCATCGTCTTCGGTAGGCGGAGTTGGTGTAGCTATCTTTACTCCTGGGGTAATGTGCACTAGAAAAAATCAACAATTTTGTAAATATGTGAGCACTCTGCTCTAAATATATTTCTTACTCGTTTCTAATACTGCTGTCTCTGGTATGGCGTCCAAACTTTCCAAAAAAGCGGGCGAAGTGTGTTCTATAAGATCGTCGGACATGGCAGCTTCATAAGATGAGTTCCTCAAGGGAGTTCGTCTAATAACACTGGCGGGTGAACTGCTACTAGCTGTACTATCAGGGTAGGGTGTGCGGGACCGCAGTTGCTTTTCATTGGATTGTATTTTCTTCACGCTCTTAATCGAAGCAACGCTTTTTCGGGATCTCAATGACTCTGCAGGTGATGCACTGTTGTCTTCTATATCCTGTTTATTGTCTTCATTGGTTAATTCAACGGGGACGCTGATTTTGAGTGTACATGACATTCGTCCATTCAACTGATTATTCTCTGCATCGATTGGAGGGCTTTTAACCATGTTTGCATAACCTGCACGTGTTGGAGAGCTTGAAAAGTGATCACGATGCATGGACCTGTTGGCAGTCGTTGGCAAGGTGTTTGCTGCTGCCCTTGGCAGCCCTTGGACCAAGACATGGTGGTCACCCAAAGCCACATCCAATATACGAAGATTACGAAATTTCGTTATCTCTCTAAAGGTTTTCAAATGATGACCACTCTCCGAGAAGGTGGTGAAGAATTTCTGAGCATTTGTCAGAACCGCATAAAACGAAGTGCCCTTCAGTAGTTTCCAAATCGCACCATACTCCTCACTGTCATAATCGTGGAATCGTTGAAATATCAAGCTTTTGTTCCTTAACGACTCGAAGCTGCGGTAAATGTTGCCGGCATTGGTAATAATAAATATATCACTCGCCCTGGATATGTGCATAAAAGTGATTTGTTCATGGGCCGACAGATTCTTTTGCAGTTCGGTGAATTGCGGGAATACGAAGTCGTTTAAATGGCCGGTTAGGAAGAGATTTCCTTGTTCGGTTAATACCAGGGTCGATTCTGGTCCACAAGTAAATTGTTGTACGGGTGAATCCAGGGTAATTTCGCAAGGTTTCAAAACCGGTTCACGTTTTGAGAGACCCAGTTGATGGGAACCATTTGAACCCCAACCGATAAGGCGGCCAAAAGCTAGAGGGAGAGAAAGTCATTTATTGACATGGAAAACACGTAAAAGTTGGAAGGACGCCCAAGTAACCTTCATATTATCAACACATAGACATGCATTTCATTAACTCTTCGATCCTGCTTATAAAGCCATTGTCATCAGAGATGTAATTTAATGTGTGCCCATGTATGCCTACAAGAACTCATGTCATGAGTTTACGGTTCTGCTTTTTCCAACACAAAAAATGTAAATCCTTTTAAAAGCGAGCATTAAAGCACTCACGCGATCCACTCATTTAAATTGCCGCACTTACGTGCAGGCATACACACGCTTTTCCCCCCTCCCTGTAATTAACTTTAGTGCCATTAAACCATTTAATAAAAGCTAAAACACCTTTCGTTGCAATGTCATCAGGTGTTCTGTCATGTCCTGTCCTGTTGTGTTCTGTTCTGTTCTGTGTTATCTTCTGGTTAATAATCAATAGAAGTTTGTATTTATTTAATTTTTTTGCAATTGTCATGTTTACATGTTGAATATGGTGCACGATGAGGAGGATAATTGAACGAGCGAGCGAACCAAAAACAAAACAAAACAAAACTCACTTACAAGTCAATACCATGAAATGCTCGTTGCCTGCCAATATGTTTGTATAGTTTTCTGCTTCTTCACTATTCGACAAGCAGTCATCGAACTCTTCCAAACGAAATGGTTTTCGTACTATTTTACACGTTTCCTCATTAACTGTCGCTTCTGTGAAATGTTTTGTAACGCCGCCTCCATCCTCACTACTGCCGTCAGGAAAGATGTTACGTCCCGTATAAAAAAGTTCATTGGACTCTAAAAGGATATTTTGTTGTTTTTTATCACCTTCACAGATGTTTGCCAAACTTTTCCGTTTCATTCCAACTTACGTGTTAATATAATCGACCAGTTATTCCCAAACGCCAAGTCTGCCACCTTTAAGCCCAAGGACTTTAACGATTTTACACAAGTGGGCTTTACAATTATATCTGTACTGCTGTTATTGTTGTTTCGTTGGGCAGAATTGTGAGTGCCAATACCTAATTGGCCATAAGGATTTTCACCCCATACAAATAAACGCCCCGACTCTAAGGAATAGAATGGACAAATGTGTTTATTAGGAACAGTCTCGAAATCATTGCGTCCAAAAAAAAGACGGGGGGCGGATACTAAGTTTGTTTGCACCCGAGACGTCAACGCTGTACAAACTATACAGAATTGACCTAAGTCGTGGCTGTTCGCGTGTCCACTTTTTATTAGAACCCTCATGGTAGTAAATTTTCAGATATTACATAAATTGATTTTTTAATTCAATTTTAAAAATTTTCCCATTTTACGCGGGTCGCTACAAAAATCGCGAAAAATCTGTTAATCGCCACGCCCACTATACACAATATCTATTTGCCATAAGAATTAAGGTATAAAATTAAAAAGTTCGATGCACATATTTTCAACCAAAGTCATAAAAATGGGCGTGGTGGAATAACAGACAAGTCCACAATTTATATAAAAACTTTTTTTTGGCGAAGAAATGGAAATCGAGTTGTTACATAATAAATATATTATTGGAGGGTGTAATCACATACCTGCCACGCCCACTGCTCACATATATGTGTAGAGAATTTAGCTAAGATTTAGCCTAAGCTTCGTTATCAAATAAATTAAAAATTGCATCAACACCCTACCTTTTCATATTATAACCCTAAGCTAAAATGTAATGATTTACTTGTTGCACATTTTTTCATATTGCCCCTAATTCTTGTTATATTTTTTTTATAGCCAATGTTTACATTTACGCATGCATTCAATTTGCGGTATATGATGAAATAGTTTCAAGTTTTATTTCCACTCTGTGTGTTTTGATTCCTATTCTCAAGCTTTCCTTTTTATGACGACCTGTTGTCATTATTGTACAAGTAAAAGTAAAAGTTCTTTCAATTTAAAACGTTTCCTCAATAATTGCCGGTAACATGCAACGAAATCCAAGAAGTCAGCCGTACGTAGTGCATGCCTTATAAGAATAATAAAAATTTTGTTAAACTCTAAAAATAAAAACTTGTGCAACATAAACAACCTATATGTTTACATACACGTACATATGTGTGTGCTATTGCTTTCAATATCAAATGCTTGCACTCTGGTTAATTCAGAGCACACCAGGAGCAGAGGGATGCGGGTAATTTATTTTTAAATGCAGGTCAAACATTTCACATACAATATAACAAATGTAGAGGCATTGAGGTGGTGTTAAGGAATACAGAAAATTGTACATGAATAAAAGTATGTGTGGGAGCAGTTCTGAATGAAATTGAAATCGAAATTGAAATCGAAATTGAAAATTACCACAAATGACGGCACTTTGAAGAGGACCTGCTATCACTCTCTTGATGGCATCATTTTTTATATAAAAATAACTTTGAGTGTTCTCCGCTAATTGGGCCTTCCCCAGTGTAAATATTGCCCCTGTCGTCGGTATATCCATGTTGTGGGCGCTAGTTTCACTTGACACTTTTCACCACTTTTCACCAATTTTTTATGTAATTTCTGACTGTTGTTTAAATTTTTTATAATCATAATAATCCACTCAAAATATTATTGATTTCCATATGCGTCACATTTAAGCACTACAAGTGTGTATTAATAATTCCTACTATATAGCGGACTTTTATTATTTAACTTTATTTTCCTATTAACCACCCTTAGGATAACTGTTTGGTTGCTGGAAATAGCAAGTTATGCGTGTTGCCTTTTCTCTCTATTAGATCGCGTGTGTGGTCAACTCGACGCTGCTTGAACAACTGGACATTCGTTACATTAGCTAAACTAGTTTATGTCCTGTTTTATAACCTGAAACTATGCTAGCGTTAGTAAATTTCTAGTAATCACTTGACCAGTATATAGGAATTTTTTTTATTGAGAGTAGAACAATACAACAAATGGTAGCAAGAGATTAACTTCAAACCGTGCACACTCTCATTTTGTGCAGGTATACACATTACGGTATAAATTTTATAAAATGAAAAATGGAAAACATGTTAATTCCTTAACACTCTTTTTATATTCAATTGTATTAAATAACACTTCACCTTTATCCTGTTGGACAGGAAATAAATGGCATATCCTTTAACAAAGCGTTTGAAGGTTAAGTTGGGAGAGAGAGAAATACACTTCATTGGTAATAAAATGTTGATTAGGTCATGTTTAGCAAAAAAATAAAACTTTTCAATTTATGCTTTATATTCCCTTCTAAGGTGTACTTTGTTAATTGATAAGGTAAGGTTCACATGTTTTATTAAGAGTTTCCATTTCCTTATTTGCTTTTACATTGTGTTTTACTCGAATGTCCTAGTCACCTGGTTGAGTTAAGATAAAGGAGGTCAGCCAAGCACAGAAAAACTTTTTTAGAATTCGACTTTTCAGTTGATTCATTGATACTTCATTAACATCATTAAAAGAGGGCGTACTTACAAAATAACATGAACACCTGACATGAAGGGTTTCGCATAGAGTTCCTACCGTACTGTTTTTGTCGAAACAGTACAGGGTGTCCGCCGGGAAGGTATACTACTCGCAGTAATTCCATTGTAATCCTGGCTGTATGTGATGTGGCACCGTCTTGTTGATACCACATGTTAATCAAGCCCAAAGCATGCAGTTGCGGCCGTTACGCCGTTTTCATTTTCAAAGAAGTAAATTGCACACCAGACTGTCACTTTTAATGGATGCAAAGGTGACTGATGAATAATTTAAGGGTTTCCCATTCCCCAGAACCGACTGTTCTCTGTTTATTCACATATCCATTCAAATGAAAATGTACCTCGTCACTCATTATGAGTTTTTTATGAAAACCGGAGTTGTCATGGGCGAGCTGTAACATCCTATTGGCATATGTACGGCGGCGTAAATGTGGAAGAAGTACTTGTGTCAACTGAATCTTATATGGAAACAAATGCAAATCCTTGTGCAAAATTGTGGCCAAAGTTGTTCGCTGAAAACCAAGCTCCTGCGCACGGCGTCGCATTGAGGTTGATGGATTGTTTTGAACACTTTCTTGAGCAGCAGTAATGTTTTCAGCCGATCTTGCAGTACATTGTGGTCCATGGTTGGGCCTTTCACCTACAGATCCTCCTTCTTCGAAATCATTTACTACACGATAAATAGTGCGTTTTATTGGCACGTTGTTTCTCCCAACAATTTCACGTGACTTTCTCATTGTTAAAGTAATCGATGATTGATTTTGATAAAATGTTTTAACATTTAAAACACGTTGGTTTATCGAATATTTTTCCATAATAAATTTGCCACGTGTCTACTTCACGACTGCCAAATATGAACTGTCAAGACTAACGTTTACCTTCCCGGTGGACACCCTGTATTACTCAAGTGAGTGTTGAGTTCTGCCTTCATAATTTTATGTTGTTATTGTTATATAATGTTCCTCCTCGCCGATGATGTTTTACCATGTTTTGTGGTATGCTAGCATTACCGTGGATACTGTGGCTCGTGAAATGTTAAACAATTCAGCTGTTTTAGTCATAAACGCTCCCCCTAATGGAGCACCAACGATGTGCCCTTTTTCGAAGAACGAGAGATCACGCATTCCAACGATGTTTTAACTGTCGTATAACTTACACGGAAGCAGTGTCGCTAATGTGCAACAAAAATGTCGCAGCCATAAATGATATTATTTAAAAATGCAGAATGTATTCAACATTTGGCTCAAGTTTATATATGTAAACTTGTCAATGACATCTCAGCATAATTATAAGTCCACCTCACTAATAAAGCGAATAATGTCGCCATTCAGTTCCGCAAACGATTGTGGATTGATGTGATAAAGGTTGATTATCACGTAAGTCCAAAGAAAATAGTGCAACGCCTCTAAGTTAGAATTATCCTGTTGTTCCGTAGGGAATTTATCTCTCAATAAATTAATTGTGTCACTTCGCCGGAGGGGGGAATCAAATCTTCTCCTTTGGTATTCTTTCTTATTTTCAATAGAATGCTTAAACATGGAAAGATTGTGCATCTTTTTTAAATTGTGAATGCACTTCGTCGCACCAACTGAAGGGTTATGTCGATGGGTTTGACTGAGATATTAAAATGTAGAGATGATGTCTTGTAGAGTGTTAGTATTGACAGTGCAAGGAAGCATATTTAGCAATCAATCTCTGGGTTGACATATTGAAGACAGTAGAAGCCCCGATTAAATTTAAAATTAAACTCCAAATAACTAGAAAAACTAAATTCAATGCCTTGCAAACTTTCAATAACATTCAATAACATTCGGCTCTACTTGACTATTATGACCTGAACGGTAAGGTTCAGCATTCCGCCAAACTTTTCTAATGATATCAACAAAAAGTTTCCTCGTATCCGTCAATCAATCAATCTGTGGATAAAAATGAAAATTAAGTAGAAAGGAATCTACCTAGCAAGTTTATAAAAAGAATTTTTAAAATAATTTTCTTTCTTGTGTCAAAGTGTTAAATTATTCCGTTAACTAAAACTTTACTTCTTTGCCGTGGTAATGTATTGTGGAATGAAATTAAATATTCATATAGTTCTACTAGAGCAGGGGTAGTTTAAAATTTAAAATCGTCACATACGGTGACACTTGATTTGTATGAGTAAGAGGGTCAGGTTTGGTAGACAGCGCTTTGCCAACCATTATACACAACAAACAACATCAACAACAAGGCAGCTGAAGCAGAACATGCTATTAAATAAAACCATAACTAGGACATTGTCCTTACTATAGGTAACTGTTTAAGGGCCTGTAAGCCACACCATACCACACATCCTAGGTGCACGTAAGAGTGTGTGCTTTCAAGTTGAAATTACTTATATATACATGTGCCGAAAGCGGTGTAAAAATATGAAATGTGGGCTCTAAAAACAAATAATTATACAGCCTTTGAGGTTTCCACATAAATGGAACAACAAGCGTTTTTCGGATAATTGCGAAGAGAAGAGAAAGTTGTAATTTTCGTTCAAGAACAAATAGATTCCACATATAATGGCTTACGACACATAATACAATTTATTGCTGTTAACGTGTTGTTAGCAAAGTTTTCAATTTATGTTTCTCTTCACCTTTTTCACTTCAGTTGATTATTCTTAAACACCATGAGTGAAATTGTTACGGAACTGGCAAACTGTGTTGAATCAAAGGGACTCTCTAACGAACCGGAAACTATCAGTAGCGGTGAGGTTGCCCAATCTCAAGAAAGTACAGACAATGAATTAAAGGAAAATACGAAAGCAGACAAAGGTGAAGAAATTGAAACTGAAACTAATACGGAAGAGAAACAAGTCAATCAATTGGATACAAAATGCATTGATGAAAATAAAAGTGAACATGTCAAAGAGTACGCAGAAAATGTAAAATATGAAGCGGATGGCAGTGCCGTTTACACAGATCCTGAAACTAAATTTCAATATAAATGGTGTACCGAAACAAACAGTTGGTTGGCAGAAGGCACTGCAAACAATCCATATGAAAATGAATATTATCGCTGGTGCCGTGAAACACAAAAATGGTTGCCCAAGCAAGAGTTCATAACAGAGACGGAACATTACAAGTGGGATGCGGAGAAACGGGAATGGCTACTCAAATACAATTTGAATTCAAAAGACAAAAATGAAATCAAATTTTCCATCGATGAACAGGGTCAACGCATATGCACCGATCAAGACGGCACGGTATACGTTTGGGATGCAGCAAAGAATGCTTGGTTTCCCAAAATCGATGACAACTTTATGGCTATTTATCAAATGAATTACGGTTTTAATAATGACACCACGGACAGTAAAGAGAGTGAGAAAAATGAACAGAATGAAAAGGCAAGAGCTGAAGCTTTAAAAAAGGAGCAAGAGCTGAAACGGTTAAGTGAAGAAGCCACCGAACGAGAACAAGGTGCAAAACGTAAACTGCAAGAACCGCCCAGTAAGTGTTTATTGCCCTTTTTGTTTTTTATATGACAATCAAAATTAATAAATTGAATTGAACGTATTCCAGAATGGTTTGACATTGATACTGCTCATAATACGAAAGTTTATGTATCCAATTTACCGCTAGATATCACATTAGAAGAATTCACCGAACTCATGAGCAAATGCGGTCTTATAATGCGTGATCCGCAAACGCAAAAATATAAAATTAAATTGTACACCGAACCTGATGGTCAAGTAAAAGGTGATGGTCTCTGCGATTATATCAAAGTGAGTGAAATTGATCATTAACTACAAATGGGATTATTATACCCTCCACCAACACCTACAAGTAAGATGGGAAGTATACTAAGTTTGTTATGCCAGATGGTGAAACCGTACATACATTCTTGATTAGCATCAACATCTAAATTGTCCATTTGTCTGTATGTCTGTCTGTTGTTGTTTAGTAGTCCGTTCACAATGTAAAATAAGAAAAATAGATTGAAGGCCACAACGTTAAAACTAAATACTTGAAATTTGGTACTTTTTTTACTTTGCCATATGGGCGGGATCATATATGTAACCATCTACAATTTAGGATAACGCTTTCAGTGTACAGGTATAAAAAATGGAAAGTGTCCTAGCCTAATTTATAATGAAAATGAGTAAAAATGTCATAGTTGGTCAAGCCCGACTCTTTTAATTATGCTGCAGTTAGTTTGGTTGAATCTGTAAACACTGCCGTACAAATTACTTCAAGAAATATAATTATATGGGAAGGGGTTATAAAAATAGTCCGATTGGGTCGAAATTTGGCACAGCTAATTAACTATTTTTCACCAAATATTGTGAAAAAACATTAAGAATTGCGATTTTTCGCCATATAAAGACTCCCATTATATTAGGATTTTATATGGGGTGAGGTTCTAAAAACCGTCCATTCCGGTCCATTTTCAATAGGGTTCCCCATAGGACCAAATTTTATCGAAATATTTGCGCATAAATTTATATGAAAAAAAAAAAGACGGACAGAGAGAGGGACATGGTTAGATCGATTCAGATTTTGATTCTGAATGTACAAATATATACAAAGGTGGGTATGGCATTTGCTATTTAGAAGTTACAAACATGCTCACAAATTTAATATACCCTCTGTCACATATGGTGTAGAGTATAAAAATCCATTGAATTTAATTAATATCCAAACAAAACTTAATAACTTTGTAGTTTTTTGTGAGTTTTTCTCAACTTTTTTGTTTTGTTTCTTTATTTATCGTTAATTTAGTTTCTTTAGTTTTATTATCCTTTGCTTGACTATTTTTCTCTTTAATTGTATTAAGCTTAATTTCTATATAGGGTATTATTGAAATGTTGTTGTTGTAATATTAACTTTTACATTGACAAAAATTAGAAAATATTCAATTAAAATGTTCATCAACCTGCTAAAAACAAATTAGGAAAACGATTTTTTATTTTATAACTTCACTTAAGTTAATGTAATGATTAAAAAACGAAATTATTAAAAAGAATTATTATAAAAATTAATAAAGAAAAGGCTTATAATATTAAAATTATTGTGCTTGAGTGTAAGTCTGAGGCTGCCGATTATCATTAGTTTAGTATGAATGTACGATTAGTTCCTACACTTTTTATTATTATATTTATAGTTTATTACATGTATTACTATATATATATATATATGAATCGTATAATTCATTAAAATATTATCTGAATAACGGATTATTGGTATAAAAACATTTCCGATAATTAATTTTGTGCTTTCATGTGTAAAACGTGAAAAAGGAAGTCGGCGCAGTGCAAATTTTCTGGGGTTTCTAATTATATTGTTTTCATTGTTTTTCATTCACATGGGGCGGGGAATGACAGTTCCTTTTTCATTAGATTGGTACGCCTTCCATATAATTGATTGTGCTGTGGATAAATTTTCGTTACTTGAAGAAATTCCACTTTCACGGGCATTTGCAAAAAGTTAATCTACTTTTTCTTATTGTTGTATATACATTTTGTCGTTTTTTTGTTTTTATTTTTGTTTTTGGCATATATTCATTTATATTTATATCCATATAAATTTCTTTAATACTTGGTTTAGTCTAATATTATAATTAAAGAGCTGATAAGTGATAAAAGAAGTGAAGTTAAAACAGAGACGGTTAAGGCCGTTCCTTTAATAGTTTACACCACTTGATTTTATTTCAATTAAATTCCATGTTTCGTTCAAACTTGCCTCCGCCTCCGTGTACACACATACAGTGTGCGTGACTCCCTCTTTATGTTTGAAATTGTGGGCGATGAACCAAATTGCAATTTCATTATGTATCAATTTTTGTAGATTGCGGGCGGGGCACTGTGATTGGAAATATTTATACAAAAGTTTAGCTCAATATCTCAAAATTCACCCCCTTTATCGTTTCAATAACAGACGGACTCACGGTTTATATTGACTAAGTGTTTAATGCTGAAGAAGGGTCTTCGGGTCTTCTGTTCTGTGTTGTAAATGACAAGAGGGAGGATGGTATAAAAATGCTTTTAGTTAATTTAAATTCTTGGGTGTTCCACCAAGTCCTGGTGTAGGGTTCGAATATATGTGTTTTTTAAATGGAAGTATTATTAATTCTTTGTAACATAAATTTATTATGGCTGTGTTTAAAGCAAAGGCAAACTTTTTATTCAATTTCATTCTTATTGAGTCGTATAAATAGTGAAAACGTTGTCGTTTTTTTTTTCTTAATTTTTCTTCTCCTTAGTGTGGAATGACAGCTTCTTTATTACTGTTGTTTTGTTGCTGCTCTTTCTTTCTCATAGCCTCTCTTAGTTTCTTCTCCTTTAGCGCTCGCCTTAGTTTTCGCATTTCTAAGAATTTTCTTTGATCTTCTGGTGACAGTTTAGCCAATCGTTCTGAATAATTTTTAACTTTGTCGTCTTTCATTTGAGCCGTTCTTTCCTCTTCGATACGTCTAGCTCTCTCTAATTTGGCCAACCGATCACGTTGTTCCTGCTCTTCCTGGCGTAGACGTTCTTCTTCTTTAGTCTTGGCTTCTTGTTCGGCTCTTCGTATTTCATTTTCATGATCTAACTGACGTTGACGCTCTGCTTCTTCCAGTTCTCTTTGTAAACGTTCTTCTTCTTCGAGAATGCGCCGCTGTTCGGCTTCTAATCGAGCAATTTCTTCAGCCCGTTTCCGTTGTAATTCTTGGCGTCTTTGTTCCTCTTCCTTTAAACGCATCAATTCTTGTTGTTCTATGCGTCTCTCTTCTTCTAAACGCTGTAACCGTAAGCGCTCTTCTTCTTCATTCAGTTGCCTCCTCAACTGTTCCTGTCTTTGCTTTTCTTCCACATCTAAGCGTCGCCTGTTGTCGTCGTCTTGCAAACGACGCCTTTCATGTTCTTCAGCTAGTTTTCGGGCGTTTTCGTCTGCAGCTCTTTTCAGTTGTTCTTCATATTCTCTACGTTTACGTTCTTCTACAGCTCTACGTTCTGCTTCTTTTTTTCGCTCTTGTATTAGAAGGAGCTCGTATTCCTGCCGTTTTTCATTTTGCTTCTGTACTTTTTCTTCTTCTTCTTGTTTTCTTAAACGTTCTAAGTATGCTTTGCGTCGTTTTTCTTCAGCCTCGTCTCGTTGTCTTTGCTTATCTTCCTCCTCCTGCTGAAGACGTAAATGATCCAATTGTTCCTGGTGTGGTCGCTGTTCGTGCCTGTGCTCACGCTGTTGCCTTTCTTGTGCCAGATCATTTTCATGCTGCCTCAATTCATCCAACTCACCTTGTTTTTGGTCTCTGTGGCGTTGTTGTTGTTCCAATTTTAGTTTACGTCTCTGTTCTTCCCTTAAACGTCGCTGCTCCTTCATTTGCATTTGTTTCTCTCGACGCATCTTTTCTTGGCGCTCTTTTTTGCGACGCATACGTTTTAACTCTTTCTCTCGTTGACGTTTTAATTTACGATCCATTAGCAGGCGTTCGCGCTGTTGGCGGCGCTGATTCTCCAAATGTTCGGGTACTGTGGTAACGGCTGATCCTATTATTTCATTATCGTGATGATTGTTGTTGCTCGTTAACGTCGTTGATGCTGTAGATGTTATTGAAAAAGGTGGTAAGAATGAGCTTCTGTGATGTACTAGTTCGTTGGGATAACCGTTTGGTGCGGTCGGTGGCTGGTAGTTTACATCATTCACAGAAGGTGGTCTAAGTGGAGGGCGACGTCTTACATTGCCGGGTCGTATGGGTATCAACATTTCCTCGTGACTACCTTCAGCCTTAACGCGGCGATTGAATCTGAAATAAAAAATTATTATTTCAATCCTTTTGAATAAGAATTTTACTTTCATTTATTTCAGTTATTTTATGATTTTAAAAAAGTAACAAACGCTTCATTATCATTTTTTTTTTACTAATGCGGTATTTTTGGTTTGCTAAAATATTAAATTCTAAAGCGTAAATATTTTGTTGTTTTTTCTGTAAGGTGGAATCAGTGGATCTAGCTCTAAATATACTCGACGAGTATAACTTGCGAGGTCATAAAATTCGAGTGCAAAGAGCAAAGTTTCAAATGAGGGGAGAATACAATCCAGCCCTAAAACCGAAACGCAAAAAGAAGGACAAAGAGAAATTGGCCAAAATTAAAGAAAAGTAGGAACAATAAACACAAGTCCACTTTTCATAATCGCTTTAATTTTTTTATATGTTTCATTAAAGACTTTTCGATTGGCGCCCTGAGAAAATGCGAGGTGAACGCTCCAAGCACGAGAAAATAGTGATTATAAAAAATCTATTTCAACCGGACTTATTTGAAAAGGAAGTGCAATTAATTTTGGAATATCAAAATGATTTAAGGGAAGAATGCTCCAAGTGTGGTCAAGTACGCAAAGTTATTATATATGATGTAAGTGAGACGGTTTTCTTATTGAACCTACTTCACTTATTACTCAATTACTATTTGCCTGCAGCGACATACAGAGGGTGTGGCCCAAATAAATATGTCTACCGCTGAGGAAGCCGACTTAGTTATACAAATGATGCAGGGACGTTTCTTTGGAAAACGTCAACTAACCGCCGAACATTGGGATGGAAAAACTAAATACAAGTAAGTTTGAAGTGCTTATAAAATAATTGAAGGAATTATTTTAAATATGGCGTTTTTTTTTTTTTTTTACCAGAATTGAAGAATCTGAAACTGAGGCTCAAAAACGTTTGAATAAGTGGGATGAATTTTTAGAGACTGAAGAGAGTAAAGACTCATCTAAAACAGAAGAAAACCCAACAGAAGTGGAAAAGTCTGCCGTCGATGCTAAAATTGAAGAAGACCATAAAGAGGAAAAAGATATAACGCCGGCTGCAGAATCTGTACAAACTTGTGAAGAAAATTAAACTATAATTCATAAATGAAATAAACCCTACATCTCTTTCAAAGCAAAGTTATTGATTTTTTGATTTACTTTACTAACCTTGTACCCAGTTTACTGCGACGATCGATCACTTGCAATATCACTTCATTGGCCATTTGATTCGGATAGGTTTCATTCCAACGCCTATAGACTTTGTAACGGTTCTTCTCACTAACTTTTGGCATTTTATGTTGGCATATGAAACGATATTTGTCCACACACAAGCGTGACGACCATCTGTTGTGGTGCGGTGCCAAAAAAAAAAAAAAAGACAAATGTCAATTATTTGTAAAAACTAATTTTCGATTGTTGTATAATTTGCTATTTAATTGAAATTAATGCTCGTTAATGGTAAAATAGTGCGAGTGCTGTCAAAATTTGTTTGCAAACATTCCCTAAACGTACGTGCGCCAATTAAAGAAATGTTTATTACATCCTTCACCACATGTGGTAAGAGCTTATATAAAGTTGTTCATGGCAATGGAAAAGACCACACCCACCTCCATGTGTAGCGATCGATTCAATATCAAAATCTGAATTGATTTAACGGACCGTATTTTTTGAGATATTTTAATGAAATCAGAACATGTGTGGCTCACAGAGGGACTATATTGAAAATAGACTGAAACAGACCGTTTTTAGAATCATTCCCTATATAAGATTCTATTAAAATGCAGGTCTTTATATGACAAAAAATTCCAATTCTTAATGGCTGTGCCAAATATGGGGCCTGCTTGTACTCAAAATCATGAAATGTACGATCATGAGCCTTCCATTATGCGGACATACGAGCTGATATGATTAGATCGTCTTCGATTTTGATCCTAATAAAAAATAATTTGACTTGTGAGCTCTAATGTTCTAATCTTGGCCCCAATTGGACACTTTTTAGAACCTCCCTACCTAAAAAAAATTATGACGAGGCGGCTTATACTGCAATGACTTGTGTGCTTACTGAACTAAACAAGTTGAAGTAAAATATAAATTTTGGTGCAAGTGTGTGAATGATCGGACTTGATCGATTATAACAATTTCGCTTGGTTTTTATTAAATGTGAAATTGAGCTTGAACATACCTGTACTCCGATTGGGGATCATAAACGGCGCAACGATTTTCCAAATTCACGTGATTCCTGAAAAGCAACGGATTTTAGTCGAAAAAAGACAATTTTGAAAAAATGTTACCCTGTGTCAGTGTGACTGAAGCTCTCATACGTTAAGTTGTGACCAGTAATGCTCCATTGCCAAACTCTATTTATCCAATCATAAGATGCTCCAATCCATATGGGATCATTTGCTGTGGAAATAAAAGCTTTGTAAGCGAAATGTGCTTTAAAAGAGGAAGAGAAATGGAAGGGACGAATTTCTTAGCACATTGGGAAAGAAATGCCCCCATCGCACATACCTCCAGTGGCTGCGTCTTGTTTCTTCAAATATTCCTTCAATTTACGATCGGAAAACTTTTTCGGTTCTGCCAATTTGGAGTTTTTATCCTTACAAACGAAATGCGCCTCCAGCCAGCTGTTGTGCTGTTCAATTAACGAATAACATTCGGTGCCGGCGCGTTGAAATTCTGGCGGACATAATGCGTACATGCGACGATTACGTATTTTATCCGGTGTGTGTGAGTCGGCCATAGCATGACCGCTTTGATGTGGTGGAACCTGAGCGAAATTCACACCCACCGAAACACTAGACTGATGATACTCAGCGCCGTTGCTCTGATAAACTGAAAATAACAGAATTTTTCATTCTTATACAAATATTTAGTTGGTTTAGGTGGCCGTAGTGGCGTGCTTGCGTACGTGCGTGTGCTCTACTTACCCAAAGCTAATATTAATATTATAAAACGCATTTTGTTGTTGTGCATGTGTGCGGATGGGTTTTTTAAATTAAAATTTTATGTTTGCGTTGTTGTTTGTTTTTGTTGAATGGTGGCTTATATTCTTTTTTTGACACGATTGTATTTTATTTGGTTGATGTGCGATTTATGTCCTGATTTCAGGTGCTTTAATTATTATCCGAAAGTTTTTTAAGTTCGTCCACAACTGCAAATAAATGAAATGAATAAAATTAGTTGTTTGCGTATTTGTGAAAAGTTTTAATTAACGAAAAAGGATGTTCATCGAATTTTCATAATTTTTTTTTGCAATGCAAATAATGATTGACGTGAAAACAAGCAATGGTTTGTGTGGGCAAATCTGTAGCCTGCAGAGAAGTTCTCTTCGGATCACTTCTTTTTCACCATCGGTTGACAGCAACAAAATTCGTTCCGATCACAACAATTTCAACAATGACTTAAATAAGGCGTAAGTGTATACATGCCACGCCCATTATTATGTATATATGTGGGAGATAATTAGATTTTTGCCTAAGCCAAGAGTAGCTTTTTGTACTCTTCACATACACTTTAAAAGTATACTAAGTGTTGCACCCAAAAGAAGGCACTAAAGTCGCTATAAAGAAACAAAATCTCTGTCGATCTAGTAGTGTCTGTCCGAATGTCTAAGCTTGTGTCTAAATTTCGTGCAAACAATTTTAAATTCTTTTCGCTGGTTCCTTTCTAAATTTGCGAAAGTGATCACTTGCCACGCCCCCAATCGACAAAAATCTCTCAGTCATAGAAATTAAATTATAAATTTGAAATTGGGTTTACTAATTAACAATTAGAACGATCGTCGAGGTGTTAAAAATGGGCTGGGTTGGATAATAGATTCGCACTCAAATAGCAAAAAACCTTATTTTGTGTAAAATCCGACTGTTTGAGGTTAAATGTATACATACTTTAGTTAGTTCGTTGAAAGAGGATAAAATTGTTTATGTGACACGCCCACAGTTTACGTATAAGTTTGGAGCATGTCCAAGGTTTTACTTGTTTATTGGTTTCTATTTAATTCATGCAGCAATCTACTAAAAAAGGACGCACTGGGACAGTAGATGCGTCAACACTGCAAAGACTTTAGAATCTAAATATTCATCAAACAATTGTCCTTAACAATTTTATTGTTAGTAAAGGTTATTAACCTTTTTAATAAACCTGAACTAAATTTAGAAGAATCTGTCGCGTTTTTAGAAAAACTTTACCGCTAATGCTGGCGGATCACTTAGATGCTCGTCGCTTCTCTTGCGTCTTTCAATAAAAGTAGAATCATGCGACTTTATATAAAGCAAGTACGTTACAGAGGCGTAGCGCTGCTCACAAAAAGCAAAGAATTATTGCTATAACGAATGCAACGGACAGCGGCGTGACCTTTGAGACTGTGGCATAAGGCTAACCCTTTTGAACGGCTTCTAGGGACCTGTATCATATGCTCAATTATTCATGTTTCATTTTTGTTATTTTCCTCTCCCTCTTGCTCTTTTTAGCTCAGTAAATAATATAATAATAATCTTCATCTCAGCTAACGCCAGAAATTCAGCAAGTATGTCACTGTTGTACAGACATAGTGACACAGATACGTCTACGCATAAGTTTAGATTTGTGTGCACATTGACATTGAGCTTCTATGAAATATTTGAGGGAATATAATAAATGTTCGTTCATGTGTGTGGGCGCACACGATCAGATATGTTTCTTACTCTTCAATTTTCCTAAAAGCACAAAAAGTGCAAGAGTTATCTTGAATGGTTGAATGGTTAAGAAGAGGCGCAGGGGCACGCGTTTGCTCTTGTAATAGAAACAACAAAAAAATAAATAATCCACAAATGCTATTTACTTCATATCCACTAGAGTGTACGCATGTATGCAGATGTGTGTGCATAACACGTTATGCCATACAAGTGCGTACAATTGGCACAACAGCAGTGCTAGATATTCAATTAAGTACTCGCAGCATCTCATAACGACAAACAGTGTAATAAAAGACCAGATCAACACCAATAATCACAAAGAGTGGGGAAGGCGCAGGGGCATGGCAGTGAAAACAGTTATTACCATTATATACTTGTTTTACATGATTGTTAACATTTTCTAACAATTTGTTATGCTCTGTGGTGGGTATTCTAACACTGCCACTGCAACAACATTATTAACTGGATCCACTGCATTGATATAAAATTGTATTAATTGTATTAATTTCTATAATAATAGAAATAACGTTTTTACGATTGTACATATGTATAAATGTGCATTTACTTGTGTGTACAACTATTTCTAAAAGCAGACAAAATATTTTCAAACCGTTTTTCTTTCATTCAAGATCGCATGATAAACTTGAACTTCACTGTGAGCTGTGCTGTTACATCATGTTAGGCGCCGTTATATATATATTAATGAATATATGACGTGCGCTCTCACACAAACATACATGTCTGTATTTTCATGCAAATTATTATCAGTAAGAAATAGAATCAATCAGAGGTAGTTAAACTATTTATGAAGACGAGGACCCATCTTAGCAACTATACGATGGTGTCCAATTATAGTCACTAAATATTCATTTTATTTTACCCTCCACATAAGATAGGGAATTTACTAAGTTTGCCATTTATGCAACACCTAGGACGAGGCGTCAGAGATCCTACAAAGTGTTTATATTCTTGATTAGCACTGAAACTGAATCGATCTCGACATGTATGTAGGTATGTCCGTGTGTCTAATTGTTGGCATTCTCATGGGCGTACATTTTAAGATATAGAGCTGAAATTTAGTTTAATTTTTGAACACAGTTCGTTATTTAAAATGGGCAAAATTTGTAAATAAAAATCTATTTTTTTGTTATAAAAATTGACCCATTAACTGGAAATTTATTATGAATAATCCATCGCATCCATCGATAACAGACACGTCTACAATTTACCAAAAACCGCACCCAGAGCAAAACTCGACTTGTAAGCTGATATTAGAGGGCGTAATCATATACATACTTGCCACGCCCACCATTGGCATATAAGTGTAGAGGGTATTTAAGATTTGGCCTAAGTCAAATGAAGTTTTCCTACAAGTTCTCTTTAATAAAATGATTTTACACCAGATTCCATCTCTGAAACATTCAGGACGTCAGTACATTTTGACATTCTAGCTGAATTGTAAATGATCCAGCATCTCCATATGGTGGATGAGAAAAATGGTCTACATACTCGTATGCTTAGGAGGAGCCTCCAATGACATAACAATATGTGTATAAAGAGCGAAACAAAACAAATGTTTACTCAATTTCGCTTTTGACCGTTTGCACACACATGCACGGAGCAATAAAATATTTTTATAGTCATCTAACTGTTCTAATAAGAGTGTATTAGTAATACTTTTTTTTTATAGTGGTAGAAATTTATAAAATGTAAGCGAAAGTTGACACATTTATGTGTTTGTTGCTTGCCAGCCATTTATTCGCTTGTTTACATACTTAATTACCCGGAATGTGTTACAATGTATATTTTATGACATCAATAATTCCATGCATACAAATTGTACAAGAGTTGGTAAATTGACTGGAAAAGCAACAATACAACAACAACAATCAAATTTATATAAACATATAAAGCAATGATAATAATTTATATTTGCTGCATCATGCATATCTCGTTCTATCTCTCTCTCACTCTCTCTCTTTCCTTTCTGTTGTATATACGAGTATATTGTATATCTGTCACTACAGGCATTATGAACGATACTTAATACATTTTTATTAATGTTTATTATTAAAATAAAATAATAAAAAACAAAACAAAAAAATAAAAAAACAACAAATACTTGTCATACCATAATTGTACTCTACAAGTATGACATCATATCAAAAACCTTATATTTATTGTATTATTACTATTATTGTTATTGTACATCCATGAGTAGCATAAATGCATTTATGCATACATTAAATAAATCGACATTATCAACATCATTGTCGTCAGTGTTGTAGTCTTGTCTTGTCCAAAATATTTTAGAGTGAAAATCATTTATAATGAAGCCGTACAAGGTGTGAAAGAAAACTTAATCGATTTAGTCGTGTTTGTATGTCTGCTTGGGCTTCCGTATGTGGAATGCATTCCTTTCTAACCAAATTTGAGATGTTGATCATTTCACAACAAATATGTACTTGACAGTACTCTTGACAGTAAACGCATTTAATGACTGGTACGATGTTGTAACAAAGTTCTTATTCGGTTATATTATCGGCATATTTAGCTTAAATATATTATAGGTAACGAATTTTTCCTAAAAATAATTGGAAAATCATTTTGAAAGGGGTTCTAAAACTGACTCAATCGGAAAAATTTGACACTTTTTTTTTAACTTTTGTTAAAAACAAGTAAGAAAACTAAATTTGAGTTAGGCCAAATCTGAAATACCCTTTACATTTACATACAAACGGTGGGCGTGGCAGGTACATAATTACGTTCTTTAATAGAACGTGTGGGAATCGAGTTGTACGCTGGGTATAGTTTGTTATAAATTGCGGGCGTGTGTGTTATGCGACCTTGCCCATTTTTAGTGAATCGATGGGTAGGTTAATTATAGATATACGTACAAAATTTCAACTTAATAACTCAATTTTTTCTAGCATATAAACAGATTTTTGTTGATTGTAGGCGTGGCTTTTGACTAAAATTGCCCATTTTAAATAGAAATCTGCGTGCAAAAACCAAAAGTACTCGTTCAAATTTTCTGCTCAATATCTCAAAGTTTACGACATTGAATATGCCAACAACCGACTGGACACACGGACATACATATCTAGATCGACTCAGTTTTTGATACTAATCAAGAACATATACTTTGTAGAGTCTCTGACGTCTTCTTCTGGATATTATAAATGAAACGAAAAACTTAGTACACCTCCAGTTTATGTAGAGGGTATAAAAACACTTTGCCGGCCACACCTACACATTCAACTTTCGTATTGCTAATTAAAAGGATTTTATGCAACTTTCGTTTAAATATTAAGCAACTTTTTTTTGTCATCATCACCTCTCTAAGTTCAAAAAAAGGTTCTTTTACTTGCTGCATATTTTTACTGATAACAATTTTGTAGCAACGCACCCCTTACATCTGTTTAACATGCAAATATTTGCATATTTCTGTAAATAAAAAAGAATTTTCATGCAAATGCTCACAAAACACTACAAAATGTTTGGTTGTATATGCAGTCAGAAGTGCTTACGTAGTAAATAGTTTCAACTCTGGCTGCTGGGTTATGCGCTTACATGTATTTTTTGTTTAAATGAACTTCAAAATAATAAAAATTTTTAAATTGCATTCGTACAGACACACATTGGATGCTTGCTGGTACTGCTTATTTGGAACTCACACATACAAGCACAGCACAACATTTCCCTTCAATTTAAGTTCTTGCGTAAAGCAACAGAATTAGAATTCATTTCAATTCTAATGATTTATGTAAAATAATTATCATTTCTGATCGAATTTCTTTCATTCACAGCATGTTTTGTGATGTTATAAAGAACCCTCCAATATATTGCGCTTGTGTGTACTAGAGATTAAAAATGTAATCACATCAACTTTTTATAATAAATCAAAATGAATAGAATTTTTAAATAAGAAGCATTTGCTTCTAAATTTCTAAATAGACACGTATGTATATACGCTTATTCAACAATATAAATACAAAGAGATTATCTTTTGAAACAAGTGTTTTTAGATGGCTACACCATACTCACCCGGTTAGCATTGTTAATAATACAAACAAATAAATTGAATTCCCTTAATAGTGCAGAAGGACAGTTGGTAGAATACACATAGTAAAATCGATTCAGAGTCAACAGCATAAAACAGTGTGTAGGAGCATTGAGGCTCTCTTTAGCAATGTCCGTACGTAAGTCTGCATGTCAGTTTCTTATTCGATATAATGTTTGTAGAGTTTGTGCACGTATGTGTATGCTTCTATTTGAATTAATCAAAATCGGTTAAAAGTCACGCCCACAATCTGACAAAAGTTTATCTGTCAGCCATAAAAATGGACTCGGAAAGTTGAAAATAGATATCGGACAAAAGACACAGTTTATAAGAAGAACGTCTCTTCCAGAAAATCCGATGTCCAAGTTGAAACGTAGTCCAAGCACTATTAAAAGACGTAATCAGGAACCTGCTAGGACCATTTTTAGAACTCCTTTTCATATAATGACATCCCACAAAGTGTCTCCCGCTTATTTATACAATTAATATATAAAAAAAATGTATGGAACTTTAACCTAGGGTAGGAAGGGTACTAAATGGTCGAGTAGAACCGTATATTTTGACTTATTTTACTTGATCCTTCTATAAAAAAGTAAAATATTTCATAGCATCATTAATATGTGGATTATTTTCGCAAGAGTATTTTACACCCTGAACAGAAAGTAAGTGAAAAAATTCACGCACATACAAACACATACTTTAGTTTTATGGTAAAATGTAAAAAAATGCAAAATCATTAAATAAAAGTAAAACTGATGAAATTTCCTCCCAAAAGAATGCATAATTGAAGTGCTTACTTAAGTGCACACTCCTCTGTGTTGCCTAATGGTACATGGCAAACAGAAGTTTAAGCAGTAATGACACTGCAATGACTGCATTATGCATTAAAGTTGAAAGTTCTAAATTGTATTTCACTATAGTTTTAAGTTACGAATCTACGAACTTCTGCTTGCGTTAGGAGATAACCATTATTTTCTTTAGCTAAATCATAATATCGGTCCGGTCGGAACCAAATTTTTTACGACTGAAGATCTTTCTTCTATGATTGGACTTATTATTTGGGCAATCGTTTAGTTTCGCACCTACAACGGGCCGACGGAGGAAACTTTTACTTTCACATTTCATATTTTTTAACTTGGAGATAAGGTAGTAGAATGAAAAGCACCGCAACAGTAGTATTCCCTTAAAGCCTGGCGCAGTAAACCATTTGTAAACCATGCACACACCGATTACATGTGTTTTGAAAGTTTAATGCAGAGCCAATGTAAACGTAAACTTGATGCTTCAAAATAATTGCAGGAAAACGAATATTGTTCTTTTTTCTTTTCTTTTTTTTTTTTTTCTAAGAAGAGAGAAATATTGCCCAATATCCTAAGTGTGCAAGTGACTGTGAACATAACGTTGTGAAAATATTAAAATTGAATTCTTTCACTCGTTTCCAATTATTATTATTACATTATATGTGTACTTAACGTTTAGCCAGCTACTGTAAGTTTTCTCTCTCATGAAATATAAATGTCAAGGTTGTTATTTTTATGACGACCTAGAAAAGCAGCAGTTACTACTTAGCACATATGTTCGCTCATATCAACAACATTTCAAATTTGTGTATTTTATGTTGTTGTTTTTTTTTTTTGTTGCTTTGTGTCTAATAATTAATTAATGGTGTAATGGAAATGTGAGCCGTATTTGGTTTGGTTCACGTATAATTTTAGGTTTCATTAAGTATGTCACATGAATACTTGAGCGTTGATATGCAAATTCGTGAAATGAGTCATACATGTACGTCTGTATATGTGTATGAATGGATGGTTGTTGTTGTTGTTGTTGTTGTTGTTGATGATAATCAGTAAGCAAGAAAAATTTTTCAATATTTGGGGTGCTCTGATTAAAATTTCTATACACGATGACAACTGTGAGTAAAATAAGACGTTTGCTGCCTTCAAATGAATGAATGCTTATACATGATAATTGCATACATACATACATATTATTTGGCTGCAATGCTAAAATTGATGCGATTTATTGATAAAATCATTTACGAAAATTGTTCACGAATTACTTGGCATAACTAATTTGTTGGAGTATAAAACGTGTGTACGTGTCTTATATTAACGGTTTCAATTTAGTTCATATTGTTCATACACCTCAACACACATCCGCGAATATTAATTAAGGTGTGTCCCATTAATAACTTGTCTGTCAATCTATGGCAGCTCTCTGTCAGTAGAAAGTTTCAAATGAAAATGTGAACAAAATTTTTAATTATAACGAAATGATGCAAAATTTCGAATGTGGGAGATTAGATGTCGTGGCGCCGCTTAACATAAAAGCTCTTGAATTTTCAATTTTATTAATTGCTTGCTTGCTTGTTTGCTCGCACACACTTTTGACGTTTTTGTACATTGTGTGGAAAAAATGATTATAGTAAGTTTGTGCAAATTAGTCAACTATTAAAGTTTCACTGCGATGAATTTTAATTTAACAAATGATGATGATGAGTTCATTCAATAGAGAATGATACCATCGGTTAATAAAAATTGAATACTGAACCTTGAGTTTTGCAAATATTACTTTGAGCGCACTTCCTTGTATTTTTCTTTCGATGTTTATCAATGAAACACATAATTCTCAAATGGATTATATATAAATTTTCAACAATAGAGAAGCAGGTGTAAAGTGAACCTAAGCAGTCTTTGAAGGAGATTGACTTTTCAATTATTTTAGCTTCCATTTTGATATTTCAATGTAACCTATTCTATCCTATCCTATCCTTTTTTATCCCAGTCCAACTTGACCTAACTTATTCTATTCTAAGCTAACCTAACGCAACTGTATCAAAATAATTTTAGGCGGTTTTATGATATCTGCCCGCGGTAAATGCACAATAAATTACTTAGTGCACATGGAACATACTTCATGGGTTTTTTAAGCAATGGTACATGTTCTGGTAGCCATAACCGTAATGTCCCACATGCAGGCGGCGTACAAATACTACAAATACAAATGCAGAGACAAATTTATGTGCCATGAAAAGTCAACATTTTTTTTTGTTATATCCTACCACTGCCATTAAGTCGTCGTGTTTGTTTGCTTTGTTATATAAAAAAAATTCTAAAAAAAGAAGAAAACAGACTCAATGCATGAGTGCAATATAGAGTAGTCCTATGTTTATACATACATACATATAATGTTTTTGGACCACACAAGGAAATAAAAAAGAAAGTCAACACCAAAAACAATATTTTTACACAACTTCAAAAAAAACATATCCAAAGAAATGTGTTTTGTGATTGTACGCATAGCTATTTATTTCACATGTGTGTGTGAGTGGGTGTTCCGTGATATATGAAATAATCCCTAAAATTATGCTTTGAATCTAGTTGGAAAATGTTTTGTTGTTGTAGCTTTTATAAGGATTTTGAGTGAAAATTCGTTGAGCCTTTAAGAGGATTAAACCAAACTGGTAGAGAATTTTTTTTTGTGAGAGGAAGGTATTAAGAGAGAAGTGACTGAAAGTAATATAAAATGCAGTTACCTTTAGCTGCTATTACTCCTGCTATATGTTTATGTTTAGTTTGCTGTAATAAAAAATAAATAAAAAGACAGAATTTTTATTAAGAATTCCTTTTTCAAGCAGTTCACAAATATTTGAAGGATAAATGTTTATACCCTCACAGGATGTTCTGGTATTAGGTACTTAAATAATAATTTTCAATATTATGTGAAAAATATTAAATAATTGAGTAAATAAAGGGCATTGGCGGAACTGTGCATTAAATGAATTCATTAAATGACGTTAGTAAAGGGTGAGGGTTCAGTCATTGTTTAACATAACATTTATTCATGTAATAAATAAAGTAACTTTGATAAAAATGTCAGTCGCATGCGTGTTCAAAGCGTTGTTGCTTTGTTTTCTATTCATTCCAGTTGATAATTAAACCTAAAATGTCCATTGACCGCACGCACACACAACTCCCTCTCTCTCTCTCTCTCTGTGTGTGTTCAATAGACCATAATTGCTCAACAATGCTCGCAATGTTGTACCATTTGACACATAGTGAATTCTACCAACAAATAATGTAATGATAAAATTTGTAAATGCGGCTTTTCCTTAACCTTTCATTGCATAGTTTTAAACGAAATTACTTCCGTGTGGTTAAAATGCATTTTACGTTAAATAATTATAAAAAGAAATATTTTTATTTCATTTTATTTGATGGCATTTTGTTCTATTATGTAAATTAGTCCAGGCCCGTCCTTAGTATTTATTAGATGGAAGAGAAAAAAACATGGTGACAATTATTTTTAAGCATAGCACCTAAAAATGAAACCCATACATATACATAGATTTTCAAAATTTGTTCATCAGAATCGATTTAACCATGTCCGTCTGTCGGTCCATATAAATTTGTGTACAAGCTACAGGTCGCATTTTTCGAGATATTTTAATGAAATTTAATACAAGGACACATATTGGCCCAAAAAGAAAGCCTATGGAAAATAGACCGAGTCGGATCATTTTTAGAACCCCTCCCCATATAAGGTTATAATATAAAGGAACTCCTTATATGCCGAAAACTCGCAATTCTTAATATTTTGGGACGAATTATGAACCTCTTCGGACCACTTTGCAGCCTTTGCCGACGTCATCATATTCCACGAAGTGTGTTTACTGACACAACTAAACTAATTATAGCATAATTTCTTGAGCTAGGGTGTAGGATATTAAATGGTCGTGTTTGATCTACTACAACATTTTTAGAATTTTAATAATATTTGAAATACATTTTAACAAGACTTAATTTTTTAATTTGTTATAAAGGCTTTAGTTTCCTTTTTCACTTTAATTATCACTTCTAGATCTTAACACACAAAAGTTTATAATTGAATGACAAGTAATGCTTTTTATATCCTACACTCCGTTTTCAACATCCAGAGAAGGGCGAAGGTGATCTTTTAAAGTTTACATATTCTTAATTAGCCCCAAAATCTCAGCCGATCTAGATATGTGAGTCCGTCTGTTGTTGGAAAGCCCATAGTCGCAAAATTTTGATATATGAAATATTTCTTGCGCCTGTATTTGACAATTGAAACATCCCTACAGATATATATCTCACAGCCACATAAATGTACAAAATGTAGTTCAAATTTGTAACGCATATCCGACCACGTCCACACTTTACAAGAAAACTCATCTAATTCATACGAAGTACAAAATATACAGAACCACCGTTTGCGTTTGCGGGGTGGAGGGTACTTAGGATTTGGATAAAGCTAAATTTAGATTCCTTACTTGTCATACTCTATTCCTCTATGTCCACATTTTCAAATTATTCTCTTGATTAGATTAGCCTACACGTCGTTCATTGTTTATTTTACATATTTATCTAATTAATGTTTCAACATATTCTGTTTTTTTTCTCCGTATGATTTATTTCTCACTTAACTAGCCACTCACACTCAATTACTTACCGCAAAATGTTCAAAATTTCGGTCATTAATCTCAATTCATTAATTTACTGCTTACAAACATGCATGCATTCATTATGCGAACACATGTTAAATGAAATTTGTTTAGATTACCTTAACACACTAAACAGACATTTAGTGCACAAGTAATGAAGAACGCATAAGTGGATGCTTGAGTAGCTGGTTTTCTCTCATTAAAATCCATTTTTTTTTTTAAATATAGACAATAAAAAGATTTTAATTTCATTAAAAAATTGTAAATAAATGAAGAGGGATTTAAAAAAGACTGACATGGGCGTTATACGCGTTATCTTTGAAATCATTGTACCAATGTACCTGCATCTTTTTTAGATATATAACAAAGTTGACCTCAGCATAAGTTACTACTTTTGATCTTCCTATATATTACGCCCCATCTTTTAATAAGTTTTTAATACAAAAATTTGTATTTTTGGTACTTTTTCCAAGGGAAGGTAGTGTTTTGAAAAGGTGTACATGTGTGATTAAGCGAACTATTTTCAGAACCCCTCTTCATCGATCAATTTGGGATAATATCTATAGTGGTCCAGTTATCCCTAATCTTAACTATAATTCTGTGTACTGCAGAATACGGACTGGAACTTAAGTGAAGAACGGGGAACTTGAGTTTTAACCGAACAAATTTTATTTATTAAACAAAAATAAATGAAAATTAATTTGTTCACGCTAAATTTAAGATGATGCAAAAGCAGAAAAAAAAATTCACACACATATAGAACAAATAAAAAATGTTTTACTCGGTAATACCGTACATCCCTTGGTTTCACAAATTATCATCATCATCATATTCAAGTTCCTTCATGAACAAGCTTTTTGTAGAGAGGGCTTCTCAAAGGGATCGGATCGCGTCTAAATTTGGCACCAAGAAATCTTAAGTCCATTAATCATTCTTCACAAAAATTTTGTCAAAAAATGTCAAGAATGGCGAGTTTTTGTCATATACGTTAGACGGGGAGTCGTGCAATTTAAATAGTTTCAATAGTGGACGGTTTTGCGTCAAGACAGGCTGTTGTATAAAATTTTATCATAATATTTAAAAAATTGTGGCCAAAAACCTTGCGCACAAGTTTACATGGACAGCCAGTATGGCAGATGGGCATGGTTAGGTCGATTTAGAAGGTGATTCTTTACTTTTTATCGATTAGTACGAAAAAAGTTGGGTTTCTCGTTTGTCTTTTAGGATTTACAAACATCCACACCAACTTAATATACCGCAAATTGTATATGTGTTTTAATTTTTAATTTTTTATCACTTGTGGCATAGCGTACATAAAGTTTGTGCAGATGTTTGTAGGTCTTAAGCAGCAAAGGCCACATCCACCTTCAGTTATACCGATCGATTCAAAATCAAAATCTGAATCGATTTAACCATGTCCGTCTGTCTGTCCAAAAAATTTGTGCGCAAACTACTGGTCGCTTTTTTGACATATTTTGATGAAATTTGGTACAAGGACATGTCTTAGCTCAAAAAGGAACCGTATTGAAAATGGATCGTATCATATCATTTGTAGAATCACGTATATAATGGAAGTTTTTATACAGCAAAATAATGAAATTCTTAATACTTTTTGACAAAATTTACGAAAGAATAGTTAATTAGGTTCATATTTGGTTGCACCAAATTTAAACCCGATCGGAACCTCTATAACACTCCTTACCATATAGTGAAATATTTTTCAAAGAGACTTATATGAGCAACCTCGGCGTTTAATGATACAACTGAACTAATTGTCGCATAATTTGTGGAGCTAAATGGTGTAGGGTATTAAATGATGTGGCTTGACCGACTTTAAAATTTTTAGTAGTTTTTTATTTTATTGTATCCTCTAAATACATATGCACCAACAGCAATAACAACAACAACAACAACAATGGAAATCTATTGATGAAAACAATTCTGACACAATTGCACCCGCCACAAATACCATTAAAATTGTATGTGCGTCCAGAGAGTAGGTTATCCACACAAAATTTTCTATATATTACGCTTCCACTCACTCATCCACTTATTCGTTCGTACGTTTCTACGTAATTAATAGCAAACGCATAAATTACAGTTGCAACCAATTTTTGTTTTGGTTTTTTCGATTTTCGAATTAAACCGTTATCGTGCATGTACATATAAATATACAACAGCAACAATAAACTTTAGATTATGGTTGAGAGTGTGGGGTCATTATGAAATTATGTTTGTAGAGCAACGTGCCTCTACTATGTGGGTATATATGGTATACACACAAATATTGTTACAAATAAACAAAACGTGTACAGCGTGGCACAAATTTTTATTAAAGCATAATTCATAAAATAATCATTTCCAATGGATGCTAAAAAGCTTTTCTTCTTAAGCATTTCATTTATTCATAGACAGCCAATGTAACGACTTTTTATACCTTTTTGAAAATTTGATATTATTCTAGAGACTTGACAAACTTCTACGAATTCTGTTTACCAATTAATATTTAAAACTCATTCGTAGTTTTTTCCCTTTTTTTCTAACATTCGGATGTCAAATGATTGTGTTGGTGACATTTGGAAAACGGCACAAAATAACAAACAATGTTGGGGTTCTGATTTAAATTGGACAAGCCTCATACTCTACTTGTGTTTTTTTTTCAGATTTTATGGAAAAATATGAAGAATTTAATTTAATTTAAAATTTTTGTCTTATAAATAATTGGTTCAAAATAAGGCAGTATAGGGGAAGAGGCTCCAAAGTGTATACGATTCAAACTTTGTCCGGAATTTCAATTTTTCAACCGGTTGAAGAAATGTTGGAGTTAAAAGCATCGCTACGAATTTAATATGTCACGGTAGTAAAACGTTTACAAATAATAATACTTTGAAATAAATAAAAAAAAATCTGTTTAACTTAAATCCGTTGCACGTAAGGTACCACCGCCGGGAAAATAAAAAGCACAATCTTTACATTGTTCTTTCTCTTTCTTCTTCTTCTTCTTCTTCTTCTTCATAATTAAATAGTGATGAGAAACAAATAAATGAAGTTTCGAAAGAATTATTTTAAGTATGGGTTACCCCTTTACCCTTACATTCGACAGGACGTTAAGTGACATTCACACTCAGGCATTCGCACAAAATCAAGTGACAGTTAAAGTAATTTAATTAAGTTTAATTTTTTGAGAGGATATACTAACGGGCAGAGGTTACGGTCGTAACTTAAACTTAACTAAGATGATTAAAAGAAAAAGAAACATTCAGGGGTTTCTAAAAATTTATTTCCAAGTTGACCATAAATTGCTCACATTTCGTTACAATTCATTTTAACGTTGTCTACATAGAATTCCTTTGAATACAAAACAATTCATGGAAAAGAAACAGCGCCTAATAGAACTCTTTGCGTAAAATCTCTCAATGTCTGGATGATAATGAATGAATGAATTATTGAATGGACCCTCATCAAACGAGGCAGTGACGTTTTTCAACGAGAGCTCAATACAAAGCTAAAAAAATTAGTTCACCCAATTATAATAAGAAATATGAAAGAATATATGTAAAATATTTGAGTGCCATGTTTTCATTTCGTGCATTTGTTATTGTTAACCTTTATAGTTCAATTCAATAATTCATAAATAGTAATTCTACTAATTGGTGCTCGCTTCTCCTAGCTTAGACACTTTTTTGCTGATGTTTTGTTATTGTTGCGCTTAAGGTTAAAGATCTGGAGTAAATTTGAGTTAAATGGAGGGAAAATTTGCTGCCCGAGAAATAAATTCTGAGTGAAGACCGTTGACATCAATTCTTAAATGAAACACACAAATATGTGTACGTGTAAATCTGTGTATTTCCAGTTAAAACCTAATTTTGTACATGATAGATGGATTGTGGAGTAAGGTTAAGCGATTTTGATTAATTTAAAATGCGATAGCAAACCTGTCATGTATTTCCCACAGGCAGGAACCGAGTCATACGTTATATGACGACATCCTCACGAGTATATCCAAGATGCCTTTCTTGTCTGTGCGCAAAGAACATTCTAACAAAAAACTACTTGAAAATGTCATTTTGACAGTTGCTTCTTTTGTAAAATTGGAACAAAACAAATCACTATTACATGTGAATACAAAATTAATAGAGCTCTTGTTGTGTACGCTGCTGCCCCTTAGTGATGAAAGTATACTAAGTATACAAACGTCAGCATAAGTAAACGTTTGCACATATATTCTTGACCTGCGAACGTATGCGTTTGTGTGCGTATGTGACACTCTTGTTGGAACTCCTACAGTTATGGAACACTTACAGTTTCTGCACACACATCGCTATTTAAAATGAATAAAATTATTCAAGAGCCACGCCCACAACCGACAAAATTTTGTATATCTGACACAAAAATTTACCCACGAACTTGAAATTTAGTATGAATAACTATTGTTATCTCATCCATAGATGTGACGAAAATGGGCATGGTCGGATAACAGATACGCCTATACTTCACAAAAAACCGTACTTAGCGTTAAACACGTCCTTTAAAATGAGAGGTGATATGTATGCACTATTAGAGGGCATAATCATGTACCTGCTACGTCCACCTTTGTAGATGTGGAGGGTATTTAAGATTTGGCCTAAGCCAATGTTAGTTATTTCACTTGTTTTTACATATAAACGAATTGAAGCATGAACGTATTTGAATAAAAAGGTATTTGTGTCTGCCTCGTAGCTGTGGGCCACTGCTGGGCTACTTTGAAGCTTCCTATGTTATAAATACGCCTAAAAGTAGTTAAATATACAATTTAACAATGTCATAAAACTCATAAAAGGGGCTCATAACGTACATACCGTTTACACATACACGCATTCAATTTAACGGTGCAAAGCTATAAAATAACTATTTTCGTCCCTGTTATCAAATATTTTTATAGTTTTTCAATATAATGCAAGCATCATATAATAAAGCTGCCATTTTATTTTACAGTTTTCAAGGCAGAAGCATAAAGAAGAGGCTTTCCTAAACAGTATAAGTCAACGCACACCCAAGAAAAAGGCTGATTGATGTTTGTTTAAGAATACTCGGCGACCCAATAAATAGTAAATGTATTGCTTTCGCACTTTAAGTCGCTACCGACTTTAAGCATCTTATCACCTATCTGCTACACAATGCAATTCACTCAAACAAAAAGGCTGCCGTAAATACAACATAACAGCAACTGAATGGAAAAAAAGAAAATTATACAACATCTGGGTGCAGTCATGTACGTACACAATCCCTCCAAATAGTATAAAACTATTCAAAAAAATTGAAAGAGAAAATTAATGATAACTGTCGTACAGATAGTGCCACAGAGAGCTATAAAAAATCGTGCACAATCATTTCGTGTTAGTAAGCAAGTAATAGCTTCATTCATAATAACAGTAGAGAATACTAATAATAATGATAAAACTCTAAAACAACTGCAAGAGCAACCAGAGCACATGCACATGTGGCATTAGCTGGGCTTTGAAAACCAATCAACATAAACAACAATCAGCAAATTTGTAGCAGACAGACCGGCAGATGCACAGATAAGATGAGCTAGTGGAGGTGGAAGGAGAGACAGACAGACAGACAGACATATATCGCACATAAGCACACATGCATAATTACAATATTGTGTACAAAAGCGGCATTAATTACAAAACTTAAAGCCTCAGCGACTGCCTGTTCTGTGACTGTTTATCTGTGCGGCTGGCTGCACGCTTGGGCGAATGAATGGTTTGGTTCCAACTCACTCTGTTTACTACCACGTTAAATTGGTTTTTACACTTTACACACATGTAATGTAAACATTACTGTAATAAACATGTTGTCCACATCAATAACAACAACAAATTGTTGTTTGGTTAAGTGAAGCACCAATGATGCGTTATGGCGATAAGTTGCATTAGTACTGCCACCAACTCGGCAGCCAGCCAGCCATCCAATTATTGTATTTATGTAGTATATCAATTGCATGGGTAGACTGGGTGGTGTCATCGTGATAAATATGACACAAATTCCTTTCCTTTTCTCCACCCTACATAAGTTGTGCTAAGTTTTTGTAGATTTTTGAATGGATCGATTAAGAATCACTTACCGGTTGCATTTATTCATGTCTCTCAGTCTGTCTATCTGGTTCGAATTTTTTCTTTCCCAGTTTTTAGACATTTTCATGAAATTTTTTCTACCAGAATATATTTGGGCTCAAAAATGACTACCTTTGGAATTCTTTTCCAAATAACAGACACGCTTACAACTTATAGCACCTCTCTTTGGAGCATTAAACGACCTTTCAGATGATATGAGGGCGTCTCTGTATACATTCCACACCCACAGGTTAGGTATATATGTGGATGGTGGCCACGATTTGGCTTGAGTTAAATATAAGCTAATTCTCACTTGTTCTCTATGTGAGTGCATGTGTTCCCTCTATAACATGTTAATTATGTTCGTTTCAACAGAGTGTGCAGAGTACATACTTAGAAACTATTACAAGTTCTTTTGAGATTCTCGTACAAGGTACACCCTGCTGTGCTACAATGTAAAATTACTTTAAGGAAATATTTGTGTTTCGTCCGTGCGTCTACTTTTATCCAAAAACTAAGTTTCACATAAAATGGATTCATTCTAAAGTGCAACTTTATTCATGTAATATGTATTTGCTGCAAAACATAACACCCAGTATTAGTGAGAACGAAAAACATCTTTTCTTAATACGTACCATTCATCATGGTCATTAGAGAAGGCGCGCCCAAGCAAACATAACTTGAGTAGAAGACAAATGTGTTTCTAGCTGCTAGTTTAGCAAACGGCAAAGAAATCATCTTTTACCGATTAGCTTCGCATATCTCCGCGTTATTCTCTTCTATTCCAGATTTTTGCATTGCTGGGTTGTTAACATTTACAAATACATTAAGCACGCCCGCCTACAATATCGTTACTTGACTTTCTCTTTGGCTGTCGAATTTTTGTCATTCATGACCATACGTATGGTTTTTTGTGGAAAAAAGCAAACGATGAAAACGTGTTGAAATGACTTTTTACAAATCTGATAATATGAGGCGGCGCGATATTAGTTTTACCAACTTTATCAACTTTTACTTAATGGTGATTTTAAAGCATTTTGAAAAGGTTTATTTTCTTACTCTACTTAATTGCTCAAGCTTTTCTGTTACTGTTGCTTATATTTGGCACAGTAACCTTTCGCCCTGTTAACTGCTATCATAACTACGTTATGCTAAGTTATTATACTAAGACCAAATTTTATTCTGCGGTTCTTTCTACCTTCAACATTATTTCTACTTAAACCAAATTTGTTAGTTATCCAAAAATATTCTGTGCTCGCTTGCATTTTTATACCCACTATATAGGGAGGTATATATCACTATGTCAAAACATTTGCAACGTCCACAAGGGGACGTCGGATCTAGCCATGTCTGTCCGCGTGTGCGTCTTCTGTGTTAATCAGTCTTTTTGGTAGAAGGGTTGGCAGTTTCCACAAACAGGTTGGTAAAGAAATTGGGCAAATTTGATCAATGTTTTAAATTGTCCGCAGTACTTATAGAGTACAAAAGGTATATAACATCATGGCGGGTATTCATGATTTGGCTGTTCAGCTATATATAGCTTTTTTTCCTTTTTTTTTATTAGTTTTTATTTTCTCTCATTTTTTACTTTTCTTTTATTCTGATTCATCCACCGTAGTACTCCACAGTTTACAGTTTTTCCTCTTTTATGCAAAGTTTTTATTTCACGGTTTTTTTTGCTGTATTTTGGGTGCATTGTTGCATTTATTTTCATCCAAATGCATAAATTTCTATAATCACAATAGAAAAATATAAGTGAAGAAGACGAAGATAATGTATAGAAATTAACGATTGGGGTGTAGGTGTTCTTCTTAGGGTACAAAGAGAAACATGGTACATGGGCGGATGATATTAAATTGTTTGAAATAAGAAAATTTATGGCTGGCTTAAGAAAAATCTCCATAAAAAAGCAAAAATAAAAAAAAAAACTAAATTTGGCTTGGACCAAATCTCAAGTGCCCTTCACTCCTCCTTAGTTTAATTTGAGCTTACCCTCAGACAGTTTCTCCTGATATAATTCTGAACGATAGTCTCATGGGTATTGCTGTTAACCTCGAAGGGGTTTTACCACACTGACTGGGCTTTAAACGCTTTCCTCTTCGTTAAAAAAAATCTCCTTTTTAGTGGGCGGGGCATGTACCACACATTATCACTTATATAATTATATAATACGTTAACGTATGAGTATAATTTTGCTTAAGTTTCAGGAATTTTGTAAATTGTTTACGTTTTTGCGTTTTGACGGAAAATCTAAATATTAATATATGTACAGATATCTTGAGTTTGTAGCTTAATTTGTGGCTAATAGGGAGAATTTGGTCGATTATGGGCGTGGCATTCAACCAATATTGCACAATTTAAATAACGATCTCCTAGAAACTGTAAGAGTCTGTAGAAAATTTCAATTCGAAATTTTCGACCGTGAGAATGCCAACAAGAGTGACATGCATACACACGACCACAAATGTCTTAATGGACTCAGATTTTGATACCAATAAAAAATATATATATTCGTAGAGTGTAGAGCCTTTTCCAGGGTGTTGGAAACAAACCGTACTTTACTCCCATCAATAAGCTGAAGAAACACAGTCATCATCCGCCAAAAATTAAGAAAAATAACGCTTATCTTCTTTATTAATGAATGAATGAATGAGCAGGAAATTTCAATTAGCATTAACATAGTGAAGAAGTGAAACTTCACAGTCTCTCCTCAACATATTTCATATGCATACGAACGTAAATACTTACACATGTGTGTGTATGGAGGGTAACACAACTTCCATGTTCCGACTATCGACTAATTGCATGCCCGTTGGGCAACCATAGAAACTCATAAATCTGTGGCATGTAAATTATGCAAATGATTCAATTTTGGTTCAAGTAGAGAGAGGTCGATAAAATTGCCAAAAATCGCATAAAAACTCTTTCATGTGTCCGACACATAAACAAAACCACATCAAAAACTGATAAGGCCGAGCGAGGCACACTTGGGCGTACACATGGACGGATATGTATGCATACCATAGCTTTTAGTATGCTGTACGTAATGCGAAGAGACTCACTAATTTTGACAAGATAATTTAACCATAATTCGTAATTTAATGGAAAGAAAAAAAAATTATAATCTATATAAATAATATTTTGTATATTTTTCCAAATGTACACATATCACTAAAATCTGGTGAAAATATTTAATTCAAAGCATTGTCGCTTAACTTAATCAATAGGTTTCCTTTTCATTGAATGGAGTTATAAATCTTGCATAAATTACTTGAACGAACGATTGTCGCCAACAAACAGGCTCATTTACTAATCAAACAACAATGACTGTCATATTTAACAAACTGTCATCTGTCAGTCATTATTTTTGCAGTTGATACTTTTAACGGATTTAAATTTGATTCAACTCTGTGACTGTCGACCGTCTAATAAACAGGAATAAAGTGATTGTTGTAATCGGTTTAATAACTTATTGAGAGGAAAACCAACAAACCAAAACGATGAAGAGAGAAAGAGAGAAAGCGAGAAAGAGAATTGACAAATTAATCGTTCCAGCTAATAATTATTTATTTCCTTTTTACAATTCATTGCATTCAAAAACTCATTGATGCCTTGAAACCTGAACATCTCGGCACGAGCCAACAAATAATTCAAGAGCGATTTTCTCTTTTGTTGGTGACTCATTCTGGCGGTTTAACGATGTCTCGTCATTAACATGCATTGAAACTTTTAAATAAATAACTATAAACGGAATTGAAATGGTTTCTGTCTGAGAGTTCAATTCAACATTAGTTGTAAAATGTGGCTTAAATTGTTTATTGAGTTTAGTAACAACAAACGACTTACGACCGCAAAAAATGTTTGCATTTAGTTTGCTTTTATTATTGTCGGCCGATGTTGCTGTTGTCGTTGGTGGTTACTTCCACAGACCACACTATTTTACAATTAAGATGTCAACTGTATGATTTAAAGACCGAAACATGAAGGAACACAATTTTACAATGCAAAAGTTTAAACAACAGTTACGAATTGTTGTTGCTGATGAATTTATGATTAGTTACCAACTAAACAAGATTAAGCTTAAACAAGATTAAGCATAAAGCTCAAGGGGGGATTTGTAGTAAAAAGACTTTTTACTACTATTTATGGCCATAATGTGTGAAAGTGGTCTAAGACACATTTTCAAAAAATATTAAAATTTCCAAAAATTCTAAAGAAAGATAAAAAAGAAATCTTAAAAATATTGCCCGTAAAAGTTGCACTACGATCGCTTCCATTTCCAGTCAAAAAGTTTAATTTGTGCATTAAAGTGCTATATGCATTTATGGGCGTATATAAATATGTCCTCTACACATAAGATGGGTCTTCTGTTACAGTATCCAGAGGTAGGCTTCATATACCCTTTACTGCGTACAAAATTTGAGTGGATTTAGACATGTCCGTCCGTTGCTGCAAGGCTCACGGTTCCAAATGTTGATATATTCAGTTGAAATTTTATACAAACTGTACGCAGATAATTATTTAAAATGGACAAAAAGCCACGTCCCCAATGGACGAAAATCTTTTACTTTTTATTGACCTAAAAAGTTGAAATTTGTTACACATATCTATATGGGAAAAACGGGCGTGGCAAAATAACACATACTACAATCGTGCTTTTTCTTTTTTTTTATATACACACATACGTGGATAAGATTTGACTTAAATCCAATTTACTTTTTTTAACTCTTTAATTTTTTGCTTGGGCGTAAAGATTTTTTGTCCATTTCAAAAGTAGATTTGATCGATTAATTTAAATGAGATATTTAAAGAAAAGAAGTTTCAGTTGAATATCTCAACATTCATGAATATCAACAATAGACAAGCTCACAGACGGACTTTAGTGGATTGCTTCAGATTTAAATGCTGATTAGAAGAATTTGTTTAATTTCGGATATTTTCTCTTGGATGTTTCAAGCGAAATAACAAATTTACCATACATTCTAACTTGTATGGATGATATAAAAGTAAAAATTTTAATTTGATTACTACAAAAATAATTTTGCAATCATTTTTAATTTTAATGCAATCATTTGTGGACATACAGACACAAAGTTGGCTGCATTTATATGAATGAATGTGTATACTTGAATGCTTAGTTGTTACTCGTATGAAATGAAAATAACCAATTAAAATTCTCATTCAGTTGTTGCACGAGGTTGGCCATAACCCCCAAACGTGGTGGAAAAACGTCGAACTGAAACCTGAAAGTAAACTCATTAAGCATAAAAGTTAATGTCGGGATGACATCACAAACGCAGCATGTATCCTTCCACCTCTTGTGTGTGCGTATGTTTGCACTTGTTATAATCACACAACTTGTAATGCACATATTGTAAATGCATGTTCCTTTGGAAATGGCTTTGCTTTTGTGGAATTGTGGAATTTGTAATCTTTGGCTATAATTGAATGAACATTTTTGGTGAGAAACTTGGTGCAAGGTTCTGCTTTAAGAAGGTATTCATTGAAACTTTTGAATATTTATTTAAAAATTATAATTTTCAACACAATTGTGATATAAAAGAAAGACTCTTTTCGTGTTACTTCATTTGATTCAATTCACTGTTTTAGCCTCACTTACCACGTTTTTCAAACATTGCGTTATCTGTTGCAATATAATCAAGCCAAACCTTGGGTACGTTTATGCTTTTGTTGTATGTTTTTCACCTTCGGTCTATTCTTCCCCTGTCTTCTACTTTTAATTATGTAAATTTTGTTTTTGCCCCCTTACACAGACACATTAATCACTTGGTATGCCTTTCAATGCAAGTTCCTTGAAATGAGAAACTGTTGTTGGCGAAGTGCGTAGTGAAAGGGCAACTGATACGCTTACTATCTGTTATGTATAGAGTTTCGTATTCATCTATTCATATATTTGTTCACAGTCAATTATTCATAATACCCAACCCTTCATGCTTTTATCCATATCAGTGCTTTCCTGGTTGTGTTTTCATATGAATAGAATTTTTTCACTTTGCTTCAGATTTTCCTTTATTTCATTTATTTTTCTGTTTGCTCTACGTCTTGATCATTGTACCCTGATATTGGTTGTAATCTGTAATCTGTAAATAAATTGTAAGCAAGATCCAAAAAATTAACTTAACTTTTTATAAACCATCAAATGTTTCTTTATTTTATTAATAAATATCAATAACTTTAAAAAATATTTAATTAAGATATAAATTAATTTATTATGCTTTTTAGTTGTTTAATCTTTAACATTCATTAGTACTTGTCATCATATATGTTATCATAATAAATTTAAGAAAAAAAAAAAAACAAATAAAAATTCAATTTGTCTTGGATTAAATCCTAAATACCTTTCACATCTTTATACAAAAAAGGGGCGTGGCATTTATTTGATTACCCCCTCTTAAGTTTATCAGTCAGATTCTTTTATTTAAGTAAGCTCCGACCCCGCCCATTTTTAAAATATCGATAAATGATATAAGCGTATATAAATAGTTAGAAATTTGTGTCAATTGTGGGCGTAGCTTTCAACTGATTTGACTTTATTTATATAAAAATTTAGCCACATTGAATGTCCCTTTCCCAAACCTCAGCCGAACGTCCTAATTTATACAATCATGTGCATTTCAAAATCGTAACAATGCAAACGGACATTTTATACGTATTTTTTATATATAATCATCCACTCAGGAAATGACCCCTATACGTGCAAGCACTGTGACGGTTAAGAGTGATTGGAGGGAGGAGGATAGGGAGAGTAGTGTTTGTGTACTTTCGATTTGAATTTGCGCACACTAGCAGGGTGGTAAACACCTCTGGAGGTAGGCAATATTTACTTTGTAAGGTTTCTTACGCAACTCCTGGCAAACCTTATTTTTAACTGTATCGGCTTGACTAACTATAACAATTTCACTACTCAACTAACTTAACCAAAACTGATTCTTATTAGTACTCACATAAATGTTTAGTTTAAAATTTTTTCGCCTTTATGTCAAGTGTGTGTTTGGCTAATTAAAATTTGAATAAAAAACCGTTATTGTAACGGTATTTGTTGAACCTTCATTCAAAATTGTACGATAAGGTTTTTATGAAAAGTGTTTAGAGAAACCGTTACAGCACACACCAAAGACATTGAAAAGTTGTTGAATAAAACTTTTACAGAACCTTTCAACTACTGTTTTATGTGTGCTGCTACCATCAAAAGGGAAGATTGTGCGGTTGTTGTACGTTACGTTGTACTTTTCATGTGCATTTCGGTCTGAATAAATGATGGATATTTAGCCGAGATAGTACTTGTCTTACTAACCACACGAATGCACTCGGACTCATGTACATGGATAAAAACAAAAATAGCTACAGCAGCAGCTTCACTACTGTTATTGTTGTTGCTGATTTTGTTTTCATTTGTGTAATACTGGATCACAACTGAACAACTCACCTATGAACACAACTCCCAGAATAGTAGAACATGAAACTAACAAACTTTACAATAGACGACAATCTCACATATATGTACACACACACACGTTCGTAAGTTTACGGTAAAAGCGGCCTTTAAGTGATCTAATACTGCAGTATCACATGATACCCACCATCACCACACACTATAAAGACCACGACAGCATACAACATTTTTTCATTGTTGTATGCTGTGATAGTTGTGCGAACAAATTTTTGTTGCCTCGTTTCACTAATGAAAAAATATTATGAATTTTTTCCAACAAGTTTCATTGTTTAAGTATTTAAACACTCCTTTGGATGCAAGTGTTTGGGTGTGTATGTGTGCCTTAGAAATAGCTTAGAACTCGGAATTTACGGTCTAATGTACGCTGTAAGGTATGTTGTGAGTTCTTTATCTCATCTTAGGTTTTTTTTTTTTCATTTTCAATGTTTTACTTTTATTGTTAACCTCCAGTCATTATGTTTTTAATAAAAAGTTAATTTCCGCAAACATAAAAAGTATATATTTTTTTCAAACGCAACACTTTATGAATGTACTCAGCTTTTAAAAACGTACGTCATCCACAGAATGCATATAAAAAGCAAGTAAGTTTAAACCAAATCTTAAATATCCTACACATCTACAATAGTGGTCCTTCTGGGTGTTTCAAATGCAAACCAATTTAGTATACCGCCTATCTTATATGGAATTATTATGTATAAAAACAAAACTCAAATAAATTTCAAACAACTTGAATTAAATTAACTTAAATTAAAACTTGTGCGTGCGCTGCTTGATATGATTTATGTTAGTCACGCCTACTAAAAACACATGGCTAGCACATGACTAGCAAGATGAGGGAGCTCTCCGGTTGAATCAGGTTCGAATGTCATCAATTTGGTTTTAAGGCTGAGCGATCGCGGGAGCCCCGCCACCTCTAGGGGATGCAGAATTGCAAAAACTTTATTACACATTTTTTTCCGCTTAGGTAACTAGTAAGCGCACCTGCCGCTGGTGGTGAGCAGTCAAACTTTTTACGTGTTTCTTAGTGTTATATATCCATTTGAAGATGTAGATATGCCGTCATTGGCAAGATAGTGTATATATGTAGCTTTCATGCATAGATATGTGTTTATAAAAAATATTTTCATTATCTGACTTGGCACAAAAGAAAAAAAAAAAAGAAAAAGAAGAAGATGAACAAAAAAAAAACAGTGAAACGTGATGAAAACTATTATCGTTGTTGTTGTTTTTATTGATTTTATTGTATGGAATTGATTAGATATTAAAAAGCTATTTCATGGTTTGTTAGTTAAGCATTTAACTATTAGTTAAAAGACTTCTGGTTTTTCCCCATTTATCCTCTTCCACTCCTCCTCGCTAATACAACTATCACCTCCATTATCCATTTAGCAGTTTATATATATACTTGTAGAAAATTGTTAGTCACGTTCTGGGTACGGTTCATTGGTTGGTTGGTTGTTTGAACTCAATCGATTATATTTTAGTGTAAATTATCGTTACGTATATATTTTCGGATCATTTTTACAAAACTTCATAACAAATTACAAATTAATTAATGTTTCTTATAAAGCCGACCATTCATTATAATTGCGGTTTGATAATTGTTCTAAATACAGTCGCCTTGTATAAAAAAGTGAAAAAGATTCGATTGTACAGTTGGCTGTGTGGGAAGCCCGCTTCTAAATTACTGTTTGTTCTATTCTATTCTTTGTGGAGTTCAAAAAATCCCTTCTTTTTTCCTTTTTAAGGATCTCATTTTAAACTTTACTTCCTTCTTCTTCTTAATGAAGTTATTTCCTCCACGGCGTTTTCATCCCATACACACCACATGTGCGACTGTACTTTGGGAATGAAAAGTTTCTTTAGATGATTAAGTCAATATTTCAAAGACGTTATTATTTATTAAACGAAAAGCAGAAGGCAAGAAGGTTTATGGGAAAGTTTTTAGTAAAAAAGGAAATTCATGCACTGTGGGGAGGAAGAACACATAATATATAAATCTCTTCACTGCGCATAAACGCAAAGGATTACTCTCCAATAAGCAAAACATATAAAACATTTAGACTGCAATGTATAACTGTAGATTTATTTTGGGCAACAGTTGTTCAATTGGTCGCCATTTGGTTTTGAATTTGTGAAAACGAAAAAGAAAGAAGCCTTGAAGACCTTAGCTCACCTACTTGATTTACCATTTAATTTAGACTCTCTTTAGATGATCTCTCTGTTTGGTTGGGAGTACGAGAGACATCTCAGTGAAAAAAGTGGTACCAAAGCTCCATAGAATTGTTGGGTGTCCGTTTGTGGTTGAAACTATCCGGTTACTAAATTTTGAGATATCGTGCTGAAACTTTTTAGTACACTTAAAATTAGACAAAATCGGCCAAGTACCGCGCCCACAATCAATAAAAATCTCCCGCAGCCACTAAAATAATTGCACTCCACTATGAATAATTTGTTGTTATTATTAAAGAATGAGCGAAGCGACAGTCCCAACTTTGTAATAAGACCACGCCCACATTATAAAACAATAATGACTCCTTCGGTATTATTTTTCTTCCTTTTTTAATCCTCTGTAGAGTGAGTGGTGAGTTTACAAGCACCCACCAAAGCTAATTATAGCTTCTTTACTTGAAACGATTTGAAATATTGGTGAGATGATTGAGAAAGGACATTTATCAAAACAAATTCAATATGGAAAATACTTTTTTTTAGCTCTTTCACTAGCAACACGTGTGTGTTATGGCCTGGCTAATGTTTAGCTCTGTCTAAGCAATAAATCTTTTTTTTCTTTTTACTTTTTCTTATCCTCCTTTCGTACCCTTCTAATAAATATGTCACTAAGATGCTTTGCTACATGGTGCTATCTTTTCTCTACTATCCTGTCCTGTTCTGTGCTATGGTATGCTAGACACTTTTTAATATCGCATTATGTGTACGTTACACTAAATAATTTATTGACTTAGGTCGTGGTCGCAGTTCATGCTGTTCACTATATGCTGAATATTTGGCTGTGATTCAACTTTACTTCACCAAAGTATACATAAATACTTACACACACACGCATCTATCTGTACAGGCCGACTGCCTATAGATTGGCAATAACATTATTTGTTTGTAACGGAGGGACAGAGAGAAAGAGATTGTAAATAGGGATTGTAAATATATATAAATTGAATTCGAATTTGTGTGTGTGCTGCACATGTGACTAAAAGAAAGAAACGCAAGTACTTATAAATATATATACAATCATTTATCGCTTGGTTGCTTCGGCGTTTGGGATGTAAACATACTCGTAATTCGTTTTTAGTCCTTATGATTGTAATGATGTAGACATTGAGTCATTTCCCAAAAAAAGAAAATCCACAAAAATAACAACATTTGACACAGATACTCATATACGAGTATGTAAATGGGGAATAACTAGCGCACACTCGAATGGACGGAGGGACGTACGTACGGATATTGTGTTGACAAAATAATAGCATGTTGAACATATAAAACCGAAATGAAACGTGTCTTTGGTAATTTTTTATATTTTTTTGTTCTTTTTGTCGGATTTTCTCTTTTCTCTTTCTCATGTTTTTCTGTTTTTGTTTATTTCTTAGGAGAACCTCTACGTTCGTTCTCTCTAAACGATATAGTGATGTGAAGTATTTATTTGACGTCTGTTAGTAAATGCTTGTACTATACATAGCATTATCTCCCCATAAAAGGGGGAGTACTTCGAAGATTCTTTTTTTCAGTACATAAAACTTGCATTCAAATGAAATGTTAAGAAATCCTCCTTTTACCACCATCGCATTAATTTTTGCAAGTACCGAAAGGAGGCCCCAAGCAGAGAGTAAACTACTTATGTATGTGAGTACAATGTATTCTTAATCAGTATTAAAATTTGAGTGAATCTAAACAGGTCCGTTCATACTTTTGTATGCCTGCATGGAAACAGTTGCAGTTGCTGAATTTGAGTTGAATTTTATTTAACTGAAAACAGTTGAGCTTCTACATAAGGTAGTTGACATTTTTCTTTATTTAATCAGGGAGCTGACCCCTAATATGTGCGGGCATGGTGATGGTTAGGAAGGTAAAGTTTAATGGAAGAGGGAGTGGTTTTTGTTAACACTCGACTAAAATTTCCGTACTTAAAAACGGCAAGACGTGAAATCTGAATGAGCAAACTTGACTAATGACCATGCCTAGAATTGATAAAACTCTTGATAAAACGCTACAAAGTTTAAGTTTTTTACTTAATTTCTCGAACACACACAATTTACAAAAGTGTTGACTGGATAAGTAAAAGTGATACAGCACTATTTTATTCGTCCTACCTACAGGTTACAAACCATATAAATCTAGAGAGTATTCCAGACTTGGCTTTAGCGAAATATAACTTATGTATCTGTTCCATTCTATTGTTTGTACATATGTATGTGTATGTGTCTATGTATGTTTACATTCTAAATTGATTTAAAAGGAAATTATATGTTTATTTTAATATAAGAGAGGAGGATGAGAATGATGTCGAGGATGATGGTGGCTGTGATGTTGATCTTTGACTTTTTACCAAACTTTCCAATCATTAATTTGTAGGCAATAAGATAAGTGTATAAAACTTTGTGAAAATATTTATATATGAGCTGTATAATATAAGTTTGACTTAACTAAACGTTTAGCTTTGATTTGGCATAAAATTTATAAAACTACAAAGAACATTAACGTACAAGTCTGTCGGTTCTTTTTAAACCGCCTCTATGAGATGGGAGGTATACTATTCTATTTGCAGTACCGGGAAGGAGGTGTTATGTTCTGTTATATATAAAAAGTAAGGCCAGTAAAAAATCTGTTCGTCCGTGTGTCCGTTTTTGTTATTGTCATGGTTGTATATTTTGGGATAAGGGACTGAAATTTTGTACATACACATCTAGTTTATGTACGCAGCTCACTACCTTACATTGAACCGCGCCCACAATCTAGAAAAATCTACTTATGTGCCACAATATGCTATGAAATGGAAATTTTGTATAATTATTTATAATTACCTTAACCATTAAAGGGTGTGGTCGGATAGCAGACTCACCCACAATTTACATAAAACCTTATTCAGCGTAAAATTTAACTTGCGAGATAATTCTTTATATATACATAAGGAGTAATAAAGTACCGGCCACGCCCACTATTTGTTTGTAGATGTGGAGGGTATTTAATATTTGGGCCAAAACAAATCTGGTTGTCTCAGTTAAAATTATTATGCTGCGAAGTATAAGTTCCTAACCTTTTTTTTTTTAACACAATCGATTTAACTAATCCTAGCAAACATATTCTACTTATATGTATAAGTATAAATAATTAGTTATTTTTGTGATGAAGTTTTTCTTTCATTTTGTTGCTTAAATATAAACACAAACGTTAACCAACTAATAACATAATCAAAGATTTACTAGCATAAAATCGTTATAAATTTTTTAGAGCGATAAAATAGAAATAGAAATAAAATATGTAAATGTGTACATACACACATATGCACACGTAGGTACGTGTGTGTAGGAATTTGCCAACAGCTAAATAAACATAAATAATAATACAATATATAAATACAAATACAAATACAACAACAAAAAGCAAATAAACTTGTAAAAGTTTTACTTTGTACATAAACGCACAAACACACCAACCCACATAAATATGAAAATGTAAATATTTCAAATTTTGTATACAAAATATAACCTCATGATAACGGGGACACCACACACTCACACACGCATCCACAAAGGGAAATCAACTTGGTTACGTTAAAATTTATAGATGTATACTCATCGGCACACCACACAGTATACCGAAGGGCTGTCAGGTAATGTCAGTTATTTAATAAAATGTACGTGTAATGGATGCGATAAGGCCGAGTTATGAAATTGACAAATGTTATGTATTAAAATGAAGTGTGTTTGTGTGTTTGGGCACATTCACATGTACAACGGTTTAATGATTTTTTAAATTATTATTATTGATTTTTTTTATATCTGCCCGAGCGAAATATACAAAATAATTCTTTTACTTACAATTTAACCACCACCGCGGTGATATCAGTTGATTCAGTTGTTACTAAGGGAGCCATTTTAGAAAAATCTAAAAATGCTAAAATGTCCTGTTTACAATTTTAGTTGAAGTGAATATTTTCCAGAATAGAATTTTTTGAGTCTCGAATTGACGTTCACCACTTGTAATTCACTGCCAATTGAAATTCGGCATAAGTGTTATATGAAAAGTAATTCGATCCAGTTTAAATTTGGCTCAATTAATTATTTTGCCAATCAACTATTCTTCATCAGATTTTATCAAAAAATATTAAGAGTCGAGATTTTTTGCCATATAGAGAGTTTATAATAAAACTTTATATGGAGAGGGGTTCTAAAAATGGTGCGATCCGTTCCATTTTCATTAGGATTCCTCTTCGGACCAATATATGTCCTTGTATCAAATTTCATTGAAATATTTCCAAAAATGTGACCTGTCGCTTGTACACAAATTGACATGGACAGACAGACGGACACGGTTAAATCGATTCAGATTTTGATTCTGATGACTTCTGTAGAAGCTGCAGGGACGAGAGGTGAAAACCGTGGAGCACTTGCTGTATGATTGCCCGGCCCTACAGGGAAAACGGCACAAAACAATTGGAGTTAGATTCCCAAAGAGCCTAGCGTCACTAGCGGATGCTAACACTTTCGACCTCAAACGATTTATAGCTGCCTCCGAGTGGCTAAACTAAACCCTGCGTTTTGTTCTGTCGGCTATCAGAATGGGCCTACTTATTGACCTAAGTGAAGCGCTTTTTTTTATAAGCGCACACCCGACCAACCTAACCTAACCTAACCTTGATTCTGATTCGATCGGTATAACTGAAGGTGGGTGTGGCGTTTGCCGTTTCGGAGTTACAAACATCTTCATAAACTGAATATATCCTTTGCCACAAGTGTTGAAGTGTTGAATTATCATAAAAATTAGATCAACCAGGGACAGAAACATTTATGTGTTTAATAAACACATCGGATGGATACAAAATTTTGGAGAATTCAGGATTTATGCAAGATATGAAAACGTTCCGTCACTAAGTAGGTTGTCTAAAAATGTTTCTTAGTTTTTCTTTATGGCTCCATTTGCTCCTAAACATTTACTTGTCATATGCGAATAAAATTCGCGCTTGTTTCACATCTTCTTCTTTTTATTTATTTATGACGTTAGAGCATATCACACAAATTCATATCATATATTTGTGTGACGCACAAGAAGATTGGTTTACGCTTGGCACGTGTTACCCCGTGTAGCGAAGGTAATGCCTTAGACAGTGTACGCTTGACAGTTTCAATGATATAAAGCAAATATTTTCTGTCTTTTACACCCTTAACCTTAGTGAAAATGGATTACTAAGTTTGTTAATCCGTTTGAAGCATTCCACATAAGGCATCAAAAACCCTAACATATAAAGTTGTATGTTCTTGATCTGAATCGATTTATATAGATCCGTTCGTCATGTGCTTTTGTTATTAATACTTTTATAGTCAAGGAAATTGACATATTGATTTGCAATTTTGTACAGACATAATTAATTTTGGAAAGTTTACTTAATTGAAGTAATATTAGGGTTAAGAGCCCCGCCATTAATTGATGCATAATACACACAACCAGAAGACGTTAGAATCTTTTTGCCACCCCTTCACTTTGGATATCGATGTGAAGCGCATACAAGGTAAGGCTTATGCCAAATTTAGTTGTTTTCTCTTTTGCTTTTAGTTGCATCATTTTTCAGTTAAATGCGCACCTTCTCCAGCAACGTGTGCGTTTAAGCAGACAGTTGTAATAATTTATGATTGTGTCACAAGTGCTGTTCTGAGCGTTTCTCACGTTATACGACTCGCACACCACTCTGTGTAGATGTGCTGCGTATATATTACTGACAAGTTTAAATGGTAGGATTTGTTTTTGTAATCAATACATGCACGTGCTCACAAAGTAAATGCTTTAGAGTATAAAGAGGTTGGATTTATTTTCAATAGTTGGAGATTTTTTTTCATTAATTTTGAATGGATTTTACAATTGAAATATGTAAATAATAATAAGAGTGCATCTAATACATATAAAAATATGTATGAACTAAAAAAAGGTACACTTTACATATAAACAATAAACAAGTAAACATGTTATACAATAGTTGGTCAACACCGACCATTTACTACCCCATACCATTTAGTTCCTTAAATTATGCTAGTGTAGTTATATGAGTAGCTCCTTGGATCTGCATGTGTATAAACGTCAAATATGAATCTAATGATGTATTCTTCACCAAATTTTGTAACAAAATATAAAGAATTGCGATTTTCTACCATATAGAGACTTTCATTATAATATCGCTTTATATAGGGAGGGGTTTTAAAAATGGACCGATATAGTTTGCGATTGCTCTTTGAGACAAATCATTATTTGTACTAAATTTCATTGAAATATCTTAAAAATGGCAACCTGTAGCTTGCACACAAATTTGTACGGACAGACAGACGGACATGCTTATATCGATTTAAATTTGATCCTGAATCGATCGTTATAATTGAAGGTGAGTGTGGAATTAGCCGTTTCGAAATTATAAACACCCGACCTTAACTTAATATACCCTTTGCAATAAGTGGTGCAGGGTATAAAATTATACTTGAGAGCAAAATTTTCGAGGTGCGACATTATAATCTTAGCTTCGCAAAAGTGTTCAAAAAAGCATTTTCACTATAAATTCACTTATTCAGATGGCTTATAATACAACTATTTTTTTGAGGCGGCGAGAACCACAAGTAGAAAAACAATTCTCAGTTAAAAACTTTTTCTTAACAAGTATTTAAAGCTCATTAGAAAAGTTTTCCTTTCAATTCCAATAACACGAAAATTAGTGGCTACGCACCCACTCGCTCATACACGCTTGAGTGTGCACTCAAAACATGACATATTATATGAGACGTAATGGAAGTTTATAAAAGTTTTCATAGAAAATGTATAAAAAACTCATTAACACATTAATAAAGTGAGAAGCAGGAATGAAGCGGGGAGAGCAAAGACTTGAAATAACTGAAATTACCTTTTTGGTTCCTCCCTTATTGATTTCGCTTGAGTACGTATTAAAAACGACAAAAAGAACACATGGAAATAGAAGCATTTGACTTGGACAGACTAAAATCGATGGAAAGTGATTAGAATGATTGCAAATATTGTGCAGATCGAGACTTTACAAAAATATTTTGTGCTGCATCTGAACCACATCCTAACAATATTTCATTTAAGTTAGACAGAGAGAGAGAAATGCCAGCTTCAACAGAGCCCCACAACACATTTGTGTTATATAAAAACCCACCTAATTATGGTTTCGAAAAAAAAAACTCCTATTCCCAGCTATTCAGCTTTATTACTATTCAGAAAAAAACGAAAATTTATAGAAAAAAATATTATTTTAGGAAAGAAACAAGAAGAAGAAGAAACCTTGGAAATGCTACGTGACCATAAAAAACTGTGAAAGTGATTATGAATCAAAGGACCAAACAAGAAACTTAAATAATAATAAAAATAATGTTACAGTAAGAAGAGGACAACAGAGGAAAACTAAAACTGAAAAAAAAAACCCTAAAGGTCTACATCAAAAGGACTTCTTCAACTACCGCAATGTGTATGAGAAAGAAGAAGCAAAAGTAATTAAATGGATTCTGAGGTTAACTTTACAACGATAAATAAATAATTACAAAATGAAATAGGAAAAAAAGAACGTTTTCTATAATGCTTAAATCAAAGATTTGTTGAAAATGAAAAGATGAATATAAGAATGACGGCACAGTCACACTTATGCATACATCCTTTTCAGTAATTTTTCGCGTTGTTTTAACTCATCCTTCTGGGCGTGACATATAAATAATTACAACCTCTTTTAATCACTGCTAAAATTTATCAATTCTGAATAAGCCTACTACCCGGTTTTTCCCATTTTAAGTACAATTTTTATCTGAATCGGTTTAACAAGATCTGTCTGTTCATCTGCTTGATGCCTATCACTGTGCTTTTGTTATCAAACCACAGACTGAAATTTTTGGGATAAAGTAAAATTTGGTTTGAAAATGATGGGCCTTGGACCAAGGATGGTTTCTATAATAAATGAAAATAATAAAGTTGGGATCACTCCTCAATATTTAGTCTGTCTGTCTGTCCACGTAAATTATTCGCAAGCTATAGATCGCGTTTTTTGGGTAATTTCGATGTAATTTTGCACAAGGACATTTATTAACCAAAGGAGAATCCTATTGAAAATAGATCGAATTGGACCATTTTTAGAACCCCTCTCCATGTGAAGTTCTGTTATAATGGAAGCCTCTATAAGGCAAAAAATTGGTAAAGAATGGTTAATTGGCTTCATATTTGATTGTGCTGAATTTGCACCCGATTGGACCATTATTTGAACCTCCTTCTCGTATAATTACATTTCACGAAGTAACTTATATAACAGTACCTAGTTACAACTAAACTAATTGTGGCATAATTTAAGGAGCTACGTGGTGTGGGATATCAAATAGTTGAGCTTAACCGACTATAACATTTTAACTTGTTAGTAACCTAGAAATGCTTCTGTGAGCGTTCCAATAATGTATGGACTTACGGACGGACATTGCTAGATATATTGAGATTTTAATCGTGATTAAGAATATACGTACTTTGGGTAGCCTTTGACATCTGCTACTGAGTGTTGCACAAGGAACATGTGAAGGTTATAAAAAATTACTATTTTTGTACAGACATCAGTGATATGCTTTAGTGGAGTGACTCTTCCCGATGTCATTTGTGACTCTCAAGGGAAACTGAGTGTGAAGAGGAGTAATAGGAACAACCGATTCATGTATATACGAGATTTTTACATTTTATAATTAATATCGCGATCAATCCAAAACCCAGTTAAACAAACTCAGTGTGGCCCAAGAAAAGTGAATAATTTTACGAATGTAAAATCAAAAATGTTCGCAATTTGTCGTAAATGCAATGAAAATATTCATGCGTACTATGTCCATAAATGAATTGTTAGTGACTCATTAAAGGAATTAAAACATTAATTTTAATGGGCCCACCACAAAAAACCTAGACAAACTATTACACAAATAATGCATAAATTCTTTTAAACCCTACACCGTTTATAGCAATTATATTGGAATCTATTCGTATTCTGATTGTAATGATTGAAAAGTGATCATTTGACGAAGGCTTAGGCACTAATCCAAACATGTTTAAGTATTCTTGTAATTGCATAATTTGTAAAGTATTTGTGTGTGTCGTACTTATTCTAAATTGACACACATTTCCAATATTAAGCAGATGCCGTCATAGCTCCGCTTTTGTTCACATTCGCGGGCACGTAGCTGGCTCTTAAAATTTAGAGGGGACAACATTTTTATTTAATATCAAACAAAACATTTTGTCACAGGTTCATAAGAAATTCTGAATAGTTTAATATTTGAGAGAACTGCCCCCCTTCTCAGTCCCTTACACTCACACCTACGTGCCTGCCTATTCTAGGAAAATATATATTAATGGCAACCAAATATTTTTTGGCACAAAATTTTACTTAAATTACTCATCATCACGATGAACAACATCATCACCAACCAGCAGGCGAATTTAATATGCATGAAAACACACACAACTAACACAAAAGTTATTAATATTAATGACATTAAACAACAGCAACAGCAACAACATTATTCTTATTAATTGTTGCTTTCAATGTCACACATAAACGGAAAAAGAGGATCAATTCGAGCATGATGAAACAGATAGGTGAGGAAACAACGTAAATTTCAAAATTTTTAGTGCAAAAGTGAAATCCCAAATGCCATAAAGATGAATTCAGAACATGAATAGAAATAAAATAAATGACTTGATCCGGTTCAGATTTAGTCTTATTAGACCTTTGTTTAGGGTTTTTTAAGCGTCCCGAGCGTCAGTAGGAGGTCCCAATTTAGAATTACATCAAAGGCTATGTAAATTCACCTCGTGGTCGAGGGATTTCCATGCACCACCAGCTTGTATACCAAGGTTGCCTACCCAAAGTACGTACTGGCAAGAACCATCTGTTCTTGGGGCCCTAGTACCCCGCGGTACCAGATTGTTTCTGCTTGGACTGTCGACCCCAAACAGCCTACCAGTTCAGGTAGCCTATTACCCACGGACTAGTATCCCGTTTTACGACGTGTTTGTGATTCCTGGATCTTGCCTAGGGATCTTAGTTGAGTATTATTATAGCGTTGAACGAAAACACCTATGCCGGTATTCCGCTTCAGGGTGGGGCCCGGGATTTTGTAAAAAAAAACCATTCTTCAGATGCGTTACAAAAAAGAATTACGTGCAAAGGTTCCAAAATTATAGCAACTTAAGATAAATTCGAGTGATTTCGAAACAAGTAAACTTATAGTTCTGCTTAACTGGTTAGGATCTAAGTAAACTCGATTTGTATACCCCTGCAACACTTGTGCGGTTGTTTGAAACTCTTAAAGGGATAATGCCACACCCACCTTTAATTATACCGATTGATTCAGAATTAAAATATGGTTCAGATGAATCATACAACATATTTTTGGCAATACCTTGCGTTTATTTATGGCATAATTTCTGGAACCAATGGTATAAGATATTAAATTAATTCGGGCATAATCGACTATAACATTTTCACTTCTTTTTCCAAGTATCATTTATTGCTTTATTTAACTTTTTTTTGAAACTTTAAAACCCTTTCTCGTACAAACGAGGATTCTGTGACTAAAAAAGCTCTTTTATATGTATAACGGCATAATATAATAATTTAAAGACTAAAAAACCGAAGTGGAGCCTTCCTAGAATACTTAAGGTAATTCTAGTAAATATGCGGCAGTTAGGAGCGCTCAGCTCTTTTTAATAATAAATAATATTTCATTCTTCTTCTTAATGTCATAATAAAAATATTTAGCATTCTTGTCTAAAGCAATTTTATAATATTGATACTTTCCCACAGAAAAAAAACATTTTTATAGAAAAAAGATGTAAAAAAACATTTAGAAATTTCCACTTCCTCCACGCACAGATACATTTTACATTCACATCTCCATTTAAATACGTTTTTTGTTACATTATTAAACATAAAAAAGGAAATGTAATAAATTTCGAACACATTAGTGTTTTCATCTGCTCGTTTGTGAACGCTAGGCCAATTGCCAGTTGCCAAAAATACATTTCAATTCATAAACAAATTCGAGCAATTTTCAAAAGAAATTAAGAATATTCAACAAACTGATGCAATTCGAAATATTTTACAAACAATAAAACAATGGTGTTAAAAAATTTAATCAATGTTTTTGATGTTTTCATCTTTTTTTTGTTTGTTATGTTTTGTTATCATCAAAGTAAAATTATATCTTTATATATCTTATTATTGCATTATGCTTTAGCAAAATTGAAGAGAAATAAATCAGAACACGGACAAATATGATTTTGTTTTTATTTTTTTTGTTTTTTGTTATAATATCGATCATTGCATGTATTGTGGTCTGCAGTTACAAAATTAAATTTTAAATTTTAAAATTGAATTTATTTATGTTTTAGGAGAACATTTAATTTTTTTTCATTAGCTTTTGCAAAAAAAGCGCGGTTTCCAAATTTGATAATTAAGTGCCTCATCTTTTGATTTAAAGGAAAACAAGTAAAATAGGACTAAATTAGGCGTATGCCAAATCTAGGACACCCATCATCATTAACCTCTTCCAAATAGTTAGGAAATAATATCTCAAATTTCTTTAAATTGCTTTAAGATGTGATACTGAATATTCGTACGTTAACAAACTAGGCCCATTTGTTCCGGAGGAAGGGCCTTTGTATATTTTATATTTATAAGGGGCAACCTGCGCTAAATATTCTAAGTAAACCTTTAAAACATACCAACATCCATAATAAGTTCACTTTAGGTAGGCGTGGTTAATTCGACTTTCCCTAAAACATATATAAATAATTGATGATTAAAATTTAGTTTGTGTATCTCTCATGCTTTGTAAAGTTTGCAGAAAATTCCATGGACCGATTTTGTCAATTTTGAACAGCATATATGGACGAAGATTATTTGCAGCAAAATTCAGCTCGATATCTCAAATTTAGGACTGCGAGAGTGTTGAAAGATCCGGGTGTAAGGCTTAGAACACCATTGTGGGCGCATCCTTTGCCCGATTGTTCAATTTAAATAGCGATCTGCGATAAAATGCATAAAATTTTAGCTCAATATCTCAAAACCTATAATTGTGAGAGTTTCAGCAACAGGGCGCATATATCTAGATCGATCCAGTTTTTAATACTGACCAAGAATATATATACGTTGAAGGGTCTCCGAGGCTTCCTTCTAAATGTTACAAGCGTAATAGGAAACGTACCCTCCCTGATGAGGGTAGTACATAAGTAGAGGGTGTAATAATTCTTTTTAGGATCGACTGGTAATGGGCGATTAGGACAGCTGAAGAAGTGGCTTCCTTTTCATTTTCATTTTCATTTTCTGTTTTGCTTAATGTTCTGTATTTTGGTTTTCATTTAATTCTACACCAGCAAAGTAAACATGTGCTGTTTCCTAAACATCAAGGGAATAATAAATTGTGTTCCATGTTGTAAAATTCATTTTATTGCACAATTTTTTATTCTCTCAGGTTAACACAACAATTTGTACAAAATTTAAAATAAATAAATAAAATGTAAACAAAGTGAAGATTACCTAAAAAAGAGGAAATTACAAAATTTAACAAAACATTTATGAACATTTTTTAAGGCGTTGTGTACACAAGCAATGTGTGAGAAGAGTAGAACAGCAGGTATAGCAGAATATCACTAAAGACGAGCTGAAACGATTATTTAAAATCTTAAACTGAAGCATCTGCACTACGCACCTTTTAAAAGTGACATTCATCCTTTCCTTATCGGAGCTTAAAATGGTGCACAGTACCAACCACCCAGCAAACAAATTTATTCACATACTCTTAAACTTAACTTGAACTTAATTTTAGAGCATTCATCTTGTGAATGATTTTTAATCCTGCCTTTTATTCTCTGCTTCACTTTGCGAATGTTCACTATCGCAGCGGGCACAATCCCCACATATTGAAACCGAAGAAGATTCATTGAGTTGACAATATGATGGCAGTTAATGGATGTCGTAAGTTTTAAGTTGCGTTTTTACTTGGGTGGTACATGTAAATTTAAACGACTAAATATTTATAAAATGTAGGCGTGAAAGTTACTCAATCGAGTCTAATTTTACCATAACGGCCCGCACAGTCTTATATGTACCTGTGGACAGCCGTACAGGTTCATCTCATAATGCAAGTTTTACGAGAACTTTTATCGGTGAGTTATAACTCAAATGGGAGATTTATCTACGTCAACTTTACTAAGGTTAATGTAAAACAAAACAAAAAAAAAGTATAGTTGTTCCTACCCTACCATTTTATACCCTACATAACTTAAGCCTCAGTTAGTTACGTTGTAAACGCGAGTCATGGCTATATAAGTCACTTCGTGAATTATCTTTTGTGAAGGGCTTTAAAAATAGCTCGATCAGATCTAAACTTGGAACAGCCAATTAACTACTCCTCACCTTATCAAGTTTTATCAAACAATTGCACACTTTTGTTCTATGAAGACTTATGTCAAATAAGGATGTTTCAAAAGTGCACGTCCTTGTTCTCAATTTTGTTGAAATATCTGGACTCCTTGCACACAAATAAACGGATAATTGGATATAATTAAATCGGTATAGAAAGTGATTCTGAATCGATCGGTATAATTGAACTTGGGAGTGGCATTTGCCGTTTCGGAGTAACAAACATCCAACTTAATATACCCAACGTGGTGTAGATTATGCAAATCCCGAAATGTTGTTTAACAATGTGCCCGAAATATCTGAAAACTTAAAAAAAATATTCAAGAAACAAAAACCAAAGCATATAAAGAAATATAAACCGCTAAAGGAAAGAAAGAAAAAATGAAGGTGAAAATATTTTTAAGCCAACTCTGGCGTGGGCAGTAGAAAACAAGATCGCTATGTTGGCCTCGCCTATAATAAATCTTTTACACAAATCAAGGGAATATTTATATCGTCATTACAAAAAACCTTACACAGACATACTACAACTGCAATAACTTTAAGGCCATCTTCTTGACTTAACTTTAAGAAAGCGGAAATGGAAAAAAGTTTGGAAAAAACAAGAATGAAAACTAAACTTAGCTTAGGCCTCTTCAAGAACATACAAAACGGTGGGCGTGGCATGTTTGTGGTTACGCCTTCTAATGATGTAAGTAATCCCTTTCAGCTTGTAAGTCGAGTTCAACGCTGAGTATGGTTTTTTGTCGATTGTGCCCGTGTCTGTTATCCGGCCACACCCACTTTTGGGACATTGATGGATGAAATAATTATATATATATGTACGAAATTATAATAATGTACCTAATTTCAACTTAATAGCTCAAATTTTGTGGCATAAAAATAGATCAACAAAAATTTTTGATTGTGGGCATAGCTCTTCACCGGTTTTTCCCATTTTAAATAGCAAAAGGCGTGCAGAAACTCACTGTGCAAACTTGGCAGAAGTGTTGGTAAGTTGCATAAGCAGGTTGATATTGAAATTGGGCAAAATCGATCAACGCCTACAAAGCAACAATAACCTTTCTGTATTACTTATAAAGTACAGAACATATATTGACACATACAACCCTCGGGAAGCTTTAGAGGGTACTCTCGATTCTACTTGCTTGTTTTAATAATTATAAACAAATTATTTAAATTTTTTTTTCCACTGGTGATGCATTTTATGTCTAGATATGTGTCTTACTCTTTATCTCTCTCTCCCCTTTTCTTTCCTATACTCAACCTTTTAAATTTATAAATTTTCACGTGTTCATATTATTACAAGTATTGTTGTTGTTTAGCTAATGGTTGATGTTTTAATTATTTTTTGCATTTCATTATCGCTGCATTTAATTTCATTTTAATAAATTCATGATGAGATTTTTGCAAAGTTTTTAATTAGAAGATTATCGCTTTAATTGAACATAAAATTAAACAAACAAAAAATGTATAAAAATTCACTTCCGAATATCAATGACGATAACAACCTGTTAATTTAGTACAACAACAATAAAATCAACGATTTACATTTTTTTTTTAATTTACATTATTTAATATACAAAAAATAAGTAAATTATAAAAATTATATAATAACCACAACAAAAAATTCTACAATTATTTAATTTTTAATTAATGTAATATTGTATATAAAGTTAATTTTAAAAATTATACAAAATAATATATATAGAAAAATAATTAAAATTTAAATAAATCAATTTTTATTGTTTAGTTTTTAAAATTCAATTAAATATTTAATAACGAATTTTTTAAATTATTAATTATAATTTTTTTATTTAAAATTTTTTTAAATGTTTATACCCTGCACCACTTCGGAACCACAAATGCCACACCCACCTTCAATTATATAGATCGATTCAGAAACAAAATCAATTTAACCATGTCCGTCTATCTGTCCATGTAAATTTGTGCACAAGCCATAGGTCGCATTTTTTGAGATATTTCGATGAAATTTGGTACAAAGAGATAATTTGGCTCAAAGAGGCCACTAGATCCGACCATTTTTAAAATTTCCCTCCATATAATGTTTTAACAAAATTTACTGAAGAATATTGCCAAATTGGTCGGGCTCGACCGACTATAACACTTATTTATTTTTATTTCTATTATATGAAAATGATATGAAAATAAATTTTTTGTAACAAATCAAATATGAGCAATTTTTCTTTATGAAATTGCAAAATATATAATTCAAATATGTTTTTACGGTTTCCCAATAAATAATTTTCCAAATACTTGATAACATTTTTATGCTCTGTACCACTTATAGCAGAAGGTATGTTAAGTTTGTGCGGATCTTTGTAACTTCTAAACATCAAATGCCAAAGTTCCAAATATACCGATCGATTTAGAATCGATTCAAAATCAAATTTGAATCGATTTAATCACGTGTACAAGCTGAAGCGGTTTTTTGAGACGTATTGGTGAAATTTAGTACCGGGACATGATTTTACGCAAAAGAGATATGGACTAAATTGATTCATTCTTAGAATCATTTCTAACGTTTGTTCCAATTTAAAGGATGTCTTTATAAGTCAAAAATCGCAATTTTTAATATTTTATGGCAAAATTTAAACCAAATCGGAACATTTTTAGAACTTCTTTCCATAGAATTATATGTCATGGAGTTTGTATATGTGTATAAATAATAGTTTTAATAATTAAATGGTCAGGTATAGCCATTGACCATAACATTTTCGCTTTTTTTTTTTTGTGTTAATATATTACAAAACAACATTGCAGAGATGCCTTCGATATTCTCCTTACGTGATTACAAAATAACTGTATCGCTCACCGGATTCTCTTTTTTAATACTTCTAAAGTGAAATAAATAATGAAAAAAATTGTTGTGTTTTTCGCCATGTATCGTCATAAAAGGCATACACTGATAAAATATTGAATAACTTGGAGAAAATGTGTAGTTTATTATAAAGAAATAACAACAATAAATGTCCTCCCAACATACAAGTATGTACAACATGTACGCATTTCAAATGCAATGCAATGCAAAATATTGTTATTCTCTCATATAATCAAACTCAACGGTTCGGTTGAAGAACGTTAAGAAAGCAGAAGGTTGTGTGTACAAATATCACGTACTACACGTATATGTGTAGAGTTACTGGGTTACCAAAGAAATGGAAGTTATAGTTAGGCCTTGGAAGCCAAAGAAGATGCATTCTTTTCATTCATTTTCTTGAGTTACTTACATCTAAACATTTTATGTTAATATCTAAACAAGTTTTACCCGCTTTTAGTAACTCTTAGGTCACCTTCAGTTGTTCAAGAATAATTTTTAACTTTAATTTTCTCCCTCCGCCCTGGAAGATATTTTCTCTAATTTGCACTTGGAAAGCGAATACATAAAATGAATTAACAACTGTCAGCAGTAATTATGGCGTTTGTTTGTTAAACGAGAGCAGATGAGTTTGGCATATTTGATGTGAGCATGTAATGTCCTTGTCCTACAATTGCAACTGTTTAGTTTCATTTGTAAAGGTTACAAGATGCATGGACATGTGTCCACAGCGTGTGTACATATTTCAGAATAATAATTTACTTTTAATACCTCATCCTTTAGATAAATAAGGTAAGAAATAACAAAGGACAATATTTTGCTACAATAGAAGTTTTATAGAATAACAAGTGAAAATGTTATAGTCGTTCAAGCTCCATAATTTAATATCCGACACCACTTCGCTTCTTAAGTTATGCTACAATTAGTTTAGTTGTATCTGTACACGCGTCATAATTCTCTACATGAAATATATCTCTATGGAAAGGGGTTCTAAAAATGGTCCTATTCTGTCTAAATTGGGCACAGCATAAGGTTAATTAACTATTCTTCACATTAAGAATTGCGATATTTTGTCATATCAAGACTTCCATTATAAAAGCTCCTTAAAAGGGGTAGGGTTCTAAAAAATTCGGCCTATTTTCAATAAGATTTTCCTTTGGAGCGATTGGGGCAAAATCCTTGTGAAAAATTTTATTGTAATATCTAAAAAAAGCAACCTGTAGATTGTGGACATATGTATTTGGACAGACAGACAGACAGACGTGCTCAATTCTATTCAGATTTTGATTTTGAATCAATATAATTGAAGTTAGATGTATCAATTGCCTTTTTGAAGTTACAAACATCCGTACAATCATCGATTGCCCTGCATATATATCAAAATTGATTTTCACAAATCAATTTTGAGACAGATAGATTTTCGTTAAAATTTTCATAATGTTTGTGACTTTTTATTGATCACCTATAATGTAAAAATAATTTCATATATAGTCTGATAAATTTGAAATTAATTTACAGGCAGCGAGGACGTGATCAAACCATTTAAGAGCCATTTTTATGTGATAATTTTAAACAGAACACTAACTTAATATAATAATTGACTCTAGTGATCGAACTGTTTTTGCAATTCCTTCCCGCATAATAATATTTCAAAAATACTCTTAACCTTATAATTTTGTAAAGTTGGAGTGAATCTGACCATTTCTCAGAATCTCTCTTCTTACAAAGATTTTTCACGACACACCGAGTTGTGTTAAGTTGTTAGTGGTGTAGGGTGTTGGACTGGTTGCAAAAATGTGTTTACTATAAGTTATCCTTAACGGAGCAGACATTGTACCACTTTGTATGTTCAAACTCATTACAGCCAACCGATAAAATATAATAAACAGAAATTTAAGACGTTACTCCATATGCAGCAATGTTTACTTCGTAATGACTTAATGAACTTTGGAATTTCAAACTGAAAATAATATTAATATGTAACCAACTACATGAGATGTGTGTGTGTGTGTGTGAGTGTGTGTGTTTAGTAATATATTTTTGGCCACTATGTGATAAACTGTGGCAATCAAGCGGTTTCATATAATCACGAATAAGTAACTGGGTGAGTGAAGGCTCAACTTTGTTATACAAAATTATAATGAATTGACATAAAATCTCTTAAGGGATAATAATGAAGAAAAAACAAAAACAAAAAAAAAACAAAGAAGAACGACTGAATTAACAAGCAACAACAAATAAACGCATACATTGTTTCCACTCAACGTGACACATTCCCAAATGATGAACAGAAGAAACACTTAAAGATTAAATTCAACATCAGCGGATTTTCGTCTTACTGAAGATTTCTGCTGCAAAATTTAAAATTAATAAAATGCCTGAGGAGACAATCTTTACATCAAATGTTAATTAAAGCCTATGAACGCGTGGTGTAATGCGAGGTATTTTTATACCCTTAACGTAAGATGAGTGGTATACTAAGTTTGTCACTTCTTTTGCAACACCTAGAAGGAGGCGTCAGAGACCCTACAAAGTATATATATAATTCATCAGCATCAAAAACTGAGTCGATCTAGACATGTATGTCTGTGCGTCCGTGTGTCTGTCTCTTGTTGGTATTCCCAAGGTGGGCTAATTTTGAGATATTGAGGTGAAATTTTGTACAAATACTTTTCAATTTTGTAAGATTGCTATTTGATGTGGGCAAAACCGGCCAAGAGACACGCCCACAATCGACAAAAATCTATATTTGCCACAAATATTAAGCTAGGAAGTTGGTAAACATATTAATATTTGCCAAAAATGGGTGTGACAGACGCTCCCACGACTTACAAAAAAACACATAATACATATGCCATTAGGCTACGCCCACCATGTGGAGGGTATTTAAGATTTGTCCTAAGCCAAATTTAGTCTTCTTACTCGTTTATTTATTTATTTGTTTGATGTCTTGGTTTTTGGTTTTTGAATTGTGTTCAACTTTAACGGCAGGCGTGGTTGTAGTGTTTGTGACTGATTGCCGACTCCTGTGTGTACATATGTACACCATACAAAATTGTAAGTTTGTGTCAATTTTAATTAACATGCAAACGCCTGAAACAATTGTTGTTGCTTCTTTGTTTTTTTATTCAATTTCACTACATAGTTAATAAGTTTTGTTGTTTTTGTTTTTGTTGCTTCTTAAATGGAATCTCTTTTGTGTTATGGAAAAAAAAAAAAACAGAGAAAATATTTATCTTATCGTTTTCTTCAGTGGAACACAATACAATGCAAAGGAAAGAAAAAAAAAGGAGACAAAATATTGTAAACGGTTCTACCCGATCATCTGATATCCTACACCGATCGCATCATTATAATTAAAAATGTTCACCAAAAAAAGTATAGACAGACCGACAGACATGTACATTAGACACATTTTCACAGATTAAGGATATTTGTGTGGCTTCATTTTGCCCAACAGAATGTTTATATGATTAATATACAATGTACTCTAGTGTAGGGTTCAATAGTAACAATGGCGTCAACAAACACGAATTCTGTAATTCATATAGATAAAGAAAAAGCACGCACAACTCTATCAATAAATTGGTTGGCATTGTCAAATTATTATTGTTATTGTTGTTGTTGTTGTTGTTGTTAACAATGCAAACATTTTTTCCCTGCAGAGTATTGTTTTCACTTAATTATAAAACACACTTGATTAAAAAATTCTATGAAAATATTATTTATGCGCACACACACACATTCAGGCCACCTACATATAAACGGACTACCATCTGAGGGCTCACGATTATTAATTTAAAAAAACAAAATTAATTACGAGTAAATAGAAAAAAAACAAAAAATGACATTATGTCCGTTAACTAACTTTTTATGGTAGCGATGAATGTAAAAGAAGGCATAATGAAAGGTAAGAAGAGGAAGCATTGATATGTTGTAATACACCACCTGTGGTGGAGGCTGCACCACCTCTGTGAAAATATGTAAAGTGTAGTTCATTAACGTCAGTCCCCATTTGAATTGGACGAAAGCCACAAAGTTGACATTTGGAAAACTTTTTTATAAGTTATGTGCTAAAAATGGGGCGGAACGCGTATAACAATAAAAAAAAACCTTAATTAGAGTATAATACGACCGTCGAGGTAAAATGTCGCTGATGATCTTTAAAAGCGAATGTAACTGTGTTTGCACCATGCCCACAGTTACTCATAACGGTCAAGATTTGGCCTATGCCGAATATAATTTACTTGTTTATAATTAACCCTTGTCAACCCTTGCTTTCCAAACACTCATGTCTCATTAGAGAACTTCAAATCGAAGAAGATAATCGAAGCATAAGCCCATCTTTTGACCTTGGAAACATATTAAATAACTGCATTAAATTCTCTAACAGCAAAACTTGACGATTTTTTCATATCCATATAATGTAAGGACGAGAGCGGGTGTTTAAATTATTGTTTGTCTGCTTGCAAGTTCGTAACAACAACTTAACCTTAACAAGTTTATGGTTAATAATGTTTTTTATTATACACATGTCCTGACACTATCACACCACACAAACGCAACTAACAATCCCACTGCACATGGCATACAAAGGATAACAGAAACCACCAGCATCACCAGTCATTATTTACCGCACGCTAGGGGATCAGTTTAAAAGGTAAAATAATAAAAAAATGAAAATAAAAAAAAAAGGAAATGAAGGAAGGAATGCGACGGGCCCAAGTTAAAATGAAAGAAAAAAATATGAATTGAAATGAATGAATAAAAAACGCACGCTTTTTTTGCTTTGCTGTCTGGATGGCAAAAATAAAAGTATCTCCACATATGGCGTGTATTTTGTGTGAGTGGTGTAGATACGTAGATAAGCTTATAACGTGTTGTACAATAATTTCAGTTGAAAACCGTATAAACACACGCACACAGTTCTGTGAAGTGTGTGCCAACAGACAGACATGTGAAATCGGGTTTTTTTATTGCATAATATGCTTCGAATGAATGTTTAATTTTTTTTGTATCCTAAATATACTACTCTTGGTCAAGGTTAAAGAACGAAAGTTATCACTTGTCTACCCTACCACCGATCGCTTACCTTATCTGCATTATTTGAGGACTAATTGTAAGTACTTTAGCGTCCAGTCGTAGAACCTGAGTCTTAAGTATTACTACTTGAATAATTAACGCTAGAGTGCTAAGTTCATATTTTGAGTTGGGGAAGACCTTTGGCATTTCTGCACCAAACTGCAACGCTTCTTGCTTTCATTACAAACGAATTTTAATAAACCGAAGTTGCGATTATTTCTAACTTAAAAAATACAAATCATTTTCTAACGTAGCATCAATAGGAACTTTTCCCATTTTTAATACATTTTTAACCTATGTGTTCCAATTGTGGTCCATATTCCCATTTCTAATCAAAGTGATGTTGTAAAATAACATCTTTCGCAAAGTCTTTCTGTAGTCTTCAGACTCAGCCTCCTAATACACTGGTGTAAGGTCCACTAATGCTAGTATTACCAGAAACATGGAACTTTAAAGGCATCAATTATAAGAAGTAAAAAAGCTACATTTGGCTGAGGCCAAAACATCAGTACCCACCGTGTAGATCTCTAACGAGAGTATTTATATCAACACATTTTTCATTATCTTTTCATTTTCAGTTTATGTATACTGCGGGCATGAGGGTTCGCCGATTTTACCCAACTTCAATACCAACCTGCTTACGAAAACTGTCAACATTTCTAACAAATTTAGATTCTATAACTCAATTTTGCCAACTAGAGAACTGATTACTACAGTACATTCGCATGAGGTCAGACGGTCAGGCAGACTCAGTATTCATTATTGAATATCTGACACCTTCTCCTGGGCGTTGCAAACATTGTGACAAAATGATATTCATACATATACTTCCATATGCATCAGATAGTGGATATAAAAAGCAGCACAAACTTGTTCCTTTGCCTAATATTTATCAAATTACGGTGGTCGGACGTATGGACGTATTAATTAATTATTTTGCCAATTTAAATGATTTTTTCTACTTCTCTTTATATTAAACACTTTTGAACAGTTTTTATTTTAATTTCACCTAAAAAAAATTAATTTCTGTTTCATGATTATGTTTTTATACCGTCCACTACTAGTTTGTCATGCCGTTGCAGCATCCAGAAGAAGGCGTCCCACATATATGAATATTCTTGATCAGCATCAAAAACTGAGTCGATCTAGATATGTTTGTCCGTATGTCCGAGTGTCTGTCTATTGTTGGCATTCCATCTCGCGGTGGTATTTTGAGATAATGGCCTAAAATATTGATCAGGTACTTCTAGTTTGTGCACGCAGGTCGCTATTTAAAATGGGCAAAATCAATCAAGAGCCACTTCTACAAAAATTTGCCCATTAAAGTTTGTACATATAGATAAGTTGTTGGTGTTGTTGTTGTTGGCGAGTTCGAAACCCGTCCAGGTTCTACCCTTCCAGTCACCAAGTATTAATTTTTCACAATTTCTAACATTTTCATTTCATTACAGCTTTCAAATATAGCCAAAATGAAAATAATAATTCATAATATTATCAACATACCACGCATGACCCGGCGAATCACACATATATAGGTAGTGAAATATTAACATCAATGTACTAGGTTGACAGTATTCAAACATATAAGCTATGGCTACTGTGTTTACAAACAATAAAAGTTTGTCAGGTAGTTGATTTGATACGGTTAACCTACACAGTGGGTAGTAGGTTCACTACATAGTGTATAACGTAGCTTCATTTGCATTCATATAAAGTGCAACACATATGGTGTAGGGCTGTAATGTTGTTAGTGTGAATTATTGATATAAACCAATTGCGCATAAAATCGCAACGGTGGATTTGGCTCAGCTGGTAAAGATCTGCTGATGAGAACTCGATGAGGGGCAAGTCGCCAAGTATTAATTTTTCACAATTTCTAACATTTTCATTTCATTACAGGCTTTCAAATATAGTCAAAATGAAAATAATAATTCATAATATTATATTTATAATAATCCTGGGCGGTCATTGCGTTAAAAGTGGCCGTAATAGGATAACATACACGCCTACAATTTACCTTTTACATAAAAGCGTTATCATCTGCAACACCCACTGTTTGTGTGTTGTGACGGGGAGGGTATTTAAGATTTAGCCTAAGCCAAATTTAGTGTCCTTACGTGTTGTTTTTAATTTTAAATCTCTGCCGTATATGTCACTTTTTTGTGCCATTTATTTTTGCGTTTAGTAAAGTTTTATCTACTACTTTGTTTTATATTTCCTTTTTGTTCCCTGTGCATTATTTTAAAATTAAGTTCACAGTTGTTGATCGTATAGATGAGACACAAACCCAATACATTTACAAACAAATGAACAAATGCAACAACATACACTCTGGTACAAAAACATGTCGAGAGAAATGAAATGCAAAAAATATAATTAAATAGAAAATGAATTCATGAATATATTAAGCATTGGTTCTTATGCAATAAGAAAATGGGAAAAGTGCTGTTTTTTGTTTGCCGGGTGTTTCCTTTTTTTTTTTTTATATCCACATAAGATCGCAGATATGCTAAGTTTGCCTTGCCGTCAGGGACCCTACAAGGTATATATATTCTTGATCAGCATCAAAAACTGAGTTGATTTAGACTTAGACTTGTGTATGTGCGCTCGTCCGTATGCTCTCTGATGTTGAGGTGAACTTTTGTACAGGTACTTTTAGTTTATGCACGCCCTATTTAAGATGGGCAAAATCGGTCAAGAGCCGCGCCCACAGCCGACCAAAATCTATATATTTGCCATAAAAATTGAGCTAATAAGTTGAAATTTGGTTCGTATACTTACAATTAACCCATCCATCGATGTGCCACAAATGGACCAGATCACAATTTACAAAAAACCATATTCACTATAACTCTAGACTTTCATGCTAATACGTAATATAGACATACACTATTAAAATGCGCAATATATATATTTGCTAGCTCCACCGTTGTAGATATGGAGGGTTCTTAAGGTTTGGCTTAAGCCAAATTTAGTTTTCTTTCTTATTAATTCTTTTCTTATTTGGTACGTACTGTAAGTGTTGTTGTCGCTTCCACCAGGTTCAGGACTTTCCGCTTAGTGTGAAAGAGAAACTTTTTCATTCAATTCCCTAATTGTGTTTTAGTTTTTTTCTTTTTTCTTATAATAAATTGAAGGATTTTATGTATTGCGGGTGTTTTTTTTTTTTAATTATTTTATTGGCTGCAATTGTTTTACAATTTCCTTTTTATTACAATTTGTATTTTTCCTCTTTTTGATTATGGTCCACGAACGAACAAGTGTGAAGTGAAGAGAAATGCATGAATAATATTAAATCAGCATTTTGTGTTAAAGTCGTCTTTATCTTGTTTATATACTCGATAGAAATGTGAGACAAGCATTCGTTTATAATGTATTTTGATTGATATTAAAAAAAAGAATAAATGAATCAAGCATCTGTAGGTGGGCGTGCCTGGTACCTCATTACTCTGTCTTATATTATATCATGTCAACGTAGAAGTCGAATTTTGCATTAAATCGAGTGTTGCGCAAATTATGGGCGTGTCTGTTATCGGTCTTTTGCTATGTATTTCAAGTGAAAATGTTACTCAACCTTTTAAAAGTCACTGAGAAATTTAAGATGTATTTTAAAATAGGCTCCAATTTCTATAAAAATATCCAAAATTGCAACCTGTTGTAAATTGATCAACAAAATACATGGACGATTAGACGGACATGATTACATTGATTCAAGGGCTAATTCCCGTTTTCGAAAGCTTCAGAGCTAACAAGTGAAAGCTATGAATTTTTTTATTATAAAAAATTATTGTCCTAAATATCGACTTCATAGCTGAATTTGTTGCAGATAAATAGATTTTTCCTCATTGTAGGCGGGACTGTCTAACGTTTTTCCCCATTTTAAATAGTGATCTACGTGCAGAAACTCAAAGGGTCTGAACAAAATTTCAGCTCAACATCTTAAAATTTACGACCCTGAGAATACCAACAACAGATGGACACAAGGACATACAAGTCTATACTGGTCAAGATTATATATACTTTGTAAGGTTTTTGACACCTCCTTTGGATGTCGGCTGCTGATAAACTTAAGATGCGTCCGTTTTATGTGGAGAGTGTATAATTTTTTGTTTCACCCAATAATTTATTTTTTTTTTCTGGAAATCGTTCAAATTCGCAAAATTGTTTTTTGTTATTCAATACGAACACTACCGAATACCAATCCAGATTTCGATTCTGATCCGATACCTTTTGGCCATCAACGCATGTACAAAATGAATCAGATTTTTATGCTTATAACGAATACTTTATGGAATTTTTGAGGCAACATTCACCACCCTCATGACTCATTAAATATTAATTAATATCATATAACCCGTATGTATAGCGCGATATTGTGCGAGGAGTGTATTTAAATAAAAATTAAGCAAATGTATTGCAGCGCTCTGTAGCGGAGGGCATTTTAAATATTTCACAAAGTGACTGTCAGGACATTGTTAAGTGCATCAAAAGGAACTCTTTATTAATTATTAATGATCTCTTTTTACGCATAACAATTGGCCTCTCTTGTAATAAACTCCTGAAGGAACACTTACCTTCTCGTTGATGCAGAAATGTATGCTGGAGTAGCAAAGTTTGCTTCTTTTAAGTTTAAATGTAAAAAATTAACAAAAAATTTACTATAAAAAAATTTTTGAAATTTATTTTTTTTCTCCAACGTACACAAAATTAAAATTCATTTAAAACACAAATGAAATGAATATTTTTTTATTAATTCAATTTTTTAATTAACAATTATGTCAAATAATATTTATTTTGCACTTAATTTTTTGTTTCGCAAACACTATATTTTGTTTTTAATATTTACGATAAAATGTTGAAACACCGGCACCGGTTTATTTATTTCTCTGCGTTTTATTTCAGAATTTGAAAAAAAATTAATGTTTATTTGCTTTTATAGCTGCAATGACTTGTGATTTAATGGCTTTTGTATGGCACACAACAGCATAGAACTCTAAGACGCAAAACAACGCACATGGCAGCACACGTTATATCAAATCGAGTGTTAAATCGCAACTGATTTCACATGAAGCGCTAAAAACCTTTTCGATTGTTCAGCATAATTCTGTGTGTTTACGGTTGAGTAATGAGCATTAAATGCGATGCGTTGACTAACATTAAACGAAATGGCAACAAAAGTTTTTGTTTTTCTTTTAATGCAAGACAACACAACAACATTCCATTGATACGATTAAGTGAGTAGAAGATGCTCCTCCATTCACGCAAATGCAGTGAAAGAAAATAACAACAGAGTTATGTTTACAGGAACCTGTTAAAAATGTTGCTAAACTTTTTTGCTACTATTTTAACAGAATTGTTGCTTCATTGTTATTGTTGTTTAGTCTTGTTTGTGGCGGAAAGTGCTAATTATTAGCTTTGGAGTGGTGATTAACAAGGTTTCGCGCTCGTTGTTGTATTCGCGTAGAAATATTCATTAAAAAAATATACATTTAGATTTAGGTGATATCATTCTTTTATGTATATGTGTGTGTATGCTTCACACTTCAGCTGAAATGTTTTCACATAAAGCACTTGATGGATGTTTTTTTCTTCTCCTTTTCTAAGGTGTGCCGGTAGTGTATGCTAAAAAATGTTATTTACACTCATGATCAAAACCATCAAAAGGATCAAAAACGAGTTTTATAAAAAAAAATTAATTTAAATCATATCTTAAATATCCCCCGCTTCTAAATACTTACTGTGGGCGTGGCAGGTACTTAATTGCGCCCTCTAATATATTAACAAGTTAAATTTTACGCTGGGAAGATTTTGCATAAATTGTAGGTTTGTCTGTTATATGACCACGCCCATATGGACGACCAATTTATACATAAATATGTGTATCAAATTTCAACTTCATAGGTGAATTTTTGGAACTGATAGAAAGATTTTTGTCGATTGTGGGCACGGTTCTCTAATATCTATTTACTTTAAACAACTTGTTGAAAAATGTCAAATGTTTGAAGAGCATTTCTGCTCAATATCTCATTTACCACCGTAAAACTTTCAATTTTCAACTTTGCTGATCTAAAATATATATACTTTGGGTTTTGAATGACGAACTGTGGGTACCGGTGCAAATTATTATCGAAATGTATATAAGCCGGTGTGTAATAACATTTTTCTGTTTTAAAATCTTAACAACAAATCGCTACGTGTATGTTTATATACACGCAGTGCAATAACAACCGTTACACTCTTGTTGTTAATTTTACAAATTTACTCTCTCTCTCTCTCTTTCTCTGTTAGAGAAAAGCTTACTCGGTTTTTCTTTTTTACCTTTTTATCCAATGAATTTATTTCATATAATAATCATTATATATATATTATAAGCTTTTATACCAATAACAGCAGCAGCAGCAGCATCAGCACCAGCAATTTCTTTTTATCTCTTCCTCCCTCCCTCTCTCTCTTTAACTCTCTCAGCCTTTCTGTGTTTACAAACAAATGTTCTTTTTTTGTGTGCCGTTTTCTATATTTAGATTGACATTTACCGGTTGGTACTAAAGCACTACAACAACAATGGGAGTGATAATAATTATTTTATAAAACAACTGGTGTCGGAGATACGCATACGTATACGTAACAATAAACAGACGGAGCTGATAATGGATGCTTGTGTGTTTGTGTGGGAAACTATTGCTAAGAGGAGAGGGTAGGTGAACGAATAGGCGCCAAAACACTTTTACAATGTTTAAGGCTTCAATGTTATCTTACAACCGTAAATATGTTATATAGTAATAAAACCACAGCAAAAGTAACGATGTATATAAAAGGCGTGAAAAAGTACATCACACATGATAGGAAAGCTAAGTGCGGAGAATAGTTTTTATGGCATGTTCAATCTGTGGAACGGGGGAAGGGTGTGTGTGTGAATCAATACATTCTTACGAATTAGATTTTGCTCTTAATTGTAAAAAACTTGTTTCACTTTTGTTGTGGGCGCCAAAAATTGGGAAATGGCTTCAAATATTTGCTTGTTGTTGTTTCTTGTCTGTCTAATTGCCTCTTAGTAGTGAACTTGATCAATTCGCAAGAATGCAAAATGCCCATGAATAAATTTGTAATTGCTCAAATCGTTCAGTATATGAAGTAGATTAATTTTACTGCCCTTGGTCGTGTCATGTTCTCATTTCAGTTGTATTTTACAAGTACTCAACCTGACTAGTGAGTCGATTGAAGTGCGTACTTACCAGAGCACCTCACGTCTGGCCTTTACATTAAATGCTTATAACGTTTTATGATTTACTATTTATTAAAAGCATGTTTGTCTATACTCACAACACACATATCGGCGTTCGTTGCGTAATAGTTTATCTTATCTCAGCTACTTTATAGTTTACAATGTCACGCTTGCAATTTCATTCCATTCCCAATTTTTATTTTATTGATTTATTATTTTTTAAAATATTACTAACCTCCCAATGAGGCGTCAGTTGTATGTATTTAACTATATTGATTTAAAAGTGTGTACTGATTAAAACATTGTATAGGCCGTGGGGGCGTTAACTTTTTACCAATGGAGGTCACACTTAAATTAGGCAGTAAACGTTCTGTAAATGTATATGATGTGGAAGCCGTAATTGCATAAACTTTTGAAGCCAATCGGAAAAAACGACACAATTTTGAACTTGATCAGGCCACTTCGATTGTTGCTGTGATGATTTCAAACTACCACGAATCGCATCTGATGAAGTTAGAGTGCTTCATTTCGACTCAATATCAAGAATACACTTACAGATCAGTATTCATGCAATTTTAAAGACTTTAAGCTTTTAAATGATGCAAAAAATTTTCCGAAACTTTCGCATTATAGTGAAAACCTTCGTTTTAAAAATTTCACAATTTTTGACATTTTCCAATGAAACTTGTCATTATTTCTATATGGTTAAAGACTTAATCGTATCAACTTTCTATCAAGGATCATTTGAAATGCCATTAGAGACAAATACTGTTAGTTTATGTGGGCAGTCGCCTCTTTCTACATTAGATTACGGATACAGAAAACGGAGCACTCGCCTTAATAGATTTAGTAACTGAATCATATCTGAATCATTTGCACAAGTACTGGGTAAAGTTTATAAATATCATGTAACCAATGTCAAAAGTCTTTACAGTAAAAATATTTATTGTTTACTAAAAACATTGCTGACCACCAATGACTACATAGAAATACTAGAATACTGGAAACAAAGGCGCACTTAACATGCAAATATGTGCACAAACAATTACGGAACTATTGCATTGTATTTGTGTATATTTCACAATATTTTTATTACATTTACAATATGTAACAAAAACAACACAAAACACTTGAAAAACTGGGCAAAGCATGAGATTATTAAATAGAGATGAAAATCAATATAATACCAAATACATACTTTATGCTCAGCGACTACATACTCTAATTAATGGCTTGTGGGTGGGGAAGGCGAAATATTGTTGTTATGATTTTAATGTAAATTTTAACGCTTCACTTTAAACAGAACGGAAAGTAAAGCGCGTGCAACATAACAAGGCATCAATGGATGTAAGAGTGTGCGTGCGTTGCTAGTATTTTTTTTTATTGCAAAAACATAAAATGGATCAACATTGTTCTGACCCAAACACACTCATACATACAATTGCTAACACATAGCGTTGTTTTTTTTAAATCAATGGATTTCACAGAGATTTTCAGGGAAAAAAAATGCAAAATAAAATAAAAACCACGTGCTTGCGAATACTTTTTACAGATTATCGAACGCAATAAACTACCTAATGTAAATTCCAACGGAGAGAAAGTTTTTTACACAATCTTGTAAATATTTTCTATTATCAACATTGACGCAAATTCCATAAAAACTTAAATTCAAGGTTCGCAAAAAATTAAGAAAAACAAAGTAAAAAAAACTATATTTGGCTGTGGCCAAATCTTGAATACCCACCGTCGAAGCACGATAGCTTCCCGAGCTTTCAGTTTTTGTTGCATTGTGGGCGTGTCACTTAAGCGATTTTGTCGAATTTCAATACCAACCTACATATAAAAACTACTAATACATCTATCAAGTTTGGAATCGATATCTTAATTTTTGCGACCAAGAAAGTGATCATTACAGAATGCACACCGGACGGACGGACGAATGGACTGACAGACATGTTAGGATCGCCTTAATAATTGGTTCTTTGTGGGGTCTCCGATGCCTCCTCCTGGGCATTGCACAAATATATATGGGTCCTTATACAAAACAAATGCACTACAAATTATATGTTTGCTGCTCTACTTAGGTCATGTCCATAAAAATAAAGTAAAATTGCATTTAATTTACATTTTGTTTGTTTGCAGTTCATTTCAAAATCGTTTAAGATCTGTTTTGTTTTTATCAATTGCAATTTACTTTTTCTTTTTTCTTTTTTCTTTTGCCATTTATTGTATATTTTTATTTATTTGCGGTTTTCTTGCCAAGTCACAGCAATCGGAGCAAACACATAAAGCATGAGTGCAGCGCATTATTTGCATACAACGGCATTATTGATTGCAATGTCATTCATTTATCTATTCAATTAGGATGAACCAAAAAATAATATAATAAAAAAAAATAAACTTATCGTTCCATCAACACCAGTTGGAAATTAATTAAGTTTGTGTAAATGTTTGTAAAATTACTGCGGTAACAATGTAAAATTTAAACCAGTAAAAAGACTTCATTTGACTTACATCATATGTAAAATACATTTTAGATCTACATAAGAGCAGTGGGCGTGGCAAATGTCTCGCGACGTACCCTATTGTTATGTAATATATATATTCCCTATAAAGTGGGATTCTGGCCCGAAAAATGCTTCTTTGTAAATGTCACATATCCGATCCCGCCTATTTCTGACAGAGCGATGGATAAGCTATTTATTATTCGAACTTAATAAGAGCATCACAACTATCTTGGTGCGTCGATGGAAGCGCTAATTATTAATATGTAAACCAAATTTTAACTTCTGTGAAGTGAATTTTTGCCGATTATGACCGTGGCTCCTCTCCGTTTTTGCTAATTTAAGACGCCCAATTAGTTTGGTTGGAAATGAAAACGCGGGACACTGTCGTACTTCGTGAATTATAACTTTATGGAAAGGAGTTCTAAAAATGGTCCAAACGAATCCAAATTTGGCACAACCAAATATGAAGCTAATCTGAAGCTATTCTTTACATAATTTTCTCAAAAAATATTAAGAATTGCGATTTTTTGCTATACCCGTATAAAGACTTTAATTAGAATGAGAGCTTAAATGAGGAGGCGTTCCTAAAATAGTTCGGCCCGATCCATTTTCAATAGAGCTCCCTCTTGGGCCAATACACGCCCTTGTACCAAATGTCATCGAAATATCTCAAAAAATGCGAACAAATGTCATGGACAGACAGACGGACATGGTTAAATCTTTATATTAAAATTTGATTCTGAATCAATCGGTTTAATTGAAGATGGGTCCTTTAGCAGTTACAAACATCCGCACAAACTTAATATGCCTTTTGCCACGAATGGTGCTGAGTATAAATAGGCATTACCAAAAGACTTTTTTTAACAATCAGCTTAAAATTTGATCAGAGGGTGGACATTTAAAATATATAATTGAAAATTAATTCTATTTTTGGCACATCATTGAAACTTAAAAAATCAAAACCAAAACAATATTAACCGTTCCAATAACTCAATGAACTCTATTTATACAATAAACCAACAACAAATTCACTTAAAATTTAATGTTTAAAAAAATTGAAGTTTTTTTATAACATTTGCGACATTCCAAAAAAAAAGTAAACTTTACATGATTGAAAAAGAGAGTAAATACAGAAAAATAGAAAAAATGCAAAAAATTGAAAAACAAAAATTAAAATCTGGAAAAAAACTTTAGACGTAATTTTTCATAAACTTTTAACGATATGTTGGAAACTGTATATGTGTACACATGCACATGTACATACCATACATAAATAAATACTCGTGTACCCATATGGAACCACACACATATGTTGTTGTAGTCAATATTGAATTGTTTGCCTAAGTGGAGGAGAACACACAACCATTCATTTCTTTTCTCTGTGTTTGTGTGTATGTACATTTATAAAAGTATGTACAACTACCAACCGCACCAACAGCAAATAACAATTCGTGCAGCAACGCAACAACACAGCTTTAAACAATTTCACTTGTGTTATGTTTTAACATGTGTAAATTGGTTATGGTCCATTTTTTGTACCCTACCATACAGTATGTAGTACGTGAAAGTATAATACATGTTTGTAACACATAAAATGTTTAACTGAAGTTCAATCTCAATCATATCAGAAGCACTATCTGACTAGAGTTACGGCTATGTCTGTATGTCCGTATATTCATTCATTTAACAAGTCACACTTTTTGAGATATTTTGATACGGTTTCACTTTTAATAATGTTCGCAATACATATGAACCGAATCGAAGCATTTTTAGAATCACTTCACAGTTGTACGAAGATTGTTAAGGGGAGCTGGCAACAACACTAACTACATACTGTAGAGTATTGAATGGTCGCACAGTTAACTGACTGTAACTAAAAGAAGTCTTCAGAACCTCTCACAAAATGTAAATACACACGTGACTCCGTTTCTTTTCGTATTAAGAGGAATTGATTAAGAAACGCGCCCATAATCTTAAAAAGTAGAGTTAAAAAATTGAAATTTGTTTTTACAATAGACGTTCGATTAATGGGCGGAATAAAGTGTGGAATGGACACACCCACCTAAACAAAATCCACCCCGAACTACTGTAGGAGGTTATTTAAGATTATTTAAGATTCGGTTTAAGCCAAGCATCGCTATTTTACTTGTACATAAAAGTAATATCGTATTCATGTATGCAACATCCAACACATTTCTGGTGTTTATGGGTCAAGCCTCAATGAAAGCGAACAATTTTAAAAATTCGTTTTTATTTCACTGTTTAGAATTTAACATTTATTTAGCGTAAACAATTTATTATTTAAGAAATTGTAATAAATTAAATGAATAAATCTGTAAAGGAAGCATAGGAGGAAATTACGAAAATCCAATCCAACAAGTTTAAAAATGTAAAAACTGTTTCGATTCGTATAAGTTCGCTTTGAAGTATTTCCAATGTTTGGTAATGACGGCACGATAGAGCGATAAGTGCATCATTTGATATATTTCGTTGACATTCGCGTTGGTTCGACTTTATATTCTTCATCCCCTCAAATATACTTTCTTGCTTTAATCTCAAAGTCAAATGTATAGCATTTACTCATGGTGAAAGGAACTTCTCTTTAGTTAACATTACATTTTTGGCATTTTCTAATTACTTTTCCCACCACGTATACATATAAGTAAACATCATACAATGTACTCTATGTAGAATATCTAACACCAAATGGAGCTTCCTTTTCATTTGAAAATTCTCAGACAATTTTTAAATAAAACATGTGAAAATGTTATAGTCGATCAAGTCCGACTAAATACGAGGCATTGACGTTTCATTCGTAATATATCATTAGGTGGGAAGGAATTCTGAATGGTCCGATCGGGTGCACATTTGGCCCAACCAAATATGAAAATAATTATTACATGGACAGGGGTTCTAAAGATGGTTTGATCCGGTCTATTTTTAAGAAGGATCCTCTTTGGGCCAATGTATGTCTTTGTACTAAATTTCATCGAAATATCTTGAAAAATGCGATCTGTAGCTTGCGCACAAAATTACATGGATGGACAGACGGACAGACTTTGTTAAATCGATTCAGATTTTGATTCTGAATAATCGGTATAACTGAAGGTGGGTGTAGCATTTGCTGTTTGCTCCATCAAATGTGAAACTCCTAAAAATAGTCACAAAATATTCACATCGTCCAAACAAACGAATACTTTCGAAAAATTTTTATATTTTTCCTATAGTTCTTAATGTTGCTGGCATAGTTACTCATATTTTTTTAATACAGGAGGGTGTAGTATCATGATTTTTAAAGCATTTCAAATTTTAATGACTAATGTGTTATATACAGAAACCACACATGGGGTCAAAACGTATGCTCTGCAATAAGGATGCATTGACTGTTAGATCTTAAAGGTGATTTGCTTATCACCTCAAGGCGATAAAGCTCATCGTTGGCTTAATAGTTTTGTCAATAAAACAAAATATGCTTTTTTGGGCAGCAACAAGCTTACATGTGCTTCAAGAGATTCTATTATAATCATAAAAAATAACTGTGTAGTGTGGGTTTCAGGCCAGATTCGTGATGATATGCTTGCTATTTTTTCATCGAAAAAACGATCGCTGCAAACTAACACGGTAGTTAAATGTAATGCTGTTGGAATAAATTGTTATTTTATATCTCAATTATTTTGGGTTCCAATTAAATACAATACAAATATTGTTAGGTCCCTTTTGGAAAAGCCTTTACTTTCATTGTATAAACATTGGAGAGCACACACATTGAGTGTCAATGCCGTCATGTGTTTATATTAATGCATCTGTAAAGTTCAACGTGTTTATTGAATTGTAATTGAATTGAGCAAATCATGTTCTTCTTGTTGTTGTTGTTGTTTGTAATGTTGGTTGTGTAAAGTACGTCTGCAATAAAAAAAAATGCCGCCAAAACAAATGAAACACCTTAACCCAAATGTATCAATAAAAAATTAAACATCAAACAACAACAACAAATCAATGCAAATGCATACAATTTAGCTGTAATGCCGCCAACATATAAACATAATATTGACATTATTGATTATACAGATGAATTCATAGTGCGGTGGAAAATTGAAACAGTTTTCAAATATGTCGTGTGAATATAATACTCGTAAATATTTGTTGTAAAAACTTGCTATAAATTACATAAGGTGTGAAATTCATAAAACAAACAATTCAGAGTGTTGTAAGCGATAAGGCTTGACAACCTACTCTCACTACATAACTTCGTATTCTTCTAATCGTAAATATTTTGTTGCATAAAAGTTATTTAATAACAAGCTGCTATGAATAAACTAATCTAGTACAAATTACACGCGTTGACGCATTTTCATTCATAATCTACTGCTTAATCGATTAGGCTAACAACACATTTTTTTACCAATTATGCTCACAGAAGTAATAGTGAAGAGATATGGCACAAAAAAAAAGCAAAATGCAAATGAATCAATTTTGCAGTGGGCGCACTCGCACATGCTCTTGTTAAATATGACCCAGCGGCATATACTTAAAATGGGTGAAATAGAGACACTCTCTAATGTGAACACCGATGCCGCACCATAATTAAACAAGACTCACTGACCAACTCTCTCATTTACTCACTAACTGACTGACTGGTGACTGCACAAATTAAATTAGTGTACGCGTCTCAAGAGGGCGTTTACATGTCTAACACAGCACACTTTAACAAGTGGTTGTTGTTAAACTTGATCTGCTGTGTGCGTTGTTCGTGTGGGTAAGTAGGCTTTTACACATGTACGTACAAGAATATATTTGTAACATATCGTACCTATAAGAAAACAGTTGCTGTGGAATACAACAATTAGTAAATGTTGTCTGGGGATGATGATATCAATGAATTTATGAATATCGCACTACTTGTGGGTGGTTACATTGTTATTATTATTATTACGATATTGTTTCAATAACAATTATTGTGACCATGACTGTTTATACGCTGCACCACTTGTGGCAAAAAGTATATTAAGTTTGTGCGGATACTTGCAACTCGTAAAAGGCAAATGGCACACCCATCCTCAATTATACCGATCCATTCTGAAATCAAAATCTGAATCGATTTAACCATGTGCGTCTGTCCATCTGTACATCCATGTAATTTTGTGCGCAAGCTACAGATCGCATTTTTTAAGATATTTCGATGAAATTTAGTACAAAAACATGTATTGGACACAAAATCGAAATTCCTAATATTTTTTAACAAAATTTAGTAAATCATAGTTAATGGGTTTCATATTTGGCTGTGCCAAATTTGGATCCAATCTGACCATTTTTAGAACCCCTTTCCATAAAGTTATATTTCAGGAAGAAAAATATAACGCGTGTACAGATACAACTACAGAAATTGTAGCATAATTTCAAAAGCTTAGTAGTGTAGGGTATTAGAAGATCTGACTTGGCCGACTATAACATTTTCACTTGTTTTATTACTTCAGTTGTGAAGTGTTTCGCTCTTGCCGTAGAGACAAAAATCGTGTAAGTGGTTAATTTGTAATTAAAACTAAACACATGTCAACACTTTTGACATTTGTTAACATTGTTGAAGCTAAATTATAAACAACAACAACACATAACTACATGGAAATACCCAACACTTTGAAAAGTTAAATTACGCTGAACGGTTTTCTTTAAACACACTTTCAATGTGTTCTTCATTTTCTCAGTAAACAAAAAAAAAAACCTAACCACAAATTTCCATTAAAATTAAAATTGTTAAAATATAAGCAAATTTGTACAAAAAAAAATACACATAAACGCACTTTACAATGCAGATACTTTCGAATTATTTACTGCACGATTACATATCAGATATAAAACGTGAAAAAAACAACTAAAAAAACATTACGTTGAAGAGTATCAAAATGAGTAAATGCGTACTCATTCATATTTAGTTTAGTTTTCACACCATTGTCAGGTAAATTAAGGAATCTTATCCGCATTTGTTTAGAGACTAATGATCATAAACGAAATCTTGATTCGATTTCAGGATATAGGAAGCACTCTTCATTCAATTTTTACCAATGTCAACTTCAATGAGTCGGATTGAGGATTCTTGCAAATGGACCGAATTGTACCACTTTTATAACCCCTCCCCTTCCTATAAAGAATATCTTAATACGGCCAAAATTCCCAATTTTTAATAAATTTAATAAAATTTGGTTAATTACAGTTCTTCGTCTTAATAATTGACTGTGCCAAGGTTGGACATATAACGATATTTCACAAAATGATTCATATGACAATTAAACTATTATGGCGAAAAGTATTGAATAACAAACTTGAACTTAAACTTTTACTTGTTTTGTAATACCAAAATGTCGGTGGTAGTGTTAAGCAGGCACTGCAAAGGCCGCCCCCCTACAAAAGAAATGCGAGGCCCATCCAAAGATGGCATCATCTTCTACCACAAACCATAAATCTATAAATACTACTTGATTCATTAGAATCAGCGGAAGAAATATGATTTCCTATTAAATCACTTTTATTTGTTTTCATTTTCTATTCCAATCGAACTTGTTTAAATAACACAAGCGGGATGTTTATTTTTAGTTAAAGTTACCTCATAACAAATCAGAATACTAAGTTTGGCTTAGGCCAAATCTTAAGTACCCTACACACGTGCATACAAACGATGGGCATGGCAGGCACATGATAAGGTATGTATTAGGTATCAGCTTGCAATTCGAGTTTTACGCTGAATATGGTTTTTTGTAAATTGTTACCCGAGCAGGCCCATTTTTGACACATCGATGAATGGGATAATTTTATATATGCATACCAAACCTTTAAGTTCACATATCATTTTTTGTGCCAGATATATATGTAGATTGTGGTCGCCTCTGTAATCTAACCACGCCCAGTTTTAGTGCATCGATGGAGGGTACAATTTTAAATATGTAAACTAAATTTCTACTTCAGGGGCCTTTTTTGTGGCAGTTAATGGGTTTATGTTAATTGTGGGCGTGGTTCTTGGCCCATTTTGTCCCTCTAAATAGAGATATGCGTGCAGAATCTTAAAGTGTCTGTACAAACTTGTAACTCGATGTATCAAAATTTACTACCGTGAGAATGCCACGAACTGACGGAAACGCGGACTTTCATGTCTAAGTTGACTCAATTTTGCCGCTGGTAAAGAATATATATATTTTGTAGGATCACAGATGCATCCTCCTGAGTGTTGCAAATGAAAGGACAAACTTAGTGTACTTCCCATCGTATGTGTGGAGGATATAAAAACATTGACATTCTTTTTGTTGTAACACTTTTTATACAGTATGAAATCATTTTCACACTCACAAAACAATATTAGTCACATTAAAGGTAATAAAAGAACTTATTTATAACAAGTGAAAATATTATAGTCGGTCAAGCCCGACCATCAAATACCTTACACCACTTTATACATTGTTCAAGTACCCTAAAAATTAAGTACTTTACTGTTTTAATTAATTTAAATATAATTGTATTATAATTATTGTATTTTTTTTTAAATAAAAATTTTTATTTTTTATACTTACTCGTATTATCAAAAATTTTAAAATTATTAAAGTGTCACACTCATATTTTTATTTATTTATTTTTTTAATATATAAAATCGAAATTTTATTTTTCATACTTTCTATTAACTATTCTTCACCAAATTTTGGCAAAAAGATATAAAAAATTGCGCATTTTCGTTATAGACCGATGTCTTATAGAATAAAACGTTACACGAGGAGGAGCTCTAAAAATGATCCGATCGGGCACAGCAAAATATGAAATGGTTCGATCCGGTCTATTTTCAAAAGGGCTCCTCCTTGGGCTAATATATGTCCTAGTATTAAACTTCATTGAACTTCATTGAAATATCTCGAAAAATGCGACCTGTAACTTGTACACAAATTTATTTGGACAGAGAGAGAAGACGTGGTTTCAAATTTTGATTATGAATAAATCAGTATAATTGAAGTTTGGTCTAGAAGTTACAACCACCCACACCAACTTAATATACCCTTTGGCCCAAGTAGTGCAGCGTATAAAAAGCTACAATATTTCCCAGAATCATAGAAGTCATACGAAATGTATTTTTTTAATCACTAAAAATATAAAAAGAAACATTCGCCGGATTTTTTTCCAATGCTATTGATTCACTTATAATCCTTGCGAAATTGAATTCAAAATATTTTGCACCCAAATTAATGGTTATTTGTTACTTTTGTTGTAAACACAGAAAGCATGAACATAAATACATGTTTAATGTTTTGATTCCATGGTGCCATGTAATCTATGTTCAGGTGTCACGATCGTGACAAAGTGTTTATGCAAAAAAACGACAACAGATAACGATAAACGATAACATTTTAATTTGAAAATCATGATTTTGGTACCCAGTAGCTTGCATTACATAAACGAATCAAGATTTCAGCCAGACTGAGATACAATCTTATAAATGGGGCAAAAGAAAATGAAAATATTGCAGTCAGCGTTGAGTTGGATCAATCCATATCACCCTACATTAAAATTTGCATGTTTAATTATTTAGATAAAAAACTGAGTGTCGCTTAACGGTGTAATGTTTAACCACTTCTCATAAATTTATAATTAGGAATCGTTGAATTTGTACAGAGGAGCACTTTGTCAATGTCCATCTAAAAGTTATAAAAAGGCTATTCCTAAGCACAAATTGCCCTTAAAATATCCTACAATGGAGGGCATGGCCATGAATTATTAACGATCTCAACGTTACTCGTAATAACTATGAGAAAAGTTTGGTTTTGCATTTCCATTATCCTTTCATTACAAAATTCTTCTACAGAAATTACTTCTAACGACAGACAAAGAGAATACTGTACCGTACCAATACAACTTGGACAAGTGTTATAAGTTACTGAACTGTACTGCGTAATAGTGAACCGACATTAACAGATGATGCTGAGTACACGTAATTATTGTAATCTATTAATAAAACTTTATTATCAATGGTAGGTCATCATGGATAGGTACGATATCTTAACTACTAAAACAAATGAAGATAATATTCAGATACAATTTTTTCATGTTAATGGAACATTATTAAACTTGTGACCCTTTAAAATCTTCAACTGTTTTCCTTTTTAAAATTATGATGTAAATTCAATAGTGTACAGCTTTCTAAATATTTATTAATAAACTTCCTTTCAAAAGCAATAAAATTAATTCACAGTGTAAAAAAATTTTACTCCTAAACAGTTAATTTAACCTCTGATTGCTTGATCTTAATGTAAATTAAGTTAATTTTCAAAACAGTAAAGTGCCGCTCAAAATAATTTAATCTACATGTGAAAGACTTTAAAGGGAGAATCATAAAATTGACGCTGCATAAATGTAAAGGATATCCAAAGTCTGGCCAAGTCTCCTTACAATTTTAAGTGCCGAAAGAAAAAAAGCTATCTCCTCTTACGCTACTGTAACCCAACATTCATCAACATTCAATCATTTTGTTATCTGGTTTACCTGAGGTTTAGTTCGCCATAGTAAAAGGACCGAAGAAGACAAAACTACTAGCACCAGACTTTAGCTGATCACCCACACAAAGTTAAATTGAAGACGCTTTTATGAATAATCTATTTCAATTGCTCTCAAGTACATATATGCCATTTTTATCAACATTTATCGATGATATCACACATGTCGCACATTTATTAGAAAGGGCAAAAAGAACAAGAACTTCAACAAAATTGCTGTGAAAACATGATTTTCTCCTTTTTTTCAATTTGTTTCAATTAATTTACAATGAAAGATTGAGTGTGCCAGACATTTGAACTTTCTCACACCACCCAACAACACTTTCTAAAACTTTTTAATAATTATACTCTGAACTAGCGGTTCTTAAACTTTTTAAGTTATGGAGCCCTCTAAGTAAAAAATAATAATTTACACGAAGCCCCCGAAATTCAGTAATGTCTAATTGTGTGTATGTAGTCTGTCCGAATGGTGCAAAAATAATGGCATGTTTTTAAATTTAAGCAAATGTAAAAAGCTAACGTAATCAGACCAAGAAGATCTGATTATCTGCCTATATTCTATTCATTAAACAATCACGTGCTAGCGAATGTATCCAGCTTCAATGATTTAGGGGTTATTTTAGATTCGAAGCTTCGTTTTAACCTACATATCGAATATTCTGTTAAAAAGGCGAAATCTGTTCTTGGCTTTATAAAAAGATGGCCAAAGGAATTTAATGATTCTTATGTCACTAAGAGGTTATATACGTCGCTTGTTAGGCCTATCCTGGAATACTCAGTTGTTGTATGGGTACCTACTTACAGAATTTATGTTGACAGCATTGAATCAGTTCAAAAAAAATTTTTACTTTTTGCGCTTCGTGGTCTGGGTTGGAATCCTGATTTGTGTTTACCACCCTATAATGACAGGTTAATGCTGATTAACTTATCTACGTTGGAAAAAAGGCGTGATATGTTAGGAGTTACTTTTATTACTAAAATTATTAGAGGCGATCTCTATTAGAATTAATTTCATTTAATATACCCTCTCGTTTTTCAAGGCACTATGTACTCTTGAAATTATCTCACTGCCGCACAAATTATCTACTTTATAGTCCGTTTCGGGTATTGTGTAAAATGTTTAACGAATATTATGTTGTTTTCGATTGGTCCGATACGGTTTCCAGTATAAGATATAACGTGCTTTCCAACTGATACTCTACACTTTACACCTTACACCTTACACTAATTGTTGTAAACTTTTTCAATATCATATCATAAACATAACATATTGTTGTAACATATAACATATCATACATATATACATTGTTGTAAACATATCTTAGAATATAACTTTGTACTCATTATTATGCTATTTTAGTTTTAATCTTTACTTTAAGTAGCTCTAAGTTTACATTAATTTTAGCCTTAGTCTCTATTGGTGTTCGGCGATTGTTGTTATTGTTGTTGTTGTTGCGGTGCTGCTTCCTGTACTGTTTCTAAATATTAATTTACCCTAATTTAAGTTTAGATTAGTTGGCTGTTATAAAATTGTAGCTAACATAAAAATTGAATAAATGAAATGAAATGAAATGAAATGAAATGTATCAATTGATGAAGTCTAAGCACCAAAGAGAGCACACTTTGAGAAACGCTGCTCTACACCAATTATATCAGAGAATTGTTATTGGTACATTAAACCAATGCATGTCAAATTTGCACCGATTAAAAATATTTATATCTATTGCTTGCTCACACTTTTATATAAATTATAAAATGCATTCGATTTGAAATTGAGTTTTGTAGGATATTAATAGTGAAATTTGGCCGGTGGTTTTTATAGTTTCCCAAAATTCTTACATATAATATCAACTTTTAATTACTGGCCGATTACGATTAGATGTTTGGGCAAAAGGAACATCAGGCACTTTGGACTTCTGTGAGTTCTCTTCAGTGTTGTACCTGAAGTATTTGAACACTTGGAACCTTCACCGATCTCGCTGCCTTTTGCGCGACATCCATATGGTTCTCGCTCAAATATCATCTTGGCTGGAACATTTTCAAACAATTGATCTATAAACCGACTATATCAATATTGGCGTAAAGCTGCATGTAATCCATGATTCATTCTGGGTCGCGTACAAGAATAAATACTTTGTGTCCCTGCATACCATATACTTTGTTTCGATATCAACTCGTACTGGGTAATAAAATAAAAATCACAGCTAATGGGAACGGAAAATATTGCTGGTTAGTTTTTCATGCAATTTTTTTAATAAAATTTTCATTTGAGATTTTTTATACGTATTTATACATGTTTTGTTTGTTGTTTGTTCTAATCTACAGACATCACTAAGTGGCGCTTCCTACTTGTTCACAGATGTGAGGGTGAGGATGAAAAATGATCGTTTGCAATGATGTTGATAATTTGAAATCATTTTTATTTTTATTTTTATTTTTTTATTATTTATTATTAATGAAATATGTTTGTATGCGGCAGGGGCATGATATCATTCCTTTAAAAAAACATTTATTTTGTTGTCTTATGTAAACATAACATAGACCATCATCGTCATCATCATCATCACACACACACACACACACACACACACCCATATGATAAAATCATTTTTGTAAACATAATTTATTTGTGACAATTGAATTCATTTGGCCGGCCTTTAACAAAAATTTTTTATTGCTCCAAAACTATTAAAAGTGAATTTAAACCACACACTAATAATGTTTAATAGAACAAATTTATGACATCACATGCATAACATTTCATTAATGAAGAGAGTAAAGAGTAAAAATTACTTGAAATTAAAAATTTTAAAATGCTATAAATTTCAATATTGTTGAATAAATATCTGAGTACTTACTTAAGTGAAACCGAACGAAATGTTAAAAATTCAACTTGGGTCAAATCTTAAATACAAATAGTGGGCATGACAGGTACATGATGACGTCTTTTAATACTGTGTGCATTAGATAGCAACTTACAAGAGAAATTTTCTGCAAGTTCCGCCCATGCCTATTTTTGGCATATCGATGAATGTCAGTTTCCAACTCTTTAGCTAAATTTCTGTGGCATATAAATAAATTTTTTTGTTATGGGCGTGGCATTCACCGATTTTTCCCAATTCAAATAACGCTCTGCAAGGGGAAACTACAAACTTTGCAAAATTTTAACTCAGAATCTCAAAATTTACGACCACGAGAGTGCCAACAACAGATATTCTCACGGACTCACGGACACACATGTCTAGTTCGGTTCAGGCCAATTGTATAATTTGAACTTGTTAGAGTCTCTGATGCCTCCTTCTGGATACAGCTAGGACAATCTTTAGGAACATATGTGTAAACTCATTTTATTTATTAAGTCTCATGAGACTTTTCTCCTCTAACTTTCCCTATAATCTTGAATAATAAGAAGTTCTGTGCAATTCGAGGCTGCTCTTTACACAAATGTTTTCGACAGGGTACACAACAAAGCTTTAAATAAATAAAACAACTTGTTAATGTTAAAATAAGTTTACAATAAACTAATAACATTAATTATTTGAACATTAATTAGTTTAATTCCAACACAAATATTTAACGATTTGTTTCCTTTCATTGCATTTTCTAATAAATTTTATTTAACAAGGAAATTCATTCATACTAATGAATAGATTTTATATCAGTAGAATGCGTTGCTATTTATATTGATTGACATCATTTATGGAAAATTATACGAAATTATATGAGATGTGTGTATTATTAAAAAAATTTGTGTCTGCCTGTCTAGATGTCTGTCCATCCATTCATTGAATAATTCATCAAAAATCGTTACAATATACAACGAAAGGTACATTGCCTTTTACTGATTGCTTAGAATATAACATAGAATGAATTTTTGTTAGTTAAGTACATTCGAATGGGAGGGTAATACAACTATTTCACGTGTTTCAATTAGTATGTCCTTATAGAAATCAGAGGCAGAGTTCATGTGAGTTATACTTTATTAAATATGGTTTTTTCGGTTTATATATTAACTTGTAAATATATTATAGTCCGATCATCAAACACCAAATTAAATTAAATGAAAAATTTAATTTTTTTATATTAAAACGTTATAAAAATGGTTCAATCGGCTCCAAATTAGGCACAAACAAGAATTAAGCGAGTTAACTATTTTCCACCAAATATTGTGAAAGAATATTAGGATAATGACTTATATATAAAGATCTCCAGATGCTCCGGATTCTGATTTTAATTCTGAATCGATTGGTCTAACTGAAGGTAGGTGTGACATTTGCCGTTTACAGGAGTTACAAATATCTGCACAAACTTAATATACCCGTGCAGAATATAAAAAAATATTGTCTTTATGAATATATGCATTATAATCTAATGTGACCACACATTGTGTCAACGTAAGGTATACACTGTATGCAAGCGGCGAATAACCCCTCATTACCCTACCTAAACAATCGAATATTATTGTTTGTCCGTTTGGGTATTGTTTCCATGTATGTTTTGATAAGACAAGAAGCAAAAGAAAATCTTGACATGAAATTTTGTTAGTATGGAGTGAGTAGGAACTCACATCATATAATCACTAGGTAATATATTCAATTAACTAATAAGGGGAAACCAAGGAAATCAAATTTGGCTTAGGCCAAATCGTAAAGAGCACATTTATATCCACATTTACACACAAACGATGGGCGTGGCCTGTATATAATTACGTGTCTGCCGCACCTTCTCCAATTATAAACTATGGCCAATTTCTCGAAATTATTAAATTTGAGTTTTATCAAGCCACTGTAAGAGCATCTGTGATAAATGTTAATCTATTACGAATAGCGTCTTTTGAAACGATATGAGACAAATATGGATTCTTTCGACTTAACGTGAACCTATTTTACCAATGAGGGTCACAAATAATTTAGAGAGTAATACGGAAGGCCGTAAATGTTTTTGTTTTTCTTTGTTGATATTTTTATTTGTTAAAGCACCTAATATGGAAGCGGCACGTTCGTCATCTATGTCGTATACTACATAAAATATCAAACAAGCTTTGTCGGTCCTTTTAAATTCATTTATTTAATTTCCGACGAAGGAACAGAGAATATCTTTTATTTATTAATTACGTACTTTGTATTTCTTTTGTATTTCCTGCCCTTCTTATAAATAATAACCAAAAAAATTTTTGATTTTTGATTAAAAAAATTATTTTATTTCTGTAAGATTTTCTCTTTTCTTTAAAAAAGTATGGAATTGAAATTATTGAAGAAAAAATATTACATAAATAAATTGCTAACAAAGTGTCCCGATGATGACTCGTCCCCGAAAACAGTGGCTAAATATCAACCAATACCGCCTGCAAAGAAAGTAAAGATTCCCGTTGAACCCAAAAAAGTCGCCGTACAAAAAGCTCCAAAGCAACGTAACGGATTTAGAATGGGTTTCCTCCCCAGAAATATTTTAAAATTAAGCATTTTCTATGTAGCAGCCAGTGTAGTGTACAATTTGACATCAAAATACTAAAAGCAATTGCAAATGATACAAAAATTGTTGCATTTATTTCAATTATAAAAAAATATTATTACGGATGGAAAAATAAAATCAAATTATTTGGCAATAAATTTTGATATTTTAATCGAAATATAAGTTTATGCTGAATGATAAGGATGAGGTTAAATGACCTTTCAAAAAGAATAAAGTTCAGATCATTTTCTACATGATCAATCGCTTCTTGGGGGCATTAGTCTTGGAACCGATAAATAATACCGAAAAGGATTTCTCCGGATATTCCACCATTTTAGTAACATTCAAACTTTGAGTTTTTCTAACAACACGAAAAAGGAAATATTATTAGAAGGTAATCCTCCAAAATAGGTTCAGCTGGTTACCTCAAGTCATTGAATAATTTACGACAACTCTCCGGTATACACGTCAGTTTCGGCTTGGCCTTCAATTCAAATAATTCACTGCATGAATTTTGTATATTAATGTCATTGTGTTTATTATGCCCCAGCGATGAACCGGATGTTTTCGATTTCAGCCCTCCACGGTTTGACATTTTCGTTAACAAATTTTGTTACAAAAATTTTCTTAAATCTTCGTAAACAAATTCTAAAAAGAAAATTTAATATCAGACAAAAGTTTATGACTTTACAGTTTCATTGAATTCAAAATAAAAGTATTCCTACGTCTTTGTGACGTTTACCTTAATTGAATTGAATTGAATCGAAACATAGTTGTAAACAAGTGAAAAAACTAATTTTGGCTTAGGCCGAATCTTAAATCTGCAACGGTGAACGTATATACATTATTTATATTGCGTCCTCTAATAGTGTACGTATTACGTATATTTGTAAATTGTAAGGGTGTCTGTGATCAGACCATGCCACTATGTATGGAATAAATTTAAATATGTGCATCTTCATATAGACTTTTTTTGATTGTGGGCATGGCTCTTGTCCGATTTTGTCTTATTCAAATAGCGATCTGCGTGCAAAAACAAAAAATTCCTGAACAAAATTCAGCCGGTGAGAACGCCAACAACAAACGGAAGGACGGATATACGTATCTAGATCGACTCAGTTTTTGATGCTAATGAGAAATATAAAAAGACTTTGTAGGGTCTCTGACACTTCCCTCAGTGCAAACGCAAAAACAAACGTAGTATACCCCCACCTCATGTAAAGGATATAAAAAAATATAGTTTCAAAATATTACTTACATTGCTGTAAGTGGCGACCGTTAAAACAAGGATGATTTGCTTAACGCCTCTTTCAGATAGACGCGACGTACAGTTGGAAATATTGTAGTTGAGTTAAGTGAACACTGATTGTAGAGTTACCTTAATAGTTATTTGAAAACCCATAAAGATTATATACAAAAATTTGATAGCTTTTCTCACTTTCAGACATGAGAAATATCATTTTGACGTTTTGGAGTCAAGAGAATAATATTTCAATAAAAGATAAGACTAGAGCGGTGTGTACGCGTTTTTTATTCAGTTCATGCAACCGATTTTCAATCCAACCAAAGTCTTAGTGTACCCCCGATAATATGCAAACAGCACAAGTTATTGTTGGTATCGTTATGATACCATATATATTAATTGGTGTAGCTTTACTTTATTTAATGAGCGATCGTGTCAACTGTTCTTCAGTATTTTATTACACGGGCGACCCCGAAGATTCTAAACCTCTTGATCAATTAAATTATATAGGTGTCAAACCGACAGTAAACCCAAGAGTTGATGTTACTACGAAAAATCCTCTTCAAGGCTCAGGATCTTTACGACTGAGCCCCTACGCAAGCATTGAAAATCCTAATGGGAGTCAACCAATGAATATGACCAATTTACCGAGAAACACTACCTTAAGGAAAGTTGGAAAAGGTCCACCAACGTATGCCACGCGAAATAATCACACATCTAAAGATGCAAAAAGTTCAGCCGATGCTAAAAAACCAAGTCCACAATCTCAAACAGCTGCCTTAGCGGAGTTTTTACCCATACCGCAAAAAAGTTTTATGGACCGTTATTGTACAAATCCATTACATGGCATGCTCTGCATGGCTTCCACAATGCTAATGGGAATCAGTAAGTGAAATAATATACGTAATGATCCCTCCTATAAGTGGATCGAATCGAACCCCACTCATATAAAGTTTTCCTGCAGCCATTATAATCTATCGGCTTTTGGCGGGTATGAAGACTCGTATTATTAAATATGTTCACATGATTCTCCATCTTGTTGCTTTGTTGCTAATGTGCGTCGGAGTTTGGCAAGCATTCGTTCATGACTATTCACCATCGTATTCCCATTTGGAAACCCATAATATTACATCCTGGGTTATATTTGTGTTGCTCATTTTGCAGGTGATCCATAGTGTTCTTAGGACTTGTTGCCTTTATCCTTAACAGTTTTCTCTTTTTATGTATTTTAGATGTTGGTCGGCATAATTTTGTTTACTTATCTCTATCCCCACACTGATTTTCGTTTAATTGTGGCTCCCTATCATGATTTGATTGGCATTTGGTTGTTTGTGTGCTTAGTCGGCTGTTGCATATCTGGCAAGCGTAGCCTTGCCATTGATTATTCGGATACAAACTTATTTTTACATTACGGTTTATGCAGTTTGGGTTTTATGATTATTTTAGTCATAGTTTTCAGTCCTTATTTTGAATGGGTGTTGGTAAGTATCAGGAAATTTTAATGTGAAAGAAACTTTAGTGGAATTTAAAAGAACTTTTATTTATTACAGGAAGGACCTATATAAGGAGCCCAATTATGAATGGATTAGAAGAACATTTGTTCCCTTTTATTACCATTTTTCTTAGCTGAATGATCGATTTGTATAAAAGAAAAATGCTTGAAAATATTTGCAATGCAAGTGAACGTTTTTAGAGCAAATAAATAATTAACTAAACACCGTGTTGACCAGTGTGATCAGTAGATTGTGATAAAACCATAGAGTGTCAAATTGAGTAGAGTGACGTGCACGCTGCTGCAGATTCAAAGCAATGAACAAATGAAGTGATTGTAAAGCGACAATAAATATGTGTAGCATACTCCTGGGCGCTATTTATTACAGAAATGGTTTCTTTCGTTCACGCCCTAACAAATATTGTGAACTTCACAGCTTTGAATTCAAAAACCGAATAGTATAATTTTTGTAGTGAATATTACAAAATTTTAGAAATATTTGTTGCTTTGAATTATTGTACAATTTTTTAACAATAATAATAAATGATTGTCCTCAAAAATTTATTATTATAATTTATTATAAATTAATTTAATTTATGATAATTTTATTCTCTTTATTATATTAAATCTAAAATACATTGAAAGTAGTATGTGTGTATTAAAATTTATCAAAATAAATCATTGGTTATGAGTACTAACCTAGATACCCATCATTGAGTCCATTCATTGACTTATATTCCCACAGTACACCAAAAGTGTGACCATTAAAGGCAAATTTAAAGTAAAATTTATAAAATAGAGAAAAAATGTTTTCACCTGTCTCCTACATTGACGATACTAAGCTACACTGACTTAAATAAATGTGTTAGCAAGATATAAAAAAGGATTGATTTTCTTTAAACTTCTCAATTTGTTTTCTTAGTGGACGACCAGCTGTAGATTCAACATTTCTGTGCCTCCCTTGGTTAGAAGATCGACTTGTAACGCAGATAACAGTAACATATGGCCACTGTTCCACACATCGATGCCTTGCTGTGAATTGCGTATAGAGTAAACTTCGCCGGAGTGTACCACGTGACAGCGTGGCACTATACCCGTATTAGTCCAAATTGTTAAGCTCACGGAAATGGGAAATTCTTCGGGTACTATACCAGTTATCCATATCAGTACAAACTCTGTCGCTTTATCGACTTCTATACAATAACCATGCTTCTCCTCGTTAAGCGAACACATGTCAGCCAAATTAATTCGAGAACTCATTACCAACAGAGGCAGGAAATCTTTATATTTACTGCTGCCCAGATTGGTGACCTTATCCTTCATCAAGTACAGCAAGTGACATTTACTTGTACCGCAGTGGGATAGGCGGGGGTCTAAGAAGAAGTTCTTGGGTTGGAAAGGCGTTATGCGTTCCATGGGCAAGTGGTTGTGATCCATTACCAAATGCTTATTAAAATCGGATACAAAAGTCGTGCGTTGACAATTGCTCTCCGGGCATTGAATGGGAGTACGTGGTATGTTTAAATAGTAGGCGGGCCACGGCTTCAAATTTAGGTAGCGAGCCTTTTGCGTTAAAAGCTCTTGTGCTGCACTTACTGCACAAGTGACTGATTCGTATTGTGGTAGTGGCAACTCTTGGCCAATCGGTGCCGTGTCAGCCATCATATCTAATCCACTTACCGAAAAAGACCGCTTAGGCGGTGGTGGGTTGTAGTAAGCCCGATGGGTATTTATTAAGTATTTTAATGCGACAGCGTTAGACTGATTCAAATTTATTTGACCCGGCTTTTGCAACGTGTCGTTTTTCCTTACTTTCTCCTTCTCTGTGGGTACTTTTTCGGTCACCCCTACATTTGGCGTGGTGGGAATTTTGATTATGTTACCTTTAGGTTCTTCCGGTTCTAGCTCTTCTTTATGCACCTTTTGTATGCGCGGCTCCTCCCGTAACGTTTCCAAAATTTTTTGCATACGTATATCTAAACTACCGGTACCATCCAACTTATCGGCTGCATATGTTATTGCTGTTGCTTCAGGTTTGGTCACACCCACTGCTGGCATAACCAGGTAATCGTTTGGCTTATGTTTTGTGGATGGATTTACCTCAATTTCTGGTGGAGGTGAAGCGCGAGAAATTTTTAAGCTTGGACTTGATTCGGTAGAAACACAAATTGATTTCATAGCTGTGATATTAGACATGACGGTGCCATTAGTGGAATATTGTACGGGTGATGTGGGCACGTTCCAATTCAAATCGCATTCGGTTTGCTGACAATTGTGGGTGGGGAAGTAGTGAAGCGGCATTGGTCCATAAGTGCGCAAGTAGTGCTCCACCAATTCGCTACCATGAGATGGATTCAAATTTTCGAAATCTTTCACCATTTTTACGGAGAGACCATCGGGCTGTTGTTGTTGATTATTGTTGCTTATTACCGGATCATTGTTAGTGGATAGTGGGGAATCATCCATTACGCGATCCTCTCCTGGGATTGCAGTACATTGTGTTGTATTATTGGAATATAAGTTTTTCAAGCTATCCGTTGAATCCATAAAACGTATTTCCGAGGTATTAATGATGTTGGAATCATTGGGATCCTTAAAATGGAAAATACTCAATATAATCAATAATCGATTGTTTTAAAATACTTACATCGTCAAATAAAAATGCGTTTTCTTTCACAGAGGAGGTCTTAGAAGGGGCCAACTGATGTTTTTGTGATGTTTTTTCAACTGATTTGCCGTATGCCTTTTGAGGATTGGTATACTTATAATTAGAGATAGACTCTTGAGGAAGAAAGATCTCTGCAAACTTAGCAGTTAATTTATTGCCCTCATCACTATCTACCGTAGAGTCACAAGTAGTTTTCGTATAACTTCTCTGGGATTTTACCATTGGTTTCACTTTTACTTCTTCTGTGCCTTGTTGTTGATGTTCCTCCGTTTCTTCGGGTGCATGCCAAGATTCGTGAGAGTCAGGCATTGTTAAGTGTTCTTGCGATATAGAAGATAGTGTCTCTATTTCAGAGAAGAGTGTTTTTGGTAGGAATCGCGAACAATCGTCTAACAAATGTAAGGACGGAGCTGTGGGTGGTTGATTGACGGCAGCATCAGCCATTTGTAACTGATCGTTGGCTATATTATTGTTGGTTGTTGGATTAAAGTTCATTTGCACAAAATTGGTTCCATTCTTGCAAATTCCACATTTTCCTTTTGATTTTCTGTTACATGCGAAGCATTGCAAGTGCTCATTGCCGCACAGATAGCCACCAAAAGGAGACGTTTTTGGTCCAATTTTATTTACTCTACATGTGGCACAATTCATACTTTTTTTTTTCACAAATATCTCAAACCGAACTAAGGCTCCAATACTTGAGCGAAAAATATTTTTCCCCGCTTAAATAGGTCGTTAGAATACAAAAAAACGTTGAAAATTTTGTGTGCCAAAAATATTTATTGTAATGAAAACAATTTGGAAATTTATGAAAAAAACTATATGATTTTTCAGATTTTTATTTAGAAACTATATTCGGAGTTGTTGTTTATTTTGGCACACCAATCCTGACACTTGAGACCCTGGTAACTTAGTTAAACGACAGGTGATGTGAACTGTACATATCATAAGTATTAGAGGATGGATTTGCTTTGTTAATAACCTGTACAGTGACTGTAAACTGGGAGTATATGCAATCATTACTGTTATGTTGTTTTTAATTTAATTCAAGTTTCTTAAATTCGTACCTCCAACGTGGATAGAAGTCATGGAAAGAACAAAGCTTCGGTAGTCCAACCTGCCGAAGAAGAGGAATTTTTGAAAGGTCGGCGCTCTTATAAGCTCATATATATAATTTATATAGATATAAGATATAATTTATTTTAATATAGATATAATATATTTTAAAACACCTCCTTATACACAGTTTCAAGCTCTGTGAGAATCGAACCTACAACTTCGCGGGACAGATAAGTTTTCATTTTTGTGGTATTTTTGGTTCTGGTTTTATTATCAATTTCTTTATTATGTATTCAGGTTAAGGGATAATACCAAACTTTTGATACTTTCTTCGATTATCGATTATGAATTAATTTGTAAAAATGGCATATCAGTCATTTGATCTACTCTTTTAATTTGCCAATATATAAGGGATCGCAAAATTCGGAATCTAACTCCACACTATGAATGGTAAATGGTTGATGAAAGGTGGAAATATTTAAAGCAACAACTAAACAATACAATAACAATTGAATATTCTTCGCCAAGAGCACATAACTCGAACCGTGGCGGCGTGTAAATAATGGCATTTCCCAACTTTGACAATCGTATAAGAAGTAGCCACCCTCCGGGCCCGGAACAAAACCAAAAGCCAAACAACGTTTTTGACACTGCAACAAACCAAATTGGAAATGTCCAAAGAAATGCATTAAAGCCTCGGCCAAGTTCATTTGTCTGATGCTAGGACGACAATATAATTTGCCGTGAGCCACCAGCTCAATATGCACCCGAAATCGTATCGCATCTAACCAACATTCAGCATTCAAATCATTCACAGTCAATACTGAATGATTTTTTCCTTTTTTCATTGATACGCTTTGTATGTAATAACGATCACCATTCACCACCGTCGAGTCAAGAATTTGTGGTGTCCACGCTCCCACGCAATATATTCGTGAAGCACATAGCGCTAGCACACAACAGGCAATGTATTGTTTGTCACGTGACTTTTTATCAAAAACATCCCTTTTCGGATGCAAGTTACCCCATAACGAATAAAGCATCCCTTCAATCTCTATATCATAATTGCGTATTTTAGTCGTTGTCAGCGAACGATATTTACCGGTACTGTTGCGTTTATTTAAGCGACTCCACAATGGCAATGCATCGCGCATCCAATCACGGCTTTCATTATGTACAAACTCACCGCGTCTGTCGTGATCTTTACGCAGCCACATTAAATTGGGGTTTTGTAAAATGTATGGCCGCTGTATGGGACGTGTCGTCAGAACAGGAACAATTGATTGATTCATGTTTTGCACCGAAATTGAAAAAAAAAACACTTATATGAATTTAGATCAGAACAAGACTACGAGAATGTCTTCAACAGCTGCTTGGATTTATTGTTTAACAAAATAAAGGAGATGATGTCAAAATTATCATATCACATATAAAGCAAAAGGCAATAAAAGAATGTGCTTCGACTAATCGTATTATCGATAATATTTGTTCCATCTCTCAGATAAGTATTTCGGATGAATACTTGTGAAGCTTGTAAATTGGCCCGGAGGATGAGCTGTTTTTAGAAGCGATTTCTGAGAAGCTACGTACGAAAAGTACAATTGGTATTACCAACTAGCCTGCTTTTTCTGATCCTTCGTTATATACGTAGTGTTCCTTAAAAGCTTTGGATGGCATTCGTTTAAAAAATCGACCATATTTATAACCATTTTTAATGCAATTTTTACATATTTTATTTACAAAAACAACAATAAAAAAATGGGTAATAGTAAATATTTTTTAAACCGTTACGCGTAAACGTCTTAACTTATCCGTAACCATGTCGTAATGTGCTGGCTGGTTATGTGCTGACGCTTCCCCAACAATAATTGGCATTAGAGGTTCGTGAGTTGAGCCATATGTAGAAGAAGCCTTGGTCTGATCAATAGTATTTAATAAATGTTGTTGTCGCAGTAGCTGTACTTGCAATGGACCCGTCACTGACCCCCTCAATAATCCTTTATTAGCGCTTTTACTACTATTCCTGGAATTTGCTGTTTTCGTTGTTGAAGAGGCAGCGTATGCAGAGGAGGACACTGACATATTGTCCCTTTTTGATATTTCCGTGATGGTTTTTTCTAATGCTGTTAAGGCGGCACTTATTTTGATTGGCATTTCCGTGGTCGTGGTAGTGACTTGTTCACTTCTTAAAATTTCATAATTCAGTGACGGTTTATTTTTATCTCTGTTGTTGTTGTTATTATAATTATTATTATAATTATAATTATTATTATTCTCATTGTTGTTATTGTTATTGTTCATTTCATCTAATTTGGCAGCATTTAATAATGAGCTGAAAAATTTCATGTTTATTGCTGTTTCCGAGGAGAATGGTTGATTACTGGTTAAGGTGTCTTTAAGGCCCCCAAATTGTATGGGCAATTCCATTAATTCAAGCCGTTCAACAACTATCAAAGGTTCTACACCATCATCGTCACTACCATCATTGTCAGCATTATTGTCATTATGTTTCAATTGTTGAAGATTTAGTGATTGTTGTTGTTGTTGTTGTTGTTGTTGTTGTTGCCGCTGCTGTTGGGAAAATTGTTGCAGTTGCTGATATTGCAGAATATTTTGCGGTCTTATTATATGGCTAACATCGGCTGTGGCTGCAGCCGAGATAGCTATGATTATAAATAGATTGAACTGAAAAATGGCAACATTTTTATTCACTTTTGCACTTTGCCCTTTATGACATGAAAAAATCACAATAACAAGAAACACACATCTTACCATCATTTAAAAGGATTTTCCGCTTTGCGACTTGAGTCTAAGAATTTCCAAAACTAACTGTTAGAAATAAACACAATTTTGTCAGTATTTATATGCACGTTAGATGCTTCCATCTATAGTTGGCGCAAATATGATTAAATATATACATGTACTAGCTACTCCGTGATGGAAAATCCATACTCATGCTCATGCCTGAATACATGCTGTACATGCATACAATACATATGTACAACGAATGACCTTCAGCCAATGCAGCATACAACAAACACCAAAGAAAACTGAATGGAAAATGCTACAAATCGGTTGGATACGACCACACACAACTCTATGCCAGCACAACGAAACAAGAAATATGAAAATGTGTGCCCCCTTACGACACCTTGAAGCTGTTTGCTAACATGTATTGCATGAAACAAGTAAAAATATTTCACAGGTTTACACCAATCAACCTGGTAACCAAGTCTCAGGACCAATTCGACATACCATTACGATTGGTTGTAGGGTACGAAAACGAGTTTGTTGCCCTAGTCAGGATATTCGCGAATACATTCGTAGCGCAAAAAGTCAAAATAGCCCAACGTCAGTTTAGGTGGGTGGTAAGGATGATGATGCTGTTCATTAGAGTTATTTACACACCGCTGCCGTTAAACGAATATCGCATAGGGTGTAAATGGGAACATACATGCTTCATGTAGCTACAGATTTTACTTCAGTTGTCATCAATATTTTAATGCATGTATATATGCCAGCAATATATATCACTTTAGTTTTTTGTGTTATAGAAAAATCTTTTCATTCCAAGATGCAAGAAGTGTTTCATTAGCATCGAATATGGGAACTCCACATATAGCATCTGCACAAATATGTGTTTGTGTATATAGATAAAAATGTAAGTCTTTGTCTCCGAAAAATCAAATAAAATTGCAAAATATGAAATTACCGGTTCACAAGTTAAAGCAACCATTCACGACACCACCAATGTGGTCTTTGGTAAATGATACAAGTATAGACACAATGTTAGACGACTAAACGAATGCACACAGTCAGACTGTGGCACATCACAGTTGACTTAAATTTAAAGCAAGAAGGTGAGATCAGTCGATCATACATGCTGGTGCCTACGTTAGCCAGTTAGTAAAGTTAAATTGTGCGTACAAACTGTGTGTGAATCGATGGTCATATTACAGCGTTAGGTAGAGAATCTCATACTTTATCATCTTGTAGTTTCAATTATATTTGTACGTTCACTTTGAATGAGTCGCTGCATGCTTTTATATTTTATGTGTTTGTGGCATTTCGATCTTTGGTTCACTGGTGATTTCTGATACTTTTGAATGTTTTACCACCTTTTACATTTCATTGCATCATATCAGATTCAAATTGAGAAGCTGGCAAATAATATATTATTTATTGTGAATGTGAGAAACGTGATATGGGCAAGGTTAGGAAAGTATTAAAATGTTTATTTACAATATATGGTCATAGTTCAAGGCCATTGTTGCCACATAAATACGTCTACTCTGAACAAACACTAGATTAATTAGATTATCAAATAAAACAAGTGAAAATGTTATAGTCGGTCAAGCCGGACCATTTTAAACCCCACACCACTTAGGTGCTTAACTTATGCTACAATTAGATTGGTTGTTTCGTGATATATAAAAATATAAAAAGGAGTTCTAAAAATTATCCGACCAGGGCCAAATCTGGCACAGCCACAGACGAAACTAATGAACTGTTCGTCACCAAATTTTGTCAAAATACATTTAGTAAGAAATGCGATTTTTTGCATTATAAAGATTTCCATTATATAAGGAGGAGTTCTAAAAATGAATTATTTTCGAAAGGTTTAATATACTTTTTGCAGGATATAAAAATCCTTCTAATTTTAGGTTTGGTATTGCATTTAATAGTGGTACATAATACGCATGATTAAAATTAAGCTCCATGCCTTGGGAAGCAATTATTGGTATTTTTCTTTAAGAGAGCTTGACATATCACATGGTGGCGGACTTAATCGGGATATGAAGTGCTAACCTTTTCAAAATGAATCTATGAATTGGTCTCCAGTCGTGTAATTTATGTTGATGAATTTGAAATGAAAATTTGTCCACTAAATTTTCTTGTTGGATAATCACGAATTATTCCAAACCCCCTTTAGAACATACACTTGACCATACTTTATTTATTTTTTATGATTTTAAATTTACAACATAGATTCGTTACAAAACGTACACCAAACGTAATATACCATTAAATTAAACATTCACATACGAAACAACTTTTACCAAAAACGTAACACATGCATAGAATCAGAATTTGAAAATTATCTATGCTTCCAATACTGACCCATTCCTTAATTTCTATTATTTCCGTCTCCTTCAGCATTATTTTCATCGTCTTCCACAGAAGCTCCATCTGGTATAATATCCACTTTGTGTAGTGTGAATAATACATTATAGTACCTTACGTTCAAAGTAACGACAATACAGTAAAGTAGCACTTGTAAGTGTTTCGTACGTAATACATATGAAGCGCCCTGTCCTTTCGGATACAGCGGGTGATCGCGGCTTTGACAATCGTACATAAAATATCCTCCATCATGGCCAGCCATGTAGCCAATAGCCAAGCACTTGCGAGAGCATTGCAATATACCGAATGAAAAATAGCTGAAGAAGTACATCAACGCTTCGGCCAGGTTCATGCGATTGTAATTCGGGCGGCTATACAGTTGACCATAAGCGACACTCTCAACGTGAACAACAAAGTGTACCCGATCCAGCCAACATTCCACATTCAAATCTTCCACTGCAAATTCGTAGTCGGAACATTTTATATTATCCAAACTTTGGCGATGATAACGATCGCCATTAATGACAATGGAGTCCAGGAGTTGAGGACTCCAATCGATAAGACGATACACACGGCTTGCACATAATGCCAATACACAACACGCCAGATATTGCTTATTGCGAGACCTGACTTCGAAGACGGCCGCTCCGGGATGTAAGTTACCCCATAAGGACCACAACCTGTCATTGATTTCAATATCGTATTTCTTAAGTTTGGAAACTGCCTGACCGCGATAACGGCCGGCTGCATTGCGACGATTAAGGCGACTCCATACCGGCAAACAATGATCCAACCAGGCAATGGTCTCGTTATGAGCACATCTTGCAAACTCTTCAATATTACCGGAAGTATCACAGGGTGCCATGCCGGTCAACAGATTCAATACTTGAGCATTTTGTTTCGACTTGCGATATGATATCACGTCCACTACATGAAATGTGTATTCCATGTCTTCTTTCCAGGAGGGACTGCAACTGCGCTCATCCATATACTTAAGCATACTTGGTAGATCTGCGAATAAGACCCACGAAGCGGTATTACGTTCACCATACTTCTTAGTACCTTTGGGTAATTTTGGTTTAAACTTAGGTTTAGGGTCCTCTTCGACCTCCCCTTCGGCATCGACATATTCGTCGTCTTCATCCCCACCCGTAGTTTCCATTGAAGGATAGGGATCAAATAGATGATAGTATTGATCTCGGAATATGGCATAAGTGCAATTGGCCGTATGCAGTAAGAGATATTTACGTGTTTTGGTGGCCCGTTTCAATTGTGTTGGCAAAGAACTGCCCATACCCAGAGGATCGTACACACTGATAACTATATTAAACACATACTCATCAACAGTCACGTGCTTCATAAGGCGCTCATAAGCTGTACTCATGTCCTCGATTTTGTCGACTAAAATTTTAGCACTACTTATGACTTGATCCACACGCTGCGTGTTCCATTGATTAAGAGGCCGCAACGTCGTGTAAAGGATGGCCAAAGTACTGGCAAAGAAGCATGGCTTAATTTGATCCAATACACAATCGCCACGTCCATCCATAGCTTTACTGCCTTGTATCTTATAAAGATAATCTTTCTCACGCAATCGATATCCATACGCCACAGGTCGGGGGTGTTCCTCTTTAACTTTTGGTAAGCGTTTGCCAAACTCGTGTTTGGGTTTGATATCACAAGGGTCCTCCTCCTCCTCCTCGTCTTCTTCTAATTCCTCTTCAAATTCTTCATAAAACTCATATCCTCCCTCTTCATCTTCCTCTCCGTAGTCAGGTATCCTTCGAACTTTTCGCACACTTCGCCGCGGTTTATCTTGTTTTCTTTTCGTTTGTTTCGGTTGTTCCATATCATCATCTTTATCTTTTTGACGACTACCCTTACCTTTCTTACCTTTTCCCTCCTTAGCTTCCATAAATTCTCTAATTCGTTGATTTTCTCGTTCCAGTTCATCATCCAAGAATCGCATCTTAGACAATTTCTGCTCTTGAGCCTTCTTGAAACTGGTCAATTCAGCGTTATAAACGCGTTGCTCCATCTGGGGTGGCCAATACCTATAACGACCCATAGGTTCCGGTGTAATGTCATAAACTTTAAGGGTCACTACGACATAATGAGTGATTTCACAACCTTGTGGATTGCACCCATATTCGATACGACGTATCAGTGAATCAAGTTCCACAAATCGTAATAGACAGGCTGGTCCTGTATTATTTTTACGATAACCAACGGCATTCACAGGAAAACCAATGTACATGTAGAGGAAATTGTAGCGTTTCACGATTAGGCAGCAAAATCTTTGGCATATTACCATTAGGCGATTGAAATTGATTAAACTTTCCAGTAATACTTGTCGCAGCGACTTTTGCATATTTGACTTCAATATTTTTTGCGGACGCACTTCATAAGAACGTTTTCCAATGCTAATCCGTGGTGTTTTCTTTGACAAGAAGGCTCCTAAAGCATACTGATATGTTTGGAATTCTTCTCCAAAGTAGTCGGTGGCCTGTATGGCATAATCCACCAATTGTGCATTCCATGTGGAAATTTTATATTTGCTAACCATGCCAGCCGTAACTAAGGCGGATAAAAAGCCTCTTAATTTCGCTTGTTCATCATCAACACGCGGTAATACCTGTTGACCAAATATAATCCAAGTACCATCTGGAAGTGTTTGAAAATTGCTGGCTATGGCCAACTCTTGCTCCAACGTTAAAGCAGCTGCCTCCTGATCAGGTTGCGTTTGGAAAGCTACATTGTAATTATCATAGTCCTGACCATGTTTTACCATGTACTTCAAAGACTCTAAATAATCTTTATCAGATCGCAATAAAACCCGATTAGCGCACTTGTAAAGGCGAGGCACCCCAGCCGGTCCTTCAGGTAGTTTTTGAATGATTTCACAAATAATTTCATCCAATACACCATCTACCACATCAGTGTCATCAAAACCAATTAAGCGGTCCAGTTCTGGAACGGTAAGTATACTGCAAACACGATCAGGCTTTTTCGATGTTTTCTTATCTTTCTTCTTGCCCTTTTTGTCTTTTTTCTTACTAGCCTTGTCCTTTTTACTTTTTCTTTCAGCCTCATCATCACCACCCTCTTTCCTCTCAAAATTCTCGGGTATAAGCTTAAGACCGGTATAACGCATTTTTCGTTGCTTACCATCTAATATGGGCTTAATGCAGCCGACATTAATGGCATGTATAAAAAATTTACCACCTCGACGCATCTTTAAAGCATTTTGATAAAGCAGCCTTAACAATGACTCGAAGTTTGTATGCATTTGCAAAGCTGCTGTTCCGTCTGTCTTATAGTCTTCAGGATCCAAGACTTGACCGGATCTGCCGCGTTTGAATGGATCGAATAAATAGAAAAGTTCTTTGTCCCTCCATACAGCTACAACAGAATTATCGATTTGCACTAAAGCCGCCTCCCATTCACTGGAGAACAATTCCTTCAACCCATGAGCCAACAAAGAGTCTGTGAATTTCTTACAATAATCGGTTACAGTGCCAGTGTAAAAGAATGGCTTCTTCTTCAGCGAAGCTTTGTAATACCCCAGCACATACTTCTCCAAAACATCCATTATATTAAGATGTTCATTTTCCTTCATTTTAATGGATCTGCGTAAACTTTTATAATAGGCCGTACCAATGCGTATAATCTGATCGACTGTATTGGTAGTCCAGGTTTTGGGACGCTCGATGTGATTGTACAATAGTGCCATTACAGCAATCATTATGGATGGATTGGGTTCTTGTACGGTATTCGGCTGGGTCAAACCATAATTACAACTGGGTATAAGAGCATACGTTTCATTTATCACAGCCCACAGTTTCCGGGTGCGTTTAGAGAAGTCTTTGGCATTCACCGGATTAATGATTTTGCCGAAGTTCTCCAACGTAATGCCATACAAACTGAATTCATCATCGAGGTTCGCTTGACTTATATTAACAATTAGATGTACCAAGTGTTCGATGAAGTGTGTAGACATTAAAGCACATTGACCCTTTTCAAAATCACGCTCACAATTCTCACTCCGCCCGTTGGGGTCATAAATATAATAAAAATTTTTGCAACGTTTCCAAATCAATAGATACAAATTTTGCGAACAAAGTATGCAAGCGTTGTATTTGGAAAAGTATATAGAGAGCGCTTTGTATATATTGGGCTGACTCTTCAGGGGGCCAGTAAAATGCACTTTAATGGTGATCAAAGCTTGCCGCTCCGAAATCTCTGGCAATATATCATAATCGGTATCGGGCGACTTGTAAAACATTTTCGTACTTTTCGCCACCAATTTTTCACCCATATTAATTATATTGTCCATAGTTTCCGCGGTCCAGAAATCGGCATTTAAACGGAACCCTTCCACAAAAGCCACAAACAAGCAAGCCATCTCTATGGGTCGATGATAATACCTTAAAAATTAAAAATGTGACCAATGCAACGGTAACTATCAAATGTTTGTTAATGCAAGTGGTTTGTAAGCTTACTCTGGCTTCTTTTTTGGAGGCTCCAGTTTTACAGCTTTATTGCCAAACACAATGCCAGCTGAAAAGGTTTTATCCAAATCGGTGGGTATCTTAAAAACAACCAATTCCGCATTATCACAATCTGAGAACGGACATAGAAAAACACATTTTTAATACTCCAACAAAAGCTTTTGCACGAATGAGTGGAAATTTTTGTAAGCGTTAAGAACATTATACCAAAATTTAGAAGTGAATCAATCTGTGTTTATTAAAAATATTTCTTTTTTCTCTCCTGTATATATTATATGTACATTTTGGTTAATTTATCATGGACAAGAACTTTACCGAACTGCGAGACACCGGCGTCCACAAAAGCTTTATCTAAGTCATCTTCCCTCTGCTGTAAGCCAACATTCCAAGTCCAGTAGTCTGACCGGGGACCATCGATCAAATCAATACGATGCAAACCCTGTCGATCGAACTGCTCTTGTAATATGCGAGGATTATACGTAGTGTAGGGCACTTCGTCGTACGGCGGGAAGTTGGGTGGTTCTGTTTCATTGATTAATATGCCACTTTTCGGCCGCTTCAATTCGAGCTGAAAATAAAATTGGGATCAATTTAGATGTAGAATGCGAAAATTGCAAAAACAAATTCTCAAACCACACACCAGCAACAGTGCTAGTATAACGCCCAGTTGTTTTTGTATCAACTTCTATAGCAGGTGTATTAGTGTAAAAGGTCTCTTGTTTCTAAACTGTTATTTAGAATATCTAAAGTGTACCCACACACGCACACATTTGTTTTCTTCTTCTTCCCTCAACATATATATATATACTCTATAAATTCAAGAGATCAAATAACGAAAGCAACGTTTACGAAACAATGACCGTACGTAGCCCACGTTATGTTTGTATTATGAGAGTGTTTCTTCTTATCAATTGTGCGTTTTATTTTGTTGTGTACGTACTATTTTGCTTAAACCTCGTGCTTACACACGCGTGCGTGTGCGTGTGTGTTTGTGCAAAAGAGATCTATCTATAATCAGGGTTACCAAGACTCAAGAACATTACATGTCTGCATGCCGGTTTTGTTTTCCATCAATTTATATAAATGAGAGCGAATAAAAGCGAAAACCAATGTATTCCGGAATCGCATAAATGTTATGCTAAGAGAAATGAATTATGGACATATTTTCCTAAAGAACTGATCTTCGAACAGTAACGTCTGCGTGTCGACATTTCATTTCATGAGTCGGAATTCGTGTTTTAAAAAAAAATGTGGCAACTCTTAAACGATCTTTATTTCGCCTTAATCACAAACTTAACCTTGCGACTGCATACGTAGCGCTAAGCATTCACATAAACTGTGGAGTCAAAACCACCTGTTTCAATGAACTTACTACAATGCAATAAACTGTACAGTTTGTGCATGAAAATTAGAAATAATAGAAACAGAAATAAAGTCAATTCTTCTTAGATCGATTTAGTATCAGAGACAACCATGTAATGATCGGTTAAGATGCAGCTCTCTCAGATTACCAGTTAACCTGTGGTACTTTAAAAAATAGTAGCTCTTCCCTTAGGTTTGTATACAAAGCGGCAATAAACGCAACGATGGGACGAAGCAACCTCACAAGGCATTTGACATCTCGTATATTGTGTGTAGTGATAATAATATAATAAGTTGACGGAGTGAGTTCGTGTTCCCACTGTTTTCATGGCACAATACTTAAACGTTTTGTAGTTTCCGAAAAAAAATATGAAATGCACCCGTCAACCAGGCTTTAAAATAAGTTACATTTAATTTCAATTTCTGCATTGATTGAAAATGTACTTATTATATATGTTCACACACACGTACACATACTTAATATTTCGGTTGATGCTGATTCAAAGTACGCTTACAAACTTCTTACCACAAAAACTAAAAATTATTATAATGTCTGGTACATGTATGTGTACATTGATTTTTATACAATTATTTCACCTCTTTATGTGTACACCGTACAGACAGATTTTAAAATGTTTAACGGAGAGGTTGGTGCCTTGATGGTTGAAAATGCCAGCACAGTGCAGCAACACAACAAGACTTTAAATGCTATTCGAGTCATACTTTATGGTATGCACGTTCATTCATTTGAACGCAACATTGTGTATGTGGTGGCACTCCTAGCACATACACATTCAAGGATTGTTGTTGGATGGATGTATTGTTGGATATATGCAAGCGTGCATGTGCTATAAATTAGGTAATGGATGAATGAGAGTATCGGTGGCTGTGCATGCACCTCGTTTACTTGTTGTTCTTGTTGTTGTTGTTGTTGTTGTTGTTGTATTTTTCTTTGCTATGCCTTAACAACGTTTATGTGCATTTGTTACTTTTGTTTCCTTGTTTTCTCTGATTAAATCCTACCTAGCTGTATAAACGTTATGCGAACTTACAGCAAAGTAAAAATGCCTTGTATGTATAAGTTTAAATGGAGACGTGCATGTGTGCGAAGTGTTTGGGAAAGGAATTGTTCATATCTTTTTTCGCATGCATTTGTCTTGACATTCGAAAACGATTTTTGTCCGTATTTGCACATTTTACGTACATAGCAAACGTTCAGGTACATCCAGGTAGGGTACCTTTTATAGTATAGTAAACAAAGTCGAGCATCATAACCGAGTAAGGTTTTTTTAACCATATAATGCACGAGGGGATTTATAGCACAAGGCAGTCATTATCAAGAAGTTGCCAAAGCCTACCGTCTATCACGCTGACATTGGCGTATTTTTATACTAGTAAACTATAGAAAACAAGACTTATGCGGCAAGGTATTAGTATATGTGGAGCACAGAGTTTATAATTTATTAAAACGTTAAACGCTTTTATCTTTATAACCTCTCCGGATTGATTATTACGTCCCGGTGTAAAGCTTTTTTTAAATCCTCCACCTAAATTATAAGGCACACCAAGTTTGCAATTCTGTCATTTCTAATTTCTATATTTATTGGAAAAATCGGTTGAAAGCCACGTTCACAAGTGACCAAAATCTATCTATTAGGCATAAAATTTGAGATGCACAAATCGATTTACACCTTAGGCGTGAACGAATAGCAGGGCACGCCCACAATGTACAAAAAACTATACTTAAGATCAAATTGTACTTGTATGTTGTATGATTGTAATATCTAACTACTAGAGGGCGTAATCATTTACATGCCACGACCACTAAAGAAAAGATGGTGGAAGGTATTTAGGATATGACCTAAGCCGAATTTAATTTTCTTTATTTGCTTACACTTAATTGCTAAGCCTTAAAAAACCTTAACATTCCCAATAAATCTTGCACAATATTTCAAAACAAACAAAACAATAACTTGCTGAAAAAGTGAACAAATAAAATCAACAATAAGAGCGAAAAACAATAACAACATCAACAATAAGAGCGAAAAAGCAATAGCTGATAACGACGAGCTACAGGTGTACGCAAAAAAACTAGCAACATATAAAATAGACAGATCAGAAAAAAAATAACAAAAAAAAAACGACGCAAAAACGGTATCACCGCCGGTATCTCACCAATAATAATAATAATTAAAATAAAAATAAAAATACAACATGTAGTGAGTATAAAATGTATGAATGAGAGAGAACAACAACAATAACAATACAATAAAAATATTGTTGTATCATCATCACCATCAACACCAAAGCGCTATAACAATAACGATAGCAATGCATGAAATATACTCAGGCATACATGTGCACACTAAAAACAGAGTTGCATAAAAAAAAGTAATATAACACAAATGCACAGAACAGCAACAAAATAACGCTTGTACTTATATACGTATTCACAATGAAAATAGCTTTTGTTATTGTTATTATTGTTGTTAACATTCTCGGCTGAGCACACATTAGTGCAGCAGTAACCAAAACAACAACAACCCACCCATCATTAAATAACATACCGATGTGACAAAGAGCAACGCGAGAAAGAGAGAGTGTCACCAACAAATAAAATGCACATAAATAAAATAACAACAAAAACAAAACATAAAAAAAGTAAAAGCAATTTGAACCAAAACACGCGCAAATGAATCGAACGAAAGAAATGATACATATACGTACGAACACTTACACACACACACACCACACACCTATGCCCACAAAACATTTATATTGTTTAATAATATGTGTAGGTATGTATGTTTTTGTTATGAAGCGTTCATAAGTTAGTTAAATGTGTTCAATATTTGTTAGTCCCGCAATAGTAGTCAGAGTAGCCAGAGTAGCAGAAGTAGCGATTTTATTTGTGAGCCGTGTTGAAGTGGTTGTTTTCTTTTCTCTGTTTTTTTTTTTTTTGCTTTATTGTTGGCATATATTGGGGTATGAAATGTACAATATGTAAAATGTGTGCATGCGCCCATACATGTGTAAAATGCACACAGTACGACTATGTTTAGAGACGACAAATGTTAACCAAAAACCAACAATAAAGTTTATTAGGCAGCAGAAATATTCGTATGAAGCGATAGAGAGAGAGAGCAAGTGATATTACATACGAGTGCTATGTGCATGCAATGTGTGGTAATCGCAAGTTTAGGGTGGCCAGATTCTTATTATAAAATATCAAATGAATTCAGATTTAAATCGTTTTGTAAAGTTCATCAACAATTTTTCCTTACCTACGCTTAACACTTCATTCCAGCTTATTCGATTTGAATTTGAAAATTTTTCATTTTTCCAACTTCAAGGGTGTATAATTTTATCGTAGTAATTACAAGTAAGTCTATATACATAAATTTTCAGCCATGCCTGTCTGTATGAGGAATATGAAAATAATTTCCCTTGTCACAGAAATTGAAATTTAGATTCCAAAGTTGGCAGAAGTAGTGGTTGGTGGCCTTTGTACGCTGACTGGTAATGAAATTCGATCAAATCGGACAGACAATGTGTTTATAGTGCATTTTTAGGTTCTTTTCATGTTTTCACGTTCCGAACTCTTCATTTATAATAAACAACAAAATGGGATTAGTATGGTGTGAGTGTGTGAATGAAAGAAAAGCAAATCCACTTTTGGAACACATTGAACTATTTCGAACTTTTTATAACTTTATAACTAATATTTCAAATTTCCATGCTTTCATTTCGTTCACGGCTTGGTTTACTTATGGTCCCTTGTAAGTGTGAACCAGTTGGTCACCCTAAAGAAAATTATTGTGTAAACACGTGCTTGCATTAGTATTGGGCATATGTGTTTCAATGAAGAAACATGCAAACGTTCACGAATAAATGTATGTATGTATGTATGTGTGGCACAAGCCATTACAGTTGTTGTAAAATAAGTACAGAGTTGTTTTTATCATTATTTGCGTTTTTTGTTATTGTTTTTGTTATTTAACAAAAGAACGACGCATAAAGCTAGTATGAATGCATGTATGTATGAGAGCGTACGTTTCGTTTGTTCAGTGCGTGTGTGTATATATGTGAATACACGTATCATATCATATGAATTTTTCTCAATTCAGAAGTATTTTCGTTTTTTTTTGTTACTCTTGCATTTAAATGTTTATTTATGCATGTGTGTGTGTGCGTGTGTGTAAATATATATGCCGAGTAGGCAAACTGTTTTTGCTTGCTTGTTGGCTAGCTGGCTGGCTGGCTGCCTGGCTGCCTGGCTGCCTGACTGATTTGCTTTTGTTTAGCTGGAGGTGAATGTTTTTCATATATGCATTCTGTGTGTGTGTGCTTTTTATATGCATGCATCATATATACATACGAACATACATAGAAATTTGGTAGAGTACAACCTCATATGCATATGCATGAATCTGTCTAAAGTTAGTACCTTCGGATGTACCCAATATAAATATATATATGCGTGTGTCTGTAGTATTGTATATGACTGTAACATACGGCCGCCTGGCTAGCTGGCTGCTTGCTTGGGTGACTGGTTATTTGGTTGGCATTACTGTGCTGCTAATAATACCTTATAGTCTGGCTTTATATGCATATTTATCTGTTTGAACGTGTGGTGGTGTGTTTTGGTACTGTACTGGACTTTGTTGTATTTATTGTATGCATGGCCTCTCTGTTGTTTTATTCCATTGTGTTCAACGGCTGTGCCTCTGTATTGCTTATTATTGTAACAAACCGACTACGACGTCAAAGGCAATGACAACAATAACAACAAAACAGCACGTATATACAAGCAACACAACCACCACTACACCACTGACACATGCATGCTTACGTATGCGACTCAACTCGACCGAAAGAGAGATATGCACACGCACGCACACACATGTAGCCATGTAGCCAACTACCTACACATTCAAATACAACAAATATTGTACCGTTTTTATTTCATATGGCGCTCGTATACGGTGTGACGAGCATAGAGTGTGTTGTCTTAGTATTCAAGTGTTACTCAGCACATCAGCACCACATACCAAGAAGAGAAATAAAATAAAATTAAAAAAGTAAAAAGAAAGAAACGGCAACTGAAACGTCACACGAAAACTATCCGTTGTGTAAAAAACTTAGAAAATAATCTAATCAAGTAAATAAATAACAGCGTTTCAAAACATACATTTTTCGACGATTTATCGCCCAAGAATAAAGCGCCATTGGCTTTGCACAAATGCAATTGTTCATGTTGTTGTTATAAATTCAACACCAATAAAAGTAATAACAACTACAATACATGGACACAAATATCGTCAAAGCATACGTGTCAGTCGCACACAGAGTTATATACACTCGCGCATATGTATGGGAGACAATCAGCAGCATTGCTTGTGGTATAGAAGCAATGTACCAAGGATTTGCTAAAAGCCTGTAGAAAAAATTTTAATTTTTACAACAAAAACAATTCATCTATAAAAAAAAAAAATAAAAACGAAAAAAAAAAAAGTGTGAAAAAACTACCAGTGCCTCTAAGTGCCTCTAACCTAACATTTCATTTCACATAAAACGAAAAACGGTGTATACAAAAATAATACAACAAATACAATTACAATCATAGTACGTGAGCAAGAACGGTAGATTGCCGGAGTGTGTATAGATTTCAATGTTTTTTGTTTGTGCCAGAACAATATACCGAACAGTTACAATTACTTTGCACCAAAGTAAGCGTTGACAATTTCAAAACAGAAATAAAGCAAAAGAGAACAAAGGAGAAAAATTCATAGGACAAAGAAAGAAATTGCGGCAATGGCTACTACAATTTCTCGACGTTCATCAAGTGGAGGCAATTCCAGCGGTTCGAATAATGGATCCCCACAAACGCCTTTAAAAAAGGTACGTAGAGTAGAAATAATTGTGTTACAATGAAATAAAGTACGATACGTTAGCCAAGCCTCTCTCTAACTCCTATTCATTTGAATCCATTCTTGTTTTAACATTGTTCGAACGAATCGGACACTTTGTCATAGGTAAACGGTGAACGGCGCGCTTTTGTTATAGTGGGTTGTACTAAATTGATTGCATCACAGGTGGTTAGCACCGAAACTCAAGTTTTGGGATTTTCTCACGTTGTCGAAACATTTGTTCCTGCAAGACGATTGGTTTTGGAATCAAGAAAATGTGGTGGAAGAACACGCCCACTATTAACTAAAAAATAAAAAGAGTCAGTTTTTTATGGGATTTTTCAAGCGTATAAAATGTACGACATAAAAGGGACAATATTGGGATACGCCCTCTTCAAAAGGTTTTTCGAGGTCCTTGTAAAAATGAAGACCACCATTTACCGGAAACAAAAAAAAAAAAAAAAAAGAATAACAAAAATTCAATGCACCTAATTCTCTTTTTACACGATAGACACGTTCCCAAAAAATTTGTGTAAAAAGAGAATTCTTTTTCGTTTTTACTCGTATTAAATCAAATTGGTGTAAAAAAATTCATGCAAAAAGACGATTAGGTGTATTTCAATAATAAGTAAGACCACGTCTTCATAAGCATATTATATATTATGTGAATGAGTCAAGGTGATGGGTACTCAAGGTTCGACCTAAGCCAAATATATCAAAAGTGAATCTTTGATATTCTTAATAACATATAAAGGACTGCGGTTGTCCATCTATCTGTCCCTGAAATCGGAATCGAACTATATTTAATTGATCCCACAAGAAACAATATTATATGCCGAGGCCTGGCCATCTTGGAAGAAATTTCAAGTGATGTTGGCATCACACGATGAAAGGCGTTGATTTATTATTTTATATGGGGGTAAGCCTGGCGTATTGGTTATTTGTATTTTATAACGTTGGATTATTATTAAAAATGAACTCGATGTTCGTACGATTTTCCGTCTGTTGTTTGCAAAATCATGGTTTCATTTCAATATTTTTTCAAAGTTAACAATTTCTAACAAAGCTTTTGAATTATTGTGGGTAATTTTCTATTAAAATGAGGCGGAATCGGTTACACTTAAGCGATAAATAAAGCGAGAAAATTGAGATTTTGACACAAACCCATATTACCTGAATAAGAAACACGCCTATTTCTTATAAAAACAAATCTACTTAGCGCTTAATTTAATATTATTTAATACGTACTTCACTAAGGAGGGTAATCGTATGCCTGCCATGCCCACAATTTGCATTTCGATGTGTAGGGTATTTTATATTTGATGGGAACTTGAAGCACAGTGGAGTGTCTTTACTTGTGTTGTGGAATATTTTTTGCTTTCATTTCAACATGAAGTACAACAGTTAAGAATCTGTCTAGTGAGGCGGCATAATTTCAGTTTTTCTATGGTTTCCTCCTTTTGGGCCAAACAAGTTATACACACGTGCAGAAATGCACATTTGCATAAATGTTAATTTTATGTACAAAACAACAACCCTTCCCATCTACACTCATATCCAACTAGCACTCACACAATAGCGAAATAAATATGTCAATTAGGGTGAACTCTATACAGCAGCATTATATACAATAATAGCAACATGGACACATATAATGTATGAACACAAATATTATTCAAACACACGAATAGATCATGTACACTATAGTCACGTTAATACGAGTCGTTCTTATCAATGGACAATAATAGAGTAGAGTAGCGTAGAGTAATGGTCATGTGTGGCCGTGTCTGTAGGTGGTGATGACACAAAATTCACAACACTTCTGATATGTTTGTAAATTGTATGAACTTCTACATAAGCATGTGCTAGCTTAACTTGGCCTAGTACGTATGGCTAACACAAAGGGAAAAAAAACTGAATGTGAACGCAAATCATTAGAACAAAATAAACAAACGCACACGCACATACCATTTGCATATGACTTAAATTCGTTCAAGGCACATGGAAGAGTTAATGTGCGTGTCCAGGCACACACACATATGTACATACGAGAACTAATATCTAATAATAGTAGAGCACACATGTGCTATAATGTTTAGTTTGAACAGCGCTCTACAATACATGGCAGCTAATAAGTATTAGAGCTTTTGTGTATAAAGCGTGTGTGTGTGCATGTATATAAACATTACACAGAGCGATAAACAAGCATATATCGGCTAATGTGTGTGCATTTGATTATTTGTGAACATGTGTTATTACGTGTTGTACTGGTTGTTGTTCTTGTACTTATTGGTGTAGTTGTTATTGTTATTGTTATTGCTATGGTTGTTTATGGTATTGCTGGTACATATATGTACATAAAGTGACTCCCTTGTGTGATTATTGTGCATTGTTACTATATAACTATCATTCTCGCTAAAACGTACGGAGAGGTGGAGAGTGAGAATCCGAATGGTGCGATGGTGTATATTTCATATAACAATCGAGTTCTATTGTTGATGTGTGCTGTGCTGTGCTGTGCCGTAGCCTTTTTACAACAAGTTATTACAATCCATTGCATTTTATGCCCACATATGGATGCGTGTGCGTGTGCATAATAGTTACGTGGTGTATAAGCACTACTCTGCTTAACATGCACGCATCTGCACGATACGTGCACATATGTTGATTTGTTTTTGATTGTATGGAATATACATTTATGTTGTTGTTGGCATTGTTTTTCATTGTATAGCATTAGTTAAGCGAACGACGAGATGCCCAATTGTGCTTTATTCTCGTCTTTATTTACACAATATTTTCTTATAAACCACACACACATGCAAACATCTCCACTCTGTACAGTTGAGTAATTTATGCCTAACGTATAAGCGCGCACACTGACGTCTAAGAGTGTTGCATGTGTGTGCGTTTTGAGGCCTGTGCATTAAATTGTTGGCAATCAAAGGTGTTTTTTTATTTTTATTATTATTCGTTTTCATGCAAAACTGGCTCTCACTCTTAATTCATTCTTTCACTCACGTAATCTGGCTCTCTATCTCTATACACTCGTATAAAACTCGATGGCATTATGGTCACTTCTTATACTCTATAGATTTGTGGTTATGTGTGAGTGTGTGGCCTTTGCGTTTATCTCTTTGGCCACATGGCTACTATTGGGATTGTCGTAAGGGTGTTAAATGTAAAGTAACGATAAGTTATTGGTTTGATGCTACGCAGTAGTGGTGGTTTCTTGATATCATATATATATATATATATATATATCATGCATTACAAGTTAATAATAATAAATAGTGTGCTCTGTACATGGAACTGTTGGACCTTCAGTGTACGCTTCTACGTACATTTAAATTTTTTTGCTACAATATGTCATGTGTAGCTTTTTATGCGGACAGACAGACAGCATATATTCATAATTAGTGAAGCTGGAAAAGCATCACTTCAAGTGATTGAAGGGACGAAGAGTGTAAGAAGAAGTTAGGACTTAGGAAGCAAAAAAAATGAATTTGGTAAATGCCGCTCTTAAACGCCCTTCACATCTATATTCGTAATGAATCTGTTATATGACCCCACCCACACCGATGGATGGGCTCAATATATATTTGAGTCCTACAATTCCACTTCATAGCTCAATTTTTGTAACTGATAGGTAAACTTGTGTCAATTATGGGTGTGGCTGCAACCCAATTTGTCCAATTTAAAATACAACCCACGTGTAAAAGTGGGCCCGTATGTACAAACTTTCCACACAGACCCTACACTTCTACCTTTTGTTTATAAATATTAAAAATTTCCTTCTTTTCTCTTTTTTTTCCCGTTCCATTAGCCCAAACGTCGTAACGAACGCAATATATTGACGTTCTACGAGAAAATAGCCGTTATTCGTTATTATGATGAAACCAACGTATCGCGCAATAGTTTGGCGAAAATGTTTCATTGCTGTGCAACGCAAATACGCCGCATACTAGAACGCAAACAAGAGTTATTGCAACAATTGGCCACATTAAGTGAAGCGGATGCCTCCATTATAATCGAGGAGATGACGCGCAAAAGGCGCAAATTCGAAATGAGTGCCATCAGTTTCATATTGCATCAGTGGGTGCAGCGTTGCCGACAATTGCGTTTACGTAAATCCATTACCAACGAAACGTTGAAGGAGACTGCTTTAAAGATGGCCGCCATCTTAAATTTACCCGCTTTCCGACCCTCGTACCGTTGGTTGAATCGTTTTCGTGGCAAATATAAATACATGGATGAGGATTTGGGAGCCGGTATGAATAACGAGAATGCTGTAATGGGCGAACTGTCCGTGGAGGATATTATTATAGAGTTTAAAGATTCATTGCCGAGTTTTATGCAAAAAGAAATATCAGCCATAACGCAAACTATTAAATTGGTTGATGATGTGGCGGCACTACAAGCCGACAAGCTGCCCCAAACTGCCACCATAATAATTAATGACAATAGTATGGATGATTTCGATGTGTCGGTGTCTGTGGGGGATAATGAAATGGAAGCGGAAAAAGAAAATTCGAAAACTCAACAAAACGATAATGAAGTGCTGCCCATACATAACAACCTACCAATACCAACGCCAACGCCTGTTGCTGCAACCGCACTGACTGATGCAATAGAATACAACAAGATGGCCACAGAAGAGAAAGAAGAAGGCAGCCTAAACAAATCACCACCCGCTACAGAAGCAAATGAACAACTAAACAATAATAACAACAACAACGGGAACAGCAACAATAACAATAATTTTAATGTGGGACTTCAAATGAATGCGGGCACCACCGCTCTATTCGACATTGTGTTCCCGCACTTGGCCATCGTACATCAATTCGCTTTGTTGAACTCGGACGCTCAAGCATTGGAATTGATCACCAAATTGGGCGTTCATATGCAAACGCAAGCTGCCGAAGGTGCCTACAAACAATTAACACTAGCTTCCAATAGTAACAGTTCCACTAATACTACTACAAATGCTGCCGCAGTCGCAGCCGCCGCCGCTGCAGCTGCTGCTATTGCCCCAAAGAGTGACAATATTTTACATAATTATGGCAACGAAGCAGATGCCAACGGTGGCGATTCCATATATCCCGACATTGATGACATTGTTCTGTTGGAATAGTCTTTATGGTATATGTGTATAGATTTAAGTACATTTACATAGTTTTTTACTCTACATCGTTACAAGATCTGTTTTGATGTCAAGTTATTTAATGAGCTCAAGTTGAAGGCCTACCGAACTGTACAAATTACTTAACATTAAGCAACGATTATTTATCGCTTCGATGAAACAATTGGAGTTTTAGTTTAGTTGATAAAGCCCCCAAGGGAAACGTTTATTATGAAATTTAATGAAGTCAACCAAAAAGTTTTCATTTATCCCGTCCAAACAACACACACTCTCTCTTGGTATAAGAAGAATAAAAATTCTTTAAAAAAAACTATTGCCACCGAATTGCAATAATTTTGTAATTGGTGTTCAAGTGGTACAGATGAATACTTGAATGCTAGATGGTAGCACTGAAATATTTATAAAATGTTTTGTTGTAATGACGCAGCGATAACGAGATCATGTCTTAAAAATTAATTTTAACAACCAAATGTTGGAGGGTATAAACATGGAACAGAATACGATTTCATTTGAGGTTGAGCGAATTTCAGGAAATTTTTCTACAAAAATGTTATTATTTATAATCGAACAGAGGAGTGTGTTTGCCTTTAAGTTAAAATGTAATGAATGAAGAAGAAATTAAATTATTTATGCAACAAATGAAAAATGTTTCTATCCTGTGTACTTACAATTCTTTGGGTTGGCAAATAAATAAGATCCATACTACACTCGGGACTTGCTATTTCCGGTTTGACTTCTTGCTCCTCTTCCCCTTCTCCATCAGCTTCCTCAGTACTTTCATCCTCTCCACCCTCCTCGTCCCCCTCCTCACTGGCCCCAGGACTATCCAATTGCACTAGACTCGTATGGTCGGAATATAAATTATGCAAATCGTACATATACTGATTCATGCGATCCTTTATTTTTAAATAGCCTTCGCGAGCGACTGCATGCCGTTTCAATTGGCGGGGAGTACGACGCGGCATAACACATCTAAAGTAATCATCATCATACTCGCACTTGCTTTTGGGCCGCTTCAGAAAGATGTTCTCCTGAGTGCGCCGATGTATGCGTTTGATTTCTTCTTCCAAGGTCAGCACTTGGGCTAACGTGGAATTGGGTGGTAGATTACAATCACGTTCATAACCGCAGGTTTCTACACGCCATTCTAACGGCTTAACCGTTTCGCCCATATAAGTTCGCACTTCATATGGATTGCGCGACGGACTCTGGGCCGAATTGAGCGGTACGAATTTTTTAAACATTTTCTGTTGGATTTTAGTGTCTATTCTCTACCACAATTATTTCTTTTTGCTCTAGTATCTTTATTTGTATTATTGAAGTTTTCAGTTCAAACGCGAAATTTCGCAGTAGCGGAATTAGGACACGGTTATAAAAATTTTGACAAAACAAGAAAATTTATGCTTTTTTTTATAAAATAAATGACAATAATTACAAAGTTTTAATTTTTTTTTTTAGTTTTCTTTTTTTTTATGTTTAAATTTTTATAAAACCCTCCGTTGGGTTTGATAATTTCTATAAAACTAAATGAAAAATTACTGAAACACGATAAAATTGATAAAAAAGTTGTTACATTGATGGGGAATTTAAAGTAGAAGAATTTTTCAAAAGTTTCATTTACAGTACTTGATCAATTTTGATGAAATTTAATGAAAATAAATGAAAATACGTTTTAAATAAAACTTGCACAAAATTAAATGCAACAAATAGTTGGTGTTGTTAGTTAACAAAAAAAAAAAAAGAAATGAAAAGAAGAAACAGTACTCTACGTCAAATCTGTATAGGTAAATAAATGCTTAAATTGAATTTTGCAATGATATTTTTAATTTAAAATTATAAAAAGTCAAACGGAGCAAGTAGTATAACAAAATATAGTTTTATATAGTTAATGATAAATTCGCCGGGTCAAAGTGGCAAAGGTTCAGGTAGAACACAGGGTCCTTTTTTAGAGCCTTAATAGAGTACAGGATTAGTTTTAATATTAAGATAATCACCTCTTTTCCTTAGTATTTGGTATCCGTTAAATTGTTACGTTCCGAAAACATGTAAAAGCGTGTGCTCCAGATAACTTGATTACGTTTGAACGAATAGTTGTGCCAATGTGTCAGAAGGCAACGAATATATGTGACAATATATCACGCTATAGTGTGTAATATAATAATAAACCATCTAATTTCCTTTTAAATTGTTTTAACAACCCTGACATAAGTCTCCAAATTATTGCATCGTTTATTTTTTCTGTCATATGTTTTGAGTTTTCCTTTGTTTTGGTTTGTAAATTCCCTTTCTCTGTTTGATAACTAAATTTTTGTACGTTTTTCTATTACCCACAAACACACATATATATCTGTGTTTATATTTTACAATATTGAGAGAACAGGAAAAGTTTTCATTCCCTTTGTGAAATACGTAACCCCACAGAATAAAGATTAGAAAAATAATACAAGTTGGGAGGAAAATTTCTAAAACGTTAAAAATATTAGCAGACTAAGAAAAAAGTGAATTTTTATTCTCGAAATAAAGAGGAATTAAGTGCTCAAAGAGACCAAATATATGTTGATTGTTTCATTTGTGCATTCTAAATAATTTGAAAAAATTACTCTTTCAGTATTTTGATGGTACAACATGTAGACACAAATTTTAATTTGTTTAAATTAAAAGAAAATCTACTTGCAAAAAATTAACAAGATATTTTATTGCTCAAGCAGTAAAACGTAATATTTATACTTGCGATATTAAGTACGGTAAAATGTGGATAGAACCGAAAGAGTTGTTAATATCATCACCATTTTGGTGAGTATGCATGCATATATGTAAAGCAATTTTTGCGTCTTTAACTCTTGCAATTAATATTTTGGAATTTCGGGAAATAAGAAATGAATAAATCAGTGAACTTTACTTATAAAACATTTATATGCATTTCATAATAAATGTGGTGTTTAATTAGACAATTTTTTCGCCCTTTTATAGGACTGATGAAGAATGTTCCAAGTACTTTGTGTTGCAAAAGCGACGTGGTCATGGCGAAAGCGGTTTTGGCTCCCTTTTGGTTGGAACCTTTGACAGTGTTTTTGATACGAAACCGGCTCCCTATCGCATATTGCATCAAACGCCCAGCTCTGAAGTGTTCTACGGTAGGCTTAGGGGCATCCCCACAACCTAATTCTATTCATATCCACAACAGTAAATTAAATCATCAAATTATTGCGATCTTCACTAGAACGCACAAGTGTTCAATTAAATCATGAAATTACCATTAAACACAACTGCTTGGTTTAAAAATCACTTAAACAGAACCAAAGATTTCATTTCAGTGTAAATTATTTGCCAATACTTCCATATCTGCTTTCCAAAAACCTCATTATCCAAGGTCGTTTGCTTACTGCGTTTCTTCTTGACAGCGTCCGTAATGATTCTTCTTCTATTGCACTTTGTTGCTTGTAATCAATTTAATTTTTGATAAGAGGTTCTTTAATAGAATTGGCCGCCATGATTTCTGCTTATAATTACACATCTGTTTAAATAGATGCGTACACACGTAAATATTTCATAATAATTTTTTTATTACCCTATCAACTTAGAAATTGCCATTGGTTTGACGTACGACGAAATCTATCGTGATTGGGAATGGTTGGCCGAACACATGTTTCGCGTATTGAATGATATAGAAAGTGAAGACGAGGTTACCGACTTTACCATGTGCAAAATTAAATCGTTGCATGCCCAACTGAATCAAAACGAATCGGGCGATTCGGCAAACTTTAAAGTGGCCCAATCGAATTTCCGTCGTTATTTTAAAATGCCCCAAGAGGAGCAGCTGGTGAATTATTATTCCTGCACGTACGTTGCACTGTTTGTTTTAATAAAAACAATCATCTATTTTTATATAATAAATCTTGTTTGCATTGCAGTTATGTGAAGAATAAAATACCACGCCAGGGACATTTGTACATATCATTGAACCATATTTGTTACTATTCGTTTATGCTGGGCAAGGAAACGAAGCGCGTCATACGTTTCGCTGAATTGGAGGAGATCTCCCGGCACGGCAACACCATTTATTTGAAGACGGTGAATCAGATGCAATATAATTTCACCATTTTGTTTGATGCTTCCGAGGCGTACAAGTTTATAGAACAGTTGAATAAAATGGCCATACAGCAAATAATACAAGTAAACGCGAAGGATATTTTTTTATGAATTATGCATACAACGCGTGTGTATTTATAGGATCCGGAGAGTCCCATCATTGATCAGGATGTGTTAACATTACAGCGTGGCAATCGGAAACAGTCAGCCAAGCCGGCTTTGTGTCGTGACTTGACTGCTCGGCAAAAATCGGAAGAGTATCGCGCATACTTTCGTTTACCTCACAGCGAAATCATTGATGGCACCATTAAAGGTAACATGTTCTCCTTTCCATTCTTGTATTCATTTCAAGTTGTTATACTTGTACATTGTGGACAGCCCATCTGTGGACACCATATTCCAAAAATTATGTAAGCGGTAATATTTTCCTTTCCAACAATTTCCTTTGCTTTAGCAGTGACGTTAGAGACTTCGTTAGTGTTGTTATACCTTTGAAACTCATCAAGGTAAGAGAAGTTTGTTTGAATTAACTGCCATCATACCCTAAACGATAAGCAACTGTTTTTTTAGAGTGTGGAGCGCAAGAATGATGGTCCACATCGTTTCGAAAACAAAATTGTTATCGTTACCGCAGAGAACGTTCCCTTCATGTTTGCCCATATTGCTGATCGTGAAGTTTTAATAACCAAAGTCACCGATTTGTTGAGCAAATTTCATGTGTAAGTCTACACTAGTTTCTGCACAAATTGTAGGATGCATTGAAAATAGGATCAAATTTACAAGTAACTCCTCGAAGCAGAATTCATTCGTTGAGCAAAAATTGTAAAATTGTATATATGCCACGTCGTGGATTAATGTGAAGGCTATCCACGATTTGGCCGAACAATTATTCAAACAAAATATTTATTGATTTTGTCTAATAATAAGAATTCTCCATTTTCACGCAGACCATCTATGATCTCAAATAGACACGTTTTGTTTTGTAGGCCGCTTAGCCGGGTACGTGCCAAATATGATATATCCTGGTGCAAACAGAGCGCCCTAACCGATAGCTTCAAAGTGACACTTCCGGCCGAGTTAGAACAGAAGCAACAGGAGAAGATGGCCCGTTGGCTGGTACACTTTCGCGATTATGGTCGTGGGACGTCAATGTTTCGCACCACAGCTGTTATCAATTTGATAGCCGATGGAATACCCGATAAATTAAGACAAGAGATATGGATGATATTTTCGGGTGCTGTACACGAGAAAGAAATGAATCCCGGTTTGTATGAGGATTTGGTGGAGAAGGCAGCCTGTCTGAAAAAGTGCCCAGTACATGAGGAAATCGAACGTGATCTGAGACGTTCACTGCCCGAACATCCTGCCTTCCAACATGAAGACGGCTTGGGTGCCCTGAAGCGAGTTTTACAGGCGTACGCGTTGCGCAATCCTCATGTCGGCTACGCACAAGGTATGAATATTGTGACTAGTGTGTTTTTGTTGTTTTGCGATGAGGAGAACGCCTTCTGGTTGTTGGCCACCGTTTGTGAAAATTTGTTGCCAGATTATTACAAGGATAACGTGGTGGGAGCTCAAGTAAGGGAACACAAACACAACAAGTTTCAGCTAAATTTCTATATATTTGAACGTGTTTTCTTGCAGATCGATCAAGGTGTTCTAAATGAACTGGTGCAGTACTATTTGCCCGACTTGCACAGTCATCTGGACAAGTTGGGCACCATACGCATGATATCCATTTCATGGTTCCTGACCATTTTCATAAGTGTCATTTCGTACGAGAGTTCATTGCACATTATCGACTGTTTCTTCTACGACGGTGCCAAAATAATTTTTGTCATTGCTTTGCAAGTGTTGGATTGGAACCGTGACCGTTTGTTGGAGTGCGAAGATGATGGCGAAGCCATGTTGGTGCTGTCACGCTTTTTGGATGGCATTTATAATCCCGATTATAATTTACCAGCACCAATGGCAACATCAATAATCTCATCCTCACCCACACCAACGTCATCTTCGTTCAATGAGAAACAACGGAAACACACGCAAACTGTTCAGACTCTGATACACGCCGCATACAGTAAATTTGGTATAATAACGTTGCAACGTATTCAGGAGCTGAGGAACAAACATCGTCGCCTAACTATGCGCAAATTCGATTTGGATAATGAGGGAACCATTGTGAAGTATCACGCGAATAATATATACTTTGATGGGGAGGAATTGCGCCTGCTGTTGGCCATAATACGGGAGGAGAAATTGGCTTATCGCAAAGCTCACCAGCAACGCCGGCAAACTAGCGTGGGCGAATCGCCCATTTTGTTGGCAACGCCCAGTCGTAAAATTGGCGTTCCTGAGGGCACTTGCAGCCGCGCCGAAGGCTACACTGTTGACTTTGACACTTATCGCATTCTCTTCTATGAACTGACACCGTGGCGCACTTGCACGACCATCGATCTGGCTGAGAAATTGTTTAGGGTAAGTTCTTGAGTTTATCTCTGACAACCCTGTTGTAATAAAGTCTCTTCCTTAACTGTCTCTTAACCAGTTGACTGATAAGAAAAGCAATGGCGTCTTAGATTTTGCTCAGATCCTCAACTCATTGGGTTTGGTGTGCTCCAGCAAATATACTGAAAAATTGAAACTTTTATATATACTGCATTTGCCGCCTCTATTATCCAAAGTGGAAATTGAACATTTGCGCAAGCCCGTAGCAAAGACCGAAGATAATGCGGAGGAGGGGATTGAAGCGGAGGATTTCTTCGAGGATGATCCTTCTGAATCGATTGAAGCCTTACCCTCACCCACCGACAATAATTTCGATGACGATGACTATGCCTTAATAACCGCCACAAAACGATTGCATTCCTTAGCCGGTTTGGATTTTAACAAACCTTCCACCAAATCATGCAACAATCACTCGCATCAATCGCCTCATTCATTAAAACTGGTTGGAGGGCATAAAACAGCAACAGATCATTCCTCTACCTTCTATGTGGATTTGTCCGATGAGGAAGAAAATATTACGGAAAGGGGGGGCGGTGATGATGATGAGGAGACTTCTTCCCAAAACGGCTCCTCTCAGTTGCTATTCAATGCCTTGCAGAAGCAAGGCCGCTTTGAATCGATTGACACCTTTTCGGACATATCCGACTTGGGAGCCGTCAAAGTCACCCCACCCCAACTAAATATTGAGACAATATCGAATTTCTCGCAAATTAGCGATTTAGTAATGGCCACACATACCGCCCAATTAACCGAACAGGGCGACTCGAATGGGGACAGCAAGAGTTTGAGTAGCTTGCGTTATTTGGTAGATCAGCCAAATGAAATCAGTTCGCCTAATAAAAATATTCCGAATATGAAAAAGGCAAATTTCCAAATATTATGGCGCAGCCTGGTGGAAATATTGGGCGCACACGATACTGATATGATTCAGGCCTGTAAGTGCATTGTGGAATTTAGGAATGGATTCAAATTGTTGGATTTAAATGTTTTTCATATGTATTTGAAACAGTTGAAAACCTCATTGAGTTGGGCAATAGCAATGTCAAGAAAGATTCCAGTCTGGGCAGTTTCACGCATCTCAACTTGGGCAGCAGTGACGAAGTGAGTTTTCCGAAATTTCTCCTTATATCCTAAATGGGGCTCGTGTTACTATACTAACCTCTGCTTTTAGCGTGATTCCAATGGCAACACAACGACACCGGGAGAAGCACCCTCTACCACGAAACTGTTTTTGGACTTGGAAGAGGAATTGCGCCGTGCAAACGCAACTGCTTTGAAAAATGGAAAATCCGAAAAAACGAACCCTAGCCGCCACAGCAGCAGTTCCAGCTCATGCGATTCCGATTTATGGGAAATCACCATAAATCAGTTCATAGCTACAGTGTTGGCGGTATCAAGTATAGTGAAAGGCTTCTATACGCGCACGTCCATCAAGGATAAGATTGAGAAGATGCAGAAGAACCGTCGCAAATGTGTAACTTCCAATTACTGAACAAGCACTTCAATACAATTTGTTTTACAGTTTTGATAGAGAAACACCCACATACGCTAAAGGTTTTAGATGAATAGAAAACATTTTCCACACTTTACACTTATTGTGCATTTTATCATGTCACACCATAGAGTTTGCAGTTGGAATGTAATACATATTCGTATGTTTCCAAGTTTTATTCCTTTTTGATTTTGGCTTGTCTGTATAATCGTAGATTAAATATTTTTTTAAACAAATATTGTAAAGTTTTGAAAACGAAGCGCTTTTGTTGTTTGTAATCGATAGATTAGAACTTGTCTTGCAAATCTCCAACTTTACATTCATATTTATAATTATACAAATGGAACAATTTTATTGAGGTAAAATATTATCGTATATTTTTAATTGGTATTCAACAAATATAAATATTGGTAAAATATCTAAAAAATTGGGTAGTTTTCAATTATGTGATGAAGCGGGTGGTAGCCCTAGCACAAAATTTCTTTATATCCACCACATAAGGATGGCGATGTAAAGCGCAGTATATTCAAGATGTCCAGCATGTTCGTCTTTCTAGAGAAGATTACATACAGTAAGCCTTCATGACAAGCTATCGCTGTGGGCGCTTTTCTTACTCTGCCCGTCTAAGAAAGTTTTCCATTTTCTAGCTTCTAATAGATTTTTTACTTACCATCACTCATCCATGCCATCTCAAGCAAGCGGCATGCAAACCATTTTGCCTTTTCAACACAAATCAATTCACACCAACCATTTTTCTCTATATGCACAATTAATATTTATTTACATTTACGCTAAGTTTGGTTTTTCATTGATTGATTAATTGATTATTTTGTCGTTATTTAAAATATATCGAAGCCTTAAGTGGGACACACAAATACACAAATGCAAATACAAATAAAATTAACAAAAAAAAGTTTAATAAAAACCTTAAATATAATATAATGTAATGCCTACTTTGTTTTGTTAATTCTAGGATTTGGAAAAAGATCTTAAAAAATAGAAAATATTGGAGACGCTCTCTCCTTACAAAATCTAACATTTAATATTACAAACAAATATTACAAATACGGTGCAATGAAGGGGGAGGAGCATAATGTTATATGTTAGTGCCTTAGTGTTAATTTTTATTATCATCATTTTGTGCATGAAATTATGATGAAAATAATTGAAATGGATTAATTGTACTGCTGCACAAGTAAATTATTTGTTTGACTTGGCCAAATGTAAGCTTTTGTACCCCACCCTCTTATAAACAAACGTTTGCAAAGTCCATGTCTGTCTGTCTGTCTGTCCATGTTCTGTCTAATTCTAATCACTCTTCTGATCGCAACAATTGAGATAACTTGGCCGAGGTTTTGGTACTTTTCATATACAGGTTGGCATAATCGGTTATGCGACACGCCCACATTGCAACAAAAACTGCAAAAAGAGGAACATTTTTTAAGTAATTTTTCCGCTGGTAGATAGTCAAGCTTTGCCGTCAGCCACATGTAGTTTTTGTCCTTGTTTTGTATTTTGTTTACTTCTCAGACAAAAAATAATTTTGCAATAAAATTATTATTAATTATTAAATAAAAAATTTAAAAAATCAATGATTAGCGACTTTTTCGTCAACTGCAAATGAATGTATGCTCTGTTCTTCGAATTAGTTTTTTGTTTTTAGTTAAACCTTAAAACGAATCTTTTGCGCCATTGTGAATAATTCTTAATAGATAATAAATAAAACTATGTAGGGTGTGAATAAATTAGTTAAGCTCTACAAAAATAGATATACATTTATGCGCATGTATATTTAATATTAGCAATTAATCAAGATAGATAACCATCGCTTCTGTACCTCAGTGTAATTATGAAACGATTCAAGGGTAAACGTAATTGTATCAATAAAAGAAATACTCTACAGCTTGCCCCCAAGATGTGGATGGATGGATGGAAATGATCCTGAAATTAGCATCTACTCCCCACCATACTAAAGTCGGTCCACAAAGAACAACAGCTGTTATAGAATAAGCAAACAAATCAGAGACCCCTGCTACTACATGCAATCAAAAGACCGGAAGCTGTCGGTTATCTGATAGCAAAATTGTTTGATTTGCACTATTTGGAAAAATAATTTATCCAAATACATCCAACAAATTATGTATGCGTGTAAAGAGTGTGTTTCTAACAAAGTTTTGTGTTTACTCGTTAACTGTTTGTAAAGTCTTCTTCTTCTTCTTCTTTTATGATATAATAAGAACCAATTCTTCGAACAGACTCTCGGTTTATAGCTCAACTAAAACCAAGTCCGCATCTAGAACGAAAATTTAGAAAATTGTCTTTAAACCTACAGCAGAGTGCACAGAGCTGCAACGCTTAAAAAAAAAAAAAAGAAACTTTGTTGCAGGTACTTGTTCTTGGAGTGAGTTCAAGCTCAAGTTCTAACTCGCACGAGAAATTTCGACAACATTTTTGTGAATTTGTGGTAACTTTACATATGCAACGACGTACACTACTACTGTAGGAGGTGAGTTAGCTAGTTGGTGTAGCTTAAGGGTTTTTGTGGTGGCTTACATTATTGTTGAGTCATTGCCCGATTTCATATCACGTTCACGAAAGAAGCCACGTTCCGTTTTGCATTCACGTATGGTGACGGTTTCATAATTGACGGTCACATCTGTTATTACAACGTTGTCGTTGATGTTTAGATTGCGCGGAAACCATATGCGCGGTGGTACCGCCTGTGGTGACAGAGGTGCTCGTACTGGGGAATCAGCTGCTCTCGCAACTGCTGCTGAACTGGGTGATTCTGCTCGTTGGTCCAACTCCTCGCCACTTTCTTTATTATTATTACTCGCGGTAGTAGAGTTTTCTGGATCATTTTGACTGTCGACTTGAGACGATGAGGCCTCGTCTTCCTCCCCGTGACTGTTTGATATTTTATTTTGTTTGTTGGTGTTGTTGCTATTACTTGTATTACTGTTATTATTATTTTGTCCATTAAATTTTGGTTTATCATTGGGTGTGGCTTGTTCGGGCCTGGAGGCGGGTGTTTCAGGTGATAACGGTTCACTGTCCGTTTTCAGTGGTGTGGATATGGAGGCGGCCGTATCTGAACAGTGCAGTTTTGCGGGTGGCGGATTATCGGGGGAGGTTTTTATGGTTACACCAATTTTGCCCGATTCTTTGAGTACCTCAGCCTTACGTTTAGTGCCCACCCCCATATGCAAATCTTTTCGACTTAAGGGCTGATCTTCAGAACTAGAGGAATTTGTATCGTTATCTGGGATAAATGAATCGCCACGTGAGGATTTTTTCCCTTCATTATATAAATTTGGAGATTCTGAACGGTGATGGCTGCCGCCGTTGCCGCTACCCGTGCCACCGTTACGTTCTGATTTTACGCTATGATGATAATGGCTACTGTGACTGTGACCACTGTGATGGTGATGATGGTGATGGTGATGGTGTTTCTTCTCTTTGTCTTTGTTGTCTTTGTCGTGATGGTTGTGATGATGATGATGGTGATGGTGCTGACTATTGTTATTATTGTTTGTAACCGCGCACGTAGTGGAGGATGTGGTTGCATGGTTGGTAGTAGATTCATTGTCATCTGCTACGAATGTGTATTCATCTTCTTCGGATTCAGGTTCGGGGTCACGTTCTTTTTCCTTTTTCTTGGGACCCCGCTTGGAGGGCGTATTCGACGATCGCAAACTTTGTTCGTAAATATCAATTAAACGACGATCCAATATATTGACCTCGGGTTCCCAAGTGTTGTAGCGTTGATTCCAGCCCTTCCACTTCACCCGATACTCCACAATCCCCTAAAAACAAATTAAAAAAATATATCCTTATTCCTTACGCAATAAATATTAATATTGAAATTTCATTGCATGTCCTTGACTTGTGCTAATTTTCAAATCGTATTAATTGAATACATTTTTGGCGAGGTAATCAAAAAAAAAAATTAATTTTGGCCAAAAAGTATCCTCGCTCATGTTATAGGGACACGTACATAGATAACAATTTCGTGAAATGTGAAACAGCTGCTGCGTTAGCGGAGACGAATATGTAGGTAAGTTAATAACGCATTAATTACCTGCATGTCCTTACTACACAAGGCCACATGCATACACAATTAACACATACACGCGTATATACACACTAATAAAGAAATGGCGCAAGCAGTTAATCAGCCTGTCTGACAATTCTAAACAAAAGGATTTCAGTTGTTGCTGTTGTTGTTGCTTTATTTGGCTGGAGGTTTGTCAAGGAGCACTTTAAAAAGAAATTACGACAGATGATATGAATTTTATATGGAACAGTAACACGAGTCAAAAAGCAAAACTACTACAACTACACCAACAATACTATAACTGTGTTCATATTTGGTATAATAAAAGGAAGGCACACGAAGGAATCAAAAGGGAAGTAAAGGTGGCGAGAATAACGACGGTAGCAGCAGCTGGTAGCAGATGTTTAATTAACTTATTGTTAAAAATGGATAAACGGATAGAAGATGAAAATGTTTCTAAGATTTACCTTTCTAACGCGCTTTTGTATGATGCGCTCCGCCGCGTAAACGCGATCATCCGAGCTGCCCATTATATTATCCAGTTTGGCGGTTTGTTTATTAATGATTCCCAAACGAAAAAAAATTATCTTCTTTTAATATTGTGCTTTGCACAATGTGTAACTTTTGCTGTCTGTGTTAATGTAGCTAACAACTTCTGGAATATATGAACAAGAAAACGAATTTGCTGGAAAACTTTTCCACCTTTTTAGACAATTTCAATTTACTTCATTTTCTTTCCCAGCCGCAAAGCTTTCTGAGTGTGTGCACGTTATTTACCAATTATCACTGAGTTAAACATTTAATCTTCTAACAACACGGGCCACAAAGTGTGTATAACGCCACCACCACAAATTTCTATCAGGAGATAATCCAGATTATTTTCTCGCGGTGTATGTTATATGATTGCGTATGAATTATATTTGGTTCGTATTGTTAATATCATTTATCTTAAACAAAAATGCACTCTTTTATGAATTATTTTTACTTTTTTGACGCTGTACATATTTCTGTTGATGTTTTGTAATTTTTGTTTTATATCTACGGCAGAATCCTGAATTGAACTCCACACACTTAAGAGACACTCTGATTCTTCTTTTTGTTGTATCATAAAACACAACTTCCCACCAAAGTCTACGAAAACTAAAATATAGATAACAAAATAAAAACATATACAACGTATTCTATGCTGAACTCTTTTACTCCTATGCTTATGCCAATGTGTTGAACAGTTTGCTATAAACACACACGCCTATACAAACAAGCTTTACTTTTTAACTTCGTCTTCTTCTTCGCCTAATAGGAAAATTTTCTGGTTGAAATTTCTATTCACCGTTTCTTTTATTTCAATATTAATTAATCCAAGAAATTATTAAAGTGTCATTTACAATTATTTTGTTATTAATTATTAACAGATTTTGTTTTTATTTGCGGTGATTTTAACACACAAATTTTTGTGGCTCGAAATTCCTATCTTTTTTCTCTTCAGTTTTTCTTCTATTAAGAAGAAGTCTTGCCAAATCAAATAAAAGCAAGTCGTTTAATATTTGTTTAGTGAATGAAGTTAACAACGATAATAAAATAAATTGTTGTTTAGAAACAGAGATTTTAAGCATAATATACAATTAAAAATCGAATTAACTATTTGTGATTTTAGAATTTTCCGAGATCGAGTCATAAGTTTGGCGGACAAAGGCACAATTGTGGTACCATCTATTGAGTAGGTCACAATAAAAGTTGTGTTGTTTTTTATTTTTATTAAATAAGCAAAAAAATGAAAATGTTTTATACAGTACAGCCTGACCATTTAATACTCTACACCACAAAGTATGCTACTATACAATTAATTTAGTTTTATCAGTAAATGTTAGGTATTGCCATGTAAATAATTTCCAGAAATATCATTATATGGAAAGGATTTCTAAAAATGCCTCGATAGGGTCCAAATTTGGCACTATTAAGCTAAAGTGAAAATATTATAGTCAGTCAAGCCCGACCATCAAATACACTTGATACACCTTAAAAAAAACTACGTATATTATCCAAATTTTGTTTTTTTTCGAAATCGAGAATTTTATTTTTTCTATTTACTATTCTTCACCAAATTTTGGTAAAAATATATAACGAATGGCGAATTTTCGTTATAGACCGATATCTTTTATAGGGAAACGTTATATTAGGAAGGTTTCTAAATATGATCCCATCTGGTCCAAATTGTAAAAAAATATTAAGAATTGTGACTTTTTGCTTTATAAAGACCTCCATTATACAAGATCATAAATACGTAATTGGTTCAAAAAGAAACCCTATAATATTTTCATTTGTTTTAAATAAAAATTTAACCTTAAACGATTTATTTAATGTTCTATATGGTTGATTTGGTCTTAATAGGAAGAAAATTTAAAAGAGGAAAGAGTTTGATGAGGAGATTAAAAAAGAAACTCTCCATCCAATAATGTTGCTACAGGGATCATAGAACTTCACAAATATATTGCATGGGGGTACGAAAGAAGAAGAGTATATCCTTGATTATATCCATATGTAATAAATCGGTTCAGTGCGAACGTATATTTTCTGCCACAGGACAGATTTTAACGATAACTTTTATTATATGTTTACTTGTATTTAACAATATTGATATAAATAGAAATTAAAAATATATGAATGTAATACACAAATAAATAAAATATCATTAGAATATACGTGTGTGCTAATATAAAGGTATACATAATAATCACAACGAATTTTGAATAAGAGAACGGACAGCAAAATTAAATTTTAGAGAAATCCACAACACGGATAGATAGCTTTCAAGCACTGATGATGAATTAGCTAATGATGAAAATAAAGAAAAAATAGCTTGTAAACTCAGTTCTGCGGTTAAGTTAAAGCAATGATGTTAAAAAGATCAGGAAAATCTCTTCTGCTGGAGGAGTATGAGGAGTAGCTGAAGATGATACGATTATTCTCCTCTTTGACATTGCATGAAGTGAAGGTATCTGAGTATTCCAATCTAATTCTTCGATCTTGTGCTGATATTCTTACTGCTCCTCTAACGCATATTTTTAATAAATGTTATTGTTAGTTATATTATTCCATTTAATAAAAGTGGTTCTCGCATCAGTATCGAGAACTACAGAGGTATTGCTAAATTGGGTGTTATACCAAAGTTTTTTGAACCCTTGTTAACTAAATAACTTACTTCGGCGATAAGTTCTGAACTTTATTTGTATCAGCATGGCTTCTTTAAGAGTAGGTCTACGACTACTAACTTATTGGAATTAACTGGTGATATATTTCAAGCATTTTCTGAATATAAACAAACCGATGTAATTTATACAGATTTTTCCAGAGCTTTTGACCGAGTTGATCCAAACCTTGCGGGGTCCTTGAGCCAATACATTTTTTCAGATTTTGATTTTGAATTGATCGGTATAATTGAGGGTGTAGGTTGTCGTTTAGGAGTTACAAACATCCGCAAAAACTTAATATACCCTTTTCCACAGGGTGGTGCAGGGTATAAGATTGTATAAAATGCGTAGTTTTTTTTAAGGTACTTGAATAATACATAAAGTGGTGTAGGGTATTTGATGGTCGGGCTTGACCGACTATAACATTTTCACTTGTTTTTGAATATCAAATTTGTTACAAAGTCACAAAAAGTTTAACAGAAAATAAAACCTCTAGGACTTGCGACCCATAACTACGGCAGAGTGTGGCTATTAACAGAAATTTTTCCATCTGATTTGTTTCAGTGAAACAGCTTAACTTAACTGGCCAGTTAATCAAAATTCTGTTAATTCTGATAATAATTCCATATGGTAACTTTGTATCTTAACGGAAACACCAGAAAAACAGTAACAAATTATTGTATACAAAAGCAGCGGAAGAGAGAGAGAGAGAGTTTGGCAAATTAGAAATGTCGGTCATTGCAAAGTAGTATTCTTGGCGAAATGTCAAAGCCATTACCATTTTACATATAATCGAGGATACAATACACAGTTATACGAAAAGGCACCAAATATTATTAAAAAATCGAAACAATGACAACTTTAGTGAAAAAATCTAAAAAAAAAATAAAAAATTCAAACAACCTTAAATGAAAACTTATATTTTCATGTGCAATAATTATTAATAATAATCCATATAATAAGTATGATAATCCCTTAAAGGAACAACCGAAAAGTAATCTTAACACCAAACCAACACCAACCAGTAAAAAAAGTAAGATTCATTCATTAAAGATGAAACTGTGATAGTATGGGAAGAGTAAACAAATATATTTATATATAAATGACCAATTTTTAAAGCTTTAAGAATTTAAACGTTCTAAATAGAAAACCTTTTGCTTAAAAGTAATTAAGGTAAATAATAGACAAATAACCAAACATTTAATCCATGTAGAGTTATTTGTGTTATAAATGTACTTTAAATGTAAACGAAACACCAAATATTTTGGCCCCAAGTTAAGTAGTTTTAAAAGAAGCAATAAATAAACTTCATAGAATACAAATAAGTAGAAATTATAGGGAATACACACTGAATTTATTACTGTATATATAAAAAGAATTAATAATTAATAAAAAGTTTGTAAGCATTAATGTATTATACTGCCCAACACATTTAACAAATATTAAAGTGCAAAAAGAGAACAATAGCAACAATACATGTACCGTTATAGTGTAATCATTTGTTATGAAAGAATGAACAATTGTTGAGAAAACAACGAAAGAGAAGTTCACCAACAATAAGAGAGAAAGTTGAGGTGGGTGAGCATTATTTACAGTAACAAGATATGATAAGAATGATAATTATGAGAAACCCAATGAGAAGAGTTTAAAGGAAAAATCGCACGTTTGTTAGAAAATCTTCTATTCTTTGATTAACATAAAAGAGAAATAAATATATGTGGAGTAAGTGGTGACGTATGCTATGGTTAAAGCTGCAAAGCTTAATGTAGGACCAAAGAGTAGTTTTCTAAGAAACACACCAACAACAAAAGGTTCATGTTCTCACTACTTACTAACAACAACAATTTATGCTTAATTTATGCAACGTGTCTATAAATTATAAAAATACAATCAAATTACAATACGCCCACCTTAGAGTCCCATTAGAATACTTAGAATACTAGCGATACAACACCAAACAATATTACCAACAACATATCCTTTTGGACGAAGAGAAATGTCCAATTTACCCGATGACATAAGCAATATAAGTGATGAGGTGTTTGAAGATGTCGAAATAACCCGAAAACGTTTGCAGGAGAATTTGGCCAAAGATAGTTTAAATTGTCATATGATGCGGGGCAGCGGTTTTTATGGTGATGGTGCTTTAGCCAACGTCATTCCGACTAGCGAATACAGTTATCGTTCACAGTCACCCAGCGGTTATCCCGGCTATCGGCCACCACGTGAGGCCTTACAATTGTATGCTTTAGGAGATGCTGGCTATACATTGGATGATTATGATGAGGATGGTTGGCGCTCATACCATTACGATGAGGTGGGTATGATGCCAGCACCCGCCCATTCACAACCATTTGACGATACAGTTAATCATAAGGTGAGCAAGAGGGAACGATTGCAGGAACGTAGAGATTATGATCTATTTTTACACCCACCATCGATGTGTATATGAGGCAACGAAGATCCTCCCAAACATTTCTATTCTGAATCAACATCGAATACTGAGTCGCCCTAGCCATGTCTGTCTGCTTGTGTATATCGCAAAAATTGGTTCCAACTTCACAGAAGTTTTGAAAACTGAAAAAAACTTGTAATACTTTGAAGCATCGATGGTGGATATTCAAGATTTGACCTGAGCCAACTTGATTTTACTTGAACACTTGAAAGACACTCATAAGTCTTTTTATTTGTGATAAATCTCCTCCAGACTATATTGTTGGGTGATTCAGGTGTCGGGAAAACTTCGTTTTTGGTTAAATACAATACTGGTGAATTTCGTTTGGGTTCGTTTTCCGCCACTGTGGGAATCGCTCTAACGGTAAGTCGTTATAATCTTGAATGAAATTTATTAAGTAAAAAAAGAGAAAAGTGTCAATAATAGCAACAATAACAACATTTAAAAAATAAAAACAATTTTGTATCTTTTCATATATAATTACCTATTATAGGGTATTGCAATGATGCCATGAAGCTACAAGTTGCTCTGCAACTTGTTGCTTAACATTCAATGCAAACGGTTAGCTTGGCGCCTTTTTCTTTTCTTTGGAAATATGATTTAAAGCAGTTCAGTCAGTGTACGGATTCCAAACCATACGGTTGCTAAAATATTAAAATGCTGCAAAAAAGACTTCATCTGAAGAGTGTTAATATAACACAATAAGTGTTTTGTGTGTGCGTGCAACACAGAAATTAAATAATAATGTAGATGGGACTTTGATGTGCAAATGAAAACGAATCAACTGATTCGCTGGAGGGTTTTTGTGTTTTTTAAAAAACATTGTATGTGTATGTAAGGTAATGCGAGCGTGTCAATTTATATGCGTCATATGAAATCTTAAGGATCACACAATACATACGGTCAGCAATTCATAACTTCACCGTCATGGGAGATTTTCTTTATTTCTTAAATAGTTCAGCAAACGATATGGAATTGGATCGATCTTATAAAACTATGAGACCAATTTGTGACATGAGACCAATTGTGATAATTGTCTTAGAAACCTCCGGCCTTCCTACTCGTAATGAAAGCCGCGTTCGAATAATGGAAAATACAAAAATTAATTTTGACAATTTTTGTCAACTCTTTACTATCGATCGTTATACGTATCGATATATAATAATAATAAAACTAAAGTGTCTCGTAATAGGCATTTAAAAGTTAGAACACTGGGGAATGAATGGTCGACTGAGTCGCTTCCACTTTATAAGCATTTTAGTTGGCTTGGGGGCGTATGAGTGTCGTTGACTGGGAATGCGTTTTTACACGTCCACACATATAAAAATAATCAATGTTCAAACTTCAAACCTTCCATCTATCAACCATCATCAAATTTTGTCTGTCTGTCTGGCTGTCTGTGAAAATTTGAATAACAATTCAAAATTGAAATGTACTGGTGGTCCATTTATGGAAACTATAAATGGTGCCAGAGTTGGATGTAGGAGTTACGAAGGTTAAATATACAGCAAACTAAGGTTTTTGTAGATTTTCATACTCTCTACTTGTTTGAATCGTTTGGAACTCTTTAACAGTCAAAATGTGAATCGATTTAATCATGTTAGTCTGAGTGTTCATGCATTTCTTGTAATCGACTTAAATTTCAAATTTTTGATAAAAAATGAAATTTAGTCATTTGGACTTAGAACGCCACTATCGAAAGTAGATCTTTTCGGACCATTCTTTATGACCCACCAAGACAGTCTTTACAGAGTTTACTTGTTATGCGAATTTTTTATGAACCAATTAATCGGGAGTTGAACATATATTAGTACACATATGAAAATAAAAATCGATTAAAACTAAACACGAAAAAACAGTTAAAAATAAAAGTATTTATTGTGCACAAAATATATACAAGCTCGCAACGTGAACATTGCCAACATCAGACGGTGGGTGTGCTAAGTTTGTCATTCTATACGCAACACTCAGAAGGAGGTGCCAGAGATCCCAAAAAGTACACATATTCTTGATCAGTATTAACATCTGAGTCAATCTGGACGTGTATGTCCTTATGTATGTCTTTTATTGGCACTCTCTAGTACATTCTCTCGAACATTTTGAGATATTGAACTGAAATTTTGAGCAGTTTCTGCACGCAGATAGCTATTTAAATTAGACAAAGTTGCTCTAAAGCCACGCCCACTTAAATACTACCACACTAGAGCTATAAAAATGAAATTTTGTATACATATTTATAATGATCCCATCCATCAAATATCTATGAAATGCGACACTTATTAAATCCTATTTAACTAACTAACGTGTATAGTTTACGTTTTAAAAAATTTAAAACTTCAAAAATAAGGGAAGCTTTGTGGAGGCGATTAATATATTTTTTTTCAATTTCTGTTTTTTTAAATGTTCTTTGCATGACATTTTTGTGCATAAGAGATAAACACCTACGCAGCTATAACAACCAAAAATAGCACTTTTATGGACACAGTCACAGTCGCAACTTTGTTGACAGTAGTTTAAATTGTTTGTAACAGAGAGAGAAAAGGTTCAGGGATCATTCAAACTATATGTGATATACTTCAGTAACGAATTTTGAATCGATCTGATCATGTCTGTCCCTCCGTCCGTGATTTCATGGTTAAAATTGGTAAAATCGATTACCGGCCATGCCCAAAAGAAGCAAACATCTATCTATTGATCAATAAATTAAGCTAAATTGAAATATAAAACACTACCCATGCTTTACGCCCACAATTTACAGAAACCTATTCAACGCAGAATTCTACGTGTAACTTGACAGGCAAAATGTATAAACTATTTCACGGCACAAGGTAGGTAGTTGCTACGCCCATGCTTAGGTTTAGGTATATATTAGGAGAGCATCATATATTTGACCTGCAACGAAATTAGTTTTGACGTGTTTTTGTTCGCTTTACAATTATAAACTAACCTGAAAGTGCCCTTCCATAGATGTGCGCATGCTTTGTACTTGCATTTGTGGGACATTATACATCCGTACACATGTGTGTACGTGGTCGTGATGGATGTGGCGGTATGTGTTTATTACTATAAGCACAAGAATATTGAATTATAACATAGAGTTCAGTGAAGTGGAATCTGTGAAACTGGTGCAAATAATAGTTTAGTAAAATTATTGAGTACACACACAAACAAACAAAAATGTTGAACGAAACAAATGAAGATTAATTTTTCTACAGCTATTACAGCCTTCTTACCCGCCTTTTTTATGCCCTTTAATCATCAACATGCAAGTGCTAGTGGAAGATATATAAAATTCTGCGTGTTTTAGATAAATTGCGGGCGCCATTGCTTATTTTATATAACACTTATATTCTTTAATTATGGGCGTGAGAATATCAAAACAAAAAATGTTTGTATTTAATATTATTTATTAAACAAAGGACAAACGTGCATTGTTCGCCATTGAACAGACACACATTAGTTGCGGTTCTATTAGTGTCAAGTTCAACCAGCATACCTGTACAATAATGATACAAATATGAACTGTATGAAAAGGTGGGGGAAAAGGTTGCAACCATTTATGTGTTACACCCTTGAGAGAAGTTTTAGAAAACTCACTTTTACACTCATTTTAGTATAAATAAAAACCAAGTGAAAATATCATATTCGGCCAAGTCCGACCATCAAATACCCTACACCACTCATATATTATTCAATTTAATTTTTTTCTTTGAAAAAATGAAAAATTTTATTTTTCTATACCCACTTGTATTTTCAAAAAATTCAAAATGATGCATAATTCAGAACATTTTTTAATTTTTTGTTTGTTTATGATATAAAACAAAAGAAATTTTATATGGAGAGGGGTTATAAAAATGGTCCGATCCTATCCATTTTCAAAAGGGTTCATTTTTGGGCCTTGTACCAAATTTCATCGAAATATCTCAAAAACTAATAGAACCTCATATGGAAGGAGGTTCTAAAAATGGTCCAATATGGTCAATTTTTGGTAGGGTTCCTTTTGGGCCAAATTTCATCAAAATTTCTCAAAAAATGCGACCTGTAGCTTGCGCACAAATTTAGATAGTGAGTGTGGCATTTGTCGTTTAGAAGCATAACAAGTGAATATGTTTTAGTTAGTTAAACCTGACCATTTAATACCCTACAACACTTAGCTCCCTAAATTATGCCACATATACTTAAATAAATCTCTTCGTGAAATATTATTATATGGGAAGAGATTCTGAAAATGGTGTGATTGGGTCCAAATTCGGCACAGCCAAATATCAAGCTAATTAACTATTCTTCACCACATTTTCTCAAATTATATTAAGAATAGCAAGACTTCCATTATAAGGGGGAAAGGATCTAAAAATGGTCCGATCCGGTCTATTTTCAATAGAATTCTTCATTGATCTTTGTACCAAATTTCATGGAAATATTTTGAAAAATGTAACCTATAGCCTGCGCACAAATGTACATGGACGTACAGACGGAGATGGTTGAATCAATTCAAATTTTGATTCTAAATTGAACGGTACACTTAAAGGTGGGTGTGGTTTTTGTACTTAAGGAGTTAGAAACATTTGCATAAACTTAATATAAACTCTTACCACGTATGCTGTAGAGAAAATAAAATGGTTTTCGTAACAACTTTCCAACTAGTAGAGTTTATGAGAAAATGTTTACTTTGTCGCACCAAATTATACTGAAGAGGTAATTTTTACGTGCGTAGTAAAATTTCACTAAACGTACATTACCACATAAAAACCTTTAATATGCGTTTCACAAGTTTTCCTCTAAACCAACAATCAGTTGAATTGAAGGTTTGTACACCTTTCGGCTGATAAGACCCCCAGACACACTTTTAAGCATTATCGTCTGAACGTATTCGTTTTTACTGAGAACCCTTAATTAATTCTTTTCCAAAAATCTTGAAGTATATTAAGAGCGCACAAACATTGATAAAGACACATGGGGATGCATAAAAATGTATAAATAAACGGTTGATTGAACACTTAATTGCTCAATGTATTGTATAATGTAAGACCCTGAGGCATGATGAGGTTCATCATATCCATGCAGGCACAAGACAACAAGTGCATGTATACGCCTTCATATATCTTTATGTGCGTTGTATGACCGCACAAATATAATGGAAATGAAAAGGCTGTGGAAAAGTATGAGTTAGTCGAAATACAAGTACAAAATTTTTGTATAAATGTGGCTCAGGCCGCGTACTAAATACCTTTTACATATATGTACAAACTGCGGGAACAGCTGGTACCTTCAACACTGTGCGTAATACGCCACAATTCCCATGTACAATTCTGCATAAAAACTGTTTTATTTTCTATAGATTGTGGGCGTGTCTGTAACAGATGTATTGTATAATAAATAAGTGACTAACTTCAAGTCACTATATCAACAGTTGCGGCTGATAAGTAGGCTTTTGGCGATTATGGGCGTGGCATTTGTACAATTTGAATAGCAACTTGCATATAGACACTGGGCAGGTGTGAACAAAAAAATTTCAGCTCAATGTATCAAAATTTACGCACCAGATAGCGCGAACAAAAGACGAACTCATGCGCAGGTGTTTGTAAATCGACTCGGTTGGAACTGATCAAGGGTATCAAAACTCTGCAGGGTCTCTGCTAATAGGTAACGTGGTGTATATTGAGGGGACAATAACAATAATATAATCAGACGGATAAATCAATTGTATAAATATGTAATGTGGGTAACACACTTTTAAGCCGCCATCTCCTCTCCCGTACTACGCCATTCATTCCCATGTCACGAATGTTGACGTTTATGCTCTATCTTAAAAGTAAATCGAAATTACTTTTAATTTTTACAAATCCTTACAACCACACGAGCAACTGCACAACGATAGCAAGAGAATGTAACCTTTAGTCTTTGGGTGATATTTAGTATTCTTTTGTGTGTCATAACAAAAATAAAAAATAAATTAACTTTTTAAAAATAATCGCCGGGGGCAACTTCAAATAATAAAAAACAAAGTAAAACGTACGATATAAAAGACTACAACAATAACAACAATGCAAATAACTTTTATAACGCATCGTAACAGTGTTTATATAAAATCAAAAATGAAAGGTAGGTGGGCGTGGGCGGATCAACAAAATTCAAAAAACAAACTTTCAAACTTTAAACCAACATTTCATAATAATGCAAATACTAGTACAAGGAAAGAAAATAAGTAACTATGACGTCACGTAATCGTTCCATGTCCGTTGGTGCGGCAACATCCCATAAAAGTCGCAGAGCATCTCAACAAAATGAAATGGTAGACAATACCGCAACAGTGACCGCGGAAGAGGCGACTGTCCATGAGGAGCGGCGTGAGTCTCTGGTGAAACCTACCTGGCACAATATCAGTCCCGGTCAAATACCTTTAAAAACATTGGAAAAAATTAATGGTATACTCTCCGATACCGATAATGATGATGATTCGGATCACAGAGATGAAGGGGAACATTGTGTTGGTCGTCGCTCCAGCTTATATACAAATCATCATCATTATCATCATCACAGCCACAACTGCAACCACAACCACCAGCATCAACAACATTTACATCCAATATTAAAGCAGAGCGGTGGCGGTGGAAATGGAAGTGGTAGGGGTGGTGGCAGCAAATATCAAGCGGTGCGAAAATGTAGCAGCAGCCATTTGGCGCAATTGACACGTAAAGGCAGTTTAGTTGTGTATCGGGATGCGTTACAAGATAATGCAGCCGTAACTAGACGAGCTAGCCATGGTGATGCTTGTGGTCGGAAACATTCCTTGGTGAGTGTAAGTAGTGGCGATCGTTCCAACAGCGTGCCATGCAAGACAACGGGTTGGAAGTTTATGCGCATGCTGACACAAAAATGCGCCATTCACTCGCACCATAGTGAATGTGATTTAATGGCTAAGGTAAGAATACATCTTAAGTGGAGCTTGGAACAAATAATTTCGTTGAATTTACTTTTTCATGATCCCAAGTGCTATAGCGAGTACTAACTTTTCGTAGATACTAGGTTTGATTTAAATTTTCCCTTTACCATCATAGTTACTTAATGAGTGCATTTTATTTGATAAAATTAATTTTTGTTTTATTTGACAATTGACCTTTCGAACCCGAGATACGGCCTCGTCTTATCTTTCAATGGAAACGTACTCTAAAGTTGTTTAGGGGCAGACCTCTGTCAAGCAGGTCGTTGAAGAACATTTTATCTCTTCGCTCTTAGTTTAGGCCAAATATTGAAACCCCAATATCGAGGCACTCCTTATAAGTCCATGTCCCAATTTTCAACTCCTTTATATTCTATAAGTAAATCGAAAAAAAAATATATTAAAAAAGTCCTTCTTTTTCAGTTTTTCTTTAAATTTGGGTGTGACGTTGGATCCGTTTGGTGAATTTCAGAGACTATCGCCACTTCTGCCAAGTTTGGAATCGATATTTCAATATTTGCGATCAACGGAACGACATTCCCACCTACGCACAGACAGAGGGACGAACAGATGTGGTTAGATCAGTATTCAATGTTGATTCAGAGTTTAAGCATATATCGATTTAATCATGTACCGACACTCGCGTAGTTATTAAGATATAGTTAAGATAAAATGCTGAAATTTGATTGAGAGAGGCACAATTAAGATAAAATGTTAATAAATTTGGTAAAAGTATTTACATATAATCAGGTCACCCAATCGTATGTAAAAAGTGGGCGGTATCGTAAAGCAAACACAAAGAATCTTTTTGGTCTTTTGCTACCTTTCATACATATGCCACGCCCACGGTTTACGTGTTAATGTGGAGGATATCTTATATCTGCTTTTAGTCACATGTGTACAGAGTTTGTGCTTGTTATCCGTTATGAGTGAGAATAGTGTTTCTTAAGTGCCCGATTTTATTAACAAATCCTTCTTTCTCAACACTGGCACACTGACATATTTCTTTCTGACTTCATCAAGATGAAGATGAATAGAGTTTTTAATTAAAAGAACATTTTGGCTATTTTCTTAAATAGACTTCATTTCATTTTGTTGAGTTAAATCAAAAGCTCATTATTAAATATCTTATAATACATACACACGCGTATATACATCTGCGTTGATAAAGTTCATAGAACAAAACTTTCAAGATTTTTACACATATGAAAATGCTATGTCCGTCAGATCATCTGTCTGTCCATGTAAATTTGTGGTCAAACTACAGATCGCACTCTTTGAATTTAATACATGGACATATATTGAGCCAAAGAGAAGTTCTATTGAAAATGGTCGTCATTGAACAATTTACCTCCCCTTCCCATACAAGGTGCTACTATAATTGACGTCTTTATATGGAGCAAAATTCCAATTCTTAAAATATTTTAACAAAATGATGATGAATTGTCATTAACTTGTTATTTGGCTGTGCCAAATTTGGACCCGATCACATCATTTTTAGAATCCTTTCTCATATAATAATATTTCACGAAGAGATTTATATGGCAATACCTTCCGTTTACTGACCCAACTAAATTTATTGTAGCATAATTTAAGGAACTAAGTGGTATAGGATATTAAATGGTCGGGTTTAAGTGACTATAACATTTTCACTTATTTCAATATATTGTTCAACCAAGTTTCATTAAAACACTAAAGGAAATGAGAATTTTTGGTATAGAAAGATTTATTTTAAAATACATAAAACGGGTACGGTTCTTAGATTGGCCTCTAACGGCGATTGTCAAATTTTGCCCCTGGTTAAAAGAAATACATGGACTGACAGACGCACAGGGTTAAACATATTTAAATTGCCGTTATATTTAAAAGTGTGCGTGACATTAGCCCTTTAGGATTCATAAACATTCTTACAAAGGCAGTACACCCTCTACCATAAGTAGTGTAGGGTATAAAAATATCTATTATGATATGAAGCTAGATAACACCAGTTGACAAGCGTTTCCCACGGTTACAGTTATTAGTTTTCTCACTTATTTTTATTATTAATTTAATGAAGTGACTAGTGGTAGTTATGAAAATAGCAGCAGGTGAAGACAGTATACGCACAGGTTAATATTAAACACTAACAGAGTGTGTCACACTCATCGTTAATTATTTCTAAGAATTACTTTCAAACGTTTGTTGAACATTCAATGCTAAGGTTTCATTTCAGTTTCCTTTTACATTTTTGCAAAGTTTGCATTTTATATAAATGGTGATGATGGTGGCTTGTACACTACCAGATGAAATTAAAATGAACAAGTAAGTCTACTAACCTTGGCTTAGGCCAAATCTTAAATACCCTCCACAAATAAATACAAACGTTTGGTGCAACAGGTAGATGAACACGCCCTCTAATTGTGTTTTAACAATTTAATAATGAAAATTTGTGAAGTGCCACATTGCAAGTCAAGTTTTACGCCCAGTACGATTACTTGTAAATTGTGGGCGTGCAGAAAATGCTAGCTCAACATCTCGAGATTTACAACTATAATACATAACGGACACGTCTAGATCAACTCAGATTTTGATGTTGATCAAGCTCCCTCTGGTGGATGGACTCATCTTATATAGACAAACCCATCTATATAGTACAAACCTTTTCATAGCATAAAAATATTGCGCTTTTGAAAATTTTAATTGAAAGTTAATTGTACGTCTCATCTCGAATTTTACCTAACTGTAAATAAAAACTAATGAGTTATATACGAGGGGCGTAATCTTTTCCGAATATCCATTCACATGTAATCTTTACCAATAGGCATGAGATATATATATGGGGTCCTTAGAGAGTGCATTTTAATCCAAAGAAAATTATATGTTTTTTGCAAAATTGTGCGCGTGATTCTTTTTCAATTACGTCCATTTTTTATATTTTATCGGATTTAAATACGTAAAAAGAACTCCGACTTTACATTTGAGGACAGCCGTGCGCGTCATATTTGCATTCTGTGCCAGCCCTTATGAGAGAGCGTAATAATGTATCAATAAAGAGAGAGATCATGATTATTTTATGAATGGTAATTTTCAACAAAATATTGCTGCAACATATTATAACTTGTTGCACTGCATCAATACGCATTACGAGTAACAGTGTGTGGATGGTTTTACGCGGCGTATACGTAACATCTTTAAATAAAAAATAAAATAAAATAAAATAAAATAAAACATATTACTGCTATCTAAAACAACAAAAATTATTGAATAAAAAAAAGTGATTATCAAAATTCTCCATCCGAAAAGTCAACACTAACTTTTAGTAGCAGCTGTCGAGGTTTACCTTACAATTTGAAGATCTTTGAGATAACTGGGCTTAATTTACTAACGCTACTTGCTTTATCTTCCCGTCAAACTGAAAAACGAAACAATGTTCGTTATAGTGGGCGTATCTGTCAATTAATTTTAAAAATATGGTTTTATATTCAGAGTAGTCTCAATTAAGCTCATTATCTCAGTATTTGTGAAGTGAGCAATATATGATAATAATGGATGGACTAAATCGAGTCTTAAGAACCTTTGTTGCGAAATTGAGAAAGTTATTTACTTGGTTGTATTAAAAGTGAGATCATTTAAAAGTTGTAATAAAACCACTTAAGGTAACGTGGCCTGTTTCACTTGTTTATACCCTGCATCAGTGGTGGCAAAAAGCCTGTGCTGATGTCCTAAATCCACGTTTATTTATACCAAATGATTCAGAATCAAAAACTGAATCTGCGTCGATTTAACCATACTCGTATATATGTGTGTACGTCCGTGTATATTTGTAAGCAAGCTAGAGGGCACATTTTTTAAGGAATTTCGATTAAATTTGACCCAAAGAGAACGTTATTGGAAGCTGCTTGTTTCTTTTTTATCCAACAGACGGTTTCTCTTTCTTTCTTATATTGTTTGATTGATCGATTTTAATCATATTCTGAGTGATTTCAGTTAACTGTTAATGTATGAAATCGCTTATTTGAGTAATTTTTGTTTGCGATGCATACTTTACTACAATTTCTATGCAATTCCATCAACAGGTTATAATGCTGGGTGATTCGGGTGTTGGTAAAACTTCACTATTAATTATGTTTCGCGATGGTATTTATGTGCCCTGTTATTACGTTACTACAGTTGGCATTGATTTTATGGTAAGATCATCAGTATCTGCAGTACAGCACGATATTATAAATAATTTAATGGAATTGTTGTTGCCTGTGTGTCTTGTGTGTGGCTTCTAGTAGAATGTGTAAATTACATCGTAAAAGTTGTTGTTGTTGTTGTTACTTTTACTTTCATTATTAATAACAAATGATTTAACAGTTAATTTATTTGCAATGAATTAATCATGTATTTAACACAAATGTACGATTATAGAACAAAGTGGTGATTGTCGATGGAACGAGAGTGAAATTACAAATCTGGGACACCGCCGGCCAAGAGCGCTTCCGCAGTGTTACTCACGCTTACTATAGAGATGCTCATGGTAAAAATAATCGAAATAATTTCCTTTAACTCCTCTCTGCACCTCTTCCTCTTTTTATACCCACCACCACATGTGTATGGGGGTATGCAGGACTTTTGCAACGCCCGGAGACTCTACAAAGTATATAAAAATACCATCGCATACTGAGTCGATCTAGCCATGTCTGCCTGTCCGTGTGAATGTGATAATCACCCTTCGCACCCTCATACTCGTACACTGTTCAAGCGACACGCTCACAATACAACAAAAACTGAAAAAAGAGCAATTTTTTGAGTAAATTTTCCTCATTGCTTACGAAGTAAAAAGATATGTATTGACTTGTATATCCTCCTCGGGAAGTTTTCCTGCATCCGTGGTGGGTATTCAAGGTTTGGCTTCAGCCAAATACAGTTTCATTACAAATGATTTCTATCATGACCTAAACATAATGACAATTTACAGCTTTATTATTGATGTACGATGTGACCAACAAAGTTACCTACGACAATATACGGGCTTGGCTATGCGAGATACGAGATTGTGCTCAAGAAGATGTGGTCATTGTTTTAATAGGTACATAAATGTATATTTTTTATTCGGTTTTTCTTTACTTCATTGTTTGTTGTTGGTGGGTAGGTAATAAGGCGGACTGCAGCAGCAGTGAACGTCAAGTGAAACGTGAAGATGGCGAACGTCTGGCACGTGAACATAAAGTTCCGTTTATGGAGACATCGGCCAAAAGTGGACAAAATGTGGAATTAGCTTTTCAAACTGTGGCCAGGTACTAGATTTAATAATGAAGTGAAATTTTTAAAAATTTATTTTTCACCTTTCTAGACAATTGAAAAATCGCGGCTACGAACAGGACGATGAGGGTAAATTTAATGTTCACGAATTTGTACGCGAGAACACCAAAGCCAAGAGTGTGTGCGCACAATGTAATTTGTAAATGAAGGAGATTTAGAGATTTCCCACGTAGTTGATGTCGTACAGGAATTTACATGGAATTTTCCGTTTCTACGAAGGAAAGGTGTTCTATTTTATCAGTCTTCTGCTTTATATATCTCCGCAAAAGATTTCATTCGATTTCGTTCATTTTTACACTTTTTTTTTAGAATGTTGATTCCTTCCCAATGGATGTTAACTTACAACACCTGTCGTTTAATCGATGGCAGTCACATAAAAAATAAAACCAATGTTTCGTTTTTCATTTTTACTCATTATTTAACAACTTTTCGCCAAATTTACAAATTTAAAACAAGTAATATTGCTCTGGTCGGCTCTCGATCCGACCATTTAATACCCTACACAACTTTGTTCCACAATTTATGCCATAATTAGTTAAGTTGTTTAAGAAAAGTCATTATTTGGAAAGGGGTTCTAAAAACGGTCCGATCACGTCCAAATTTGACAATTAAGTACTTCTGCCCAACTTTTGTCAAAAACTATTAAGAATTGTGAATTTTTGTTATATAAAACCTTATTTTAAACAGGATCGTTATATGGGGAGGGGTCCCGAGGGGGGTGCGAGACTTTGGCGCTCTTGTACCAAGTTTCATGGATATTTTAAAAACATTCCATCCGTCCGTCCGGTTCATGCTTAAATCGATTAAGAAAGTGATGCAAAATGTAGGTGGGTGTGGCATTCGTAGATTAAGTTTAGTCTAGTTACAAACAACCGCACAAAGTTAATATACCACCTATGGTGTAGGGTATAGAATGGTAAACACGTTATAGAGGAAACTAAGGCAAAAAACAAAACTCAATTATAATAATAATAATTCTGGTACCTTCTAAGAACAACTAAAACAACAATGTAACGTTTAAAATGTTGAGATTGTTAAGATATGATGCGATATGACATCTACGACAAAAGTTTATCATGGAGATGTACGTACTGGTTATATTATTAGCACCTTTTAAAACATATGCAAAAAAAGAAGAAGAACATTACAAAAAAGAAATCCATTTCAATAAGAAACGTTAAAAATTATATTTAAAAAAAAGGAAACTACGAGATTACAAGATGGAGGAGATAAAGATGAGACAAATATAAAAATATTATGTAATCTTTGCTTCAAAATGAAGGCTAAAACGTTTATTCCATAATTTTAAAAAATACACTCTCTACCATTTTCTTAGAACCACCACCATATGTATACAGACCCAGGAGGAAACGCAAAATTTATATACTCTGAATCATCATCGAATATTGAGTCGATCTAGACAAGTATGTCTGTCCATAATTATGTATGTGTGTGTGTTTTGTGCTAATCATTTTGGTTGGTATTGAAATTGGGCAAAATCGGCCAAGCAACTCGTTTACGAAGCAACAAAAATTTAAAAAGAATTGCAATTTTTTAAATTTTTAAATTTTCAAAAAAAAATTTCCCCATTTCGTATAAAATAAATAGAAATGTACTGACATACATATATACTCCGCGGGAAGCTGTGGTGCATCGATAGTGGGTGTTCAAAATTTATATAATATAATTCTGAAACGAGCATTTATTTAAATTTCATATTAACGTAAATCTCTCACTATTGCGTTGTAATTTTTTTCACATAATCTTTTACATGTGTTGGACAGTTTTGTTTGGTTTACAAAGCACAAATATTATGGGATAGGTTGTGGAATTGTAAACGATTTATGTATGTATTGATTATATGTATGTTTACCATAATATATACACAAGTAGAACTAAAAATATGTATAGAGGAGCATAAAAATCTGGATGTAAATGAGTAGAAAGGAAGGACATTGGGAAGCATATACCTTTGCATACATACACGAACATATACAAATAAATAAAAATTCATACACAAACATAAAATGAAATAAAGTTGAAATAGCAAATAAAAAAGTCAATGAGTGATGTTTCTTTGTGGGTGGAGGTCTATTACGAAAATATGTTATAAAAATTAATCAAAAGTAAAAGAATATTTGATCAACCGTTAAAATGAAATTTTTGGAAAGCCGGAATGAGTGAATTTCGTGAATATGAGGCGCTGTAAATGAACGTAGTGCAAGACCGTTTTTCCAAAAAATTTGCAAATTTGACATGTATGTAAACACATAAGACGGTTAAAACGGTAAAATCGAGATGTTTCAAAAAAAATTGGTACCACTTTCATTCAAAAATGACATTTTTATACAAATTTTAACAGCCCCCTTATCTTCTTCTTGCTCTTTGAAACAATCACGGTTTATAATAACTTAGCACACAATTCACACAAATTATCATTTATAATTCTTAATGTAATTATTTTGTTATGCTTTTGTGATAAATTTCATTTAATTTTCGTATAGAATCTTTCGTTTTCTTTAATAAATCACTCAGCGAATCAATTAGTTTTGTTGCATAAACTAGTTCCAATTCTTCACTAGAAGTTTTGTTCAGTTGAACTATTACCCTGCCGAGGTGTTCATACTTAATAAACACGTAAACAAAAGCTGGCATATAATCAAAAAGCGAAAATATATCTATGAGCGAATTTTATTACTAAACATCACATAAAAATTGCAATAAAATAATTAAATATAACATCACAATAAAAAACAATAACATTTATGTTAATAATTAAAAACGTGTTGCTGTTAATATGTCCATAATATTGCTGAGCAAAGCCGATAAAGAATATTTGCAAAAATGTGCCACCCAATTGAATTTCACTTATGGCATCATTATTGGGCAGGTACATAAATCCATATATGGGTGAAAATATGTGAAGCTAAATTCCTATATTTGAGGTCAAATGTTAATAACCGCTTTCTATAACTTTGTTATTATTGTTGTATGAATATGTGCAGAAAGCTGAACCCGAAAAGTATGTCATTGTGCATTTAGCTAAAAATGGGGAAGAGGATGTTGACCTACCGGCCGGCACTGATGACAATAGCTTAAGTCATGGTCCACAAAGAGTGCATGAAATTGATTTGCAAGCTCTCACCAATCAATGGTTGAGTGCAGGTCGAATGATACCAGGCTCATTTAATGTATTGGGTAAACACATAAACATTTATATATTATATATACTAACACACATATATTTTCATGTATATTCTTTACTGAACTCATAACAGGTGTTTTTGTAGCCGCTATAAGTAGAGAATTTGTTGATGACTTATCGGAAGAATTCAAATCCGCTAAAAGACTGTTATATGATGTGCACAAGTATGTATAAATACTTGATAAATCTACAAGTTAAACATTCGCTTTAAATATTTAACTTTTTTATAGTTTACTTAAACAAAGTCATCAGCTGGCTTACCGTGAAGAACCTCAAACCGAATATTTGTATGTTTCGTATTCCAGTGAAGTGAAGAAAGCTGTTTGTAAGATTTATAGCTATGTGGCCAAGTAAGTTTTATGTGTATTTTGTTTTCTATGGTTGCGATGATTTGATCTTAACATTTTGTATTTGTTTATTGATCTGCATAACTAACCAACAAAATACAACTCTGATCACTACCTCGGTACATGTTGTATTATATTTTCAGTTACTTCCACAAATTTACTTACTCGTTATAACCCTAAATAGTACATTTGCTTAACTGTATATTTTGTAAAAACATGACTATAAATATTGCCTACTCGTTATGTATTTTATTATTTCCACTGAATGTTTTTAAAGTGGAGACCTTCTGTAATTATTTATATGTACGAAGGTGATGTGACGTTTAATTCTTTCCATTGCATGCGTTGTTCTTAGTATAGACGAGTGTGTATTGAACAATTATTAACTAGTTAACGTTAACAAACATTTTCTATGTGTATTTCTCTATTTTGTCCTAAACAATTAATATTTTATATTACAATACAATAATAACTGTGCGATCGCGTAGCCGGGAATGCAAGAAAACATATTTCACAGCTCATATTAAATGTGTTTTATGGTAAATGTGTTTTTATAAAAATATGTTAACTTAATATTTAATTCGTTAAGTTTAATTTATTGGTTATATGAACCACACAGAAATTATATTTTTTTTTATATACATTTAAACTTAATTTCAAAACAAAATCTAACACAAACAGCCGTTACAACAAAATCGCATAGATTAGGAATCACAACAAAAACATCAATCATCTAAACTAATCACCACCATTCACCATATCCATTCATCATAACCAAAACTCTAACGCTTCATATGGTTTTAGTTAGTTTTTAAATTTTCGTTTATATTCCATAATGATAATATATTTTTTGCTCTAAGGAAATGTGTATCCTTAGGCTGGTGCTATAAATACATTTTGATTGCATTTGCAACGATTTTTTTAGTGGTGGCACCTTCTCATCCATGGATCATCGTTTTGTGGAGAAACCGTTCGAATGGCATGGCTTCGAGTGTAACTACGAATTGGATGATGTGTTCCCCATTGTGGAGAACACCGGAAAGATAAATATCGAAGCGCAATTCCAGCACACCATTGAACTGTTGCAGAATTACATAAATTCCAGTGAAATTTTCATTCAAAATGATATTGTTGAAGATAATCAAGTGCTGGATGAGTTCGTCAAACGTAAACGTCAACAAAACGGTAAAACGGCATCAGCACAGGCCCACTGTCCTGCGGAGGATTTCTATAAAGCCAGCATATTATTGCCCGTGAAGTGTTTGTTGAGTAAATGTCAAAATCCGGTACAAGTTCGAGAGTTCCAAGGCACTGTACGGTTCCAGGGAACCGTGACATCGCGCATATGGTGCAATCCGAAGAATAGAATGGCTGATGTTAAGCGGTTTTTGTGTACGGATATTCTACGTTCGCTGATGGCTCGCATACAGGTGTACTGTGATGGTCTCACCGATCCCTCAGTTAACTACGAGAGCATGTTTATCTCTGAACCACCCAGACGAGTGTACTTTAATGTGAATACGGGTTCCGGCTCGGGGCCCGTACAATTTTCTGAATATATTTTTCGTGGTGAGGCACCTACGGTGGCCGTTGCTCAAGCCAAACAAATACTGGATTTGGACATCACCACGGAACAGATTATTGCCGATTTAGAAGGCCTACCCGATGATGACGCCTTTATTGAGGATGGCAGCCAAATGTTGGAAACGAGCAAACAGCGAACATTAAAGTTAGCTGAAAAATCGACCACACGGTTGGAATTGACGAGGTCCATGTATATGCTGGGTATTGCAGTAGCTCTGCTGGTACTCGTTATATCTGTAGCGATTCATTTTCTATTTCATTGAGGCCAAATTTAACGCTTGCTCGTGGAAGCGAACATTTTTTATGATTTTTTATACAAACATATATATTTATGGCAAGAAAGTGTTACATCTTACATCTAAAGGGGGTGGGTTCATGTGATTCTAAATTTATTACTGTTTTTTTTATTGTTTTTAATTGTTAAAGAAAGCCATGGAATGACCAACCCAATAAACCATTTAAAAGAGTTTAAATCGAAAGACGTAAAGAAAATTCGTTAAAATAAAATAAATTATTTATAGATTGTAAACAAAATGGTTTTAAGTTCATTAAGTTAAAAGTCATTGAAAGTGTCGGAGGAGGCCCGAGTGTGTATAAATTGTGGACGTACGCACTGTTAGATACCGATGGAGTATAAATAGAAATGTCAATCGAGTTGGCTCATTTTCAATGAGCTTTTCTAGGGCTCTGGCACAAGTGAACGACATTTAATTAGACTCAGTTTTTTAAGCTGATTTAGAATATACTTTATATATATATAGATTATGTGTGGATTTCTGAGGTCTCCTCCTTATCATAAACAAGCAAACGTTATAACAAATGTATTAAAGTCCCCACTACGATGTGGTGGATACAGTAAGGAATTTTATAAAGGAGTATCTAAAAATGTTTCGATCTGCAGTTGAAAACATGTTTAAACTGTTTTCAACTAGATCCACTCTCTCTCTCTTTTTTGCTCAATCCCTTTCAATCAGACTTGTGTTGGGTTGAATATCTTGGTACATGTTTGAACTTGATTGGACCATTATTGTAATTGGTTTGATCTAAAATTTGATATGAAAATATTAAAAAAAAAACAAAAAACAAAAAACGCTTGTAATTTATTGCATGAAGTGGCACGTAAATATTTATAAAATAACAACAAAAATTCTTCAATTTACTTCTTTACTAGATTACAGATTTCTTTTTATAAACTAAAATTTATAAATTATTGCATTAGAACGAAACACACAACATCTTTTTGGATGACACTAATTGGAGAGCATAAATCAGTTCATTTAAATGAACACTCGCACCATATTAAGACGTTGTGGTTGTACGATGGTTTATAGAAAATGCAACAAAAAAGAGATTGAGGAAATTGAAAAATTGAAAAACCGAAATAAGGGAGGGCCTACAGAGGCCCTATATTTACAATACTCACTGTGGTAGCACACAAAAGTATAACACTCTGATTACAGCTAACGTGGGATGGCAGAGGTATATTTTTGATTGTTTATATAGTTTCTTAAAATAAATCCAATTCACAGTTAAGAGACTGAAACTAAACATTCATTTCTTGAAAACCATGCTTGCTGTTGATGCAAAGCTTTTCATTTCAAAAAAAAGGTTTTTTTTTAAATCTTAGGAATAAAAACATATTTCGTTTATTTAGAATTTTCTTTTTATTAAATATTACAAGACTATAAAAAAGGATTTCTTTTATTATATCATTCGCTACGTATTACTGTGAAGCAATATGCAATAGTTAGTACATAATGTATATAGGAGAGATGAGTTATTGAACGGCAACATTACTAAATATTGACTCAAACTTATTATTATACCCTGCACCACGTATGGCAAATGATACGTTCAGTGTGTGAGGCAAATGCCACACCTACCTATAATAATACGGATCGATTCAGAATCAAAATCTGATTTGATTTAACCATGTTCGTTTATCCGTCTGTCTGTCCAAGTAAATTTGGGCGCAAGCTACAGATCGCTTTTGTTCGAGATATTTTGAAGAACTTTGGTACAAGAACATGTTATGAACATCGCAAGGAGGAACCCTATTAAAAATGGACGCTAACGGATCATTTTTAGAATTCTTCCTAAGCTAAGCTAAATGGTGTAGGGTATTAAATGGTCGGGCTTGACCGACTATGTATAACATTTTTACTCGTTTTTTATTGATAATTGTTACATCCACTTATTTATATTACCTTAGTAATGCATACTCTCATAATATTAATTAATAATCTACTACTTGATGTACAGATATCGATATATATCATGATCGATAATTCAATAAAAATCTATTATTCGAGTTTGTGTGATGATGGGCGTGGGACAGTGTACTGTATAAGGAATTATAGCGCATTAACTTAACTCTTAATTGTTAACCGGTTGTACACCCCACAGCACAAAGTGATGTCGATTCAATCATGTCCGTCTGTCCGCCTATTTATCCATGTCCTGTAATGAACCTGCAGATCACAATTTTTTTATATATAATGATGGTACTGAAATGACTCTTATTTGACAATGACCCGCGTTTAGTAATGCAACTAAAACTAAATTAATTAAACTAAGTGGGGGAACTAACTATGATATTTTCATAATTTTATTAATTACATTTATTTAGCATTTCGGTGTACTTACGATATATACTTATATCGTTATAATCTCTATATATATAATCACAGCCTTTCAGCTTCAAAAAGAAAAGTCACTGCTTTGTAAATATTAGTAAATTAGGCGACATTCCAATTTTACTTAATGTACCCGCAAGTGACTAAATTATATTGTTAGAAAAACAAAAAACAAGGTTCATAACATTAATAACATTGAAATTGAAATTGAATACAACCCTCTGAACCGTATAAATAATAAATCTTTAAAGGAAAACTTTTGGGAGAAGAAAACAAATTGTATACGGGCGGCTATCAGGTGACTTGAGTATAAATCTATACAATGTACAACTAATTTATCAAATGGGAACAATCGACGGTGAACAAAGCAAGAAATATGTAAATAAATCATAAGGCAACTATATCCATGCCTCCAACACGAACGGATTGTTGTTTATACGTGTGGGACATCTGAGTGGCACACAATTTTTCATTATGAATTGTTGTTTCGTTTTATAACAGCAACAACAAGAACAACAACAAGTACAACAGTATGAATCAATTCCATCAATTTACATACATACGAGTAATTTAGCTGGTACGTTGAAATGTTTTACAATTACCGTTACAATTAATTACCGACCATATCCAATCGACATAGTTGGGCACCTTGGCGTAAATGCCAAATTTATTACGTTTGGCGCAACCATCACCGAACGATGTGATGCCAAATATGGTCCAGGGATGATTCGGCTTGGTGGTATCTCTGCATAATAATGGGCCACCCGAATCACCGGCACAGGTATCAATACGTCCCCGTTTATGCCCAGCACAAAACATATTCTTGGTAATCGTATAATCTTGATAAACAGAGCGGCAATTGTCCATGGGTATAATGGGTACATCGGCCTGATGCAAAACACTAGTACCGGCCATGTCGCGATTACGCCGCTTACCCCATCCAATTACGGTACAGTCCATATACTTGGGCAACGGCTGATACGGTTGCGGCAGACACGAATAACCTATCCAGATGGTGGTGTTGATCGGCTTTGGCAATCTATATATTTAATAAATAAATCACCTGCACACCTCCTTATCGTTATTTCATCACTTTTATTACCTTAGTAAAGCCACATCGCTGTCCACCGTTTTTTTATCAAAGTTGGGATGTTTGTAGCTTTTTAGAATCCTTAATTGTAATTCACTCCCATCCTCATAGTCCAAATTGTGCTCGCCCAAGCGTACATATAATACTTTGCGAACACAATGAGCTGCTGTTAAAATCCATTGAGGGGCTATTAAGGTACCGCCGCAAAAGGCTTCCTAATAAAAAGGGAATACAGAAAGGGATTCCAAAATGTCGTTGATAACACCTTGCTACCCTACCTTATAACGATTAAATATAGCCACTTGCCACGGCCACTCCCCCTTGCGCGAAGCTTTACCTCCAATAATTTTCAACATACTATACAGATTTCTTCTATTATTCCGGATTGCTGCCAAGCCGCATTTTAATTTCATGGGTGTGTACTCTGGACCCCGATAGCCTTTACTGTTCATTATAAAATCGCTGTAAATTGAATTTGAGAGTAAACCCTCGGAATTGATTTCGCGGCGACGCGATGGCATTGGTTTCATTTCGTAAGCGGTTGACTTTTGCAACTGAGCTTGTAACCACTGCTGGCAGAAACTGCCCTCAGTATAGCAATATGCGATTTCTCGCAATACCTCACGACCACACTGCTCTCGGACGCGACATTTTCTACCACACGACACATACAAGAGTTACATAAATATTAAAATCAAGTGAAATGCAATTTGTTGCCCCTTACTTGTAACGACGGGTTGTACACTTCGGTGAACATTTCGTCCATCTACTCCATTTTGAATAAATCCGTCGATGTCTCGGTATCAAATGATCGGGTGTGGCTCTTTCTTTGCCAAAATCGAGATATGTTGAATTCCTCTTCTCCCCGTCGTAATCAAAACTTTCTTCATGGGACGCTGATGATGATGAAAATGATACATCACTGTAATGATTGTCTTCGTGATTTATATCCAGATCGAAATCTTCATATTGAAATATATCTCCGTCCATTAGTGTATTGTCCTGCTGCAATAAATTACGTTTTCGATTTGTTGTTGATGTTGTTGTTTTATCTTCTAAACTTGTTGTTTCTCGATTCCTTTTGGATTTTGGTTTTCTTTTCACTTTTTGTCTCAATATATAGAAGTTCGACTCGTCAGCATCATCACGATCATCATGACCATTAATAACATTTTCGAAATGCAACTGATGTCTATGTGTAGTGGTGGTGTTTGCAGTACTGGTACTTGAAGCACTTGTTATATCATGGAATGATGAATGATTATCATAAGACTCAGTGGGTGTTATGTTACGTTCCGTAGACAGTTCTGTTTTGGATATTGATGATGTGGATACCGCCGCAGCAGGAACAGCTTCTGCATTAATTATAGTAGTTGATGCTGCGTTAATGCTTGAGCCATTAGCATAAAATGGTAGACTACTGCTTGCTGTTGCAGTAGTTGGCCAACTACCATTCATGGCGGGACATCTGAAAGTAAATAAAATGTGAAAAGTATTATTTGTGCATCTGAATGAATGGATTTTTTTGGATATATTGGAGAGTACTTCTGCCTCATTATACCTTGCACCACTTGTGGCGAAGGGTATATCAAGTTTGTGCTGATGTTTGTAACACTTAAATGGCAAATGCCACACCCATTTTCAAGCATACCAATCCATTTAGAATGAAAATCTGAATCGATTTAACCATGTCCGTCTTTCCGCCTGACTGTCCATGTAAATTTGTGCGCAAGCTACAGGTCGTATTTTTTGAGATATTGCGAAGAAATTTAATACAAGGACATGTATTGGTTGGTTGGCTGCGCCAAATTTGGACCCAATCGAACTATTTTTAGAACCCGTACTCATATAAATATATTTCATAAAATAATACTAGGTGTATACAGACACAATCACACTAGCGTAATCAGCGAAGCTCAGTGGTGTAGGGTATTAACAGACAGGCGGGCTTGATTGAATATAACATTTCTCTGAAGAAGGTATAGGCACTGAGTTCACTGATAGATGCGACAGATGTAAAACTTTTTCGTTCTTTTCCTTTATACTTCAATACCATTTTCAATATTGTTTTTATTTTTATTTTTTTACCAATTGAGCAAGTGAAGATATATTTAACAAAGTGCAACACTGTAAACTCACCGCCAACATTTTCGCTCCTCAATGTGTTTGGTGTGACCGCATTTCCGTTTCAGGCGACAAACTCTTTCGCGTCGTTGCACACAATTCACGCTGCATTCAGACCACCGCGTCCACCTGCTAAATGCTGCACGATGTCGTTGCTCTCGTGTTAACCAATGTTTGTGTTGATCATGCCAGCGATACACTCGTTGACTAGTGCGCCAACGAGAGTGTACAACAACAGCATGCTGTTGTTGCCGGTGTCCATGATATTGTTGCTTAGAGTGATTGTATTGTCTTTTGATATTTTTCAAGTTTGTTGTTGTTGTTTTTATTGTTGTTGCTGTAACAGTTGTTGCTTTTATTGGGTGTGTTAACGACAATTGACCTGTTGATGAATTAATTTCCGCTTGCATTTGCCGTTTGGCCAATTGTACATGAGGTGTATTCTGCAAAGACGAAACGAAAGAAAGACACAAACGGGAAAGATTGTAAGGAAAAGTAAGAAACATGAAAATGTTTTTTTATTTTGCTGTCTGTACGTAAGCATTCATTTATTGTTGTTGTTACGAGCTAGAAAGATGAGACTTTTTATCTTGAAGGCTTAAAGAAATGCGCGACTTTCCATAATTTATGAGTCACGGTTAAGTTTCTGCCTTTTACAGCCATTACCAAAGGTCAACATATAAATAATCAATTTAGCAACATGTTTACAACAATTTATAGACAGCAAAACAAAGTAAAATGGAATTTGCGCTCGTAACCAAATAATTTGTCAAATGTGGAGAATGTCGGGGAATAGCTAATAAGTTTATAGGACGGTTGGACATGGCAGTACTTGTACGTGGATGAAAAGAAGGAATAACATTTTATTGCTTTACCACGCCCCTTCCATAAAAATTCGTTCATATTAAAATTTTGGGCTAATTTTTAATTAATTACGCTCTCGTGTCGTATGGTATGATACGTATGGACGTAAGTACGTTTAGAGGTATCACTTATGTGGGCGAAGCCGTGCTATTAAATCTCTCTTTACTAATGTCATTTTAGTTAATTTCATCTGTTGCATTAAGACGACTTGAACGTATTGCTGTTGTAGTTGTCGCAAATATTGTTGCCAGTTGTCATTAATATTAAGTGCTTATGTCTGCGGTTTGCTTAGTTCCGTATGTTGAATAATTTATTTATACCTTCCACATAAGATGAGGGTATACTAAATTTGTCATTTCGTTTGCAACTCCTAAAGCAGGCGCCAGGAAATCCCAAAAAGTGTATATATTCACGATCAATATCATAAACAGAGTCGATCTAGACATGTATGTCAGTACGTCCGTGTTTCTGTCTGTTGTTTGTATTCTCCGAGCGTAAATTTTGTAGCGACACTTTTAGTTTTTGAACGCAGATCGCTATTTTAAAATGGGCACATTTAGTCAAGAGCCACGCCCACAATCGACAAAAATTTTCTTAACTGCCACAAAATATAAGCTATTATGTTGACGCTTGGTACGAATGACTAGAATTATCAAACGCATAAATAGTCAAAAAATAGGCGTGATCGGATAACAGACACGCCCACAATTTACAAAAAACCATATTCACCAAAAACTCGACTTAAAAGCTGCTATACATACACTATTAGAGGCCGTAGCAATATACCTGCCACGCCCATCTTTTGTATATGGATGTAGAGGGCATTTAAGATTAGCCTAAGCCAAATTTCGTTTTCTTTCTTGTTTAAATTGTTTTTGCTAGAAGGATAATCCGTGATTTCGTTTAGAATTTTTACCTTTTTAATGTCATTACTTCTTGACTACTGCCGAAATCGTGAAAACTTTTCTTTATTAATAACTTTTCACAACGTCTCTATAAAGCAGACTGTGTGTCTGTCTATCTGGTTTAATTAGATGGCTGCGTCCATATGTGTTTACTTTAACTACAAGTAATTCATCTGATGCATAATTTTTGTGCATCTGCTTATGGTTTAATCGGTAAAAGCATAAAAAACACACAACAAAAAACTTCCTTGATTATCTTGGGAGACCAAAACAGAGGCAGCAACAACATCAACAACTAACAACGCCAATAACAATTCTCGTATAATGGCAAACAACACAAAACCGAATGTTTCGTCTATTTTTAAATTAACGCAAACCATTTGTTCGCTTCTTCGTTTGATCGTTGTTTGTTTGTTTGTTTTCATTTAGCTCAATAGTTCGTCGCAGTTCTTACGTTATGTTATTGTTTAGTTTGTCAGACTGTTTGTCCGTGCCCTCTATTATTGTATTTGTGTTTACGTCTGTCTAACACAATGTTTCAATTTTTAATATGGTTGCGGTCTGCTTCTAATTTTGGCATCAAGCCTGATCATCGTTATGTTACGTTTTCGCACTGAATAAACAGACTAATGAAGTTGTTTCATTTGTTGTAGCAGAAGTTATGTAAAATAAGGACTACTTAGCAGAAATATTATAGAACTGTATAACTGGACTGGAAGTCACCTTAGAGCTCCATTGTCAGGGCTTAATCGTTGAAAATTTAATAAATAATTGAAATAATTGCATTCAGTTATGACTGCTAAATAACATCTTTAATAAAAAGCCTCATTGCATCGAGTTTCCCATTATTATAATTTTAAGCAGTTGCAACCGATCGATCCCACTTGTGAATGTAAATCTATACATGAGTGTGTCCGTTAACATATGTCTTCGTTATGAACAACAACAGTAACAACAACAATGAACAATTATTTGTCGGGATTGTAGTAGTCCCAGGAAAACATATCTACTTCAATGTTGTGACACATGTCCACATGCAGCGCAAACCAGGCGACTGCCCATCGAAGAGCATCAACCAACTGCACAAATCCACAAGAAATTTTTTATCGCTTTTTCCTGTTGCTTGTTTGTTTGTTTGTTTGTTTGTTTATATATTTTGCATTTGAAAGCGAATGTCAGACAAATTTTCTTATTTGTCATATATTCCATTACTCTGTCAGTTACCTTAAGTCTGACATTACCATGCAGAACGCTCAGAAGAATATACCTATTAGTAGACACTGTGACGATCTTACCCTCCTAACATACAATATAATGTAAAAAACGTAAGTCAAGCTCCGACTACTATCTTGGGCGATTCATCTTTCAGAACAGTTCGGTTTCGTATATTTTTCATAAACTAATACTAGGTAAGGACCTGTTAACTGAATTTTTTTTGATATATTTTGACATGTTCTTTATATTGATGTAAAACATGTCAATTTGTCAATGCCTTCTATACCTTGACCCCATTGACCAATGTATTGTCTTTATAGAGTCTAACCCTGGAGTTTTAAAATAGTTTCAAAATATAAAATATCAAGTTTATGAAACCCTCTACACAAGGTATACTAAGTTTGTTATATCATTTGCAACACCCAGAAAGAGGCGCCTCATCAGCATCAAAATCTGAATCGATACAGACATGTACGTCTCGGTATCTATGTGTCTCTCTGTTGTTGGCATTTGGGCGCAATTTTGATTCAATATTGAGCTGAAATTTCAGGTACCTGCCGCGCCTACCATTCAGTTTTCTTGCATGTTTTTCCACTTACCTCACTTAATTGTAGAATTTGCATCAAAGCCAATAGTTTTGTAATGAAATGCCAGCAGTTCATGTTATAAATTTTCAACGGACAGTATGTTAAGGAATCAAAACGTTGATAAAATGCACCAGCATCAGAGGCATTAATTTCATAGCAGAAGAATTGCTTTCAAATGTTGTCATGGATGATTTTTGTATAAGAAAAACCACATATTTCAACTGTAATTGAAAAATTAATTTAAATATAATGCTTTATCATTGAACAGCTATATAGTATAAGTTGATATTTTGAATATTCTTCTAATTATTCAAAAAACGTACCTAAATAAATGTATCTGTCAACATTTTGATAACGATCATTAACATTAAATAATATCATGAAGACATTTATTAAAAATAATTTATTATATGAAATGGATAGATGAACAAACACACATATATAATAAATAGTCAAGTCAAAGCAGACAAACAATGACAGATTTGTTTACAACACTGCATGTGCAGCAAAATGCTAGAATATTGAATATATGGACAGAGTGACTGACATACTAAGTAATATCAAAAAAATTTATAATCTGCCAAACAATTAAATGATGCGTTTTACAAAAAAATGTACAAAAAACAAATTGCCCCAATTTTCATGATGATGAATTCGTTTTATTATAAACGAAAGAAGATTTTTTCTACAAAGTTTACCTTGCAGTACAAAAAATTATTAAAAAATACTTCAAAATTATTATTGTAGTCAAGGGCATTATTTTTTTTTTTGATGGATTATACATATCGTTGTGTAGTTTTCTGGATACATATTACTCGCGCTTCTTATGCCCTAAAAACTGTGAGACCTTCGATTGTGTAAAAATTTCTGAGAAGGGGTGAGATCAGCGTGCACTTATGGAAAGTTTTCTTCTGCGCGCCATTTCAAAAAGAAGTGTTTATAAAAATTCATTCGTGGACAACTTTTGAACTGATTTTTTATATGAGGAGTTCATTAATAAACATCCGATGATTATAAAGAATCATTTAAAAATGAAAATTTAGATTTCTCGGCTTGGCTTTGTACAGAAAAAACTTGTTACAATATTTGAGGCGCTTGGGTTTTTGTATTGTTTCCTTAATTGTCAATAACAAAATGAAAATTATTGAAGAACTTACCGAATTTTGACTTCATAGCTAGGTTTTTATGGATAATAAATCTATTGCGGGTGTGGCTGTCAAACGATTTTTCTCAATTTAAACAGCAATCTAGAAATATTTATATAAAACTATAAATTTGCTATCGTGAGAGTGGTGGACGGTGGACATACAGATGGATATGTCTACATCGGCATTGATTTTTGAAGATGATCTAGAATGTATAGTCTGACGTCTTCTTCTAGGTGTTGCGAACAAAATGGCAAACTTAGTATACCCCCATCATTAAGGTGGATGGTAAATAATGTTAATGTTCCCAAAAATGTATATTTTCCAGTTCAACTATTCTATGTAGACGCTGTTAATGTCGTAAGAAACAAAAAACAAGCTAGACGATTATATTTTTGACATTACTGTCTCTGGCTACATGACGCAAAGTGGTGTGTGGGTGGACCAATGTTTCGCATATAGCTGGAGCTAACCAACCGGCCACTTAGCTAGCTGAATGGCTGACCAATTAAAAGCTTAGCGACTGCTTGAATTTTATTAATCACTTTGTTAATTAATTAATTACTTCATTAAGTAAATAATGCTACAATTTTAAATAATTTATAAAATAATAATAATTTTGTATGCTTTTGAACGGATTTATATATTTTTTGAAAGCTACCATTAGAAAATAGAAAAACAGAATCATAAAAAAATAACGATTTTAGATGTTGTTTTTGTTTTTTTTATATCTTTTTACTACAACTACAATTAGAGTACATCAAGACAGCTGCTATAATAAAAAGCAAAAACCATAAGGTAACACAGCAATATTTCTTTGAAGAAGAAAATCTTTTTTCACAATTTTCATAAATTCTTACTTTCGCCCATATTTATATTTATACATGTATATTTTTAACCTGTTCACTTGGTGAAGACAAACTAATTTCAAATTCACACACTGCACACGACGCCTAGCACTCTGTCCCCCAACAACACAACATTTAGGAATCATAAGTTTTGAAAAATATAGAACATGAAAATTTACTCTGAAAAAAAAGAGAAGATATTAAAAACTCTTGAACGCACGGTAAGCGATAAAAAAAATCATGTACATATGTGAAGCGTGTGATATGTGTAAATGGTGGTGGGGGAACAATAAAAAATTTGAAAAAGTTTACAAAAGCTACAATTCATTTATGTGCAATTTACAATTTTCAAACTTTTAAAAAGTTTTTATTTTATGCATTAAAAAAACAATTGATCTCCAGAAAAGTCATACCCGTTGTTAACACAATCTTGCTATTTTTATGCCCTCCATATGGGAAGTTTGTCATTCGATTGGCAACTCCCAAAAGGAGGCGTCACAAACTCTACAGAGAACACATATACTTCATCTTGATCAGCATCAAAATCTGAATTGATGCACCAAACACAAACACTGAGCTACAAAATTTTAATTTCATACACGTAACTATAACTACCACTTCCAATGATGCACCAAAAATGGGCGGGGTCGGATAAAAAACTCTTCTTTTGTGACGTGTAAGTTGCTACAATGTTAAAGGGCGTAATCAAGTACTTCTCACTTATTTAAGAGACAGCTACATGGATTTATATGTTTATATGGAAACTCAATTTTTATCACTGTGACCAAACAGCAATAACTTATTTAATAAGTTATAAAACAAAATATTTGACTATTCTCGTTTCTACATTGGTTGGTGACAATTTTTTCCGCTAAGGTCCTTTTAGCGGAAAGAATCAACGATTATTACCAGTTATGGGTCAATTATCAATCATTTTATAATTGTTTGGTGACATTTTGCAACTCACCAAGACAATAATTATAACTAAACCTTAAAACGAGAAGAATCCAATAAAAATATGTTCGTGAAAACTCTTTACAAAACTTAGAAGTATAATTTTAAGGTGGATTTTACATGAGCATAACAGCAAAGTCTTCTTTTGAGAGAGAATTTATGAAACCCTTATAATTTCTGTAATTTTTTAGAAATGCATTCCGCAGTATCTTTGCTCCTGTACGCCTTCGCGATGAGTTTTTGCTTAATTTAAACCTACTCTAGCTCTACGTATGTTGTTAAAAGCGCAATGTCTGCGAAGCTTAAGATGCGTCGGTCCTATGGATGAAAATGCTCCAGCTAGACCCAAGCACGTGGCGTTCCTTCAATAGGGTTCCTGAAGCCTCCATTTATATGGTACAATTGGAACACTCTTTACCAGGTAGGAGGGATTAAAAAAGTTTATTTAATTCTACTCAATTTCTGAAATGCACGTCAGAAATTACATCTGCGCAAGCCCTAGATAGAAGCCCTACATAGCAAGTATATATAATTTTGATTAGCATGGAATTCCTTATCACATTTTATTCCAAGTGTGAATCCAACGTTTTAACGGTGGTAAAAATTTAAAACCTAATAAAGTCTGATGGTTTGTTTCAAAACTGAAATTAGGCAAAATGAATTAAACGCCCACAGTGCAACAAGAATAGAAAAAGGAGAAGATTTTTACGAGGTTTTCCTTTATTTATTCATAAAATATGCCAACCACCACATTCTTCTATAATCAGTCACACGTCAAATGTTCGAAATGGCTCGAATTCCACCCGAATAATTGTGACAATTTCTATGAAGCTGAAGTTCGGAAATTATTTTTATATCTAGACCAACCATCAATGGGCACGATTTGAACTTTAAGTAGAAATGTGATACAATACAACTTAAACCTCAATCGATGTGATACATAAATGTGGAAAATATTCCATATTGAACTTAAAGTGTTTTTCTTTACTCATTAGCAAGCCAGCCAAGTCATTCATTCATCAGTGAAATTGATTCCTCCCCCTTGGAGTTTTGTTTATCAGTTTTATGTAATTTTATATGTTTGTTTGTTTGCATTTGGTGTGTGTTCTGCCTCATTGCCATAAATTATGATAAATTTCTAAATAAGTCTTTAGAGTCGGCGGCCAGTTTGACTTGGTGTATCAACCACAAGTCCGGGCATATTAAATACTTCCCAAATTATACTTTAAAAGAACATTATAACATCGAAGAAGACTCGAAATAAAAAGCTCTTGCTGGATAAGGCCGAGCGTTTTGCATTTTTACGTGATTTCATTTTAAAAGCAATACCTTTGAAGGTCTTTGCGGAACCCACGTTCGACCTACTAGGGTGTTGGCCGTTTATGTAAATAAAGTTCGACATCTTGGATGTGCATTCTGCAGAAGGTGAACCTATGAGGAGTTTTTGATTTAAACCTGAATCAATCAATAAGTGGCTAAAACGTTTCGTTTATTGCTTGCTTTTAGTTGTTGTAGGTCTTTTCTTTTACCGCTATCGTTCGACACTGCGTAAGTTGTTAAGCTTGTTCTTGTCACAAGAACCAAATAACGACAACAACAACAACAACAACAACAACAACAACAACAACAACAACGACAACTTCAGCAGAAATGTGCTTCCTATCCATATTTGTTTGTTGCGCTTGCCTGCTTTTGTAAAACATTATTTTAATGATCTGGTTTTCTTTTTGGTTTTGTTTTATTTTGTTTTGTTTTGTTTGTTACTTTTTATGGTCAACGGGTGCGCATCTCACATGACAGTTGCAACCAAACTCAACATGAATTTTGCACGGTTCTTCTTCGGCCTTTTCCCATGTATATGTTTTCTGGATATTTGGGTGACAGGCAGCTTCTTCGTCTCATTGTATTTGCGGTTTCTTTTGTTTTAAAGTGAAGACTTTTCGATTTAATTGAATTTTAGTTGAATTTATGGTAAAAATCTGGTAGGAGAACAGCCAGAGCAGACAGCCACTAATGGAGTAAAACACTGATTTCTTTTAATATGTTTTTTATACAAGTCATTAACCATTGTGCTCTTAATTTGCTTATTTCCCCCTTTACGAACTTTTAATATAATAAAATGAGAATAATTCATCGGCTTGGTTACTTCATCACTTTCAGTTTAAAAATCCTACCCATGCAATCTAATAGCAAATGCACAGATGGGCATGGCTAGATCGTTTCAGGTACTGATATCTTAAGTCCAATCGTAAGATGATCTATGTGTTCGGTGTATAGTTTCAAAATATTATTGACACACTAATTATACACGATCGTCAACGTATCTGTCATCTATTTATTTATAATGATTTACTGGTAAATATAAAGGTGTGTGCCTTCTCCCACTTATAGTTATGACATGGCAAGATCATCTCGGTTTCATTTCATGTTCGCAAAATTAAATTAATGCGTTGAAGTATATGTATGTAGTGAAAATGTGTTTGCAACTGTCAGTTTAGCGGCAACCATACGTCTATAGTTTATTGCCAGTAAGTATGTTTAAATCTAGAAAAAAAGCGGAGGAGTTTATATTAAACGATACAATTACTTGCGTGGTGGTGATAATGAACTTAAAACCTTTATAACATTAATTATACGAACCATTTTATATATATGAACTACTTTTAAGGTAAATATATAGTCAGTTGGTCGACACGTTTGTCAGTCTGGCTTTGATAAATATTCTCTTCGTCACAAAAATTGATTATGTTGAGTAGTGCAGAAGAGCCATTGTGTTGTAGATTTTAAAGCACATTGGAGTGGGCCGAAAAAGCATTTTTTCGTTTTCTCAATTTGGGTAAATTGTGTAGTAAATTGTGGGTGTGGGTATTTTTTTTTGAATTTCTCAAGTTTAGCGTTCTTGCTCAAGTAGAAAATGTGAACCGATTTTATTGTTTTTTTAACAGCTTTAAAACGACTTTTCCGTGATTCTTAAAACTTAAAAAACGCAAAAGTGGTTTGACGGACCCTGTACACATTGTAGAATACATTGTCTATCAAATTAAGAAGATTAACAAGTAGTTTTATTCCTTTGATTAAATAATTCTTTGGAGAAATCAATCTGTTGCGGTAATAAATCAAATTTGAAATTTGCTGGAAAGACCTCTAATTAATCATGTACGAATAAATGCAAGCAAATATTCACATGCGGCGTTTGTTTTTCTCAAGTGATTCGAACATTATGATAAATGTGTATCATTTAACCCGCAGGTTATTCACATGAAACCGAAAAAGTGGAGGACTGCTAAAATATTGCTGAAATTAAAAGATTCCAATCACATACACGTAATTAGACAGCAATATCAATTACTCAAGACACTGTTTTCCAAATACAGCTTAAAAACAACAACAACAACAGCAACATTTTATAATCAAAGGCTCAGAATTAAGCAAAAAAGCAGGCAACCAATCAAACGTGGAACATATGCTTTAAATTAGTCAGTTAGTAGTTTGCCACAGTACTGACAGACAACTGTCAGTTGTTGTCAACATTAGCAACGAATTTTTAATAGAGGCCAGATATAAAATTTGAAACTTTAACGTAACACAAGACAAACCTCACAGAGAGTATGGCGCATACCCTCCATACACCCTTGCAACATAAATGAATACTAAAATCTTAGTCTAAAGTTGTATCTTTCAATACAAAACAAAGGAAATGGAATATGTTAAAGTGTGTCTTATATGGTATACATACTAAGGTTATTTATCATATATGAACTCATGTGCAAAGAGCAACTACTTGAATGAAAAGTAAAAATAGAGAACGAGGGCCAGAGAAGGGGTAATGGCAACACTGAGGCAGACACTGAATAAACACATGTGGTGACAAAGTGTAGTGAATGCATCTGCCCCATATGAAAATATTTCATTCCCGGAGAGATCAATAACAGCAAAAGCGTGTGCTTGACAATATATTTGTCTGCTCATTTCTTTTTATTTCAGTTTCCATGACATTACATTGAAATTGAATTAGGTTGTAGTGCATGTAATAATAACTGAATCGCTTTAATATATTTTCATAAACATATTAAATAGGGGTCAGACCAAATCGGGAGGAGCAATCACTCAATGGTCGAAAGTATGATAACTTTTAAAAGTAGTTGAAAGGGATAAACCAGTAGTGGTGGGTCAGAGTATATAATTATTAAAAATTGGTACTCCTAGTATCGAGAAGGAGGTATACTACGTTTGTCTCAATACTTTTACAACTTTAAAAACATTTTCTTATTCTTCACATGAAGGTAGAGAAGTTTAGAGATCCCGTCAGACTTTGTCAGATAACCCGTCGCTACAACAGAAGATTAAAAATTATATGACAAAAACTCTAAACTCTTCATGAAACTTGGTGCATTCATTCCACTTGCTATGAAATTGATGAGTGACATGTTTGAATTTAGTCGGACCAATTAACCTCGACTTTCATGGTAATATTCTTAAACGTCGGTGGGTTACCGATCCAACCCGGTGTCTAAGCTCAAATTCCAGTTGAAAAAAGTCTTTCACTTTTTTCCTCAGCTGGATTTGAACCCGTGTTTCACAGTGGGCAAAGCCTTAGTCCACTCAGCTACTGAAAGGAGCAACATGACAAGACAAATTGTTGATTGTGCATGTGTAGATTTTTTTGCCTAAAGTCTTCGTAGTAGGCGTATTCCTAGACTTTTTCTTTACCAATAAAGAATGTTGTGCTAGAACCCACCCACTGGTACTCCAAATGGCCAGGCAACCCTTTGCAATTCATTTTCTATTTATAATTAAGTAATGATTGTATCTTTCACAAGTTGTCAAAAAAAAAGAAAACAGCAAATTGCCTTTTATTTCCAACACTACGACTTTACGCACTCCCATGTGTGACACGCAAGTTTCCGATTACCTAACCGTACAATTTACATGATAAGAAGATAAGTGTGACAACAGCAACCAACGTGCTGGTTGGTTGAGGATGACGATGATAATGTTGATGATGAGATAGGTGTTCGCACAAAGAAATGTGATATTGTTTATTATGAAAGTCTGCCGGTAGACTTGTAAAAATTGTCCACATTATTTAGACGGTTAAGAGACTGCAACGGTTATAAGTATGCAAGAAGAAGCACTTAAATTAAAGTTGAGTTACGTTTGAGGTTACGTTTGCGTAGGAAAAACTAATAAAAATTTTAAGGAGAATTTTACGTCATTTTTCCCAATATCGTAATATCCGCATAAAAAGATGACTTAATGAAATGAATTGAAATAAATTGAAATGTTCGTTAAGTAAAAAATTATTATTCATTATTCAACGGGGACTTTTCTGTAATATGTTTAGGCATGTGTGTGTAACTGCTCATATAAAAAACCAAGATTGAAAATTAAGTGAACAATTTACTTATAATTAATTATATTTACTTTAAACAATTAGCCAAATATGAACGCAGCGAAAAAAAGGAAAATATTATGCTTAGTTCAAACTGCTCCACTTCACACCCTACACTATCAGAGAAGGAGACAGGAGACAGAACGATTGGAAAAGAACTAAAAATAGTTGAATCTAGTTCATTCGCATACGTATCGTTCCTGAACGAAGATACGGTGTTGTGACGAATATTTCATAAAACGCGCCGTTTAGATACAGAAAGTATATAGATAGACAAGAGATGGACGTACGGACATGTTTAAATCAATTCAATAAAAAGTTTCACTTCTAAGAAGTGTAAATATTTGGGCAGTTGCAAACATTCACATAAACTTATTCTACTGCAATACAAACTGTAAAATGCCGGCTGGGTAGTAGGTTCCTAAATAAATAACCAACGGATTGTATTGACTCATACACATAATCGCAGCCTGTTACAAAGGCGTAAACGTTAAGATTTATGAAGTGAAAAAAAAAAGAAAACGCTTAAACAAGAACAACATGAAGTACATGGGCGATATTTGTTTTGAAGCCAACGCTTAACTTAGCGGTCACACAAACGCAACAAACTTCCGTTTATAATGAAGGAGAAGAAAGAAAGGAGAAGGCGAAAAGCAAATCAATAAAAGCAATCAGCAATGGAGCTACCAAATATGTTATCGAATTACTGATTGATGAGGACGCATAACAGACAGAGATGCAACGATTAACATTTTCGCCACTAGGAAGTTCATTTGATTTGATTTTTTTTTCTTGTATATAATATCGAATTGTAATGTGAACACATTTATACAATAGATGAGTAATTTATTTGCTTTATTATATAAAACAACCTTTGGATGGCATGTAGGAGACGGAGAGAGAGGGTACTGAACGTTAAAGTATGTTAAATAAAATTCACTTAGAGACTGTAGCCTAAGTTGGCACTCGATGCAACGGTCACCAGATAGTCTGGCAAAATTTGTTAAAAAAACACACAAAAAAACACAAACCATAGCAACGACAGCACGTTAAGTAAGTAATGGAAAAACCTCAACCTACTGTAATAAAAATAATGTGCGTAGGTTTCATTGATAACTAAGCTCAAGTTGACGTTCTATGGCACCCTTCACTCCGCAGTGAAGTGTGGATGAGTGTACAAAGTTTGCTGTTGCATTTGTCAGTTCCGAACTAAATAGTGCGCAGCGAGCAGTTTGATTTTAATAAAGAAATTACAGCTTGACCTGTTTGTGGTTGGCTTTCGCGACTCTAATACCACAGTTGTCCTCATGGATATTTCTGAATTGATTTCTCCGAGTTTCAAACTTGCAGAGTACACCAGTTTATATGACAAATAATTGTTTTATCCTACTTTTGCGTCGCATATTCTGCGTATTTTCTTCTATTGTAGCTTTAATATTGAGTCGACATAACCTTCGCTTGTAATGCTGGGAAAAGCACAAATCGTATTGGAACCTGGATGTTAAAGAGGGATTTATATTATTAAAGTGCGCAGTTAAGATGTACATCCTACCTGGGTTCAAAAATATTTACAGTTCGTTAAGAAACTAGCACGATAAGGGCTCGTAAATCATGAGTGGAAGAGGGAGCTTGAAAAGCTTTTACGGAGAGTGCGTGAAAGTCGCATTGATGCGGAAGGTACCCAATATATGACCTAAGCCATTATTTATTTCTGCAATTTTCGTTTCACACCAAAAACGAAATATTTTATTTGCCAACTGAAGCTGGGGATGATGCACCAGCACCACCTTAAGGCGTAATATGGTAATGGTCGGTTACGCGATATGATGTGTTTTGTGCTTTTGTGTGGCTTGGCTTTACAACGTGAGTGGGTGTTTGTTGTTGTTATTCTGTTTGTTTGTTTCAGTAACTGTTGTTTGTGGAGCTTTTTAATGTTCTCACTTTTTCTTTTTTTTTTTTTGGGTAACTGCGGCATGCATTCAGCTTCTGACATAAACATTTGCTTTTGTTTAGTTTAGTTTAAATAATTGTAACTCTTCAGCATGTCCTTACTACACACACAAGCATACAAGATTACACAAGTTTTCTCACTATTTTTTTCTAATTAGTCATTTTTAGTGAGTGTTTTATGATTCGTTTTTATGGACATTTTTTAGCACCTTCTTATTTATTAGAATTTCGTATAAATATAATTTGCCGTGAATGGAATTCCATGAACTGCATTATGTAGAAATAGTAAATAAATGGAATCTTCAAGTTGACGTGATAATGGCCCAACACTACCATTCTGGTTCAAAACTTGCTTAAAACGGACATTTAAATACTTTACAACCAATTTAGCAAAAAGCAATTTCATCATCTTTGACGAATGTATTGACAAAGTAAATGTATCGTCCGCCAATGTTAAAATAAGAATTTTGTACACTTAACATCAATTTTTGTCTTTACGTCATTTTTAAACGAAATATTTCAAAAATCGTGATCAAAAGCAACAACAGTTATACATTGTACGTGGAGAAAAGAAAAAGCTGAAAATGAATATATTCGATCAATCCCGACCACTACTTGGTTTCACAAATTATGCTATAATTAGTTTAGTCGTAAGAGTAAACGCAATACGTTGCCTTTGAGAAATATCATTAGTGGTCCGACTGGGTTCAATTATTAAGCCAATTAACTAGGCTGCAGCAAATTTTGTCTAAAATTTTGTAAATAATTTTCTATATATGGGGAGAGGTTTTAAAAACGTTCCAATTCGGTCCATTTTTATTGGGATTCCAAAGGTTAAATATGTGTTCTTGTACTAAATTTCTTCAAAGTATCGCAAAAAATGCCGTAAGTAGCTAGCATACATATTCACACATACAGATAGACGAATAGACAGAATGGATTAAATCGATTCAGAAAGTTGTTAGGAATCCGTATTATACCCTTTGCCACAAGGACTGCTAAGAACGTGTATGAACGCATATGGCCTAGACCACATCTACCTATATGTTTAAGTAACCTATTGGTGTGGCAGTATGTATGTGCGCTCTTTTTCGTTTTACCTGTCAAAACGATTGCAACGCCCAGAAGCAAGGGTCAGGGACCCAACAAAGTACATATGTCGAATCAACATTTGGTAGAAGTGTTGGTAGTTCGTATGCGTAGCTTGATATTAATATTACGACTCTCCCTCAATACAAAAGCCAATCTGCAAGAGGAAAAAGAATTTCTTCGGAATTACTTATAAAGTACGGAAAATATATAAACGGATTTATTCATTAGAGAGCTTTGGTGCCTGGACGGAGATTTATATTTTTTTGTTTTTAATGACTATTAAACCAAGTGGTGCATGTGACCCCAGCAGTAGTACTCTGCACGGAAAAAACTTCTTTTATAAATTGTGGGCATATCTATTATCTTCTATCCCGCCCATTTCCAGTACATTGTCTTTTCTTATTAATTGTGTTTTTATAATTGAGGGCCTTCAGAATACTTTATTTATCCTTAAGCTTTTACTGACTACTTGACGATACACTTGAAAAAATTTTATTTAGAATTTTTTTTTATTGAATTAATTTATGTTTAAACAAAATTGCTAATATTCAAATAGTTCTAATGCACATGCACAAAATACATACCGCATCATACGTATTGTACCTTATAAGCATATATCCCTTATTGTTTGACTTGACAGCTTCAGTGCTTGCTGAATATTGCGCACGCACACTCGCACAAGTGCGAATATTCTTCTTCGCAATTCATAACATTTATTATTGCATCAAGCAAATTTGACATTAATGTTGTTTGTGCGGTTTGTTGGCTGATGTCATTTTAATCACTACTTATCATTTATCAATACGGTTCGGTACCGTCTAATGCGCTGAGTGTCACAATGATTTAGTGACTAATAAAAAATAATCAATGAAAAATTATTGTGGATTGTTTTTTGTTTTCGTTTGTAACTGAAACGTACAATAACGTGAGCAGCAAGTTAATAAAGCGATCGATACAGCAATGTCTGTCTTCGAGGCGAAATATTTTTTTATTTTTTATTTTTTTAAAGTTAAGTGACATGAAATGATTGCTTTTTAAACCCTCTACATATACTTAGTTTGTCATTCCATTTGCAACGCCTAGAAGAAGGCCTGAGATACCATACAAAGTACATCTACTCTTGATCAACGTCAAAAACTAAATCAATCTACGTAGACATGAGTGTCGGTGTGTCCGTCTATTGTTGGCACTCTCACAGTCGTAAGTTTTAAGAATTTACACTGAAATGTTGTACGGAGTCTTTCAGTTTCGCTATTTAAATTTAAATAAATTGAACAAAATCGGTCAAAATCCACGACCCAATCCATTTATCTGCCACATCAATTGAACCGTGATGTTTAAATTTGATGCAAATATTTATAATTGCCCCATCCAAAAGTGGGAGTGGCCGGACATCAGATACGCCCGCATTTTACATAAAACCAAACTCAGCGTTTGGACCTGACTTGAAAATTGATACGTAATCATGCCCCTGACAAGCCCACCATTTGTAAGTAGATGTGGAGGGTGTTTAAGATTTCGTTTCGTTTATTACTATATTGTATTTTTATTTCGCTTACATAATAAGTAGCTTTAATTAATTTCACTATTGCTCTATTTACACTTTTCATGTCTGATTATTTTAGAGAAATCAATTCAAACTTGAACAAAATAATTTTTTATATATATTTTTTTTAGAAAATAATATGATTTGAGTTTTTATTAAAAAGTTGAAAAGTTGAAAAGTTTCTTTGTGCATTTCCTTCTATTCTAGATTTCAATTGTAAACATCTCGTAAATACAATATTTTCTCAAATAATGTTAAACGTTCGTTTAAGCGAAAGCACAACCACAACCGGCAACAGTTTGTAAGCAACTGAATTGGTTGTAATTGAAATGGGCCGAGCGAGCATACAATATACACACCGTGCGCAACGATGAATTGTTCCCCGAAAGCTGACGAACATCCCCATTGATTGATCTTTAATATGAAGTGACCTGTGCATGCTTGCCTGTATGCGTGTAATGGTCTTCAATTGAATACGATCACTCTCTAACACGAATTGAATGCGCCGTGTCTTCTTGCACAATTTCTGGAGGAAGCGGAGTACATAAAAGGCTTATACTTTAGGTAGACGGTCCGGATTTTGAAGATCATTCTTGTGCCACTGGCGCCTCTGTTGTAACACCAAGTGGTTGAAGGGGCCGCCAAAGCACATCATATACTTTTTTATTGTACATTGACACATTATCCTACATTCGATTACCGTTAATTGTAAGCTCGCTCTCTCTCGCTCTCTCTTACCATATTAACAAACCATCAGTAAAGTTGTCATTACGTTACACATATTTGTAGAGTGGGTGTAGTTGTAGAAAAGTTTTAGTTTCACACATAGTTACAAGTGCAACTGCAGTCATCTTCTTCCTTTTATGTACATGCATATATGTGTATCTGAGAGACCTCATAAAAATATAAACAACTTACTAACTTGTTTATGGATTTTGTGCCTTGTGTGTACATCCCAACGTAGTCATGGGATGTGTTATATACACATAATTACTATGAGTAACGTAAAGCACGTAATGTTTTGAGAAAAAGTAAACAAATGTAAATAAATAGTTGTCATAGTAAACATAATATTTCCATTTAAATAACAAAAATTTTCAATTTTTTGTTTTTTTTTTTTTGCAACATTAGCCATACACAGCAGTTAGGCTGTATGTTATTGTATGTAAAACTTCATAAACTTTGAAGGAAAAAGGTGTTTTATTAAGTTGAACAACGTGGTTGTAATATCGCTCATTGCCGATTCTGTAATGTTCTGAATTTGAAGCTATATATGTCTAAAGCAGAATTCAGTTCTGTTCTGGCTGTGGGTGTGGCGTATACACAATTGCGTTTTCTTTTAACGCTTATTCATGTTTATGTTCCATATCATGTTAAAGATCGAATAGCGTAAAAAATCGGTTTTTGTAAATTGTGGGCGTGCCTTTCATTTGCTTAAATTATGCATGGATAGATTGAATATTAACATGCGTACTAAAATATAAATTTTGTAAATCTATGTTTTTACTAATTGTGGGCTCTGCTAGCTTAAGATAACAATGCTTATAGCAAATTTTAGGCCAAGAAATACAAGAACAGTGGAAAATTTGGCCGAAATATTTCAAAGCCCGAAAAGAAAGAATAACTGCTACAGAAGCATGTGATTAGGAATAAGTTGTTATCAAGTTATAGCCATACTTTTGTAGGGGGTCGTTGAAACCACCCTCGGAATTTGCTTACGAATAGCCAAACCCACACTACACCCTCTCATATGCATTTGCTACAATAATTCAAAATTGTCCTTACGTCCACAAATTGAAATATGGAGCTAGACAAAGAATTTTAAAATGTGAATCGAATTAAATTAAATTATTGCCATAAAAACTGGGCAAAATAAATTTCAACCAAATTGTTTGCATTTTGTCTCTGATACCAGGAATTTGTGCAATGAATCTTTCGCACAACTCGTTTATGGTGTGAGTATATATTTGTTAAAAAAATCATGTTTCAATTTTTAAGGTAGAACAAAATCTAAACAATTCTTTTCTTTTTTAAAATATGTTATAACTAAACTTGTAATAAGACACTCAATGTATCGAATAAAGCGACGCATGAAAATTCAGAATTGTTTGGAGCCGTGCAACAGACACTTCTTAAGCACATAACTATAAAAACAAACACATGCTATTAATTAAACGGCTAGGAATGTTTAGCACACTTCACCTCCACTCTGCGACACAAATCGTTCACATATTTATTTACGTTACAACATTGATCACATTAATCGAGCAGACCTTCATTAATTATAGATGCTTGTCTGGCTAGCTGTCGATATTGACATTTCCATGATATCTGTCTGTCTGTCTGTCTGTGTTCCTTTATATGTTTAAACATCCAATTTATTTATTCATTTGTTTAATACAGAAATGTAAACAAATGAACGGCAATTGGTATCATTCACATTCAATTGCACTTGTTGTCATGGTTGTCATGAATGTCGTATAACAAACACATTTCATTGTTTGGGTTTTCTTCTTTTTTTTTGCTTCATTTAATCATAATTATCTTTGATAGTTCAAATTCAATTTTAAGTACGATTTTAAGGCTCTCTTGTAATACATGGTGTGCAGAGTGTGCAGGGTGTGGGGATTTATAAAGAGTTTTATGTCCGTCTATCCTATAGTTTTGATTTAACACGTATCTTGGTATTTGGTCGAGGTGGTTCATAAAGAATTTCAATTGAAAACGGATTCGAATTTCTCTGATTGTGCCTGAGACAGAAGAATCATCCCTGATTACAAACTTATTGGCATTGAAGTCTACTCTTTATAAACATCCTTCCTTCACTCAATTACAAAATTTTAAATTCAAATTATCACTGGCGTCGCTATCCACTTGAACTAAAGAGATACACGTCATCTACTTTTTGTCATTTTATTTAGTTTTATTTCAAATCGTATTACAAATATATATACTTTCTCGTCTCACAATTTTACTACAATAATAAATAATTAGCTATTTAAACGCTAAGAGGAAGAAGATTTTAAACAATGAGACAAAAATTAAATTTGCAAAGATTTTTATTGATAACAATGCCACATGGGTACGCGTTCATTTATGCGTGATTTACGTAACAATTGCATATGTTCGACACCGTTGGCATTCACCACCGAACTGTCAACGCCTATCATGACGGTGCCCAGTACTAATTTTTTGCCCAGCTTCGTTTTCGTTGCTAATGTCGTCTTAATAAGTATGCGATCCAATGTTTCCATACTTTGTATGGGTATAGTTATGGTGCCATAGTCATCTGGCTTTGCTGTATTCCCATCCTCGCCTTCCTTATTTTGATCCCTTAATATTGTCCATTTAGTGGAGAGGGAGGGAAAAAAGTGTGAAGATTTCCATGAATCTAAATAGATGCCGCGCTCGAACACCGTTGTCTTTACGTAAACACTGCCTGCGGTATGTTCCAGTTCATCTTTGGCTTTATGCGAGCAACGCATACGTGTTGTGGTCACTTTCAAAGCTAGGGGACAAAGAGATTTCGTTTTGTTGCTTATATTCGAGATGCCCATTTTGCGCTTAACCTGTGAGGTCATACGATTCCATGATTGTCCATGATAAGCATTCTTGTCGTTGTTGTTATTATTGTCATATTTTTGTTGTTGTTGTTGTTCTTGTTGGTGTTCTTTAATTGACCGTAAGCTACCACTAATGCTTGGTGCGTTAAGGTGCAATGTGTTTGGATGACTGTTGTTGTTGCTGCTGCTGCTGCTGCTGCTATTTGTTGTTTCATCATTATTGCAAGTGGGATCTATTGCCAAAGGAAGATTATTAACTTCCAATACCAACTCCACAACACCTTTGGGTGCATTAGTTAACTACAACAACAAATATAAGAAATAGTTAATATGTGATTTTTTTTATAACCAACTCATTAACTTGAAATGTTTGCTGTTATTACACCATGAACCACTTGAGGCAGAGGGTATATTAAGTTTGTACGAATGTTTGTAACTCCTAAACGAAAAATGCTACATCCTCTTTCAATTACACCGATGGATTTAGAATCAAAATCTGAATCGATTTAACTATGTTCACTTGTCCGTCTGGCAAAAAATCGCAATTTTTAATATTTTTTCACAAAATTCACAAAAAGAATAATTAATTGGCTTAAAAAGTGGCTGTGCCATATTTGGACCCGATCGAGCTATTTTTAGAAGCCCTTTCCATATTATTATATTTTATTTTTGGAAATAACTTATGAGGCAGTGTATATGTATACGTGGACGCAACCAAATTAATTATAGCATAATTTAAGGGGCTAAGTGTTGCGGGGGTATTAAATGATCTGAACATTGACCGACTATGAAATTTTTACTTGTTTTTTATTTTTTTTATTTTTTCTTGAAACTTTGTTAAATGTCTTTTATTATACGAAAAAAATGATAATCTGTACATTAACAACAAAAACGAAGCACTATTTAATAATTAAATTTTAACAGAGAATGTTGTCTTTCACTAAAAAAAAAAAGTGTATAAAAAGGAAGGCATTCAACAAATAATACAAAATTCACCCTATTTAAAAAGCAATCTGGAATAGAAACTGTACAAAATCTCAGCTCGAATTTAAAGTATTGATACATGAACCGATCGACTCAAAGTTTTGTGCTGATCAAGAAAACATCTAAACATTTTGTGAGATCTTTGATGATAGAAGGATAGCACGTTTGGTATATTTTATGTGAAGGCTGTAAAAATGAGTATCAAGTTACCAGCCAGTAGTGTAAGTTCAACATTATTAAAGCTGAAGAGTGGTATGATTTTAAGAACAAATACTTATTACGTTTATTAGACTGTTTTGTTACTTACATTATTGCTATTGTTGCCTAAACTATTATATGCCGTATTTGTTGTCGTGATGTCTTTAATGGGCAGCCATAATTCTTCCGTAGTATAAATACCTTTGGAGTTACGTTGGAATAGTTTTGGTTCCAAATAGCATGTAACGGAGCCTATAAAGATAGTGTCTTTTCACACATGTACATAAAAATGCACGCTCTGTTGTACCAACCTAAGTTTCGTCTCGCCTCACTAATCGTTAGGGCGGGCATACCATTATTGCAATCCATGGATTTCCTTTTATTGCGATTATTTTTATTTTCTTTTTCATGCAGTGTTGTTGCTGCCGTTGTAGCAGTTGTTGTTGATGCCGTGTTGCCATTGGCTGCCGTAGCCGTAGTCTCAAATATATTTTGCATTAAATTGGAACTTTTATCTTTCAGCGATCGATAGGTTTTACTAAAACGATTGAAACTCTAAAAGTGAAACAAAATGTAGAATTTACCAAAAAGCGGTAAATTTTTTAATTGTTTACTCTTACATGGGCGCATCTATTCAACATTTTAATAGTTGTTTTTGTTGTTGTTTTTAATTTATCTTTCAATTCAATTTAATTTAACATTTGTTTATGTTGTTGTTGTTGTTGTTTTTATTATATGTGTTTACCTACCGTTGGTGGCAGCTCCAACAAGGCATAAACTGTAAAAACCACAAATTGTCCGGCAAATACTTCCTGGGGCGTAAAGTCCCTAACCGTTGATTTGCTGCCACGACGTGATGTATGCTTCAATGAGGGTCTGTGAACAGGTAACGAACAATAAAACAATCATAAGCATATCTGTGTTCCTATGTGTTATTACACATTTACCATAGTATTGTATAAACAGAAACATTGTAACAACAAGACTGAAACCACAGGTTGAGACAAGATAGAATTACCCTTCACGGCAATGTCTAGAGCGTGTTGAGTGTTACGAATTAGAATAGGACGCATTCATATTGAATAGCAACATATCATTTTATCGATATTTTAAAGTCTATGATTTTTAAAGATTTTTAAAAATTGATTATTTAAAAATTGTACTTGGTTGAAATGTTCTTTCCGTGAATCAACTTATCGATAAATCGGATAATACGCACTCAACTTATCGATATGTCAAATACATACTCCAGATTTATTGTATAATTTCCATCTTGCTACTCTCTCCCTGTTGCAAACGCTTTGACATAGTAAATGGACTTACTTTATTTGTACATCATAAACAAAGAGTACGTAGATGCATGATTGATTTTAATTTCAATATTTGTTGATCAATTTAATTTTTGTTAAGGGCATAATTTATTAGGTAAACAAAATATTTCGTAATACGGGAAATTCACAAAAAAAAAAAAAGAAGAAAAATAATAATAAATTGGGAGCAAGCAAAAACTGGTTCAACTTTGTAGAAATTTAAAGTTTAAACAATAATGTGTCATTTTGTGCTCGTAATAATATTTTATTATTCCTCATACCAATACCTTTAACTTTCATTCTCTTCAACTTACTTGATGTCGGGCGCTAAAGCAAATTTGAAATTTTCATTAAATTTTGGCCAAGAATTCGTTTGTATGCTGCTATCCAGGCGCTTCGTACCCGGAAAAAGCTTAACCTAGGGAAAGCGATCGTTTTGACAAGTAAATGGTTTGTGTCTTGGATAATTTATGAATATACCTTGATCAAGTAACCCTGCACAATTTTAAAGCCAAACAGTGATGGTAGATGGCGTGCTGCAATTAAATGGACATTCAATTCGGGCACAATACTTTTCATCGCATTATAGTCCGAGCCTCCGCTGCCCCCTCCCCCTACTCCTCCATCACTACCACTCGTATTTACGGTGTGTTCGTTAAATTCGATGGCAATTTGAAAACCAATTTCAGGCTCTAAACTGTTGGTTGGCTTTTGGTTGGATGTTGTTGTGGGAGAAGATGGACTGCTTTGTGCCATTGAATTGGGCAATATAGAGCGTAATTTTTGCATTGTTGATGACATGATCTCTGTAATATTGAAAACTTAAGTGAAAAAGTTTTTACTCTTCTCAAACATTCGCATAAACTTTATATAGTTGCGTAGGGTGTAAAAACGAAACGTTTTAACATTTGAGAAGTACATGCATGTTTGTGTAAACCGCAAAAAAAAAAACACAATTAAGAGTAACTACAATATTATTAATTTTTACTGATTAATACAATACTTCGACAGATTATACACAATTATTATATTGAACGGAATGGTTCGATTGCCAAGTTGCTTAACTCCAGATTTGACGATATCCTAAAAAACATATATCAAATGTAACAGTTTCTTTATTTAAGAACGTGTCATTGAGTTCATTTTATAAATTGCGGCTAACGAAATTCGTGTTATGTTATGTTCTTTATTTTGGAAATTTACTTTTCACACATTCCCACAATATGACTAACAATAAAAAATTAGAAAGTGTTCTTTATACCCTCCACATAAGATGGGGGGGATATACTAAGTTTGTCATTCCGTTTGCAACACACATAAGGAGCCGCCAGACACCCTACAAAGTATATATATTCTTGATCAGCATCAAAAACTAAATATGTTTGTCTGTGTGTACGTTTTTTGGCAATTTTACGGCCGTAAATTTTAAGGTATAGAAATGAAATTTTGTATAAACACTAAACTAAGAAGTTTCTGCATACAGCTGGCTTTTTAAAATGGGAAAAATCAGCCAAGAGCCACGCCCACAATTGATAAACATCTAAATACCTGCCATAAAAATTGAACTACGATGTTGAAATTTCTTACAAATATTTATAATCATCCTATTTATTGATGTACCAAAATGGGCGTGGTCGAATAACACAACCATTCACAATTTACAAAAAAACCATACTCAGCGCAAAACTCAACGCAATACAAACAAAAAAATTTAAAAGGCATAATCATATATAGGCCACGTCCACCGTTTGTATGTCCGTGTAAAGGGTACTTAAGATTTGGTACAAACCAAACTTGGTTTTCTTACTCGTTTTATTTTCCTTTTTACTTTTAACAAATTACTTTTTATACCCTCCGTATAATAGAGCGGGGTAGACTAAGTTTGTCCCTTTGTTTACAAGATCGAAAAGGAGGCGTCAACGACCCTTTAAATATTGTATTAAAAATATTATATCTATCATCTGAGTGCCACGCCCATAATTAAGAAATATTTCTGAGAAAGTACAGCAATAAATTATTAATTATCTCAAAAAAGATGAAAATGTACGAAATAATGAAGAAGGCACGCCTACAATTTATGAAAAAAAAATTATTGTTCAGAATCTTTTCTTTGGGTTAGATATGTAAAGAATAGTTTAAAGGCCGTTCAAATAAGGCGCAATTTTGTATATGTCACGCCCACAAGTAATCTAAATGAATGAAAAGAATAAATTTGACTTAAGTCAAATGTAGATTTTTTATACGTTTGTTGCGCATTTGCAAGTGAAACGTACTAAACATTTAATTCAAGTATTTGGTAGGTTTTAGTTTCCATTTTTATGCGTTTTTTTTATGACACAATCCGGCAGTAATTAGTTTTCAAATTTAAATCCGTCAAAGGTGTGTTGTAAAAGGAGTATTTGCTGATTAGTTTTTTCTTTTCAAACTAGTTTCAGTTCACTATCGCTAGCTTTCATTTATAATTACAACAAAAAATATAGAAAAAATAATAAAAATGTGAAATATGCAAACATGAGGACTGACCTCACCACTTAACTATTTCAGCAATGTGTGAATCTCACTTTTCTGTCGCAATGCAATATAATCATAAGAGCATTCCACTCCGCTCTATTCAATGATACAATGCAATGCACGTACACATGATAATCCAATTTGTCTCATGTACGCACAATTACGAAACAAATTATTAGAATAACTACTTGTACTAAATTCTTGAAAGATTTTCTTCAAGTGTGTCACAGGAATTATACAAATCAACACAAGTAAACAAACACACACACACACACAAACGATATTGTGTCATTTACACTAAGACGACATTTCTAATGACCTGAGCTGATAAGATTAATGGGGAAAGTGAAATGTTTTATCCCATAAACACTTGACAATGACATTGTGTGTGCTTACATATAATTAAAGTTATTATAAATATAAATTGCATAGGCTAGGAGAGAGAGAGAGGGGCAGAGGGACAACTTTGCTCATAATTAAAATGACATTGTTCATTTAGCACTTGAAACTATTACGATACGAAAGCGTTTCATATACTCGTATATTGCAATAGAGTTGCATAACTTGAGATGTACTTATGTTCTTAATGCGTGTGTATATTGTGACGCAGGGTTTTGTGTTTTAACTGTTAGGCAATTCAATTGCTCTCTCATGTCCCCCCACAAAAATATAAAGCTTTTAAATATAAGTGCTGTATGGAACAAGTAAGAAAACTAAATTTGGCTTAGGCCAAATCTTAAGTACCCTCCACATCTAGGTGGGCGTGAGTTTATTGTAATATGTGGTCTTATCTGTTATCTGATAATTAGAAATTTATGTACCATATTTCAACTTAATAGCGCAATTGTTGTGACAGATATAGAGATTTTTATCGATTGTCAGCTCAAAGTCTCCAAATTCACGACCGTGAGAATGCCACCAAAAGACGGACACACGGACACAGGGAAGCACGTAACTAAATTGATTCAGTTTTAGACGCTGATTAAGAATGTATATACTTTGTACGATCTCTGCTGTCTCCTTCTGGGTGTTGTAAACATTTGAGCGTCTGGTCAAATACTAGCAATTGTCATCGAAATTTCGGAAATCTATCGCTTTTGGCTTGCTAGAGCTAGAGAAAAGTTTGAACTGCTGTAATACTGCAAAAAATAAACGTAAAAGAAACAAATAAAAATATTACAGTCGGTTAAGCCCGACCGTTTAATACCCTACACTACTTAGTTTCTCAAATAACTCTACAATTAGTGTTCAGTAAACACCAGCCGTTATCATATAAGAGTTACTCTGCGAAAAAGTACTATACGGGGGCTCGATTGAGCTCGTAAGCTTGCAAAAAAGCTATAAATTATGTTAATATTAAGAATATGAGGGGGCCTAAAATTGGTTCACCTTAAACCATTTTCAATACTACACGACCTTATGTTCAATTTCGTTTAAGTACCTTAAAAACTGTGATCACAATGAAAGTACTTATCTTTCTGAATCGGGTGGAATACCTTTAACATACCCATTGTCACAAGAGCAGCAAGATATAAAAATTACCCATCGTTTAAAAGATTCTTGAAATTCATGCAAATTAAGAATTTTACCTGTGTGATGCATATTAACTTGAAAAGTGACACGTTTCAAAAAGTATTCCCCACGATGCGATCTTACATTGCACATTTTCGCAAATAATTTAATAATTTTTTTAGTCGTTTCGCATACAGTATATTGATATATTATTTACAGTGCACTGCTGTTTATTCATTGGCCTGTCACAACCACTTACAATATATTAAATAACCAAAGAACGTTGGATGCTGTTCTTATTACAAGTAATTTATACACGTTATTAATATTTCATTACATAATATTTGATTACCCATACCAGTGCAAAAAGCACAAATAAAGAAAAGTAAGCATTGTTTTAGTTGAGGAATTTGGAGAAATATTTAATGAAAACATTCGCTGTAAGTGTGCATGCTTCATAAACTTTAACCGTTTCCCTCCATCATAAATTTTACTTTGATTTTTCATAAAGAAATCAATTGCTTTGAGATATTAAAATAGAACACACATCTATCAATCTTTTCATGTGGAAGTTTTCTTTTGTGCGGTTCACACCACAGAGGGTTTGTGGCAAGCCCCAACAAACCAATTGAAACTCTATTGCACTGCACAAACGAATACATTCTTCCACACACATGCAATCGATGTATTTAATAATTATTTCCAAATCATTTATCAATGCATACACGGTTTTGCAATCATTCAAGCTGCCAGTTTGTGGTGGGGTGTATGTAATAGATTAGAAAATAATACACATATGTAAGATATAGTTTATATATAATCTAAACTGAGGAATTTTAAATGTTATGTTTTTCATAGAGAGTCATATAATTTTAAATTATACGGAACGCAGAACTACTCATCCATGTAATATAATTATTTACATAGAAAATACAACTGTTATACAGTAATTGTTATACATTGTAAAGTTATTGTTACAGAATAATTTTTTTTAAATATCATTTAAAAAATTAAACTATTATACTAGAACTGTTATATGTAATGTATAACCGTTATACTGTTATAAAAAATATTTTAAATTAAACAAGTGAAGATGATGTGGTCCATGCTAGGGCCATTTAGTACCCTACACCACTTAGCTTCTTACATTATGCTACAATTAGTTTAGTTAAGTCAGTAAACGCGTGGTATTGCGAGGTATAAATTTCTTCGTGATATATTATTATATGGAAAGGGGTTCTAAAAATGGTCTATGGAGTCCATATTTAGCACAGTCAAATATTAAGCCAATTAACTAATCTTCACCAAATATTGTTTGAAAATATTAAGAATTGCGATGTTTTTTGTCATATAAAAACTTCCCTTATAATGGGACCTTATATGGGGAGGGGTTTTAAAAATGGTCCGATTTGATCCATTTTCTTTTTTAGACCAATACATGTACTTGTACTAAATTTCATCGAAATATCTCAAAAAATACGACCTGTAGCTTAGCACAAATTTACATGACGGATAGGCAGACATGAGTAAATCAATTCAAATCAATTCTGAATCAATTGGTATATTTGAAGGTAGATGTGGAATTTGCCGTTTAGGAGCACAAACTTAACAACCCTTTGCCGCAAGTGGTGTAGGTTAAAAAATAAATAAATAATAAATAAACTCTAAACTTAATGAAATTCAGACAATAAATTTTAAATTAAAAACCGTCAAAGGTAACTTAAAAATATAAGAATTGTAAATATTAGAATAACTTGGCAATAAAATTGGCGCCACAATATTCTAAATATATATTATTAAATATTATGCAAAATATTAAATAGAACGCATAATGTGTAATTATTTAAAACTTTTTTTTGTACCCTCCCTCCACATAAGGTGGCCAACAAAAGACGGACACAGAGACGCACAGACACCAGGCCGCATATATCTAGATCGGTACAGATTTCAATAATTTTATTTTCACTGCAGTATATGTTCTGCAGCACTTCTTGTATACACATGTCGTGTCATTTTCGAATCTCCACGACAGAGCAGAAAGCATTAAAATAACATTAACATGTTACAAACAATTCATTCATATTTCCACACTGCCTACAGATACACCAGGTAGCACATGTAAATCACACACAACACTCACAACAACACTAAAATAATAATATTAAAAACAACCAGCACTACGGTAAAATAGGTAGTAAAGCAGATAATCGTAAAAAGTAAAAATTCATAAAAGTGAGAGAAAAAGGAAAAAATAAAAATACCACACACCTTATATGCAGATGTGTATGTGTGAAAAATTTATATAATTACTGTAATCAGACAATTTTCTTTTATCTTTTATCTTTTATCTTTCATCGTATTAAGGTCACGAGACCAAACATGAATGCTTTACAATGTGAATGTCTAAGCATGCGGACAACAGAGAGTTAAGCTGAATTCGGTTAGAGTTGAAAAAGAGTAACTGATTAGCACATGCGGTGGTTTAATTTACTTTCTTTTAATGGTGGAAGCAAAATATGAGTGAAAGAAAAGTTTTGCGCAATGGGTGAGAAGGGCATTCCAACTCTGGTGATTATTTAAACATACTTTCTTTATCGTAGTACATGTTTCAAAATGAAGGAATGAGTGGTTCCTTAAAAACATAACAATAAGATTATCAAACATCTATTGCCTGCCAAGCATAAATCCATTATATTTTAAGTACAAGGTGATCGATGTAATAAAATTTATAAATCATTTGTTTACAAAATTATTCATCTTTGCTTGTACAAACGTGTGTTTGGATGTACTATTTAAAGGTATATTTACCCAATATAAATAAATCGTAAACAATTGCGTGCAGTCACCGGCTAATATATGAGTCAGTACGCGAGCACTGTAATGAATCAGATTTTGCAGGTGCAACTTCACTTTATAGTTTTTTTTTATCTTCAATTCATGCACAATTAAAAAAGCAATTATTCTACAATACAACGCCGCGTTAGTAAATAATTTATTTAAAAGCCAATCGCTAACAGAAATGTTGGTGGAAAGTGCGCGAAATGCAACAAACCACTCGCTTATGTGTAGTTACCAACAACCGACACACTTCTTGTTTCATAACAATATTTATTTAAGAGATAACGCACCAGAAACCGAACATTTGCTCGATTAGATAACACGAACGGAGTTTAGCACGTTAAAATAACGCCAAAAATTCGTTTTAAACTAGAATTTGCAACAAATGTTTCAATTTTGATTTATTATTTACGAGATTTCGTAGCCAAACAAATTTATTTATTTACTCAATTTTTTTTCTATCATTTACAGTGACAGGAAAATATTTTTATGGTTTTGAATTTTTCCCTTAAACACAATACATTACACACGTAAAAGTTCCGCTGTTGCACTGTTTGCATATTAATTTACCGTATAATGATGTGTGGTGAGCGGGCAGTTACTGTGTAACTCTACCGAAGAGATCTACGAACAGTCACACTTGTACTCGCAGTCGCGATATTATAAAGAATGACACACGCTTTTCTTTCTTGTTTCCTATTCTAGTATTCTGTAGTAAACGTTAAAGCTTTTGTTCTCATCGAAAATGATCACCAAAGCGTCAAACCGGGAGTGTAAGAATCAGCATAACTAGTAAATGTATATGTATGGATGGCGAAAAGACAAATACTTAGGCTAGCTGAAGCTGGAAGCAAATCGCTTTCTCGCAAATCTTCTTGAATAATATTCAAAACAAACGAACAAATAATAATAACAATATTAAGATTTATGATTACTCTTTTGCCTGATCTCTCTCTTACTCTCTCATGTTAAAAATATTACAGTGGTTAAGGGGTATATAAAATGTACAATAAAACTTGTCAATGGGGAATTAACAATCTTTTCTAAACGACCATTTAAATGCTATTTATTGCACTGATCGTAGAGACAACCGATTAAGATGTAATTTCCTTTCTTTTCTTTTACACAAGAGACATGAAAACTGATTATTTAAAATGCGAGTAAGGTTTTCTAAGGTATATTTTCAATATTAACAGGTTTTTTGAATCTTAACTACAGGGGAGTCTAAATTTGCCAGCTAAATAGAGATTCACATTTCTGAATAGATGTAACCACGTCAGTCTGCCCGTAAATGTTAATGCATTTCGATCAAGTCTATATTTGGATTCCCTCCCCACATGTCGCCCTATTTTAAAATGTCTTTTTATAAAGAAAATTCTCATTTCTTAATATTCTTCGAACAACGTTGATGAAGGATGGTTCATTGTATGAAGTTACTTCATATAACAACATTTTACATAGTATCTTTCCCTTTCCATTTGCACTTATGTTAATAAAATAGAATGCTAAAAAGTCCAATATACACTATTGCTCATTACGTAAAATACAAAATCCTTCCTGCTCTATGCTTAAACAAGATCATGTCGTATTTAGCGATACTGCAAAAAAGAGTCCTTTAGCGGTTGAAACTATTGTGCATTGTTTAAATTGTACCAACATTAATTTTGGGGTTCCCAAGTGTAACCATTTAATAGAGACTAATTGTAGATACATTTAGTTGGACTTGTATTGGTGTATACAGCCACTGTGACCATATACGTGGGTATTATGCCTCTGTTTAATCGTGCCCGGTTTACTGATACTAAATACAAATGATTCATTTTGTAGATAATTGTTAAACAAATTAATGTTTGCAAGTGGAGGGATAACAAATAATTCGACGTAAATACTTGAGTACTTATAAATTATTTTAATTAATATTTTGTTACGCTTTAAATCCTCTCCATGAGTTTGCTTCTCTCCCTCTCTCTCTCTTTTTTTTTTTATTTATTTTAATTATAAGTGTCGAATATTATCTTCGTTTGGCGACACTGTGCATGCATACACATGCATTTGCATGTTTTGTATGAGTACAATAAACACCGTTTAAGATTGTGTTTAAAATTTCTTTGTTGAATTTTTAAATTTATTCAATAATTTTATTTTATTCTCCACATTTTCATTCACCTGCGGTTTCGCGTTTTTTATTGTGTTTTTTCTGCTTCATACTCTACGTATGCTTAGTTTGTCATACCGTTTGAAATATCTGAAGTTCATAAGATATTCTTGAAGAGTATCAATCAAAAACTAAGTCATAGTAGCAATGTCCATCCGTCCGTCTTGTTATTACACTTGTATTCTTAAATATGTTTAAAATTGGACAAAAGCGAGTTACGGCCGCATTCACAATAAAGAAAAATTACTTTGTGTGTCAGAATGTTGAAATAAGTTGGGTCCAAATATAACATACGTTTAAAAAGGTTTTTAAGTGGAACATGGGTCATGGATTTGCCGCACCTTTCTTATTATTTATTATCTTGGTAAAGAATATTCAAGATTTGATTAAACATGATATCTCCCCCACCTCAGTGAAGACTATACCAAGTCGATATAAACATGTGAGTCTCTTTTTTCGCAGATCCGTTGTAAATTTTAAGAAATCGAGCTGAAATTTTAAAAATTATACAAAATCGGTCTAGTGCCACGCCCACATTCTATCATAAATCTCTCAATCACAATGTGTCTATGAATTTGTTATAACTTGTGAATTCATCGATACACAAAAATGGGCGTGGCCAGAAGGCATCGTATTCGTAGCACAATTTGACTTGTTAGTCGATGTACAATACAAAAACTATAGGAATCGTAATTAGGTACATGCTGCCTCAACCATATATATGTGAACGTGTAGAGTGCCTAAGATTTGGCCTAAGTCAAATTTAGTTTTTCTTGTTTTTTTTTTTTTTTAATTATTTGCTTCTTCTGTAATGTTTAACCTAGTTTCATTTGATAATTTATTCCTATACTTAAAAGTTGTCGCGAATGGAGGATTTTTTTGCACAAATATGTATGATTAGTAGAAACCTTTCTCCAACACATAAACAACAATAACAACAATTACTTTTAGGAACATCTACTATGTATACCGTTACTTTCAATTAGCGCCTAGTTGGTTAGACCTTCATTAATTTTTATTTTACATATCAAAAAACTCATAAATGGGGTAGATTATTAATTAATGCCTTTTCAATGATTTGGCATTGTCCCTTACCGCATTATCAGTACCGATCAGTACCACCAACGGTCTCTTCGAGCGATCAATATAATGGAAATTGAAACCAACGAAGCATAACTGAATTACGAAACAGAAGTACCATAAGAAAACTTCAATTAAGATCAAGGGTGCTGAGCTAAGGTTGAGGTTTCAAAATAATAAACGACACAAAGTGAAGAAAAAATGTCTTAAACCGTTTCATTGGATCACTAGACAACGTCAACTCAACTTTGCAACCAATTTACTCTGCAAAGCTTTTCTAATACATCAATAAAACGACAAAGAATGTATCGATTAATATCGATCATATTGGAGAACTACATTTGCCCTTAAGGTGAAGGTAATGATTGTACTGTTTACTCGTTCTATCAATATTATGGCAAAACATAAAATCAGTTCTCTTCAATACTACATAGTAAGATTAGCAAATTGGGTTGCCTTATCGCCTAGACAATGATTTTTTATAAGGCACTGATGTATTTATTAATTCGTTCGATTAATTATCAAAACGTTATCGGCGGCGATTAAGTCAAAGTCTGCTTTTAAATATCTCCAAAAAATATGTCATTCCCAATTAATAAAATAAGTAAAAATGCTACAGCCACGTAATTATGACAATTCAATATCCTACGCTACTGACTTTCAACTGTATACTTTAAGTTTTACGCTATATTCAATAGTATCCGTAAACGTAAGTCTATGTCATATAAAAATGTCACTTCATGAAAAGTCTTAATAGCGAGCGTTGTTCTATAAATATTTGATTTTTAGACTTCTTTATTATCTAAACATGAAATGTATCGAACACTAAATTACTTTAAAGGACTTTCACCCTTAAGCCAATAAAAAATTCAAATAAAACAAGTAAAAATTGTATTGTCGGTCAAGCCCGACCATTTAATATCCTAGAGCATTTAGTCCCTTAATTTATGCTACAATTAGTTTAGTCGTATCTGTATACCCGAAGTACTGCCATATAAGTTAGTTGGTCCAGCCAAATATGAAGCCAATTAACTATTCTTCACTAAATTTTGTCCAAATTATTAATAATTGCGATTTTATACAATATAAAGATTTCCATTATAATAGGACGGGTTCTTAAAATGGTTCTTCTTCTTCGGGTTCGGACAAATGGACATGTTAAAGCTGTTTAGGAATTGCAAGTATTCGCACATATTAAATTACCTTTTGCCACAAGGGCTATATGCTAATGATGCAGGAATGAACTATATGCGAGGGTCATTCACCCCCATCCACTTATATATTTTGTCCAACGGGCAATTGTGCTCTTTTCGTCATTCCTTGTTATACAAATTAGTTCTGCGATTGAACTAATGATTCTTCATCCAATTAACGTTTATAATGTAAATGAAATTGTTCCACTTTACTCTCGAAAATTATGATAAAATCCTCCTTAAGAAAAAACTATAAATTATGTAAACGACGCGGTATAACGGTTTAGTAAGATAATAAAAATCGGGCGAAAATAGTTTCGAAAGTTTTCAAGCGGGCGTAATTGTTTTAAAATGAAGGTTTTTTTTGTTATTTTTTTATTTCAAACTCTATTAAACATGATGCAGGCTGCCCATGGATCGCATAGGATATTGACATTAAGTGCTAATACTTTTGAAGAATTTCGTAGACGTTATCTGGTACCGTCGGCTTTGTACGATACTCGTAGTTGTTCGCTAAATGCTTGTGAAACTTTAAAAATTATATCGCAATTATTTTTACTGATGAAGAGTTCTCTGAAAGAAAAAACCCCAGTGGTTATTAAAAAAGTTGATCAAGGAGATGAAGATTGGCGAGTTTATTCAACGTTAAATGAAATCGAAGAGGAAGGCTTGCATCTTTATAAACGAGTGCGTCAAATTGAAAGTCGTTTGCGTTCCAATAAACAGCCCGTTTGGAATTTGAAAGTGAGCAATGCTCAAGCATGGAATCTGTGCACCGGAAGCATCTGTCATTGTAATCCCGAGGCGAAACGGTTTATTTGTTGAAATAAGAATTTGCAAACGGTGCCTGCTACAGAGATTATTCCCCTAAACATGATATCCATGTAGGTATTGACTTCAGACTTTGTTGATTTGGGAAATCTTTTAAATTTGAAAACACTTTAAAGCGATTTGTCCTACAATTCTTTATCCACGTTGCATAAGGATACTTTGCGCGGCTTAACTTTATTGGACGAATTAGTTTTGACCAATAATCAATTGGATTTTTTACCCTATGACATTTTTACCGATTTGGATACTTTAACAAGACTGTGAGTTGGTCGCCTATTTGAAGATAAGACCCTTTATTGATTTGTATAATTTTAGCCATCTTCAGTATAACAATTTAGAAGATTTGGATTATCGTATATTTTGGAAATTGCGACACTTGAATACACTCGATCGTTTGGCTATAACCGATGGCGAACTCTTCTCCTTTTGTCCACGTTTAACGGTGATTACTTTAAGTGATAGTAAAATAAGTAGTTTTCCGCCCGCTTTGCTTAAGGACCTGCTGGTACTGGAAAAATTCAATGTGTCACATAATAGAATAAAAGTTTAACAAACTGAGAACACGTTAAATTTGACAAAATTAGTAACATTGGACTTTTATTGGAAGGTTATAGGTACAGTATCTCTAATACAACTAAATTATAAAAACCAATCAATCTTTTTGTTTCATCACAACTTTAGAAAATATTTCCAATAACTTCTTCTCCGGCTTAACCAGTTTACGCACTTTAAATTTACGCAACAATCAGCTAACAATGTTGACTAGTAACACCTCTAGTAAGTTGGAACAGTTGTTAACTTTGGATTTATCCAGGAATCAAATCAACCAGGTAAATATTAGAATAAACCAGTAAATCCCAGTAATTCTGACGCAACACATCACATCATTGATAAAGATTAAATCAAACACTTTTGTTGATTTGGGAAATTTGCGAGAATTGTTTTTGGACCACAACTCTTTACATCGTATTCCTCGTGGCTTGTTCCTAAACAATAAATTTTTGGAACATCTTAGAATCAATTCGAATAATCTGATTAGCTTAAACGATAGTAACCTTGAGGATCTTGGCCACCTTAAACACTTAATGTTGCACAATAATAATATAAAATATATAAGCCAGGAAGCGTTTACACCTCTTAGGTTATTAGAAAAATTGTAAGTACATAAAAAGATTATTAAAAGCACAAGATTATCCCTACATTGCCTATCTTAGACGTATTGATTCCAACAACATGCAGTATGTACCGGCTGGAGTTTTTGCAAACCTTCAATACCTGGTCGCCATTAAATTGGACAAGAATCCGGGGCATTGTGATTGTCGTGTTTTGTATTTGGCACGCTGGGCACGTGAGTTTCCTCTGAAGTTATGGAATTCTCAACCCACTTGTCGCGGTCCGGGTGATTTGGGTGGCCAAGAAGTTGGCGTGATGCGTTACGATGATCTTTGTGATGGTCAGTGGGCCAGAATGATGTCACTCTCACCGCGTTTGCCAGTGCGCAAAAATCGTATTACCACGCCCATGAATTATTCCGATTATTTCAATCTTTATCTTAAACATATTTATACAGAAACGCCACCAAATCTTCTGGCGGAGAGTAATAGTGAAAGTGAAACTTTTATTTATTAGATTATGGAACTTATAACATATATAGGGCTCGCAAAATGTTACGTAGTCGAATAAGAATTATACAAATTTCCTTATAATTTGTTCTAGTTGTTAATGCTGTCCAAGAATGTACGCATTTTGTGAGATCTTGTGAGACCGAAGCCTCCTTCCGGCTGTTGGAAACGGAATAATAAACTTAGTATGTGTATACCTCCCTTGCTATTTGAAGGGTATAAGAACGATGAATATCTTAAACAAAAACCACACAATAAAGGGTGACATGAACAACAATATATTTATAATCGTATTGTAGCATTTTGTTGGTCACAAAATTTTAAAATATGCACGAGTCGCTCTGTTGCTTTCTTCATTTAAAAAGATTTTTACTGACTGTACTTTAAAGAAAAACGGAAATTACTTTTCTATGCAAAGTACGTTTCATTAAGAAATCATTAATTTTCCAAACACTTTACTATTGTTGTGAAAGACGATATTTTATGCAAAATATCGCTATACGGCAAAAACTCACAATTTTTGATATTTTCATAGGAAACATGGCGCAATAATTACAGATTTGTGACAAGTTTGAATTCAGTCGGACGATATTTACATTTTTTTTTAAAGGCTATAACAGGTAAAAATGTTATATCTCCGCTGCGATGATTTTATTCTGTTCATGAGAAGCGCCTTTTCAAATAGAATTACGGAAAATGGTTCACTTGGGCTCAAAAGGAATAACCCATGTAAAATTCTGAAATCTTTTTAAATGACATTAATTTAAGTTTCGCAATTCAACAGTTCAAATTTGATATTTAATAATAAAAAATAAACTTTGGCACCTTTATTGAAATTGCTACAAAACAATTAAAATCAATCGTGCTGACTTTAAGTTCAATCAGATGAGATGAGATTCAAAGAAGCAAGTTTGAGCTTAATCGGGCACCTGTGATAATTTCAAATTACCTTAAAAAGCGACTTTTGGTACCATTTTAGGAAAACGTGACTCATTTCGACTCAAAATGAATCACACAGTGTTACATTTAAAAGTAATTAAGGAGGTTAAAAAAATTAAAATTAAAAAATTACAAAAATTAATTTTTAAATATTTTTTTTACAAAATATAGACACGATTTGATATTACAAAGACTATTGTCTTCTATTGCTACCACATTTTTATATCCCATGAATTAATTTTAATAAGAAAATTCAAAAACAACCGTTACATATAGATCCTTTTATTACCGAAACAAAAATGAAAATTACTACCAACTTATCTTGAGCTAAGTAACAATTAAGAAACCGTTTAAACAAAACTGTATAAATATATGTATTTAGAAGTAAGAAAAACCAAACCATTTATGAAACACCTTTACAACAAATGAGCAACCTTGTGAATTTTCCAACTTAATCTACTTCTAATTTGCGAAAACTACCCACTATACCCGATTCCATGTCGCTGATATCGTTGCCAGCAAAACTGGCCGCTTCCTTGGTAATTTCTATCTGCATATCATCCAATGCTAATAGAGCGACACGCTTAAGCAACAATTTCTGATGAAAGTCCTGAATCATTTGAGCCAACGGTATGGTGCCGCCGTACTCTTTGGGTAGAATGGCGGGATTGATTTTGGTTTTTAGGCTGTCGACATTTTTGTGCAGCTGAAATAAGAGAAAACGGTGACATTCATACTACGGGACTAACAAAATCAATTCCAACACATAACTTACTGTAATGCGTTTCTTTAGCTTGTCGCTTAACATAGACACGGCCAACTCAAGGATGCGATTGGCAAAGTGTGGAATATTTATGAAATGGGTCTCCTTGTGACGCATGGGCGTTGAGTTTTGTATGCATTTCAGGATGCTGCGCAAATCGGTGAGGGACCAGAGACTAAGAAAACCCATATTCATGCCACTCTCATCATTCACATGCACATAACCAGCCACCTGTGAATCTTCATCATCCAACAACGTCTCACAAATTATTGAGTGTATGCGCGCCATATCGGTTGAGGTGTATTTGTACGGATCAAATTTAGAAGCTCGGGATAAAATCACTTGACGTCCGCAATCGTCACGTTGCGGCAACGGAATTAAATAACCGTTTTCGAACAGCTCCTTTATGGCCGGCTCTTCTACATCCAACTTACTAAACCAATCTGGGAATAATTGCCTAATGGTTAGATAACGTTCCAGCATTTCACAGGCGGCGGGCACTGAAAACTTTTTGGTGCGCAAGAAACGCAATAGAAATATCGAATCTGTGCGACATTTTTTTATGTGCGGATGTTTCGCAATCCATTCACGAAACTGAGCCAATGCCTGTCGTCTGATGTTGTCGTCTTCGTGTAGCTCTCGCTTCGCTACTGTTTTCAATTCAGCACTTAGTGTACACACATATGGATCGAACTCATCACTGGGTTTCGGTTCGCACAAATTTGGCATAACTTCGGTCTCCAACACTAGAAATACATTAAAGGATTTTGTTGGTTTGTTATTTGTTTATTTTTATTTCCATAAACGGAATGTTTATAAACGAAGAAGAATTATGTGGGAAATTTGAAATTTTTTGTTCGAAATGTTATAAATAAATAATGGAAGGAAACGTAAATAGGGGAAGACACACATCAATAAAACAGCATTGCCAAGTGTAGTAAACCACTTCTCCACATAGCACATATTTTTATGCCCACCAGTTTAAGACCAGGGGTGGGTACTACAATGCATTATTTGCCTTGTTATTCAGCACTAGTATGTCACGAATTAATAAACCCAAATTAACCTTGACGCACAACTGAATTGCACATAAAAAGCGGAACTTTGTACGCGCCTTTATGGAAACACAGCATTGTCATGACCATAATAATAAAACATATATTAAGGTTAACAAATATCAACAATTATAAATGCAAAGGTATAAAAATGAGCAAAACTCTAATGATGTACTTATGTGCAATGCATTACAATAAACAAAAAATATTTAAAACAACAAATGTTAAATAGCAATAAACAAGTAAAAAAACCAAATTTGGCTCAGGCCAAATCTTAAGTACCCTCCACCCATACACACAAATGGTGGGCGTGGTAAGTACAGGATTACGCTCTCGAATTCTGTCGAGTTGCCAGGCGAGTGTTTTGCTAAGTACGATTTTTGTACATTGTGGAATTGTTCGTTATCCCACCACGCTCATTTGTGTATGGAATAATTATAAGTATGCAAATTAAAGTTTAAGTTCATGTCATTTTTTTGTCGGATGTATACATTTTTGTAGAATGTGGGCGTATCTGTTATACGAGCACGCCCCAATTTTGTACATTGATGGTTAAGATAATTGTAAATATGTGTACCAACATGTACATGTCTAGTATGACCCAGTTTTTAATTCTGATGAAGTATGTATACACTGTAAGATTTGAAACGCCTCCTTCTGGATGTTGCGAATGGAATGACATACTTGGTATACCTCCCATCTTATGTGAGGGGTATAAAAACACGAAAGATCGAAAGCTCACGTAACAATTGGTGATGAAGTAGAAACTCTCGTTTATTATACATTAAACGATAATGTAAAAGTCACCGGAATAAATACATACTGGATAATACACGTGTACAAATGTTGACCGAGGAAAACGGAATACGAAAATTTTTAGTGTGTGGATGACCTTCACACCATTTACATATTCTCGTATTTATGTGCGTCTTTCTTCTTATACACGTTAAGCCTTTTTTTGGTTTTCTTTTTTTGTTGGAACTTTTCTTAACCAAAATTTAACACAAAAAAAAAAAAGAAAAAAGAAAATATTTTTCGTTGTCGCTTTTATTTGGTTACAAGTATATGTTATTAAGATTGTTGTTGTTGTTGTTGTTGTTGTTGTTGTCGTTAATTTTAACTCTTTTAATTGTAATTGCAACTTTCTTAAAAGTTTTTCGATTTTTTTGTATTTCATTTCTGTCCGGCTTAATTGCGACCAGAAAAAAAACATAAACCAACAACGCCACGGCAAGACCTGCCGATCTTAAACTTGTTAAAAGAGGCAGCAAAAAAAGCAAAAGAAACTGTTACATCATTTCAGTTTCTTTACAATTCATCCATGACCACTTCATAAGAGCACCACGCCATAAGAGCAAACATATTAAATCATTTCATGCAGCGCACACACATGCGTACGCGCATATGCTTTTTCCTTAAGGCCATTAACATCTCCCTCATCATTAAGCTGATGTTTCCTCTTTTCTGTGTTTGCGCGTGTGCTTAAGGAAGCATGAGCGCAATGGCTGAGTGGCTAGCTCAAAACTAGTTTTGCATATGTTGGCTGACATAGGCATGGAGAGAGAGAGACACAGTGTTGTAACTAAGTAAACAGTTACACTCAAATGGTAAACAATGCTATTTAAACTGTAGAACAATGCTTACTTTCATACGGGACATGTTTTATAATTGGTACGTGGACGTCCTAGAACATGGGTTTGCATGAAACGAATTCGTGTAATACGCTAAAAATTCTCCATATGTACAAATAGGGGGCGTGTTACCTCCAATGGTGTACAAAGTTACGTATCAACTTAGAGCACATTGTCCACATAGATGTCCAAATTTTGGACTCATCTGCAAGTTCGAGAGTTCAACGGAACTTGGGTAAAATAACAATTTAGGGACATATGGCACAATTCTCACTGCCCTCTCTAATGATGTGCAAACTTTTAGTATAAGCCTCGTAATCGTTACAAACTCCCTCTAACACTTGTGTGTAATGTGCAATGTAAAGTATTTAAAAACCAAACTAATGTTTACAATAATAATTATGAGTCATTTAATGGATATTTACACAAGAATAATTAAGAATAAATCGACAATATTGGAAAAACTTTTATTTTTCATGCTTGTTGAGCTTAAGCCTAATTAAATATTGAAAATTGAAATCGGTTTGAATTATAATAATTGTAGATTTTGTAATAGAATGGTTTTTCATTAAAGCTCATCAGGCTGAACATCATATGCAACAACCACATTTGAGGTGAAAAAGTTATTTGTATTCTATAAAAATATGGGTGTTCGCAGTAAGTGGCAGTCAACCTGACCTCTAACCCAATTGTATGCAATGTTTTGATAGCCGAATAATAATTTGTTTGTAATTGTTTTTTTTTTTTTTTATTCATGTACAACCATTAGCCTTGATTACAGCAGTGCTTCTACTCTCTCTCACTCTCCTTAGTGTAGGTTTTTTTTTGGTTATGACCATCATAGATAATTAAAAAATACGATTGCAACACATTTGATTGCGTTTCGAATGTTAATCAAGCGTTTTTGTTTTTGTTTTTGTTTTTATTTTTGTTTGAAATCTATTTTTTATTATTGTTAATGATAGACTATGTGTGTGTATGTGTGCGCGTGTACTGTAGGGAAAAATATTAATTTTTTACTAATCATTTTTGTTGCGGTTCGATACTACTAAAGAACGAGAAATCTGGACCAAATGTTGAATTCCCGCCATCGTTGCAGCAAAGCTCTCTCAGGCTACATTTATCTATACGTATGTATGTTCTGAGTAGCATGGGAAAAATTCTTTAAAATACTAATTATATCTTCTGATTCTGTGGGCGTGTCGCTCGATTGCCCAATTCAATCCCAACCATAGTACTAGGAATCGATACCTTAAAACCAGCAAAACATGCATTCACATGAAGAGGCAGACATGGCGTAAACAAGATTCAAATTTATTAAAGCAAATTTTTACGTAAAATAATTCATTCATTAATTCCCTTTAAAATAATATTTGTTATATGTTTGTTAATGTATTTCGGCCTTTGTTTGTTTAGATATTGATTTATATGAGTCGTTGGGAATGAAAATAAATTTATTTATATGCCACAAAAAATGAATATATAAACATTTAATCAATCAGTGTATCCAAATTGGATAGATCGGAGAACGGACATACTTTTTTTAGTTTTTGCACGCAGATCACTAATTAAAATGGACAAAATCGATAAAAAAGTCACGCCCACAATCGGCAAAAATCTAATTATTTGCCACATAATTTGAGCTATTAAGTTGAAATACATATATATTATTGTCCCATCCATCGATATGCCAACAATGGGCATGGCCAGATAACATTCACGCCCACAATTTACAAAAAACCATACTCAACATAAAACTCGACTTGCAAGCTGATACGTAATGCATGCACTATTAGAGGGCGTAATCATACACCTGCTACGCCCAAATCTGGAGGGTATTTCAAATTGGTCCTAAATATAATTAAAATCCATTTTAAAATCTTTAACAACAAAGAAGCGTTTTTTATTTTCTATGGACATCACCAACGCTTACCGTACGTTTTGAGTAAATGATTTGCCTTGAAAGTGATGCAGGTTCATTTGGATATAAAAATGCCATTTTTTAAAATAAATTTTCATTATTTTTGATTTCAAAAGTTGTCTATAAAGGTTCCCATGTAGGGCTTACCCAGATTTCTAACCACCTTCAAAATAATCTCAAAACGATAAAAATGGGGACTTGCACCAGTTTCATTCACAACGGCTCGTATGTAAAATTTTAAATTTCAAGTTCGTTAAATTATTCGTGGGTTGGATGGGATGGAATTGAATTCGATTTAATATAATTTGTGTTGCACAAAAATCGCAATAAAAAGCAATTTACAAACAAATCAAAATAATAATTATGAGAGTGGGAAAAATGCCGTTACCAGACATTTTTACCATCTAATTTTAGCTAGAGAGAGAAATAAAACATAAAAAGTGAAAGCGAAACATTTTTTGACAAAAAAGGAAATTTAAGAAATCTCCCATAAAGTATATGTGTAAACATACATATGTGTGTATGTATGTATGTACGAGTACATGCAACACATTACAAAAATATTTCAAACATTTGAACTTAATTGATATCAATTTTAGTGAATGGAGTTGTAAATGGTGGATCAGTACTTTAAAAAGCTGGAATAACGAGAAAAATGACAGATGAAATGTGAAAAATGTTCCAAACTATTACAAAGAAACCTAAATTATATTTAAAGAATTTCCCATTTGTATGCAAAAGATAAAGGTCACACCCTCTTTAAAATACACTAATTATCCATTTTGTAATAGTAGCTTTATTATCACAACTTCATTGTGGGTTTTAATTTCTATTTGGTATGAAGAAGTATACGCGTGGAGCAAATTAACATGATTACGGGTACGCCGCTGCACTGAAGTCGCTTAAGAAGTCTGTGTGTCAATCCGTCTTATGTAATTTCTAAGTCATACGGAAAAAGTCCTTAAAGAATGGCTTCTTTTTGAATAGGTGATGCTGCACTGTAAGGATCTCTTGGCCGATTTGGAATGAACAACTTGACACCAACATAATGATTTCCATGCCCATGCACACAAACGAACGGAGGGGCGACTCAGTAAACATACCCTCACTAAGATATCCATTTAGATTGACTCGGACTTTAATACTAATCAGGCTCATATGTACTTCAAAAGGTCTCTGAGAGCTACAAGAAGCCTCATATCCCTGTTATAAGGTGAAGGGTATAGAGCACTGTTTGTCCTAATTATAATATGTGTACACATAAAAACTGTGTTTAAAAAAACTTACTCTTGTGCACAGTTGTTAGTTAAGACTTTTCTTAAACAATGTTTAACAAGATGTTTCTCTCAATGTATTAACAAAGTGCTAATTGCTTATTGGTTGTTGTTGTTGTTTTTGTTGTCTTTAGTTAACTCTTTTAGATTTTAAGTTGTTTTTTTAAATTTTGTAATTGCTTTTTACGCCAATCTTTTATTATGTTTTGTTTTTGTAATTTTAAGTACTTTCTTGTAAAGTTTCCGCTTCTTGAATTTTTATGCTTGTTAATTTGTTGATAGTGTCAGCCAAACTAAAAATTTGGCTTAACCAACAAAAAATTTTATAAACGGAAAAACTCGTTCTCTCCCCGTCAACGCCACAATACGTATTTTTAATGCGATATTTTAACTCAAACAAGAGCAAGCTCACCTGAGAGCAACCGCATAATCGCTTGTTGCTTCAAACTTCAGCTTAATTCATTTTAAATGTACGTTTAGTTGTTGTTTCTGCTGCTGTTGTTGTTGTTTGTTATTATTATTAAACCATTTAAATGGAATGCAATGTTTGGTCAGTGGTATCTTAATTGTTGTTGTTGTTTTTATTAACATATAAACATATTTTTCCACATTTGAAATTTTAATTTCTTCTTCTTTCCAAAGGAAAAAAAATTATAGCAGCTTATATAATAACAAACTAACCGTTCTTACTAAAAGTTGAAATATTTTCTCGTTGTGCCTCAATCTGTGGTTACCAATCATTCAGTCATTCTTGCATTCAATATAAAAGTGATTTTAGATTTTGCATCTTTAAGCACATGTTTGTAACGAGTGCTTGTACTGTAAGGAGGTGCATTAAAATGCAATTTGAAATGAAACACATTCCTACTTAATCATATGGAAACGAAGAATAACATTCACAGCGAAATAATTTGGGGATACGTGTAAAGTTTTGTCCAAATCAGAGGTAAGAATAATAGCAGGGGCCGGATGAGGGGATGAGAATGGAAGTTTTCGTATCGAGTGAATTTAAATGATTTTAAACAAAACCCATTAATTGTTGAGAGACATCAATTTTTTTTTTTGTTTTTGTTAATTCTTTGTTTCAGCTTTTTTTTCAATTTTTTTTCTTTTAGAATTTTATAACAATTTTTCCCATAAAAGTGTTCATTTTTGTCTATGCCACACTCTGAAATGTGGTTTGGTTAATGGCCATGTTGCTGTCTTAAGCAATTTTTGGTGTTTCACAGTAGTTTTGGAGCTTTCTAAAGCGGGAAAAAATCATCTCCTTATGAGAATCTTTTAAAATATTTACTTTTTGGTATTTTGAAAAACCAGCAATTCATACCCAAACTGTTTCGAATTCTAAATGGAAACAATTCAAATGAATGTGAAAATAACACAAACATAAGTAAAGTTTTTCCAACTGTTTCCATTTTCATCTGAGTTGTTTCCAATTGCAATTGAAAATAGTGTAGATCGAAAATCTCTTAAGATTCTTATTAATTCTTATTGATTACAATACAATGCTTACTTATAATTTATACCTCCTTGATCCATAATTAAAAATGAATTATTATTCAAGTTCTTTTTGAAGCAATGGCATTAGATACGGCTACAATCACATATGAGTAATGTAATATTATACAAACATGGCTTTTGATCATGGCCTTCACTACAATATAACTGGCATTCAACCAACATTTGGGCAAAAAGAAAAAACTTTTCGATTCATTACGTTTCAAAACAAGTTTGTAAAGAGATTATTTTTCAACATAAATAAATTTTATACATAAACTCTTGAGTAAAGTCTCATATTAAGCCGCTAATTATTTTCGATGATACTTCAAGTATAACACTTATCGCAAAAGGTACAAAACATGTATTATTTTATTAGAATGATGATTATTTAACCATAATATGAATACAAGCTGCACTACACTGCAACTACATGCGATGAGAAATGTGGCTTAATACTAAATCCAAAATTACGGCCGCCCGTAGATGTTGCACTTATGTATACTTTACAATCTATTCAATAGTCGTATCAAAAAAAAAGGTTTCTCGAGTAGCACGCCATGTATTCATACATACATGGCATAGTAAATCCAAAGTGAGGGTAAGCAGAATGAGCGGACATGAGCAGACATTTTAAATGAAATATTTCGAACGCCGTTACAATTTTTTTCATAATTATTTATTAAATAGTTTATAAAAGTAGAAAATCCTTTTTCTTACAAACTTTTTATTGATAAGCCGTTCAGAAATCAATATGGAATGGAAAGTATTTGTGATTTTGTGCCTTAATTAAATTGAATGGCACTAAACGCTCGCCACTATTGAAACTATCCATAATTTCAATATCGTCAGCTGTTAACTTAAAATCGAATACATTGAAATTCTCTGCAATGCGTTGGGGATTCGATGATTTCGGTATGGGTACTGTACCTATGTCGATCTACAATAAATACCACATCATCAAAAATAGAAATAAGTTTTTGTTCCGTGAAATTTTTACGTCTTTCACTCACCAAATAACGTAATATTATTTGAGCGGGTGTTTTTTGATATTTCTCAGCCAAGGCTTGGGTTTTCGTTGAATAAAAGAAATCGGGTTTCCGTTCATTTGGCTTAGGACGTCCCAAAGGTGAAAAAGCTGTTAAAACGATGCCACGTTGTTTACAAAATTCATTCAATTTCCGTTGATTGAGGGCTGGTGAACATTCCACTTGGTTGGTAACTGGTTTAGTTTTACAATTATCCAAAATACGCTGTAATTGTTCACTATTGAAATTGGACACGCCCAAACTGCGTACTAAGCCAGCTTCTATTAATGGTTCCATAGCTTTATATGTGTCCAAATAGTCGATATTTCTATAACATACTAGAGATGCAGGTAATGTTAAGTAAATATTTGTTTAGTCTTTACGTTAATTGTAAAATCCCTTGATCGTCTTTGGGCATCAAAGTCTCTTCGTTTACATATTTATAGGCCACCGGAACATGCATTAAATATAAATCGATATAATCCAAACGCAAATTCTGCAATTGTTTGCGACATGCAGCTTCAACACGTTCTGGTTCATGATGTATATTCCAAAGCTATGCTTAGTGAACATACATGCATAAGAAGTTATATAACAGGCGTTTGTATTGACATTTAAGTACCTTGGTCACTACAAACATGTCCTCGCGCCTAACAACACCATCTTTGATTTTTTCACATATAGCTTCCCCGATTTCTGATTCATTTTGATAAAAGTAGGCGGTATCAATGTGCCGATAACCGATATCGATGGCAAGTTTTGTAACCGTTACAGCTTCTTTATTATACGACTGAAGATAAATAAACCAACAAATAACATGAAATTAACAGAAAGTTGTTTTAATTATTTCAATAAAATGAAACGGCATCAACTTTTTTTATCATCTAATTTAATTTTATTTATTAAAAATCGTCTCTAAATGGATAATATTTATGATGTTGGGCTTTAATGTTACGCCACAATCGTTGTTGTTTATTCAATCCATTCATAACGGCAATGTCTTTGCGGGTAAGTTGGAAATCAAATATACTTATATTTTCTAAAAGACGCTCCACTGTAGATGTCTTGGGCAGAGGAACAGTACCAATGTCTACCTAAAATGTTTTCAGATATTTTATTTTAAACTTAATCATAAATAAACGTTTAGTTTAATGAAAATCACAGATAATACCAAATATCTTAAAACGATTTGTGCTTTAGTTTTTCCATAAAACTCTGCCAATTGTTCCACTTCAGGAGAATTGTAAAATTCGGGTAATGGTTTAGTTAGCTTAGGACGCGCCAGAGGGGAGTACGCACATATAATAATATCATGCTCTTGGCAAAATGTTCTCAATTTCTCCTGATTTAAGCCAGGATGACATTCCACTTGATTGACGACTGGTTTTATTTGACAATTTGCCAATATTCGTGTTATTTGTTGAGCATTGAAATTGGATAAACCTAAGCTACGGACCCAACCCATTGATACCAATTTCTCCATTGCTTTGTATGTAGCCACATAGTCCACCTCACTGAAAAATTATATAGTATGCAGATGAGGATTGGTTTGTAAGTTTTATACACATACAAACTTACTCAGTACATAGTTGTCCATTCTCATGAGGCATTAAATCCGCATCGTTATTATATTTTATGGCTGTTGGTGAGTGCATTAAATATAAATCGATATAATCTAAATGCAAATCATTCAATTGTCTCCGACAAGCGTACTTTACGCGTTGCGGCTCATGAAATATACTCCAAAGTTTGGTGCACACAAATATATCCGAACGTTTAACTACATTCTCTTCGAATAATTGTTTCAAAGATTTACCGATATGCACCTCATTGCCATATAAATAGGCGGTATCCACATGACGATAACCAATGTTTATGGCCTGGCGGATAATGTTCTCACATTTACCTTTTTTCAACTATACATTTGTTATGGGACAAAACCACAAAAGTAAAGGTTTGTATGGATATGTATTTTATTCATTTAGCCACATTGATTTGCATTCTTATTTAACCTCAAATTTATACTACCCTGCCGCTACGCACACTTATATTAAAACTATTCTTTAATAGCTTATAAAACATTAAAAATTTTGGCAAATGGAAAAGGACTCTTACTTGGTAAGTGCCCAGGCCTAGTACTGGCATTTCATAACCATTATTCAGCTTTACTGTTGGTGCTAGAATGGGAGCTGCCATGATGTTTCTACATGAAATGTTGTTAACAGTATTTTTTATATAATTTTGCAGTAAACAATTGTCACGACCTCGAAAAATACCAAACTTTTGCAATTGCTTATCTAAAAATAAATAACAGAAATCAGCTGTTCAACTGGATTTACTGTACATGAGAAAGAACGAGATAAATATATATAACTAATGTTAGTTTTTGCCTTACGACAACCATTTTTATTATTATTATTATTACCTAAGTGAACATACTATATTTACCTAAAAAAGTTACAACGGTTGTTGTAATATTAAGGTGTTTTGTAGAAGTACAAGCCCTTGCACTTGAAAACCTATTAATTCCGAACATTATATAGCATTATATAGCGCAAATCTGTTTAAAACACTTTAAGAAATATGCATCAGTGAGTGCAATTTCGCCCCCATCCAAGAGATTTTTTATAAAAGAACTAAACAAGGTCAGTTGTTAATTATTACAATTTTCTTAAAAATATTAAAACAACTTTTATTTCATGTAATCCAAGTTATTGTATTAATTATTTTATTTAATATTATTCATTCTTTTATTTACATTTCAAACATAACATATATTTCTTTTTTAACGCTACGCTACGCTATTTTCAATGAACTATAGGATAATAACAAAATTTTGTTGTTTATCTTCATCGAAATGAAACGGATAATATTTGCTATTTTTGGCATGTTCCATAGTTATTACACGTTTGCCAGAATTAAATGTATCCAGAAATTGAATGTCCTCTGCATCCAACCAGAAATCAAATATATTAATATTTTCAATCATGCGACTTTTATTTGTTGTTTTTGGTAAGGGTAAAGCATTATGTTCAAACTATAATATAAAAAACGAACAATGACAGTTACGGATAAGATAAGTCTTGTTTATAAACTTACCAGATAACGTAAAACGATTTGAGCTGGGGTTTTATTATGTTTATTAGCAATTTCGCGAACTCTGGCATCGTACAGAAAGGGCGGCCATCTTCGTTCCGGCTCGGGGTGTCCCAATGGGCAATAGGCGGTCACTCTAATATCGTTTTGTTCACAAAAATTTATTAATGATTTTTGATTCAAGCAAGGATGGCATTCAATCTTTTGAAAAGAGACAAGTATTGACAATTTAAGAAAGTTCTTATTTAAAAATTATCTCTACAGTACCTGATTATGTATGGGCCTAATTTTGCAGGCCTTCAATAAACGTGTCAATTGTTGAGAATTGAAATTTGACACTCCAATACTTTTGGTAAGACCTTTTTCCACCAACTGTTCCATCGCCTTCCACGTATCCATATAATCAACATCATCGCTTGATGTGTTAAAAGAGGAAACTTTATTAAAACTGTTGTCGCAATGTAATCGTACACTGCATTGAGCAAACATTAAATTATTCGACAACACTTTGTAACCAAGCTGACTATTGAAATTTTTGGAACTAAGGTTTATTTTACATAAGGAATATCATTTTTGGGGAGTCGAGTGCCCCTCAGCTACGAGTCTGCTTATATTATAGTTTAATTTATGTTTGTTTAATACAGTGCCTAAAATATTGTATATTTACTCAAGCTCCACTTCGCCGCTATCACTTTTCGGCATTAGAACATAATCGCCACGGTAAGAATATGCGTACGGCCAATGCATTAAGTACAAATCTATATAATCTAAGCCTAAGCTAGACAACGATTTGCGACAAGCTATTTCAACAAGTTCCGGTTGATGAAAATGGCACCACAACTGCAATAAATGAATTGCATAAACATATACAAAATGATACTTAGAACGTATTTCCAACAGCTATCTTTAATGAAACAGTCCAGAATAAGTGGTTAAATCATTTCACTTGTCCTTCTCCTCCCAACTCGTTTATGACTTACACACAATTTCAATAAAGCTCAAAGTGGGATTGACACTTAATGTATTACCTTGGTAACGACGAAAATATCGTCACGCGTCACAACGCCTTCCTTAATTTTCTGGCGTACAGCTTTGCCAACACTATGTTCGTTTTGATAGTAGAATGCAGTGTCTATATGGCGATAACCCACATCAATAGCATCGCAAACGGCACGTTCGCACTCATCACCTATTAACTGTAACCCAAATAATCCGGCATAATGTTACCACCGCAATGTAACAGCACCAGCAACCAAGTGCAAAGTACGTCAACCCCAATAACGTTGTTTTGTTTATATGCAAAATAAAATTGAAAAGTTAACTTTTGCTAATCTAATTAAATGCGCACAACATGTGTTTTGATAATAATTTTGTTCCAAAAATTCTATAAAACAGAAAAAAAGCCTTCTTCTAGTTATTCTCTAGGACTTACAGTAAAAGTTCCAAAGCCGGTACTTTGACATTGAGTATTATCACTATGCGTCACATAAAATGCCATTTTTATATATCTCCGTATATACGTATAAAAACCACTTTTGTTAAATTGAGAAATTATATTTATATTGTGTAGAGAATGTATTTAAAGTTTATGAATTTCACTATGTTTTCACTTCCAAGCGCTATACTTTCTTTCTCAAATTTTATAAATAACTGTTTATTTGCTGTGATTCCTCTTTCTATTTAAATTATTTTGATATTTCTACAATAAAAGCTGTCTCATGAAAAAAAGAAGCTTTTCTCACTTGGTTTATAGAAAATCAGAAACACAAACAACTGCACACAATTTTATAAAGAGAATACTTTTCAATAGAGATGACACCCAGCAGATCTACAAGTACTTGCTTGTGGATTATCTATAACTCATGATCAAGGTATTAAGAAAGAGTCGCAAATAAACATGGTTCTTTAGAAAACACTACATACCTTAAATACGTATAAGAATATAACAATAGGACTAGTGAGGGTGGTGCACTACTTTGTCAAAACGTTTGTATCATTCACAAAGCAGTATTAGAAACATCACTAGGTAATAAATTTTGAATCGATTTAGCTATGTCTTTCTGTCTATCCGTCCATTTCCTCGGTATCAAAAATTGACGTAATGATTTAAACTTGGCAGAAATATTGATAGTTCTTAAATACAAGTTGTTTGTATTGTATTGGTGTTTCCTTATTAAATTGCAAAAATCAGTCAAGTGCGACACTCACCATACGAGAAAGAGGCGGTATCCAACTTGTACGTTGAAAGTTAATACATACACTATTACAGGGCGTAATCAGATGCCTGCAACGTTCATGGTTTGTATGTAGATGTTTGCATGAAGCCCAGTCGTGTGAACTCTTAATATTTTTATACCCTCTCCATTAGTGATAAGGGTATACTAAGTTTGTTCTTCGTTTGTACCACCCAGAAGGAGGCGTCAGAGACCCTACAAAGTATGTATATTCTTGATCAGCGTCGAAAACTGAGTTGATTTAGACATGAATGTCCGTGTGTATATCTGTTTTAGGCACTCTCACGAACGTAAATTTTGAGATTGTAGCCCAATATCTTTTAGTTTTTCACGCAGATCACTATTTAAAATGAGCAAAATCATTCAAGAGCCACGCCCACAATCTACAAAAAATTATATTTATCTGCCATAAAAATTGAGCTATTAACTTGAAATTTGGTACGTACATCTATAAATATAAGCTTCATCGATGTGCAATAAATGGGCCCGGTCGTATAACAGACACGCCCACAAATAATAAAAATTTTTATATATGCCAAAAAAGTTAATCTAGGAACTTGAAGTTTAGTACTCATATACTTAGTTACCCCATCCACTGATATGCCAAAAATAGGCGTGATCGGATAACAAACACGCCCACAATTTACAAAAATTCATATTCATTGTAAGACTAGACTACCAAGCTGATATATTTATATATGTTACGCCCACTATTATGGATGTGGAGGATATTTAGGATTTGACCTAAGCCAAATTTAATTTTCTTACTTCTTCTTAATAAAATTTAGTGAAGAATAGTTAATTGGCTTAATAGTTGGCTCTGCCATATTTTGAATGCGGTAATTTTTAGATCACCATTCCTCACCACAATATTTCATGAAATGTCATTCACAGGGACTCACGTTTAGTGATAAAACTAAATTAATTTTAGCATTAAATAAATTATTGCATTATGGAAGTAAGTGGTGTAGGGTATTGAATGGTCGAGTAGACTAGACTGTAATATAAGTATTTAAATGAACTTTTGTACTAAAGTATGTATCTGTACATAACTATCATAAAAGCCCTGTCTAGTCTAATTGACTGTAAAAATGACTGAACAATTCCGCCGTCATATATATATGCGAACGAACGCAAGGACACTACCCCATTCACCACAATAATCACCCTATAAAGAAGGTACATGCAACACATGCCTAGATACGTAATTATGTATGAACCTTTGTGTGCGTACACGACCGGTACAAAACACAACATCCGACTGACACTGCAATTTGTACACCCTGCACCTGACCCACTTGTGACAATGGATATATACATTTGTGCGGATATTTGTAACTCCTAAAGGGCTAAATATAGAGCCATCTTTTATCGTATCGATCGATTCATAATCAAAATCTGAAACAATTTAACTCTGTAAATTTGTGCGTAAGGTTTTCGTGACAGTTTTTTTAAAGATATTTCCATGAAATTTGCTACAAAAGCCAATTATGTTAAAATTAAACCATTTTTAGGACCTCTCCTCATATCACACCTTTTCTTTTTAAATAATCTTTATATGACGAAAATACGCAATTCTCACTTAATCTAATAGTTAACAGTGAACGCCATCGGACCCTTTTTAGAACCCATTTCCATATAATGATAATTGACGAAGTGTTTCGCATATACTGACACAACGAAACTAATTGTAGCATAATTTGTGGCACTATGCGGTGTAGGGTATTATATGGTTGGGCTTGACGGACTATAACATTTTCACTTGTTTGTTCTTTTTTGTATGTGTGACAGACAATAATTTCCGTCGCTTGTAGCAATAAATCATAACTTCAACTTTAACATTTATAGATATTGCGTGTTGCGTGTGTGTGTGTGTGTGTGTGTGTGTGTGTGTGTGTGGTTGTACTTTTTTTTGTTTTCTTTTAACTGTAATCTCTGTTTAAGCAGATTCCCTTTTCACCTTTCTTCTCATCACTGACATCCGCTCTGTAAATGGTGGCTGGACAAAGTTTTGGTTCTAGGACGAATAAAACCACAAATCTACATAAATGCTTTTTGCCCTCTACATACACGCACACATATATATGCGTAAGGGCACTTCAATATCAAATATACGAATTAGACATCCGGCTGCATGTCTACTTTGGGGACAGTACAGGATTCTCATTCTTCATAAGAGCGTTACCCAATAATAGGGCTTGCTGTTTGATGCTTTGGTTGTATTTAAGCATTGAAGCGTTCTAAGACCTGATAATAGATACAAGCGATTACAAAGAGCATACAAAGCTCACAAAAGGGTAGAGTTTATAAAAAAATGCCAAAAAGAAAAAAGAGAAAAAAATTAACCCAAAGCGGCAAAATCCAAAAACAAAACACTTTTGCGGATAGAGTTGCTATTACCACCTGCGTAGAAGCAATTGTTGCCATAAGCGCGAACTGTGTTGCAACCATCATCGAGCCGTAGCAAAATGCATTCCAGCACTAACCAAGCATGTGCACGTTTGAGACCGTGGGCTAAACTGTACACGTGTGTGTGTAAATACATTGTAACATACTCGTACTTTCAATAAAACGAACGAAGATAAAGAACGTTACATGTGTTGAACAAATTCCTTTCATTAACACATGCAGGCAACCCCTATACATACAGTTGTATGCAAATGAACTTACGCCTAGTACGTATACGTGGTGGCCCCGACATATGATTTATGTCTCCGCTTGAAAGTATCCTAAGACACTTTATAACTTTATGTTCGATTCCTTCGATGATTTCCTAAATGACCTTAAGCCACCCAGTCTGTCTCCAAGAGGGTTGCATTTGACATTATTGGCACTTGAAATAATTTTCTCTTTTAGAAATCGTTTTGAACACAGAGAGCCACAAAAAGCTTCTCAAACATTTCTTGCGACAAAGAATCTCTTGTTTCGAAAACGGACTTGAGTCATTTAACAAAATATTTTCATATATGATAACACTTTCACACATACACACACTTACGCATGTTTTTGTGTATAAGTGAAATCATGTAAAGAACATTATGAACATTTATGCACTAATAGACAGATTTGGATACGAAAGAGACAGCAAATAAACGCAAAGAAACAGATAAAGGGAAAGTAGAGAGAAGTGCTCTGCAAATATGGCGTGTATTAAAATATATTAATTTTTTTTGCATAAAGTTTCTGTTGTTACTTCTTTTTCTTATCACAAGTACTACGATATACAAGGATGGTTGGTTGTATTCACTTTGCAACCATATTTGTAACATGCCAAAAAAATCACAACTGACTAGTAGTGCACGTTTAGTCAGGATATTTATTATAAACCGCAGTTATGTCTCGGACCGACAGACTATTCTGATGTCGTCTTGTCTGGTTTGGTTCAAACTAACCAAGTATCTACAGCAGATTCCAACAACTTCAACATGTCGGTGTTTTACATTCGGTTTAAGGAGAAAACATATTTTATTAAATATTCATCACTTGAATAATTTATACACATTGATACTTATTCTATTCTTGGTTCTGATTTTTCAATACAATATACACATAGTAACGGTAATTATTGTGCGCCTTTACGAGTACGAGGGCTCATCAATAATGAAAGAGAAACGTGGCTAAAGTGATCCATTAAATTGTGTTACGTTTTGTTACCTATTTCGGAACAATTTTTATAATTTTTATTAATTAATCTAAATACCACCATTACCAATTAGAAACAATTTTTCAAAAACTAAATAGAATTGAGTGAACATTACTTCCTTGGTGGGCATGGCCATGACCCCTTGTTGGTATTTAGGAATCTGACCTCGTATATGTTAAGGTTAAAGTAAGAAACTCAAATGTTTTTCTTCATGAATATTTTTTTATAAAAATGTTCGTCAGACTTCTCTCTTTCTATGTTTCTTCCTCGCTCTCCCTAACAGGTTAAACAAAATCTGTCGGCTTGCATGTGTTTCGGCAAACTTTTGCTTTTCCAGTTCAAGATTTCCTGCAGGTAAACCGTAAACCAGAAACAAATTTTTAGCGTGCATTCATGCATGAGTGGTGAACATCTTCTACCTTTAATACACATGCACTTACGTTCTGAACAATTTTTGTATCATTATTTGCTTCCGTTTTCAACATTGTTTTATTAGATTACATTGCAGCCAGTAAATATAATTATTTTCGTTTTGTTTATCAACAAATCTTGCAACTGTTTGCCAAAAACAAGGCGCGCCTGGTATATGTGATGATAAATATATAAGTACGTGGAGAATTCTTATGCAAACGCTTGATCGGCGGCCGTCTCAAACTCGGTATGGAGTAACTTTACTCAAAATTTTATCTACAATACAATACATTGTTGTTACTGTTATACAATAGTTTTTTACAAAACGTTTATTCCTGCTTTCGCAAAAAGAAAAGAAGAAATGATATAGTCAGCCAGGACCTACTTTGTAATACCCTACACAACTCCGTACGAATTTTGTTGAACACCACCTGCATCACAATACGTTTGTATGTTTCAATTGACGCTTTTAGGAATACCAGAAATGATCCAATCAGATTCACTGTCAATTGGACATATTTCAGCGAAATATTTCAAAAACTGCGACATATTTTTAGATGAACACCAAACAAAAGGTTGGATAGACGGACGAAAGGACATGATTAAATCAATTTATATTTTAAAGTTACAAAATATTTTAGCACAAGTGCTAGAGGGCAAAATGATTTATTAGTATATTTAGAAACAAGTAAAAAAGTTATATTTGGCTTAGAACAAATCTGGAATACCCATCACCTTCAATCGTTCAAATAAAGTGTTGTTCAAAAATTATAAGCGCGGTCCTAAACATTTTTATGTGAAATATTGAAATATTGAACTATTGTTATTCCCCTCTTTAACAGAAAAAGTGAGCAATGGTTGGCAATTGGTTTTTTGTTAAATATTGTCTTCTTCCTGCCAGCGTGCCTAGAAGTACCAATATTTCTGTCAAGTTTGGAGCCGAAATCTCAATTTATGCGACAGACAGATTCACAATTGAACGCTGATCGAAAATCCTTCTGGATGTTACAAACGTTTCGATAAAGTAAAAATGTTTCTTTTTTTATAGAAACGTACATATTTTACTAGCACCCGGAAAGTTTTACTTTTGTTTTTAGTTTTAATAAAATAATCGGAAAGTCGGCACACCAAGATTTTATGTGAGTGTAAGTAGAATGCATACATATGTGATGTAATATTATTCGAGCTAATGATAAAAATTTGCTTGAATTTTAAATATTTTATAAGTACGTTGTAGACCAAGCATGGCCCGTGGCGTCATCGCGTGAGTATAGGGTGGCATTAAAAAGATCCTTTTTCCGGCTCATTTTTATATACTGATTTCGAATATTTATAATTGTGAGACCTCCAATGCCCCGTTAACACAGTAATGGAACATAATGCAGTGCAGAGCAACTCACAGTACAGGAAGAAATCTAAAGCCAGGTCACAATTCTGCACAATAATCAAACACAACATATTGTATAAGTACACGACACGTAATAGTACATAAGCAACAATAAATAAAGCAATAAAAGAAATAATAATATCAAGAAAGAAATGCATTCCAATAAAATGAAAGAACTCTTCAGCCAACTCGTTAGCATACTTAAGGAAAACGTGTTGGGAACAATTCAGTTCTCTTTTAATAACTTTATACCTTCTTCCAGTGAGGTTTGTAAAACCCAGAAAGAGGCGTTAGAGACCCCTCATCACTATCAAAGTATGAGTCCATCTAGACTGTGTCTGTATCCATCTGTGCGTCTATGTGTTGTTGGTACTCTCGCCCTTGTAAATGATAAGATATTGAGCTGAAATCTTCTGCAAAAGTTCTAGCATACAGATATTTAAATAATTTAAATCGGTTGACAGCCGCATCCATAATCGAAAATTTTTTACCTGTACACATATTAGTATCTAGCTCTTCCCTCGAAATGCCAAACGTTAACACGAACGAACGACAGATAAGCCCAAAATATAGAAAATTCCACTTGTTTGTTAATGCTCTAATATATTAAAGGGCGCAATCAGAAATATGCCACGCCCACTATGAAGAAAGTGGGGAACGGCATTTGGCATTTGGTAAGATTTAGTTGAAGCCAAATTTTTACTTGTTTCAATTAGTTTAAAAGACTTCCAGAACGTATGTCTTCAATGGGCACAAATTCGATCAAGTCAAGTAAAAAATATTAAAAGGTTTTATAATCATTCCGTATTAATAAATAATAATAAAACAGTTCATTTAACAAAGGGTCTCTGTAATCTGACCGTCTGTGTGCGTGTGTGATTTTTGTCAAAATAAACTTGTTGTTATTTATTTAATTTATTTTTACTCAATATTTAATATGTGCTTAAAAACCTTTTATGGGTCACTAATATCTGCCATACAATTAAATGCACAAACATACTCATGTATGTGTCACACATACTCACATTTGTATTTAGCACTAAATACAGAATTAAAAGGCATTCTGTAGCAGCTTTATGCTTCTGACATTTTATCAAGTACAGTATAAGGAAACGCACAAGTGAGATAATATATTTATGTGTTTCCGGCAAATAGTAAAACACCCTACGCCTTCACAACGTAAGGAGGTGGCAGATCCACTTATCCATTTTTTATGCAATTGAACTTTTTCAATCGTGTAAACTACAAAAATCAAATTCCATGTATGTCAGGTTAATTTTGGGCGTGGCAGATAAAATCCAGTACGTACGCAACATTTGATGCATTCTTCTGGTTACCAATGAAATGCTAAACGCCGTTCACCGTTCACCTTTTTGAAGATGAAAAGTAAGTAAATATATTTGGTTCAAGACAAATCTTGGATACCCTTCACATTTATATGCAATTATGTGCGTATCATGTATACGAAAGCGCCCTCTTTTAACATATATGTCACAATTTACCCAAAAAATACGGAATTTGCAAGTAGTGAGCGTGTCTCTTGTCGAACCCCGCCCCCTTTTTTATAAATATATGTTTATGCCAACTTTTAACTTTGTAACCTTATTTTTTTTTTTTACATTGAAAAACTCATATCAATTGTGGGCGTGGCTGTTAATCGATTTTTGCTATTTTAAACTAGATAACTATACACCGCTCAACTCAGATGTTGTTCCTATATGTACTATAGGCGATCTCGTACGCCCCCTTCTGGTAGCTGCATATGCAATGACAAACTTAGTGTGTCTTACATTGTGTGTGGAGGGTATGAAAGAATCGTTTAATAGTTTTACGGGTGTTAATACAATATCCCACCATTGTGTATGCCTCCAGCACAGTTTCTACTACGTACATAAGCTACGGATGGATAACATCTAGGCACACTATACACACACTTGAAGTATGCTCATAGCGTTGGCAATGTTGGTGTGTTATCAAACCGTGCATCCGGTTGTAAACAGGCATGTTGCATGCGACAACAACACCAATGACTATACCCATAACAACTATATGTAATAAGAAGCACAAGTTTTATTACAGTTATGCCAAGAAAATGCTATGAAAACGGCATACATCATGTTCTTTCTTGATTATTACTACGATGACCACACAACCGCGCATACATACACACACACTGAAAAACTAATAATGATGACAACTCAAACGTTTGCGACAACAACAACATGAAGCAGCAGAACGACCGACCAGTGAGATGCAATCATAGCACATATGAACAACATTAGCTTCACACACACACACACACACACACACACACATTCACGCACACATGCCATATATTCATACAATGGGTAGGAATGAAATTGCTATGAATAGTTTTTGGGTCGCATTGTGGATGGTGGAGATCTGCTGCTCCATTCAGATGTTCACAGTTGTTCGTCGTGTACGGTTGTTATAAAATTGTTCATGTTTAACGGTAAGAATCTCTAATGTTGTTGGAGTAGAGCATTTTGTAGAAGCTTTATTCCATTACAAGTTATTGTTATTATTAATTATATTGTGCATGTGTGTGTGCAAGTGCGTTTTTCTGAAAATATTTCAAACAATTTAAACAAATCCCATAATAAGTGCAACAATAATGTTCATAAAAATAGAAGTGACTTAACTTCACCATACACTGCAATGCAATGCATACGCTCGGTGCTCTTGTCTTGTGTAAATACAAAGAAGCAAAGTTGGAAAAACAGATGAAGATTCATTTTCTATTAATTCCATTTAAAAGACACAGACAACAATTAACAAAATAATAACAAACTATCAAAATTACAACACCAGTAATAATTTAATTTTTATACAGCGATTCTTACAATTTAAATAAAATTCTTGTAAGGTCGAAAACAATTCGATTGGATTCGTTTAACACATAAATGTGAATGTAATAATTTATTATAAATTAATTTATCAGTGATGTTGGAAATCATGAAATTTGCACCCTTTCTGTTAAAAAAACAGCATTTAAAATATTTATAGATCTTAATAGAAAAATAAGTTTCAAGACCATTTAAGATAATTTAAGCCTAGCACACTGCCGAGCAATAGTTCAGCATCCATTTAAAAAAAAAAACAAGTGAATTAAATAAATTTGGCTTAAGACCAATCTCCGTAGGGGAGTGGCATGTACTTAATTGCGCTCTTTAATGATGTATTAATGACGTATCAACAGGCAAAGAATTCTAAGGCAACTAAATTTTTTTGTAAATTGTAAACGTGTATATTATTTTATAATGGTGTAACTGTGAAAGATTTCTGATGATTGTGGGCGTGAAACTTTGCTGAACTCATACTTTTTTTTTACAAAATTTCAACTCAATATCTCGTCAATACAAATAAACATGTCTAGATCGATTGATTTTCCTTTTCAATGCTGTAAAGGGAATAGTAAACTAAGCAAATCCTCATCACTAATGTAAAGGGAGAGTAAAACACGGCTTAGCCCAACTTTTGTTTGCCCTTCACATTTATACCTAGCGGGTGGGCATGGAAAATTTACATATGCGTTCTTTTATTAAAAACTATATAAAAGTGTTTATTCAGCAGCATATTTGTATCAAAAAGCATTTATGGTAAATTGTGATCGTAACTATTATCCGACTCCGCCTATTTTGGTAGAAATACTGGTACATGCTGTAGTTAAGAGATGAGTTTTATTAATAGTAGGCGTAACCTTTATGCAATTTTATCTATTTTAAATAGAAAACTAACTGCGCAGACTTAGAAGGTTTTGACGAACTTCACCTCGACATCTCATTTGATATTTATTCAGAATACTTATTCTGCTGACTGCATACGGAATGACAAACTTATCTTATATGGAGGCTATAAAAGGGAAACATTCGGTTTTGGGATTTTATGACATAAAGATTAACTCTTGATCAATTGTTTTTAAATCCATCACATGTTCTTAACATTGAACACATATAATAATAAATAATATTAATTTCAATTATATATTTTTCTAGTTGTGTTAAACTTTATGACATTGTGTTGCATTTGGACTGGAATTATAAACAAGTGAATAGATTAGAGTCAATCTTAATCTAAACCATTTAGTTCCAACTGTACTTAGTGAACCACACGCAAATAAGTAAATGCAATATAATAATTCTCTTAAGAATAATCGGATGTGACTCTTTGTTAAAAAAGTTTAGTTTTCGAAAAATTCTTGAGGTTCCAAAAAGGGGGACTTGCTAATATAAATTTCATCACTATCATTATCATTATTAGGTTTTGGGCCTAATGGTCAAAATATATCAACCTTCATCTCTAGTTTGGTTCACGTGAGCGCCTGCGAGACATCAAATATTTGGGCTATTTTTCCGGAGTTTCGTTATTTTTATCTATATGTACGACTCACCGGAATTAGCCATCGCAGAGCTTCGATTTAAATTTAGTTCAATGAAATTTATACAAATATTTCCTCATTCCTTTGCCTTTGAGGATTTGAGGTGTTCGTCTTATTTTTAAACAATATATTCATATGCGGGAAAGAGTCCAAACACGGCTCATTGCTTCTACATTTAAAACAGTCTAAATAGCTATTCTTTGCAGATTTTTCCTTAAAGAATATGAAAAATTGTAATTTTTTGTTGTATAAAGGCTGGTTTTAAAATAGGGCATTATATGGAAAGAGCTCGTCAAGTGGCTCTATGTATTCAAATTTTTCAACGAAGATCATCTTTAGCATCCTTCTATGCTCGGAAAGACTGCAATATCAGATTAAACAAAAATTTAGAATACGGACGTACCGAAAGATGTGCTTTACAGTGTTCTGAATATCATTTAAAATATAAAGGTATGAAAGGAAGTGGGTTACTCTTTAACTATTTAGGTATTACTAACATATATACAAACTGAATAGAGGTGTAGGAGTAAGAAAAACCTATGTGTACAGTGATACTAAAAGTAGCTCAATATGGTCCAATTTTAATAAAATGATTTCTTCCATATATACGCAAACTGTGCAATATTATCCACGTCGAGCACAGGCATTATCAAATGTCGATTAAGACATTAACTCTCTTTTGATGGGTGTAATTAAACGAGGAGTTTATCTTAATTCTTTTTGCAATTACGCAACATCTGCTCGGCCAAAGGCTCACAAGTGATGTAGGGCATAGATATAAACAAAAATAAAAACCAAAGCAAAAACAAAAACAGAAACTAAAAATGTGTCCATGTTCAAACTAATGAAAACAACTTAGCACACTAACAAAGCAACCATAATAAACAACCGCAAAGACTCAGTGCAGCAACAAAAAGCAACAACAACTTTAGTTAGATGAATGACTAAAATCAACTTCAAGTAAAGTGTGCAACGAATTTCTAACAACGTGCGTACGTGCGAACCAACCAAACTCTCTATCTCCGGCAACCGTCTGAACCCAGTCAACTTTTTGCGCCATCACAGACTTCGCACTGTAAGAGAGAGACAAAATGTTTTAAACAACGAAAAATTCAAATTGTCATCTACCCAGCCATACCGTTGCTGATATTGCTGCCGAAGCTTAAAATTTAATAAAAATATTTCTTCAGCCTTTATACACTAACGCACTCACTCTCACACCGACGACGCCTCCAAGCCAGTGCAAGTGCCAACATGCGTCAACTTATCTTTAGTGGTGGTGCTGTGGTGTTAATGTTGGTGTGGATGTTAACTATATTAGTGCCATCTTCATTTGGCTTTTACTGTCCACCTGGCTGTAATTGCTTTCAACGTACCGTACGTTGTATACGCGCTCGTTTAACCTCCATACCCAAACTGCCATCAGATGCTATGGTCGTGTAAGTATATAGTACCATTTATTCTCCTCTTCTTCTTTATTTCTAACACTTGGCTCTTCCTCTTATGCATTCCATTGGTGATGTTTGGTATTTCTTAAAATTTTACCCACATTCTGCGGCAATATTTGATGCGTAACCAAGGCGACATATCAATTAATGATTTTATCAAGTTTCTATGAATATGAGGCATGCTTGGGCGTGGGTGGATATCCGTTGATGTTAATTAAATTTTAATGAAATCTATTAAAATTAAATTAAATCGATTCACTAAAGTTTGTTTATTATATAATATATGTAATAATCACCGTTGAGGGACCAAGTCATCAACATTTGTCTTCTTCTTTTTGCCTTTTGTTCATTTTTTATACTCTGCACCACTTCATCATGTATTCCTTAACACAAGTTACAGATCGAGATATTTCAATAAAATTGGGCACAAGGTTACATTTTGGTCCAAAGAGGAACCTTATGACCTAATGACCTTAATGACCCCTCCCCATGTAACGACCCATTATAAAAGAAGACTTTATGCGGCAAAAATTCTAAATATTTTTTGATATTATTAATATATTATTAATTAATAGTTAATTAGCTGAATACTTCGATGTGTCAAAACTAGGTAGAAAGATGTATATTTCGTGCTGAGACTCTTCGAAGTACTCACATATAATCTTGATGAGCATCAAAAACTGACTCGATGTCTGACTGTTGTTGATACTGACACGGTCGTAAAATTTGAAATGTTAAGGTGCAACTTGGCACAGACACTTTTACTTTAATTACATGTTAAATTGAATAGAACTAGAAGAAAACAAAGAATTGCTTTTAAACACATTATCAAAAGTTAAGATCAAAATTTGACACTTTAGTGGCAATATCCAACTGAACTGAACGAAGGAAAGGGGCCAAAAAATAACGACAACAACGTTCTTGTTTCAATCGATATTATTTAAAAATAATTTATAGCAAAAAGAGAGAATATTTCCACTATTCCAATAAAACAAAATTTAACTTATTCAAAGCAACGCTGCTGCCAGCACCATGGCATGATATTAAACACTTACAGACCGTCTCTGCCTGTAAGTGTTTAACGTCTAATTACTCAATTTTTTGGCTTCCAATTTAACAATGTTCGTGCATGCCGTGCGTGCCATTTAATTAAATATTAATTATGTGGATTCTTTAAGAAAATTTTGTTGACTCACACTTGTATGAAAACTTTTAATACTATTAGGCATGCATGGTTATACTGCATACGCAGGTACGCGTGTAAATACTTAAATATTTAAAGGTTTTCTTCCCCTTACCCGTCTGCACCTTCTTCACCCGGAGGTATGTATGGGTGAATAGTTTATTAATATAGCAAACAAATTAGTTTAAAATTCATAAAGTGAAAGTTTCCAGTAAGTTTCCAATTCACAATACTTAATATTTGTTTAATAATATTTTCTATTATAAACTTAAGAAGAGCGTTGGCATGGTGATGGCTTATGTGTTTTATAACATGTATGCATATATATTTGTTTGTATGTTGTATTGCAGTAAAATACCTTTACTCACATAGCAAGCAAATACGTTCAATTGAAAATTATTTATGTTCTTTATTTATGCGAACCGAGGAGCAAGATGAAGAATAACAATAAAAAAATATGATGAAAAAGTGTAATAATGGTGCGCAGTTGTTGCAGTTGGACTTTTTTGGTTCTTTCACAATAATAACAAAAACAAATCGTTTGAAATTATTAAATTTTTTCCTTTTTTTTCTAAAATAATAGTTAAATTTAAGTTGAAGAATTATCGGCATAATATCGTCTAGCCTGACCATTTAACATTATTTAGCTCCATAAATTATGCTACAATTTGTTTCGTTTTACTTCGTGAAATATAATTATATGGGACAGGGGTTCTAAAAATAGTCCGATCGGGTAAAAATTTGGAACAGTCTAATTTAAAGCTAAATAACCATTCTTCACTTAATTTTGTCGAAAGTGTGATTTTTTCCATATGAAGACTTTGCATGGGGTATTGCTCTAAAAAATGATTCCATCCAGTCCATTTCTCTCTTTGGGCCAAATGTCATCGAAATATCTCAACAAGTGCGACCTGTAGTTGGCGCGCAAAAATACATGGACAGACCGACGGATATGGTTCAATCGATTCAGATATTGATTCTGATATTGATTCTGAATCGATAAATATAATTGATTTGAATTAAGTTATTCTCGCCATTTAATGCCCTAAGCCAATTAGTTCGGTAAACTATTGTACAATTAGTTCGGTTATATGAGTCAATACGAGACATTGTAATGTAAGTATTTTGGGGAGAATATCGTTATATGGAAAGGAGTTTTAAAAACGATCTGATTGGGTCCAAATTTAATATTTTTTTGACTAATTTCAATAGCAACCTTCATTCATAAACTAGAAATGTATGTAAAAAATGTCAGCTCCATATCTCTCAATTTACAACAGCGAGAATGGCAACAACAGACTACTTTGTAGAGTGTTTCAGTGTCTGAAGCCTTCTTCTAGGCGTTGCCTTCGGAATAGCTACTCAGGCATTTATCCAAATGGTCTTATATATATACATATACTATATATACATATACACATAATTAAGAGAGAGTGTTATTACCTTCCATGCAAGATGGTTCTGTTAAATTGTGTAGAACTAAAGAAAGTTGATGAGAGAGGCAGGAGAAAGAGAGAGTATGTAGTCCTATGTGTACATGTTGCTGTTCGTACTTTAATGCCAAAATTGTAATGGAAACTATTCTTTTCCTATAAAAAGTTTGTTAATAAAGAAATTTTCATGTTTTGTATTCAGATGCAGTAGGAAGGCAATGCGAATATTTTCACAGAACCGAAAATGAGGCAATTGTTAGGAAAACTAATTAAAAGATATGAAAACAAATTAAGCAATTGTTCCAACATTTCTTTTGTGTTTCATTTTGGAAAAGTTCCATTGATACCAGAATGATGATTGAGAACACATATATTTTCTATAAATCGGTGTTCCTTCTGAAACTTATCTATTAATTATTATTTAGCGTAAATTTCATTATTGTTTCCTGACAACAATAACAAAGTTGTTGTGAATTTAAAAATTTCGACAATTGAATTGAATTCAATGTTATGCATACGTCCCGATGGCCCCAAACAATTTACACACATTATACATGCATGTATGATAACATGTGTATGTGTGTGTGTGTGTACGATTATCAATCGATTAAGGCCATAAGTATGATTAATTATAAGTAAACAAATAGGAATAAACGTTTTCGATTATCTTTCAATACAACCGTAAAAGAAAACAAAATCTCTGTTTGTGTTTGTGCGCTCACTTTGAAATCATTTACTTTTCTGCACAATAACTCCTTTACAATGGCAATAATAACTTATCAGTTAATGTGTTTGCCGAACTATTCGGAATAACTTAATTAAGCAAACGGAATGAAATCGAAATGCCAACTTATTGTACAACACATTGTTGTAAATGGATTTTACACACACACGTACATATATGCATTTGGAGACAATTTAAATTCTATAGAATTGTAAGAAGTATGGAAAATCTTTGAAAGATTGTTGATTGATTAACAGAAATGAACTCATGTGTGGTGCGTTTGGTTTGGTTTGGTTATTTCAGGTGGTTTCCTAACGCATTAAATGAAGATAATAATATTGAGATTATTGGAGAAGCATTACATTAACAGAATTAAATTAAATTCCATTTTTATATGCTGCACCACTTGTGGCCGTGCGGGTTGTTTGTAACTTTTTGCACTTGCAGTTAGTGTCACGCCCATTTTCAATAACTTTTTGATATTTTGATGAAATTTGATGCAACAATTTGTATTGGACCTAATGAAAATGGATAAAATTTAAGCCATTTGAAACCCCCGCCTTACTTAATTGACTTGAGAATTAGTTACACCAAATTTGGATTCGATAGAACAATTTTTTCAATCCCTTTCCATATAATGCTCTTATACGAAGTGACTTTTACATGACGATGGCACGCGTTTATAAAGGTGTAGGTGTGTGTGAAATAGTAAAATTAGTGACCTTTCGTTTTATATGTAAAATCTTACAATCAGGGGCCGAACGTTCCCCACCTAAGGTGTAATAATAACATTTTCCATTATCTTCAATAATTCTACTCTACAACACAATTCATTACATTGTTCGCTTAAGTATTTATTTGCTTTAATAAACACGAAATGGGCTCAGACAAATAATAGTTTTATGAACACAACTAAACATTTATAATGAATATTTCATACGTTTGTGTGTGTGTATTTATGTTCATATGTAATTATTTTTACGCAACGGAAATTAATTAATCGATATCACTTTATACTCCCGGTTAACGGCGCTAGAGAGAATAAAAACACATTTCCCCTCTTCTTCTTCACTATTGTTTATGAATTTTAAAAACGCAAATGAATCGAAAATCAAAAATTAATTAAATTAAATTATTGGAATATGCACAAATATGCACTTGTGAAAATATATCACACTAATAAATGTAATTAAATTAAATTTACGCATTTTATTTATAGTTTGCGGTATTTTTATAGCCACCACTTAATCAGTGGCGATATATTCACTTGGCTGAAATATTCGCACCACAGATACACAAAAAAAGGAAACCCAAGCAAAGGTGGGTAATCTTCATCATTAGGAGTAAATTTTAAATCAATGTAGACCTGTCTGTCCGTGGAGAGGACATTCCAGATAATAGACTTTTACAAAAATGAAACTTCTCGTTTTTAGCAAGCTGGCAGCTCATTTGGCTGTTGAGCTAAATTTAACTTGTATGGTTTTTTTTTTTTTTTGGTGTGCGACCGGTTAGTGTGAAATTCCTTGGATACCAAGAGACAGCCGTTGGAATGCACGACTCATATATGTATGATGCTGGACATGGCTTCACCCTTACGTGTATATGCCTACGTACTAATGCATGCACCCTTGGCATGCATGCTAGTGTTCCTACTCTCCTAGACTCTTCTCTTCTCTTTAACTCGGTAAAAATATATATACTGCCGAGGCGCTCATCTTCTGTCAATTTTCTTCATTTTGTAAAATCGCGGGCAGTGACAGAAAACATGTTCCGCGTTTTCCACTTCTCCTTCACAAGTTGGGCATAGTGACGAGTTATCATGTCCCTTGAGAAGGTATTTTCTGTATACCCTGTGGCCAGTTAGAAATTATAACTTCTATAGTAAAATTCTTAACCGTCGATCTTTTATCAGTCCGGCGCAAGAGGCGAGTTTAGTCTTTTATTTCTCTTCTTCTTTTTCTAGACTTTTACCATTTTCAACCAAAATTGTTCACTTCCGTTCAATAATTTTTCTTTAATTGTTTCAACTTTATATACGCTGGTTAACTACTAAGTGGGTTTCATACATACACCTAGGCACACCCGTAAATATATACAATTTGACCAACCCAAAAACCGCAATTGCTATACCACCCAACGCATTTCATATTATTTACATTGCAGTCACAAATTTACCTTTTAACGTACAATGATTCGACATACTGTACAAACATTTTTACATATGAATACGTTGTGTAAACTTAACATGTTTCCGCCTCAATACATTTTCTATTGAATTATTTCATAAATTGTACACAATGGAAATTGTAGTAATAGTAACAACATCTGCTGCCGCAGTAACCACTACTACTACCACTACCACCGCCAACGAAAGCAAATATTTATTGAATTAAAATCATATTTTCGTTTTAATATGTAACATATATTTACCGCACACCCACCACCCTCGTAATGGGGGTGTACTAAAGTTTGCTGTTCCGTTTGCAACATCCAGAGAATCCACAAAATATGTGCAAATATTCTTGGTCAGCAGCAAAAACAAAGTCGATCTAGACATGTCCGTCCTTGTACCGATACGTTCATCGATTGTTGGCACTCTAACTGTCGTATATTAAACACTTTTACTTTCTGCACACAGATCGTTATTTTAATTGGGCCGAAACGGTCAAGAGCCTCACCCACAATCGATAAAAATATAATTGTATGCCGAAGAAGTTAAAAGCTATAAAATTGAAATTTGAAATTTGCCATACATATTTATAACAAGAAAATTTAGGCGTGGTCGGGTAACAGACACGCCCACAATTTACAAAAATCCTTATTCTGCATAAAACTTGCCTTGGGTGTTAACAAAATAATGCACAATAGATACTATTAGGGGGAGTAATCATGTCCCTGCCACGCCCACTTCGGCTGTTTATATGTCCTTGTGGAGTGTGGAGTATTTTTTGTTTTTCTTTGTTTTTCTTTTCAATTTCGATTTTGTTCATTCTTTTACTCGTTCTCTTTCTTTCTCTCTCCGTTCTCCACTTATAATTGCACTATTGGATGAAGGAGAATTTCAAATAAAACTTGTTAAAAAAGTTGTTTTTACCTTAGGCCAAACCTTGAATGCCCTTCCCATTTATATGTTAATTGTGGGCGGGGCGGGTAAACAGTTGCACTCCGAAATTTTGCAGCAACCAACCAAATCTTACAAATTTTATTTTTGTGAATTCAGCTTTGGATAAAAACTTTCATATATAAATCAGATACCTGATGCTTATTTCTGAGCCTTACAAACGTTTTAACAAAGTGGGTATAAAAACGTTTTGTTTGTTTTTTATGCATTTTTCCATATCGGCTACATACACAACTCTTTCATATGTATACAGATTATAGAGATAACAAGTACTTTAGGAAGAAATCTCTAGTTGAACACAACAAAATCGCTGGTTTAATAATTTGTTATTTCTTTTAAAGTTTGCTAGTCCTGTAATGTATTGGGAAATATTATAGCGCACATTGGTTGGTGTTCTACACACTGTGAGAGATTTTAAATTAAATCCATTCGGGCATCTGTCAAATTTTAAATTTAGTTAATATACGTAAAGGACGCCACGTGCAAAGATTTTTGTACGGAACGTTGTGTATAGATGTTATGAGTGAGGCTGCACTGCTTCGGTTAACACTGCATCATACCGTTCTTCTCTTCCTTTTCCCTCTTCATCTTGTACACATTATTAAATCATTTCATAACAATAATGAAATTTATGAACAAGTGTTTTACATGTGCTGTATACACGGCTATAAAGTATAGGGTATGAATGAGTTATGAGTGATGTAATGGGTTGACTAATTAAATTAAAGCTGTCTCTCTTTAACTTTGCCCCTTGGCGCGTACAGTTACCATAGCGAATGGCCACAATCACAATGAAATTTATGTAACCTTTGCATCAGTGTGTTTGTCTGTCAGTTTGTCTATCTATCTGTCTGTTTGTCTGTTTGCCTGTTTGCAACTCAACTTTCATTCTCTTGTCTCACTCAATCTGCCAGCTTAACTACAATACACGTTCCATACAAACGGGATGATATATGATGTTTATCCGTTGTGTGACTGTATTATTAATTTATTGTCATGGAAAGTCCCTTGCGAGTGAAAAATCTATTAAACATTCAAATGTGTTTCACGTGTAAAGATAGAAACCGATAGAGAGTAAAGTCTAACAATAAATTAAATAAAAAAATAAATGAAATAAAATGCAATAATAAGCGGTAAAGAAGTGAAAAAGTTAGTGTCAGTTAAAGTTGAGCATGTAATACCCTACAGAAGTTATCTTTGTTGACTTATGCTGAATTAGTTCAAGCCTGAAGTGGTGCAATTAGTTTGATTTATATTATTATTAATTATTATAAATCTATTATATATAAAATTTTCTTTTGTTTTTTGTTTTTTTTTTTTCGTTTTTATGAATATAGAAAAATAATGGAATTTTTTAGCATTTAAAAAAATGTGTGTCTATTACTACATGAATTCATTATGAGATTTTTGTTGTTTTTTATACGTTCATCGGGGTATAATTGGTTTGATATATCGTTTGCAACTACCAGAGAGGAGCACATGTTTATGTATGTGTGAGTTGATACGCTACGAACTGACAGATGTTCAAAATACAATTATTTAAAAGAAAAACTCGACTTGCAAGCTAATGCTTATACACACACTATTAGAGAGCGTAATCATATACTTGCCACGTCCAATCTTTGCATGTACGTGTATAGGCTATTTAAGATTTGTTCTAAACCAAATTGAGTTTTCTTACTTGTTTATTTTTAATAAAATTTCGTATGTACACATTTTAGTACGGATTACTTTTATAGCAACTCAATCTATATTTTGCATAATACATTAAAATCCAACATAAATTGCTACTAGTACCAATTAAATGGAAATAGATTGAAACCAAGTGAATTACTATGCAACGTAAACTAAATGTTAGTTAGTTGGATAATAAATGGCTGAATATTTTTTATATAGAGAAGGAGCATATGACCATATGTGAGTTCCAATGAGTAAGTAAATGTGAGCTATAATATATTAATTTAACAAGTAAATCCCTTTACAAAGTATCAACAACATGATGGAATGACAAGGGCGCAATGTTGGGTAGAAAACAATACATCCCCACTTCAAGTTCACACAATAACAGATCTTCCCTTAAGTAAACAGATTGCATTTTGTATACATATAACATAATTGTTCGAATTAATTTGAACAGCTCCAACAGCTGTGCCACAGAACTGCTGTGTAGAGTCATACTCTACGTTTGCATCAACTCCCTCTACTTTACTTGTACAAGTTTTATTATTTCTATTGTAGTAAAAGCGGAAGTGAATGAATGGCTTAATACCCCAAAATTGTTCTTCAACGAGTATGTGCTTGTGTTTGCTTAACTTAAGGTTATTGTTTAAATATTCTCTTAACATAGCTTCTCTAGTAGTGTACGTATTATGTTTCAGTTTGCAAGTTCAATTTTTGGTAGATTACGGTTTTTTGTAAATTGTAAGCGGGTCTGTTACCCAACCACGCTCATTTTTGGCACATCAATGGATAGAATAACCACAAATGTGTGTCCCAAATTTCAAATTCAACTTTTGTCGCAGATGTATAAATTTTTGTCGATTATGAACGTGTCTGTCTTGCGACCACGCCCACTTTAGGCCGATTGATGGATGAGATAATTTTAGATAAGCGCACCAAATTTTGAGTTCATAGCTCAATATTTGTGGCAGATGAATAAATTTTTGGCGATTGTGGGCGTGGTTCTTAACCGAATTTACTCATTTTGAATAGCGATCTGTATAAAAAACTAAAAGTGTTCGTGTAAAAAATTTCAGCTCAGACAGACACATGGACGCGCGGACAAACATGTTTAGATCGATTCAGTTTTTGATGCTGATAAAGAATATATATACTTTGTAGGGTCTCTGACAACTCCTACTAGGTGTTGTAAACGGAATAACAAACTTGGTATATCCCCATCTTATGTGGAGGGTATAATAATTTAAATGTTTTAAGAATGCGTTTCCATTATTATTATTACTGGAAATACCAAGCTTACTAAGTTATATTATAATGATTATAATGATGATGACGATGACCGCACTCTTTAGAAATATTTTTTCCTAAATTTTCCGTTTATAAAGGTAAAATAGAAAATATTATATATATTATAGTATTTAAGTTTCAATAAATATAAATAAAGCATAAAATGCGTTCTGTTGTGTTATAAAAAAAAGCAATATTTCAGCTTAAGTCACATATCAAACAAATTCATAAATGCAATATGAGCCAATTCATCAAAAAAATTATGAAACATTTATAAAATATAAAATATTCATAATTCATAATATTTTGAGTTAAACGACATTAGTAGTAATTGTACAAAAAACGTATCTGATTTAATATGGCGTTCTAATCAACAACCTCTTTCATTTGATACCGATTTTAAACAAATTGCGAAGTAAAGGAATGCAACATTTTTGGCAGCCGCCATTATAGATTTGGAAGCTAAACCATTTACCTGGACATTTACAACACGTGGATTGTGCAAATTTTTTAGTTTATTAGATTTTATACTTCTTGTCAAGCTCTTCCATTTGATACCCATACTAAATAAATTGTGAAGAATAGTAGTTTTGCTACGCCGAGTGGACGCTAGCCCTTTCATTTGAAACCTATATTATATAAAATAAAAATTCTTAAGGCGGCTGCCATTTTTAGTGGACTACAATTTGAGTGATGTGGTTGGACAAACAAAGTGCTCAAAACTTGAAATATCCATAAAGAAATAAGTATTTAAACATCAACGGGCAAACCGTCATATTCGGTTGAGTATGATGCCACTTTGTTCATCGCATTCCATTGGTCAAGTTAAATCATGCACTTCAAGTACATTGGAGACAAATTAAAGATCATCTATCATCAAGATACTGCCGCCATTGTGAATATACGGAGTATATAGTATTTCAGTAGAAGAGCTGGGCTAAGGCTTTGTTTGGGTAAACTCTGTCCAGCAGGCAGACAACTGTTTTGAACTGAATTGTTTAATTGTAATTAATTTTTTTGTTTAGCAGTGATGCATGAAGATTGTGGGCGTGGACTTAATGCTACTTTTGGGTACAAATCTTGTACAGTAATAGCGGTTGTTTCTGTTTTAAAATGTTGGCACAACATTTTCATACATTTGTGGTATGGATGTGGTCTGAACACTACCTCTAGTGTGAATCGAAAATTAATAACAACAACATATCATTAAACTTTTGCATATCATTTTTAGCTTTAGCAAGGAAATACCAAGAAACCCACAGACAGAACATGTGCAGACATATAGGCGGACGCACAGACAGCGACAAATTCATCTAGAATTTTATGCTGATCAATAATATAAACGCTTTGTTTCTAAAGCTTCTTTCTGGGAGTTTAATGTTTAAGATATACAAGTCATGCATATTGCACCCACACATGTATGCAACTATACTTCAATTATAATTAAAAGCAGAACTCGTAAAGAAGTCATAATAAAATATTTCCATCCAAAATACTATAAATACACAATTAAATGTTTCTTTATACCCTCCACATAAGGTGGGGGTATACCAAGTGTGTCCTTCTGTTTGCAACATATAGACGAAGACGGCAGGGGACCCTATAAAGTACAAATATATATATTCAGCATAAAGCTCGATTTGAAAGCTGATACGTATTACGTAGTACATACACTATGAGAAGGCTTAATATTATATATTTACGTAATTTAAGGTCTGTAAGATTTGACCTAAGCCAAATTTAGTTTTCTTACTTGTTATAACTAACTAATTAAATATATAATTAACAAATAATAAACTCATGAAAGTATTCAATTATTTTATTGCTAACACATTCCTTTTGCTGTGGTTGGAGAGCCTTTCACTTATTTTTATTAATAATAAATAAAAATGCATCTTGATAATAATCTTTAGTCTGAGTGCACTTGCTTTAACAGGTTGGCACGACAGCATCATCTTTGATAACTTTAATAAGATGACTCCATGTTTCCTCTAACAATCTGTGTAAACTTGTCTGGATGATGGTCGAAGTTGTAAAACCAAATCAAACTTTGAATACATCAACATTTTGCTTGTGGTCGGCCTCCCTATATGCCAAGTCATGTATTTTATTATTCAATGATCGACATAACGAAGGGAAAAAATACTGAAGTGAACAACAGACACATCATCTTCAACTACACTTTATCGCTAAAGGGATATTACGCATATACCTACTCATGCATGATTTCAGTATTGGAAAAAACAATTTAATCTTTGTGGTATGTGTGAGAGTATGCTATGTGTTCTACTTTAGCACAAAGTCGAAAAAAATTTAAACTTAAACGATTCTTTTGAAGATTTTCGCCAAGGGAGAGAACAGCAAAAACCTAAACACTGGCTTTTTTAAAAGACCAGCACTTTTTCAATTTCATATCCTGAGAATATATTTATACTGTGGAAAATAAAAAGTTTGCTGTGCCATTTGTAACACTCTTAAGGAGACATCAAACGCTCCTTGATTAACGTCGAAGTCTAAGTCGATTTAGCCGTGACCGTCTGTTGTTGAAACGTTTACGGTTAAAATATTAAGATATTGTGCTGAAACAATTCTAGTTTTTGTTCGGAAATTCGCATTAAAATTGCATAATATCGGTCAAATGACACGCCCACATAGATAAAAAACAATACATAAAGCTACAAAGCATTCCCCGTTAAGGACGTGCTAGCAATGAATGCGATCAGATAACAGACACGCCGACATTTTATTAAAAAACAGTTTTCATCTTTGAGGTAAAAAAAGACACAATTAAACAATCCACGCCCATAATTCATATAACCGTAAACCGTGTGTGTAGGGGCGAAGGGGTCTAAAAGATTTGAGCCAAATACAGTTTTTTCTTCTCCTTGTTACTTGTTCTTTCAATTCACTTTATATGCTCATGTATAACAAAGTCTGTCCGTCAGATTGAAAGCTGTATGACTCAATGGTGGAATTTGGCTGCATAAGTATGTAGTATGTCGAAATATTGTAGAAAAACAACGTCATGGTTGATTGTGTAATTAAAGTAAACATTTTGTAATATTTTTATACAAACGCACCGATACAAACAAACATATATTTTATTTGGTATGTTCATGCTCGCTCTTCATATTTAATAGAAACTTTTTCAAAGCAACATTTTATAACAACGACAACAATAAAATAATAAATAAAAACTGTAATAACTCAAGCATACTTTCGTACATACGCACATGCAAGCCAGTCTTTTCCTGGCTACCGAACCAAACTTCATAAATCACAATCAAAACTTTTGCTGTAATTTCTTTTACTTTGACTTTGACTCTTACTCTGAACCAATTAGTATCACTTCCATTTATCACAACTAACTGCAATCTACGGTATAACAGAATCGAACACAATTCCAGTCAAGTCGACTCATGTCAATGCCCTTGCATGTAAAGGTTATTATAATAATAATAACAATAATAATAATCACAAAAACATAAGAAAGGGATGGAGATGGAGCAAGCTACCATTCAAGATATATTACCATTATTGAATTATTTATGAAGTCCTGACAGTGTGATATCCTTTAGCAATAATAATGAGCAATCACAACCATCCTTATTTTCATCTGCATCGTCATGATCATCGTCTACCCCATACAACACACATGCCATGTGTATATAATAAGAAGCAGAACTGTCAATGGAACTATTTCAAGCAGAATACTAGAATACCGACCACAATAACGATTGAACTGCAGCTTAACAATAATGGCAAAACCAAGCACAGTAAAATGCAGCTAAGGCAAGACAAGGCTGCTCACACATGTACACACATACCATACAAAACGCATGGAAGAGACAGGATGGAGGGGTAGAGAAAAAAAAAAGATTAACTTTACATTAAAGAGCAAATATATCATTGATACAGGGGATGGCTGCCTTGTACAGCATTCCAATAAAAAATTGGTCATCTGCGTGTGTAAAATATATTAAAAGTAAACAGGTAGATCAGTCACATAGGAAGAAGGGTCACAAGAAGGGAGAGCAGCTTTAGGTTGAGCGTACTTTGTCAAAAAGAATGTCCAATAGGAGTCATGTAATATATATTATATTTATATATGCTTTAAATTTGCAAAAGTTTGACCATGTCCGTATATCCGTCCAAGTGCTAAATATTTAAGTATCAACTCAATACTCCGGATAAAGATAAACAGTTTTAGAAGGCGGCTTGATACAAAGGACATATGATGTATCTAGCTTTAGCCAAACTTAAGATTCACGTATACTGTGGGCGTGCCCCGTAAACAATATCGCTTTTTCTTAAGAAGTATGATCATGAGTCACATATCCCCTCCAAAGTCAAATACAGCTCGAAAGGTGTTTTTTTTTGTAAATTATGGGCGACTATTAATCGATTTTAGCAAATTTATATAAAAATCTATCTACACTCATACCAAATGCCAATGAATATATGGGGTCTTTAAAGTCTCCTTCTTGATAGTACAAGGGAACTGATAAACAGAGAATTCCACCAACACATTCTAAACTTTACTATATATACATTAAACTGCCCAAAAGCCACGCCCACAACTTATCATCATATAATGGTAGGCATTCCAAATTCGGCCTAGATTTTGATGTGACTTTTTTGCTTCCTTTGATAAATTTTTTTATTAGGAGACATTTATTGCTTAATACATATTTATATACACACATGCTCCCATGTAACATATATGATATGTGTGTATGCACAACACTTTTGCGAAACAAAAGAAAACGTGCTGACAGGATATAGCTCGACAGAAACAGCTTTCTTTTTCAAATAAGAAGAAAATATAGGAAAGAGTTTAAAAACGCACCGACTGACTCTTCCCTTTGTACATATTTATACCCTACAGCATTTGTAAAGTAGCAGAGTAGTTGCATCCGTTAATTGTGTGCAAAATACCTTTGAGGCCCCAAAACAGTTAAATGGGAGCAATCTTCTACTTTATTGTAAACCAGTATTAAATCACTTCCGTCCGTCCATTCATTTTATGTTAAAGAATTGTTGGGGTAGGTTGTCAAAAGGAACGATTGTAGGGTAGTTAGATGATCGATGTTACCATTTTCGTTGTTTTTGTAATAATGCTTTAAAAAGAATTATTGCCATAATGAACCCATAAAACTGTCGATGCTATAATTTACAATAAAACCCATAACAGACACACACACACCTATATATACAGAATGCACAAGTGAAGAACACAACAACAATAACTGCAATAAAGTAAAAAGCATATTTTTATTCACATTCGATTTATAGAGAAACAGAGCGCACACGAAAACACCATAGTGATCGTAACGATGACATAAAGAAGAATTTTTATTGGTACACCTCTACATATATCTCAGTGCCATCACTTTCAAATTATGCATCGAGGGATATATATATCACATATTTGAGTGTTTTTGCGGATTTTGTCGGCAGATGAATTTACACTTTTCCGCAATCACTTGGTTGCCAACTCAATACAACTATTTTAACCTCATAGCTTGTGAGCAAAGCAGTTGTTTTACAATTTACAATTTAAGATGGTTTATACATAAGTGGAAACTTGCCACATCGAAATAGTATTAAATGCGCACAACTCATGTGTCATTTCATTTTCATCGTAAATCGTAAAAATGGAATCTCCTTCCACTAAAGTATTCTTCTTATTTAGAAGAGAAAAATATTATATTAAAAAAGGTAAAAGTGGCTGCAATTCGGAAAGGACTTGTTTCCGGACTATGTTCATATAGCTAAAACAAAGCTGATTGTCCGTACACCCTACATAGCTTAAGCCACATCTTAAATACGCAACACCTTGAAGCACTGAAATTAACCTTACATCCAGCAAAGTTTGGATTGTGTATTGTGAACGGTGTCTTAATGTAATTTTGCGTAAAACAAGTAAAAATATTATAGTTGGTCAAGCCGGACCATTATTTGGCTTAGCCAAATATGAAGCTAATTAATTATTCTTCATCGAATTTTTTCTGAAAATATTAGAAATTAAAATTTTTCACCATATAAAAGCTTCCATTATAATAAGACCCTAAGTGAAGAAGAGTTCTAAAAATGGCCCAACCCGGTTCATTTACAGTAGAGTTGTTCTCTCTACAAAGACATGTCTTGGCACCAAATTTCATCAAAATATCTCAAAGAATGTGACCTGTAGCTTTCGCATAAATTTACATGGACAGACAGAAGGACATGCGGACATGGTTATATCGATTTCAATTCAGATTTTTATTCTGAACCAATCGGTCTAATTTAAGGTGGATGTGACATTATGAGTTACAAACATCCGTACAAACTTAATGTGGTTTGGAGTATAAAAACACTTAAAAATCTCAAAAAAATGGCCAATGCCTCAGGAAGTGTTTTCATTTTTTAAAGAATTTTTGTTCTTGTGCAAGTAAAGGAAACACCCAATTGAATTATTCATTTTATTTATTTATCAGCTTGTGAAGAAAACAAAGTTTTCTTAGGTGAATAACAAACGAAGAAACATCCACCCTACTCTCTCACTCTGTCTCAAACATGAAAAACCACAAATTAAAGTTTTTGAGTTCTCAAAATGTTCTTTCTTCACACATAAGCCACAAACCTTAATAAGTGTTTCTTAACCAGAGATTTCTTAAGGACTTAAATATGAACAATATTAAAATAACTTTACACATACACATACAACAAATTTATAGCATACATTCATATAACATAAAATATGTACAAAAGTATAAAAGTTTATGTTTTGAAAAAAAAAAAAAACAGAGGAAAAATTGTACAAAGGAAAAATGTTGCCTTCAGATGAGTATCTTTTGTTTCTCTTTCATTGTGAATCATAAAACACCAAATGAGACATAAATCAAGAAAAAAATGCCCCGCTGTGGGTATCTTACTGTTGCCAGTATTCTATTGCGTTGCAGTGTATTGTTACAAGTTTGTTTGGGTTGGTTCGAGGAGGTGGATGCAGTAGGTTTCAATAATGATTACAATAACAATGCGTAATACAATCATGTAACATGTCAAAGAAACAAACTTATGGAACATTGCTGAAGTTTCCATTGTTATTATTTGTTTCGTGCATCAGATACGTTGGCCATCCCAACTTGCAAAATTTTATTTAATGGAATAAAAGTAATGATAAATAATTACGGAATGACTTGCGTTTAATTAACAGCAGCTTAATTGTCATTAAAAGGAGTTCGATTGCATCTAAATTATAGAAGTAATAAAAAAATAGACACTATTTCAGATTTTGGCACAGGTACTTTGGGGCCCTAGACAAATAACTCTTTAGCTAAAACCAAGTATATAACCAACTAAACCATATTGGACAGTGGACCTGGACCAACAACATCAACAAGTCGAATTCTGCGTCAAAAGAAGGTTTTCTTGTAAATTGTGGGTGCGTCCGTTATTCGATTACGTACACATTTGACACGTGGCCATCCATGGATGCCCAAATTATTAATGTACATATGTACCAAATTTCAACTTTATAGAAATTTTTTTTGTGGCTGCGAGGGATTTTCGTCTATTGTGGGTACCACGTCCACATATACTTTGAAGAATTTATATACCTTGTAGAGTATCTGAGGGTACTCTCATCACTAAACCCACATACCGGTAAAGATACCACTGATTTTAAACAAAGGGAGGTCTACCGCTTGCTTCACATTTTTCATGTTACTAAGCGCCATGTCCCCTGTTCTTAATTTGTTACTCCCATGTATGTACACATATTTATTATACAACAACAGTTGCTACAGTTAAGTTTATTTGTACAAAGTCGGTCAACATGATGTTGTTGTTATTATTATATCCTCTTTACTTGATAGTGATCAATATAATCACGCTGATAGGTGAGTTAAGAATTGAGTGAAATAGAAAGCGAGTTAGAAAGAGTCGAACGACTAGAAATTAATACTGTACTGCGTTCCCCCACTAACTATCTATCGTACATCTCTAAACAAACACACAGTCACACATATGCATTATATTGATGTCCCACATACGCTACATACACTTCTTTGAGTGTCTCCACAACGAAGCATTAAAAAAAAGAATAAGTGAGAATGTTGATGACCCACACGTGAAATAACTCGCACAACAGTCTATGTTATATTTTATATTATGTTAAGTTCATTGCTTCGTTTGTCATAACCAAAAAAACAAGGCACCTCACAAAGTAAGTTCGTTCGTCATAAAAAACTGAATTAATCTAGAATTGTCCGCCTGTCCGTTTGTATATTCGGGTTTTGGTCGCAAAAATTTAATTATTTACTCCAACTTTTCCACATACATTTACACTTTCTATATAAATTAAGCAAAATCGATGAAGAGCCACGCCCACAAACGATAAAAATCCATCTATCCACCATAAAATTACGCACATATTTATAAGAAAATACATTTCATTGATACGGGCGAGCTCGAACAACAGGCAGGCTTACAATTAAAAAAGAAAAAAACTTTTTATGCAGAATCCGAATATTAATGAATAATTAATGCATCCTTTTAAACGTGTGCCACAACTACATACTGTCAATATATGTGAAGGGTTCATAAGATGTGGCCTGTGCGTTGTTGTTGTTGTTATTATTTCTAGTTCACCCTTTCACTAAAGCTGCTTGGTGACGTTTTTCCATTATAAATCACCGACTTCCTTTTATTGGCAAGTACACGCACCAAGACGTATGTAGCACAACCACATCAAGGATATTACGTGTCGGTGTTTGTGTATGTGCATTTAATATATTGCTTCACTTCCTGACTCCATCCACATGCGAATATATTGCTAAAGTTGACATGACTTGCATTCAACTTCAGTTGATGTCTTGAGAATGTTGTTGTTGTTGGTGTTATGATGGTGGTGGTCGTGGTTTTATAAGTTAGTGAAAGACGGATAGTCATCGTTGATTTTTTACGACTCACGTCAGGGGTTAAGGAATAAAAACATTGCCACCGTAAACATATATTTTAATTCTACAAAGGATATGCGTATGTGTGTATATATGTGTTGTGTGTCTATACAAATGTTATGGGTCTTATAAAAGGTTGTTTATAGTTGCTGCTGCTGCATTTTATACTCTTTTACTTGGTTACTTATAATAATCCTTCTTTCATCTTCTTCTTCTTCTGCTTTCGTTATCTTCTTATATATGTATACATTTTTTTGTTTTGTTTACTTAGATACTTTTAACAAGTTGTTTCCCTCTTGTGTGCTGTTTTGTTATTTATTTCTTGGTCTTTCTCTACTAGCGTATGCTTGCAGTTGTGCGAACATGTGGTGTTTGGTAGGTTGCTTAGTTAGTTGCTGGGTTGCATGCGCTTGTTATTGTTGTTTATAGTTTTGCGGCATAACATTAGCCCCAAACAAGTTTAGATGTCCCCCTTAACGAACGCACGCCGCCATTTAAACACATATTGCTTACACACCAGATCACAATAAAGAAGAATTGTGTAGAGAGTAGGTAGAGTATGAAATAATTTTTTAGTGTCAAAGCAAGAAAAATAATTTTTTATGCCTTTTTTGTACTTCTTAGGAGTGAAGTGAACGACTTGGAATGTGTAAATATTTTTGATCAGCTTTAAAGGAACATTTTGCGATGCCCGACCGTCGATCGTCTCTATTTAAAGTAGTTAGGGTCGCAAAGGGAGATACTTACTTATATAAAATGGCCGAAGTTAATTTGACAAAGTACCACCAAAAGAACTAAAGAACATGGACATTCTGCAAAAGGGCTCACCAACCCCGGGTTATTATGCATAATTTATTATACCCTGCACCACTTGTGTCAAAGAATGTGCAGATGTTTGTAACTCCCAAATGGCAAATGCCACACCCACCTTCAATTATACCATCGATTCAAAGTCTATATCTGAATCGATTTAACCATGTCTGTCTGTCCGTCTATTTGTCAATGTAAATTTGTATGCAAGCTACAGGTCGTATTTTTTGAGACATTTCGTTGAAATACCTTATTTAAAATAGACTGAATAGGACCATTATAAGGTGACATTTATTTTTTGGAGTATTTTGGAATATGGCTGAGCCAAATTTGGACCCGACCGAACTACTTTTAGAGCCCCTTCCTCATTCCTCTTCCGTTTCTTCTCGAAGTAACTTTTATGGCAATGTATTCGAATACAACCAAACTAATTGTAGCATAATTTAAGGAACTAGGTGGAGTGGGGTCGGGCTTGACCGACTATAACATTTTTACTTGTTTTTATATTTATAAACCATGCTGAAAGTTTACGTATAAATGTGCCAACTGCGTATACATTTTTTACTGAACAACGTAAATTGTTGTCGTTTCTGCTTTTATTGCTCTAAAGCCAGCAAAGCATACGACTTGTTTTCTTGCTCGTCTAGAAATAGACATGTAAATAAATAATGGTACAAAAGAAAGAAACGTTCACCCTGCAGCTCACTGTGGAGAGAAACTTGTAAACATGACCCCAAGAGATTTAAATTTACAATCGACATTTGCATTCGTACATACACACTTGTACAGTGATACACACATACACACACGCACACAAATGAAGCCAATATTTGTGTAGCTGTACAAATTAAATTAATACGTGTTAAACAAATAACATCCTTGGGCATAACTAGGACATCGCAGCAAAGCAAGAGCAAGCTCAACTCTTCCTCTTCTTGTGGTGATTATATCCAACGCTATAAAAACGCATCTTTACACATGCAGGTCAAAACGTTTGTACATATATATACATTCTTAATCAGCACGAATTTCTGTATCGATTTAGTTATGTCTGTCTGTCTATCTAAACTAAGCATTCCCTCCATCAAGCAAGTTGGTACAGAAGTTACCCAAACTGCTCGAGAGTTACGCCCACAGTTTAACAAAAGGATAATTTTGCACAGTTTTTCATACAGAAAGAACCTTAACCCTGCCAGTCATACGTTTTATTTTAATTTTAATTTTTTTATTAATAACAGATATTCAAGATTTGACCTAATGTAAATTATAACTTCTATTAAATTTTAATTTTTTCATTTATACCTACTATTAACTATTCTTTACTTAATTTTGGCAAAAAAAATATAAATAATTGTTGTTAATTGTTGTCAATTTTCGCCATTTTCCGATTTCTTTTGTAATAAAACGTTATATGAGGAAAGGTTCTAAAATTGGTCCGATTCATGGCACTTTCAATAAGGTTTTTCTTTGGCCCAATAGATATATTTAAGGAAAATCCTTGGATCAAATTTCATCGAAATATCTCGAAAAATGCGACCTGTAGCTACAAATTTACATGAACAGATAGACAGACAGACAGACATGGTTAAATCGATTCAGATTTTGATTCTAAATCGATCGGTATAACTGAAGGTGGGTGTGGCATTTGCCATTTGGGAGTTACAAACATCCGCACATTCTTTGCGACAAGTGGTGCAGGCTACATTAAATATAATGTAAATAAATAAAAGCATCAATAAGTCAAATGTTATCCCGTAACATTATGACATGACACTCTACTCAAACACATTTTTTAAATCGTGACTCCCACAGTTTTCATTGAAGGCAACTTCACAAAAAGCTGTTACTGCAACTAACTTAGTGGCGATATATTTTATTTAATAAACGCGATCCTGCTTAAATGAGTTTTCTATTTAAAAAAACAAATGTCCATACGTCCACTTTTTTCTTTATTTCCTAATTTTTAGAAAATAGTTAATTTGGCTTAAGCTGTGCTCTCTTCATATATGTACACATTAAAACGGCAGGTGTAGCAGGTACCTAATTACAAAAATGTGTGTGTATTTCGTTTTAACTTGTATACCGTATTGTATGCCTGTAGCGATCTACATATTCGCATATTTGTTAACAAGATAAATATAATTTCCTTTGAAACCTCAGAAAATTTATGTTTAATTAATCAATCAAAAAAATAATAAAAATTATGATTTTTGATATACGTAATAAAATAAAATCATAAATATATAATTTTATTTGCAAAAATAATTACTGTATATAATAAATAAAAAGAAGAATTATCGGAATCCTAAAAGTTCCCACCGAGAGACAAAGCTCTCTAACAGCTGAGTTTCAAATAGTCAACATAATTTATACCTCTACAACTTGGGAAACTCTTCTCGATGATGATCACAAGAAATTAGTACAGCAAACCACTGATTTGCGTGCAAATGTTGACTATACAACCGGCTTAAAGAAGTAATACATATAATCTCTGCAGTTCTAAATAGAGTTTTTTGACGATTGTAGGCATATCTGCCCTCCAATCCAATACACTTTCACCACCTCCATGGAAGACATATAAACCAAACTTTATGGATGAAGTTTTATGTCAGATAAATAGATTTTTGTCGCTTGTTGGCGTAATTCTTATCCAATTTTGCCAAATTTAAATAGCGATCTGCATTTAGTAAATTTTCATAAAATATATACAAAATTTTAGCTCAATTTTCCGATAATAAAAAGACACATGGACGGACATGTCTAGATCGACTCAGTTTTTAATGCTTATTAAGAATATATAAACTCTTCAGTGTTTCCAAGGTTTTTTTTTGATGCTGCAAACAGAATAGGAGGCCTAGTATAACCTCCTTCATAAGGCGGAGGATATAAAAAGTTAATCCGAAAATGTCGGTCGTAGGTATACGTGCTCACTGTGATAAATTCTCTTTTACTTAGAAATTAAATATTTCTAAAACTAATATAGATGAAAGGACAAATATTTCCTTTAGTTAGAAGAAAATCTAATTAAAACTTAGCGTTTTAAAATTTCAAGCTCTTATGGAAAAGTTTAAAAACCTGCACCGCACAGATGACATTTAAAATGGGAGTTATCAACTAGGTTGTCATATTCCCATAAAAACCTTGGTTTAGTTGGATTTCAAAATTCTGCAATACTTCCATACACCGACGTTTACTAAAAACAAATCACAACCCATTAAAGGAAATACTAATTAAGGGATTAAACCATTTATAAAATTTTGTAAGCCACAATATTTGTTGTTGAACAGTATAAATAAAACCACACAAGTTGAATTAATTTCAGATGGTATTATGTTAACAACAGCAATAACACTATCAAGGTTGAAACTATAGTTTTATGCACATACTGCTCTGCTCTCATACACACAAGAATAAACCCATACAGTAGAGCGATAGTTAACGGTGTGTTTTTATGAAGTCGCAGCGTTAATAAAAAATAATACTCATACGCACCGTTGTTCCATAATAATATGTTGTTTATACATATTTTTTGTTTTTTTTTTTTAAAGTCCTCAACGAAAACGCAACATAAATGAAATAATTAGTAGAAAAAATATCTGAATATAAAAGTTTGTCGGAATACTATAAAAATAACGAGCATAACACAAAAATTAAAACGAAAGAGAGAGGAAGGGGGAGAGATTGTGTTTGCATTAGTCCAAATGTTAGATACCTAGCATCTTGAAGTATTACAATTAAATAGTAACGGACAATATTGTAGGTGGCGTGGCCTTATTTCAAATTTTAAGCCAAATCTTGTTTCATTTAACACAAAGTAAAAATCTTTAATAAGTACGTTTGTCTATTTAATCTTGTGCAGTGGGCGTGGATAATCCTCCGTTCTTTTGGAGCCTTTTAAATTGTCCACATTTTGAGTAAAACGCTCATAAAAAACTGAACTTTTTACAATTTTTGTTTAACCGAGGATGTGTCTTTCAATGAAATTTGCTCAACATGCACACAAGAACTATCATTATGTCTATCGAGTGATGGATTGACATATCAATTAATAAATCAACTTTGTACACCTTGCACATATATACACTTATTGTTGTATTGAAGCCTTCTTCAAAATGTTGCAAACGTGTTGACAAGGAAAGTATACCCCCTATGGCAACTTTCCTTGTACACTATATATAGTGTTATATCCCTGTTCCACATTCTCATGCTGTGCCATAGGGTTTATAGTCTGCCTCAGGCGGGAAATCCTTAAAGCATGATGTGTTTTTTTTTTTGCTTACAAAGTAATAAACAACAAGAAAAATACTTAAATAAATTGTATATGTGGCACATATATAGTATTCGCTTTTCTACACTCGGCACACGGAGTTGTGTAGTTATGCAGTTTTTCATAAAATTATTTATTTCGGCGTGGAAGTATTTTCATATGTATACACTCACCACCCAACGTGATTTACATAAAGAAAACGAAAAACTTTTAAAGCTTACACTAAACTGTATTATGAGCTTCAATAAAAAACAGTTGTATGTTTGTGTTTTTTTAATCTATAGAATTGTGTTAAAGTTTTCAAAATGTAGATTTTAAATGATTGGGACGCGTTTTTCAGTAAAATCAAAATCAAAATGTCGTGTTCCGGTGACACTTTTAAAACTTCTTAAAAAACGTAATTAAAAAACTTGAAAAAGACTTGGTTTGTCTTTACTTTCAATGTGCAAAGTAATTTTAACCAACTGGTAGTCAAAGTTTCTATTAAATTTAAGAAAAATATATTCAGAATGATTCTTAATAGTTATAAATATTTAAAATTCAATCTAAGTTGAATGTGACCTACCCCCCCCCCCTTGGTTTTTTTGTCACATAATTCTGTAAAAACCCCAAAAAAAAAAAACTTTTCATATTCATTTGTTTAACGTGCATAATAACAATTTGTTTGTTTACGTTTCTATTGTTGTCTACCGTAACCTTTCAGCGTGTACCGTTGCATGCAAATTGAATGCAAATGACAAATAAATGAAACAAATGACACACCATCCCATCACGCTCTAAATTAATAAAACTTTACAAAAACGGAAGTGGAAGTGGAAGTGGCAGTTTTTGTAGTTGTTGTTGTTGTTGTCATTTTATATTGTATTAAAAATAGCAAATTTATTATTTTGTAGTTCAATGAAGTGTTGAAATAGGAAATGATAAAATAATTTGAAACAATAATAAAGTGAAATACAGTCAAACATTTTTATACCCTCCATCGAAGGGAAGGAAGGGACACTAAGTTTGCTAATTGGCTAAAATTCACACACAGAAGGAAATCTCCTAGATTCCACAAAGCATATACATTCTTGAGCAGCATCAAAATCCGAATCTACCCACACATGTGTCTGTCCGTGTTACCGTTTGTTGTTATAAACTTTGAGATTTTGAGCTAGAATTATGTACAAATATTTCTAGTTTCTATTAGTTTTGAACGTAGTCAATTGCCACGCTCACAATTCACAAAATTCTCTTATATGTCTATATAAAAATAGTGATATGAAGCTTCTGTGTACCTAATAATTACCCCTTAATCGATGTATCAAAAATGTCGGCATAGTCAGATAACAGACGCGCCCATAATTTATAGAAAACTTAAACCCGAACTTGCAAGTTGATACGTAATGTGCACACTACATATTAGAAGGCGCAATCACATACTTGCCACGTCCACCATTTGAATATTAAAAGAGAGGATATTTAAGATTTGGCCCAAGTCATGTCAAATAAAATCTTTAGGAAACTCATAATACTAAAAACATTGTATCAGAGTGGTAGTATCCAAGATCCTTATATATCACTGAATACATTTATTTTCAAATTGTGTACATTTCTACTGAAATTTTTTAAAAATCCATTAAATGGCAATTTTGTAAAAGTTGTTAAAAGCTGTTGTTGCTGTAGTTGTCGCGGTAGTTGAACTTTTTTTTATTGTTTTACGTGCACACTCTACTACAAGTACCCATTACCTTTAGTCCTTAGCCTGCTGACTCCATCCTGCAGTTATTCACCCACTTGTCTTACTCAATTGTGAGAGCAGGTGTAATTTTTTTTTTAAAGTGCCGTACAGCAGACTATTGGTTGAATCTTAATGATATTTTAATATACAAATGGCTGTATAAACTTAGGGATGAGAGTGTATTTGTAAAGTTTCAAGTGAGATTTGTATAATAAACCGAAGCGATATATATTTAAATTGCTTTTACATCCTGCTGCGCTCGTACCTGTTTTCCTGTCTTCCGGATGGATTAAGTTTATATGCATGTTTTTAACTTCCATGAGATTCAAAATAATTTAAAGTTTAATTTTGCCAATCCAAATGGTTTGAATTGTGTCCGTCTGTCCGCGCAATATACATACTATTAAATCTACCCATTTCGGTTTAAAAGGTATTTTGGCGTTTAACTTATCATTGTTTCTCATTGTTTCTTTGAATAAATTAAGTTTGTCATTCCATTTGCCACACCCACAAATAGGTGTTAAACACAAATGAAATCAAAATCTAAATTGATCTAGAAGTGTCGGTCCGTATGACCCCATATATATATATTTTAGGAAAATTATAGCCTGTAATACCCTTCACATACTGTAGGGTATACCAGTTTTCGCCTAAGTCTATCGCTCATTCCCTCTTTGATTTCAATTTCAATTTATTGTTCATTTTTTGACAAAGCAAAATCAATATTTGAAATAATTTAGAATGTTATAGACAGCAGCCATTTCATTCGTAACTGTTATCACCATTGAGTCACTAAGGATTTGATGCATTTAATGCATACATGTGTATGTAAGAAAAAAACAAAACAAGTAAATAGTTAACACGGTTCACTAGCTTAAATACTCGATTATCGTTTAAAACTTTTGAAGGGACAATTCGTTGACCGGAAAGTAATCACCAACGATAACAATGATGACGGGTATGCCGATGACGATAATTGTGATTATGATTACATAGTACAATCGGGCAGGAGGTGGAGCATTACCGCAGTTCTCTATTATTAACTAAACACATGACGCATTATTTTACCCAAATTGTCATTTCACAGCAATTATTTTATCACTGTATTGTGAGTATGAGGTAGGGAGAGAGAGATTGATAATAATATTGTAACAATTGAAGGATAGGTTATATAAATCCCGTGACAGTTATACATAAAACATAAATTATGAGTATGGCGGAGCACATTAGAGTAATGAAACACCTTATCATCAATCAGTTTTTTTTTTTTGCATATTAAGTTTGTGCGCATATTTGTAATTTTCAAGTGGCAAATGCCACACCCACCTTCAATTATAGCGATCGATTCAAAATCTAAATCGATTTAATCATATCCGTCTGTATGTCCATGTATATTTGTGCGCAAACTAGGGGACATATTTTTTGTGATATTATATACTTGGTACATGAACATCTCTTGGCTTAAAAAGCAATCTTATTGAAAATAGACACAATCGCAATTCCTAAAATATTTAGACAAATTTTAGCTTCTTTATGGATCTAATTTTTATACTATTTTTAAAACCTCTTTCCATATAATTTATACAAAGACCCAACTACACTAATTACAATTAGTATAATTTAAGTGGTGTGGGGTATTAAATGTTTAGGCTTTATATTTTCTCCTTTTTCTATATTGTTTTATGTGAGAGTTGTAAAAGTATCTTAACGTCCTATACTAAAACTTTATAAATAATTTTTTACTCTTTGTTATAAAAAATTCCACTGTTGCTATGAAAAGAGGACCAACATAAAAATACAACAATAGCTGGCATGGCATTTAGAATGCATGTTGTATACATAATAAAAAATGTGTTAAAAGCACCTCGCACACAGTGTTAAGGGTACAGGAACAGGCACAGAAACAGGGCGGAAAAATTGGTTCAAGATAAAACAGAACAAACACAATGATTTTATGTTAGAATGTATGAAAAGAAAGTTAAAAAAATTCGACGTGGCGTTAAATATTATAGACCCTTTACAGCAGTACGATTGGCAGATTCTAAACGCGAGTTGCTAATGAAAGGCGTGATATTTGTCTATATATTAATTCATTACATTACGATTTTAAAAATCTTTTTTTTTAACATTCAGTGTACTTTATATATTGTAGGTGTGGCAGTTACTCACTTTACTTTGATATAGGAACTGCCTTCATTATTTAACAAGTATTTTTTTTTAAATAGAAAAAAATCTTATTACCGCATTAGTGCTTTTAATTATGAAAGTGGTCTAAGTGAACTTTCCTGAAAACATTCAAATTCGAAAATTTGAATTTTGACTTACGTCAATTTCATTATTAAATACTTCAGTTTTCTTCTGATGGTTGGTTGCAAATAAATCGAAAAACTCAATATAACTCTTTGCCACGGTAAATTTTTATACCAATACTATAAAAATGTTGGTAAAAAAAAAAAGAAAATATGCCGCTTTTAAAATGAAAAATAACAAGAAAACTAAATGGGGCTTATGCCAAATCTTAAATACCCTTCACATATAAAGATGAGCGTGGCAGATATTTATATATTGCGCCTTTTAGATATGTACATATCAGCTTGAAAGTCTACTCAATTGTGACCATTTTTGGCACATCGATGGATGGCTTAATTACTAACTTTAAAGTTCCTAGGTCAACTTTTGTGGTAGGTATTAAGGTTTTTTTCGATTGTGCGCGATTGTGTGCGTCTCTTAACCGACCACGCCCATTTATATCACATCGATGAATGGAATACTTATGGATATACATACCAAATTTCAATTTTATAACTCAATTTCTGTGGGCGCTTTTAAATAGCGATCTGAGTGCAGAAAGTACAAGTACCCCTTACAAAATTTCAGCTCAATATCTCAAAAGTTACGCCCGTAAAAATGCCAGCAACAGACATGTAAGGCAACTCAGTTTTTGACGCTGATCAAGAATACATATATATACTTTGTAGAGCCTCTGATGCCATCTGTTAAGTGTTGTAAAAAAGGAGAACAAACTTAGTATACTCTCATCACTAAGGTGAAGAGTATGAAAAACGAGGTTATAGCACCAACACCAACAATAACAAACTGTAATGTACACAAATTGTTCTCTCCCGCAAACGAGTTGAGTTTAGATGAGTTGGGTGTCAAATCCGTATAAAATAAATAAAACCCCTACAACAACAGGTACCAACTGAAATTATATTGCATAGTGCGACTATAGTACTTTTATGCGAAAGTAAAAAATAATAAAAAGTTGAGAAAAAAGCACGCACTACATCACCGTACACACAAACACAAACATACTTAAATACTTAGGAGTTTCATGCTATTTGTTTCCAATGCAATAACAATAAATTCCACAAATAGCAAGCACCACACACAGGCTGGCGTACAATGAATATAAATATTGAAACAAACATACATACATATACACATGTACATCCAAAAGCATATACATATAGATTTTAAATACTTACATACACAGGCATATACAGTACATCTGTAAATATATTCATGAGTCACGAACATGACATGTTTTGGTATGCATACGTTTGCCTGGCGATTTGTTGAAACTTCATATAATCCACTCCTCAGTATGGAACTGGTTGCGTATGTGGGAGGTGGGTAAATAAATAGATTTTTTTTTTGTTACATCCATGTGTAGGTAGAGTTAGACGTGACAGTATATTTATTTACAGTTATATGCAAACGCACAGGTAGTAAATGAAACGAAAGGAGTACTCATTCCAGTTGCTAGTTAGATGTGTGCGTTATTGTAGGTTTCATGTGTTTGAAAATAGTTGACATGTTTATATAAACATACGGACACGTATGCGTTGATATGCACAACAATGGAACAAAAAAACAAGTGAAGTGAAAAAAAATGTTTCTTGGTCAGGGCCACATCTATACTATACTAAATGTAACAATAAACACTTTCAGAACATGTAAAATTTTGTTGGCATGTTCTCCGGAATAGTGTGGAACCAGTACAAGCATAAATCTGCTCACAGATATAAACGGCTAGAAGCAGTCTTTATTCAAGTTCAAGTAAATGCTTTTGAGACGGCTTAATTGTTACAAAAGTCTTAATGTAGTGAATAAATTTCCAACGTCGAAGGCGTAGGCATACAAGCTAAAAAATCTGCAAGAATTTTTAATCACTTCTTTGTTTGTTGATGTGATTGTTATATGGTGGCATAGATGGTGTTACAGCTAAAAGCAGGCATGCTGCTGCCTTAACTAATGCACGCACACAAGCACATACCATATAAACAGTAACATGCCATTTTCCCTTTTCCCTTTTCCCTTATTACAATCCTTCATAATAACATTAAAACCTTCTGATACTTATCGTGATGTAATATTTTATGAAAATTTTAAAAATGGACAAATAATCAAAGTTTGTTATCCTCAAAACAAACAAACAAAATGTGCAGAAGAAATCCGGACAAATAACATAATTAGCGAAGTTAATTGAAAAATTAGGATAATATTATGAATCAAAGAAAAAAAAATATGATAATTTTTGGAGGGAACTTCAAAACCATCTCTATTCCATCTTTATTCTTTCCTGAATAGATTTACAGATGGACACACTAGTGCTAGTTGAAAACAACGAAGGAAAGAAAGAACTATTTCGTTTTAAAACTGTAGTACTAAAAAAAAAAAGAGTCCCTGACATATCTGGCTCATTCAAGACTAACAACAAACTCCACAAACCCCTCAACTTGAGTGAAGGGTATAATGACACTGACGTGATTGATATAATGAACTTGAGTTTGGTAAAATTTACACAAAAATCTGCATAAACCAGATACACCATACACCCCATGTAATGCATTAGAGTAGAGTATAATAAATGGAATAACATAAACCGACTACATATACCTTTTTAATATGCTTTATTCTACTGCGTTCCTGTTAGTGATGATAATACTGGTAATAATAATAATGATGATGATGATGCAGCAACATTATCTATCTCATCTCTGTAATAAAGTAAATAAGTAAAAAAGACTCATTCATTCTAATTCGCATGTTCTTAACAACAGCTACCTATCAATCTCTCCCACCACCCCCTCCTCCATTCTGCTTTGCTGTGTCTCTTTAGAGCAATTTGGTTGTTTGTCATCTCAAGTTACCTCTTCGTTTTTTTTTTACTTTTTCCCCTAAATCTCATTTATACTTCTATACTATGCGGTGTCTCTCACACAATGTGTACTTTGCTGTTGTTATGCATTGAAATTAAAGTAAGTGTAGGTGGCCCAAGAAGGAGAGGGAGAAGGAGTACCAAATAAAATGGCAGCGCTTCATTAATATGGTTGATTAAAATTTTTCCAATTTATGTAAAAATAGATGATGACATAAAGGCAAACAAACAAGCTCTTTCTTTTACATTCTTTTGTCCGTTTTTATACATGCACGCATGCACCACAAAATTTCATTTCCACAAATTTGTTTCACAACACAAAGAACAAGAAAACATTTAATATAAAATATAGATTATATGTTGTTGTTGTCGTTGTTATTGTTGGCAAATCCCATCAAAAATCACTTGACAGTATTGCAAATTCTGTTTTTATTACTGTTATCATATAATATGCATGAACGCAGTTGTGAGTGTGTGCTGCATGTTTATCTAATCCGATGGGATTGATTCGATTTCATTTACATCCTAAAATGTTTGCTAAACTCCACAAAAAAAAAGAAATAAAAAATAATTGAGAAAATCGAACAAGTTTGTTAAATGTTCACAAATGTTAAGAGACTTCGATTTTGAGAACTGTTTTTCCGAACGGAACAACAGCAACAACGACAACGACAGCAGCACTTCCCTGAACTGAACTCTATGTGTTGTGCATTTTATTACAATAACATCAAACAGCCATTTGCATAACAGCTACCAACACACTATTTGCATACATCTACGCTCGCACGTACATCTGTGCAATTGCACAAAGGCATTATGCATCACCTATCCGTATAATTTGAAACGGTGGCACGCTTCAATTGCTTTAGCTCTCTCTCCCCAAGCAACCATACAAGCATTTATTGTGTTTATTAATAGGGAAAGGGAAATGCATTTATTTGCTATGCTTTGTATTTCGATTGCTTGCTAGAAAATGCCTGCCTGCCTGCCCGCCTGCCCGCCTCTTTCTATCACGCGCTTTCTCTTTCACTCACACAGTGTTATTGTTGATGGTTTTACATGACAACAACTTTGTGAGTGGTGCGTGGTGACTGGAGAGTAGAGGTAAGACTAACTTTTGAATGCAAACACACACACGTACATTCATGGTATGCTTGCATGCTTGATGTATGTGTTGCATTATTATGATTTTCATGGTGAGAGTTTTCGGATCATGTTCTAGTTAAATGACGTTATTGTTGTCATCATCATGCGTTATGGTGTGTTGTGGAGGCGCCTTTTATTTTCTCTTGTCTGGTCTTTAAAAAGAGTTTAGTTATGATCTTTGTTATTGTTTGGTGTTGTTTTGGTATCCTTTTATACCACAGTTGTTTTAAAAATATTCAGTCTGTCATTTACCTCATCTGTATCTCTCCCTCTCTCTCTCTCTCTTACCCACCCTAATCTCTTATACTGGTTTGTTGTAATTTTTTACTCAACTCGTACCACATATTCCTAAAGTTTATGTATCTACGATAAAATGCGTAAGCAAGCGCATACATACGAGTACAAGAGCCAAGCTCAACTAATTAAGGCTAACATACATATTAGAATTATCAACATCCACACATTTTTATCTAATTTCCATAAATTGAGTTTTTGCAATCAAGTCTATTTCTTCTTTTTTATCTTTTTTCGTTTTTCGGCATAATTAAATATTTTACATATTGTAATGAACTGTTTTTAATATACATGCAAACTAGAAAATATGTCAACCGAGGCAAAAAATTTTTATTAAAAAAGTTAATTGTCAGTGCAAGTTAGCAAAGTCTTCAACCGAAATCAATGTCGTTTGTAACTTTTGAACCTATCCTCCCATCTATTTGGCCAATTTAATTAAAAATAGCAAAATGGAGGTTATGCCGTTCTACTCATCAAGACCTTTCATGCAACTCTTGTATTGAACACGTTAGGAAGACTATAGCGAGTATAGGCTTTTTTGATGGCGGTCGCACCAATTTTTAATACCTCTTATAGTACTTCAACTACAACGAAACCTATGCACCAACAACAAAACAAAATATTAAGTACTTGCTTAAATACAATCAAATAATTTCGATTTATAAGGTCCATGTACAGAGTGCATACGGTAGTTGAGACCTAATTGCTCTTAAAACTAATTTGTTTATATTTTTTGTAAAATTTCTTATAATTTCATGGTATTTTTTAATTGACTATTCAATAAAATCGTCCATTAGCGGCAATAACGGACTCAATCCGCAGTTGGAAACTTGTTGGACCTTGTTTTTGTTATATACAGCATCCTTCAGTGATAAAATAGTATTATGAGGATGTGTATTGGAAAATGATTTTAAAAAACTTGCACTTCTTTTTAAGCGCTTCCATAATTTTGATACCCCCCTACCATAAGTATGTACACTTTGGTGCATCATTGGTGGGTGTTTAAGGTTTGGCCTCAGCCAAATGTAATTTTCTATATTTGTTTGATTTATTATATTTTTTTACGTAAAAGCATTTCTTTTTATCGAATACTGGAAATTGGAAAATAAAACCCTGAAGATTTGCATTTCAAAGCAGATTTAAATCAAAGGAAATTGGTAGAAACAAATCACCTTAAAATGTATGAAATTACAAGGGAACATGTTATAGTCGCCCATACAATACCCTACACCACTTAGTTCCACAAATAATGCTATATCTTGTTTAGTTGTGTGAGTAAACGTGATTTTTTTCACTAGCGTGATTTTTTTCTCTAGACATTCGTTCCTTCAGCTTTGGAAGCTGATCAAGAACATATTCATATACTTTGTTAAACATCCAACGCTCCTCTTGTGGATATAGCAAACACCTGTGATGAGTTTAGGATGCCATCTCGTCCTCTGTTGAGTGTATAAAAAGAGCGTCATGGTACTTAAGTTGCGTATGTGTTCAGCAGCAATTCTCAACAACAACTATATGCATGTTTTGTGTAAATGCGAACAATATTTAATACAAGTAATAGTTTGCGTATTGTGATTGTTTTTCCCACCCACCCCTTTTGGAATCGTGGGATCACTTTGCCAACATGCAAATAAAAGCACCAGAGACCGCAGAAAATGAGCAGATTTGTGTCTGTTCATATGTGACACAATTTCTCCTAATCGCAAAAACTAATGTTTCGATATCGAACTTGTTCACGAGTTTGTTTGAAAATTGGGCAAGGACGTTTGAAAGGCACGCCAAATAGCGCTAATGATAATCTGAGTACGGTTATTTTTCAAAAGGTCTTTAAGCCGGGTTTCAACACAAAATTGCAATCTTATGTATTTTTTTATGTACAACGACGCATAAATAGATTTTTTTAGCATGCAATGTACCTCTATATAAATATATCGCTGCATTTAAAAGAAATTTTCTTTCACAAAGTGAAACACGCCCATACACACACGTTTATATATATACAGTTTTTGTTTTTTATACCCTTCACATGACACAGTGGGTAAGTTTGACTCTCCGCTCGCAACACCCAGAAAAAGGCGTCAGAGACCCTGCACAGTGTATATATTCTTGATCAGCATCAAAAACTAAGTTGATGTAGACATGTAGACATATTCATCTGAAATATTTTACATGCAGATCTCTACTTAAAATTCGCAAAATCAATCACAAGCCATGCCCAAAAAAATCTATTTATCTGCCACTTTTAAAGTATTAGATATGAACGTGAAATTTGGTATGCAAATTTATAATTACCTCATCCATCAATGTAGCAAAAATGGACTTGGTCGGAACAGAAACTCCTACTATTTACAAAAAATTCCATTCAGCTCGACTTGTAAGCTGGTACGCAATACATACACTATTTGAGAGCGCAATCCTGACACGCCCACCATTGTAGATGTGGAGAGTGTTTAAGATGTGATCTCAGCCGAATTTACTTTTCGTACTTTTTTTTTTTTTTGAAGTTCCTTTACGCACAAACGGGTGGGCACTTATATGATGTACATACGTATGTGAATGTTCTAAAGAACGTTTTATAGATGTATAAGCTTAAAAATAAACAAATATACAACATAAAATTATAGCAATAACAACAACTGCAGCAGCAGCAGCATTAACAAAAACACAGAAAAACATTACAAATGCACGAAGAACAACATTTGGGTAAAGTTTAGCTTTTTATATGATGCTATAAAAAGTTTTTATCAAATGAAAGAAAGGGGGAAAGAGAGGAACTTGCGGAACGGCTACATAGAAGCAATGGAAAGCCACAACATTTAGCCAACGTGTTTGTGGGTTTTTAAAGGAGAAAGCAATGCAAGTAGAAACAACTATAGGAACTAAATGTGGCCTGGATTAAATCGTAAATACCATGCCCTTCCATATACAAAAAGTGGGTGTGGTGGATACATGTATACGCTCTCATAGAACATTTGAGTTGCGTAACAATTTTCAAAAGTCGATTTGTATTTTTATAAGAATTTTGGTAAATCGTGAGTGCCTCTGTTATCCAACCATGCCAATTTTTGGTACATGAATGGGTGTGGTATCCATGAACATGTATAACTATTTTCAACAGTGTAGCTGAATATCGTTTTTGTGGCAGATAAATAAATATATATCTATTGTGAGCGTGGCTCTTGACCGATTTTGCTCAATTTGAATAGCATTGTAGAAGTGTCCATAAAATATCTCAACATTTACGTCCCTGAAAGTGCCAACAAGAGACGGAAACACAAGCATATATGTTCAGATCGAGTCAGATTTTGACTCTAAACAAGGTAATATATACTTTGTCGGGTGACAAACTTAGTATGCCCCTCATCTTGACTAGAGAGCATAAGTATAGATCGACAGCGAGGTATCTCTCTTTTACATACTCCAACAAACGAACAATATTATATGCTAAGTATATATTTATGTATGAGTATTAAGATATTTTAAAAAGTTTCTATTTCGCTGCATAAACAGAAAACATAGAAGACACACACACACATAATTAAAGAGAATTTTAAACGGAAAACTATTGGAAATTATTTTAGTATCCGTTTTCACTTAGAGAGATACAAAGAAGAAACTTCCCCCAGAGCAAAACTTTTTCTTTTACTTTGTTCTCTCTTTAGTATGGTCTTCTTGCAGTTACTTCGCACCCACTTTCTACTATAATTTAATAAATTATTTTGCACAATTTTCTGCTCTTTAATCTAAGAGGAAAGCAAGAAAGGCGAAGGAAACACATGTGTTGTTGCTTTAACACAAAAATTTCAACTGAACAGTAAGGTTTGCTTTATATCTACGTGTGGAGCGCTTGCGGAGGTGTGTACGAGGGAATTTAATTAAAACCCACTTCAGTAGGGAACCTTACAAGAAGTCCAAATTACAAACACTTACTGAGAAGCGCGTATGCAATTGGAACAAAGGAGATGCCAGCTGTTCGCAGCTGTTAGAGAAACGTTCGTTCCGTAAATAACCATATGTGTGTGAGTGCGTGAGCGCGTATGCCTGTGCCTTGTCACAAGCACTTAATTGTTCAGTACCACGTAAAGCCACAACAATGTAAAATACATCTCTCTTACCATATACGTATGTGGCTATGGGTTTAAATAAATGCATGTACCCGGTCTATAGTTGGGCCTCTTTTCTCACTGTCTGTTGGTTGCATCTGAGTGCGGGAATTGTGCGTGTGCGTGTCTGCTTTTGTTGGACAAACAAATGATTTGTGGTTGGCAAACAAACATTTGTTCTAATTAGATTTAAAGGAAAAACTTTCGTTCTGCCATTTTTCCAAACAACCACATAAATAACAATCATGGGCATGCATTTTTTAAAAAAAATTTTCAATGCTGGTTAAATTTAAAATATTACTTATACGCTATAGGTAACGAGAAGTTATTTTCTTTTTATTTTCCTTCACATAAGATTAATTATGTCTTTTCGTTTGCAACATCAAGAAAGAGACGTCAGAGACCCTACAAAATATTTATATTATTAATCAGCATCTAAAACTGAGTCCACCTAGATATGTATGTCCGCGTGTCCATATGCCCGCCTGTTTTTAACATTCCTATGGTCGTAAATTTTGGATTTTGAGCTGAAATTTTATACAGACTTTTAGTTTGCATGCAATTACTTATAAGTAAATCGGTAAATAGCCACGCCCACAATCCACAAAATTCTATATATCTGCCAGAAAAATGTACTTATAAACTTGAAATCCAGTATGCATTTTAACAATTACCTCATCCATCAATGTGCCAAAAGGGGACCTGGTTGGATAACAGACACGCCTACAATTTACAAAAATCTATATATCTGTCACAAAAATTGATCTACACACATATTCATAGTAAACCCATCCATCGATGTACCAAAAACAAGCATTGTCGAATAACAGACGCGCTTACAATTACCATATTCACCATAAAGCTTGACTTACAAGTTGATATGTAATATATATATATATATAAATACTTGCCACGCCCACCGTTGTAAATATGAAGGGTGTCTAAGATTTGGCCTAAGCCAAATTTAGTTTTCTTACTTGTTTCTCAAAAAAATAATTCTATTCCTTTATTGAAGTTTTATGAAGAACAGGAATCTTATGGAATTCTTTTCATCCATGTTTTCTTTATGCAGCGGTTCATGTTCATGAAAAAAAAAAAAAAAACATTAAATTAATTTGTCGTAACTTGAGAAAATATGAAATTTTCAATCATAACATTTTCAATTCAAAGAATTTTCACAATAACATTAAAGGCATAGCGCAACCACCACCTTAGTACATTTACATAACATTTTTAGTTGCTGTAGCGGTGGCTAACCTTCTGAAGAATTTATTCAAGTTTTTTCTTAAAGGGGTAGTTGAAAAAAAAACCTTTAAAAATTGCTGCTATTTGAGCTTTTGTTGTACCAGGGGCGTGTGTTCTTCTAATTCGTAAGACCGATCAAAGTACACAGACTACTTACATATACTATAATGTATATGTGGCTGTAAAGCCTTACATTTAAACTAAATTATGATTCTATGTGTCCTTGGTGTTTACACAAAAGGCGCTATTTTACAAGTTTTAAACTTCCTGGAATAAGGAAGAGGTTATATGGAGAGACACGTAACTAAGCGCTCAAACATTGACCCAAAACTTTTTATATTAGCAGTTTAAAGAATGTATATAAACCCTTAAAGGAAATTACGAATAAAGAAATTTCTACATAAAGTGAAACAATTTGCACTTTCACTCTGCATAAACGTTATGACAGTAAAAGAGGAAAAAGCTATTGTTGGAATTTATAAAAAGTTTGAAAAAACACTTTTTGAAAACTTTACAAAACGTTTAGTTACATAGCGAAAAAACACAAAAACCACAAATTTTTAACAAGTAATTGTTTTTTATATACTTTCTCACGTCAAGTCAATTTCCGTTTAATATTTAATTTAATAAACTAAACATTGTCATCGAAAGACTAGATTGTGTGTAGAATTTGTAAAACGTTGCCTTAGTTAATATAAAACTGGACGTTTCGTAAAGATTGTCTCCCTTAAAGTAAACTCAAAGTAAACTGCCTCGGCATGAGTAAAATATTATAAAATATCGATATTTTATTTTAGGAAGTGAATAAGTTATGGTTGGTCAAACGCGACCATTTATTACCCCACACCTCTAAGCTTCTTCATTATTGTTGTCCTACAATTAGTTTAGTTGTATCAGTAAAGTCAAGGCATTGACATAAGTCTCTTCGTGAAATATCATTATATGGGGAAGGATTCCAATAATAAGCCATTTGGGTTCAGTTTTAAAAGGGTACCGCTATGGAACTATACATTGTGCCAAATTTTATCAAAACCAGTAGCTTACGCACAAATTTACATGGACAGACATGATGATTTTGTTTATCTCCTACTCCTGCCGTGGGGACTCAATTCGTCTAGTATGGGATTTTTAATGCGTCCCGAGCGCCCTCCCTTTATGGGAGTGCCAATTTTAATATATTATAATAGTGTACATCAGTTTCCCTTGGTCAAGAGTTTTTAATCTACTTCTTGCTATTCGACAATCTCCCCGATGCTCCCACAAGGAGCCATCTCATAGACTGGCAAAAACATTAGTTCTTGGGGCTCCATCTCTCCGCGGTACCAAATGCTACTGTCTTTGGTGTGACGTTCGACCATGTGGTCTACCAAATTCGGGTCACACTATTTCCGTGTTTCTTGGACGAAGACACCCATTCCGGTGCTCCGTTTCAGGGCGGGGCCCTACATGAACAAACAGACTGAGATTGATAAATCGATTCACATTTTAATTCTGAATGCTCGTAGAAACCCAACACGTCTCTGTCCACACTGAAAGTAGAGCCACTTAAAGATATTCAATAAGACAAAGCATACACACAGAACCACGCAGGAAAAGACTTAAAAAACTTAAAAGCAAAGCAACATGCAAGCACATGTATATTTGGAACCATATACACACGTTAAGATATGTTTATAGATCCTTTGCCCCACATATAGGTTAAACCTTATCGCTCCTTTAACTCTTACCTGGCTTACATAACAAGTTCCCCGCATGTGCAAGTATTCTACAAAATTATACATACCCACCTCTCAACCCGTCTTTACGTCTTCTCCCTTCTTTATTTATTCCAGAGATTTACGTTACAATCGCTTTGAGGAGTTATCAGCACATACATTTGACGGCTTAACACAGGCGACAACACTGTTTCTCAATGAAAATGAAATCTCGTACATACAGGAAGGTGCTCTGGATGGTTTAACCGCCTTGAGGTTTCTATATTTTAACAATAATCGGATTGGTCGATTACCAGCCAACATCTTTCAGCCATTAAAGCAATTGGAAACAATGTAAGTGAAGAATGGAAATACAACAAAACATAAATACAAATAGAACGTGTTAGGGATAGAAAGTTTTGTTTGAATTGGAAGAAGGAAGGATTTTTATATTAATTTTCTCTTTTAGAAAATATATGTTAAAGCACTTCTTTCTCTGTGTATTAAATAATATTATTGGTTATTAGTCAACGTGTACTATAATATCTGCTTAGAGTAATAGGAAAGATTTAGATTGAAAATAGAGCAAAATTGGCCGCCTGCCATAAGTAGAGATCTTTTGATTTTAAATGGTAACAGATACGCTCACAATTTATAAAAAACTTCTTTTGGTTCAGAATTGATTCGTTAAAGTTGAACCGTAAAGATGCACTGGGTGTGCTGCGCTAAGAAATATTGTCATCACACCCTAGGTTGAACCGCACTAATACAGATTCTTCTTATTGTCAGAGAAGGCGATTATTAAATCTTCTTCAAAACCCACTTTAATTATTTATTTTCTGCTCTTTTCTTACAAAGTTATTTAGACAATAACGACATTTGGCAAATTGAGGCCAATGCGTTTAGCAATCTGCCGCGTCTAAATCGCATGTAAGTATAATATAAACAATTAATGGTTAACTTTTGCATTTCTTCTTGTTCTTCTTAACTATGTAACATTATTGTTGTCTTTGTGTTTAGTTTCATATTCAACAACAAACTAACAAATATACCGGCGGAGGCCTTTACCCGTTTGCCCAGCTTGAAGCGTTTGCGTCTTGATGGCAATCCCATCGATTGCAATTGTGGTGTGTACTCATTGTGGCGTCACCATCAACAGCATCCACAACGTCAGGCCATTACTATCGCTTTGACATGTGAAACGCCCACTGCCCTGTATCGCTACAGCTTTGCAAACCTACAGGAACATCATTTCCATTGCAGTAAGTTCCTTTACCTTCTCGTCTCTTTCCACTTTTCTTTTTCATGCGTATCACGATTACTTTCTTTTAAATAAACAAAAACAAAGGGCCTTTATGTTTGTGTTGTGTGTAGTACTTCTCTTTTGTTGAGGAGAACAAAAAACTTTTGAACTACATTGAAAATCGATAGAATGGTTTCAGTGTAATTCAGTTAGTGGTATGGTTGGGGGCAGGCACACTTGGGAAATTGAAAACGGACTGAACCTAAAAAAGTCCATTTTTTCTTTTTTCTCATTTAGTTTACTTTGATTTGATTGTGAATGTAAATGCTAAGCTCGGTAGAGTTATTAACAACAGTTGATTGGAAAATTTAAAATAGCCTCTCACTGCACAATCATAAAATAATAAAAACAAATAGGAAAACTAAATTTGACTTGGGCCAAATTCTAAAAACCCTCCAGATTTATAATAGTAGGCTTGACAGATATATGATTACGCTCTCTAATAGTGCATGTATTACGTAACAGCTTGAAAGTCGAGTTTTACGTGGAGTGTAGTTTTTTGTAAATTGTGGGAATGCCTGTTATCCAACCAAGCCCATTTTTAACACATCGATAGATAGAATAAAGAACGTCAAATTTCAAGTTCATAGGTCAATTTTTGCGGCAGTTAGGTAGATTTTTATCGATTGTGGACGTGTCTGTAATGCGAACACCCCCATTTTTAATACATCGATTGAACAAATTTCAATTTCGTAGCTCAATTTTTATTCCAAATATGCATATTTATTTCGATTACGGGCGTGGCATTTCACCGATTTGGCTCATTATGATTAGTATTCCGTGTGCAGAAACTAAAAGTGTCTGTATTTCAGCTCAATAATTCAAAATTTACGACCGTGAAAATGCCAACAACAGATGGACACATGGACACGTGGACATACATGTCTAGATCGACTCAGTGCTCATTCGACTCGCCGTCGAACTAATCTCGACTTTCTTTATAGTATTCTTAACTGTCAGTGGGTTACCGATCCAACGCGACACCTGATTTCAAATTCCAGGTGAAAAAACTCCTTCATTTTATTCCCCAGCTGAAGCCGTGTTCTACCGGGGGCAGAGTTTACTAAGACAAAGCCTTAGCCCACTTAGCTACTGATCGTAGCGGTCTAAATATAGAAGAACGCAGCTACATCGATCCAGATTTTGATACTAAACTAGTAGGAATACATATCATGTAGGGTCCCTGACACCTTCTTGCAAAGAATGTAAAAATATTGGTGTGATTATTGAGTTTTACAATAAAATTTGATTTAAAACATTGCCTTCCAAGCAGTAATTATTAGCATTCGAATATGGCGTTAATTCATTTATCATTTTGCATTAATTCTGAAGTAATTTTCCCTTTTTTCAATAGAAAATTTTCTAAGTGAATACGATAGAAAACCAAAATTTCTGACGCTACTGCTGTGTATTCCAAGAAGAGCCTCTTAATTAGCGTAATAAACGCTACAATAAATCTTTATACACTTTCTCTAAACTCAGTTTATCTGAGTCAACTCCATTTGTTGTCGTAAAATGGCCTCAGGGTCTATGTAAAATATAAATAAAATTAGAATATCTTTGCAAAAGTGAAAATCACTTAAAACGGGGATTTATTCCATTTAATGTTTATCCACATGAAATGGTTGCTGTGAAACTTTCAGTATTTAATTTCCATTTGTATTCGTTTGTAGAAAAACCGGAAATTGTTGTCGCCCCCCATGACATGCACACCACAACAGGTGAGTCGGTGGAGTTGCCGTGTCGCATGACGGGTGATCCCCAACCCGATATTGTCTGGATGCAGAATACAAATGAAATAACAGCAGACTATGCACCACATAAAATGCAAATATTGCCATCGGGGACACTACAAATTCATGCAGTCGATAGCGGTGACATTGGCATTTACGAGTGTATCGGTCGCAATGAGGTGGGCGAGACGCACACTCAACCGATACGGTTGATGGTGGACATTAATGAAAATAATAATAACAATAACCAGTTTGAGCAATACTATGGCAACAGCAACAACAATAACAATAACTACCATCCAGATAACGATGTTAGTAATCAACTGTGGCATGAACAGCAGCAGCAGCACCGCCAACATGAGTATGAACCACATGGTCAGGCACCAGCACAAAAGAATTTTCAACCAAATAGCCGTTATACTAGTGAATTAGTACACAATCTGGACAGCAGTGTTAATGGTGTTGAGGGAGCGCAAGCAACCAACAACTTATGGCAACATCAGCTGCAGCAACTACAACAACAAGAGGTCAGTACGCGTGGTCCTCCATCAGCACCACATTTTATATACACCCCTCAAGATCGTACCCTGGCATTACATGGTGAAGCGCTACGTTTGGATTGTCAGGCTCGCGGAATGCCCACGCCCGCCTTGCATTGGTACTTCAATGGGCGCTTAATTACACAATCAACGAATAGTTTGCGTTTGGAAGCGAACGGCAGTCTAGTTATAACGCAACCCACCCAACAAATGGCGGGCACCTACCGCTGTGAGGCCACAAATCAATGGGGCAGCATTCAGGCGAATGCATTAATTGATATAAAAGGTAAGAGTTGTGTCGCGATATTGTTTACATAATAGTACTGCTGCCGCTATTGTCAACATTGATAAAATATCTTAATTAAACGGGTGAACCAAACCGAACTTTTACCAACGAATTTTTATAACAACTATTACACACCTACGAAGTACAATAAATTTGAGTGAATGTTTTCGAAATGCTAGGTAAATGCACATGTGTTCTCTGTTTATATGTGTGCCTGTCTTATAAATTATCCCCCCATGAAGATGTGGATTCTAAAGGGATTTAGCACATATCTGCCCCTCTGTCCGTTAAGCGAAGCTATTCCGTACTGATGCCCTTATTTCATTACAAGCACTGATACAACTAAACTAATTACTGGATAAGTTGTGAAAGCAGGTGGGGTGGATACCTTGCAGAGAGTGCAATCAAACCTGTTTTCGTGCGGTCTTTTTTGGGTGATTTTTTTTTTTGTGCATTTTTATTTCAATTTTTTTAATTGTGCCATTTCAATCGAATTGGAATATAATTGACAAAGTTACCAATAAATCTTCAGGGCATAATCGTAGCTTTTCAGAAACCCCACGTGAAGCTAACCTTTTGATGCATTTTGGAAAAGTTGAAAACGATGCAATAATTTTGAACTGCTTTGTTTATCTACTTCACATATCTCATATGATTTTGAACATGAAATTCCTAATTTTCAATAAGTGATCTCAAATATCCCTTATTTAAACTGGACTGCAGCTTATCCTTTAGTCAATCTGGATGCTCAGTAAGTGCCTTCATACACATATAGTGTAGGAAGACTGTCATTTCCTTTTTCCTTCACAATACTATTCGTAATCGCTTCAATATTTACAAAGATTACCGCATGAGTACAACATATAAATAAATAAATAAATAAGCAGAGAAGCACAACGCGTTTACTCTTAAATGCAAAGATAATACAAACATAATAGAATAAATGCAGCAGTTGTACCAACAAACAGTATTTCTGCGTGCGCACATTTATTATTTTCAATTGTAATAAATTTACGATATGATTATTATTTCATAGGTACGCAGACAAGCAATGTACCAAATGTGAATAGTTGCCATTCTGTTCATTCGCTCTATAAACAAAATGAATCTGTATGTGTGTGTATGTGTATGTGCTTACCGATAGTTATAATTGCATCAGACTTTACAGTTTTAATGAAGCTTTTGTATGCATGATCATGTTATTGTACTCATATTGTACAAACGCAGGCCGTGTCATACATATGTGAACGCCACAGCTACGTGGTTTATATGTACATACAAACCACCAATGCCACAAACACAATACACAATTAGACATATACCGCTAACTAAACCAACAGTGTATTTTTTTTATTATTTTTTTTTTTTTTTTGCTTCGTTCACTTTTCACCCACCTAGATATTTACATTGGTGTAAAGTAGTATTTTGTAGCGAGTATTCCACATATATACGTCAGTTAGTTGAAAAACAATCTCGACTTCTGTTGTCTTTCTCTTTTTCGTATCATCCGCCTTAAAAATTAATGTAAACGAATGTTTGTCATTGCACTTGCAACACCTCGAAGAGTAATTTTTGCAAATTACAGAAATTCTTGTTCAGCATCAGAATCTGAATTGATTTAGATATGTCCGTCTGTGTTTGAGACCCTTGCAGCTGCAAAAATTTACGTTCTTTTGCAGCTACAAAGTTGATATTTGATAAACATTTTCGTTATTTAGCGCATATATTTAAAATGGATAGACGACTTAGTAACAAACACTCCTACAATTTATCGATACTTTTGTAAGATGAGCAAAAGACCAATATTGATCAACTCAAGGTTGATCAATGGTGATGCAAAACATCTAATTCACAAAAACCATGCATAGCAGGTTGGATGCTATAATTTCGATGGGCGCTACCCCATCATCATCAACAACCAGTGCATGCTAAAACTTGAGCATACGACCACACTTATGCCTATTCTAATACAATTCATATGAGAATTGTAACAAGCATAATGTAGCCAAATGCTTTTGCTCATCTTACAAAAGTATCGATGATTATGATAGTCCATTTTTAACATTACATTAACACTCCTACAACACATAATATTGAGCTGCTTAAAATAATTTATAATTATAATCATGCCATGCCTCCAGAGAGTATTTGAAATTCGGCCTTTTACAACTTTTTTCACTCGGTCTTTATTACGTACGTTACAGAGCAGTATGTTTTGTTGCACAGTTTTTTTTATAGAACAACAACGACAATTAATAAAATTGTTATGTTTTACAGTTTTTTTATACAATTGCACTTTTTCATTTTTATACCCTGCACCACTTGTATGGAAAGAGTATAATAAGTTTGTGCGGATATTTGTAACTTCAAGTGTACCGTTAGATTCAGAATCAAAATCTGTATCGATTTAACCATGTACGCTTGTCTGTCCATATAAATTTGTGCGCAATTTGGTACATGTTTTGGCCCAAAGGGGAAACCTATTGAAAATAGACAAAAATGGGCCATTTTTAAAACCCCTCCTTATATAAAATCCTGTTCTAATGGAGGTCTTTATAAAGCAAGAAGTCACAATTTTTAATAATTTTTCACAATATTTGGTGAAGAATAGTTAATTAGCTTAATGCAAATGATTATGTCCTATTTGGACCCGATTGGACATTTTTAGAGCTTAGCCTCATATAACCAAATTGCCAAAATTTAATGAAAACCAGTTAATAGTATTTCGATTTCACAAAGAACAAAAATTTTAAATATTTATGACATTGAAAAAATTAAATTTTTAATTTTTCAAAGAAAAAACTTAAATTGAATAACATGTCGTGGTGTAGGGTATTTGGTGGTCGCGCTTGACCGACTATAATATTTTTACTTGTTTTCAATTAAGATTTTTCATTTACATCTTCAACTACGGGTATCTCAGACGGATGCTGCTACGATACTTTTCGTGGCATATTAAGTTCGCTAGGATTCAATCCTTACTTACTTATTACCTTGTTACTTAGGACGTAGTCTTTAAATCGATTTAAACATGTTTGCCTGTCCAGGTACATTTTTATTCTACTCAATTGTGGCAATTTCTTCAACAAATATGATGTGGCAAAAACAGTTGAACAATGCAAACTATATGCAGGACTTTTTCTCTCATTCAAGCCACAACAAACAAAGCAATTAAGAATTCGATAAACTTAATCGGTTCATTATCACACACACTAATCTTCCGGACAGTTTGTGATTGGATCATGGTGGAGGATGTGAAACATAATAATAATATTGCATAATAATGTCCACCGAAGAATTTAAATGAATTTACAATCACAAGTCATACTCGCGGGCAATTAGTTAATGTTAACGGAAAGGAACTATTTCACACCATGTAATGTAAAATGGAAAAGTAAAACATTTTAAGAAAAACTGTATTTTTGATTAGCATGTAATAATCAATTAGGGACGGACATATGGACATTGTTGAATCAACTCATATTTTGATGCTGATTAAGGGTTAGTATTCTTTACTCTAGGGACTTCCTGAAGTCTCCTCCCCGTGATAGTTACAAACTCATATCCCTTACTAAAATGTGGAGTTTTTAATAACTGTAATTATGGAAAACAATCTCTATTTGTTTAACGTCATGTGCTGTTAAAACAATTATAACACAGCGTCATGATGATAATCATTTTTTCAATTATTATACAATTTAGTTATATACATATACATATTTAACTTTCCAAACTACTTTTGTTTTTATACCCTCCACATAAGAGGGGGTATACTAAATTTATCATTCCAATTGCAACACCCAGAAGGAGATGTCAGAAATAATACAAAATATAAATATTTTTTACCAGCATTAAAAACTCTATTTATCTAGTCGATCTAGACATGTTTGTGTATGTGTTTATGTTGCGATTGTAAGTTTTGAGATATTGAACTTAAATTTTATTCAGACACTTTTAGTATCTGCATGCACAGACAGAATTGGCTAAGAGCCGCGCCCACAATCGACAAAAATCTATTAACCTGCCATAAATATTAAATTATGACTCGAGTTGATATTTAGTAGATTATTACCTGATCCATCGATGTACCAAAAATGGGCGTGGTCACATTGAAAACACTCCCACAGTTTACAAAAACCTTACAAAGCGTAGAAATGGCCAACTGATACGTAACATGAAGACACACGTAATCAATTACATACCACGCCCACCATTTCTATGTAGATGTGGAGAATCTTTAAGATTTCGTCTAAGGCCAAGTGAGTTCTTATTATTTGTTAAAGAAGACTTTACAGTTATAATGACGGATTTCACCCTTTGAAACTGAGATGGTACTCAGCATATGAACCAGTATGCATCGCAAAACCATTTATTATTGTTTCAGAGGCCACAAATACTTTAATTTCATTGACAAGCATTTACTTTATACCATTTTTACACGGTTCGCATGGATTTATACAAATTTCTCAGGAACCAAATAACGTGTAAACTTTATTATGTATTGACTCGCATTTTTGCGTAGTTTTCTTTTTTTTTTTTTTTTTTGTTATATGAATATTAAGGGATAATTCAGCTCAAATGAAGAATATATTATTTTAGTCAACATCAGCATTTAACACTTGTTCAGTACTACATATTGCACATACACATGTGCGTGTGCTATATATATATGTATAAATGAAATTAAACCCATTTCACTGTACATCTATTGAGAGAGCACAGCAATCCTTTAAATCTCTCATTACACGTACGAGCCACATAATGAATATTGTGATTACCACCACATAATCGTATTACTCTTAATTTACGTATTTCATACCAACGTGCAACTTAATACTATATAGACTGAACACACATACATTCATATATAAATAAAAGCGTTTATACACATACACTACTACAGATGAGCAATTTTCGCAAAGCTTTATGCGTTATAGTGAGAGGTTGCAAGGATTTTGATTTACATTCTCAAAAACACTATCAACGCACAACTGCTACCACGTGTGCAACACTTGTAATCAGTTTACATGTTTAAGTTGTAGCATAAAGACACTTACACATGCACATGCATATGCCCGTGCACTTGAGGAAAGGGATAACGTGTCAAAGCATTAACTAGGAGAGTGAAATAACACCCATCTGGCATATATGGCACAGTAAACAGAGATTATCCAACGATTATACATAATGTGAGACTTTCTTTATTGGCTGTTTATGCGTGTACGTGTGCGTGTGTGTGATGGAATGATTTACCAAACTACAGACATTCTGGTTCAATAATGAAGCCATCAGAATTGGGCGAGAATGATGTGTCATGTTTAATTCTTACATGACAAGCATCTCAAACTCAAAACAAATGACATGAGAAGGACATGTAATTTAAATAGATCCTGATATGAATACGCATACACCCACACACACGTTATGAAACTATTACATTTAACCTAACAATAACAATAATAACAACAACAACAAATGCTTGCTATTCTATTTTACTCTATTTTGTTTGTGTTGTTCGTCTCATTATATCGTAGAATTACCTGAAATATTGATGGCACCACAAAATCAAACAATTAAAATTGGACGAAGCTTCGTATTGGAGTGTGACGCTGACGGTAATCCAATACCAACAATAATCTGGCAATTTAATGGTACCGAAATTACATTCCGAAATGACGATGGTGCTGCTGTTGCTGTTGCTGTTAGTACCGCTGGCCTTAACGACCATCTGGTTCTGGAAAATGAAAATACAGAATTAATTGTAAACAAAGCTCAGGAATCTGATACAGGTATTAATGTTGAACACACACGCACACATCCACTTATATATATGTGTATATACACATTTACTCCCACTAATGCATGAAGACTTTATTAAATGCAAACATCTTCAGGTTATAAATGTCCGCGGTATTGGTTCTGAGTGAAAAAATTCAATTTTTTTCTTTCCATGTTGGACAAATGTTATTACATGAAAAGAAAACTATTTAAAATTGTACAAACACACAATTTTATTTCATACTAGACAGTTTTATACAATACTTTTGCATAAGCTACAGCAATTTCGTCCGTGTGTCCTTCAACCGAAAAATTAGCCTTACTAAGAAATTGTTGATCTAATCGGTTCTAAATTTGGCACGCCCACTTTGAAATGTAACAAAAAAAATTTTTGTAGCATGAATGAAGTTCAAGTTCATATATATATATAAAGTTTTATGCTTAAATACTCACTAAACCATCAATTTAATGGGGAATCTACAAATGAAGTGAAGAGTTCAACGCACAAACGAATGAAAAACGAAAAAAAAACAATTTTTTAATGCATGTGTGCAATATTTAATCCACTTCAAGTTTTACGCGTTTTTTTTTTAAATTTTTTTTTTTATATACCTACGTATGAATGTGTGTGAAGCTCTGAACAAACTTTTCATCGTTTCATTTATTTTCGCTGTGATGTGATTTCTTCTATTTTCATGAACGGTTTTCTTGTTTGCTTTTTGTTCATTTTCGTTCGATTGTGGCATTAATTCTGGCTCCCTGAAGGGGTTTACACCTGCATTGCGGAAAATGAGAATGGCCGCACCAGCGTATCGGCCACGGTAACAGTGGAGAGAATGCACGGCACACCGCGTCTTCTTATTGAACCATTTAATTTGGAAGCATTTACCGGCACCACAATTGAATTGCCTTGTAAAGCTGAAGAGTTGGATGGTGTACAGGTAACTAAGGTGTAATGTAGTAGAAACAGATGTGAAAAATCGGTGATAAAGAGGAAGAGTAAAAGCAACCACAAACATATAAATAATGAATAATAAAATAGAACCAAGTAAAATGGAAAGAAAAACGCATTACGACCGTTATTGAGTTTACAATTGGTTATCTCCTAATTATGCCCTGCACCGCTTGTGGCAAAGGGTTTATTAAGTTTGTGAGGATGTTTGTAACACCCTCTATTATACCAATCCACTCAGAATCAAAATCTGAATCGATATAACAATATCTGTCTGTCCGTCTGTCCGAACATGTGAATTTGTGCACAAGCTACTGGTCGCATTTTTGAGATATTTCGATTAAAAATTAATATAATGACAGCTCTTTTGAAAATGGACCGGATAAGACCATTTTTAGAACCCCTCCCCATATAAGTATATATTTTGAACTAACTTATATGGCAGTGGCTCGCCTATACAGATACAAGTAAACTAATTGTAGCATAAATTAAGGGACTAAATGCTCTAGGATATTAAATGGTCGGGCTTGACCGACTGTAACATTCTTACTTGCTTTCATTAATGTTGGGTCAGACAAATTGAAACACTTAGTGTGTGGATCTGAAAAAACGTTTATTTTGCAGGAAGGAAATGGAAGAAAACCTTCCATCTATTCATATAGTATCATGTGTTTTCCTTTACTTTCAATTCGATAAAAATGTTAACATTACACTTAACAGAAATATTTTTATTAATTAATTAGTACTACAACCACCCGCTAACAAATGAGATTTCCTTGTTTCTATGAATTTTTACAATTTTTACTTTACTACACAATAAATAATGTTTCTGAGCGGGGAATATTAAAAACTTTTCAATTGAATCAATTAAGTGTTAAAAATATAAATTTGTTTATTTTTTTAGATTAGCTGGCGCAAGGATGGGCGACTTATCGATCCAACGATAACTGCCACAAATTTAAAATATGAAATCAGTAGCACAGGCAGTCTGTTTGTGAAGAATGTGACCATCTTTGATGGGGGTCGTTACGAGTGTTCAGTTAAGAATGATTTTGGCAGAGCTACTGCTTCTGCTCTAATAACCATTAAGTAAGTCCTTCTTCTCTTTCTAACCTTTCATTATTTCTTCGAAATAATCACTTTTTTATTGAAAATTATAATCATCTTATACATATATACACACGTATTTATGTTTAAAGTAGAGATGATTACACAAGTAACTATTTAAACTTTTTATAAAAATAAAAAAATAAAAACTAAAATAAAAGTGTCATGTAACAAAGAAAGTTTCGAGAATCTTAAACTTTAAGATTTTATTAAATGAGGAAACTTTTTATACCCATCACATGAGACAAGGTGGTTACTGATTTTATCTGTTGTTGCTATTCCTGTGGTCACAAATATTCAAATGTTGAGTTGAAATTTAGTTTAGCGAAGGTTCACAAACTTGTATAGTTGAAGTTTGGTTAAGGATTTAAAAATGTGCAGATAAAAAGTTTATCCAGCATAGAATTCGACGTGGCGGAACAATGTATTTAACGCATCCACAATTTACATATAAACGCGTAGAGCATTTCTTCCTATACCCTACACCTTACAGATGGACAAAATAGATCAATTGCCACCGGCGTAATCGACAAAAATCTCTCACAACCACAAAAATGTATCGATAAAGTTAAAGTTCAAGTTAGGCGAGATCGTATAAAATACACGTCCACATTTTACAAAAAATCTTATTTGACTGAGAATTCGAGTCCTTTGTTATTATTATTATTATTCAGTTTTTACAATTTTATAACAGCCAACTAATCTAAACTTAAATTAGGGTAAATTAATATTTAGAAACAGCACAGGAAGCAGCACCGCAACATCAACAACAACAACAATCGCCGAAACAGCAATAGAGACTAAGGCTAAAATTAATGTAAACTTAGAGCTACTTAAAGTAAAGAATAAAACTAAAATAGCATAATAATGAGTACAAAGTTATATTCTAAGATATGTTTACAACAATGTATATATGTATGATATGTTATATGTTACAACAATATGTTATGTTTATGATATGATATTGAAAAAGTTTACAACAATTAGTGTAAGGTGTAAGGTGTAAAGTGTAGAGTATCAGTTGGAAAGCACGTTATATCTTATACTGGAAACCGTATCGGACCAATCGAAAACAACATAATATTCGTTAAACATTTTACACAATACCCGAAACGGACTATAAAGTAGATAATTTGTGCGGCAGTGAGATAATTTCAAGGGTACATAGTACCTTGAAAAACGAGAAGGGATATTAAATGAAATTAATTCCAATAAGGATGGAGAGCAGATATCGCCTCTAATAATTTTAGCCATAAAGGTAACTCCTAACATATCACGCCAGATAATCAGACCAAGAAAACGTTAGCTTTTTACATTTGCTTAAATTTAAAATCATGCCATTATTTTTCCACCATTCGGACAGACTACATAAGTCGGACTACAAGTAAGAAGAATATTCAAAAGAATTGAGGGACATAAAGATTTTTACATCGTCAGCGAACATAAGAACGCGAGAAAATTTAATACAATTTGGAAGGTCATTTAGAAAAAGTAAGAAAAGTAGAGGACCAAGATGACTACCGTGAGGGACTCCAGAAGACACAGAAATTTCGCGTGATAAATAAGACTTAAACAAGACTTTTCGCGAACGACCGGTAAGGTAATTGTGAAACCAAGCTAACATACTGTTACTAAAGCTAAGCAATTTAAGTTTGAGAATTAGCAGTTGATGATCAACTTTATCGAATTCTTTAGAGAAGTCCGTATAAAATACGTCAGTTTGCATGTGTTCAGAAAAACCCTGAAATATATAACATGTTAATTCCAAAAGTTTTGCAGAAGTCGATTTACCCTTAACGAAGCCGTGTTGATAAGGGGAAATAACACAACTTAACCGTCTTTAGTGTATCTAGGACTTCCGTTTCAGACAACTGAATGGGAGGAAACAGGTCATATGATTTTATATCATATAAATAGTTATTATTTGGTACGCTTTCTGGCGAGTAGGATTTTTCAAAAAAATCGGCAAACATGTTAGATATCTCCTGGATATTCGAAGATTCCAAGTTGTTATGTCGCATTACTACCGGAAAGCCAGCAACTTTGCGTTTAGAGTTAACAAACGCAAAGAACTTTTTAGGATTATTAATCAATTTGTATCCCATAGACCATATATAATTAGAATAACACGATTTATTTAAGACGTTGAAATTATGCCTGCCTTCGAATATAATACATAATCAGAGGATAGACCGCTGCGTTTGTACTTTTTAAATAATCTGCTTTTTATATTCCGGACCATTCTTAAGTTTTTGTTAAACCAGACTGGACATTTCAAAGAACTGTAGTCAATTTTTAAAGGAACAGACTCAGAAATCGCAGACAGAAGTATATCATACATAACAGACAACGATCTATCTATATTGTTTACATCGACAATAAAGTTGGAGACAGACACTGATAAAATACCTCTGATTATAATTAGTCTTATTGAAATTAAAGTATTTATTATACTCAACTCTAGACTGAACATTACTTAAAAGAAGATTATTTAAGGTAAGCAGCAGCATAGGATGAGGCTCATCCTCTGCCAAAACAAAAGGAAACGTGCGATTGATCGAAATGCTATTATTATAATTCGGGATATTATTAAATTGAAACAATCCCAAATCATAAATTTCATCGAAGAACTGTATAAGATGTTGAGGAATCATAATTGGTGTGAGATGATCCATGTCATCATTAACGACCCAGTTAATGTCAGGGAAATTAAAATCACCTAAAACCAGTAACTTATCACATGGTTTAACAAATGAAAATTCGTTTCTGATTAAGTGAACATGCTTGTACATGTAAATTATAAGGTCAGACGCTGGAGGAATGTATGAATAGGTAATAAATAATTAGCAATTACCCAACGATACTTTTACACAAACAAATTCAACGTCAACAAAATCAGAAGGAAGTACCACCTGAGATGGCAAAAATTTTTTAACACCACCTATTTTACTAGTGCGATCACACCTATAAACTTCAAAATTGGCAGAAAAAATCTCAGCATCCTTAACCCCTGGTTTTAACCAAGTTTCATAAGAAACTATAATGTGGTATTCACAGCCCGAAGAATTCAGTAGTGCATCATGTAATTTGCTATTCAGACCACGGACATTGTGATATAATATCATTAAGTTATTATCTAGTTATTTATGAGCAGTATCAGGTAACTCTAAATTAACTGGAGGCTTAAAATTTACTTTGGAAACAAATTCTTTTACCAGCGCACCATTAGGCCAGAACTCTTCTTTTATTAAGCAGTCAAAAAATGATAAAGGAGCTAATATTTTAAACGAAGATGTATCTCGTTTTTGAGTTGTATTAAATTTAAAAATATTTATTTTATTGAGGTCTATCTCACGCGCATTACGTTGAATATAGTTTTTTACTGTTTCAACTGTAGTATTGCAACTAAATCGTGATACAAAATAGCTATACGACGCGGAACAACAATTAGATCACCTGGCTGTTCATCTATCAGTATTTCTTTAGAAGTAGAAGGCCCATCCTGCTTGCAATTTTGTACAACCAAAGAAACATCAGCAGATACATTCTTTGTAATCCTCGGTTCATCTGGAGTGGATGGAGGATCAACAATAATTATAGGTGTAAAGACAGGATTAGGAACAGTAGCAGTGTCAGAAGGGCCAACTATGTTATTGGAAACAGTTTCATTTTCAGAAGAAGCTAAAGAATCAGATGGAGAAGGAACGTTTAAATTAGAAGAATCCAGTGGCAATCAGTTCGAAAAAGCTTGCAAGGATAAAGTAGATCCCCAAGAAGATGGGCCAGGCTTAGAAGTGAATACAGGATTTTCAGGAGTTTGCAATTATTGAACATATCCTGACATTTATCAAATTTTTCAGATAACTTTTTTAAATCTTTACGTAACTCATTAAAACCACTTTGCGTTTGTTTAAATAACTTATGAAAATACGTATCAATTTTGCGGCAATTGCGGCAAGCCCATCGAAGCCCTTTAGTGCGGTTTGTAATGTAGTCAAAGTCTCTACCATTAAAACCCTCACATTTAAGATTGGCTGGTCTATCGCACAACCAGCAGAGCAAAAATCTCTCATGATTTGATTCCTTACAATTACAATAAATGCAGTCCATCATGACAGATGTTAATATGTTATTATATATAACAGTTGAGTTATAATGTTAATATGAGCAATAATAACAGCAAAACAAAAAAGTAAAAAAAAAAAAAAATGTTATAATAATGATAGAAATGATATAGAAAGAGAAAACAAAGAATAAGAAAAATGAAAAATTATGGAATACACCAACTAAATAAAAGAAATTGAAAATCTTCACTCTTCGCACATATTATCAATAGTATACGAATAATTTTCAATAAGTATAACTTTTGCGTATTAAAATCACTCAATTTTAAAATTTTTTAAACGTAATATAATGTTCGAAAAAATGTAATTAACACCGAGCGAAATAAAACACACGCAATAAGCTAGGGTTACCAACTGATACTTGTTGATATGTATGTAGTACATAAAGGCGTACTCATGCCACGCCCATTGCTTGTATATGGAAGTGAAGGATATTTAAGATTTAATCTCACCCAAATTTAGATTTTTTAGTTATTTCTTAATAAAAAAGAATCTCTCTCTCTCTCTCTCTCTCTCTCTCTCTCTCTCAATTTCCCTAACATAAGTGCTAATGCTGTGGCCTTTATTAAAAATTAATTATATAAAGCGTTCTACGAAAAAAAACCACACAAAATCAAACGAAATGTTTTTTTAATAAGCGCAAAAGAGATAACAATCCAGAAACAATGTAAAAATTACTACTAAGCGAAAAGGAAAATGTTAACGCTTCGAAGCCTCCACACAAGTGACAATCTTGCATTTAACGTCCTTTTAGAGCACATATTACAACTATAACTACTACGCATACATTCCGCCTGTCTGTATGTCTTGCTTCTGCTTGTAATAGTTGACTTAACATCAAACACCAAATCAACATCAAAACTCTGATGACAATTATTCCGACACAGGCGGTTTTAAGAGAAAACCAAAAATAGAAGAAAAAAATAGAAAATAACACGACTAAGCTACGGGAAAACTGTATTGGTTTTAGTTTTAATTTTTTTTTTTTTCTGCTTTTCTTTGTATATGCATCACAATAAAGAAATGCAATATACATGCTTACCTCCATACATATATACACGATTTGACCTGACACAAATCTTAGTAACGCTTCATTTTGGAATCACTGTCGACAGTTGTTAAAGGGGAATTACGCATTTATTGGTTTTTAGCAGCGGAAGGAAATATCATATTGAAAATTTTTTTATATTTTATTTTTAAGTACTAAAATATTGTAATTTATTCTAAATTAATTTTATAAAAACCATTCATTTACATTTATTAATATATCATGATATTAAATTAATTTGGCACCAATTTAAAATATTGTTCAAATTATTCCGAAGAAAGAAGAAACTTGCAATCAACAGCGTTTTCTATACATGGCAATATTGAAGATGGGCACCCTAAGAAGCTTCAGAGTGTGCCATGATTTCCTTAGATGCTTATGACAAAGAATATATTAAGTTTGTGCGTCAAACAAAACAAATGCCACACCCAGCTTCAAGTATACCGATCAAAATCTAAATCGATTTAACCATGATCGCCTGCCTAACTATCCATGTAAATGTGTGAGCAAGCATTTTTTGAAATATTTCGATGATATTTAGTGCAAGAAAATGTCTTGGCTTAAAAGGGAACCTTATTGAAAGTAGACCGAATCGGTTCATTTTTAGAAACCCTCCCCATATAAGTTTGTATTATAGTTGAAATCTTTGTATGAAAAAGATCTCAATTCTTAATATTTTTTGACAAAATTTGGTGAAGAATTTAGGAGTTAATTAGGAGTTAATTTGGTTAAACCAAATTTGGATCCGATTGGACCATTTTTAGAACCTTTTCTCATAAAATTATAAATCACAAAATAACTTTTATGAAATTGTGTACAGATAAAACCAAATTAATTGTAGCGTAATTCAAGAAGCTAAGTGTTGTGGGATATTAAATGGTCGAGCTTCACTGACTTTAACATATTCATTTGTTTTTCCAGTAACTCTTTGTGTATGAGTGTTGAAGTTTCAGTATTCAAATAATGCTTTCTATGGAGACCCTTAGGCTGATTTCAAAGCATTCCAAACTATATAACAAAATGAATTTGCTTACATTACTAAGGTACACAAAACAAAATCCTGGTTGTCAGATTGTTTTTTTTTTTTGATTTTCATTTCAACAAATTCTTCCTGAATGGTTGTAATTATTCCATTCCCTTTATCACCCTATGTTTGAAATCATTGAAGTCCATTGCCATGGCTTTAAATGACAAAAGGAACCAAACCATAATAACAAGAGATACATGATTGTGCGGCGCAAATCCCCTATTATACAGGAGCCACCCACTCGCACACTCAACAGATATTCACCCAACTGTATGTTATGTACGTAGGGCACAATTTGTGCATGTGTAAGTTTATATGTATTATTCCCTATTTCCTCCTGGACTAACCTAAAGTTTTGCAGTTTAGTGCACTTAACGATTACAGCAATTACTATTTTAAAGACTAAACGTTAAAAGCCAAAGATAACACATTTTTTATATAACAGTGCTGAAAAGAAAAACCAGATAAAATTTATATATACATGAATTTTTTGTTCAGTCTATTTTGCCGGCAGCAGCAGGCAGCAATTTAATTAACCGTGCTTCCTACACAGTGTTGAAAACTTTGTTAACTATTAGCAATACAATCAACCCAGTAAAGCCCGCAACCGCCTTTAAATCATTATGTGAATGACATACATATCCACCCTATCATGTTAAGCATAAAAAAATCTATTCTCTCTATCTCTCTCTTCTAAATGTTTTTTTAACGTTCATTATAACTTTATTATAATGGATGTTAAAAAAGTGTTTTTATAATAAATCTGAAGCTACAACAACTACAGCAGCAAGAAGTAATAAAAGCGAATGCAAAAGAATTTATGTAATTAAGGAGAAGATGATCTTTTATTTAGATTACAGCAAAGAGATAGGCCTTACAATTGAAGTTCTTTGTCTCTTTGTCTGTCTTTCTATCCCTTTGTCTTGCATATTTTGCATTGTAGATTGCAAATGTTTTGAGCTTAAATTATAATTTTGAGCACATTCAGATTTTGATTCTGAATCAATTAATATAATTGCCATATAGGAGTTACAAATGTCCCCACAAAAATTATATACCCTTTGCTACACACACAATCCCATTTTTAACGATAACATGTATATTTTTAGCGCCTTCCCTTTACACGTTTTAGTTGCAAATTTGTTTTGTATCCATTTGAATTGTTTAACCAACAACTACAACGAAATACAGATGTTATATACATACGCACATATTTAGAAACTTTACTCATTTTTTAAGATATATTCAGGGAGAGAGGGAGCACAAGTCCACATTGTAAACATTCTCTGATACATAGCGAACGTTTATTCACGTCATTTACCATCACGACTTATGCATGTTATAACTTATTCTTTACAGTTGTGTTAAACTTCTCAGTTATTGTTGTTCTTAGTGTTATTGTTTTCAGCGTTGTTATTGTTTTCAGCGTTGTTATTGTTACTAAAGCTGCTCCCGCCGTTATTCTTCTTTTCATATTATTTATAGGATTTTTCTTTTATTTTTTAATAATATTTTTTAGTAACTTAAAATAAAAATACAAAGTGGAAATAAATTTAAACGTATTGTGTACCGAAAGTTGCACAAGTAGTGGTAATCATGTATTTTCATGTACGCTTACTATACATAGAGTGGATATTGTTAGAACTCGTCTAATGTTGAAAAGACCGCAGTAAACTTCCTTAGAACAGATTCCCGCACATAATTTACAATGCTTACCAACGCACCGACAAAACAAAATAACGCTCGCAATACAATAAATTATTTGCTAAATCTTGCCTTGTCCTACTTTCACCTGGATACAATTTTTAGGGAACAATGTTTAACGCACGAATAATTTATATAAATATTTACAGATCGCTGTAGTACTAATAAGAGCTGAGTAGGAAAGTAAGAAAAAATAAATCAGCTTTGGCCAATTCTTCTATGCCCTCCACCTTCATATATAAACGGGGCATGTACCTTGTACCTGAATACGCCCTCTAAATTATGTTGTTGTAATTCGCATCAAGTAAAAATTGCATCAATTAAGCTGCTTCCCCCGTTCACTTCCCTTTCTGTACAACGATGTGCACAAATTTATAAATGTATGTACCAAATATCGACTTCACGATCTTTTTGTGGCTTCGAGAGACGTTTGTCCAACGACACTTGATCGTTTTTGTCCATTTTAAAAAGAAACCTACAAACAGGCACTAGAAATATTTATGTCATGTCTTATGGCATGTCTAGATCTGATGCTGATCAAGAATATATACACTTTGCAAACTAAGTGAAGGAATACTTACGTACAACATCTTAATTCCAAAATTAATAAATAAAATAAAAATTCTACTCAAATATTGACGATTGCTTGGTTAAATTTCGTTTTTGTGGCTCCATTTAATTACGATACCTCATAAAAAATCTAAACTACGTACTTTGCTCTCTCTCTCCTTCCCTTTCCTAAGGCTTACGAAAACCGTAATGAAAATGTTTAAATATGTAAGAAAGCTGAATGTGGCCGAGGTCAAATCTTAAATGCCTTGCACAACTACACACACAATAAGTGGGCGTAGCAGGTACATTAGTGTACCTATTACGTGTCAACGTGTGACTCGAGTTTTAAACTGAATACGGTTTTTTGTTAATTCTGGGCGTGTTCGATTTTTAATACGATAATCATAACTATACATACTAAATTTCAACTGCATAGCTCAATTTTGTCGATTGTGGGCGTGGCGTTTGACCGATTTTGCAACAATTTAAATGCCAATGTGCGTGTAGAATTCAGAAGTATCTGTAGAAAATTTCAATATCTCAAAATGTACGATCATGAAAGTGCCAACAACAAACGGACACACGGACCAAAGTATATAGTTTTTATTTTCTCTGACATCTTCTTCTGGGTATTGCAAATGAAATAACAAACTTAGTATACATTCACCTTATGTGGAGGGTATAAAAATGTAACATTAAAATATATAAAAAGATGTCTACACGTTTCAACTGACTTCAGTGACACGTTTAATCCATAATAAGTATAAACTTAAATTGTGAGTCTCCAAGGAAGAGATTATCAAGTACCCGACACCACTTACCAACTGCTTCTGCAATAACAAATACATGTAAACTATAACAATTGTTTGTGATACTATGTGAACTTGATGAGATTACTCCTTTTCTTATACATGTAGGCATTTATGTGCGCGTATGTGTGTATGTGTGTGCATCTATTATTAACTTTTGTAATCTGTACATGCTTTATGGCAAAGGCAAATGTCTGCAATTACACAGCATTTACAAAGTATTCTATTCTGTTGTGAAAGTTGTCTTGTCTTCTCCCGCATCTACTTCCGCTCTAATAATTTTGCTTATAAAATGGTCCGCTTCCTACGTACGAGCTCTTAAATAAAAGAAATGCACGCAAAGCCAGCAACTGCTCTTCTCTGCTGTCATACCAATCCCTAACAATACGAAACAACGTATACACACACACACGTACACAATTAGAAATATTCTCAGTCGTCTGTTATGTAGCGTTGGATGGCTTGCCAAAAGAGATTGTGGCTTCTTTAAACACACAACAGGGATTTAACGATGAAGCAAAAAAAACTTGCTTGCATTTGAAAATAAAAATAAAAAATACGCACACCCGCACTCGCACCCATGCGCACTTACACACACACATTCACCAAAAACTAAAACCAGACAAATGTTCACATTTTGTGTAAAATGTAAAATTTCTACTCCAGAGATTTGCTTAAATGGGTTGTAGTTGTCAAGACCAGAGAAAATGAGAATAAAAACAACAACAACCATACAACATTACTCCTTCGTATACACTAAAGAAGAAAGACAACAAACAGTAAAGACTATAATGTCGTCTGCCAGTTGATCATAATAAAGCTCTTGGGGGCTCTGTGGGGGCTCTGTGGGGGTTTTTGTTATTATTGTTATAATGGCTGCAGTTGTTATTGTTATTCTTGTTGCGGTGTATGCAAATTGTTGATACACATTTTATTGTGGAGCTTAATGAATAGCATTTGGGCGAGAGAGAGTTCCATTATTTATAAAGCATCTCAGTTCACTGCGTACCTGTTCACATTATAAGAAGAAGAAGAAAGGTTCATTGCTGACTTTGTATATTAAAAAATACTCTGTGCTGATTTGTGTGTTTATGCGAAAAATATTTAAATTCACATAAAACAAGTGTTAATGGAGTGTCAGAAGTAGAGGAAGGATTAGCACCAATTTCATTACGAGGACATGTTTATAATGTTTATACAGCTATCTTCTCTCTTGCATTGTACACCTTACACCCCATTTGACATTTTACAATCTTTCACGAAAATTTTTTATATAATAAATCTCTCTCTCTCTCTCTTTATTTATTTGTTTATTTAACGCTGTAGGAGTAATGTGCATTTGGCTCCTGGCGATCGCTACGTTCGTATAGCTTTTGAGGAGGCTGCCAAGGAGATCGATATGGCCATTAATAATACCATCGATATGTTGTTTACCAAACGCAATCGTACAGGACCGGATGGACAACTCACCCCCGCCCAACCCAACTACAGTGATTTGTTGACAGTGTTTCGTTTTCCGAATGGCGAGGCACGTCAATTAGCACGAGCCGCTGATATTTATGAACGGACTCTAGTTAATATCCGTAAGCATGTTCGAATGGGTGATAATCTTACCATCGAGAGTGACAAATATGAATTTCGCGATTTATTATCACGAGAACACTTGAACTTGGTGGCAGAATTGTCCGGCTGCATGGAACACCGTCAAATGCCCAACTGTACGGATATGTGTTTCCATTCGAAATATCGCTCCATAGATGGTACATGCAATAATTTAAGACAGCCCACTTGGGGAGCTTCTCTGATTGCATTTAGACGCTTGGAGAGACCGATTTATGAGAACGGTTTCAGTATGCCAGTAGGCTGGATGAAGGATAAGTTATATGCTGGCTTTCCCAAGCCCAGTTCCCGCATAGTTTCCACTTCTCTTATAGCCACCAAAGAGATTACCCCCGATGACAGAATTTCCCACATGGTTATGCAATGGGGACAATTTTTAGATCATGACTTGGATCATGCCATACCCGCCGTCAGTTCGGAAAGTTGGGATGGCATTGACTGTAAGAAAACTTGTGAATTTGCTCCACCCTGTTATCCAATCGAGGTGCCGCCAAATGATCCGCGCGTCAAAAATCGTCGTTGCATAGATTTCGTGCGCTCCAGCTCTATTTGTGGTTCAGGCATGACTTCGGTGTTTTTTGATCGAGTCCAGCACCGTGAACAAATCAATCAGTTGACCTCTTACATAGACGCCTCTCAGGTATATGGGTTTAGTGAAACGTTTGCCAATGATTTACGCAATTTGACCGCGGACGAGGGCTTACTTCGGGTGGGTGTTCATTTCCCCAATCAACGCGAAATGTTACCATTTGCCGCCCCTCAAGATGGCATTGACTGTCGCCGTAATTTAGACGAGAATAAAATGAATTGTTTTGTAGCTGGTGATATACGAGCCAACGAACAAGTGGGCTTGTTGGCTATGCATACCATCTGGATGCGGGAACATAACCGCATTGCAACAGAACTGCGTTTCATTAACCCACATTGGGACGGTGACACGCTTTATTACGAAGCCCGTAAAATTGTGGGAGCCCAAATGCAACACATCACCTACCAGCACTGGCTACCTATTATTATTGGCTCCAGTGGTATGCAGATGCTGGGTTCCTATAACGGTTATAATGCCCACTTAGAGCCCACAATTTCTAATGAATTTGCCACAGCTGCACTACGTTTCGGTCATACACTTATTAATCCGGTCTTGCATCGTTTAAACGCCAGTTTCCAGCCAATACCACAAGGTCACTTGCAATTGCACAAAGCCTTCTTCTCACCATGGCGCATTGCTTATGAGGGTGGTGTGGATCCACTGATGCGCGGCATGTTTTCTACAGCAGCCAAACTGAAGAAGCCCGATCAAAATCTCAACACCGAGCTAACTGAAAAATTATTCCAAACAGCCCATGCTGTTGCTCTAGATTTGGCTGCCATTAACATACAACGAGGTCGTGATCACGGCCTGCCTGGTTATAATCAATATCGTAAATTTTGCAATTATAGTGTGGCCCAAACGTTTGATGACTTATCTCGCGAAATTTCCAATGCAGACGTTCGAACTAAACTCCAAAAATTGTACGGTCACCCGGACAATATTGATTTGTTCGTTGGTGGTATTTTAGAAGATCAAATCGACGATGCCAAAGTGGGTCCACTCTTTCAATGCCTTCTAGTCGAACAGTTCAGGCGTTTGCGGGATGGTGATCGTTTCTATTATGAAAATTCTCAAGTGTTTTTACCTCAACAACTGGAACAAATTAAACAGGCGAATTTGGCTCGCGTTTTATGCGATAATGGAGATCGCTTGCATGAGATTACCGAGAATGTTTTCCTACTACCCACATTGCAAGGAGGTTACAAGTATTGCGATAATATTCCAGGAATCAATTTATATTTATGGCAAGAATGCAACACGTGTAATACCCTGCCACCGCTCTTCGATACATATATACCACAAACGTATAAGAAAACTAAGAGGAATAAAAGATCTTTACAACAACAGCAACAACCTGAAATTAATGAAGATGATTATGGTCATAATCAGGATTTCATTGAAGCTCAGAATAAACTTCAAGAATTGTTTGATATTAATGAGGAGCGTGTCAGTGGCTTGGAGGAGGTTATCAGCAGTTTTCAAAAGGAACTCAAGAAATTTCACAAAAAAATCCATAAAATGGAGGAGACTTGCGAGGCACGCAGCATCAGTAGCAGTAACAGTAACATAAACGGTAACAATAACATGGGTACGTTAGTAAACCCCGTCAGTCCGAAAAACAAACGTAATCACTGTGTGGATGACATGGGCACTACACGTCTCAACAATGAAGTGTGGACGCCCGATTATTGCACCAAATGCGAATGTAGGCGCAATCAAATCTCTTGCACCCACGAAAAATGCCCCGAATTACGCTGTGCCCCAGGCGTAGAACCCATAACACCGCCCATGGCTTGTTGTCCTCACTGTACACCGTTAATAACAACACAGAAAATTATTAAATCATAAGTTTTACAACAGCGAACCAACTTCTGCCATTGAGACCATTGCAATTAGTTTATACTTCATTATCTAAAGCAACACCTAGGACGTGCTCTGTCTTATTATGGATTTACATAATTAACCAATCATTCGATTTTCTTAAATTAAGCTTCCCTCTGCGGTGTGGACCCATGTCTAAATCGAAAGGAAAGGATATTGCCATTAATGCCAATAATAAAAAAAATGAGAAAAATATGAAATAATAGAACAATTAAAATGAAACTTAAGCATTAGAAAGTCTACAACCGATGTCAATCACAAATATTTAAGAAAATAGCGCATTTTTTAAATACCCAGATAATTACGCAATCAATGGAGCAGATACACTCAAACTTTGTTTATTATTACTTTTCAAAGAAAAACAAATTCCTGTGGAATTTGAAGCGTACAGCTTGTCTCTCCGATTTGTATTGACTCGACGGTCTCTATGCTCGTTTATTACACCCATCCCTCTTGGGATACTCTAATTAAATCATTCCACTTGTAATACTCGGGAATACATATCGGAAATCTCGTAATGAATTTAAATTTCTAATAATTACTTCCTTTCATAACAGTTGAATTAGTTACGAACGAGACAATACGAATTGGAGAGATGCAGTTAACAGTACTATCAATATTATATACATACATACAGGACAGCATTAAGATTTTTTAAGCACCACGATTATTACACAATTATGTTAGAACCTCCATTAGTTAACAGTGCAGTTAACAGTGCACACTTTATTTTAAAAGTAATAAAAAGATTTTCTACTTCTGCCATGAAAAATCAATATAAATCAATAACAAAAGGAAATATCAAATGTAATCCCCAAAAAGCCAAACATTTTCAACTCTGTATATGTTAATATATTCAAGTACTGAAAAACAACAATTCTTATCAATAATAAAATAAAAAGTTCAACCTCAATCTCGACAAACACTTTGCGTCTATAATTTGTTTCTGTTATGTAAGATGTAATGCTGTAAGGACAGCATTGAGATTGCACATTGTAGAGTACCTACATAATTTAATTATTACATTGTATTTCATAGTTTTGTTTAAAATTGCTAAATAAAGAGAATTTTCAAAACTATAGATAAAAATGTAGATACCCTACACACATCTACACATTTCGTATTTGTTTAATAGAATTATTCATATTGCAACGCGGCTCACAATCATTGAATTCAGTAACGTTGTGACGAATACACGCTTCACGGGTATTTTCTACCATTACTCGTAAGCAAAATAAACAACAGCTACCAGGTTGAAGTAAGTACGATGCCACATATATATTTTTATAAATCGATTGACAAGAGGGTATTATTATTAAGATAAAAAAGAACCATTTGCTGACCTCGAGCTGCATACGAGGCATAATATAGGTGATCTGCAAAACCACAGAAACACCGGGATGACTACTCTTGGACATCAGAGCAAAAGTGCTTATATCGTCCATAAGTACGTACAACCACTATGTAAACTACCATTCCTTGTCTACTATAAATTCTCCTGTGCAACAACCAGTAACAAACTTCAAAGAGATCCAATTAAACTTAGCAATGATTGTTATAAAAATTTCATTTGCTTCTCTAGGTTTTCTTTCTAGATTTATATGTAGTTCCATTAAAATTTGAATTTTAACTTGCACGTCTTTAATTTAATTAAAGCAACGTTTAGCAGCCACATGTATTATACAAATAAATTGAACTCTTTAATATTTTAAAAAATAATGCTAATCGCTATGTAAAAACGGAAGTATACAGTAGACACAACGTTTGACGAAAAGGTAGTATGAGTAAAGGAAATCGTTACGAAATTCAATAAATAGAAGAAGACAGACAAGAAATGAACAAGGAGTTGCCATATGTTTTATACAACATAGTGATACCACAATTGTCGAATTGTCAAACAACTTATGCTTATCAATCATTGGTTGAGTATAACTATTGGTTGACTAATAACTATTACTAGTAACTATTAGTTATTATTCAACCAATGGTTGACTTCTTTTTCATTATTATAGTGCTTTCAAAATGTGACTAATGGTTTTTAGTTTTCTGGTAAGACCGTGAAAATCATATGGTTTTTTTGCAAAACAAATGGCAAAAAATGTAAAAATAGAAAATTGTTTTAAAATTGTGGCTGTTTTGTTTGGAATAAATTAAAAGAAAAAAATGGAAATCAAAAAAGAAGAAATCAGAAATTTTTCAAGTGCCGAAATAGATCTGTTATTAAATTTAATAGAAAAATATAAAGAAGTGCTTGAAAAGAAAAAAAACGATGCTGTTACAAACCAGAAAAAAAAGGACTGCTGGTTAAAATTGGCCGGAGAATTTAACAGAGAAGCAATTGGGTATTACCGTAGCTCTAAAGTATGTTTTATATATATATTAATATAACGTAATTAATTTAATTAATTCATGTTAGACTTTGAGAACAAAGTATTATAATTTAAAAAAAGGTTATAAAAAAATGGCAGCAGAGAAGAGGCGGAAATTGTACGCTACTGGAGGAGGTTCTCCCACAAAAAAACAAATTACTGATAAAGACGACAAGCTCTTCGCTGTGTCGACGAACCACGACTGTGATAATTTAGAATGTGATGGTAAGTTATTGAGTTATTTTTAAAAGTAAATTTTTAATTTATTTTGTTCTTATAGGACCTTCTTCTAGTTCTGCAATTAAGGCCAAGTGGATAGGAAAAAAAATAGAAAAAGAATTGGAGTACATGGCCGTAGAGCATAAATTAAAAGTGGAAATTTTAGAATTAGAAAAAAAAGAAAGGCAGTTAAGAATTAAAGAAATAGAGTTAAGGATACAGCAAAAATAACATTATTACTATATTATTTTTTATTATAATAAATTTTTAAAGAATTAAAAATATTATAGTTTAGCAGAGTGATTATTTATAAAGTGCCGCCTCATCAGACTACTCATTAACTGCAGTTTTCATCAAATGCTAGGTTAGAAGGATCTGTGTCGTTGTTTATGTAACAAATATTGACCACAATTATACGACCATTAGTAACCATTAGTCAACCAATGTAACTGACACTGTAATAACGAAATATTTTGGTATAACTAATAGCTATTAGTCAACCAATAGTTGACTGTTAACTGTAATAATGAAAATTAAACTTTCTAAATAACAATATATTCAAATCGAAAATTCTTTAACAATATAAGATGACCTTAACCATAACATAAAAATTGTACTTGTATTATTTTTTTTGAAAGTCTACAAATTTGGTATGACTCCCTTTCGCTATAATGGAATTATCTTTTTTGTGTCGCAGCTCACAATCAAGAAAAGCTAATTTTTTGCCCGCTCTTAATATATTAGCATCGATTAGGACATCGTCACCTTCTTTCGCCCCTTTTAAATAACTTACATTAATGGCAACAGTGACACCGGGATGAGAAGGTTTCGACATTAAAGCATAAGTTGTAATCATATCAACTAATGTGGCTGTAAAACCACCATGCAAGCCTCCAAGCCGATTTAAGTGTTCGGTTGCCACAGTGAATTCTGCCGTACATTTACCATCACCACCACTGACAATCTTCACCTTAATTACAGATCTCTCATGAAAGAATTTATATATGTACGTGAATCAATTTTATAAAAATTGTACCTTTTCCAAATGTTTTTCAAATCCCGTAGAGCATTTTATAACGTCCTTTATGTGTTTAATGAAGTCAGCACCTTTTTTAGAAGTACCCATAATCAACGGTTATTCAATAATTTGCATTTGCAATTGAACAATTCCTTTTCTATATTCTTTATTATGAAGGAACCTTTACTATTTGCACTACCTAGCAAAACAAAGTAATGAAATGAACAAAAAAAAATTAATCAAAAGCACAAAACAACAGAGTTGCCAGTTTGAAACTTTAACGATTGTTTTAATATCATACATGTATTAAGATTTTTATAATTTGCGAGATTGCATTACTTGTTACTTGGAATATCCACAAATTTCTTTTGTTGACCTCGAGCTATAAACGAGCCATCAGATTTTTTCTTTAAATTACAATCTAGAAAAGCAGATTTTCTACCCATTTTTACAGTATTGGCATCCACCACCAATACGTCACCTTCTACGGCAGGCTTAATATAGGTGATCTGCAAAACCACAGAAACACCGGGATAACTATTCTTAAACATCAGAGCAAAAGTGCTTATATCGTTCATAAGTAGTGCCGTACAACCACCATGTAATCCACCGAAATAATTGAGATGTTCCCTAGTAACTAGAAATTCTCCCGTACAACGACCATCGCCTCCACTAGTAAGGGAAAACTACAAAGATATACAGTTGGTTATATTTTCTGCTTCATCTTTCCAGAATTCTTCATTAAAAGTTTCAATAATTTTCAAATTACATTTTTAAGACTATGATCGTAACCATCTTTTGCAAGCACGTTTTTTATTGTTCCCTGAAGAAAATCAAGACTGTATTTAGCAGCCATGGTTTGCATACAAAGCTTCAATCTCTACTGCTAAAGCGTTGCATAGTTATGAACATGATCAGCGCTTAAATGGTTACAAAATAATAGCACGACTATATATTACGAACTGTAACGGATTACAATAAAATGCCAAATATGTTAAATTTCGCATGCCATTGTAAATAATCAAATATACAAACAACTACTTACAAAAAAATCGGAGCAAAAAAACAAAGACCACCGTCCATGAAGAAAGCGGCAATTACTCTCTTATTCCTTTTCCCTTGAATTTCCGTCAGTAGCGATTGTTGTTTATGGAAATCATTGGCAATGCTGTTATATATTTTATTCCGTATTTCTTGTTCTTTCTTTAAAACAGCTGCTGTTTGTTTACTTTATAAAAATTTTTAATACGTATTTGTTTTGTTGTGAAAATGGACGCTTATAATTTGCAATTATAATCAATAAATATATAACATATATTAGAGTTAAAAGTGTCATAAATATAGACGTAAGATGGATTCATTAAAATTAACGCAATTATCTATAAGTGAATTGAAACTAGACGAAGCTGAAGATTTCTGCCTGAATTCTTATGATAATTCCCTTACAGTAGTGGGTTCGGCAATTGACTTCTATATTCTCGAATTGTTGCAACGCGCTTCCAACATCATTTCGTGTCCATTCAAAGTGAAATATGTGGAAATACCCAAAGAACAACCATTTAAGAAACTCCTGCATGACGTAGATTTTACAGACCTTTATGCGAATTGTAATGTACAAGAAAGTCAAGAGCTTGCTTTAGATCCCATTTATGTAGCTGAATGTTCTTTGGATGCTCCAAAGCCACGCATAGTAGCAATACGATGTTTACCCAAGCAAAACAAACAATTATGGACTGTACTCACTACTTATGGGGTGTGTGAGTTAATGCAACAGGGGGATGTGACCGAAGAGTATCAAGTTGTGCCTAGTAATCTCTCAAGTATATTAATAACTGATGTATTCCCGCCTCCCAAGTCCCCATGTAATTTTACAACATTCCCTGCGTTGCGTAATTATGTGAATAAATATTGGATCACCAACTTCTGTTGGGATAGTGTAGAACCTGTCATATATTTGGGCACTGCGGCTGGTTACGTGGTAGCTTTACAATATAATCATGTTAAGCAAAACTTTCACAAGTACCACCACGAGCACACGGCCAAGGGAAGAATATCGTTTTTATATAATTTTAATGATTTTCTACTGGTTGCTGACCAGCAAGGTGTTGTACAATTAATAAAAATTTCACGCAAAATGAAAACTTTCAAGGTGACCGAATGTTTATGGAGTCGTCCGGATCGCATGGCCTGCCGTAAAGCTTTCATAACCTATGTGCAGCAATATGATTCATATTTGGTGTTGTTTTGTAAGGCAGCTCACATAATGGCCTACTCTGTCAGCCCAGAGGGTACCCTCTTGGCTGCTTCCACCTTATATGTAAGCGGCATAAAAATTACAGGTTAGCTGGGCATATATTCAATGATAACATACCCACGTAATCAACATTTTCAATCTCTTTTCATAGGTCTAGAATCTGTTAACGATATAGAATTTATTACAACAACAATAACAGGGCGAGTGAAATCAATACGTGTTCAATTTGCTTCCGCATCGAAGGAAATTCAATTATTAGAAAAAGAAATCCACCATGAATTTGATATAAAGAATTTTCAAATTTTGGGAATATGTGCTACGAAAACTCGCTGCTTGTGGTCATTCCTCCTATATAGAAACAAAGAATACACCCATCACTCCAAGTATAATAATAATTCGACATTTCTAAGTGTTTGTAAACTCAATGACAAAGATCAATTAAGCGATTTTGATGAAAAAAATATACTGGCAATGGATGAGGTATTGGACTTGGTGGTAAACATTTCTTTAGATATATTTACTAACCCTCCCAACATATATGACTACAACAGCTTCTGTGATTTGGCACAATTAGTACTGCCCGCAAACTTGAACGATAGTTTTCTACAAAAATTACAAATGAAATTAATTATTGTGCAGACTCAAGGCAGACATCAACAGTAAGATAAACAATAATTGCTCTTCATTAGGGTGCCATTGATGTTATTGTCTCCTTATTTGTTTCCCACCTGCAGGATGAAATATAAAATTTGCAAACGTCAAACCGCAATGGAAACGGAATTTCTGGAGTTGATCATTCAACTAATACAAATCCTATTTCGTTTACATTATTTATATAAATTACAAAATAAAGAAAGTGGAGACGCTTTAAGCAATTTTCAACAGTTGTCTATCGCTTGTATGCTGAAAAAGTGGGAACTATTAATCACCACTTTAAAATCATCTAAAGCTGATGATAATCCCTTAAATAATTGTATAGACTCGTTTGTGACTTTACTTACACAGGAAAGGTCGCTGAATAGTCCTTGGAACATTGAGGCCTTACATTATACTGAAGAAAAATGCAATATTTGCAATGACGTCATTCTTATGAGTACTTTTACAATATGCACACAAATGCATGCTATCACAAGGTGCAGTATATCTCAAGTACAGGTGAGTTACCCCACTTTAATGTATTTTCACTCTACTTGTGAATTTTCTTATATCTTCTACTCTTTTTTTTTTTTTTTTTGTAGTTACCCTTGTTCCATAAGCGCTATTGCCCGCAGTGTTATGCTCTAGCAATGCCAGATGATTCTTATGATTTGCAAGAATTGTTTCCTAAAGAAGAACTTGTCAAATGTTCGTTTTGTAGATTTTCGTTAAGACAAGATGATCTATAAAATAATGAGATATAATATAAAATTGAAAGGATGATAAATAGAATTGTCTAGATTTTTTTTTTTTATGTAAGGTTAGGATGGGCTGAGATGAGGCTTGAAAAAAGTATTCAAGCATTTGACGATTTGATACTTTGACAAATGTACACGAATTTTAAGCTTAGACTAAATTCATTAAATTGTCTAGATTTTGAATAAGATTTTACCATGTATTTTGTATTCTTATCTTAAACGTTTTAACATATAAAAAAGAGTATTTTTAAAAATAAAGAAGAATAAACTAATATTCGACTAATAAAAGTACCACAAACACAGTATTACTCCAATTACAATGATTCTACTAATTTATATCTTATCATGTCTAATAAAAAAATATTTCTATTCAAAATCCACAAATTTGGTTTGCTGTCCTCGCGCTATTAGAGAGCCATCAGATTTTTTCTTTAAAACGCAGTCCAAAAAAGCCAATTTTTTACCCACTTTTAAAGTGTTGGCATCCACTATAACTACTTCCCCTTCCATAGCAGGCTTAAAATAGCTAACGTGTAAATCCACTGTAACACCAGGATGTCTGTCTTTAGACATTAAAGCGTAAGTTGTGACGTTATCTACTAAAGTAGCAGTAAAACCTCCGTGTAAACCACCAAAACCATTGACATGATCTTTGGCTACCGTAAATTCTCCTACGCAACGGCCATCACCACCATCTGTTATGCGGAACTGAAAGTAGAAATTATATGTACAATATAATCCGAATTGGCAATGCTCTCAATTCATCGTTTTATCATGTCAGCTGTTGTAGGCAACTTTGTGACGAAGTTTGCAAACGCATACTTTGCATGACCCTGAAAACTTTGCTAAAATGTGTTTCTTGTAATAAACTGATGTACTCACACATTTCACGATCTTATCATGTTCTCCATTTTCAAGAATATACTTCGCCATAGCCTTCAAATAGTCAACACCACGTTTAGCAGCCATTGCCTACTTTACAAAATTTTTATTTTTTACTAATTTATGCATAGAAATGCGCGAATATTTTTTTATACAAAATATGTTCTTTCGTAACTATTTGTGTATAAACAAAAATACAGAGTTGCATTTTTTAAGAGATCTTGGCTGCTAGCACTAATAAGAAAATAGCATACGAGTGTTCACATAAAGCATGCAACACTTCTCCACCTGCTAATCAGAGCAATTTTTCAGCGTTGCCATCAACATTTTTTTCTTTTAACCGCTTTTAAATGTTTTTACAAGAAAAACATCCTGTATAGTATACAGCGCTTGTTTTGTTCAAAATTTGTTTTTAATTAAAAATCACTGAGCGACAAATGTAATGGGCAGATTAATTCTATGATGATTTTGAAATAAATTGAACTTAAGGATGAGAAAAAGTTAATATTCGTTGACATAAATTTCTGGATTGGATTCCATTAAGAACATGTCTTGTTCAAACTGACGCAGTTGACCTTCTAATTTTCCTTTGCGTAATTTCTTGGCCTGTGTATCCGTATAGAGCGATAAACTATTGTAAATTTTAAAAATATCCGCAAAGTTCTGCTTCAATCCCTATACACTCAAGGAAAAGAAAAATTTCAGTATTTTTTTTATATACTGGTATAGATGCCACACACATACCGACAATATATCTTGCCTTTCTTCCGGAGTCAGTTTACGCAGCCCACTCAAATTATCCATTGTGCGTACACAGGTACGTTTTGCCAACGCTTTCTCTTCTTGGCATTTTTCATTTATTTTCTTTAAAAATTTCTTGCGCGCCTTAATATAACATGGAACTCTACCGAAATTCTTCGAACATATGAACTGTGGTATCAAGCCTGCGTTTATTAGATCATGACGATCCCCAGTGGGAGTATCCACATAGCGTAGTGGTGGTCTTTTACATTGAGAATTCTTGACTGTATCGATGTTATAGGCCACAAAGTTCCTTCTCGGTGCCTTAATGCAAATAGTTTTAGTCTGTCCGTCCGCACTACCTCGTTTCTCCTCGTGGCACTGTTGGCTTTCATCCTTGGGTAATTGTGAACGCAATGGTATCGGCTGAACTTCCCGTTTCGGTGGACATTTATGATCATTGCGACGCTGCCACTTAATGCCTTGATTTTTACGCAAAAAATTACACGGCGGTGCTAGAGGAGTTTCCGCACAGCCCATAGTATGATGATCGTATCTGGCTGAACTGGTCAAAAGCTTCTTATTATCACCCAAGTCCATAATATGCATGAATTGTTTCTCTTTTTCAACTGCTCTATGAAATTTCGATGTGTATTCCACCGTCTCGTGTTGCATTAGTTGGTCTTCTTTGTCGAGATCCAATACATTCTCGTTATGAAACGTTATATATACCAAAGACATGTTTAATAACCGTTAGCAAGACGTCTGAAGATGAAATGTTATAAAATTCTTTATCAACAAGATAAATAAGAGATTTTCGGTAGCAAAATAAAATTTGTTTGATTTTTATTAAATTTTTAATAGCTTGAGAAAAGTGTGTGTCAATTGTTTACTGCGTAAATACTGTTTTTAGGAGTATCCAATCGATTATATTTTATAGGCATCGGTTGCCACATTTATGCTGCTTATCGATGCCATACAACTGTTTAGCTTTCCATAATAAGTTGCCAAGGAATTTACGTAGTATGAGAAATTAATTGTTGCAGTAAATAAGAGCGCACCTTACAGCATAACTGCCGTTGCAGAAAAGTTTATAATCGATCAAATGAAAACTAGATATATGAGCAGAATGGCGAAGCCAAAGTCAAAGACCTCATGCAGAGTGTATTTCTGAACTTTATTTGGCCATAATGACTTTACATAACACTATTTTTACTTGTATGGAATAAAAACTTGCACATAAAGACAAAAGAAAAAAACTTCATTTTCTAATAAATTTTGCAGAATTTTCTTTACGTTGCGAAATGCTCTTCAAGATAATATTAAAACATTTTCAGCTCTTAATAATATTTTAAATTGCATAATTGAAATAATTTTTTTTTAATTTCTTGTATGTATATATATGTTTATTGCAATATAATAATAATTATCAATAAATGGTAAGAATTTAATGGTTTTACGAGGAGCGGTGAAATTTAATATGGAATTGACCGCTTGCCTTACAATTCAAGTTTGAAACAAGTGAAAATGTTGTTGGAATAATTTAGTTTGGTTGCATTGGGAAACGCGAGGCATCGTCATTTGAGTCACCTCGAGAAGTGTCATTATATGGAAATGGGTTCTAAAAATGGTTCATTTCGTCCATTTTTAGTTTTTTGTACCGATGTTATAACTGAAGGTGGGTGCATATGCACAAACTTAATGTACGCAAGTACTGTAGGGTTTGAAAGTGTGCTCGTGTAGGTAATTTAATTTAGCGCAAGCGAGTTATCACAAAATTAAACTAAAAAAAATTTTATAAAATATATCATATATGCGTATATGTGTATGTGGAATCTGTTAGCTTATTTTTATATAATATGTATGTATATGCACATAGATGGCATTTCGATTAAGCGGAACGCTTGTCATACTGATATTGCAATAATATTTTTATATTTATTTTATATCTTAATATACAAAATGTTTTGTTGGTTTTTAGCGCGTTTGATTTGTATTTGCACCTCTAACTAGGAAAAGTCCAAGTTCAATATATAATATAGCACCTTCGTTTAATACAATAAAAAAAAACATTTGTTTTTTAATTAACAAATTGCATTGATGAAAAAACATATAATTATAAAATAAACGAGAATTATATAAATGCTTGTAAAAGTTATATAGCGTATTGCACTATTGCTACAAAAGGGAAATATTCCGAAATAAAGATTACAAGACGAGAAAAGAAAGTAAATTTGGTTGAGACCAATTCTTAAATACCCTCCACATCAACAGACGGTGTGCGTGGCAGGTATGCGATTACGCTTTCTAATACTTTATTACTAGTATTACGTGCCAGCTTGCAAGTCGGGTACGGTATTTTGTGAATTGCGGGCGTATCACGCCCTTTTATGGTACCTCTTTGGATAAGAAATGTCAACCTTAAAGATTAAATTTTTATTATGAAATGAAAATAGATTTTCGTCGATTGACCGATTGCGTGACTCTTGACCGATTTTGCCCATTTGCGTGCAATCACGGACACACGGATATACATGTCTAAGTCGACTCAGTTTTCGACGCTGATCAAGAATATATATACTTTGTGGGATGGTGCAAACGGAATAACAAACTTAGCATACTCTCATCACTGAAAGAAAAATTCTTATGTGTACAAAATATTCACACCTCAACGCAAATGCAGTACAATCTATACAAATGCATGCAAAGAAATAATTTGTAAATATATGATTTATCTTAAATATAAAATATTTAAAGCCTTTTCAGCACTTTATACATATATATGGTAACTTATATGAAAGGGATTAAAATGTAAGACTCCGATAACTACAGAACCACAGTATCGATGCTTTGCATAACTTTCTACATTATTTGAATGTGAACGCACCCTTTAGTCTCTTACTGTCTGCTTTATGATTCTAGGCGTGAAACCGTTGCATTTGGTTAAACGATATTAAAGATTCAAGGGGACACAATTTGGAATATCAAGTCGATGGATAAATTCTTATATATTCTTAAAAAGCTACAATTTTTTACCACATTTGTCATTCAGTAACTGATCTAATACTCTTTATGTAATATTTCTATGCATGTGGGTTTTTACATATTTACGATGATAGTCCATGTATCTTACTTGCCACTGTTGCTTACGCCCTCGTTTTCTTTTTTGCGCTCCTCCCGTATACGTTTGAAGGCTTCTGTTTTAACAAAATCAACTGAATTGTAAACGACACTACTTTGTACGGGCGGCCTGGCTGTTAGGTCGGCGGCCAACGTTAATCGATTCGTTCCCGCTATATTTAAATTACTCACACTCAAACTTTGACGATTGATTGGCGGAGCATTGGCCACATCCAAATCGAAATATTGCAATTTGTGTTCGCTCTTGGGCGGTAATTGCAATTGCAATTGATTTAATGCGACATTTAAATTTAGATTTTGATTATTTGCTACGGATTGTGGGCATGAGTTTAGAGTTGTTGCCGGTAATTGCACAGCCGCATTAGCTGATGCGGTGCGTTGATGTTGTACCGTGAAGCCGCTCAAGGCTGGTGTGGCGGTAGTGTATGGTGACGTTGTACTAGTACCACCACCGCTGACACTGCCAAATGCATAATTGGGCCGAGGTTGTCTGGGTAAGGTGCGTGTTTCCAAGGCATGTACAGCATGCGCATCATTGGCTAGCACCATTGCGAAGGGAGCACCTGTGGAACGTCGCACCAAAGTATTGGATTGACCAACCTAACAGAAAACAAAATGTTTACATTACAGGACATACTGCATACCGCGGTGGATATAAAAAATTATAATTTCCTTGCTTACCTTAAAAACGTTCGGTTTACTTTTACGATCAACTGATGGTGGCTTTAGAGGCACATTGTCCGTCTGGCCACTAGCAGCTTGCATTGGCACGCTTTGCATTTTGCAATTGAAATTTTCTACTTGTATTATTTGTCCCGACGGTTTAGCTGGTAATTCTTCAGGGGACTTATCAGTCTCTATATTGGATTTAGGTTTTAATTTACGATTTACTGGCGGCACCTCGCCTTGTTCCACGAAATCGTAACGAAATACGTTGCCCTCTACTTTGGTGGGTGCAGCATTTGTGTAGCAGTGAGCCCGTGGTAAAGTACGTACATTACTTACAGCCGCATCTGCATCAGCCTGACCAACCACACATACTTGAGAAGTTAAATGGCCGGGTGAGTGAACGGCAGCCATTTCCACTTCGTGACGTAAATTTGGAGTTGATGCTGCCATGGGGTTGTGATCGTTAACTGGGCTTAATATTTTGTCCCCCATTAGCTGGCTCATATTGTAGTAGGGCAATTGGTGCGAGCGTGGGATATCATAGCTCTCCTCCACCACCGATTTGGCATCCCTAGGCCCTATAAAGGCCGGCGAAGTATTTTCAGTATCTGAAAATTGTGGTAAATCTCGGGTCGTTCTGCAACAAACAATCATTAAAATTCATGTAGCATCCATATACTGTAACTGTAATCGAATATTTTCTTACTTTTCATTCGTCGTTGTTCTAATATCCAAAATTAAATTATTTTTATTTTTTAATACTTTTGTTAAATGATCCATCCCATCATCCGAAGCTTCCGCCACTTTGGCTTCTTTGGTCATGAGATCCTCTGGTAGTTTCGAGAAGCGTTGCGAATAAGTTAAAACAAATGATTCGTTCTCTACCGAACTATCTGATGGTCGGGTATTGCGATCTGGGAATGTGAAGATTTTCGAATCAGACGATAGATAAATGGTTTAAACTTTAATATTTGCCACCAACATACCCAAGTGTTCTCTCAAGGGTAAAGGGTGAGTCCATTCATCATCATCTGTAAACACACTTTCCGAATCTGAGTCAGAGCGTTGCTGGTTACGATTTTTCGTCATGGTTACAGGTTGTTGCTACATGTGCATGTAATTTTAAATAAACGCAATCGATTAAAAAAATTCCTTTCACAAGTACTTACGGTGCCGCAGTTGGTGATTTTTGGTGAGTATGATTGATCGTTGGTTAAATTCAAACCAATGTTGTTGTGACTGCGTGGCGTGTCATAGAATTTCGGATCTAAATTATTTAACGGAGTTGTGGGATTATTACTCTCAACCTGAAAAAAGGGCACGTGTTTAGCCTCTCAATGAAACCATTCATTGAATGTGAAAAATATTTACCATAAATTTGGGGCTGCCGGAAAAGCATTCACTAATTGGTATATAAGGTCCCGAGGCAGTACTTAAGGCCGGTGATGGTTGTACACTGGACGACTGCTGATCAACTGTTAACGGTGTATTGTTCAGCACCAAGTTTTCGGGTATCTTACGTACCACACCATTAACATTGACAGCTAAACGTGATGGCTCCTGCTGCTGGAATGCAGCTGCATTTAAATATAAAGCCGCTGATGGTGATGCTGTAGAAGCTACTGGACGCAATGTTTGCAACTTATTATTGATTGCTGCACTCTCCGACTTCTGCTGCTGCTGCTGATGTTGTTGATGTCGTTGCTCAAATTGAGCATCACATACCAAAGTTTCACGATTCGTATATTCTGTATTAACGTAAGCGCTGTCATTATTATTTTGTACGGAAGCAGTAGGAACAGCAGCAGCAACAGTTAAAGTTGGTTGCTGATCTATTACTGTTGAAGGTTTATGTAGCACATCGCGAAAACTGATTTGAGATGCTAGAGAAGATGTAGCAACAGAAGCAACAACGCCTCCACCACCACTGGAAACGGTCGAAGTATTCAAAGTAGTAGAGGTGGTGTCATTAGAAGAATTTGTAGCAACGGTAGCAGTGGTTACATTTTCACTGTGATTCTCATCTAGAAGAAAACAGTTACAAATAATTTAATCACGTATCGTCGCAAAGTTGCATTTACGTGAAACATGAAATCATTGCTGGCAGTGGTATTGTTTTCACCCGGCACCACTGGTGGCAAATAGTACATAATAAGTGTGTGCGGATGTTTGTAACTCCACAGAAACCTTTTATTATACCGATCGATTCAGAATCAAAATCTGAATGGAATGACGGACATGGGTTCGTCTGTCTGTCCAGGTAAATTCGTATGCAAACTACAAGTCCCTTTCTTTTTAGATAATTCGATGAAATTTTATACAAGAACATGTATTGGCATAAAAAGGGACCCCCTTGAAAATGAACCGGGTCGGACCATATTTAGAACCCCTCCCCATATCCAGTACTATTACAATGGAAGTCTTTTGTATGGCAAGAAATCGCAATTCTCAATATTTTTTGAAAAGATTAGTTGGATGTGCTAAATTTGGACCCGATCGGACCATTTTTAGACATACAATTATATTTTTTTAAGTAACTTATACAAACACAACTAAACAATTTAAGGAGCTAAGTGGTGCAAGGAATTAAATGCTCTGGCTTGACCGACTCTAACATATTAACTTGTTATGTGCTAGTTCTTCAGGTTTAAATTTAAAATCATCGCATGATTAGCACAATAGCACGAACCCGATTGACCCAATTAACTGAAGTGTGTACTTGTAATAGTTTTGTGTATTATTTACTTACCCGGCTGCTGTTTGGTGTCGTGCAAATGACACACTTGACATATACAGTTCACCCAGTCGCGCATATCTTGCTCCGTATCGGCTGCCAAATAATAGGTACGCTTCGGTGTCTTAATATCGAACATGAATTGAAATTTCTGTTTGCGATTCTCCAAACGCAAGCCGCAGTCCACCTGTTCGCATTGATCCAAATCGATGACACCCTTCAATTTGCGACATTTACGATCTGCATAATATTCAAGGCAAAACTGCTCCGGTATCTCGCCTTGTTTTAATGTAAACCAACGGCGACGCCAGCGCTAATTATGAGAAAAAAAAAAACAAAAAACTCTAAGTAACCGCAGCAAAGTAATATGTAGATGTGTGTATAATATATATCATACGGATTTATTAATAATTGTTCGCTACACACACACACATAACGATTTTTAAATGGTGTGTAATATAATGCTGTAAACCATTGCGAAACGTTTGTATTAGCTAAGTTGCAAAATCAGCTAAATGTGTAGCGGACACACCTGCTGCTACTGCCACTGCTACTACTGCTGCTACCACTTATAATGAAAAATATTATAAATATATATCCTATTTCATCAAGTGCACACACACACTCACAAAATTCCTCAAATGTCTGTCTGTCCGTTCTTTTATTCGCCTGTCGCCGGCCTGACTAATGACTATTTCCCAAGAACTTTAAGCAACTTAATTATTACAGCACTTACTACATTTACACATACAGGCACAAACGTACAATACGTATAATTATTATCTGCATAGTCTACATAATTGTATATTTACATTTTTTGTTTTGTTTTGTTGTTGTTTTCATTTATTTCTATATCATTAATTATGCAGTTTTACGCGCGTCCACACAGACACATGTTCGTATAGTAGAGTTTTGCTGTATACTAGAATCGATAAATGTGGAAAATGTCAACAATCATGAAATTTGTATTTTAAGCTTCTCAGTCATTCTACGTTCTTGTACAACTGTTTACTATACAGTCCTTACTTAGCACGTACTCGTGTCAGTATGAACAATAATAATAAATGGCTTCCTGAAGTTTTTTTAACCTTCACCTTAGTGACGCGGGTTTGTTAAGTTTGTGAATTAGTTTGCAAAGCACAAAAGTAGGCACTAAAAATATATTCTTCCTCGGCAGGAAATCGAAATCGTTTTATCGCTTTCTCTTTATTGCTTTTGTTGGCTAAACTGCCGAATTCCATCAATTGCAAAACCTACCATGGCCCACTTTACTGAAACGCCTTTTCAAAAGCAGCGTTTCTTTTAATGTAAGTTAGGTTTTGAAAACTGCGTGAAATTATGCCATTATTCTGTAGGAAGGAGGGTATCTAGCATTCGGTCTAAACAATTATTTATTATTATTTTGTTTTTGTAAAACAATGCAAAACTTTCCTTTCTTCTGGTAGACAAGGAATTCTTTTTCCATTTATTATAATCTGTATAACCCAACCCTAAAACCATTCTTGCGATATTGTGCGATGAGCGGTAAGTACATATTAACAACTATTAATTACTATTTTTAGTGCGGAGAGGAAGTGCGAAATGAATTTATTGACTTAAGCAGTTTATTCCCTAATCATCCATTATACAAACAGTGTTTACAATAGCGCGCTAGCATTGTTCGCTTCATGACATACACAGCACACTTGTTTCATTTGTTTCACCTTCATGTTCATAGTGTTCTATGGTAAACAGAAAAATGAGTCACCATTTCTTGTCCATACGTACATACGTGACGTTATAAATAGTATCACTATTTAACGTATAAACGAAAAAAGCAGCATTTGAGAAATGCATTTTGGATGTAAAGACTTAAGATTATGAGCAAATTTTCAAAACTGCACATCAACGCCAAAAATAGTACATACATTGCAAAACAAAGGTATACAATGTATACGCACACGCTTACTGTTGGGATACTCATGCTGGAAGATTATGCAAAAAAATTAAAAAAAAAATTTTCTCTAACGCTCGTAACAAAAACTTAAACAAAATTCACTTAATAACCGTTACTTTTTGTGAGAGTAAAATGTGTGTAGTATATATCTAGTATAAATATTTTTTTAAAAACATAAACAATTGTGGACGAAAGACATAAATCAAAAATATGCCAAAAATTAATGTCAGACGAGAAAGATGATGATGATGAGAGACAGAGAAAATTTAAATATAATATGTGTGCGTGTGTGTGTGTGTGTGTATGGATATTATTATAACTAGTTACGTATGTACGTACTGCTTGTACCATTTGGATGGGTATTGCCTTTCATTGGATTAACTCGTTTGACTACATACAATCAACAATAGTAATAACAATAACAATAACAATAAATATTTGAAAGTATGTCAAATAGCGGCTGGTTGCCTTGAGTGATCATATTTGTTCTGTGCACTATGAGAATTCGCCTTATAATAGACAACAAATGAAAACGACAACAAAGCAAGTGAATGATGTCGCCTAAGGTTCATACAAAATGATCACAATTTAATAAATAATGATATATAATAATGTAATATTTGCCCCTTTATTTATCCACATAACGCTTATGAGTCATGATATAAAAAAAAACTTCATTCATAAATTTTAATATTAACATTTATATCCTAAACGCAAACAACATCAGCATGCATTGCCTTGCTCTTAAATGTGGGTATGTAAATATATATGTACATATATACATATGCTTAAGTAATCTGCAATTACAACAAAACAATTGCGATAAAATCTCTCTTTACACACAAACACAAGAATAAAAATAAAAAATTTTAGACGATGATTCAGTTAATTTGGTTTTTCTTTTTGCAAACATTACTTAATATTAGGAGATTATTATTATTATAATTATAATATAAACTTACCGCTCGCCATATACGTTTTGTGGGTGGTGATTTTATCAACCAACCCTCATAATACACTTCTTTGTTCATATCGACTTTTGGATGCTTCCACAATTTCAAGTCAATTGTGAAAATTTTCACTCTGGCGATAAAAATTTAAGTTTTTTCTTTATTTTTTCTTAAATATATATATATTGTAAACAATGAAACTACTCTTTTGTAGATTATTCTTGTTAAATTTCTCCACGCAAAAATATATAAAGCGAAGAAAAAATTTCTAATCTTTACCACTTCTATGTTACAGTTGTTTTGAGTGCATACACTTTATTTTTAAATATTTCAATGTTGATTTTTCACGTATATGTATATTAAATAATTATAAATTCTTTTATTATTGTTTTATTAAACGATATTTCTATTAAAATTATTTGGGAAACAATTTTTTACATCTAATGTAACTAAATTTTAATGCAGACTTAGTAGAGAGAGAGAGAAGAAGAACCAATGCATACACGCACATGAAATACGAATGCACCAATAAAATTAGTAAGCCGTAGAGTTGCCCATGCGACATCAGTAAGTAAATCACTTCACACAGATGCCTAAAACTGTACTTTTTCTTAAGAAGAAAAATTTTAATGCATAATGTAAAATACAAAAGATTATTTAATTAAACAACGCTAAAATAAATGTGCCTTGTACATAGTTGTACAATAAATTTAGAACAAAAATGCCTTTAGTAGTCAAATATAATAATAATTTGTGTTACTAGGTAATATCTTTACCTTTAAGACTAATCAGACCTTAACATATATAATCCGGAAATTTCCCTTACCTTCATTAAGTACATTTTGTGAAGAAAATTTCCCACACGCAACTTAGTGAATTATATAAAAACATTAACTAATAAAAGAATTGAATGATAATATAACTTAAAAGTGCACAAAATTCTTGAAGGAAAATAGAAGCGAAATCATTTCCATAAACAAATTGAACTATTTGAAAATTTCATTGGATATCGAAACTAAATTGTACGTGCATTAAAATGGCGGCCCAAATAACAAATAAATCTGGTACAGGTTGGCCACGGCGTGCCAGTGGCCAAGGTCAAACGGATAATGGCACACAGAAATTCAATCCCAGTCAAGCTTTAACCATTAACCGTACTATTAATCTGTACGTCTTTATCTGCATTTAATACATTTTTAGTATATTTGGGAATGTGGAATTTTTATAATAGTAGGAGAAGGAATATTGTCAACTGGAGCGCTTTTTATAGTGGATATAAAGATTCGTTTTTAGTAAAGAGTTGACAGAGTTTTTAATTCTTACAAAATATTACTGCTACATTACATTAATATAATATAATGTATAATCTTTTTTTTTTTATTAATTGTACTAAAGTAAATTTGTTCATATACTCAGGTATCCGCTCACCAATTACACATTTGGTACCAAAGAGCCATTATTCGAAAAAGATCCCTCCGTGCCATCACGTTTTCAACGCATGCGTGAGGAATTTGATCGCATCGGTATGCGGCGTTCTGTTGAGGGTGTTCTCCTTGTACATGAACATGGTCTACCTCATGTCTTACTATTACAATTGGGTACGACCTTTTTCAAGTTACCTGGTGGTGAATTAAGTGCCGGCGAAGATGAAGTTGATGGCCTTAAACGTTTATTGACTGAGGTAGGTGTTTATTAAATAATTAAAAATTTTGTTTTTCAACCAAACCACAGAAATATGTAGTCTAATGAACAATGCAACAAAAATGAATTGTAACAAGGTTTCTTTTAAACAAAATAATCATGATGATGACTCTGTTAACTCTTTACTTTGTTTCACCTCTCAGGTCATATCTAAATAGAGCTAATAATCATGTAATTGTGTAATGTTGTGTACGATGTTTGTATATTATTAATCGTTATACGTTATGAACAAAAGAACAACACAACCTGTATATATTTGTACATTCGCATTGTAATTTGTTTAGACTTTAGGCCGTCAAGATGGTGTGAAACAGGAGTGGATTGTTGAGGATACAATTGGTAATTGGTGGCGGCCAAACTTTGAACCACCCCAGTATCCATATATACCGCCGCATATAACAAAACCCAAGGAACATAAACGTTTGTTTTTAGTTCAACTCCATGAAAAGGGTAAAGTTTATAAAAATTTGTAATTTTTTTTTCATATGACTATATATACATATCGTACTGATTCTGTTTAAGACTTTTTAATACAAAACCAAGAGAGATAAAAATATCATTTATAGCAAATAAGGAAGGGAACCAAGTTGTATTGCACACCACTACTACTACTATTTATGTACTTACATTTAAAAAAAAAAGAAAAAAAAGTAATATTAATTTTTGGCGAATCAAAACAATTGTACGACTGTTCAAGGGAACAGTGTAATAGCTATAACATCAATTTGTATTAATTTTAAATGCCCAGCCAAACGAATTCTTTTTGCATTTTTTCATTTTATATTGACTGATACCAATGTAAAGTAGGTCTTTTGTATACATGTACATTTATGGTAATCCTTATTACATACTATTGTAATAATTTTGTTCAAGAATTCGTTGCGGCTTTACTGAATCGTTCTTTGATTTTAATCTCATGTTTAAGTAATATTCGAAATCTTTGTGATTGTTTAATAAGTTTACGTTTAACAACATAACAAAAATAACATTTATAACCAATGTATAAGATTTTTAACGAAATGTTGTTTTGTGAAGAATGTGAAACGAAAAGACAAAACACTATTTTTGCAAAATTTGTGAATTTTTTTTTTTTTAAAAACCTAATGTTTATAACGCTTCCAGTCACCCATTTAATCATTAAAATAAGTATTCTACTCCTTTGAGTATTGTGTTGTTTTATAAAATTTATTTCCAACGGAGTACTTTACAATGAACTGTCAGTACAAGCTAAGTGAGAAATATTGGTTATTAAAATGTTTGTCTACTTGGCCAGTGGACTGGAAGTGTATGCAGCGTATTTCCTTAAATACAAGATCGCGTTTATTTGACTAGAGATTAGATAACAATTCAAGTCTTATATGCTCTCTACATTAATACGTTTACTATGGATGAGTTATGTATACAGTTGTGCTGTCTTTTACCTTAACGGTCGAATTTGCACAAGAAAAAATTTGAAATTCTGGGCGTATCTGTAATCTGACCACGTCGCAGGCACGGACAACCAAAACAATTAAAATTTTAAAGCTGAAAAAGAATAAATATATTTTATGAGTAGTCCGAAGGCTCTTTCTGAGTGTTGCCAACGCTATAACAAACTTAGTATATCGCCAGGTCATCCCTGAAGCTGCTTATTATTAGACACTTAAATGATTGAGTCTTTTATTTAAGGAAATACTCTCGATTTTAATGAAATACTTTTAGAACACCTCCGAATCAATGTACTTACATTTAGGGTGTTCATAGAGACGTACGGAGGACGTGTACGAATTTGCCATTTGTTGTGTAACAAAATAAGGAACACTTACCCTATAGGCAAATAGATAATTTTTTGAAATGAAATGCATTTCATCTCACCAAGTATACGGCCAACGCACGTTCTTATGGAAAACCCCCTTTGTTTATTAGTATTATTATTAATTTTATTTTTATAATAACGAAAGACAGGTAGAATGTCGTATATTAGCCAATTTTTTTATAAATTACTTAAATAAATTATAATAAATTTGATTTCTTCTTCTTCTTTTAAACATGCATTATGCCTTTAGCTTTGTTTGCGGTACCGAAAAATTACAAACTGGTAGCGGCTCCATTGTTTGAATTATATGATAACTCTCAGGGTTACGGTCCCATCATATCATCTTTGCCGCAGGCCTTGTGCAGGTAAATTTGTATAAAAAATAAATATTAAACCTTTTTCGATTTATATGAATGATTCGGTTTTTCCAGATTCAATTTTATCTACATGTGAGTGGAGCTGAAAGGTATGGCTGAACCCTATCAAAAGCGACAATTTCCACCATATCACTATTATCAGCCAGAATACGAAGCTAGAGATGACAGCGCCGAAAATGATTACCAGCAATTTCATCAGAATGATTATTAAATGAAATGAAAATATGACAAAATGAATTTATTTTCATTTATGCACTAATCTCACATTCACATACTCTCTATGTACTCTGTAAACGTGAAGTTGAAAACGATTGAATACAATTTTGCAATTAGTATTTGTTTAATAGTTAAACAGTAGTTCTATTGAAAATCACATATATACAACAATATATATATTTATATATAAATATGTAGCATATATATATCTGTCCCATACAACACTTTAATTGTCATTAATTTAACTCTACATAGGATATAATAGTTGTAATAATAAAAAAGAAACACACACATATTCCCGCATTTATGGGTTAGCATGGCATTTATTTATATGTATTCCATTTGTAAGCATGTATATAATAATATAATATGAAAAGTTTTACTACGTTCAGTATTTGATTACACTGTTACATAAAAATGATTTTTGTTGTGTTGGTTTGTGCTTTTAATTGTTCTCCTTAAATTTTATATTCATCATAAATCTGACGTAATGTTTGTTCATCCCTGGAAGAATGGAAGAATTCTTTAGATTTTAAATACAATTTTGAATTTCGTTGATTGAAAATTGTGCACATTGAGTTCTAACATTTATCATATGTAAATAATAAAGGTATGAAGAAACAAAGAAACTAATGGATAGAAATTATTGCACAAAGAATATATAAAAAGCTATATCAAGATCTGTAAGTAGAGGTGACCAATTGGTATTTGTTTAGGATAAAGAAGCCAAAGCAATTAACGTACACATTACATTATTAGGAGATCAGCAAGTTAAGCACCTTAATAACATACAGTGCTACTAATTTGAGCTTTATCGAACTTTCAGTACAACATTCTTAGAGCATTTAGTACTGTTTTCAATAATCAGTAAAAGTTATTTTGTTATGAGTTGGTTTGATTTCATTTTGTTGTTGTTGTTGCCGTTCTACATAAATTAGTTTTGCACAGCACCAAAATAATACAAGTAAAATGAGCTGTTTACAGCTTAGTTCACATGTGAAATAACGTCTGCATTAATTGGCAATCTGTGGGCGTGGCATGTAGGCAGGGTTTGCCTTATTTAACGACTTGGATTATGAATTGCATTGTGAATTGAATTGCATACTTGTGGTAAACAAGTCGAATTCTGAAACACTCTCTGTGTTTTGTAGAATGTGGGTTCGTTTGTTATCCGGACCCGCCTGTTTTTGACACATCAATGCATGATATTTTTTAAGCATTTTAACTTGGAAGCTTTGAAGTTTTCACGTTATGAAAGTGGCATTACAAAATATGGACGGACAGAATCTCAGATTTCTTTCCGAGTCTTCAATATAACTTCATTCTACTTAAACTTATAAATGTATGAATAAAGATTTTTTTTTTTTTTTTGTTACATCTTTGGGTGGTTGGATGTTGGTTAAGCGTTATTAAAGAATACAACAAAGCTAAAATTCGTTAACAAAAATTATCACAGGAGCTGAACTTTTGCAAATGCTTTAAGGCACCAGCCCAAGATTGGGGCTACACATCACTTTGCAATGCCCCGGTTCCATCTGATGTGGAGGGTATGAAAGACATCTTTGCGTGCTATGTAGAAAGCATACGAATGTATGGGTGTGTTTTTCTTGTTAATGATTTTTAAGGAGGCAGTATAGGGAATGATTAGGTATGATTTAGAAGCATTAGTTTGTAGACATTTAGTTGAAATTGAAGTCGTTATATAAAGAGTGTGCAACTGACGCATTTTTGTTTTTTTTTTTATCGCTTATTTAAATATATTTTTATGATTAATCCTTTATCGATATATGGTTGTATACGTTTATGACAAAATGAGAACAAAAATACTGTTTGTCCCTTCGGGTGCCTTGTCCGATATTCCCGTCTTTACCATAATTTATTGTGAAAGAATTTCATATCGTAATAGCCCTGCTGCGTCAGACCCTCTGTGGAAGAGACCGTTGACATGGCATCCTCATTATTTTCTTTCTGCATAGCATCGGGTGACACGGGTGATGCTCTGTGACCAATGGGACGATTGATTTTCAGTACACCAAACTGTTCCGGATCCTCCTGCACGAATTCCATTTTATTGCAGGGTGTCACTGCCATACCCACCCCGTCTGAACGATTCTTCATGCCGGTGTGCTGTTTGCTTAGTTGAAATGTAGGCGGCTTACGTATCCCGCTAACTGGTGATACATCATCCGATGGTGTATTAATGTGCGATTCGTGAGCTATGGTTATAGCTTGAAATGTTCCATTTTCATCGTTAATCAATTCTGGGTTCACATCTCCATCTTGAGATGTATCTTTAACGTCAGTGGGCTCGTCATTGCCATTTTCTTGTACACCATTACCCCCGTCTTCCCCCGCTTGTGGTTCAATTAACAGCTTTTGTAAATGTTCACTTAAATTAGAGCCAGCTGCGGCGCAATGCTTGTGACCTTCTGCAGCTAACGATGGAGTCACACTTGAAGAAATATGTACGTAATGTAATACAAACACAATTTATTCTTTTTGCGATAAATATTTTTGCAACAGTTTAATTTTTGTACAGAACTTAAATGAAAAGTTATTCAGGCAAAAGTTAAAAATATAACAAACATCTAATATTTAATACTACATAAAACAATTCATACGCACAAAAGATTATTTTGTTTTATTTTTGTTGTTTTTTAATTAAGAAAACACACGAATAAAAATTTTATGCGTTTGCAAAAACACAGCGCAGTTAAAAAGTATATTTATTTAACTCCAAAATTAAAAAATATTAGCTACAGATCCAAGAAGAAAAAATAATCACGATATTCTGCAAATGAGATTTAAAGAAATCAAAAACAAATTACAAGAAAAGGAAAAATTGTTAATTGTGTGCTTGAAGATTGCTCACCTGCCCGGTTCAGCGGAACCCTTACTTGTGGCAGGTCCATTATGAATTATCTAAAAAAAAGTTGAAAAGTGTTCATAAAATACATTTAAAGACACTTTCAAGTTAAAGTAAAAAATTATCCATAGCACTTGAAACATTTTACTTTCATTTCAACTGGAATTGCTTAAAAGGAACAATGGTCTTCATATGTGACATGGGGAAACACACACACGTTTCCTGAAGAGCTCATAAAAACGTATTAGGGTTTCTTTACTTTATCACACAAGCGTTTGTTTGCATTGCATGGTAAATAAAAAGTACTCCTGAACCGTATTGAGTTCAACAGCCAAACAAAAGAATTTATGACAACAAGCACAAAATAGCAGGAAGTGGGAAATGAGGATAAACTTCCGCTATTAAAGTCTCTGTTTCGTTCATTGTCTATATACCCTACACCAGTTTTTTTTTTGTAAAATATTTAATATATGAGCCCTGCACCAATCCATCCATAATCATTGGATCCAACATGGCATCTACTGTTCCATGTTCATTTTTTATGCGAATTTTCCCCATAAAACTGAATTGATGGACACCTAAGAAGGTACTTGTTCAACCTACTTGTACTCAACCATTACTTTGTTTACTTATTTAAGGATTTGTGCCATCCACTTATAATGCAGCAGTACTTGTACAAAATGTTTGGTTCGTCTACCAACAGAGCGTTGTATGACACGCTTTACTTATTTATGTCTATAGGCAGTTTAAAGAAAATGCAAGTGATGACAATTTTTTGGCTGTTGGCCAAAACCCCACAGAGACCCAATCTGCTTCAACTTTTTTTATGTATATAAAATATTAAACGATGGCTTTTTTTTTTTATTAAATTCATACAAAAATATTAGTTACAAAAATTTACATCACGCGAAATGGATGACTGCCAACACATTGAAATTGAGTGAAATTTTGGACTATGAAATGAAACATAAGGAAACATGACGACTTGCTTGTTAAGTAGATGCTGTTGGTGCTGGATTAATTGGTAGGTGGTGCAGCAGCTGGTGGTGGTGGTGCATTATCGTGCATAGGAGCAGAATTGGTTGGTGGTAGCATATCATTGGCCATCTCGGCGCCGCGCACCAAGTAAATAGTAGTCTGACAATTGGGGCATGTTGTGCACATTTCCGGTTCAGGTTGAGCGACCGGTGCGGATGCGGTGGCAACTTGAGAGGCTGGCGTTTGATGATGTTGAGGATGATGCTGCTGTTGTTGTTGTTGTTGTTGTTGTTGAACAAAATGTTGATTATGACCTTGTTGCTGTTGTGGCGCCATTCCTCCAGCCTGTTCGAAGTATTTTATGTTTTTTGTTTTGTTTTATGTCCATTCACATACAGACACACACACACATATACACGGACACGTATCCAAGGAAGCAAACAAAAAGAAATAAGGTTAATAATACACTTTCAGATTTATTTGTAAATATTTAAATAAAAATATGCAGAATTTACATGATTTACTATTGGATTTTTGCCATGTGGGTGGTGGCCACCCGATGCTAATGGTGCCTGCTGCATTTGTATTTGGCTAGGCGTCAAATTTGCTGCTGGTGCAGCATGATGGTGTTGTTGTTGTTGTTGGTGCAGTTGTTGTTGTTGTGCTTGAAATTGAGCTTGCGATGGTGTTATGGATACACCATCACCATGTTGATGCTGACGTATGCAGGTCGATATAAAAAAGAAAAGAAAAACGTTAGAGAAAGAATAATGTAGAAAGTTCAAGGACATGTATTCGGCCAAATAGGAGCCCTATTGAAAATCGAATTGAACCATTTTTATAACCCCTAGAACGTAAGGTCGTATTGTAATAGAAATCTTTATATGGCAAAAAACCGCAAAACCATTCTTAATATTTTTCGACAAACTTTGGGAAAAATAGTTAATTAGCTCCATAACTGTGTCAAATTTGGACCCGATCGAACCATATTTATAACCCCTTCCCATATAACGACATTTCACGAAGCGACTTTTGGAGCAATACCTCGTGTTTACTGACACAACTAAACTAATTGTAGCATAATTTGTGAAGCTAAGTGGTGTACCGACTACCACGTTTTTATTTGTTATATGTTACGATACGATAAAAAATAAAATAGTGTCATTTACCGGTATTGAAGGTTGACCAGCCGCCGGAAGATTTTGCACTTGATTAGCCGGATTCAAATTTTCATTTAAACCCTAAGGTTATAAGTAAATGGCACAAGTAAAAAAAAAGCTTATAAAACGAGAATTCCATTTAATGTAATTACCGAGTGTCGTGAATACAGAGGTTTGGTGAAAATATTTTTCTTTAAATAGTCATCATCTACATCTTGTAGGCCCTGTCAAGAAAGAAGAATAAATTGTAGAAATAGAAATAGAAAAAAGTCCTGCTGAAATAATTTCGTAATTACCGATCTGCGTTCAATGACAGGCACTTGTTTCACCGAAACTTTACTTAAAGCATCTAAAGGATTTTTGCGACCCTTCAAAAGTGTTTTTGTAAAAATTAATCCTTAATCACAAATAAATATGTCTGTAGAGAATACAGAGACTTACACTTTGTTTGGCTAATTCCGCTGCTTGACTAGGCGTTACGCTAACTTCACTGGAGGTTTTCTTAGCAAAAAAGAAACATTTTTTAAATTCAAAACTCAAAGCTTTAGTAAGAAATCTTTAGACGTCCTTGATCATAAAACAAGCATCTCTTCTAGTTGACTTTTCCGTTTTTTTTTTTTTTGTTTTTTTTTTTAACAAAAGTCTTTAAAAGAAGGCGTTTGTTTTGGGAATAGACTGGACGCGGAATACTTACTAAAACTTGAGTTTTGGAACTGTGAGTTTTTTGCTGCCTATGCAGACCCGCCTTGGACACTTGACTCTGTTTGGCTTCCATATTTTGGTTCAGATTTTTTAAATTTCTTTCACTTTCACTTTTTCACGTTTTTTTTTCTATCACTTATTGAATTTTCCTTTTGAGTTCCACAAATATTTGCAATACACGTTAGTTTTAAAACAACAAAATATAATTATTGATAACATATATTTTCTAGGAAATATTGGACAACGCTTTAAGAGGCGATTCTTGAATTTGTGTGCACGTTTTTTTTTTTAAAAGTCACATAAATAAAATTCCAGTTGAATGGTATTGAAGTGAAAGCAAATTCAAAAGCAACTTGGAAAAAAGATAAAGATTAAAAACAAGTATGTAGGGCCTTAAATTGTGTTGTCGTCAATTTTGGTATATATTCAAAATAGAACAAGTAAGAAAAGTAAATTTGGCTTGGGCCAAATATTAAATACCCTTTATATTTACAACGGTGGGCGTGGCAGATATGTATATATTTCGCCCTCTAATAGTATGCCTTATGTATTATGTATCAGCTTGCAAGTCTAGTTTGATGGAGAAGATGGTTTTTTGTAAATTGTGGACGTGTCAGTTATTCGATCACAACCGTTTTTGGCACACCGATGGATGGGATAACTATATATAGGTAAACCAAGACGTGGCTCTTGGCAGATTTTACACATTTTAAGTATCGATCTGCGTGCAAAAACTAAAATTATCAGTCAAAAATTTCAATTCAATATCTCAAAATTTGCGCCCAAGAAAATGCCAACAACAGACAGGCTCAGTTTTTGATGCTGATCAAGAATCAATGTATTTTGGAGGGCCTCCTTCTCTGTGTTGTGAACGGAATGACAACCTTAATATACTTATGTGGAGGTTATAAAAATAAAAATTCAATGCAGACATTGCAGTTATTGTATATTGCGTATTGAAACTTATATGCAAGACTGGCATCAACAAAATATATTTTGTATCAGTATCGAGTAACGAGCCAATTTAGTCATGTCTGTCTGCCCCTCTCCGTGTGAAAACCATTCTCCTGATCGCAAAAATCGAGACATCGATCTCAAACGTATTGGTGCGCTGGTTGCTTAGACGAAAAAGTGCATCCGCGGTGGGTATTTAAGATTTACTTAAAGCCAAAAAGTACGTTTAGTACTTTTTTTGTTTTTTTATTGCAAATAGTTAAATAATAGTTTGTGATAATTGACCAAGCTACCGAATTAAGAAAATTTTTCGCGACTTCAGTAAGTAAATGAATGCATTATTTTAAAAGTAAACTTGGAGCCCTTTCGCAACATCAACAATTCAAGGGCAAAGGAACACAGCTTAACACAAGAGTTCTAGGTTAGACGGACAACGTTAAAAAAAAGATTCCGAGTTCTTAAATATGTTTTAATAAAATAAACGTTTTCAAACTTGATATATTGGTAGTGTGCGAAATTTATAACATGAGTGAATTATCAAAAAGAAAATTTGTAAAAACAATTTATAAACATATTGCTTATTAGACAATATGCATAAATACCTCAGCCATGCTGCAAGAAGGTCGGCGTGCACCATACCGTCCAACGGGTGCTATTTGTGTTATCTGTACAGCTGAATTATTAGAGCCCAAGTGACGGGAGCGCCTCTTATTATGCTCCTCGCCAATGTAAGTAGCACCGAATAATTGTGTGTTAGGACTATATACCGTAACCACATGATCGTGATGAGGATGGTAATGATATGTAATAATGATTAATAAAATGATAAAAAGTAAATAGTTAGTGCGGTCATTTTCCAAATATATATGTGCACAAATATTTGTGCATAGAATTAGGAGTAAACGTGGCCGGGGGTTAAGAAGTGTATGACATTTTAGTTTAACGTTATTAGTAGAAAGTAATGCCCCGATTGCGTGTTAGGGTGGTCGAATTGTGAGAATTGTAACAAATATATTTTATATGCAAATTTTATAGCCACCTAACATGTATGCGTCGCTGTATGTAAACAGTTTTTGATTCTTTTCTTTTTCTTTTTTTGTTTTCTTAATTGACAAAATATAACTTTTTGTTTTGTTTTGCATATATCAGTAAATTTACTTTCATTAAATGTCTTTTGCGGTTTCCGCAACAACACAATTATAATGGAGCACGAAGGTGACCGTACACATCTTGTATAGACGTGGACCCATGTAAAGGTAGAGAGAGGAAGAAGTATGCTTTTCTTTCATTTTCCATCTGTTAGTGAAAATGCAATGAAAACATTTGATATTGAAAAGAGCTGAATTGAAATTTAGAAAATTCCACTGACAGAGCCCACCTCAAAATTAAATGCAGTCGTTGAAAATTGGAAAATCCTAATTGAAGTTGACAAATGGATTGCAGTGCAGAAAGGGAAGGAAAGAATTGGTCAATATGTGTTTTGTTGTTATTGTAACAAACTGTAATACTTATGCTATGGATGGTTGGTTACCCTTCGTGCCACTTATATGATATTAGCGTGTTTGATCGCATAAACACAATTACCGAAATTTATATATCTGCATACATGTCCTTTCACTGTACTAGGCTGGTTATGTGGTCATAATTAGTGTAAGTGAAAAGAAACAATTCAACAACATTGTAAGTGATAAGTTTGTATCAACAATTAAGTGTGAAAACACCGTTAAGGCATAAAGTAATAGTAATTATTGTTGTTGTTGTTAGCGCACACTTTCAACATATAACCACTTGATTGGCAGGCAATTTTCTGGAAGTTGTTCTTAGTAACAGGCACCTAACAACTCGCAGTAATTATTAAATATTGTGGAGGCAACTAGCTGAAGTTTTTTTCTTCACTTAATAGTTAAATCAACAACGATCCTTGAAAAGGAGAAATACTTATTTCAGACTTTTAGGGCGCGCATAACTCAATAACGGTATGGAATCTAGCACGGTTACGTTTTCCCCCCAAAATCTGTAACATCACCATCACAAAAAAAAAAAAGAGGAGAATTAATGAACTTTTCGCCCTCAACTCACCTGTCCGTGATGTACATGCCGCCATTGGTTTGTTTTTGGTGTTGTTGTTGATGTTGCTGTTGATTGGCTACATTTTTATTGTTGTCGTTATCGAAGAAGCCCTCATACAATACAAAATTGTTGGCTTGTGGTATGGTGCGCACTAAACCGTAGTGTTTCTTCAGGAAAGCCAACAACTTTTCAGAAGGTCGATCAATTGAACATTTAATGGGTGTCCAGCCCTCATCGGCTAACATTGTTTCGAACAGTTCCTTCCCCAAACCGGACCTCTGCCGTGACTCGTGTATATAGAAATCCAAAATGGAGGGAGTGCTTTCCACCTTACGCGTTTGCCCAGTCTCATCAAACAAGTAGAGATCCTTGGTGCCCACCTTCAATAAGCCCAACACGGTACCACTACAAAGGAACACTTTACAGTCATAATGCTCATCAAGCGTAGAAAGTTTCACAGGAAAAAAGTAATTAAATGGAAAGGAAATTACACTTTAACCATCGCACACTTACTTGTTGCCGGCTTCAACATCAGCCATCATGTAAATCACTTGATTGTCTGACATTCTTAAACGTTGTGCTGTTGTGACGGGTTTATTAAGCTTTTGTGCATAGGCTGACAACTGACCGAGACGATCAATAATTTCAGACATTTTTGAGGTGGCATCTCTGCGATAAAAAATTCTTTTTTTATTAACACAATCCCATTCAGTACGACGGCATATTACACATATAACTGTACAAATAACAACTTACAAACATTGCCTTCGATCTCCGCGAAATGTGTGCGGCAGTAGGTTGGAAGTTACCTTAACAATTGGCTGCGTGAACAGGGGTCGTATATCGAAGCGGAAGTCCACCATTTTGGAAGCAAGTTCAAGTCTGCAAAATTAGAATAAAAAACAAAAAACATTTTTATACTAATTTCTCTGATGGAGACGCAATACGTAAAATGTTTGAGCAATTATCCTCCACTAATCATTCGACCATTACACTCTAGATGTTCATGCACGAGTTTGTAACTTTATGCCCACTCTGCTCTGTCTGTGTCTACCATGTATTGTATTGCTCAGGGTTTAAAGCGTTTAAAGCCATCATCATTATAATCGTTTGTCTGACCAGAAGGTGTTACGTTTACCTTTTTATCCTGAACTTTGTTCAACACAGACAAAACGGAAAATTGGGTGGCTGCTACTTTCACTATGCGTTTTCAACACTCGTACATATCGCACACACATAATGCGATAAATTGGTTGCTCCATGAATGGCTCCTTTCATAATTTTTAGAATCAAAGAATAAAGATTGGTCGACGAGTCGTTGTTTAAGGTATTAAGTAAAACGACACATTTGCCTTAGGCCGAATCTGAGGTACCCTCCATATTTAGAGGCTGTGAGGATAAACTGTAGTTGACACGAAGCAAGAATTTTAACAGAGCCTTGTTGCGTAGTTAGCAGATTAATATAATTACAATAGAACAAAAACAAGATTTATATTGAATTTAAGAAACACTTTTTTCAATAAAATCATTAAAGAGCTACAGTAAGCTCAAGTAAAAAAGTCAATTCAAAGGAAGAAAACTAAATTTGGATTAGACCAAATTTTAAACACCCTCCACATTTACAATAGTAGGCATGGCAGGTATATGATTACGCCCAGTATTAGGTATCAGCTTGAAAATAGAGTTTTACATGGAATATAGTTTTTTGTAAATGTTGGGCGCATCTGTTATTCGACCATGCCTACTTTTGGCACATCGACGGATGAGTTAATTGTAAATATATGTACTAAATTTTAACTTGATAGCTCATTTTTTGTGGCAGATATATAGATTTTTGTCGATTATGGGCGTGGCTCCTGATTGATTTTATTTCTATAAAATAGCGATTTGCGTGCAAAAACTAAAAGTACGTTTTTAAAAATTTACGACCGTGAGACTGCCAATAACAGACAGACACACGGACACAAAGACATACATGCCTAGATCGACTCAGTTTTTGATGCTGATCAAGAATATATATATATTTTGCAAACGGAAAAACAAATTTAGTACATCCCCCATCTTATGTGGAGGGTATAATAAATTAAAATTAAAACATACATAACAGAGCGGCCCCTATGAAAATATAATAATTTAACGGTATTACTCAAAAACTATATTGCACGGGATCAAAACTTTCACGTAGATTAATCCCCAGGGGGGATATAGCATATAGCGGCACAACAAGACGTTTAGAAAATAACAAGTGAAAATGTTAAAATTGGTCAAGCCTGACCATTTGATACCCTACACCACTTAGCTCCACATATTATGCTACAGTTACTTTAATTATTCTATTGAAATAATACCATCTTCTTTATGCCATAATAATTCACATAAGAGGAGGATGGAGGCAGACACTTCTAGTTTTTGCACGCAGATCGCTAATCGGTTAAAAGTCACCACCACCGCTTCACGAAAGGTTCGTGGGGAGTATATATATCAATATAGCTTCTGTTCTCTATGAGTAATGCGGAAAATTTACTTAAACAATTGCTCCTTTTTTAGTTTTTGTTGCATTGTGATGAATTTTACCCAATTTCAGTACCAACCCGTATATGAACTCTATCAAAACTTCTTTTTAGCGACCAGAGAAGACCAGAGTATAACACAAAACGGACTGACAGACTGATTCAGAAAATATATATTTTGTGGAGTGTCCGACGCCTACTTTTGGGCGTTGCAAAGATCTTGACAATGTGATATATACGCCCATAAAATATAAAATTGTCTAGACCCAAAAAACGTTTGCTCATGAAATACTGACGGCCGTGTCAACGGTAGGTATGCTGCAATGTATACCAACCGAGTTACGTCCTCCCAACTCGTATTCCAATCTACATACATTTTGTGGTTGGTTGTCCAAATATTTCTTACAGAAGATTAGAACATTTTGCGTAGCACTTAATATTGCACCAGTATTTGACGTAATTTTCCTTATTTTTGTTTACTTATTGTTACACACACACTCACACTAACACACGGGTATTATAAACTTTATCATGATTTGGTGAATTTTGTGAATGTTTTTGCGCTTTTACTTTTCTTTCAATATGTATTCAAGTGCTGCTAACGTGTATAAACATGAATAGCACGATAGATTACAGACGAACGAATGCACACATCAATTAAATGTACATACATGAGAAGTAATTACTTGTAACTACATGCACTTACGCGTGCGTACACGATTGCAGCTGGTTTGTTGTACCTTTAAATTTTGTATTTTCTTAACAAACGTTTTAATCTTAATCGTTATCACATCTTTTATTACTTTTTCCTTTATGAGGAGAAGAGATTATTAGCAATTATTTTAATTGATATGTACTCGTCGCTTTGTTGTGGGCTAACACTTGTACACTTTACTGATATTGCATCAGAATAAACAATTTAGTTCGTACACACCTAATCGTACATTTCACACGACATTTTTAGTTCTCCTTTAACGAAACCCCATGTCATGCCCTGCGCCACTTGTGGTAAAAGTAAAAGTTTGTCAGGGTGTTTATAACTCCTAAACGGCAAGTGCTGCACCCACCTTTCAATTATACTGATCGATTAGAAACCACTCCCCGTATCAATTTACCCATGTCCGTCTGTCAATCCAAAAATTTATACGCAAGCAGCAGATCGCTTTTTTAAATATATTTTGATGAAATTTGGTGCAAGGACATGTATTGGCCCAAAAAGGGACTCTGTTGAAAACGGTTTGAAAATTGCCATTTTTGGAGCCCCTTCCCAGTTGTAAAGTCCTGTTGTAAAGTAAGCCTTAATGGGATGAAAATTCGCAAATTCTTAGTATTTATGGTAAAAATTTGGCAGAGAATAGTTAATTGTGTCACTAAATTTGGACTGGGTGTCGAAGTGCCACCTCGTGTTTACTGATACAACTAAACTGAATACAGTTACATAACATAATTTATGGAACTAAGTGGTGTAGGGTGTTAAAGGGTCGGGCTTGACCTACTAGACCATTTTTCCTTATTTAATCGTGTATTTATGGCATGAAAAGGGGGACCCTATAACATTTTAAAAACCGCTAAATGGATCAAATTCGTGTATTTTTTGAGAAAACCCCATTTTTTTTTAGAAAAAATTTACAAAAAAATCATGTTTTTAATTTTTCGTGAATTTTACCAGAAAATAATTTACCAAAAATTATAATCACCCTGAAGAGGCCTAAAGCTTACGACGACACGTCGGAGAATTAAAAAAAAATATAATTTTAAAATAACATCAAACGACCTTTTATTTGCCCGTTTAGATTTTATGATTGGAAAAGTTCTTGGCTGTTTTCATTAACAAAAGGAAAAAATAGTTGCCGTTCCAAAGGAGTAAGCCTTTATTTTTCCGTCCAAGCAACTGAAACAATAAATCTAACAAGTTTGTTATACCATTTATACTTCGGGGACCTCAACACAGCATAGTCATGCCCATTGCCTTTCGGCCATGCTTTCTTAAAAACTCCAACGTGTCCTGAATTTGTTATTCAACACCCAGAAGGGAGCATGAGAGACCCTACAAGAGACCCTATTTATATTCTTGATCAGCATCACAAAACTGAGTCGATCTAGACATGGTTCGTTTGTTGTTAGCATTTTGGCGGTCGTAAATTTTGAGTTATCTAGTTGAAATTTGAAGCAGACACTTTTAGTTTTTGAACCACGCCCACAATCGACAAAAACCTCTTTGTTTGTTACAAAAATTGAAGTGTGAATTTGTTATAGTTATCTTTGACACCGATGTGCCAAAAAGGGGTGTGGTCGGATAACAAACACACCTGTATTGAGCATAAACCTCCACTTTCTAGTTAATACGTACATACATACAAGGGCGTAGTTATGTAGTTGCCACGCCCATTGTTCCTGTAGAGATGTGCAAGGTTTTCAAGATTTTGCGTAAGCGAAATTTCGCTTTTTTACTGATTTATTGTTTTCTTTGTACAAGAATTTATAGTCCTCCACACGTATCTACTGTCCATACATAGTGTGTATGTAGTAAGCAATCTAATAAACAAGTTTTTCTTTTGCGTAAACAATATTTTAATAAACAACATCGTTTGTTTTTATTTGTTTTCAAAATTCCTAAATGACGCGTTTTAGTGTGAAATTGGTTGTAAGTGTATTTCAACAAATGTTCAATTTGCACTTATTAAGTGAACAACAATACCTTGTACGGATATGAAATAATAGTTGAAGCTTATGTTCAGCTTTTTATAGACCCCACGCACAGCCCTCGGTGATAATGAAATTGTTGTATTTGAAATATTTCACTAAAGTTACGAGTGCATGGATATGAAGTAAGGTAAGTGATATGCATGCTAGTAACACTGTAACAATACCAACAAACGATGCAACCGTAACTTTTGCAGGCTGCGCCTTGAATAACAACAAACCAACAATTTATTGCAATTTAAGTAAATGAACTAAATAAACGACCGACTGACTGACATTTCGAATGATCAACTAACTGTCACACTCGTTATCTAGCTTTTAGTAAATTGGATTTTACTCGTGAATTACTCTGAATTTTTCACCCTCACTTCATTTACCCGTGTGTACGACTACATTGTACTTTCTAAACCGTTCAAAAAAGGCAGACCTTTCATTATATCGAATTTTTCAGAATCAAAATTTGAATCTGTCTGCATGTCCATGTAAAAGCGTGTGCTAGGGATTGAAAATTAATTAAAATTGAACTATTTTTAGAACCCCTCCACATATAATGCTTTTGTTGTAAATGAGTCTTTGTATGGAAAAGATCACAATTCTTAATATTTTTAAATAAAACTTGATGAAGAATAGTTAATTGGCTTAATATTTGGGCCCAACTGAACTATTTTTAGAACCATTCTCCTTTTAATGATATTTCATGAAAAGATTTATACGGCAATACCTCGCGTTCACCAATTGCAGCATAATTTGTGACTAAGTTGTGTAGGGTATTAAATGGTTGTGCAAACCGACTATGACATTTTCGCTTGTTTTTCTACGTAATATTTTATTCGTTTAAGTCAGTTGCCAAGTTAAACATATAAATAAATAAATTGCAACGACGAATATATATGAATAGCAGCAAAGTCAGCTAAAAAGTGATTCTATTTGTGGCAGTTAAGATGACATTAGTAGTAAAGCGCAAACACGCCCACATTTTGTATTTAAAATCTTACGGAATATGTTTCTTTGTACATGTCAACGCTTCGCTTCCTAACTCTAGAACTTTTTCCTCTTAAACCCTTCTCTTAACTTAATATGCCACTTTTATTTGGGGGTACACTAAAAAATTTACTTTGTTGTTTATAAAGTGCTTCTATTCGGCTTTTTTAAAATAGTAAAATTAATTCTTATTAAAATTTTTTTTATATAATTGGGTTAACTGAGGAAATCACATATGGTGTGTACACTGATGATAGCATCACAATGTTCGAAACACTTTGCAGAGGCAAGGGAAACGTATGCAATTTAATACTTTTACAGCAGTTATCTGTAGAGTGCCCTCGACCGTAACTTGATAAAAATTTATTTTAACAAACACTGCCTCAAATTGCAATATTAACTTTATTACCGTTATTAATGTAAATAAATAGTCGCTTGTAAAGATTATTGTCTCTTAAAAAGCAACTCTGAAAACTATGGAGAGGGTAATGTATCAGAGATCCTACAAAGTGAATGCAATGCAATTTTGTACAGAGTCTTCTAGACAATTTTTTTCGTACTGGGGTTAAGCCGTCTGCTACGTACCTACATTTATTTAACAATATTTATGCATGTGTATAAATTTATGATGCCTGTCACCTACGCTTTTACCACTCACAGATGCAGTGTTATGTGTTATCACCTTGTTCTTATAATTGGAGAAACTTAACTTAGATTACGTACCAGTTGCTTAGATTATATACTAGACTGTTATGTTACTCAAACTAGAACTAGAGATGCGTTCCTTGGACTGTTCACTGCAGTTATTTGACTTAGGTTATCCACGGCAATATATGGCTCACCTTTGCTAAGCAAATTGAACCGCGCGATTGATGATGTTACAATTTATTTATAATGCTTTACTTCAGTTGTTCACCTTAGTTATTTTAGTTAGAACAAGTAAGAAAACTAAATTTGGCTTAAGCCAAATCTTAAATACCCTCCATATTTACATTAGTGAGCGTAGCAATTATATATATAACAGCGTATACATTACGTACGAACTTGCAAGTATGTAAAGTATGTTTTATTGTAAATTGTAGGCGCTATTGTTATTAGACCACGCCCATTTTCAACACATTGATGGATGGGATAACTATATATATGAATATTACATTTCAAGTTCATAGGTCATTTTTTGTGGCAGATATAAAGATTTTTGTCGGTTATGGGCGTGTCTGTTACCCGATCACTCCCTTTTTTGGCTTATCAATGGATGAGGTAATTAATAATATATGGACCATTTATATATATTTAATAGCTCAATTTTTGTAGCGGCTAAAAAAAAAATTTCGATTGTGGGCATGGCTCTTGGCCGATTTTGCCTTTTTATTTCAAAATTTACGCCCATGGAAATGCCAACAACAGACAGACACTACATGTCTAGATCGATTCAGTTTTTGATGCTGATCAAAATATATATCCTTTATAGGATCTCTGACGCCCCCTTCTGGGTGTTGCAATCGGAACAATACTGCAGACTAGTTATTTGGTAGGGTATAAAAAAGTGTATGTATATACCTTTACTAAGAAAATGGACCGAATGCGTTGACAACTTAAACCAAGAAATAGAATAAAACTCTGAATCATTCACACAATTGACAAAAATTTATCTATCAATCACAAAAATTGAGTTCAGTTCACACATTCATAATTAGCACTTACCTCCAAGTACTAAACATGGACACAATTTACAAAAAAACGTTTTTTGTGTTCAGAATATCACGTGCAAGTTGATACGTATTGTAGGCAATGTTAAAGGGCGTAGAGGTACCTGCCACACCCATATTATCTATAAACAAGTGCAGTGTAATTTTCCACTTCATATTATTACATACACACTATCGTATGTTTTGCTTTAGCTTGCGTAAATAAAAATTGTGCTTTGTAAACAAATCTTGTTATTCGATTCGATGCATTGATAGCGACAATTTTTGGCTTGTTTTGTATGTTTTTGACGATTATCACCTGGTAACAGCAAGTGCTCCTTATTGATTTCACAAAGTACAAAGAAACGTTCGTTGTTTATATGTTCTTATACCCGTACGTTCAAAGGAAGAGTTTGTATCTACATTGACATGTAACTTAATGTCGTTGTTAAGGTTCTCTCCCTTGAGAATATTATGCATGTAAAGAAATTTTGAATATTTTTTATTTGCATTTATAGGGCCTTCAGTAAGGTCTTAATCTTTTGCATTTTATTGCAACATTTAGAATAAAAGGTCGGAAAAAAACATAATTTCCACTCTAAACTGGTTTTTTAATCGAAATCCACACCAGATAGCAACGAGTGCATATGTAAAAATTTATGTGTGATAAAACGGAACAGGCGATCACATGTAATTGTTTTAATTGCAATTATTTCTTATTATTTTTTATTGTTGTTGTTGTTGTTATTGTTTTTGCTTCTACTTGACTACGTATTTATACATAAACAGCTGAGATCTAAAAGCTGAGCAGTAATTAATGCATGAGGAGAAAACAACAAATGAAAACCAGTTATTGTTATTATTGTCTCATGTTGCACCACAAATAAAATTATATAATCAATCACAATAAAATGCGAGTGCTTGTATACATACTTGCTGATATATTTGCCAGTTATAAAGTACAGCGAATGATCGCATGACGCGAAACCTTATTTCTACAAATCAATCTGTGTCAATTATCAACTTTGTATACTTGAAAAAAATTTGCTAAATCTACAAATTTCATGATATTTGAGTTCAGTTTAGTCGATCTTTCTATACCGCGTACTACTTGTGGCAAAGGGTATATTTGCGCGTTTGTTTGTAACTCCTAAACCACCTTTAATTGTACCGATCGATTCAGAAGCAAAGAACCTGAATTGATTTCAATATTTCCATCTGTCTGTTGGTTACAATTTGTGCGCAAGCTACAGGTCGCATTTTGTGGTGGAGAATAGTTAGGTAACTTAATAATTGGCTGTGCTGAATTTGGATCCGATCGAATGATATTTCAGGAAGTGAGTTATATGGCAATACCTCGTATTTACCGTTGCAAATTGTCCAACTAAGTGGTGTAGGGTATGAAATGGTCGAGCTTGACCGAGTTGAAAGTTGACAAACGAAACGTCGGTAAAACGACGTTACTTATTAATGACTTGGACCTTGGATGCCCATAAAAAATTTGCACAATTTTAATTATACCCCCCATTATTTTAATATATAATTTATTTATTTTTTTTTTTGGTATCGATATAACATTTTTTAGCGACTAGGAGAATGATTTCCACCGACTTAAAGTTAGATTCTGATTGCATATAGATGAGATGGTACCAAAATAATTTCTTTTGAAGTTAAGGCTGAGGAACCCAAAATAGGGACACTGTTTAGTGTACGCCGTCGAATAATCATTCATGAGATCCGTCATTAGTTGAAGGCATAACAATCGAGTATTGAGGGTGTGGCACTTGTAGGTTGGACTCCCGCACAGTTTAAAACGGCTCAACAGGAAAATTGTTTACACCGCAAAACCTTTCCTTCTAATTAGGACAAACGGATAAAAATGTGTAAATGTTTGCCAGTAAAGATCAGAGAGTTTCTATGCTTGGAATCATGCCACTACCAGAAAGATGGCCAAAAGGACGTATACTTCATATATAATTCAATAAAATGTTTGCACAGTGAAAGAAAATTACAAAGAAAGGGGAAGAAACGAAAAATTGTTTTTCGAATAACCCAAAATTATGCAACACATTTTTGGATGTTGCAAATCCTTTGAAAATGTGTATATACCGCATAATAAACTTATTATTATTCTCGCATTTGGATGGACACCGTAAGGAACAGCTGATCGTTTATATGTGTAAGTAACCCCAAAAAATTAGCTAGCGGCTGAAGACTTTTTGAGTACTTTCGGCTCTAACAATTTCTTTAAAAATAAATGTGAATAAAAATAACATGTTTACGAGTTTAAATAGTTTATTGTTCCAGCGGGTTTGTCTCTCTCACTTTTATCTTCTTTTTATTCTTTCAAAATCGTATTGGATTCTGTTTTACATCTGAACCGGTTTCATATTAATATTGTATTATATTTTTTTATTGTTGTTGTTGTTGTAAGTATTGCATCAGCACGTGATTATAGCATGCGTCAGTTCCACGCACAAGTACGCGTACTATACACATGTCGTGTATTGTCAACGTACTTTATGCAAAAAATAATCATAAAAGAAGAAAACGTCATGAATGGAATTCATTTGTGGAGCAGCACAGTCACCTTAACACACCCTACAACATCAATCATGCACGTGAGAATACATTTTCTATCTGTAATGTATGTCAGGAAGTGTGTTCCTGTTAAAGATAAATATATCAGATGAAACTTTTAACTCAACCCCCTATCGGCCCTGACTGGAGCACGAATTTCTTAATCGTATTTCTTGTGCTTTCAAACACTCTATAAATATTCTGATAATTTTTTAATACGTTTATGGAGAATTTCAAACAAAAACAAAAGACAAAGCAACAAGAGAAGAGAGCGAATGTACAATGTCTCTAACCCACATATTTAGCGCACACACCAAACCTGGAACACTCTACACTCTGGCGAAACGTCAAACGTGTTCGTGCTTATATATGAGAAAAATGTTTGTTCATTTTTGATTAACTTTTGATTATGACATTAATGCACGAGTATGTGCTGGTGTACTAAAAAAAAATACACAAAAGAAAAAGAAAAAAAAAGCGTTTTCTCAATTCGTGAGCGGATGGGAGAATATCGAAAATCCGAAAATTTGTTTTAGGCGCAATCTGGGATACTATCCAATTTTACCACGGGCGTACCATATATCCAAATTTGGCCATTTCCAAGCGATTATTATCGATATCGTAAGATTTGGTAATCTCACGTTCGTAAATTTTCTGATACTGAGATGAAATGTTTCTAGATTTTGCACTACGATCGATCGCTATTTAAAATGGACAAAATCGGTTGTGAGCCAGGAGCACAAGAATTGAACTATCAAGTATTTGATAAACTAAGTATTAATACTTAGTGCAAAATGAACGATTAGTCCAAAACGGGCATTATCGTGCCCGCAACAAAAAACTACACTTGGCTCTGAATTCTACTAGTACGTATGTTAACGCCATGTCCATTATGGAGGTGGTGGTGGTGGTTTCAGTGAAATGATTTTATCTTTTTTTTATCTAAGTAAAAATATATATATTTTTTCATCTTATCTTTTTACTCAAGTTCGAGTCACTGACACCACTGAAGTGATAAGTGATGAATATTTTATAATTTTATAGAAATGTTTTGTGGGACGACTTCCTCCCTTCAAATGAAATGACAAACTTGGTAAGCATTCCAAGTAGACCACTGTGATGTGGAGGGTATAATGATTGTCATTCCATCTTATTATACACATTTGTATGTATACGAGAGTTTTATTATATTATAATTGTTTATGTTGTTGTTGTTTATATATACGATCGGTAATATATTTACTATCTCTGAAATAATTATTCGGTCGTCAACGGCTCACGAGAATGTTTGTGTGTTGATAATGGTGGAATTTAGTAGTGCAGCGGTGGTGGTGGTGTGTTGATCCTATGGGCTAATCGCAACGCAACGCTTCAATAGAGTATTATTTTCGCTTGGTGGATATGTGTGCGTGCGCTTTAATAAACGCTCACACCACACATCTTATACAATAGCGATCATTCAGTGTTGTCGTATTGACCAGGAGAGAACGGAGCGTGTGGATCATTTGTTATTGTTTGTTACAATTTATGAAATTGGTTTCTCGGGTGTTTGTCTTTTTGTTGTTTTAAGCCATAAACCATAAGCAATCACTTTTGCTCTCTTCATCTCTCTACCTACCAACCTACCCGGGTGCTTGTGTGCGTCTCTATATGAAGAAAAAGTGTTTTCGTATAAAAAGGTCTACAAGTGGATCGAGCACAGTTATAGACAACAAGTGGTGCGAATAAGATCTCTGCAAAAATCGTTTCATTCTAATGTCACTTTGTTTTGTTTTTGTGTTTTTTTTTTTTTGGTTTTTTTGAAAAGAATTGAACGAAAAATCTAAAGAAAAAAGTTGTCTTTTAATTTGAAAACAAAGAAATCGGAAACTGCTCTATAACAAAATAATAAAAATCATCGTTAACGGGTAACGGTTAAAAGTTAAAATAGAAAACAAAGACGCGGACACGAAACGTGGCACAATAGAACTTCTTGGTCTTAGGCTTGGTTGTGTTTTGTTTTGATATTTTTTCGTCACCCACCATACATCGCTTTATGAAAATGATGAACTCGACAATTGGTCTCAATGTTAATCGTTCGACTAATAATTGCTCAATGAGTAATGGCGTAGCTGGCACTTGCCATGGCGTTTCGTCGCTGCATAACGCCACACAAAAATGCCGCAATGTTGAGTTAGCCGCCAAAGTCATTGAACAAACTAATATTGTATGCTTCGACGTGGACTCAACTGTGATATGTGAGGAGGGTATTGACGAATTGGCCGATTTTTGTGGCAAAGGAGCTGAAGTCGCTAGAGTTACCAAAGAGGCTATGGGTGGCTCCATGACCTTTCAGGAAGCTTTAAAAATCCGTCTAGACATTATACAGCCCACTCAGCAGCAAATTCATGACTTTTTAAAGCAAAGGCCCAGTACGCTTAGTCGCAATATTAAACGTTTCGTACAGCATTTGAAATCGAAAGGTAAGGAGATCTACCTCATCTCGGGCGGCTTCCTTTGCCTCATCCAGCCCGTGGCCAAAGAATTGGACATTCCTCTCAAAAACATATACGCCAACAAATTGCTGTTCTTCCACAACGGTGAATATGCAGATTTCGATGCCACACAGCCCACATCGCGTACGGGTGGTAAAGCAGAGGCAATTGCTTATATTAGACAGAGTTACCCCAAAGAGACAATTGTAACAATGATTGGTGATGGTGCTACCGATTTGGAGGCAGTCCCACCCGCCAATTATTTTATTGGTTTCGGCGGCAACGTTCTCCGGCCCGAGGTGCAGAAACGTGCTCAGTATTATGTAACAGATTTTGAGCAATTAATGTAGTTCCACAAATGGCAAAAACATTCACCTACACAAACACAACCACTTTATGCCCCACACACTCGCTCTCTCTCTGTACTTTATATCAAAATAAATAAATAAATAGCTAAATATAACAAACTGTATATTATAATCGACAGAGCGTAACACAGCCAAGCAAGGCACATGCATGTGTATGTGATGTAGTTGTAATGTAATATGTTACTCTTTGTTGTTATAGCATATCACATAATCACATAATGTTTGTCGTTTTATTTGTCATTTGTTGTTGTAAATATTTTATTTATATAATATTGTGTTTATTTAAGAAAGAATTCCGCCTTTTTTTTTTATTAAAAACAGTTAATTAGCGCTAATATTTATATTAAAATTTGACAGAAATAAAAGAAAGCGGCGATTGGTTAATCATCAATTACTAGTCACTTTACAATCCATTGCTAGTTCAACGATTATAAAGCAAAGACATAAACCATTACAGTGTGAGTATAAGAGAATTAAGTATGTAAGTGTATGAGTGTATGAGCTGCTGTAACGGGAGAGAGAATTCTATTTCGCATTCTTCAACATAAAGAGCAAGGAAGGTGGCAACTCTCGAATATCATCATTGGATGACATTTTTTCGAAAAAACTTTATGTTCAAAAGTTAGGGTTAGAAGAGGGAATATCACATTCGAGGTCACCCATTGAAAACTGTTATATTTGAAATTTTTTCCAAATATTTCATCTTATAACGTTATTCGAGATATACTAAACGTTGACCCCAGAAATGTTTATTACACACCTACAGTCGGCTAAGGCTACATCGATTTAACATTTGATGCATATCAAGTAATTATATACACTTTGTGGGATCTTCTACGTCTTTTTCTGGCAGAGTGCCTTCAAAACAGATAAGTAATGAAATGTTGTGGTCTCTTAAATTGACAATCGGAGTTAAAGTAGTTCCGACGTTCTGAAGGAAGACGCCTTTTTATTTTCATCGAAGAATTATTTACTTTTATACCCACCCCACCAACTAGGCCTAAGTCCAACGATTTATATTTATGGGTGGGTGGAAATAAATGCTTTGATTGCAGAAATTCCAGTAATTTTTCTTTTTACCGCGCAATCTTCTTACATAAGCTTAGTGAATTTCTAAGACGTACTAGAGAGTTTTGATTTCGACGTAGTGCGATATTAAGTGAAATATCAATGGATTCAGAACGAAACATGCACCATTTAAAACTGAGTAAACTGTTTCTTTCCCTTGTTAGAACGCATGCTTTGCAAGAATCTTATCTTCTACGTGCTTTTTTATCGACCTGAAACATAACCAAACAACCAAAATAAAGAGGCATTCCAGAGAAGGATTTCTGCCATATTCTTCAGCCTGTATTGACAACTAGCTTCGCGTTAGATCATAAACAGTATAAACGCTTAAGAATTATTACGTAGTCAGTGGAATGTATTAAAAATCTTCATCCAAGATGGGGTAAACACGATCGTTGCCGTACAAGGGCTAAGTCGCGATATTTTTAAGGATTTTTGTGGAAACTCGTTGAATTTTAATCGCTCAAGAAGACAATCCATATATGTAAACTGTATTTGTAATTAGTATTCTTGTTGCTAATGTTTCACTATTGTTTTTCTCCAGTTCAAAGCGCTCTGCCTCCAACCGCTGTGGTAGTTCACAGCTGTCAGCTTCATGTATTTATTAATGACATTTGGCAAAGTTGGCGTCACACGTTCTTTCATTCTCTGACTCATACACGGCCACCGATCTAACTAAACTGGAGTCGTTGGCAATATTAAACAATAGCCGCGTGGGAGTGATTGTAATGGTGTTCTTACGTGATCGTTGTAACCGCAAATCAAGCAACAAGTAAAATGAAGAAACTAAAATTGACTTAAGCCAAATATTAAATACCCTCCCCGAGGCAGCTCATTACACGATTATAATAGTATTCGTACCACGTATCAGCTTGAAAGACGAGTTTTCCTGCGAGTTTGATTTTTTGTAGGTTGTGTGTTATCGACGAAACAAATTCCAACGTCCTGAGTAAATTCTTGTGGCAAACATTTAGATTATTATCCATTGTAGGCGTGGTTCTTAACCGATTTTGCTTATTTTAATTGGATATCTGCATGCATAAGCTAGAAGCGTCCATAAAAAATTTCAGCTAAACATTTTAAAAATTTTCAACCGTGACAATGCCAAGAACAGACGGACACATGAATACACAGGCACACATATTGAGATCGACTCAATTTTTGTTGCTGATTAGGAATATATATCCCTTGGGGGGTCCGTGGTGCTTCCTTCTGGATGTTGCATATTAAGTGATAAACTGAGTATAACCCCCATCTTATGTGGAGGGTACAAAAAAAAACATGGTTAAAACGAAAGAAACCTCAGACATCTGTTAATTGTAGTTTGTTACTCCATATGTGTACCATTGCTGTTTATTGTTGTTTACAACATGAATTTATGAGTACGAATACGATAACTGTTGGCGTTTGAGGCAACACGCTTAACCGAACGTGGGAGTTTTTAACTTGATTTGGTTGTTATGATATTTCTACAATTTTCATTCTAAAAATATATGGAGAGGATTTCCGTAACAGAAGCAGAAGCAGCAGAGAGAGAGAGAGAGAGAGAGATACATCATCTCAATTACATGTGAGGCGATCAAGATAAAAATATTCAAAATGAATTGACGATCGGGGCTGAAATCACAATCATTCTAGTTAGCTAAAAAAATTTCGTCAAAAACTTATGCGTGTGGTTATATATCTGAAGCAACTGCGGTTTCATTCTTTTCATAGATGTTCTAGCGTCCACAAGGCAGTCATACGAAGAGACTTTATTGAAGACTTCATTGAAATAAAATCTTCAAAATGATCTGAAGCCTTTATGGCTTGTTTTCCAACCAGCTCACATCACGGTTAAAAAGGATATTAAGGGGGTTAACAATTCTTGGTTTTTGGAATTTGTTTTTCTTGTTGTATTATTATGTTATATCCACGACATCTATATATCAAGCAAGCCTCGGAGATCCCACAAAGTACTCATATTTTGAATCAGCATCGAATATTGAGTCACGTTTTTCTGTCTATCTGTCCACAGGGTTGCTATTGAAGTTGGGTCAGATCCCACAATTCAACAAAAACTGAAAAAGGTCAATTTCTTAAGAAAATTTTCCGCATTACTTAGACATTAACTCGGGAAAATTTGGCCCCAGCCAAACGTAGTTTTTTATAACCTCCATATAAGATGGGGGGTATACTGAGTTTGTCTTTCCGTTTACAACTACCAGAACAAGGCCCTACAAAGTATATATATTCTTGATTAGCAACAAAAACTGAGTCCATGTGTTGGCGTTATGACGGGCGAAAATTTTGGGATAAGAAACTGAAATTTTATACAAACACCTTTACTTCCTGCACGCAGATCGTTATTTAAAATGGACAAAATCGGTCCAAAGCCATGCCCGCCACTGACCAAAATCTATTTATCTGCCACAAAAATTGACATATGAACTTGAAATGTAGTTTACATATATACCCCATCCGTTGATGAGCCAAAAATGGACGTGATCAAATAAGAGACACGCCCACTATCATTAAAAACCTTAATATCTGCCACAACAATTAACCTTTGAACTTAAATTTATAGCTATCCCACCCCTTGATGTGTCAAAAATGGCCGTGGTCGTGAAACAGACGCGCCCACAATTTACAAAAAACCAATTTCATCATAAAACTAAACGATACATATGAATCACTATTAAATGGCATATTATATATATTTTTGCCACGCCCACCGTTGTGCATGTGAAGGGCATTTAAGATTTGGCCTAAGCCAAATTCAGTTTTCTTATTTGCTATTTGTTTTTAATTATTTTAGAAAGTGTAATACAAACCGTTCGCATTTGATTACTGCCCCTCTTACTGACGAAACTAACGATTCACTCACTCATGTGTGAGAATCTTTTCGCTTTATAATTTATAAGAGCAGCGGCCACTTATTGTTTGTTTCTACTAATTCCCGTTTTCTCTACAACATTTTGTTTATTTCTTATATTGCACACATAAGCAGAAATATTTATAACGGTACGTTTTGTTAAAAATCGTTATCATTTTAACGGTTGTTGACTCTCGTGCACTATTTACTGTTTTTACCATTTACATGCGTACACTCGTGGACACAAAATAAAGACATCTTCATATTGTAGAATTAGCATCTTGCGAGTCCCAATCGCTCGGGCAAAATATATTGTAAATGGACTTGGCGATTATTGTCGCAGAGACACGCACCAAATATATGGTGATGCGAAGAATGAATCGGGAAGATGTAATTAAGAATTTTGCTATTTATGTGATCGAGACTGTGACTTAATTTATTTATCCACTAGCTACAACAACAGCCTGACATTGACATCAATTGTGTGCGTGTGTGATGATTAAAGCGATCAACTGGATTTCAGCACAAGACAATACTGAGAAAATCGGCTTAATCGCTATAATATATATACATGATGGAGCACTACTGACTGTTCAAGTAAATAATTTGATTTTTAGATTTTATTCGTTACTCTATGAACCCGCCATACGTCTCATCTTCATTTACACTTTATATTACAGTTACATAATATTTGCTGCACTCTAGAACGCAACAGGACTACGTTTTAAATCTTGTGGTTATCACTTGCTTATATTATTTCATGTCGGCCATGGAGGATGTCCATGACGCTTCTCCACTTCTTACCCAAAACTTAACAAAAGCAAATGTGTTTAATTATTAATAAAAAAAAAGGCCATTATCAAAATTTAACCCTTTTTTGGAAACTATGTACTAGTATGTATATACATGCATAAGGCTTACAAGTACATACACATACCTATGGACAAATACATATATTGTATGTTACGAATGATTAAACACGCACATAAATACAAGATGAATGAGATCATCGACTACAACACAAGTAAAAAATATTATATTTGGGCACGCCTCACTATTTAATGATGGTGAGCATTAGTAGGTGTAAGGTAATTCCATAAACAATTCTGAATTTTATGGGAGTACTACACGGCAGAACATAAAAACACCTGGCCAAAAACCCTTTTAGCCAACTAATGCTTACAAGCCGACGAAGGAACCTCTAAAGTTTACAAACTCACACACAACCTTTACCAGTGCCGAACTCTAATAGAAAATGTCGATGAACATCTCACAATTAATTGAAATAGAAAATACTAAGAAAAATTATCTAAAACTCACCTCAATGAAAAATTGTTATATTAAGTGTGGTGGGTAGTTATTTGTACTTGATGACACCAAAGGATGCTGTAAATTTATGTTAAAAATGTATTGTACACCTTTGAAGTACTGCCTCTGCTGCTGCTGCTGTTTCCGCTGCTCTGAGATGATGTACAATTTTTCTCAATTTTTCTTTTCATGAAAAAAGTAACAAGAGAATGGAAATGAAATTTTCTTTTATCGATTGAATATTAAATATATATATATATATTTGAATAGTCTGGCTCTTGTTTTTTAATTATAAATAACAACACGCGGCTTTAGTTTTTCGGACAAACTCTTTGTGTGGAAATTTAGAATGAATAAAAAAATTTTATAACGACAAACAAGATTTTTAAAACACAAATTCTCAAAAACACAATTTTACAACAAATATCAAAAAACTTTTTCGAGCAGGTTCTTCAATTTTGTTTTTCGATTGTAAATCTTTTGAAGCATGAAAGCATTCTTTATTTTTTTTTTTGTTATTAACAATGACTAATATTTTATTTTTTTTTTTAGCTATTTATATATAAATGTTACACATTATTTAAACTGATTTATTTAATTATTTTATTTCAATTTTGGCACTCACTAGATAAGTAGAACTTTTCTTATTGTTTTACATATATTGCACTATTAAATTAAGAACCGAATTCGGATAGTTACTGACTGGCCAACACCCAGAACGTTTGCTTAACTGTTACCAACTAAACCTATGTTGCATGTATTCGTGCGCAATTGCTATTAAGCACAAGTTGAAAATGTTAGTTATCTCAAAAAGACAACAAATGTGTGGATAAATGTTAGTTTCGGTTGCCTGGTTGGTTGTACATATACCTTCTCTTCTGTGTGACGAAACACCAATACGCATATCCCCCCCAAGACGAGCTCCAGGTTGTGCTATACAACAGTTGCTCTCTTCAAACATTTGTTTTTTATATTTGTGTAATTATCCATAAACATAACAGAGCGACGAGTTTACTTTACCAGCCACTTACATTAGTTATAAGTATATATAAAACATAACAAAAATCTATAAAATTACCTGCAATAATTGCATTATTGATTTTGTTGCTTTGTATTTTTTATAATTTTATATTACACTAAAGTTCTTTTTATTTTATTTGTAGTTAGTATTTTCAAAACAGCATTGTCTATATAATTTTATGTGTACGCTAGAGATGTGAAATTCTCAAAGAATTAGTTTAAACAAAATAATCCATACGAAGTATAATAAGTGCCATAAAAACAGATATGTATGTCACATATGATTCATCAGCTGAGGTTATTTTTACCATTCCTTGCCTAGTGTCGATTAATACGTACAGGCATACAGTTTAATTCAATATAACTGATATTCCTTTAGAAATCAAGGGTGATTTTTTAGTTTTCCGTGCGAACGCAATGACCCGGAGATATATTTTCAAAAATAAACAAGTAAAAATGACTTTTCCCTAACCACAATCGATAATGCACTGCATATGAAAACCTTTACATATCCTCTGCACTATATGTAATAACAATCACTTTTAACACATAAATTTGTTTTAAATTATATATTTACGTTTACACCAACGTACCACTATTCTGTCATACATCAAAAGAATATAAACTAAGACTTAATTGCGCCGACTGAAAGTATTTGTAGCGGGTGTTGTCAATTGGAGACCACGTATGTTATGGAAATCCAAAAGTTTCAACATCTCCTTGGTATCAGGATCAACTTCAATAATATCTTGTTCCAAAGCAGATACCGCCGGCACATAGTTGTCGCGCCGTTCGCGCTCTTCTTCTTGCAATTTAATAGAAATTCCGCGGACTTGCGAATGTCGCAAACGTCCCATTAAATGTGTAACATAACTAATCAAGAGCAACAATGTTTATTCGTAAGAGAAAACCATTACACAAACACAAAGCACTAACTTACCCAGCAATTCTATTCCTTAATGGTTTTGTGGGAATGATTGCAACCTCCTCACAGATGCGCTTGTTGGTGTGAAAATCCAACGTTAAACGGGTGTAATATTTTTCAATTATAACCTTAGCGGCTTTTTTCACCGTTTTAGTTCTTACGCGACCCTTAAAGAATCACAACAAAAAACAATTAGTTTCTCAGTACTTTTCCATTTTGGAAAGAAATTTTTATATGAAACTTTTTCTTGCGTATTTTTCGATACATTTTTTTTTCTTGTATCAAATTTTTCACAAACGATGTTTACGGATTAAAAAGATATTATATTTAAGAATTTTATTAACACCTACCATGGTTTACAATATCACCGGAAAAGAGAATGCAGCAGACAAAAACATAATAATATAAAATGTCAAATGTTTACAGTTTCATAGCAAGCAGCTTTGATAGAATAATAAGTAAAACATTGTCAAGACGAGACTTGCCATTCTCAAATATTCGAATGACTGAAACAGATGGTATGCAAATGTACCGTGCATTAATGCACTATTCTGTGACATTATAAGGATAAATTTATTTGAATATTCCAATTATTATTATTAAAGTAGAAATGAAAAAAATTACTTAATTATTGAGGATAAAGGTGGATCTTTGTATATTAGGAGTGCTGCGTATGGCAGCACTCGCTTGTCTCGACCGTTTTCATGTTACTAGGAAACGGAAGTTTATTATGCACAGAGTGGTGAAAAAAGAACAAAAGAAATATATTAATACAGTTAACCAACATAAATATAATAAGATATGATATACTCCAGTTTATACTAAATATTTTATTTATAAACTAGACTCACATTCCTCAAATTTCTATCAATTGGAGGAAAATACAACTCAACAACAAACAATGTGTGATAGTGATCAGAAAGGGAATGATTTGGAGAAGACGATTAATTTGAATGAGTTTTTGGATTTTTTAAAATTATCCTGTCATGTACATGACATGATTTCGCAAAATAGTGACCTACAACAACAACAGCCGACATTAATTGTGCGGAAATTGGAACAAACTCAGTTATCAAAATTATCTGTAGATCAGCATAAGCAACAAGATGCGTCAACATTAAATTTTAAGCAACTAACCGAAAATTCTCTGTTGAATAAATTTTACAGCGGAAATGAAAGAAATGCTCAAACAACAACTGCCGAAGATTGCAAGCAAAATGTTGCCCAAAAAGGCAAAGCCACTCCTTCGTGCAGTTGTTCATGGAACATTACGCGGCAGCGCAATTGCTATTGCGGCGCATCAACATCAACAATGTCATCTATGACAGCAAATGCCGTCTCATCAAAGAACGTAATGAAATTACGATCAAATTTAAATCATAGGTTAGACGAAATCTTAAACGAAGGTGTACTTGACTCAGTGTTGCCCTTTATCTGCCCAGTGCCATTGCCCACAAATTATACGAGTCGTTTGAAACCTAAAAAACATCATCAGCCAGAAAAACCAGCTGAAACGCCAGAGAAGTTGGCACCATTTAATGCAGTGGGGGATGGGCCCTCAACCAGCATCTCCACCACTGCTATCGACGCGGCCAATGCAGAAGAGAAAGGGCCACCAAGCAGGTCACGTCAAGCATTGACCAAAGAACCTGCAAAACATTGTAACAAACAAACACAAATCCGCCGAAAGTCCGTCTGCCGGAGCACTCCGTCCGATCGCAAAGCGTAAGTGTTTCAACAAATATTCAAAAAAATGTTTTCTCATAAAACACCTTCCACAAGATCAGAAACGAAATTGTCATACACGTGTGCGATGAAGTAAAGAATACGTCCAAAGATTTTACATGTTCGCAAGAGTTACTCGTAAGTAAAATGGGCTATTTTGCCGACGTTAGCAGTGGCCAACAATTAGACGATATGGACATTTCGGTACACTGCGATATTCAAATATTTGAATGGCTTATGAAGTGGGTGAAGTTTAGCGCAGAAGCGAAGAATGTTACTGACAATCCACCGGAACTGGGTTGCAATAACGTGGTGCCCATTTTGGTGTCGGCCAGTTTTCTTAAGGTCGGTCCCAATTGTTAAATTGTAATTTTTATTTTTCCCCAACATGTGACACACTTCCCGTTGTAGATGGAACCGTTATTTTTGGAATGTTTAAGCTTTTGCCACGCCCATTTGAGTGAGGTGGTACGGATTAGTCCGAACCTAAGCTGTTTGAATGAGCCGATTATCAGCCGTTTGGCAGCCATGTTTACTAATGCGGAATTGGAAATGGTGGAGGACAATAAGGAACGCTTGACACCGCGTCTGTGGGCCAAACTTATACAAAGCTTATGTGAAGTTGAGCCGGAGGCGTTACGGGGTCACTTTTCCACATTAGCCGGTCTCTTCAAGTGTTCGAGGTACTCCTCAGATGTTTACATCCTACACCACGAGGTGGCACCAAAGTTCATTGCATTTTATGCGAATGTTTGTAACTCCCAAATAACCCTATGGCCTGTGCGGGGTCAGTTTTAATAGAACCGATCGGCTTAGAACTAAAATATGAATTCATACAGCCATGTCCGTCCATCCGGAGATTGCAATTTTTGATTGTTATTGATTAAATTTTGTACTTGGATGAGTTCAGTATAGAAAATGGACCCACTTTTAGAATCCTCCTTAAGCTCCTGTGAATAATGGTGTTTGTGCTGATCTCGAATTGTATTCTTCCCATCGTGGTGTAGGGTATGGATGGGTATATGGCTGGTTCGACTGCAGCATATCTCTTGTCTTTCAGATGCAATAAATACTTGACCAACACCATGAAAACGTATATAATGTGTGTACCAAGTAATATGCGTTTGAATCGTTGGGGCCAGTTGGTTAGCCACCACATTCGCGATCCCAGTTGGGATTTGAATGCTTATATAACGCAACTGTTTAAAGAGACGAAATCGTGGCGTTTGGTATATTGGAAGCTGTGGGGTCATGCCCATTACTTGTACTGCTGCCTGTGCGAAGCGCACTTTCCAGTTTATCAGGTTTGGAAAGTTTTGTATTTACCGAGAGTCTAGTGAAAGATTTTTGAATGCATTGCATTAGATAAGTTGGTGCCCGTTTCACACGGACCCGCCCACTTTCCTGGGACCTGTAAGTGAGGGGCGCATGACAGGTCCGGCTGGACGCTATACATGTTGTGGCCAACCAGTTTTCCGTTATGAGACTCTACCCACACCAAACGTTTGTTGCACAACAACTACAATAACGGTTTTTTAAGAATAATGCAAATATTTTCCATTCTGCAGGGTTGCCATTTCCGAGATCACAGTGTATTGGTGGAGACTGATCGAGAACGCTCCATATTATCCATATGTCAACTGGCCATGGATAATGTGGCTTTGGGTGATTCTCCATTATGGAAGATACAAGAGGCGGCCGTTAAGGGTGAATGTGAACCGCGATGGCTCGGTATGTCGCTGGTGCCGCAAAGAGAACGCCACGGTCTCCTGCCGTCTATCAGTTCAGAAGGTAATCTTTTCTCTTTTTCTTTCATTTGAAATTATGCTTTACTGTGCGTTTGTTTTTCCTCTTTGAAGAAATGGTTTGCCGCTTGGAACAGCGCTCCAAATTACAGAACGATCAAGGCTTTTTCGATTCCAATACGGAGACCGAAAGCAGTATGGATTCTGTTGAAGATTTTCAAGTGAGAAAGAAAACTTCCCGCAGCAACAGTGTGCACAGCAGCTTCTCCACTACCTCCACGGGCAGCAGTGATGGTGCAGAGTGCTCATCAAACGTAAAGAAGAAACCCCGAAAACTGTGGAGTTATCATAAGAAACAAATTAAGAAAAAGTATTCGCTTCTAACGCATATACGTGGCATATGAATATTTGTTTGATTTTAGAAAAAGTCCGGAAAATTCGGGCCGTCATTGGGCTGGAGATGTGTCAGCACGCAGTAATCAGGATCATCAGCGCGAATATGAGGAACGCATCATGAAGCAAATGATGTGTTTGGTGCAAAAGAAATCGGCCACCGATGTTCGGGCGCATGTGCAGCCTTTGGGCGGCAGTTTTGTGCGCTTGGAGCAGGAGTGGCGGGAACAAGTAAAACATCGCACGCCAGTATTGGCCAATAGTAACAGTTCCTTCAGCTTGGGCATATGTGGCAGCCACAACACCGGCAGTAACACGTCTTTAAATATTCGAACCGCAAAATGTAAAAGTGTCAGCCACACAATCTGCAACCATTTAGGCAATGCCGTCGGTGGAGGTCTCGGCAACAATAATATTAATTAGTAGCCGGCAACATTTTAATGATGCGTCCATGTAGTATTTGTTGTTTTTATTTTTATGTAATATTGTACTTTCGCGTCTGCTGAGGGGCAAATATAAATCTAGCCGTAGAAATGATTTCTTGTCGTTTCATTCGTTCAGAGCACTTTTGGGCCAGTTACCTTACGTCCTCATAGTGTTAAGGTATAGCTTCGATGTGCACAACTACGGTTAGCCAGTGCGTCCCTCTAGAGATAATCGTAAAACGAGTGAACGCAAATGATGTTTTTAAATCCGACTTTATTTCCTATAATTATTTCTTTTTTATAATCATTGTTTTTGTTATTTTAATCAACACATTATTTTTCCTTTAACGCTAAGAATTTTATATATATTCAAATGAATATATATATAATGTATATATATATGTAAACTTCTTAATGTGTTTTACAGTGTATCGTTTTTCGCCTATTTCCTAAAATTCAAACTTTTCCAGAAGAAGCATAATTTGTTGTTTTTTGTTTTGTTTTTTTAAATAAAATGAAGCAGATATTACACAAGAACAATTTCATATATATAAGTGCATGAGGAATAAATGATTCGATTTGTTAACAAACGATATTTATTTTTCTAAATAATTTGAAACCGACAACCATTGCGTTGCAAATAAATTTCAAGCGAAGAGAAGGGGAGAGAAACATTTCTCAATGCAGGATGAGTTAATTTCAGTTCCAACATAAAGTGTTTGGTTTTGTTCTGCAATTTCAAACTGATTGGCGCCGTACTGTCGTGGTTCTCATTGTGTAATAATTTCCACAAAAACTGAACACATAACAAATATTGAAAGGTCAGAAAAGGAAAAGATGGCTTTTTCGAACTGACTGCGCGGGCTGGACTACTTTTGTGTGGGCATAATTAATTTCACGGCTGTGTTGGTTTCAATTGGATTTTGTTGGTATATCGGACTATGTGCCAGAAACAACAGACATTTCGCATTCTCAGATGACTGGGCATGTACGTTTATATATATGGTGGTTATTTTGCTGCTGTTGTAGCTGTTATGTTAGACGACAGAGGCTGGCTTTTTAATAAAGCTAACTGAAGAGGCTCTCAGAGGCTTTCTCCAAATCCCAATTCTCCTTTGACAACACCGCCCGGGCCTTATGCTCGTCAATGCCCATATCCTGTAAACGTTGTATCTTGGCATCACAATCTGAAAATTTATGGGGCCCTGAAACACGATAAAGAAATTTATGGTTATTATTGAAACAAAACAAGCTTAATAAGGTATTTACCTCCAGCATAAACATTTGTCCAATGTTTAGCGGTCATTTCGAACAAGTAGTGTTTGTCTTTGTATTGGTATGCTACGACCGCATCCTGGGGATCATCGGGTTCGGCTGCCGCCAATAAAGCCTGCAGCGATAACAGCACCGTACGCAGTGTCATGGCGGCCGCCCTTAATACAGTTAATGAGAAAAATAAAATAAAAATAAATGATGATGATGGTGATTGATGCAGATCAAGTACATGTATTTTTTATATATAGACCCTGGAGTGACCTGGCAGTGGTTGTAAGCTGCGTGAATTTCTTTAACGAAAATTAGTGGTTTCTTAAAAATTAATTACAAAGACAAACGACTTGAAGCTCATTCTAATTTCATTAACTTAAAACATAAACACTTTTTATTATCGAAAGTTAGTGGTGCTGGACCCTTGTAATGTCTTGCTTCATTTCAAATATCGCACATAATATAAATGAATAAAAACACTTGCTTACCAATTATCTTTTAAAATATCCAAACATATGGCACCAGTCACCGACGATATATTTGGATGCCATATTTTAGTAACAAAGCGTACCTTTATTTTATTTTTCGTATTTGGTTTTGATTTTGGTAAAAAAAAATATTAAAAACGATGTAAGGAATGATTTTGTACACACAATGAGATATTTACGTACCTTTGGGGGATTGAAGGGGTAGGTTTCGGGCACTGTTATTTCGAGCACAAATTTACCGCCTTCATAAGGTGTATCCGGCGGGCCTGCAATCTCACCTCGCAACTCCGTCCAACTGTCGTTGACTAATTCTATTTTAATCGAACACTGTACGATCTGTAACGTAAACAAAGCGGGTTTTAATAAAATTTTAGATTTAAATTGTGGCCTAGTGTGTTATCTGCGGTCTGCGTGCAATAGCTAGAAACATTTTGCCTCAATATTTCAAAGTAACCAAGTGCAAGGTCCCAAGTGCAGCTATTTATACGGACGGACTAATAAACCTAATATAACCCCCATATTATATGGAGGGCATAAAAATATTAAGTGAACGCGCATTAAGTAATGCCTCCACTGGCATAAAATTAAAATTAAAATTCCGTCTTCTTTAATCCAAACAATACAAAAATAAACAGCTAGCGGTAATTTTTTGTTTTAAAAACCGAATACATTCCATTAGCACATGACTTTTTATTCTTGTTGTAATTGTTTGTACTTGAATGTTATTTCTTCAATATTTTTTAACGAATTTTTCTACTCGAAAAATTGTGCCATGATGGTATGCATCCATATTTTACTTTGAGTTAAATTTAGCATTTTGGAATTTTTTATATATATAAACCAAATAGTTAAATTTTCAACTGTATTAATATTTAACCAAAAAGCCCATAAATTGCTTGTCAAAGTTTATTACAATAAATAATACATTTTTTCTTTTTGGTAAATTTATTTAATTTAACCAAAAAACCCATAAGAGTGCGAAAAACCATCAGTCAGTCAGGTGCCATGGACACAACTGTTACTAGTATTGGTGATGGTGGCGGTACGTCCACTACACTAATTACAACAACGAACGGTAAATATGTTTGTAAGAAAACATTAGCAATAGAGTCACTTAAACACGCATTGCGTGGATTCAAGGGCAACCAGGTGTAATATGAACTCTTTAATATTCAGGGCAACCGAAATTAAAATAAAAACAAAACAACAGCAATCATTGTTTCTAAGCACATTTCCATTAAACAAAACTTAATACGCATATGTAGCAAGCAATAGGCGATTTGACATCATGCTGATTAAATACACACCAACCCAGGACAGTTTGGTGGAAATTGTTTTTATTCATATATTGTTTTGTTATCCACACATTAACGTGTAATTACCTCTTCGCTACGCATAACTTCTTTAAATTCGCGCTTTATACGTGATACCGCCATATTAGCCATGTTCTACACTTTTATATTATTATATCGGGATATTTAATTATAGGTTTCTAAAACAGTACTATTTTTATGCTTCTCAATATCAATCTTTTATGCTTTTTTTATAACGCGTAACCGTCGCAGGGGCTGTTTGACTTTTTCTCTTGATTCTGTTTTTCTATATGTTTTAATCAAACTATAAATGTTTTGTTTTTGTTTTGGCTGTTCTGCAGTTTTCCTTCCTCTTTAATTCTCTTTTGTTTCAACCTTCTCATATGAATTCTTTCAATTCTTTTACATTTTTTCACACCGCAAAAACTAAATTATTAGTTCTAATTAAAAAGTAAAAAAAAAGACACGAACAACCACAATTCCATAAACTGTCAGAACAATTTAAGCAAAATAAATAAAAATCACAAAATTGTAGAAAGAACGAAAAAATATGCAGAGCCTAGAATGTGCACTATGCGTAGAAAATATAGAAAATATGGTTTTTGCTTTTCACAAAATTTTATAATACGAAAATATTTTGTTGCTTTTTAATATATTATTCTAATAAATTTAATCTTCCCCGGAAGGACAAAGCACTTTTTACTCCTTTTTTATCTAAGCAGCTGTTTTTTGTTTTCACCTAGAGAAGCATACTTCGTGCATTTGTTAGTTCAAGCAAACTAAACGATCAAGTAAATTTATTTCATAGTGCTTCTTCTTTTCTCTTTTTTCGCTTAGTATATTTACCATTTTCATAGCACAGTGTTATATAGAATATGTAATTTTATAAATAAAAAAATATAGGAAATAAAGTTTTCATATAAAGAGTTGGTGTTTTGTGGTTGAAGACTGCAGTTTGTGAAAAAATAGCATTTGATTATATTAATTATAATAGTAAAGCAAGGAAAAACAAATGAAGACTTCTTCAAGTAATTGGCAACTCCGCTATTTTAAAAAGTCCCAACCTAGAGACTTAGAGACTCTGCTCAAAAATAAGAGCTAATTTAGAACATTGACGACTGAGAAAAATTAAATCTCAAAGAAAAATTTATTACAAGTTTATAAAATAAATAACATTATATAATAACAAAAAATTGCAAAATTTGAATGAAATTTGGATATATTTAAGAATCATAAGAATTCGGAACGTCTCCAATTTTCGAATTTTAATCTATGATTCTTTCAAAACAAATAGTTTACTTACAAAATGGTACTAACCAGATCAGTAGGGAAGATGTATATGTAAATGTTTGCAACTTCAATTGACTGTTATTTCGAAAAAACGGGAACATTTAAGAGAGACTACAACATCTGTTTACTTGTAAATGGTTTAATCAACGGTTCAGCTCTCATTTATTACTATTATGCATTTTTTCATTTGCCGGCACTATAGTTCTTATTCTTGCTTTGATAATTTTTGTATAAAGTAGTATTTTTTCGTGTGTATTTATTCTATTTCATCTTCTTATACAGTTTGCGCTTTCTATAAGCCTTTTTGTACACATATTCTGCTGCTAAGTAGGAGTACATAAACATCTAGCGAATTTTTAAGTTATAAAGAGTTTTGTTGGTGCACCGTTGCGCTTAAATATATTCCAATAAATTCTTTTATGTACGAAAAGAAATTTTTTCCTATTTTCAAACAATACTTTTTTATTAAATAAATGAATGAAAAACTCTTACATTCTTAAGTGAATTAGAAGCTAAAAGAGAACTATAAAATTACATCAGCTTGGTATAGTAAGTTCAATATGTTTAACTTTTTTACGATATTAAATCTTATAGAGTTTATGCAACTGTAGCGTTGTGCGTGATGTGTGTTGTGAATTAAACTTTAAAATAATCTAAACACGTGGTTTTCGCTGGTTGTTATTATTTATGGTTTGTGTAAATTATGTGGTATTGTGTAATATATTGCAACGCGTTGCTTTTATTTAACTAGCAAATATTGTAATTAAAGCACAGATTTATATACAAAGATAATGGTGGCGGATGCCCAGTCACTCCGTTATATATATCACAGGTAGCACATTTTTATACATGTGAAGTAGTTTACAATAGTTTTGTAACAATTTGTGCTGTGAGGTCACCAAGGATACATAAAGTTTGCTCCATCGTTTCTGGATTTTGTTTTCTTTTTTTTAATAGAAAATATTAAAAGTGTCTTTATTTTCATGATTTTCTTATGACAATAATCAAATTACTGTTCTTTCTTTTTTCATTTTATTAACCGCATATAATATTTATAACTGCTTTCAATCTCTTGATTGTTTTTCTTTTCAGTCTCTCTTTGTAAAGTTCTCTCCTGTAGTTGTCGTGTTTTCGGCATATATAGATCTACATATATATGTTAATTGTTAAAACAGTTGTTGGTGTACATTATTATATTTAAACAACAACAATGATTAGTCTGATTTGTTTGGCTGAGATATAGAAACACAAAAACTGAAATGAATTTTTTCATTCCGCTGTAATAAACAGTGGCAAGAAAGTTTTCAAAATTAGACATTTTTCTTCATTATCTTGGGCAATAAAGAAATATATTATATTAAACTGTGTGCTTTAATAGAAGAGCAAACTTTATGAAATTGTGCTAAAAAAAAGTGTTTCCTTCCAGAAAATACACCGAAATATTGTTTCCTCTTTGGGCGATTTTTGTATTAGATTTTATTGTTATTTTATATAAAAAAATGCCTGGTTGCATGGAGAACAATGACAATAACGGTTTGTTATGAAAACTTATTATCTACAAATAGATTTAGATTTGGCATTGGCGTAGCGTTACATTTAATTCTGTAACAAAAATACAATACATTGATGAAATTATCCTGAATAATTTGGGCGCAATTTCTTCACATTGAAATCTGTACACATAAAAGTGTAAATGAGTGCATCTGAGCGTATAGGGAAGGTTTTTTTTCTTGCTTTTATTTGCCCCCTCTCTCTCTCTTCCTTCCTGTTTGGGAATCTATTCATTAGAGTGGAACTGCCAGATTGTAATTTTCATTAACTCTATCGTAACGATACCAATCACCGAGATTTTATTCATTCAAAAAAAAAAAAAAAACATCTATTCAAGATATATGAATTTTGAATCAGAATTAACATCCCGTCCTGTGCATATGTCTAGCTTTACTATCAAAAATCGTTTTAGAACTGCTTTTGAATTTTTATCCTATCACCATGCTTACTAGCTATAAATACAGTTGCCATATTGGCATAAATTTGTAAAGGTGACAAATATTCAAGGTTTCACTTAAGCAACTTGCTTACAAAATATTTATTGTTCCCTCTACCGTCGAGATGGGTGCATACTAAGTTCGCTATTCCGTACGCAACTGGCAGAAAGAGGTGTCAGAGACCCTACATAATATGCACTTGAGTCGATCTAAACATGTCCGTCTTTGTGTCTGAATGTCCATCAGTTGTTGACACTTTTACGTTCGATAGATATTGAGCTGAAATTTTGTACAGACACTTCTAGTGTCTGCATACACAAGGGCATTGAGGACCATGCCCATAATTCATATTAAGCCATTACCATTACCCACAAAAATTGATAGAGGAAGTTAAAATTCGCTGCAAGTATTATTATGTAGTCATTCGTTCCATTGAAGAGCCTAAAATGGGAGCAATTGATTAATAGACACGCCCACTATTTACAAAAAACGCAAAATACACCATGAAGGAGGTGGTGGAGGGTATTTAAGTCAAGTTTAATTTTAAATTTGTTTTCTATTAAAAAAATAAGCTGACGTCCGACATTTTTCTTATCGTCGTTGTTTTTCACGTCATTAAAAAATATTTATGTTCAATTTGCGTTAATGAACTTAAATTCTGATCTTTTTAAATTCTATTCTCAATAATAATGTGTTTGCTGATAAGGATTTGTTGATGTTTTTTTCCAGTTAACGTCAAAAGTTCTAGGATCTTCGTCGATTTGGTGGTGAAATATTATAATATGCTCTCAGGGTCTTTACATTGTAAGAAGAGGAAACATTGATTTTATTCAATCACACGTAGATCACGTAAGATCCACCCTTCTCTTAGATTTGGTATAAGTATATTGTCTTAAGTGCATTATAAACTTTTATTATATATAAAAGGGAAACGAAATTTTAATGGAATGAGTGAAAAACCCAATGCTTGGCTTAGGATGCATATTTGAGAATAGTATACGACTGTGAAGGACGCCGAAGTGTGCGGGGTGTAAATGCAAATTTTGAAAATTTTCAGTTTTCTTTATCCATGGACGTGCCTTTCAACCCATTTTCCCCAAAAATGAACAATTCGTCTGACAAATTCGAAATCATTATAAAGCCGGATAGAATGTTTTTAGCATATGGACAGAACTTCATGCTGGCCAAAACCAAGCTTTTTCCTAAGTATTCATTTTTAAACAATTTTCATGAAGACAAAAATAGATGAGTTTTTATAAAGATCGGAAATAAAATTTTTTGAAATTCCATATAATTCATATTCATCAGTAGGGTTTTTTCATTAAATGGCAACGCTTGCCAACTTGTGTAGAATAGAATAGAATAGAGTGCGGGTTCACAATTGTTCATTTCCTCTTTACTATTCAAAACGTTAGAAGAGTAACGTACCAAGTACCAAGTAACTGTTCGTACGTAGAAAGTAATGAATCCAAAATTGAACGATTTTGTAGTAGAAAAAATTAAAAGAACGAACGATAAGTAATAATATCGATTTTTTCTATTCTATTCGTAAATAATTTAATCACGTAAGGGCGCCGTACACCACAAAGGTACAGAACGTAGGGAATGAGTTGATGTGAGATTTATAAAAAGGGCGAAAGAAGAGCGAGAGAGAGAGTCACATAGGTATCTGTTTAATTGTACAGAGCACCACACCGCAGATAGTTGCCCAACGCACAGTACACATAGAAAGAGAGGAACTAGAACGAGGAATGAGAGCAAATAGAATGAATTTGTTTTTGTTTGATTGTAATATGTATAAAATGTGTAATGTGTATAAAAACTTGTATTCGTAGATTGTGTGATGCCAGTTCGATCTGCTAATCCAATACGCGCAAAAAGTTTGATACGCGACAATTTGGAGAAACAGACAAGCAGTAGTAGAAATACTTTATTACACTCCAGAATGCCAAACATTAAAGTGTTTTCCGGTTCGTCACATCCAGACCTTGCCCAAAGGATTGTTGACCGGTTGGGTATTGATTTGGGCAAGGTGGTCACCAAAAAGTTTAGTAACTTGGAAACATGGTGAGTAAGAAACAAATACAACACAACATATAAGACAACAAAATAACTTGTTAACAAAAAAGAAAAATTATCAAAAAATATATAAAAGAAAATGGGAAAAAAAATTCTGGTGAAAAATACGTTTTTTATGATATATGCACAGCTCAAGAAAAGAAAGAAAAGTGCATAAAAACAACAACAACAGCAAAAGGAAACATTTCTTGTGTATATTTTTTAAACAGTATTAAAAAAAGTGAAGAAGAGATAAAACACAAATTAAAATCAATTTTAATAATATTGCGCCTTCGTATAATATGTAATAATAACAACAACAAGCCAAGCTACATAGATAAAACACGTGAGTGTGGCAAGGCAAAACTGCCGCCTTTTATTTAACTAACAACGACACTAATTTTCCGTTTTCCAAGGTGTAACAACACGTTTGCTATACAATCCAAGTGTTATTTTTTAAAATCGAAATGAATCTGTGAAATTGGTACGGGATGGATTTGTTCACTTTTATTTGTTTTGTATTGTTCTAGAAATTCTTTAAACTTAATTGCCTCAAAAGAAAACTGGTTCTAAACACATTGCGTCGATTGGTGTTGGTGTGTGTATGAGCGAATTCAAGGATGTCTGTTGCCCTTGTCCCAATGGTTTATCAAAGTATTGTTTTTCATTATTTGCTTTGTGTAGTTTTTTTGAAGCACTACATCATCTCAAATGACTGTACTGTACATAACGTATTTATATGTATGTGTGCGTATGTATAAAACAAGTTTAATAAGATGCGTGTGCGTGCATACATCCTCGTTTGGTTCGTAAGCGCCCCTAAAAAGTCGGTCAATGGAATGAAAATTGATCATCTCGTATTTTTCTATTTAATTAAATTAACATAAAACGTGGTACAACAACAAAACATGTAACAAAAGCCATCAAAAGTACAAAGTGAAAAAGTTGTGTGTACGTGTGTAAATGTACGTAAACGTGTGTGCGTTTCTAAAAGTAACTATAAAACGGTTTATTGATTAAACACTACTCTTTGTGCTCTTTATACTACACAAAGTCTTTAATTTCATTTACAACTACCGTAGGACGCTGCACAGACCCTGCACAGTCTTCGTTACCGTTACACGGTATTCATTTTTATTCTCTGTGGGTGGGTTTCTATTAAAAAATTGTACAAAGAGTAGACAACTACGTCCACATGCGGCCTTCTGGAAGCCACAAAAATTGACTTAAAAATTGTAGATGTTTTGAAATTTGGTAAAAAAAAACGATACGTTGAATAAGGGTGTAATCACATAACAAACACGTCCACAATTTAACCTGTGGGGAAATATGTAACCTTTAATTCAAAGCTTATTAGATCCGGACTCAGTTGTTTTAATGCCACACCCATGCCCACATTCAAGTGAAGGGGATTTCCGATTTGGTTTAAGCCTAATATAGTCTTTTAACAGTTAGTCTTTCATTTCCTTACGTCAACATTTTTCCAATTTCTTCCTCAACTGTTATTGTGGTTAGAAAACGTTCAAGTCTCTTATTATCTGCACCACAGTAAGGTTGAAGGTAAACAACACTTTGTCAAAATGTTTGCAACGCTTAGAAAAGGGTCGGGAGATATCTAACAAAATAAATACCTCTAATGAACCAAAAACTGAAAAAGGAGTTAATTTTTTTTCAGTAATAATCATAAAGTAAATATTCTCTGAAAGGGTTTGGCTCTGTTCGTGTTAGCGATGACTTTCGTTCCTTACGTCGACATTGACATAGTCCGTCGTATAAAGATGGCTAGATTAACTCGGCCGTAAGGATGATGTTTGACAGGGAACCAGAAGGGCGAAGAGAAAACTGTAGTGGTGGGACCAATGGGTTTGATGTTCTGCAAACACTTTATCAAAACGTTTGATGCTCTGCAAACACTTGGTGTACAAAACTGAAGAAGGCGCGCCCAGGACCAAAGCGCGTAGCCTTCTCTTTTGCAATAGGCCAATGACCTACATAGGTTATAATCGGTCAGTAATGAATGAATCATCATATGAAACTTAGATTAAATTTATGATCTTGAGGACTCAAGATTTGGCCACCACATTAGTGATTAGGATATGTTAAATTTGCTTTTCACACCTGGAACGAGGCATCAGATACCTTACACAGAAGTCGATTTCATGTGGACATGTTCCGTCTGCTGTCGTACATTTTCATCAAAAACTAAAAAATTTGACTTGTGTGTTAGGGCATTAATAGGCGACATAATCAGATACATGACACGTCCACCAGGGAGAAGTTGGAGTGTACTTAAGATTTGGCTTCAGCCAAATTTCGTTTTTTACTAGTTTTGCTTTAACATTCGTTTGAAATGCACCCAAACACTATAATAAAATAATGTCCAAGCCAATGTAAATTCCCTATAGTTCTCTGTGCCTGGCATATACCCAATCATTGTGCAGAATAACAATTCAACACATGGTTTAAATTAATTCACAACGCATGTTGGCAACAATGAGAGAGAGTTCAGAAAGAGTGTGACAGATAAAGAGAAATAGAGGCATTATCTCTCTGTCCATCACTGTAATCACTTATAAAAGAAATTCATGTATATACTCGTACATACATATATATTTAGTAAATTATTTTTGCATAGTGATGTAAATTTTTAAGGAAAACAACACATCAGTCACAATGGGTGTAGTACAATAATACCCATCAATTGGCTGATACCCTCTCTATACGAATTGCAGATTGATATTCATTGTACAATACATGTATAGATTACGAGAACGTACGTGTGAATGTGTTTAAAAGGTTATCTATTGAAAAACAAAACCACCCTTCTTCCTCTATCCCATATCAATGCGGAAAGTTTCCTTTATCGAGGAAATTTTAATCTGGAGACTATTGAATTGAAATGTTTCCTCTTCATAACTGTAAAACTGTTTCTTATTTATTTACGTTTTATATGGTTTGTTTTTATATAAAAATTAATGAGTAAGTGATTGGTGTGTAATTGGATGTGCTCGTCCACCTAAAACACAGTTATAAACAAAGTAAATGCATTGTAAACATAAGCAAACCCTGCACAAACACACGTACATCTTTTCAGTGTGTATAGAGCTTATTGCCAGGCACCACACATGGATTTATGTTATGTCAATTTGAGTGCGCATGTATTGTAAATTCCTTTAAAGGCGATGGGGTTTTTTGTAAAAGTAAATCCGTGTACACGCCGCTGCACTCGGGCAGTTACAACAAGTAGAAAAGCTATGTGGCAATGCATTCCATCCATCCATCTTATTAGATTACACACTACGAATAATCGCAGTTAACACGTGATATTCGCTGTGGAGACCAACATGTGTTTCATTTCATGTTCGTGTGTTTTTGTGAGTTTGTCGCATAAAGAAGAGGCACTCCATATATTTTTTTTAAAAGGCCTCTTTATATTATAATATTTCATAGTCAATGTTTTGAGGTTATTGACTGAGTGATTACTACTACAAAAGAAAGAATAGAGGGGCAATGAAAGAAAATCAGCTGGTTTTAATTTTTTTAATTTATTTTTTGATATCTAGCCAACATATTTTCACAACCTCCACGTTTTAATAAACGATATATTAAGTTTGTCATTCCCTTTGTAACACATAAAAGAAGATCGTGCAGAGTATATAATTATATTTGATTAGCATGCTGAAATTTTCCGTCTGTTGTTGGTCTGTTGTTGGCATTCTCACGTTAAATTTTGAGATATTGAGCTGAAATTTTGTACACACACTTAAAGTTTTTGCACGCAAATCTCTATTTAATATGAGTAAAATCGGTCAACAATCGAATAAAATATGTTGATCTATAAACTTGAAATATACTGTGGCTATCCTTAGTTAACCCATCTACATATGTGCTAAAAGTGGGCGTGGCGTGGTTGGTTAAAGGACACGCCCACAATTTACAAAAAAAATTCACCGTAAAAAGACTTAAGCTGAAACGTAATACATACTCTATTAGAGGGCGCAATATATATATATGCCACGCCCACCGGTGCAAATATGGAGGGTATTTGAAAGTTAGCCTAAATCAAATTTAGTTTTCTTACCTTAAGTTCAAAGCTTGAGCCCTTTATTCTAGTGATTGTTGCTCCTTTGTTTTGCACAGGTCTCAGCGATCCCACAAAGTATTTATATCTTGATGAGCATTAAATTAACCCAAATACGCTCTGCACTACCATATGGTAACGTAAATGAACTGAAATGAAAGAATCTGAGCGTATTCGGGTTAAAATAGAATTAAATTATCCATCTCCTCTGTAACGGATGCGTCAAATTAAAATCGCGTCGGTAGAGTATAGTCGTTAGCCAAATGTAGCTTTTCACTAAATGCTACATTGCTTCGTTTATATCGTTGCTGTTGTAAATTTCATTAATTTTGCACAATCCTACTCTACACATGGTCGATATCTCCAATGTAATATTGACCTTGAATTTTGAAGTAAAAGTGTACCAATGTGACATGATACCTACATAAAAATAAAGTAAAAAAACAAACCACACATCTGTTATCTAATTTTTACTATTTTACTATAAATGTAGCGAAATTTGTTTGAAAGGTGTATGTGTGTTTTCATTGGCTTTTCTTATTTATTTTAATGTAAGACGTTTAGGTGGCCGCAGCCTAAAAGTGGTGGATTTTCCACAGAAAGCATGCTTGGGCCGAAATATGCTCTACAGAGTAAATAATAACATGAATGAATGAAATGGATAGACTGACGGACATGTTTAAATCAATTTAGAAAGTAGTTTCGAGTATCCGCATAATGCGTATAGTAAACGAATATATTTAAAGATATTCGTTCATCCACACAAACTTATTTTTTCTTACGTACCATGTGGCAGAGAAATTGAAATAGTGATATAAGGTGTAAACAGCTCTCGTTTAATGCGCTTGATTGATTACAAGTAAACGTGGAAATATGTTTCTGAAATACATATCAAATCGAGTAAGAAAACTTAATTTGGCTTAGGCAAAACCTTAAATATTTGATAAATATTTGGTTACGCCCTCTAATTAATGTATTGTATGTATCAACTTGCACATTTTTTGTGGTGGATATATAGATTTTTGTTGATTGCGGGCGTGATTCTTGACCAATTTTGCCCATTTTAAATATGTTAGCGATCTTCGTGCAAAACTAAAATTGCCTATTTAAAAGATCAGCTCAATAACTCAAAATTTACGACTGTGAATGGAACAACAGACCGACAATAGTTATCTTTCTATAACACAGCAGATGTGTTTCATGTTATAAGAATCTGTGATACGACAGGAAGACATGGACCGTTCACAGCCCAAAGCGATTAACTTATTTATTATGTGTATATGAAACAGCACGCAGATCCACAAATGGAAAGAACCGTACCGACTTATATTTAAAGTTGATCACGAATATATTTGTAGCTTTTCTGACATATCTGTCTCCTTCCCTTTAGGCATTCACTCAAGTGAAGGGTATAAACTGAGGATTAAGTGTATGAAAAACGAATACTTCAATATTATATTATAAATATATATGTAACAAATTCTGAAGCACTCAGCTTGATCGATTTTTAAATGAATTGCTATTTGCAGTGTTGAAATTGGTGAATCGGTGCGCGGTGAAGATGTTTATATTGTGCAATCGGGATCCGGCGAGATCAACGACAATCTCATGGAGCTGCTGATTATGATAAACGCTTGCAAAATAGCATCAGCATCTCGTGTTACAGCTGTGATTCCATGTTTCCCTTATGCCCGCCAAGACAAAAAAGATAAGGTACGAAAACCAAGCAAACCTTGCCAAATGCAAATATTTACCTATCACTGCAAAACAAAATTACACAAAATCTTGTTATCAATTAACACTAATAATACGAATACGAATGATTTCGGAAAATTAAATTTTTATCAGTTTTAATTTTTTTTTGTTTTTTTTCATAAACTGAGATAGAATTTTAACGAAACAAGGGGAATGTGGTTTTAGATAATTGGTTGTTGATAATTTTGAATAATTAATTTCAATTATTTTTTTTTTTAACTTTAGCTGGCCGGTGAAGGTGAAAAGCAACGTTCGAAGAACTACGATTGGAAATTTAGGGTATTTGTTGTTGTTTTTTGTGGTTTTCTCAACCGGAAAGAAACTCAATTTCATTTTTCACGCTCAAGTTCATGACAGAGTTTCTCTCTCTTATTTGGGGATTTTTTTTTGTGCATTTCATGGTTTAAGCACATTTTGTACAATTGACCGATTGAATGGGGAGAAGGATTAAAGCACAATAACACACTTATGTTTATTGTATCCATACAATGTCATTTGGGATTTCATACAATTAAAATGTTTTGTGTTTGTCTTGACCTTGCATGTTTGTCACATTTTAAATCTGGGAAATTTGTGTTTGTGCGAAATTTTCACAAAACTTCCATCTGTCATCCATAAAATGGTATTTTATTTTTAAGATATTTTCAATGCATATGTCAAGTCTAATTCATATTGAATTAATATTTTTTTATGATTACGATTGCACGAAAAATTTTGTAAAAAAACAAAAAAAAATTGTACAAAATTTGCTTGAAATGAAATTGGTTGGCATTAAAGAGAAAGGGAGCGATTTAATAATTTAATGATGTCAAAGCATCCCAAAAAGCATCTTTGCCGCAAAACATACATTTCTACTCTTAATCAATATTAACTTTTAAAGCGGTTTAACTGTGTTGTTCCATTATTTTTCTTGGGTATATTTTTAATAAATTTTCAAAATGTTCACCAGAGTACCAGAGTAGTATTTAATATTTGCAACAATTCAGTGTTTGTTTACAAAAAATCTCGAACGCATCGAATATTGTTTTTTTTTTTTTAATTAATTGAATAAATAATTCGATAATAGTCTTATTCAATAGTTCAACTCATTGTCAGTACATACACATTGACCTTGCGAAGTGTACTTTTAATCAGCATTAAAAACTGAGTCGATCTATTTTACAATTTTTAAACTCGACCTAATACATGCACTAATAGAGGGCGTAATCATATACCAGTCACGCCTATTATTTTATATGTTGAGGGTATTGAAGTCAAATTTAGTTTTCTTACTTGTTAATTATAATTGTTTCCTAATCTAAACTTTTTCAATGACTTTTACTGCATCAGTTATGGTAGAGGTTTGCGCGGCAGGTATATTAAGTAACTTCTAAGCGGCTGGGGAGAGAGTCACCATTAGTCATTCCGATTAATTCAAGTCAAAATCTGAATCTATTTAATCCTGTCCGTCCATGTGTCTGTCCCTGTAAATTCGTGCTACTTGCAAAAGTTTTTAAAATAATTAAGTTTAGTAGTTTAATAATTAACTGCAACTATTCTTCATCAAATTTTGGTAAAAAAATATATAAAGAATTGTGCACTTTCGATCGGGTCCAAATTGTGCACAGCCAATTATTAAGTTAATTAATTATTCTGAAATATTGTGAAAAAATATTAAGAATTGCGATTTTTTGCCACATAAAGATGTCCATTATAATAGGACCCTATATGGGGAAGGGTTCTAAAAAGATACAATCCAGTGCCCTCTAGACCACTACATGTTCTTGTACCAAATTTCATCGAAATATCTCAAAAAATGCGTCAAGTACAAATTTACATGGACAGACAGACGGACACGGTTAAATCGATTCAGAATTTGATTCTGATTCGATCGGTATAGTTGAAGTTGGGTGTGGCATTTACCGTTTAAAAGTTATAAACATCCGCACAAACCTATTAAACCGTTTGGCACAAGTGGTGCAATGTCTTTAGTACGTAACAAATAATATACAATAGAACCCTCCACCCCGGGCATCACCGATCATAGTATTTTCACTTATTTTGTTATCACTTGGAATGTTATAAAAATTGTTTTCTAAATGTTTGTTTTTAACCTTTAGGGGTTAGATTTTCGTTTACGATTGTGTTCAATTTTTATTTTATTAACAGGAAAACAAACACAAATTTCTAATAATTATTTTATTCGCATATGAAATCGAACGTGGCATTTGCTTCATTCTCCAATAAAATTATCGTATTTCTGCTTTAAAAAAATCAAAAAGTTTGCGTTCTTTGTATTATTTTTCTATTCTTTTCCGGATATCTTTTTAGGAATTTTCAGCTAAGCAGTATACTGTGAGTAGTAAGAGAGGAAGTGAAACGGGAAGAGAGAGAAAGAGCACTACTGAGAACGCTAAATATTGTCCTTCCTTGTTTTCATTGTTGATTTCTAATTTTGTTGATTAATTATGATAAATAATTCAATGTAGTTAGAGAGTTAATATTAAAAATACCTCTCCCTCCAAAATGTCATTAGAACCAAGACTTAGAGATTAAAGCACAAGTAAAGAGTCAAGCAGCATAAATTATCACTAGTAAACTTTATACATAAAGATATACAGGGTGGGGAAAAAAAAATATGGAAGCCCTCGAGTAGCGTCAAAGATTGAATACTTCATATACAAAACATGTTGCGCTAAAATATGATGAACTTGGTCTTGATCTACCCTCTTCTCATCGGCCACAACATTGCATTTGAAGTTTCTTCAAAAAATTTCAATTTATAACGTTGCTCGAGAATTTCCATCATTTTCACCTACACTGAGAAGGGTACGTTAGCTGCATGCTTCCATTATCTCTGTTTTTACTGAGAAGTTTTCGTGTGATAATGTTTCGCAACTGGACGCGTTGGTTGTGTTTAAGCAGATACTTGTGCTCTCTATGTTTTGAATGCATGCTCGTTCAGTTATTGTTGGTGAAGTTTTCATATAGAATACCATTGCGAACAGCATCGAAAAAGCTTCATTTAGGATCATTGTTTGTGTCCGTCTGTATGTGTCATCTCTCTTGGTATTTAATATATATTTAATTGTTTCGCTTGGAAAAAGTGCGATTCAGATTGATTTAGGCAGAATCCGACACAAACTTAAGTACATTTTAGATCCATGCAGCGATATTTGATATAGTTAAAGATACCGTTATATACTCTCCACTTATAACGGGGGAACGTCCGAAGTTTTTATACTTATTTGTACATAAGGGGAGGTGGTATACTAAGTATGTCATTCCGTTTGCACCACTAGAACTGAGTTGATTTAATTATATATATTCGTGTGTCCGTCTGTTTTTGGTACTCTTATGGTCGTACTAAAGTTTCTTACCTTTTTTTTTTACCCTCTGCTCGCAGATTACTAATTACATTGGGTAAAATCGAACAAGAGCCATGCCGACAATCGATAAAAATATATTTATCCCCCACGAAAATTGAGCCAAAAAGTTGAAATTTGGTACATGTATATATATAAGTACCCAGTAAATTGATGTTTCAAAAATGAGCGCGATCGGATAATAGACACGCCCACAATTTACAAAAAATCATTTTCAGCATAAAACTCGACTGACAAGCTGATGTGTAATACATGCACTATTAGAGGGCGTAATCATACCATGCCCACCATTTATACTGTTTATATATAGATGTGGAGGGTATTTAAGATTTGGCCAAAGCCAAAATAGTTTTCTTACTTGTTTCTATTGCGATAACAACATACAGAAGTAGATGCCAGACACCCTTAAATAGTATGCATATCCTTGATTGGCACAAATTTAGGATATTGATCTGACATTTTGTACAGATAGTCTCAGTTTAAATGGCAATTAAAACATCCATCGATATGTCATCCTATTTAGGCGTGATCGGATAATAGACCCGCCCAAAAACAAACAAGCAAAGAAACTATTTTAGTATAAAATTCGAGTTTTAAGTTGACATTTATTATAATAAAGGGACTTTTGCTGCTTCGTTTGTAGATTTTGTCTAAATTAAATTTCGTTTCTTTTAACTTTATCTGATATTGTTGTAGGCATATTGTAGAAATATTTTTAGATAGTTGGGGTCAAAATATGTATAAATAAAAAAAAAAATTGAAAAACCGATTATAAATATTTGGAAATTCAGAACGGTTTAGGACCTAAACTCTCGGCTATGCTTAGGAAGCAGTACTTTTAAAAGTTAAATCATTTTTGCTTAGTTTATAAATTAGGTTATATTTCAACGTTTAGAAAGGAGGAGATTTATTTTTGCCCATCGCGTCCATTTACCGCACAGTCAATGCTTAACTAATTCATCAGTTGTCTATTGAGTTTTCTAAACTATTCACTTTTAACAATTTCTCATGGTCAGTACACTTAATAATAACATACACAGCATATACGTATAACATACATAAAATTTTTATAATTCTTGGGGTATTTTGTGAAATTCCAACAATTTTCTTTTTGGTTATCAAAGGTATTTGAATTTATGAAATGTTTTACGTATTTTCAGAGCCGTGCTCCGATATCGGCGAAATTGGTTGCCAATATGCTGTCAGTGGCTGGAGCGGATCATATAATAACAATGGATTTGCATGCCTCGCAAATTCAGGTAAAAGAATATTTTCGCTACACATTTAATTAAACTCTACATGCCTTGTTAAAAAGGGTAAATTATGTAACTCCCAAAGGGTGAATGCCACACCCACCTCTACGTTCCAAATCCGTCTGCCCATGCGTCTGTCCATGCGTGTGTAAGCTAGAGAGGGATCTTAATGAAAAAGTGAGTCTACTTTCGCCACTTTGCGAAACGATCCTATTCTAAAGAAAGTCTTTGTTTACCGAAAATTCGTAATTTTTAAAATCTTTGCAATATTTTGTAAAAAATGTCTTAGAAATTAGCTGGTCCGTCGGACCATTTGTAGAACGCTATTCCATTTAACGATACTTCATTTATATGGCAATGCCTCGCGTTGACTGATGCAACTAAATTATTAGATTATAGCACAAGTTGTGGAACCAAGTGATGTAGGGTATTAAATACATCACCTTTTTCAAAATGTACGTATTCTTTAACGGTTTTTTCCCAGTCCAGTCCTAGCCAATTCTATCTGTCCATTTGCTGTCTGGTATCAATCACTTTAATAACTTTTAAAAATATATTTTTATTATTATGAAATTTATATTACAAAAGAGATGTTTGGCCCCTTTTATTGGGAGCATTACCGAAAAGAACGAAAAATTTTAGTTTACTTTTTTGAATTTTTTCTTAAACAACAAATTTTGTCAAAATAGGTCAAAATGAAGTAGATGATAAACAACATTCAATATCATTTCAATTCCTGAGCCTCGATCATATTTTGCGGGGAGCTTACTATCTCGTTTAATGGTTTAACCCGCTTTGGTATATGACTGTGACCCTGACCGATCCCGCCCTGTAAATAGAGTAGAATAAAAACAACCACCAGGTTTTAAAGTTTTCTTTTTCCTTTTTTTTATGAAGAAAAAGCAAAACTGGAATATTTTTCATAAAAAATAAATAAAATAAAAATATTCGGATTATATATATATAAGAATAAAACGCGATACAATGATAGTTATCTGTTTAGAAGTGGATTATTTTCTACATTGTTAGTGTTATTGTCGTTGTTGTTATTATTACTATTGTTGTTGTTGTTGTTGTTATTGTTGTTATTGTTGTTGTTGTGGTTGGGGTTGAAAGCATTGTTTGTTATGATATTCTTATCAAACGGTGTAGTATTGGAACTGGAATTTTCTAAATTATGTTGCTTCAATAAACTTCTCACCGATACTTTGGCTAATTGGGCGCACAACTCATCAATACGTTCTGCCTTCAGTTTCAATACATTCTCTAAATGGGTAATTTTCTGCTGACATCCACTCAAATATGCATCTTTGGCTTGCGATTCCCGCAACACGTGCTCATAGATGGAGAACAAAATCATTTTTTGGGGCACCTGTACTATGGCATCGCCAATCTTTTTATTCACGGTCACCATCATTACGTCATCGTTTTCAGCCCAAATTTGCTCTTGTTCTACGTCCCCCTTGTCATCCTTGGTCTTTTGCGCCTTATCCAACAGCATAATATCACACAAAAGAGCTTCAATGGAACCGTGAATGCCACGCGACAATTTATCCAACATTGTTTTGGTTTGTTGCAGACCCAATTTACCCAAAACCTTCAAATTCAAGGTCTCCCAATTGTTCAATTTCAGTTGTGTATTACTTCGCGGCGGATAATTGTGCAAATCTATCAATTTCGGATAGAGTTTCTTTAATAAATTGGCCAGCAAAACGGCGTCGGAGAAGTCTCGATGCATATTCTTGTATTGGACTTCATTTTTTTGCAGCCACAACTTCAGCGTTGTCAGTTCCTCTTCAGTTAAACGTTTCGGCATTTTTTAAAAATATGTCTTAAAGATCTTGTCAGCGTTTGTTTGCAATATTGAATTATGTTCAATTTCATATATTTGACCTATAAATTTATCGTTGAGTTAAATTTGCAAAAAATATCCACGAAAAGAACAAAAATAGAATAGAATAATTATTTTTTTGGCTAGCACTCGTCCTTTTTTTCTTAACACACAGAAAATTTTTGTTTTTGAGTTTTTTTGATATGAAATAATTTTTTTATTTTTTGTTTGTTTAAAAACACAAAGTGTTCTTAGTAATCGGTGATAAAGAAAATGACAAAGTTCAAGTTCTGCAATCACTCTTAATATTCCTTCATTTTGTCACTTACTCTTTAATTTTTTGGTATAGGGTTTCTTTGATATACCGGTCGACAATTTATATGCGGAGCCGGCCGTTTTAAAATGGATCAAGGAAAACATTCCAGAATGGAAGAATTCGATTATTGTGTCACCGGATGCCGGCGGCGCTAAAAGGTAATTTGGTTGAATGAATTGATTTGAGAAAAGCAATTGTGTTGGGTCATAGGAATTCTCCCTCATGAACTTGTTACATTGCTGCCATATTCTACATATTTGTTATATAATGCTTCCGCTTACCTCATGATTACAGGGTAACTTCTATAGCAGATCGTTTAAATGTTGAATTTGCTTTAATTCATAAGGAGCGTAAAAAAGCCAACGAAGTTGCTTCCATGGTGCTGGTAGGTGATGTTAAAGATAAAATTGCCATATTAGTTGATGATATGGCCGATACTTGCGGCACAATCGTGCATGCAGCAGATCGTCTGGTGGAAGCTGGAGCTACTAAGGTAAAAATTATATTTATTTACACAACATAGCCTTAGCCACTGGCTGTGGAAGTCAAAGTTCTTTAACATTTTTCGGTGTTTAGCTTTCGTTTGTAACTGTAATAACTAAAAAATAATGATAATTATAAAATATTAATTTCCATATATATTGCATTATTATTATTATTGTTTTTAAAAGGTGTATGCCATACTGACGCATGGCATCTTTTCGGGACCAGCGATTTCACGCATTAACAATGCTTGCTTTGAGGCCGTGGTAGTAACAAACACTATACCACAAGATGGCCATATGAGAGATTGTCCCAAAATACAGGTAATGAACATTATTATAAAAGAAAAAAAATGATATTTTTCAAATACATTTTCAGAGCATTGATGTCTCCATGATGTTTGCTGAGGCTGTACGGCGGACTCACAATGGCGAAAGCGTTTCTTATCTTTTCTCCAATGTTCCCTATTAAAGGCTTGCCATTTCAGCTACCATATAATATAACGAATGTTGTCACAAAAATCAATCAGACACCTAGTACATACACATATAAACACACAAACACAAACACATCTAATATAAATAATGATAATGTTTACAATAATAATTTCAATACAAATGCGAATTTGCATAAGTAGATGCATACATACATACATATATATATATATATATATTTTCCCATTTAAATGTCCGTGTTCTATGTTTGTAACGCACCATTGGCTTCGACGTCAAATTTGAAATTTTACAATAACTTTAATTTTTGTGATCTTTTTCTTTGATATGCGATGTTTTTTTTTTCATTATTGAAAACGAAATAGAAAACTAAAACGACGGTTTTTTACAGCTATTTATTATTTTAGTGAAATATTCCTATTGGAATAACTGGAAATCTCTATAAAAGTTAAAATTTTTATATCAATTTTGTTTGGGACATTACGCGATAGGAGGAAACCACCAATATGTATATGTTAAAAGTAAGGCTTTTCAAAGATCGCACCTGTGGAAAGACCAAGAGAACAGACATAACAAGTAAGAAAACACAATTTGGCTTTGGCCAAATCTTAAATACCTTCCACATACCCAATAGTGGTTGTGGCAAATTTATATATAGGTTGCGTGTATCAGCTTTCAAGTCTAGGTTTATGGTAAATATGGTTTTTTGTAAATTGTGGACGTGTTCGTTATCCCACCATGACCATTTTTAGCACATCGATGGATGGGATAACTATAAATATAGGCACCAAATTTCAATGTTATTTTGACCGATTTAGCCCACTTTAAATAGGAATCTACGTGTAAAAACTAAAAGTACCTGTGTACAAAATTTCAGCTCAATATCTCAAAATTTACAGCGAGAATGGCCACAACAGACGGACACACGGACATACATGTCTAAATCGATTCAGTTTTTGATGCTGAACAAGAATATAAACACTTTGTAGGGTGTCTCTGACGTCTCTTTTTGGGTGTTGCAAACGGAAAAACCAACTTAGTATATCCTCATCACTAAGGTGAAGGGTATGAAAAAATTGTAATAGTGAAAAATCACATAATTAAAGGAAACTTGTGTATGAAGTTAAGGAAGACTACAAAAGCTGAATTATATGCATAAGTTAATACAATAAAAAACAATAACAAACATTTGATGGCATTTTATTTAATGGGTTCGCGTGGGTATTACCTGTAACTGCGAGAGTAGAAAAGTATAAATGCAAGCTAATTTTTATATTTCTCATTATTTCGCAGCTATATACATGTATCTACCTATCTATGAATCCATCTGTCTATATATGTGAAAATGTGTGCTCGTTTGTTTTGGGGCAAATAAATACAAAAAACCACAAAAAATTTATTTCAGACTTCCAAAATATATTTGTTGATAACCTGAAGTGATTTTGACAATAGTTTTTAAGGGCATAACTCCACCCATATAAGTGGAATGTTAAAGCATATAATTATACGCCTTGTTCGACTGTACCACATATTGCGACAGTAGAAAATTTTAAATTAATGAATTCTTTTAGGGATCACACCTTCACTATTAAGCTTTTTAATTCTCATCAGCAACTGGTCTCAATTCAATCAATTTAACTATGTCCGTCTGTACGTCCATGTAAATTTGTACGTAAACGTCTGGGCGCATCATTTGAGATATCTCAATGAAATTTAAATAGAAATAATTATTTGGATTTCGATTTATTTATTTTATTAATTCAACCAAGAGCATAAATAACGGATTTCAAAAACAAAAACAAATGCAAGGATAAAGAGAGAGAGAGAGAGAGAGAGAGATAGAAAGATGGTGATAGAGACAGATAGAGAGAGGTATAGTTAATATTCTAAATCGTCTCCTTCCTGAAGTACTTCATCAGTGGAGATTTCTTCAAAATCTTTTTCCAGCACCGCTAAATCTTGACGGGCTTCGGAGAATTCGCCCTCTTCCATACCTTCGCCAACATACCAATGGACAAACGCACGCTTCTTAAACATCAAATCAAATTTTCGATTAAGATTACTGAAGGCCACCGATATGGCTGTGGTATTGGATAGCATGCATACTGCTCGAGAAGTCGACGCTAAATCACCATTCAGCACGTGCGCGGGCTTTTCATAGTTAATGCCGATTTTAAAACCGGTCGGACACCAGTCCACGAATTGTATATGTCGCTTAGATTTAATAGAAGCCACAGCAGCATTAACATCCTTGGGCACCACATCACCACGATACAGCATACAACAGGCCATATATTTACCTTGCCTGGGATCACACTTTACCATCATGTTGCCCGGCTCGAAGCAAGCATTCGTTAAGGTGGTGATGGCATGTTGTTCGTGGGAGGCTTGACTTGCCGACATTAACGGTGCATAGGCAACCAAGGGAAAGTGTATACGCGGAAATGGCACCAAATTCGTTTGAAATTCATTTAAATCCACATTCATCGAGCCGCTGAAACGTAACGAAGCTGTAGTAGAGCTGACAATTTGGGCTATTAATCGATTGAGATTGCGATAGTCCGGACGACCGACATTCAAACTATTCTTACAAATCTCATAGATGGCCTCATTATCCATCATAAATACACAATCAGAATGCTCCAAGGTTGAGTGTGTGGTCAGTAGAGCATTGTACGGCTCAACAACAGCGGTCGAAACTTTTGGCGAAGGATACACAGCAAAATCCAATTTACACTTTTTATTATAATCCTCAGTTAAACGTTCAACGAGTAAAGAGGTAAACCCCGAACCAGTACCACCACCTAAACTGTGAAATATGAGAAAGCCCTGTAGACCATCACAACGCTCCGCAACCTTTGCTATACGCCCCGTTACAGTGTCAATGACTTCTTTTCCAACAGTATAATGACCACGAGCATAATTATTGGCAGCATCCTCCTTACCCGATATCAACTGTTCCGGATGGTATAAACTGCGCAATGGACCGTTTCGGATATCATCAATTACTGTGGGCTCCAAGTCGATAAAAATCGAGCGTGGCACTTGTTTACCACTACCGGTCTCCGAAAAGAACGTATTAACGTCATTGTTATTTTCGTCATCACCACCAGCGCCATAAGAATGCAAACCGGCGGCTACTTGTTGCTCCTTACTCATAACACTGCCGTCAGGATTCAGACCATGTTCCAGCAAATACAATTCCCAGCATGCATTGCCAATTTGTATGCCACCCTGACCGATTTGTATGGAAATCACTTCACGCTGCGATCAAAAATAAAAAATTATAATCAAAGTCACTTTTAGTTCATGGATCAAACGGGTCTTAGAGGGTAAATCACATCCTTCGAAGTGGTTTTCGACAAAAAATTAAACATTTCATACGTGGGGTGTTGGAAATTCCTAAATATATATGTGGGTGAAAATGTGAAGGATACACATACGTTGAAAAACTACTCGGGTAAATTTTATTTAAAATTAATTTAGTTCGATCAATTTTAACACACCAAGAGTATACTTTTATATTATGAATTTTTTTTAACAATTAATTCCAGATACTTATTTCGGCCTTATTAATGGCATTTTTTCTTCGAACTCTTAACGAAACAACTCAAAGTTTTTGGAAAAATTTAATATAACCTCACTTTTTGGGAAGTTACAGGACTTACCATTTTTCACTTTACTAACAATTCGTTGCGTATATTACTAAAATATAATTGGGTTAATAAATTTTTTAAAATTATTGTAAAAGTATGAGCTGTTGTTAAAATTGCTTAAATATCGGTAACAGTTCGTTGTAGCCTTTTAATTAGTTTTCCAATGAAGGCTGTAGTGGTGGTTAAGGCGATCACTTTTAATTTTCAGTTTGGCGGTGTTTTCATTTGCCTTATTTTCTAAAGCAACAACAAAGCAAACACATTGTTCTAAGCATTGTTCTAAAATACCGCTACTTTTCCGACCATTGACATTAGTTCTGATCAATTGTTGTGATTTTCGGACAATAAGAAGGAGATACGTATATAAACAGTAAGAAACCAAATGAGATCTTCTATGTGTTACTTGTATCATCCCTTAATGTCAAAAAACCAGCTAAACAAGTCCTATGGGCAAAGAGAGAGAGAGAGAGTGTTACGAATGAAATATTTAGTGCATGAGCTTTCATGATCTTTTTTGCAATTGTTTTTAGTACATCTTACTTTTATTTTATGATTTCTGGTAAAATCTAGTATTAAGTGCCATTTATATAGAAAAGTTATAATACCAACATAAATGCTTTAAAAGAATAAATTTATAAAAAAATACGGACACATATTAATGGCATAGCTTCTAATTTTACTACTTTAAAAATAATATTATATCACGTAAGTTCATAATAATCGAATCGTTTAGTGTACGTAATACTAATATCCTATAAAATAACCACGTATTCATACTTAATAAGTTACTTGTAATTTGAGCGATTAATCCTTTCTAATGCCAGGTGGTAGTGTTACATCAAACACAATAGGCGGATTATTGGGTAAATAATTAATATCACACGTGGATGCATTTACGTAAATAACTCGACCATCAGACGTGATGCCATAACCTTCATGGATATGACCAAATACATGATATTTTGGTTTAACACGTTTCTGTATAGTGGTCAATAATTCTACACAGCCAGCTCGTACACCTGAACAGCACAAATCGCCGTGACCTACCGGAGGTGTGTGTGTTATCAATATATCAATGTCGCTGGGTATTTGGTTCCATTTATCCAAGCAAGCTTGGCCGCGTGGCACATTGAAAGCCCATTTGCAGAATTCAGGCTGCCAAGGGCTACCGTAAATGCGTATGCCCCAAATTTCAAGTAACTCGTCTTCTAGATAGATACAATTGGTTAATATACTGCGTATATTAGGTGTTTGTATGGCCTCTTCCATATCCTCTTTGGCATTACCCAAAGTGGGTAAATCCTGTAATATAGATAAGCCGGTATGTTTGGATCTACAACACCGAATAAAAAGAATGTATTTTAATTTATATTTTTATATACTGTTAGATTTTAGTACCTCTCTGCATGCTTCGTACTGTGAAATGGATGAGTGAAAGTTGTATCGAAACTTAGTTCATGATTGCCAGCAATTATTATTTTGTAATGATGAGGTAATGTACCCAACCAATTATTGAATTCGATCACTTCTTCCAACTGACCGCATTTCGTAAAATCACCGGCATGTATGAATATATCGCCTGGCGGTACATCAAACTTAATGTGTGGCGTCAGCGAATGCGTATCACTCATACACACAACGCGTGCTTTATTAAATGCTGCCGGTATTACTGGAGGTTTCATGTTCACCTTAATAACGCGTTGGGACTTGGATAATTCCTTCCATGCAGCAGTCGGATTATTAGTTAAGGGATGTACAGCTATATCCATTCTTGTCAAAAGAATTATTACGTTTGGCGAAAATATTGTCAATACATAAATCTGATGTATAAGATATTGAGTTTGAGAAGAGCGTGCTATTTATTTAAAATTATCGTAGTTTTAATTAATAAGAATAATTTTCTATATGCCTTGCCGCACCCCCATATGACATCTACATTATGACATCACTTGCAACATCTGTTGATTTAAGAATGTCTATTGATGATAATGAATGAACGGTAACTCTGCTGTGTTGATGGAGTTTAACAATAACTTTGAACAGCTGTTTTGTACTGTTTCTTACACATCTGCTTTTAAGACCTTACGAACTACTGTATAAATGTCAATTTCCAAAAAAAAATAAAATAAAAAACGGGAAAAATTAAAAATGGCTCCGTTTTAAGTGCAACATAGTTTATGCTAAGCTGCGAAATATTTGTGAAAATTTAGAGATTTCCTATAAAAGATAACTTATTAAAATTTACAATGAATAAAAGAAAAGTGCGTAATTAAGGCATATATTTATATAAAAAAGTAGAAAAAAACAGTGTAATAGATATTTAATAAAGCATGGATCCATTGGACGTGCCTGCCATCGAAGAAAGTCAATTATGCGTTATACTGGGTAAGTCCAATTGGTAGACAATTGCCAAGTAATATTTCATCTTGGGCAAATTAATTATAATTAATTTATCAAATATCTCATTAGTTTTAACAGGATATTTGATAAATTAAAAAATAGGGCGTTGTACTTTAACAGTTTTGTAAAGTATGTCGAAGAAGCAGAGTTGTCTACTCGGAGAAATCTTATACACATTTATTGACCCCATTCTCATATTCAATCATGAATATATTTATAAATCATGCAAGTGCAGGTTTTAAGCATTTGAAATGAATGAGAGGTCAAAGTACAAATTAGAAACATAAGCTAAAAAATTGTATGAAACACTTCACAGGCCGTCATACTATAAAAAGTCCGGTCTTGTACAGAAATTGTGAGTAGTTTTTAATTTTGTGGATTTAAGCTAATCATGACATTTTATAAATTGAGAATATTTTATATGAGAATAAGAAGACCACAGCGGTTGATGTGTGCATATTTTCTGTAATAAAAAGAAAGGAGAAACCTTCTTTGGTTTTTTTTATTGTCTATTTTTGTTTTAATTTCTCTTCGTTTATTTTCGCCAACAGCAAAAAACAAATTTGCATCAATCAGCTGTAAAATGTAAATAAAACAATAATCAATTATCTGATTTTTGTTGTGATCTCTATTTCGCTTTTGCACACTTTCATTATGACAATAAGAGCAACATTGAGTCTCTGTTTTTAAGAAAGAGACACACACACATATGAATTTAAATGTTCACTATTTTATCAACTTTCTCTCTTTTCGTTTTTTTTGTTGTTGTAAAGAAAACAACAATTCATTCATAAAGTGATACACACGTGCTCTCTCGGTTTACACTGATGCAAAAAGTAAACAAAATAAAAAAGATAAAAGAGCAAATAAAAATAAACACAAAACCAGTGTTGCAAGGGTTAAAAGCATAGCAAAAACCTTGAAAGCGGTATTGTGGTGAGGGAAGGTCTATCGTTGAAACCAAATGAATACATTTGTTACCTCATTGCAAGTCATCTAAACCAATTTGACTCGTTTAGCATTTCCTAAAAGTACTAAAGGCCGAAGTTTCTAAAAAAAAAAACAATTTGAAATTAATTAATTTTTCTTGGTAAGTTCGTTCTTACTAAATTTAATCTTCTCAGGGACATTAGAGTTATTCTTATATTACGATTTATATTTGAAGAATGGAAATGTAAAAAGAAAATAATATATAACAAGTAAGCGCGCAACGTTAAACTGTATGTCGCAATGAGCAACATATGCATGTTGAGGGTGTGGGATTTTTCGATTGCAACTTTAAGGACGATTACTATTCAAAATCTGCTTGTTTGTAATATCTGGTATAATAAATAGGATTAAGATTGCTTGCACCAAAATTCAGCTTAATATCTCATTTACACAGACTTACGGACATTGTTAAATTGATTTTGATTTTTATGCTGATCAAGAATTATTCCTTTGTGGGGTCTGACACCTCCTCCTGAGTGATGCAAAAGGAATAACTAACTCAGTACACCATTTACCTCATGTGGAGGGTGTAAAAAACAAAAGAAACGTTTATGCACAAACGTTTAATGCACATTAAATTGTAGAGAGGCAAACAAATTATGAGTAAGTGAGTAACAGTCAAAAATAAACTTCTGTTCATACCAAACGGTGCTGGTTGTTAGAATGTTAAGGTTATCGGCACGTTGTGTTGTTGAGCTATGCATGTATTGTATAAAATGGGCAATCGTAATAAAAAAGCAAAAAAACGTCTAGTTGTATAGTTTTCTACAAAAAGAAGTGGTTGGAGAAAACTTGTGAAGGCGCTCTGAAAAAAAAAAAGTGAAAAAGTTGTATTCAAGAATATGTACAAAAAATAAATTATACCGCAAAGTTAATCACATATGTACTTAAGTGCTCCCATTGCAAATACATAAGTACTTAATTATTTGAAAATTTAAAATTTATGAATAAAGTTTTTGAAAATCAACAGAAAACTTATAAATGCTTAAAACATATTGATTTTATCCAATTGGCCCACAACACAAACCGGTTTTTTGACTTAAAAAGTGTGTGTAAAAAGCAAGTCATCGGTCATATTTACATGATGATGCAATGTTGCTGGAGCTCTTCTGCCTTTTTTCTAAGGGCAACAGAATTTTGTCTTTTTTTTTTTAAATTATCAAACAGTAGTAAAGGTGCTTAGAGTTTGCAAGTGCGTTTTATAAAATTACAATTAAGGTGGTTACGCTGTTGTACGTGTAAAGTAACGGATTTAAAAGGTGTCTCTGACGTATTTAACTTTGTGTTTATATTTATAGCGTTTCCTTTTGGTTTGTTGAACTTGAACATTTTTAAATATATACACACATGCACGTAGTTAAGCACTTGAAATAATAACGCACAGTATGTACAAAATTCTTTTTTACAAATTTAGAAGAAGTGCCTTTCAATTAACTGAACGAACATGATCGACTCGATGTAATTGTCGCTGTTAAATATCAATTATCGATAACTCGCAATGATTAACAATTACATAAACGGCTGGTTGATAGAAATGAAAATGAATTTGTGCAATCAATCATCAATAGTCATGAAAATGCTATTATAAGTTTACTAAAACACAAGACTAATCGAGCAATAGTTTGATAATAATAAAATATAGAGATATCAAGTGCTTAAATAATAATATACAGTACAAGTAGAAGAACTTCAGTTTCCGTATTTTTTTGAACGTTTTGTTACTTGTACTACTTGACTATTTTTCTTCGGTATTAATCTAGAAATTTAAGCAAATATTTAGTGGCACCTGGAGTAATAGCATATAAATGTTAAGTAATAAAATTTTGTACTTTACTTACTTGGGAAGTAGTATAAATCGTAATTTCATACTTATACTAAGTCCAGCAATATAGACACTGAATACTTTAATACCAACGTGACGCCGATTACTTAGAGCTTTAAACGTTAATTGAACTCAGGTGCCTAAGTATTGATACATAGTACAGGGGGAAACAAGATTTGGCTCATGCAAAACAATATATTTTGTTTTGGTTGCTTTCCTTTTATTGTTTGCATTGGTGGCAGCCTTGTATGATTAATATGAAAGGTGTTGTATGGTCGTTTAAATCACTAATGACACAACACACACACGTACACACGTATATATAAAAAATGCTGTCATCTAATTAATTTTTTTCATTTATGTTCGTAAATACAAACACATATGCAGAAGTTACATGTAAATTAAAACATTACTCATATGTCACTATCAACCTAAACACAGGCATTAAGAACATGTGTTACGTGTAATAATAATAAAACGAATCAGAACAAAACAAAACAAGAAGCAAAAGAACTAAATTTGGCTTAAGCCAAATATTAAATACCCAACACATCCGCATATAAACATATATTTAAAAGTGTATGTAACGCCTCGAGTTCGTAAATTGTGGCCGCATCTGTTATCCAAGTAGGTTCATTTCTGGCACAGCAATTATAAATTTGTTTACAAAATGTCAACTACACATATATACACAAATATACTTTGTAGGGTACCTACAAAGTCATTCTGGATGTTGTAAATGAAATGACAAACTTAGTATACTTCTCATCTTATGTAAATAGTTTAAAAGCATGGCCATAATTAAACACTAAAACAAGTGAAATATCGGGCAAGTCCGACCATTTAATACCCTACACCACTGAATTCCACAAATTATACTCTAATTAGTTTAGTTATGTGAGTAAGGAAACACGAGGTATTGCCATATAAATATCTTCGTGAAGTATCATTGTATGGGAACGGGTTCTAAAAATGGTCCGATTAGGTTCAAATTTGGTACAGCCAAATATAAGGCCAATTAACTATTCTTCATCAATTTTGGTAAATAATATTAAAGAATTGCGATTTTTCGATTTAAAAAATTCCATTAAAATGTGATCTTAGGGTTTTAAAAAACGTCCGATTCGAATCATTTTCAATAGGATTCCTCTTTGAGCCAATACATGCCGTTGTATCAAATTTCAATAAAATATCTCAAATGTATTTTGCGCACAAATTTACATGGACAGACAGACGTACAGACGAACATGGTTAAGTCGATTCAGATTTTGATTCTATTATTGAAAGTGGGTGTGGGAGTTACAAATATCCTCACAAACTTAACATACCCTTCGCCACAAGTAGTGTAGGGTATAATGATGTATATTTATAACGATCCATTATCATATATTGTAAATGCACTCATATGTTTATCAGCACTTTTTTATATCTACCATCGTAACGGTAAGGGGGTGTATTGGTTTTATTCGAAGCATCAGAAAGGACGAGCCACAGTATATACATATATTCTTGATTAGCATTAACATCCGAGGTGACTTGACCCTTCTGTGCGTCTGCATCATCTTCCCTTTGCCAATCGTACGGCCGCAAAAATCGACATATTGAGCTGAAATTTGGTGCGCATAATATTCACTGGTATTGTAAATGGTCAAAATCGGTCTACAGACTGATTCAATTATTCAATGAAATTTGTTTCAGTTGCAGTGGAGCGAATTTTGATTTTGAAAATACTCTAAATGATTCCTTTTTTAAAGTATTCTAACATTATATGAATGTAGAAAATTGAAGCAGCTCTTTGGAAGATACATTAAAATTAATCTGGTATTATTTTAATAGAATAATTTCATGATTAAATGAGCAATGCACACTTTTACGTTCATGTTTGTTTTTTATATATGTAACTAAAATTGTGTTTGAATTGACCACGCCTCTTATGAGGTCCTCAAATTAAAATAACAAATAAAAGTCCATTTTGTAATACCATAGACTTGAAATTCAGTACAAATAATTCCTATATATCTGAGTATATAAGCACTGAAAATGGCTTAAATCGGTGCATGGATTCCCCTACAAGTTTACAAGTCGTACAATTAGTTTTTCTTTTACTCGCGCGAGTAAAGTTTATTGTAAAGATCGTTAATAAATCTGTGAAGAACTGTTTCTAAAACTACTACACTTTTGTACTTTTGGATGTATTTTTTATAAGACACGCCCACGCAAAGTTATTGGGAAAGAATTCTCCATTTGAGAAAAATATATCAATATTGCCACGCCCCAAATTGCATCTTTTTGTTCAAATAAATTTGGGAAATGTTTCCTTATTGTTTGGTGCAGTAATGCAGGGGTGTTCCATTTGGAAGAGTTAATGATGGTGGGTACCTTAGATTTGGCATACACCTAATACTTTTTCCTTTTTTTTTTTTCTTAAGAACATAGTGGTCCATAGTGCAATTGTTTCATGAACGACTTTAATAGAATTTCCCATTTATTTGAAAACCAAATAGAAGTGAAAATTCTTAAAAATTCAATTCAACTAAATTTTAGATGATTTTCTTTTTATATATATAAAAATATATTCATATTGATGATGCAGTATTTTTGACACTTTCCTGTATGTTTATGTGAGTTACATTTTGTATTGGTTATGCAGTTAAGACTCTAATAAGACAAATGTTTTATAACAACACACTATATGGCACATAATTGTCAACAAGACAAGTAATTAAGCTATATGTGGCTTAGGCCACACCTTGGATGCCTTATACATGTTTACATAAACTGTGGGTGTGGCATGTATACAATTCCGCCCTCTTAACTACTAACTAAAATATGTGCTACATGTTACCTCAACAACCGAATTCTACGCCAAATAAGTTTGTTTTTATTATAAGTTGTGGGCTTGTATGTTATCCTACCCCACTTCATAGACCTTCTAAAGAATGTTTTTTCTTGATCAGTATCAAAATCCAAGTCGATAGTAAATTTTTGAGATATTGAGTTGAATTTTTTTTACAGAAGTTTATTTACTATGCACATAGATCGCTACTTTAAATTGGACAATATCGCTTGAGAGCCACGCCTACAAACGATTTATCTGCACAAAAATTGATCTTTGACAATGAATTTGGTACATGTATTAATATTTACTTGCCATCCAGGTCCCAAAAATGAGCGCAATCGCGTAGCGGACACACCCACCATTTACAAAAAACTATAATTGGCGAAAAATTCGACTTTTATGTTAATATATGTACACTATTAGAGAGCCTACTATGGAGGAGGTGGTGAAGGGTATTTAAGATGTGGCCTAACCTAAATCGTACCATTTTTTTAACCCCTTTCCATACAAGGTCATATTTTATTGGAAATCTTTGACAAAACATCCCAATTCTTAAAATTTTTTCACAAAAATGTTAAAGAATGGTTAATTGAATGGTTAATATTTGGCTGTGCCAAAGGTGAACCTAATCGGAACATAATAAGAATCCTCTTCCCTATATTAATACATCACGAAATATCTTATGAGACAGTGTCCCGCGTTCACAGGCCCAACTAAACTAATTGTAGCATAATTTAAGGAGCTAAGTGGTGTAAGGTATTTAAATGGTCTGGCTTGACCGACTTTGTAGAAAATCCCCCAAATGTTATCGTTGCAAACATTTTATTGCAGGTTTGGTTCTTTTTATTTGTTTAGCGCTGTTTTTCTAGTTTGATCTTAAAATGATTTCAGTTTGTTTTTATTGTTTTATGTGCATGCTCTATATATTATAGTAGTACATGTCTTTACATATAAAATTTGTATAACTATTGTTGTTGTTGTAGTTTTCTTTTTCTTAATTTTTTCTATTTCCATTCCGTTTGTTTTTATGTTATACGTACATACACGAATAATTTTTGTAATTTACTTGTGCGCCGGCAATAGTCTGCGATTAGCGTTCTAAGCAATCATTTGTATTTTTGAATCTTTCACTACGTAGTACTGGTGAAAAGTATTTTATAAATTTTCAAAAAAAGAAAACAAGTAAAAATGTTCTAGTTGGCCAAGCCCAACCATTTAATACCCTACACCACTGAATTCCACAAATTATACTCTAATTAGTTTAGTTATGTCAGTAAGTAAAGACGAGGTATTGCCATATAAATATCTTCGTGAAGTATCATTGAATGGGAGGGGATTCTAAAAATGGTCCGATTAGGTCCATTTTCAATAGGGTTCCTCTTTGTTGTACCAAATTTCAATGAAATATCTCAAATGTATTTTGCGCACAAATTTACATGGACAGGTAGACGTACAGACGAAGATGGTTAAATCGATTGAGATTTTGATTCTAAATCGATCGGTATAATTGAAGGGGGGTTTGCCATATGGAAGTTACAAACATTCGCACAAACTTAACATACCCTTTGCAACAAGTAGTGCAGGGTATAAACATTTCTTGTCAGTTGTCATCGTTTAATTATTTTTTGAAGCAAGTGCAGTGTTTTTCCAAGTAAAAAATGTAAATCTTTTCAAACACGAAATGCGCATTCATGGATTTTCGTTGATCAGTGTATTTGAGCGTGAAAGAGTGTAAAAAGTAATTAGTACCAAAAAATTAGCATTAGCATTTATGACCTAGACAGAGTCACAACTAGAAAATTTGTGCTTATATATGAAACGTTACTACTAAGGCTCTAAACAGTGGTACACACTGCCTGCAACAAATTAGTATTTGTGGGCCACAACGTTCGTAAGCATGCTAAACTGAGACATTACAAAGCGTGACTTTTTTCATAGATCTGGGAAAACAAATTGTTGGTACTTACATGCATATTTTTTTTTTTTGTGATTACAATAATAATAATAAATGTGTTTTAAAGTATAACTAATTTGAGATGAAAAGAAACAAAACTTGGTTAAATTTGATGAAAAGGTGACGACCAGAACATCAATTACGCTCAAGGATTAATCAAATAAATTTGACCAATAGTGTGGACTTTACACAGCAACATCCGTTTCTATGTATAAGTGTTTATATATATTTTTGATCAACATAAATCGAGTCGATCTATACGCGTTCCTCCGTCCGTGTGTCCGTCTATTGTTGATACTTTAGCGGTTGTAAGTGTTGAGATATTGAGCTGAAATTTTCTGCTATTTGAATTATGCTACGAAATTCATTACCCACATTATTATTTATGGCTTCCAGCGGCATGCCGAATATTAACACGAGCGCATGCATACACGCTTTACACAATTTAATAAATCTTACGCATAATATGTACAGTGTTAAAAGGCGTAATCAGGTACATGCGACGCCTACTATAGGTAGAATGGTGTAGGATGTTTAAGATTGTTTGTTTTTACTTATTAAATATTACATGTGTGTTTATGTGAACCGTGTACTCCCATATATACATAGTATCTACATATATAATTGTGAACGAAAGAAAAAGTTTGTACGAAAGTTTAAAATACAACCCCTATAATAACAAATCGAAATAAAATTAATTGATTGACAAGATATAGTAATTTATGCCGAATCATTAATGTTATGGAATTTTCAGTGGCCACAAAGGAAAATAAAAGGTGCGTCCTATTTTTGGTAAATCTTATTAGGTATGAAACCCATATTTATCATATTTATCACCCCGATAGAATCATGTTCAAATGACATTGACTTGTTTTCATTTTTGATAACTTTACTCATACTGTTAAGGTCGCGACCTTTCTTACTATCATATGAATAATCAGCTTTAGCGAAGTCTTCAAATCGTAGGTTTAAAAATTCAAAAATTTTTATACCCTCCACATAAGATGGGGGTAAGTTTGTCATACCACCCAGAAAGGCACCCCAAAAATCTCACAAAGTATCAGCAGGAAGTATGATTAGCGTCGAAACTGAGTCGATCCCTGTTATTAGCACTCTCACGATCGTAAATTTTTATATTTTGAGCTGAAATTTGGTGCACGCAGATGAATTGGGCAAAATCGCTAAGGGGCCACGCCCATATGAGCTATGAAGGGAATTTTAGTGTCAATATTTACAAATATCTCATTCATCAATGTGGGAAAATGGGTGTAACAGACACGCCCACAATTCACAAAAATCTATTCATCTGTCACAAAAATGGACCTTTCAAATTTGGTCATTACCCGATCCATCGATATGCCAAAAATAGGCGTGGTCGGATATCGCCCACAATTTACATAAAACCGTACTTAGTCTAAAACTCGACTTGCAAGTTAATACATAAAGGGCGTAATTATGTATCTACCACGCCCACTGTATGTGTGAAGATGTGCAGGATATTTAAGATTTGGTCTAAGTGAAATTCAGCTTTCTTACGTGCCTCGCTTTACTATTGGTTAACTCATCTAAAATTTGGTATTATGTTCCTACACTAGACGAGAGTAAAAGGTCGCGAAGAAGTGTGCAACGACGACTTATATAGGAAGGCTGACTTTGTACGCTTTTTGTTAAAATAATATGCTTTAATGTTATTCGATTCAACTGAGAGTTTTACCTTTGTACCTTTGCAATATGTGTGAATGAGTCCGGGATCCAAATTTCTTAAAACCTTTGTGTGAAACTATTGTTAACAATTTTACAATTTGATTTTTGTACTAATTTTTTTACCCCACCTCACTGAGACCAACATATAGGCAATAATACATATTGCCTAACATTTGTGTGCTCGAACATGCGCCTCATGAGCTTTTATAAAATATGTCAGTCTTGTTGGTGTGCCCATATGTGATCTGGTACTGCTTTGGTTTTTGTCGATTTTGTTTAAATTTAAATTTAGGGCGACAGCGGCATGTTCTTGCATTGATTTCAACTATTTCGATTACATTTATTTTGTTATTTTTATTATTGCAATAATTTTTAAATATATGTTTAACGATTTTTTAATATTTTTGTTTTCGCCAGAGACAGCATTGAACGGTTAAAAAAATGCCTAAACGGCATTTGCCGTGTGTTGCATAAAAATGAAGGTAGTACGAATAGCACATGTTACTTTTAAGGAGCAAATATTTGCCCTTTGCCAAGGAACTCTCAATATTAATAAATTTGTTTTATCTTCTGGTAATAATATCTTTAGCGTTCCGGTTGGTTGGTTGTTGAAGCTGAATTGTTGAGATATGTCCGCCCTTTTACCAACTCGTACATTTGTTGAGTTATTACAATTCTTTACAAGCGGCGGTACTTACTTTATAAGTTAAATGCATAATTTTTGTTGTCTTTTGTTGAAACGTAATGAATGTAGTGCTTAAACATTTACTTCAGTAGGCTAGAAATACAATATCCTTTTATGTGTATAATTATTATGAGAGGGAGCGAAAATACTGAGATGTGGAGCTGTTGAGCTGCAATTTTGTACAAACGCATTCGTATTATAGTTTCCGTCCTGGTATTTGCTCCTTAAATACATAGTCGTGTAAAATATTTTGCTTTGCGCTGTGCCCTCTTAGTAATCACCTGACTTGAAAATGAAAGCAAGAGAATTATTTATAAATAGATCCATTTAGCAAGCTTAAGCAAATTCATTTATTTGGATATATTTTGATTGCAATATTAGTCAAATACCGAAATACTGATTTTACTATGTTTAACTTTTTAGGGTCCCATCACCATGAGAATAACATAAACAATGCGGATAGTCCAACGGCGTCTGGTTGCCATTCTCCTACTAACCCTAACACCAACACAAACACTACAATCACCATCATCAGCAGCACAGTCAGCACCTGCAGTACTACTCTACCCAATCCCGAAGATGAACTAGTTCAAGTAGAAGCCAACAAATCTGTAGATTTCAACAATGATTTTTCAGATTATCATGCAATCACCATCAACAGCACCACTGATTATGTATCAACACCGAAATCATTGTGTCATGGTGACACGTCACTGGTGGCTACCACAACAACAACTATGGGATCATCACACAATCTAAGTTCCATTTCACCTACAAACTCCACCACCAATGATTCCAATCCTATGAACGATGACAGTTTGTTGTTTATTACTCAAAATTTCAATACAATCATCGAAGATAGCGTTTTGGGAGAGTCCGCTGAGTTACACGAAAGGGTAGAAAATGTCGACGACGATATGATGCAAGTGGCCAATAGTTGTTGTAATATAACCTTGATAGGACAACAATTACCGATATGTACAGCTAGTGGTAGCGGGAGCACTGGTGCAGTTGGACACTCCAATAATTCACAATCACCAGTAATGACCAGTCGTAATTATAACAATAATAATGTAAATGTAAATACAAAGAGTGTTGGGGGTGTGGGTGCCACCCCAGCGCTATTACCACCTTTAAGTAACACACCACCCTCGATTATGGTTCCGCAAAGGCAGTCTCTATTGCCATGGGGTACCCATTCACGCTCCTCCATAATTAATGTTATACCATATACGGCCACAGCAACAGCCACGACTAGCGTCTGCGCCACGGCACAAAGCGATAATTGTGAAGTGAATGTTCTGAGGCCGGGCGAGATAGTCATGCGTAATTTGTTCTATGACTTTACATTGCAAGCAGAAAAAAAAATTGAGTTGGCCATAATGGAGAGCGCTGAAAAACCTCTGTCGAAACTATTGCAACGTGGTGAGGATCAACAATTCGATCAGTTGTTATCCGCTTTGGGTAATGTGGCCGAACATTGCTTACCCTCTTTGTTGCATACGCTTTTGGCGTGGCATCGGCGTCAACTGTCTGATGCGGAAATCAAAAGTGATCTGAAACGTTTGGAAAAGACCTTCTCTATTGCTGGCATGAATATGATGAAGCCTCTACCTGCGACGGTCACAGAATTGGACATTCAGCTGCAGCGCCGCGAAGCTGCCGTAGAATTCACTTTTTGTTTGGCTTTAATTGAGATACTGAAACAACTGCCCTTCCATCCAGGCCATGAGGACTTGGTGCGTAGCATTGAAAATTTAGCGTTCAAACACTTTAAATATAAGGAGGGCTTACAAACCAATCCCAATGCCCACAACATACACATCATAGCCGACTTGTACGCCGAGGTGATTGGCGTGTTGGCTCAATCGCGCTTCAGTTCGGTACGCAAGCGCTTTATGTGCGAATTGAAGGAGCTGAGAGCCAAGGAGCCTTCACCTCATACCACCCAAAGCATTATTAGCTTGTTAATGGGTATGAAGTTTTTTCGGGTCAAGGTTAGTTGTTGATTCGGTGACTTTGTGATATTTTTGAATTTTTCTTTTTTCTGCTCCACCGCCTAAAGATGGTGCCTATTGAGGAGTTTGAAGCATCTTTCCAATTTATGCATGAATGTGGTCAATATTTTTTGGAATTAAAGGACAAAGACATTAAACATGCCTTAGCTGGTCTTTTCGTAGAAATACTTGTACCGGTAGCAGCGGTAAGTGAACAGTCATCTTACAATTACAATTGCATTTCATCACATGTGTTCTTATGAAATTACAGGCAGTGAAAAATGAAGTGAATGTTCCGTGCGTTAAAAATTTCGTTGAATTATTATATGTACAAACGTTGGATGCTTCCACAAAGTCAAAGCATCGTTTAGCTCTCTTCCCTTTGGTAACCTGCTTGTTGTGTGTGTCGCAGAAGACTTTCTTCCTCAGCAACTGGCATTATTTTTTGGCCATGTGCTTAAGTAATCTAAAGAATCGTGATGCAAAAATAAGTCGCGTAGCACTGGAGTCACTTTATCGCTTGTTGTGGGTGTACATGATACGTATCAAATGTGAATCGAATTCCGCGACACATTCCCGTTTACAAAGTATAGTGAATTCATTGTTTCCCAAGTAAGTGATGCTGGCTGGATCATCCTCTAAACTGCACATTACGGTAAAATCGATTAATTGGATTTTTTGTAGGGGTTCTAAAGGCGTGGTGCCACGTGACACTCCATTAAATATATTTGTTAAGATTATACAATTCATAGCGCAGGAACGATTGGATTTTGCCATGCGCGAGATTGTGTACGATTTGTTGTGCGTGGGCCGTTCAATTAAGGTGAGTATCAAAAATGGAAAAGTTTTGGTAAAATGCTGCGCATAAAAAAAGGTTATTGGGTTGTTGGAGAGTTGCTTCTCTTCTGCAGGAATACTATTTATATTTTGCGCAGCACATTTCAAATTTTGTATTTTTCAGTTGATACTTAATCCTGAACGCATGAGTATTGGGTTGCGTGCTTTTCTGGTTGTAGCGGATTCTCTGCAACAGAAAGACGGTGAACCACCAATGCCTAGGACCGTGCCCGTACTACCCTCCGGCAATACGTTGCGTGTAAAGAAAACGTACATTAACAAAATGTTGACGGATGACACCGCTCGCAGTATTGGCATGTCCACCTATTTTCCCCATGTACGCCGAGTCTTTGTGGATATATTGCGGGCTCTAGATGTACATTACGGTCGCCCCTTAATGATGACAAATAATCAAAATCAGAATAAGGAGCCGGATGAGATACTGTCGGGTGAACGGAAACCTCGCATTGATCTATTTCGTACATGTGTGGCGGCCGTGCCACGTTTAATACCCGATACGATGACACCCCAAGAACTTGTGGATTTGTTGTCCCGCCTCACCGTACACATGGATGAGGAGCTGCGCATGCTTACGCACCAATCGTTACAAACGTTGGTCATCGATTTTCCGGATTGGCGTCAGGATGTCGTGCACGGTTACACCCAGTTCCTGGTGCGCGATGTCACCGACACTTATCCGCAATTATTAGAAAATTGTACTCGCTTGCTATTCGTGTTTCTAAATATTTGGCGTTGTGCCATTAGTGTGAATGGCAGTGGAAGCAGTAGCGGCAGCGGCACGTTAAATACCTCAAAAACACCTACCGCCACAACCAACGCGAATAATGCAGGAGCGGGGGGTAATAAGAATGCGATAATTGTTAGCGGTGTGGGAGCAGGTGTCCATAATGTAATGGTGGGAAAAGATACCGCAACTAGCCAATTGTCCAGCTCTAGCAATACAAAAAGTATGAATACCAACTCAAGTGCTACGTCCAGTATTACGTCTAGTGGTGGAATTTCCATACTAACACAAACTACCGTTATTAATATGGCAGATGCAACCAAAAAAAATGAAGTACCCTTGGCTAACACCCTCCATTTTGTGGAGGGTTATGCTTTGGTGTTGCTCTGTAACTATCGACCATTTCTACGTAAATTGGCCGGCATGATATTGAAAGAGGTGAAAAATCTTATGAGAGCTTTAAATTTACCCGAAGCTGAACCATCTTTGTTAGATGTCATAGATAAGTGTTGTCCCCAGGTATTAGAGATCCGTAACATTTTTTTGAAAATATTCATTATTTTCTGGTATTGTTCAGGTTTTAGAAAAATGTTTGCCCCATCTGCCACAAACTGAAAAGACTGCTATTTTGAATGCCACCCAAATCGATCTGCAATGGATAACTGAAAGGTCCAGTGGCGTTTGGTTAGGTGGTCAAACGGATGGTAATTGAAATTACATTTCGAATAAAAATTATGTAAATTTTTCACTTTAATTTTTTTTCAAAGATAATTCGAAATCGTCTACATCTACATTGAATTTGTCACAAAATATCACAACACCCCAGCAACAGCAACAACAGTTTGATCCTTGGACGTTGTGTTTGTTCGGTTTTCTAGAAAGGGATCGAATTTTACAAAAATGTCCCACAACCGTAGCACAAGCTTGGCCCATATGTTACGTACGACTAAATGCCTTGTACAGTGTAATAGACCCCACGTAAGTGCTTCCCATCTTCTTTGTCTTTAGAAAAGTTCCTTATTTCTTCCCCACCATAAAGCGAATACAAATATTTTCACTGTAATAATGTGTGTGTAGCATAACCCCAATAAATTATACATCATGAATCCTATACGTCATTCAATGGTATTTCAATAAATCATTTTTCTGACATTTATTTGCATTTTTGCGAGACATGGTGATTAGTGGTGGTGGTGGGTAAAAGTGCAAGTGCTTTATTTATTTAATTTGTTCTCTTTTACTTGCAGACCGGTGAGTGACAATCGCGCCTCATTGTTGCGCTCATCAGCTCCTACAAAAAAAGTGCCCACCGAAAGTCAAAAAGATTTATATTTACGTATGTGGCGCAATCAAGTCGGCATGGCAATGCGCCTGGTACCGCAAATACCCAGTGTGGCCATACGTTGCGCCTCTCCTGATTTAAGTTTAAGGTAACTTTGATTCTTCCCCTTGTAACAATTTTTTCCGTTGTACCCTCATTATTCTGTAACCGTTCGTTTAAACCTCCACCTCTCCGATTCCTTTTTATTTCATTCCATTGTTCATATATTTTAATATGTATGTATTTGTTTGTCTCACATGTTTATTTATCCCATTAATTGTTGGTTTGATGATAATTTTATGTTTTATCGTATGTTTTTATGTGTGTATGATCCTTTTTCTATAATATTTATATTATAACCTGAGGTATTTGGTAGCATAGCGAAACTCTTGTAATACATATATATACTTTGAACACTAACATCTCTCCCCATGTACAAATCATGAGATAAATTAAGTTGTATGTATAGCTGCTTAATTGTAACCAATGGGTACGAAATGGTCGAACTTGACCGACAATAACTTTTTCACGAAATTAAGAAATTTACAGTTACAGTGGTTCCATTTGCACTGAATCATTAAAAGATTTATTTTAGAAGGAAGGATTATGTGGAAGTAGTGCTGGAATAGTCTCATCCATTCATTGTAAATGACTTTGCACACATTGCATATTCTTCATTTATCATGTTCCGTTTTGTCTTAATCACTTTATCACCCACACAATCTCTCTCTCTCTCTATATATATATATATATCTAGACAATTCTTTCAAATACCTTCTTTTCTTTTTTTCACAATCTTACATTTTTGTTTATGTCTTAACTTACTACCCTCATTTGCATTGACAAATGATTGTTGGTACATAAGTCGCCCAACATAACAAAAACAAAATTTAATTAAATTCAATATATTTGCAAATTGTGTGATATAAGAAAACCAACTTTTTAGTTTACAAGATCATTCGGATTCACGTTCTCTATCCGATTCTTGGGATAATATACCTTCAAATGTTTTTGGACCAGAAGGGATTGTAACACGTTTCACACTGCCGCTATCCTATGGTCGTAAGGAGGCGCGTCAAAAACGTTTGGGGTAAACTCTACTATTTTCTTTTGTACTTACGCCTTTCTATTTCCCCCCCTTCCCAACAATTACTTATTTATATTGTATTGTATTGTATGCATACTTCTTCCTGTTCCTATATTAAATTTTATTTGATTTTTAACAAAACCTACGTTTAGCTGTAAAATTTTGTAAATACATTTTTATACCCACCACTACAAAGTATATAATATTTATCAATATCAAATTTTGAATATTGCCTGTTTGTGCATCCTTCCCACCATCCAGCCCTCCTTCTGTGATTACCTCGGTAAACATTGAGATATTGACTCAAACTTGACAAAACTATTAATAGACTTGGTCATGCTGGTTGTTTTTAAAATTGGACGAAGCGAATTGCAACGACAACTGCAACTGCAATAAAAGCGGATTTTTAAGTTTTCGTTTGATTCCTTTTAAACTAAAACAAAAAAATTTTTTTTAAATTCAAAAATGCCGCATATATTCCTCCAAAAATGGGAAGGTTCGTCAACGTCCATTACCAAATTTCGAATGACTCAAATTAATAATATTTTATTGTAATTAAAGTAGGAGAGCAACGAACGCTGTGAGTTGTACGTAAAAGTTGTACTAAGGTTACATTAACAGTAATAAAAAATATTGTAACAAGTGGTGGGTAAGCAAGATTTGGACCAAGCCAAATACATATAAACTTTTTATGCCCTCCACCTTAGGGAAGAGGGTATATTCATTTTGATCATCCGTTTACAACAAATCGAAGGAACCCTCGAAGACCCCACAAACCTTAATCGGCTTGAAAAGAGAAATCGTTTGTCTGTCCGTGTGTCCGTCTGTTGTTGGCACTCTCACAGTCGTAATTTTTGAGATATCAAATTGAAACTCGTTACACTAATTCGTAGTTTAATTTCGCTGTTCCGTATTGAAATTGGGCAAAATCTCAACATACCTCGAAAAAATTGTATCTTTAAAAAATTATATATCGCACAATACTCAAGTTGAATTTTGGTATAAATATAAGTGGTACCGTTACCCAACACTGTGCCAAAAATGGACGTGATTGAATAACGTAAACGCCTATAATTAAAAAAAACACTATTTGCGGAAGTACATGAAATAGTCATATACATAAATATGGCAATAGGAACTCATTTTTTAGAGGTTTATAAAAGGTGGAGAGTATTTAAGCTTCGGTCTTAACCGAACTTCTCTATCTTGTTTATTTTGGTTTAGAGTATGTGTAGTACGTAGTTAAAATGTAGCACAGAGAGCATAACAAGACTCATTTACTAATTGTACATTAGAAAAACAATACTTGCAGTGCCTTAATCTTATTTCTGAGTTTTAATTACCAATTTTTCAATTTAAGTTGTAAATTATTTTACATTTGAATACTAATTTTCTTGAAGTTCAAATTTTGAGTAACTGAAAATGGCTTATGATAAATGAATTTAATTATTAGGTATTGTTTACTGCTATACGTTTTTCTTTGATTAAATTTTTGAGTTTGAATTCCGTTTCTTTACTGCCTCCTTTACTATGCTATTTCTCCCTCTATATTAATTGTTTGAAAATTCCTTATTTTACACTTTGTGCTGATTTTCATTATAGTTCATCACCGGATTCTTTAAATGCCGATCGTAGCGATAAATCAGCATTGGGCTCAGCCTCGCCACAAGCTCTGTACAAATTGGTTGTACCGCTGTTACGTTGTGAAGTGGCCGATGTAAGAGACGCAGCTGTTAATGCTTTGGGCTTGATAAACCACGAGGCTCTCAAGTAAGTTTTTCATTATATCGACATTTCCACAAAATTGAACACCACAACCAAAAATTTTGAAAATTGAACTATCTTAAGCACGAATTTTGCATCATAATCTAAAACTAGAATATTTACCAAAAAATTTGCTTAGAAATTTTTCGCAAATCAATTCATGTACTAATTGTAAAACTTACACAATATATTAAATTTTAACTTCATACTTCTTTGTGGCAATGAGATATTTATGTGCTTTGGTGGACTTGACCGATTTCAGCCAAATTTAGGACAGTAAGAGGCATATATATGGACAGACATATCTAGACCGACTCAGATTTTGATGCTGATCAAGAATATACAATATATGATTTGTAGTATAACTTCATCGAGGATATAAGCATTTGTTAAGACTTGTACTCAAGTAAATTTTGTCACGTCCGCAGCGCTGTTTTTATTAAAAAACAAATGAAATGTAGTCAACAGACTATAACATTTTCACTTGTTTTTATACCCTCCACCTTGACCTTTGAACTTGAAATTTGAAATTTCATCCATCGATGTACCAAAAATGTTACGTAATACATGCACTATTAGAGGGCGTAACATGTATATATATATATATATATTTACCACGCCCACCGTTGTGGTTTTGGAGGGTTTTTAAGATTTGGTCTAAGCGAAATTTCGTTTTCCTTGTCATTATAATATAATGCAACATTTTTGCCCCCACAAGATGTTAATATGTTGTTTGCTTTCTCGGTATTGTAGATATATCGATATACATATTGAAATTCAGATTTAAGTACAGTTCCAAAAAGAGTTGTAAAAGCAAATGGTTGCGTACACCGACACACGCGCATTGTACTTAATTGATTTTTCATAAAAAATATAATTTTTAGAGATCTCATGGACGAATTGGTCGTTTACATACGTGAAGCAGTTGATCGTAAGCAGGAGAATATGCGTCGTCGTCGCCGACGTGATGCTCTGCGTTTGCAATTGGTGCGTGTTTTAGAGAAAATTGCTGAAAATGGCACATTTGGAGTTTGGTATGTAAATGATACAAAAAGAAATTTCGTTCTTTTGTAAAACAAAAAATTTAATGAAATGCTAAAGCAAAAGTTAGTAATTTGAACCGCTTTGTCATATCACAAAGAAAGAAAGAGAGAAAGACAATAAAAGTTACGATATAGACGTAGAAGCTTATAACAGTTAAGAAATTGATACTAATTTCAATTTATATTTGTTGTTGTGTTGCATGTTAAATATTTTTCGCATTTGTATTTTTAGCTCCTGTGTGTTGGAACGTGATACCATGTCATTGCATTCGACATTTGTTGAATATATCGAGGGAGCTATGCAATATTTAATTACTGAAACGGATAAGGATAATATTAGTATACGTGAAGTGAAAGCACACTTTTGCAATTTCATACGCAAAATGATTAAGAATTTCTCTTGTAAGTAAAAACTAAGTTTGACTGGGTGAAGTGAAAATTTACGAGCGTGAGATTGCCAACAGACAGACAAACGGTCTGATGGGTGTGGCCATATGGTTTCCAATTTTGATGATGATCAAGAATATATATATTTTTTAAGGTCTGTGACGCCTCCTTCTGTAAACGGTTGCAAACAGAATAACAAACTTAAATTCAACAAATTCATCTCATGAGGAGAGTATGAAAAATATATATGTTTAGCTTCCACAGAATCTTGTATAACGCCCACATTGATATTTAAGTCGTGAATGTGTTGTAATGATTATGATTTCTTTGTATTTTGACACTGGTGGTAACAGTAACATTTAACATGAAGTTGAAAGCCCTGTCTACAGCTTGTTGCTGCTAAATCATTTATAACTAGAAATCTTTAATCCCAATTTCATTTCAAACTAAGATTTTGACAATGATGACAAAATGTATACGTGTGTACTTTTACGGTGCAAAACGTTAGGGGGTATGAGAAGTTTGTATTCTCAAGAAGAAGAAGGGTAGTTTATGTAAATGTATACTAATAAACCCTTACCTTGGACAATACTTTCATTAAGTTAGTCAATTGAATTTTATTAATTTCCTTATCTACTGTGTACACTTTTTCTCCCTTTCATCCTGTTGTCTGCTTGTACGTTGTACAGTGGAATTGTGTGCCACACTATTGACACGCGATTTAAAGCGTAATTTATTCAACTTGTTTGCGACTTGGTGTGGCAACTTTTCTAAACCCTTAGGGATCGTCTCGCAAATCGGTCAAACAGCCGAAGAAGAGAAATTACAATTTAGTGCACTACAGGTAAGTGTCTTGTCTTTCGCTCCAATTCATTTACATTTTTGTGTCTCGAACACTGTCATTGTCAATATAAAATTTAATAACTTTACTGCTTATTCCTGTAGGCTATGTCAGCTTTATTGTGTTGTGGCCATGTATTTTATACGCCGTATTTATCGGATGACGGCATCATTTATAAATGGCTTGACATGCTATTGGCATCTAAAGACGAAAAGGTGATTAATTAAATCGCTTTAGCTAACTTATGGATCCTTGTAGATGTCATACGAGCAAATAACATAATTAATATGATAATGTGTTTTCTTGTTGAATAGATTTATCAATTGGCTCGTGATACGGTGGTATTATTATTAGAATCGAATCCAGATATGGGCCAATTGCTTGAATGGGTTATCGATCGTTGCTATACTTCGACACCACGTGAAGCAGACGCTTGCTTTTTAGCCTTAGCCTCAATATTTAGTGCCAGGTAAAGGTCTAATGCTTAATCTCAATCCTGATAACAAGTCACTTTGTCAAAATTTTCTTTATTTCCTGTAATCAATTACTTGTTGGTTAATGTTAAATGGAGGAGTTGTTATACCCTGCACCACTTGTGGCAAAAAGTATATTAAATTTGTGCCACCGCTTATTATAACAAATATGGACCTTATTTGAAATAAGTTTTGTTGAAAAATATTAAAAATAGGCCTTAGTATTTGACTGCGCCAAATTTGACCCCGATCGAACCATATTTAAAACCCCTTCCCATATAATACATCTTAACGAAGAAACTTGTACATGACAGTGACTGTCATTTACTTACATACTAATCTAAATGAAGCATTTATGGTGGCACTAAGTGGTGTAGGGTCAGGTTCTACCGAATTTAACGTTTATGTACTAAAGTTGGATGCAATTTATTTCATGTAAGAACATCTAAATTGTAGCCTTTATTTGTGGTATGTATATGTACGTTCTGCGCATATATTGCATTCTACTACACTGGTAGGGAATACAATACATGTATGAAAAATGTGTAAATGTGTTGCCTGCACAAGAAATATAATATCTTAAGACAAGTAAGATAATTTAGTTTACGACTAATTTAAAAAAAAGTATTGAATTTCGAGAGGGGCTGATAAGGGTTTTAAACAATTTTCCATTAAGAAAAATCATTTGACATACCATACGTTATAACTGTCGGTAGATTAAATTGGTTGTGTTATGCTTTCTTTACTCTAACCTGCATCCGCATAATACAAAATATCAACGTGTATCCTTTTCAGAGAATATCCTTGTGATCATTATACATCTGTTATAACGGTAACACTATTGATGACTGGGTGCCCTCGTGTTGAAATACATACAGCTGCTTTGCTCTTGCTACAGATTTTAGATAAAAGATTCTTTGGTAGTGTAGTGGGTCCTCTACACACGGACAGTGAAAGGGGTAAGTAATCATTTGTTATAGAATTTGTTTATATTATTATTATTATCCTCCATACCTAGTGTATAAATGCCACGCCTGAGCCGAATATACGCCCTTTACTTGTTTTAACTATTGTTTTGTAGTTGCCACACTTGAAAAGGTATTCATGAAACAAATGTTTTTGCGAAAATATTGTAGTAAAGTAAAGTAAATTTGGCTTAGGGGCCAAATCTTAAATACCACCCACATCTACAATCTACAATAGTGAGCGTATAGGTATATAATAGTGTTTGTAATACGTATCAGCTTCGAAGTCTAGTTTTACGCGGACCGTACGTTTTTTGTAAATTTGGGCGCGTCTATTATTCGATCACGCTTATTTTTGGCACATGGATGGATACGTTAATTATAAATTTTTTTTATCCATTGTGGGCGTGGCTCTTCAGCAATTTTATCCATTTTAAATAGCGATCTGCGTTAAGCTAAAAAGTATCTGTACAAAAACCTAATAGTATGTGAGGAAAATTTCAGCTCAATATCTCAAAATTTACGAATGTGAAAAAGCCAACACAGACAGACTTATGGACAATGGACACACAAGTCTAGATTGACTCATATTTTTATTCTGATCAAGAATATATATAATTGTTTGGTCTCTGACGCCTCCTTCCAGGTGTTGCAAACGGAATGACTCATTTTAAGTGGAGGGTATAAAAATAGTCCGTATTTTTACATGTTTTTGAGATGCTTTGAGGTTCATTTTATTTAAATACAACATCAAATTATGTGCATTCGTAAATGTTAATTTGCATTTAATTTAATATTTCTTGGGTATGGAATGAATGGATGTATAAAATATATGAAAATTTCCAAAGAAAGCAATATTTTAAAAATCATTATAAATACAGTCACTTCAACTGGTATCACATTCCCTTTTAGATTTTCACTTAAACTTTATGACAAACATTAAACCTTTAGGTTGATTAGAGAGAAAATCAAATCAATGTTAAATTTCTTAGCCAAGCATTCTAGGCAAACACTAAGAAAAAACACATATAAGAAACTAGATTTAGCTTGGGTCAAATCTTAAATATCCTCCTCATCTACATGCAAATGGGGACTGTGGTAGGTACATGATTACGTCCTTTTAGAGTCTATGGATTACGTATCAGCTTCCAAGTCGATTTATACGCTGAATATGGTTTTTCATAAATTTCGTAAATTGTGAGCGTATTTGTTATCTGACCACGCCCACATCGATGGATTGGATAATTATAGATATGTGTATCAAATTTCAAGTTCTCGGGTCTATTTTTGTGACACATAAATCGTACAACCGTGAAAAAGCCAACAAGAGTCAGAAACGTGGTCGACATTGATTTAGACTTTGATACTGATTTTGTAGGGCCTCTGACGCCTTCTTCTGTTTATTGCCAATCGAATAGGAAAGTATAAGTATACCGCCCATCTTATATGGAGCGTATGGCAAGGTGCCTGAGTACCTGAAAGTTTCATACCTTTTACTTCAGGAAAAATTTCATAATACCACGGGTACAAGAAGAAGCTATGTGGCCTAAAAATTGAGATTAATAAAAGCTGAACTTTAACGTGCCGTATTTTCCGATGTTGGATACATAATATGAGTAATTACCAAAACACCAATGAAGAAAACCACAGAATGAATAGACATTTATTACATTCCACACATAATGGAGAATCCATCTATGTACACAATGGCATACACAATGATTTCCTACACATACATATCATATATTATATATAACACGAATGATGTACCATTGACAATCTCTTGTAACGTCGGAGGGTTGTGTTCACTTTAAGACGTGCAGTTCATGAAATTCATTCCAATAAGTTGGTGTCATCATCATACGTCTACGTGTTGATGTATTCATACTGCTGCTACTGTTGTCGCCTCCCGTCAGGCAACTGGCACCATCAATACTGCCACTATAGCCCACGCCTCCCCCTCCGCCACCACCGCCATTGCGAAAGAACTCGGACACTGTTGATAAAAAGTATATATATAATAAATGAAATTGAAATGCATCGGAATATATTGACGTGGGTTAATCTTATACATATTCAGTCCCTAATTGTTTCACATTATGTATATTATGTTATGTACGACACAGTGTAAATACAAATATATCCTTGAAAAAAATTTTATTTACTCAAAGTTAGAAGTTTGCTTAAACACACACTCTTACAACGCCCACGTATATATGCAATTGTTGCTTCAACATTACTTTTCTAGTACGTCTAACACTTTTTTTATCTCTCTTTTTCTTGCTCTGTATATCATGCCTCAATAAATTTTATTAAATAAATTCAAGCATTTTGTAACCCCTAAACGGCAAATGCCACACCCATCTTGATTGATTCAGAAATAAAATTTGAATCGACTTAACTATGTCCGTCTGTCTGTCCATGTAAATTTGTGCGCAGGGTACAGGTCGATTTTTTTCGTACATTGTGATGAAATTTAGTTGAAAAACATATATATATAAACCAAAGAGAAACTCTATTAAAAATGGATTGAATTGGACCAATTTTAGAATCCCCCTCCCCATGCAAGGTTTTATTATAAAAGAAAGTTTCTATTTGACAAAAAAAAAATGTAATTCTTAACAAAATTAATAAAATCTAGTAAAGAAAAGTTAATTAGCTGTGACCCCTTCCTATGTAAAGCTTTTTAACAAAGTCTCTTTGTGGCCATACCTCGCCTTAAATTAATTGTAGCATAATTTAAGGAGGTAAGACGTGTAGAGTATTAAACAGTCGGGCTTGACCGACTATAACATATTCACTTGTTTCCACATAAAGAGTTATATCAAAGTACACATAGGGCGTTAAGCTAAATCGAAAACTAGCTCAATTATTAAATTTCTTTTTATTTATGTTTTTGCAACGTTGTCGTTTTTCTATAAAGGCTCAATTTATTCATAATATTTTAGCTCCTGCTCGACATGTAACTTAATTTGTTTTAATTAGTTTATTTATGGTTCGTTAATAAATATAATTTTACCTGTAGCTTGTGTGGTGTTCTCGTTGGGATTGCCGGACATTTGCCTAAACATGCTCAATACAGCTTTGCTATACATTATATATATATATTGCGTAAAGGCACCAAACGAAATGCAATGAAAGCAAAAACAAAAAAAACTTATTGAATAACATTCAATGAAAGTTGTGCGAACTAGTTTAATATTCCTGTTGTCGAGTATTCATAAAGAATAATTTTGTTTGTTTGTTGGTGCTGTTGTGATTTCCACCTACCGGAAGTTTTGTCCACTAACACAATATAGCACGAAATTGATGCCAAAATTCGTTACAAATAACAGATTGAATATGTATTGAAGGACAATGGTGGTCTTGTCATTGGCGGGCGATTCAATCTGTAAGAGCATAAACAATTGAAAGTTTAAGACGAACATGTGTTAATTAATTGCACTGATCAAGATATATTTTCTCACTTTTTTATCCATTTACATTTAAATGAATAATAAAACACACCAATTTCCGATCAACTTGGTATTGTTCTTTTTTTTGAGTGAACAATTTTTTTCAATTTTTTTCATTGCATTTAATCATCAAATACTTTCAAGTCCTGCCTGACACATGCACATTTCTGTATTTTTCATTAAAATTTTCATTACCCTTTTGCGTGCAATCACTAATTCGCCACAAAAATTGTTATTGCATTTAAAATAACTATCAATAAATTTCCATTAACATTAGATTATTAAATGCTACACTGAGTGAATAGGTTTTTCAAACAATGAAAGCAAGTGTTCATCCTACGTCTTGTTATACCCTAGACCTTAGTGATGAGAGTATACTAAGTTTGTTCTTTCGTTTGCAACACGTAGAATAAACCCTACAATGTATATATGTTTTTGATCAGCGTCAAAAACTGAGTCGATTTAGACATATATGTCCGTGTGTCCGTATGTCTGCCTATTGTTGGCATTCTGACAGGCGTAAATTTTGAGAGCTGAAATTTTGTACAGGCACTTTTAGTTTTTGCACGCAGTTGAAATTTGGTGCTTATATTTACAGTTATCCTATCTATCAATGTGACAAAAATGGGCGTGGTCAGGATAACATACACGCACACAACTTAGAAAAAACCATATTCATCATAAAAGTAGACTTACAAGCTGGTACGTCATACACACACTGTTAGAGGGCGCAACATATACATATTTGCAACGCCTACTGCTATGGATGTGGAGGGTCTATAAGATTTGGCAAAGGCCAAATTTAGTTGTTTACATGTTTTAGTTAAATTGACTTTGTTTAACCAAGAGAAAAGGCTACATTTAGCTTATGGCAAATTTGATGTGCCTTCACATTTGTACGTAAACAGTGGGTGTGCCTAGTAAAAGATTTTGTGCTCTCTAAAAGGTTGGTATTAAATATCAAATATTACACAAAATATTTTGGAAAACTTTACGCGTGATTGGTATTCCATCCCGCCAATTTTTTCGGCATAACAATAGATGGAATATATAGATATGTCAACTATATGTGATCGTGAGTTATTTCTTTGATTATGGGCGTAGCTATTAAGGATCTTCAGCACTTCGCCACACGTTATTTTGAATAGTCTCCAACTTAACTTCTTTTCGCGATTACAAGAGCGTTGGAAAGCTGGCGAAGTGCTTCGAGATTTTCACCTTGTAAACATCTCGTTGATTCAACTAAGCTTGGAGAACAATTTAATTTTCCATACGGATTCTTAACATTTTTTTTAGCTCTTATGATATAATGCCGCTGTACATCCCAAAAAGTTTAAAAGGGAATAATTTTCTATTTAAAAGCAGATTTTTAAGAAATCGTTTATGCCACATTTTGTGGTCACTTTACTTTACTTCACAAGGAATTACAGCATATATGTGTATAAGTCAAATGCAATGCTCCCTGGGCGAGGTATTAAAATACTCGTTGAGTGTTTTTTAAAAATTGATAAAATGAGAAAGGAAGGATGGACAAATGGTTGTACTGATTTAAAAATTTGAAAATTCAGAGTTATTAATATTTTAGTAGTTAAAATCTAAATCTGTTTTGTACATAAGGATTATGAGAAGAAGTTTTGAAACAAACGTATTGTTACACTTAAAATACTTCCTACGACCTTTAGTTAACAATTTAAATTAAGACAAATTATGATGCTGACGCAGTAAGGTCTCTAAATCGTTCTGCAAATAGGATGTTTAACTCAATATACTCTCTACTCTAATGTGTAGGATGTAAAAAGTAACCACAATCAAATAAATTGAGTTGAATTTTCAATTCAGTTGAATGACACAAGTCTGTTAAATGTATACGAATATTATAGAAATTAACTGTGGTTGGTATAAAAATAAAATAATAAATCATAAGTAAATAAATAAAACGTATATGGCGTATGCCAAATCTAGGACACCCATAACCCTTAACCTCTTCCAAATTGTTAGGAAATAATGTCTCAGATTTCTTTAAACGCAAGTAAAGTGTAATTCTATGCGTACGTATGTCAGTCGATCACGCCCATTTTTACAAGTTTGTTTCAGACATAAAGGAAGCGCCAAATATTCTATATGGACCTCTAAATTACTTTACAATTTCTGTACCAAGGTACCTAGATATGTAGGAACAATTTATTTATATATAAAGACTAACAGGTCTTATGGTTCGACTGAGTGGGCTTAGGCATTGCCTTAGTAAACTCTGCCCGCTGTAGGGCACGGGTTCAAATTCAGCCGAAGTATAAAGTGAACGAGTTTTTCAGCTGGAATTTGAACTTGGGTCGCATTGGTAACCCAACTACAGTTAAAAATATTACTATGAAAGTCCAGGTTGGTTCGACAGGCGATTAAGCATTTAAGCTTGTAAAAAGCCATACTTTATTATTACTGCACAAAATTGAGCAAAACTGGTCAATAATCACGCCCACAACCAACCAAAGTTGAGCTATAAAGTTGAAATTCAGTAAACATATTCATAATTATTCCATCCACCAATGTGCCTAAAATGTACTCTTAAATGTGATGAAGAATATGTATACCAAATTTCAACTCGATATCTCAAAATTTACGACTGGTAGAGTGCTGAAAGCTCCGTGTGCAAGGTTTAGAACGTCATTGTGGGCGTATCCTTTTCCCGATTTTTCCGCATTGCGAACCGTAGAAAGCCCGAAGAATTCGTGATCCAAATTTCGGTGCGAAATCTCAATTTTTACGACCGTAAGAGTTCCAAAAAAAATTATTGAATGCGAATGGACATATTAGCTAAATCAACTTTTGATTGATGCTGATCAAGAACATATATACTCGCCCGCTTCCGGTATTTACAAACTTCTGAACAAAAACAATATACCCACCTAACATTATGAAAATAGAAATAAAAAAACAACTGTGACATTTACATTTATAATGCCCATAAATACTCGTACACCAAGTGCTTGCCGATTATACAAGTATGTATATGAATACAAAATTCAAGACAATACATAAACACAGGAGTGGTATATAGAGCGAGTATGTAAATACAATAAATAAATTCTATAAATATAAATAAACAAAAATATTAATCTTCGTTCAACAAATATGAATGTACACACACACACACATGTATTGTATACATTTACGCTTTTAATGTAATTGTCAAATGGACATAACATTGATTGTATTAACAATCGTAAATAAAGAATTTATTTACTATTGAAAGCACTCGGTCCCAAACCATTTTCATTTTTGAGACTTCTATTCAAAATACTTACATTCATAATTCTATATAATCCTCAAAGGTCCTACCAAGTATGTTTAAACGTATATTTTACATGGAATGTAATTAAAACTTACCGCCATGAAAATTTTGATCCGTAGTACACAACTGGGTAAATTTAAACAAACAAAAACTGTCGATACAATCAGGAGCATCTTTGTAACCTTCAGCTGAGAAGAATTCGTTAGTTTTCTGCGGCCTTTTTTATTCATCCATTCATAATGATTTATTGTACAGAATGGAAAGTGAAAGAAAGCAAATTTGAGGAAATGTATTAAAAATTGTCTTATCAAATATCTAATATATCTATAAATTACAACGTGCTACACGTATAAATAGACTAAAAGAGGTGGGAGGCGTACAATCACCCACTATCTTTAAAATTTATCTATTAGTCACGCAGAATGGGGTTGGCAACTATGTGATTGCGGATTTTATCGACAAATGGATTTATCACTTTCTTTTGTTTCGCTAACGTGTTCAAAGTACCTAAGCTATAGTTTTTTCTTATTGTGTAGACTTGTGCCTTTTATTTAATAAAAAAAACTATATCGATTAGTTCTTTAGTTTTGTTTTTATCCCAATGTAAAAATGGAAGAACAAGACGTGCATTTTAGACATATTTTATTGTGTTATATCCGAAAAGGCAAGAAAATCAAAATCAATTAGAATCAAAATCTGATAACCATGTCCGTCTGTCTATCCATCCATGTAAATTTGTACATAAGATACTGGTCGCATTTTTTCAGAAATTTCGATGAAATTTAGACATGTATCGGCCCAGAGAGTAACCCCATTGAAAATGGACCGAATCGGATTTAGGACTCATCTCTATTGTATACCTTCGATAATTATATAGTACATCCCCCGGGGTATACGAATTCGTGTTGTAGGAGTCAAATACATGAGCAGCTATACAGCCCAAAGGGATTAAGTTACATGTTATATAAGACACTACCCGACAACAATTTTTATAGCCGTTAAATAATAAATGTTTTTATCATTCTTTTACATACTCGTATATTAGTAGCCGCCCCATGCTACAGGGAGTCCACTGTATGACCATTTTCTATGAAAAAATTGCAAGCCATTTTTAATATGAGTGTCAAAATTAATTCTATACTTAGGTCAAATGAAAATAGATTTGTCGCAGAGTGCATACTTTGACTTCGATGCAAAGATTGGTATTTTCTCAGTCAACTGTAATAAAAATTTTATAAAGTCTAAGTTTGTCTCCCAGGTGTAAAGCATATCTAGGAAAAATTCAAGATTGAAGGATGTGTGCGTTAAATATTACGTTTATTTCTGCACTCTAAGAGTCCATCCATCCATTTCATAAAGTAAAATTTCTATTCTAATAATTAAAATTTTTCCCCTTCAAATAATGTACTAGAGGCAAATAATTGAAAATGACATCCTTTCAAATATGTGATTTGTTTATTTTATACCTACTATGGGTTTTGCCCTGCGCGCCTTCGGACAACAGTATTTTTCTACTACTAAAATCGACTTTTCAGCGGCTGTAGCGCAAAAACATTATGTGATGGAGAAAAACTTAATGTAGATCTGTGAAGTCGGCACTCCAAATTTAGGTAAGAGCCCCCGCACCGTTAGTTTCAAATTTGTAACACAGTTCTGTCAAATGAGTTTTACCTGATTTTCTATCAATCTCAGTGATTGCCGTCCTTCGCATATTACTCGCAGACGCGACAATTGTACGTCGTTGAATAATCTTTAACTGATTATTGGTTAATTTATTGAGTGCACTGATATGTGAAAATTGCGATTTCATCGTTGTTGGTGTAGTTGATGTCGCTATTCGGTACGTGATTGAATTGTCCATAGTAACGGAAGACATTGACAAACGCGACTCCATGCTATCGGTCGTAAACTGTTGAGGTTTTCTGCATTAAGGAAAAATTGATACTCAATATTTTTTTAATGCTATTGCCTCAGCTCTCTTACGTTTTTTGCACGGTTAAGTGGCGACGCACTGTAGCAAACTTCCACACCGTGCAGCTGGTGAAAGTGTTTAATATGGTAATTATAATGAAGGGTATGCCATAGACAATCACCGTGTCCCAATAATTATGCAGTGTTATGTAGAACTGTAATAAAGAAAAAGATAAATAGTAAACACACGTTGGACAGCATACGTGAGAAAATTAATCAAAAAGAAAATGAGTTTCTTAAATAATCACAACGAGCCAGAGTGCTTGGTGCGTTGCCAGCTACCCAATATCCACAAGTGTGCATGTATGATGTCAGAGGGGGAATGCATGAAATTTTTAATTAACCATAATCCTCACCCAAGTAAATGATGAATTCGTTCCTTTGCATTCGCAACAAAAATATAAATAAAAAGTAAATCTTGCTACCCCACCACATATAGCTTTTAAGCTATCATTGCGCTAGTAAAGGTGACATACTACCCTATAAGGTGGAAGGAGGGGCTTTGTTGTTTCGTATGTAACATACAAAACGAGGCTGGGTTCCTGCAGCATCCAAATCAAATGGAACGAATCCATCTAGCCATGTCCGTCCGTACCTATATCCAGTTTTAATACGTTGGCGTATATTTCGAGATATTGAGCTAAAACTTTGTGCAAATACATATTTCTAGTTTCGATTTACATAAATTGGACAAAATCGGTAGAGAGTCGCGTGCACAGTCGACAAAAATCTACCTAGAAGCCACAAAAATTTGGTTCACTTTTGAGTCGAAGTGTAATAAATGCTTTAAAATTAGCTAAAAAGGGTCGAAATTGGATACACAGTTTGCACATAAATGTGCAGGGCATTCAAGATTTGGGCAAATACAATAAAGCCCTTGTATTTGTTTTGTATTGAATGGTCATTAATTAACAGTATTTTCTCTCTCTACCTTTCATTCAGATTATTCCAATTATGAAAGGTATCTTTGTGTTTTAACGAAAACAATGGTAAATAAATCTTGATCTTCTTAATAACAACTTTTGCATTTAAATTAAAAGAAAAATAAAATTCAATATGAGCCAGGTACTTTTTACACACATATATGTATGTATGCGGACGTTGCATATATACTATTAAACACTCTTTTAATAACCATAAAAGTACAAATCGTAAAGGTTGAGAATTTGAATGAATGGTTGACGAGTTTGTGATCCCATCCCGCCCATTTTAAATACATTGTTGAATAGAGTAGATACCTAGAACGTATCTTTGAATCGTGTGTTTAAGTAATTTCAAATATAGCGTACGGGGTACACTAAGTTCATCATTCCGTGTGCAACACCCCCAGATGCAGGCGTCAGAGACCCTTCAAGGTTTATATCTTAGGTAAATAAAATTTGGTGAAAGTCCTTTCAAAAATATCACTTTGTGCATTTCTATTATGTTTGGGGGGAGCAGGCTCGTTTTTTTCCTTTAAACAGCATTTAAGTCTTTTCAATATAAAGCCAATGAACAGAATAATCACAAATTGTGATGGTTTTGGGTGAACTGGCCTGTATATTAACATAAATATATTAAATTTATAAACATTGAATCCCACGTAAAAAATATTGTGCTACAGAATTCTCCAGTACGGTCTAAAGAAGCATGCGATCATTTTCACACTTCATGTCCATTTGTGTAAACAAGTGAAAATGTTAAACTGAAATGTAAAACACGACCATTTGATATCCTACACCACTTAGTTCCGCAAATTATACTGCAATTAGTTCAACTGTGTCAGTACATGTGAGGCATCTTCACATAAGTTACTATGTTAAACACAGTCTGATTGGGTCCAAATTAAATGCCGCCAATTATTAAACCAATGAAGTTCCTCCCTAAATTTTGGTAAAATATAATAGGAATTTCGCCATATAGGGCCCAATGTGGAGAAGGGTTCAAAAAATGTTCCAATTTATGCCCTTGTACCAAATAGCATCGAATAAATAAAAAATTCCGGCCTGTGCTTAGACGGACAGACGGACATGGTTAAATCGATTCAGATTTTTATTCTAATTGAAGATGAGTGTGGCATTTGCAAACAACTGCGTCAGGTGTTACAAACAACTCTGCAAACTGAATGCACCCTTTGCTACATGTGGCGCAGCGTATAAAAAAACAAGAACAAAGAAATAAGCAACGTGTTGTATAAATATCTGAACGAAATCATTTCTGTTTCATATAACTTCCAAAACAGATTTCCACGCTTACCTTATATTCGCTTCGTATATCACAAAGTGTTGCTTGTAATTTGATGGAATATACTGGCCTTGAGAAGAGCCAAAATGGAGCACAATGCAGCGCACCCAGAATAGTTAAACACAATAATACTGCTTTCGCTCTTCTCCCTGTGCACACAGAGTGACGTTTAAGTGGATACATTACAGCTATAAAACGTTCCACGGTAAAGGCCACCACAAACCATGACGAACAGAAGCATGCCAAGTTACTGATGAATGTGAAAAATTGACAGAAATGTTCGCGATTATAAATGTTGATATCCCAAAAATTCAACCATTGCGCAAACAAGCCCAACAAAAAACATGTATCACTTACGGCCAGTGCGGCCAAATAGTTGGTGGATGATAATTTGCGTAACTTCGTTTTGAAGAAAACAATGACGGACAATGTGTTGCCCAGAGTGCCGGTGACCACGATTAGTGGTAAATAATAAAAGTTTAGTTCGTAACCAATCAGTTCGATCACATGGAAAACATCATTAAATTCTTCCGCTAGCGTCACATTGTAATTATTTTCCATTGAAATGTTATTGTTGCTGTTGTGATAATAATTATTATTGTAATAATTCCTGACCATAATCGCTTCATCGGTTAGATGGAAACTTATTGTTGTTGTTGCTGGTTTTTGTTGCATTTTGTGTGACATACCATTTAAACATATTAAAATGTAAAATACGGTGGCTGCTGTTGCTATTGTTAGTCACTTTTATAATTGATTGATGGATGAATTTTCTTACTTTGCCATCATTAATTCATTCGTTCATTGACATCCATTACTAGTTTTCCTCGTTTACGGTATTTTAACGGAAATTTTTAAATTGACTTAACACAAATTTAGTTTTTAAACCCTGTACCAGTGGTGGCAAATGTTAAATTTGTAGGGATATTGGTAACTCCTAAATGGTAAATTCCACGCCCAACTTCAATTATACAGATCGATTCAGAATTAACCATGTCCGTCTGTCTGTCCAAGTAATTTTGTGTGCAAGCTACTGGTCACATTTTTTTAGAAATTTCGATGAAATTTGGTACAAGTATTGAATCATGTATTGGCGCAGAGATAAACCCCACTGAAAATGGAGCGAGTCTAAACATTTTTAGAACCCCTCCCCATTTTGACAAAATTTGGTAAAGAATAGTTAATTAGCTTTATAATTGGCTGTGCCAAATTCGGACCCGATCGAAACATTTTTGGAACCACTTTCCATATATTGATATATCACGAAGTGACTTATATGGCAATACCTCGCCTTTACTGATCTAACTAAACTAATTGTAGCATAATTTGTACATCCAAGTGGTGTAGGGTATTGTAATGTTACTACCAATGCTTTAGTTTGCAACATTAAGCAGAAAGTTAATGCAAAACGGTGGAACATGCTACAACCGCTTTAGACACTCTCCACATTTACCCTCAAATAACTGTTAACTATTAATTCTTTTCAACTTTAGGTTCATATGCTTGATATCCAAAAAATTAATTAACCATGAAGTGACCTTTAGTTGCAACACATCGTCTCCTTAAGACAAATATGCTAATGCTACTAATCTCTGTTTTGGCTTTTGAAGTGCTTGTTAAGATTAAAAATTCGGAATATTTTAATAATTTTTAATAAAATTTAGAAAGAAGCAGGGAGTGCGATAACACTGCAGTCGCAAAAATTAGGACTTTTTATCTGAAATTTTGTTAAGTGGAAATGTTTTTATTCAAAACGCAAAGAATATCACGGTCACAGCTTACACTTTTTTTACAATAGTTGTATTTCTAACCAACGTCATAATAATAATTTAATTTATTTTAATTTGTTAATAAACTTCTAGTAAGAATGTTGTTTAATTATGCCGACGTTATTATAATTTTATATGTTTCCTTTGTATTCACACTCTGGTTTCCCGTTTTTGCTGTTAGTTATCCATTAATAGAACGCGCCAAAGACTAAAATAGTCCAATAAGTCGTCGTTGCTTTTAAAGGCTTGCGAAACGTTAAAACTTCTGCGTTGAAGTTTTCGCTTCTCTTTAACGTCCGCCTTTTTTGTGGTGCTCTGTGTGAGGTTGCGCAGAAGTGACTTAGAACCAAACAAAAAATAAACAAACAAAAAATAAATTCATTCAAAATCTTTTTGAGAAAATGCAACAAGTAAATGTCGTACGGCGTTTACTATAGCCGCTAGTAAAATGCGAATAACGTCGTACCGCATAATAGTAGTGGAAATATTATTTAAATATAAATGTTTGCCGCAACTGAACTTGTCCCCAAGATGCACCTCTACCAAGGGAATATTCATTTGCTTACATTAAGTAATGATCGTTTATTTCCCAATGTTGTTATTTATTATTTATGTGTAGTGCCCACATATACAAGACACGTGCTCGCTTTTTACCATTGCACAAGTCAATACGACAGATACACACATCACACATATTGTGTGATTTCAATACCCCAACATTTGCTGTTATTTACAACAACAAAAGTGGGTATTCAAATTTTGTTTGACGCACTCTCTTGTCACGAAGTGACAAATGGTTGTAATGTTTTATTTTTTCTTTTTTTTTTTCTTTAATTTTTATTGCAGAAGATGACAACAAAGTTGGAACTTTGGATGTATTATTGAGCAGCGCTTATTGTCGTTCCCAGCGTTTTCTATCTAAACAGTTGGCCCAGTTGCGTCCAGAATTGACCATGTCTATGTTTTCTGGTAAGTTGGGCGAATGGAATGAATTGTCTGCAATAAATTATTTAATTCATTGTCTTCGTTGCAATAGAAATCACTTATCGCTTTCAAACGGCTCGTGAAGATGTACGCACTTTGCTATTGCAATGCTTGCTACCTTGGCTGCATAATATGGAATTGGTGGCCACTACTGTCCCGCCAGCAACACCACTCTCATATATAATGGTTTGTATTTTATATGGCTGACTTTTTTAAAATCATTTTTAACCTCCGCATTCAAATTTCTATTTAATTGGGAGAATTACACCCACAACTTTTCTTAATATATTGTATTGCTGTTCACAATAAAATACTTATTTGCGTCTTTCTTATAATTTCAGTATTTACCTGATTCAGGTACCCGTGGCCGCAGAGAAGGTACTGGCTCCACAGAGGCCACTGAAATGATACTCAACAACATGTTTTACATAACTGCCAAAGTAATTTGAATCTTTGATATATTTTATCTAACTCTTACAAAAATTATATAACAAAAGTGTACATAAATATACTCGTATATGTGTATACAAGTGTTAAACATATGAAGGGGTTTTCAATAAGGACATAACAATTTTGAATGTCGGAGCTTCAAATGTTGAAGAGGCTTGTTGTTCAATTTTGAATTAAATTGATCTTGTATGAACCGTACACCCATAAACCAAGGTATTTAGACAAAATTCCTCACAATGTAAACAGCATGGAATCGACTTTTTTAGCTCATTTAGAGTAGAAGCTCTTACGGCTTTTTTGTAGGTACTTCGACCGGTGCGTTGTTGTACTGGCACAGGAACAGCCTGTCTGGTTTGATTATTTCGAAAATTGCGGTAGTTACTCTTAAAGTTCCAACCACTAATTGATAATTACGGTAGTAATTTTTAATACTTTCGAGATGTTGCTCGTTTGTGCCCTTCATCATGATTAAAATGTCAATTTTTAATGACGTTTTGATATTAACAGATCATGGAAAAAGTTCAAGGGTGCGTTTATATTAAAATACAAAATTGTTATGCTTCTAAGGAAAAACCCGTTACTTATAAATAATACACTTATCTATGTAGATGTTGTCCATACGTCTGATAATATAATTTTAAAATTAGATCAGTTAGTGTGTTATGATAATTTTATAGAAATGTTTCAAATGTTTATTTATATAAAATAATGAATCTTATCCATCTCCCTGCCTTCCCATTTCTATTCCTATTTTCTCTGTTTATAGTTTTCTGACTCACATCCCCGTGATATTGAAGAATTGTGGGGTACTTTATGTCAATTTTGGCCAAACAATGTAAAAGTGATTTTACGTTATTTGGTAATCATGAGTGGTATGGCACCAAATGAACTATTATCCTATGTAAGTGGAATGAGTTGTGCACTAATGCAAGCAATGTTGTATTATTGCTCTTACTTTTTATTTTATAACTGTTTTTCTTAACGAACACTGGCAGGCTAAACGTGTAGCATTGTATTTGGCGCGTACATGCCCCGACCGTTTGTTAGATGAATTAATGGCGGAATTGCAAACAGTTGAAACACTTAATTGTTTAATTGAACGTACGGAAACTCCACCATTTTATCGGTTAACGAGTATGAGGAAAGCATCCAGTCATTCGGCAGATGGTACGTTGTATATATTTATTTTGTATGTGTAATGCTATTAATGTGTATAATATTTGAAATACATCGTTGATCTAAATATTTACACAACATATGCATAAAGGTTTAAAAAAAGGACAAAGTAAAGCTTCATTATTTCTTAATTAATGACATTATGGCATTAATTTGTTTAATAATCTCTTCAGCAATTGGAAAGGGAACATTTCGTTAGTGCCTCCTATTTCATTAAATATTTAAAATAAAAATCGTATTTAATGTTTTAGATCAGAGCTGTGTTGTCCGAATTGGAGTTTAAGTAGTTTTTAAGCGAATCGAAAACAAACAAGCGGAATGGGAGTAGAACATCAAATTCTCACATTTAATTATGCATGTAATTAAGAAAGTGATATTTACCTAAGCATTGGTATTACTTGTCATACCCATCACTATATTGATGTGCGGATATATTGTTTTTGTTCAGACATTTGTAAGTACCAGAAGCGAGCGAGCCACACCCCCAAAAGTATCTATATTCTTTATCACCATCAATCAAAAGTTGATTTAGCCAATCTGTGCATTCGCGCGTCCCTGTGTCTGTATCAATAATTTTTGTTTGGAACTCTTACGGTCATAAAAATTGAGATTTCGCACCGAAATTTGGATCACGCAATCTTTGGGTTTTCTACGGTTCGCGATTCGGCAAAATCGGGAAAAGGGTACGCCCTCAATGACGCTCTAAACCTTGCACCTGGAGCTTTCAGCAATCTCTCAGTCGTAACATTTGCGATATTCAGCTGAAATTCGGTACAAATAACATTCGGCAATGTTAAAAGTAAAAATGGGTAAAATCGACCCACTGACTGGCCTACAACACAGTATTATAAGAAAAAAAATTACAAATTCAAAATCAATTTAACAGTACATCCAGAAAATACGACAGGAATCGGACCTGCAATATACCGTTTTCCAATCCCTAACTCCGCAACTGCACCACAAAATATTTTTCAAATCAATTGCTTAGTACTTCTTTACATATAAACATATGAATATAAAAGTTACATTAAGAAATTCAGATATTGTTTCCTAACCATTTGGAAGAGGTGAATGATGATAGGTAACCAAAATTTGGCGCACGTCTAATATAGCCCCGCTTACTTGTTTTGTTTCATTTTGGTTATTTTATTGACATGGACTATTTATATATGGATATATAAATAACAAGTAAGAGAACTAAATTCGGCTCAAGTCGAATTTCAATAAATTCACTTTAATATATAATTCGTAGGCGTGGCAGGTACCTAATTACGCATTTTTATAGTGCATGCATTTCGTATTAACTTCTAAGTCGAATCATACACCAAATGATGTTCTTTATAAATTGTGGACGTGTCTGTTATTGAACGACGCCCCTTTTTTGAACAATAATGGGACTAATTATAAATATGGGAACCAAATTGCAATTTTATAATTTTTACGGGGAAATAGATTTATGCTCGAATTTGCTATTTTGTGCAATAAGTAGAGGGTCTGTATCAAAATCTCAAAATTTACGACTGAGATTTTGTCCAGAGTGCCAATAATAGACAGACACACGGACTTACATAACCAGGTCGAAAGTATATACATATATTTTGTAGGCTCTCCGACGCTTCGAACTGGATATTGCAGATGGAATGACAAACTTAGTGTAAGATATACAAATTTATCTATATTCAATCAAACACACCTTTTTTGCTGTTTGCTTGGATTTTGTTTGCTTTGCATTTACATTACATTTAAGTACAATACAATAATCTACTCTACTGTATGGCATGTAGGTGTCATAGAGATGTTATTACTGCATTATATACATACATATTATAGCCTACGCCACATAAAGTAAACTCGTGTGAATTTGCGTAACCTCTCAATGGCTAAAGAGATAACTTTTATTATAACGATTACATTTTATACTATTGTAAAATGTGGTAGTGCATTAACATGTTCTATATGATATATTTTAGGTCAACCTGTTGGTGGTATTAATGATTCACGATTGCAAGATATGACGGTGGAAAAAGGCACAATACACACAAAACGTCACAGTGGTGAGGATCCTATTAAAACGGGGTGAGCTTAAGAGATCAATATTATTTGTTAATAATTTAACATATAAAATCAATACGTTACGTATTCGTAGTAAAATTTGTACATTCTTTGTAAAGTCATTTATTTTGGAATTACCTTCTTGTTGTTATTGTAGAACTTGTAAATCTGATAGCGGTATAAGGGCATTTACCCAAACATCAATCAACAATCGGCCCCCACATGGTCCGGATAAAATACGAGCAGCTTCTGGGCCTTCTATTTTGCCACGGCCCGAGGATATTCTCATTAATGATCCAGAGGTATATACATCGTTCCTAACTAATTACTTAAGTTGCATTCTACACTTTACATTTTTGGCAAATCGATGGATGGGGTAATTATAAAATTGTCCAATTTGAACTTAATATGTAAATTTTTTGTCGATAGTGGGTACAAAATAGTACAAAATTTCAACTCAATATCTCAAAAGTTGCGTTCCTACATCAGACAGATGTATCTAGGTAGACTCATATTTTGATGCTGATCAAAATTATATACTTTGTAGGGTTCCTGATGCCTTACTCTATATATTTCTAACGGAACAACAAATTTGTCTAGAGCCAAACCCACGCCCAGTCTACAAAAATCTACATATCTGCCACAAAACTTGAACTATACTTTTGAAATTTAGAATGCGTATTTCCATATCTTATCGATCGATGTACTAAAAATAGACGGAGTCGGATAATAGACACGCCCACAATCGATAAAAAAAACAATATTTCTTCCAACAAAATTGACCTATGAATTTGAAATTTCATTTGCTTATCTACTGTTATCCCCTCCATCGATGAGCTAAAAATAGGCGTGGTTGGATAACAGGCACGCCGGCAATCGACAAAAATCTTTATATCTGCCATAAAAGTTTACGTATGAACTTGAAATTTGTTGCACATATTTATAGTTATCCCATCCATAGATGTGTCAAAAATGGGTGTGGTCGAATAACAGACGCGCCCACAATTTAGTGGGCCTAAGCCAAATTTATTTTTTTTTTGTTTAAATATATTTTAAGAGTCTCTGTTGTCCAACCATACTCATTCCAAATTCAAGTTTTATGGCCGTAAATATTACTGTTAATCAATTGCACCTATTTGAAATAGGAAACCAACTACATAAATATAAAAATCTCTATGGCAAATTTCAGCTTAAAATCTTAATTTTTGCGAACGTGAGCGGGTTCTAAAAATGGTTCCCTCGCGTCCGAATTAGGCACGGCCAATTATGAAGCTAATTAACTATTCTTCACCAAATCTTGTCAAAAAACATTAAGAAATGCGAATTTTTACTATACTCGTATATATAAAGACTTCCATTATAATAAAACCTTTTATGGAGAGGGGTTTTAAAAATGGTCCGATTTGGTTCATTTTCGATAGGGCCTGGTCCTTGCACGAAATTTTATCGAAATATCTCAAAAAATGCGTCAAGTACAAATTTACATGGACAAACAGACGGACATGATTAAATCGATTCAAGATTGGATTTTGGATTGATCGGCGTAATTGAAAGTGAATGTAGCATTAGCCGTTTAGGAGTTACAAACATCCGCACAAACTTAATATATCAATCACAAGCCGTGCAGTGTATAAAATAATATTGAATATAAATATGAACATAGATGTGTTGAATATCATAATGCATATGACACACGCGTATATTATGTGCATTGAGAGTGGTAGATGACTGATATTAATGTTTTATAGTTACGGCAAGAGGAGAATGTTGAATTGCGTATGACGGAGGCATCGCATGCACCACCACATCCATTGCCGATGCCTGAATATGGGGGATATTTCGCACCTCTTACTGAATTTTTACCCGATGTCAGTTTACCAATCAGCGGTTTTCATCGGTAAGTGTAACGTTGAACGTAAAACGATAAAAAGTGTAAAATAAATGAAATTCTTTATTTAACGTATTATCTCGTTATCAGATGTAATGTGGCTGTTATGCTGTTAACCGATATTGTGGTGGATGGCATACCCGGAATTGATTGGACCCTACATTTACCATTAGTGCTGCATATTTTGTTCCTGGGATTAGATCATACACGTGTAATTGTTCGCGAACATTGCAAACAATTATGTATGAATTTGTTGGTAAATGAAACCGAATTCGAGTTTATTAAAGTGTACACTGTAGATTAAAATGAAAACTCAAATGAAATTTTAGATCGTTTTGGCCGAACACAATGATCATTTAGCATTGGCGCGCATTCTATTAAATAGTTCCACAACAAAGTTAGATTTGGGACTAACAGTGCCCTCTCTGCCTGTAATAGAAAATAATTTCACAGGTAAATGAAATTAATTTCATTGGTGTTCAACATTGTAATGGGGATACTCTTTTTTCGTAGAATCTAATCAAGAGTTTGACAGCTATTTGTATTACGTTAGTCCTAGCTGTTGCGTGATTTCAGCATCGGGCAATAACGTCTTGTATACTGTGCCGCAGCAGCAGACCATTACGGTTAATAACAATCAAATGCCGTACAACACTGTCAATCAGCAATTAGTTATGGCCACAAATCTCAATCAGCCCCAACAACAAATACAAAGACAACAACAACAACAGCATGAGAGTATAACTACATTAAGCACATCAATGCATTATTTGCAACAGCACCACCAGCAGCAGCTGCAACAGCAGGCTTCTATACAGCCGCAAACTGTTGCAGGCAGTGGTAGTGTTGGTGTAGTGATTATAAACAGCACTGCAAATGCTACAGCAGGTAGTTTGCAAATAAATCCCAACACCAGCGAAAATTCGGAGGTACCATTGATCATTGCCGATGAGAATGCGCCACCACAACCGGGTCCCACTATGCTCATAGCTCATGTCATTAAGAGTTTGCTGAAATTTTTAGCCCAAGAAACCTGTCAACCATTATGGAATTATGAAGATATTACTGCAAAAGGTAATCAATGAAAAACAATTCAATTTTTTTAATGAAATGTTACACATTCTCCATCTACGTACAATTACAGTGTGGTCGATAAAATCGGCAGAACAGTTAAGCTGTTTCATACGTCACATAGTCAAGGTGTTCTCCGATAGCTACCCTCAAGCGCGCATTGCTGAACGTTGGGCTCAAACAGCTCTTCAATTGGGCTTATCATGTTCCTCGCGCCACTACGCTGGTCGATGTTTACAAATATTTCGAGCACTCAATGTTCCTATAAATTCACGAATGCTCTCCGATATTTTGTCACGTTTAGTTGAAACAGTTGCCGAACAGGGTGAAGATATGCAGGGTTACGTCACTGAACTGTTACTCACCTTAGAAGCAGCCGTAGATAGTTTAGATTCTGATTTTCGCCCATTGGATGTAATGAAGGATATTTTTAAGAGTACACCCAATCTGAATAATAAAGATGGCGGTGTCAATTCGATATTATCGGGTGGCAAAAAGTCACCGTCCGGTATGTCGCCACACTCACCGAACTTTTCGGCACAGAGTCATGCGAGAAGTACCAGTTATTCGGTAACGTATTGTGCTCGAAAAACCAACAATTCCCCATGCGATAAACAAGGTAAAAGATTGATTAAACGTTTGAGTTTATTACATTTACTATGCCAAGGTAGGAATTCTTTCATAATATGTGCAGAGCCAAGACCGAGTGGTCGATCTAACCTTGTCATCCGTCTAAATCATGCTCCTGGTAGAAAAAATTCAAATCTCGATTCCGAATTTGGCATAAGTGTTCATAGTTTCTGAATGCTGGTTGTTACTGAAATTGCTCAAAAACGGACACAAGATACAGAGCCACAGTTCTATAAAAACAGATTTTTTAAATGATTTTTCCCACATTACTCATAAGTTAAAAATTGACAATTTACCGCTCAGTGAGCTTTGGTGCATCGGGGGTGGGTACTCGGATCGATAAAGAGGGTAGGTCAGAAAGACCATTTATTGTACTACCTCTGATGCACTTTGATTACTCCAAGTTAAGTTTTATCACAATTTATATTTCGTGTCACAGTGGAATTACGTAATCGTACCTCTGGTATTGACATGGAACGTAATATCAACAAATTTGGTATGGCTAATTGTTCAGCTCTATCCCGATCGCGTAGTGCTCAGAGTTTGAAAATGCTCGGTGATACCGCTACCCAGGTATGACAACTCAGTGGCACATCTTAATGTTCATAGGATTTGTGAGGTATTATCTATAATTTATAGGACGATAAAATGACTATATTGGCACAATTATTTTGGCTATCGGTGTCATTGCTGGAGAGCGACTATGAGCATGAATTTTTATTGGCTTTACGCTTATTAACCCGTGTTTTGCACCGTTTGCCACTGGACAGACCTGATGCTCGAGACAAGGTCGAAAAATTGCAACAACAGTTAAAGTGGGCCGCTTATCCCGGAGTGCATGCCCTCTTATTAAAGGTGAGAGGGCAAATGATTTTGTTGTTAAAAAAAATAATTTGAATAAAAAAAATGAATTAATTTTTTAAATGAAAAACTAGGGGTGCACGCACATGGCTACCTATGAGGCCACCATAGCACTGTTGTCACAATTTGCTCCCCTGTTAAATTTGGCCGTGTGCGATCCTACCCAAAGCTGTGCTTTCCCCATGAACGTTATGGCCTTACTGCCCTACATGTTGCTGCATTTTGAGGATGCCAACGAAATATGTATACGCAGTGCGGAAAATATAGCGCAAGTTTCTTCGGAGTTGGGTGCAAAATTGGAAAATCTTGGCACTGTTATGACATTGTACAGTCGCAAGACGTTTTGCAAGGAATCATTCCAATGGACTAAATGCGTGGTGAAATATTTATACGACACCTACGCACACATGGGCTTACATATGTTGGCCTTTTTAATTGAGGTGCTGGAGAAGGGACCACCCCAAATACAAGTTCCCGTCCTCAATGTTATCCACTGTATGCTGCACTATGTGGACTTGTCTACGCCACAAGCTCAAACTATTAACAGTGATTTACTGCGGGCCATTGGCAAATATTTAGAGGTACGCAAATGTGAATTTTCCTAATCTGTTTTCTTCTTGCTGAGGGTGTTTGTTTTTTTGAGGAGACGGTCAATTGGAAAGATTCTTTAAAGATTTTAAAATTGATTGTGACACGCAGTTCGTCTCTACAAGTGGTGCCACCAAGTGAAGGTGGCAGCGTCGGTTTATCTTTCTCTTTCTATGGGGCATATCCGGAATCGGATATGTTCTGTAAAAAGGAGCTAGCCGGACGCACTATGGAATTCACATTCGATGTGTCTCAAACACCATTAATTGGTCGACGTATATTGCTTAAGACAGAGGATAGTGCTGGTGACGTTGGCGGTAGCGGCACCGCTTCTAATAGCACAACTACCACCAGCATCACCTCAACATCGACTATGGTATCCTGCTCTGGCAATCTGCATTTGTTGCAGCCCTCTGTTAAACACATAGGTCAAGCAGCAGTAAGCGGCGGTCAACAGTCCACAGCACCGTCGCATAGTGCAGTGGGTACACCTAACTCGCCGCGTCGTAGTGCTAGTCTATCGCCAGCTGACACCGCCCCCCTTAGTGGTTGGAAACGGCCTTGGATGTGTCAGGGTCGTGTTCGTGAGTGTCTAGTTAATCTCTTGACCACCTGTGGCCAACGTGTGGGCTTACCCAAGTCACCCTCCGTAAGTTTATTAAAATTTGCCTGTACACTATACTTGTTCTTTTTTGGGTTTCTTTACTAAATTTCCGGTAATTTTTGTACGTTTGATTTTCTGAAGAAAATTGAAAGTAAATGCACGAGTTTTGTTTTTGCCTCAGTAACGGGATATAAATCCTTGGTTACTTGTTTTGTTTTGTTGTTTCGGTTTTATTAAGGAAATTATTTCTTAACCATTTGCACTCATTTGTTGATATTTTTGTTTTTGTTTTGAGAAATTATGCAAGATAATAATCGATAACCAACGTTTTATAGGATGATTTCATTAACTCCATCTGTTCCAAGGTAATAATCGTTGAAAAAATAAAACTTTGTCAGTCTAACAAATGTTTCATACAAACACAAACCGAAGCATGCATTTGCATCTTTTATAATTAACTTTTATTATTTGTCAATTAAAAATATTTTATTTCAAGTACAAGTTTAAGAAGAAAGTTTTATTTGGCGTCCGTCAAATTAAGAATACTCACCATCTTAGTGCATTCAAATAAAAATGTGTTTTATTGACAAGGGCGTTTCAAAATTGTGGCGGCCTGGTACAGTTTTTAGATTTGTTAGGATGTGATGCTGATGCTTTGGTGTTGGACACGTTTCGATAAAAAGAATATGCTCCGACCTGTAGGTGGTGGGTATAAACAGCATTTCATTTTGTTTTCATTTCCAGTGTTTGATAACTTTTTCTACAACTGTCATATTATAACTGCGTTTTTTTTTAAACCATTTTTTTGAATATTATCCCGCATGTCTAACAATTTGCAGCCTTTAAGTCATTCGCTTTACACTGGATCTAACATACACAATAGACAAAGCGTAAGCCTCTACTTTATGATTCTTTTTAGTCCCTCCCTTGCCAGTAATAATTGTGTGCTTCTTCTTAATAGCTTTACCTGTTATTCTTATTACCTCATACAACTAACCTTGTTGATTTGCTCGATGAAACTTATTCCATAAATATGCTAACTTTTCATTCTACTCAATTCCCAACTGCACCACAAACACACACACACACATACACGCAGGTAATCTTCAGTCAATCGTCAGATTTAATGGAACGGCAATCATCGGCCGCCTCTTCAACAGAAGAAACTTCAGGTCCCCAGGGTGATTTGAGTAGCGGCTCACGACGGGACGATGGTCAACCTGATTTCACGGTCTTCAAGGATTTCGACTTCCTAGAGTATGAGGACAGTATTGCTGGTGAGTCGACGGACAACTTTAATTGGGGAGTGCGCCGTCATCAATTGTTCGAGGGTGAAGAGGACATGCTCACTTGTGGCGGCAGTTTGGGTGTAAGCGGTGGTGGTATTGGCGGCGGCGGCAGCGGTTCCGTCAAAGGCGGTCATTCATCGACGTTAGAGGACAGCTTTAGCGATAAAACTCCTATATTAAGCAAACGGCGGCGACAAATGGCTGATGACTCAACGGACGAAGAGGCCGAATCTGAATCACCCATCGATGAAGATCATCGTCATTTATTTATTAAGTCAGCGTACAATGTGGGGCCACCAACGTCTCTCAGTTTGAGAGAGTGTCGCCGTCGGCGCAATTCGGTTTCACGTAGTGACACCAGTGGATCAAGTGTCGGCGATCTGGGTGATATAACACCTTGCAACGCCTCACCCCATTTGCCGGGCATTATCCGTTTCAATACTGTTATACGAGATGAAGCCGAAGAGAATTGGCGCAAGCAATTACAAGCCATGCTAACAAATCAGCCATCTGCCCACACTTCGGAACTGCTACTGCAACTATATCGTCTCATCAAGGAGTTAACGTTCAAGACCGTAAGCATTTCCAAAGAGGCGAAAAAATTCTTTACCGGCATTGGTTCTCAGCTGGGCAATAGAATTTCTCTATTCACCGATTTACTAAGTTCGCGAGCCGATCCACCACGTGTTTGGTGCAGTGACAATCAAACAACCACACCACGTCTCTTCGAGACACTACGATTTAATGTGTTGGAGGTACAAGAACATTTGGAAACATTTTTCGATCGAAAAGATCAGGTTTTAGAGGTAAGAAGCCCTAACTGTTAATATATCACAGTTCATCTTGCATATGAAATTCCATTAACAGTGTTTGGACACGGTGAAGTCATCTTGTAAACTGTCACTATTCAATGAAAATGATGTAGCTGTGGTGTCGAGTTTAGATTTGGCCACCAGCGGCAGCAATAACACGTCCTGCATACCATATATGCCCTTTGATCCCGCCTCAACTGAAGTGGTCCTGGAATTGGGTCGCGCCCTCTATAAGTTAATGTTCCAATTACTGCTTTTAATCGAATCAAATCATAAAATCAGCTCTAACGTGGTCAATCACTTCAGGCAAAAGGAAAATGTGAGTTTCAAATAATGTTGCATTTGTCTGTATGCGCATATATATAACATGTATTTCATTTACAATCAGATGAACGATGTTTCTGATTTGTACGCCTTGGTGCGGGATGCTTTGATACGCTGTATTAGTGAAACCGAAGTAGAAGCGTTAGACACAGCTACAGCCACATCCACAGAAGCAGAACATACACCAACGCCATCACCATCTCTACCTATGACTACTGAAGAGTTTGAATGTACTCTACGGGAATTCATTGATAGCCAGAAATGGGCGGCAGCTATTGCACATGTGCGGCAATATAAGCTCTTGTCACAACTGACAGCCTCCAATCCAAATCTCACCATATTCGGTTACGGTAATGTGGACACGCGTTTGAAATTGGATGAAATGTCTATAATTTTGAATGTCTACGCTCAAAGTATCGTGAAGGATAGATGCGGTAAGTGTCGCTTTTTGTAAGGAGATCACTCGTAAGAAAATCAAACATCTGCATGTTTGGTTGATTTCGACTGTGAGCAGAGTGGTACTAACTCTGCCTGATTTATTATTCAAATTAAGTATGCAAAGTCGTCTTAGTCAACTTTCGAAAAAAATATTCACAATATTGAAAAAGACTGATTCAAATTAATTTAACTTTTGCAGAAGCCTTTATTGTGTCGAAATCGGATTCTGAACAATTTGAGGTGTATGCTATATTATCGGAGACTTTATATCACGTATCTAGTTCTCTCAACACCATGGAAATTAATTTAAAAAGTTACGCCAATTCATTGGCCACTCCTCACCCTGCCACTTCTCTAAGAGTAGAGTGCTGCGACAATGTAACAAATCTTTAAGACAGAGGTGCAACTAGTTCATGACATTTGAAAGAAAGAAAGATAGTGCGTCGGACTGGAAAGCCTTATTGCTGTCTTCTTTGTAATCGAACAAATTTTTAGTAAATTATTTGAACAAGTCTTGTATTTTATTGCTTTGTTCTACTAAAGTAACTGAAGAAATTATTGTTTGTATTTTATGTTGTTTTGTTTTAACGTAAAACATTCGCTTTTTATATTCCACCAAAACACTCATGCTTACAAAATTTATTCATAATTTTATAAACTCTTAAACAATAAATAAATAAATCCATAAAAACACTTTAGAAATCCCTTTTTACCGTTTTATCTATGAACTTGAATTATACATGATGAGTACAGAAGCTAATGCGAATAAGTTCAAAAAGCAAATGTTGAGAAAATCAACTTTCATTTTTAAAATTATCCATTTATTAATTTGATCATAAAAAGTGTATAGATCCAGGGAGTGTGGAGTAGACTCTACAATGAGTAAATAGTCCTCTAATAACCAAGAAGAATATTATTTTCTCCACCGAATCTTACAATAATCAGAAAATATCACAATATGAACTTATACGCACTGCCTTACGACCCACTTATAAATGAAAATATATTTTTATATGAATTATCTTAACTCTACCACTTTATCTAATTAAAGAGGTTTTTTAGCTTTTGCTTTTGATTGTACTTGTAGGTAGCTTTAGATTCTTTGGCGCGGTTCAATTCCTCAATTACTTGTTTATTTTTTGGAAGCAAGTTGTGAGCTTTTTCTAAATCTAAAATAGCCTCTTCGTAATTAGCTAGAGCAATATGGGCTTGACCGCGCCGGTACAATGCTTTGTGACATAGTGGATTCAAACGTAACGCTTCGGAGGCCCAATTGCGAGCACCATTATAATTCAGCAATTTCAATTCTACTGCAGCCATATTATTATTATTCAGAACAGCGCAGTCGTCCAACTTCGCGAGATTTTCTTCGTTATCGTGCCCTTGCGGAGTTGTGTTTGTCATTTGCTCCCGGTATTGATTACGAATAAAATTATAATAGCGGAAACCTTTACGATATTTTCGGCGCGCATCATAGAATTTTTCCTGCCCGAAAAAAGAATTTCCCGCATCTCGTATGTTTTCTAATATATTTATGTATTGTTCAAGCTGACAATGACGTAAAGCCACAGAATAAGATCTTTTCTATTTTCAACAATCAAATTATTTTTACCGAAAATTCACAATTTTTATAATACCAATCTTGAGGATAAGGTGGTAGGTTGTCAATGGAACCATCATTATCATCTACACCCCAGTCATCGGTAGGCAGAAGTTCACCACATTCGGTAATGACGATATCCTTAACGAAAAATAATTATTTATGTTTTTTTTTGTACCGCAGATGCATTGTTATGCTGTGTTTACCTCCACAGGTACACCACCTGAATCAGCATTTTCTTCCATATCATGTAACATGGACAAACCCCTTAACACAAAGCCCACAACTACATTCGAGCCATTTAAATTCTCACACGGTGCCATTGTAATGATGAATTGAGAATTGTTTGTATGAGGGATGCCATAATTGGCCATGCTGACAACACCGCCCGCTATATGCTAATATTAGCAAAATTACTTACAATTTAAGTATAAGATGTAAACCATACCTGCAGTGTAAAGTTCTCATCTTTGAATACAGGCCCATATATGCTTTCACCACTTGTTCCATCGTTATTAACCACATCACCGCCCATCGCTACATAGAACTTTTTTATTTTGTGAAACTTGATACCTTTATAGTGTAGCGGTTTACCCGCCCTGCCAATACCTCTTTCACCAGTACACAAAGCCCGAAAATTCTCCGCTGTCTTTGGTACAACATCCTTACGTAGCTCGATTACTAATCTACCAACTTGGGACAAAGGTAACAATCACTTTTTCACCTTGCAAAAAAAACGAAACTATATCTCTGTTCACTTACTGCGTTCTTGGCCAATGTTTATATCGAAAAACACTATAGGATTATTTTTATTAACTGGTTCTTTCAATGGTGCATCTTTCATTGTTTTGTTTATTTATTCTACGAATTAGAGTCACCTCTATAATCTATAGTTTGTAATTTTTTCGGTAAATAAATTTTACCATGCGCTACCTTGAGGTATTGTCAAATTGAAATAAGAAGTTGCTCGTATTTCGGATATGGCAGTGCCCTTATGATTAATTATTTTATTATTATTTATTATTTTTTTATATACCCTTGAAAAATGAGAGTTGCAGGAATTGGTAATTTCATACTGGAATTGGGCAAAGTGAAGAAAAATTTAAAAGCAATCAATTTTAAATATATTTCATTGATAATAGAGCTACAAAAGTTACAAGAAATTATCAAGTTTTACTGTATCATTGCACCCTGTATTGACAGCACTGACATTCTGCTTTGTTTTATTTTACTTCTTTAGCAACTTCGCTTAGTTCAGTTCACTTTAGTGGCTCGTTTTGTGTGAGCGTTAAATTGTGCCTAACGGAAAAGTGTCAGAAATTTTAAGTTTTCTTTGTGCTTAAATTCATCATGAAAAAATACAAAAGTAATTCCAATATAAAAAATTTAAATTGAAAATTATTCAACACATTAAGTGTACAAGTTTTTGCATAAAAAACAATATTTTAATACACTTGCTTGAAAATGTTTTGTGTATATTAATTTTTACATTTTTTACGCAGTAAATTTGTTTCTTTATTCAATGTTTGGCCCTGAAGTAATAAATTGTTAATAAATGTTCTCTTTGATTACCAAATTTATTATCGCAACACAAAGCCAGAAAATATTACTGTGTAGACATTTATAATGTTTTTTTAGCAGGAGAAAAAATTGAAAAAATACGTATGTGTGTTTATGCACAACTACTGTCTATTGCAGTCGATTAAAGAAAAAGCAATGAAAATAAACCACATATGTGAATGTGTGTGCCTATAAACGTAGTATGTATATAAAACTGAATAACAAATAATAACAAGAAGCATTGTTGTAGTTTGCTGAAATCAGCTGTCTACCTTTTATTTACAATCCGTATATATAGGTAGCAGTACTATACTATACATGCAATTAAATGTTTGTACCTATATGAACACATATGTTTCTTCGTCATAAGCATTACTTTAAAAAAATATTTGAAAAAACATAAATATAAAAAAATATAATATAATATAATACATATTATTTATATTACTTATAGATATATTAGGTGTCTTTTCAAAATATGAGTGTCTAACCGTCCCATCTTATATTTGAAAACTATTTTTAACTGTATTATGAAAACAATAACCATATAATCAAAATCAAAAATCAAACACTGTGTTACCAATAAACGCAATTAAAACTTGCTTTACAAATTAAATAAAGAGATAAAAAATCACTATGCCGTTCATATCAAAAGATTGGCGCTCTCCAGGTGAAGCCTGGGTTAAAACGGATGAAGGCTGGGAGAGGCTTAAGGTGCTTGAATGTGGTAAACGCAAACGGTTAGTTCACACCTAATCCAATTACAATTACATTTATAATGCCAACACACACTTCACATGGTTTATCAAATTTTAGTGTTTTAAAGCCATGAGAGTGTTTTATAAAACAGGCTTTAGATTTAAATACATCAAGCTTACCTTTCAAACCAGTCAACCGCACTAAATCCATTGAAATTTAATTGCAATATTTTTTAACTGCAGCGCCATTTTGAGGGGTAAAGTAAACATTAGATGAAATTACATTCGCTTGGAAAGTATTTTTTTTTTTTTTAGAATCAAAAGAGAAAATCTAAACAAGTGAAAACGTTATCATCGGTCAAGTCCGATCGTTCAATACAGCACAACACTACGTACCAATTAAGGACACAACTTACATATATAATTATAATTTGTTTGGTACTTTTTTATAAGTAAACCCGGGTCATTGACTTATAAAACTCGTTTGATTACAAATCTTTATTGAAAATTAATCGAATCAGACGATTTTTAGAACCCCTCCTCATTTAACGCCCTATCTTAGTTGGAGGGTATAATAATTTTACAGAGATTGACATTATACAATAATAAGAAACAAGTGAAAGTGGTTTAAGTCAAACTTATAAACACTTCTAAATAGTGATCTGCGTCCCGAAACTAGAGGTGTCTGTACAGAAATCAATTTCAAAATTTACGACAATGAGTTTTTCAATAAAAGACGAACAGGCGGAAGGTCATGCTTATAACGACTCAAATTTTGTTTAAGAAGTTATTATTTTGTAGGGCTTATGACACCTGCTTCCAAGTATTGCAAACTGTTTTATATGTTAAGTATTTTGTTGCACTGAGGACGTGTCGTTTAACCTATTTGAATTTTGCATTTCCCTACCAATTCTCGTACAGAGACTATCGCGTTAATACTTTAAAATCGATATCACAAACCTTGAGTCCAGGAGAATTATTTTCACAAACAATTGCACTTTGTTGGCCTCCTTCTAAGCGGTGCAAGCAGTTGAACAACCTTGGACTGATTAGTATATATCAGTACATACATGTAGATAACTCCACTCGTCAATGCAATTAACAACAACTTCCTTCTTGTGACTTCAGTGACCATTTATGTAATGCCTAACGCTTGGCGAGCTTTGCTTTTGATGTACGAGTATGACTATTTTACCCCGTTGCAAACGGAATGGTAAACTTATGGGATTATACAGTAGAAGAAACCAAACTAGGAAAATGTGCAAATAGGTTCATCGCTGTGCCAATGTTTTAATATCCGTATTTAATGTTTTCCGTGCACGAAGCGTGCTGCGTTGTTGTAATATTTAAGTGAAATTAATCAAAATACTTGAATGCATCCACATGTGCATGTTCACATGTGTGTAAATTTGAAATGTTTGCGGTTAGCTTTACCACGAAAAAAGTTGCCAAAGTGTTCCGCATGGAAAATGCATAATTTGTTCAATTAAAAAGTACCGTTACTTATTTTAACATAATTCAGTTGCTTTCAATAGAAAGCCGTTGTAGTGGAATTGAATCAATTTACGTTTAAGCACGCAAACACTAATTTAATATTTTTAACGTTTCAAGTGAGATGTACTCGGATGTATCGCTCTAATATAGTGGGCGTTTCTTAATATCGCATGCAAATGCATATAAAAAAACATATTTGGCCAAAATCTGATGATCTATATGCAGCAGCACAGCTATTTACACTTCACCTTCAAAACTGCCCAAATGCGCTTTTTCATAAATTGTAAATTGTTTCATTTATCCGATCCTGCTCATTTTCAAAACATTGATGAACATAATAAATTTTAGTATGTGGACTCAATTTAAAGCCCCCTTTAACCTATGAACTCTGAATTTCTTATGCATATTTGTAATTATTCTACTCTTTCATGTGCTAAAAATGACCGTAATCGAATGAAAGACACGCCCAGAATTTACCGCATTCAGCATAAAACTCTACTTGTAAGTTGGAAGGTGATATAAATGCACTATTAGGGGGCGAAATCATATACTTGCCACGCCCCCTATTTGAACGAAGATGCGAAGGGTATTTAAGATTTGGACTAAGCCAAATTTATTTTTCTTACTCCTGTTTTTATCTTATTAACAGTCACACCTCAAGATCATATAAATACATAATGTAAACAAAGAAGACATTACACATTTGATTTGTTGAACAAACGTTTATATTCTACATTTAGTTAATTTTCCCTGCAATTGAAGTCTGTGACCCAGTTTTATATGTTGAAGTGTCTTTTTAGAAAACCAATATTAGTCACGGTATACGGATTACATGAAGGGGCATTAGTGAAAGATTAATATCTAGAGATGTACGACGTGTGTCTGTGCATATGGCGGTGCATGTAACGTGTACGTGTTATGTAATAGTGTTGCTGTTGGTTGGAGTTTTGTATACAACGTATTCGTATATATAGTATATGTGTGTACGCAAATATGGAGGAGGAGACCTTAACCCCATTTTTTTTTTTCAGTACATAGACACATGCACTCGTATATTCTACTCTGTTTATTAATGTTGGTCATGGTTGTTGTCACATAAATTCTTTCTTCAACAACTGTTTGAACTTGTCCTTTTTGCACTTTTCCGTCATGTAACATATTGATTGTGGTTTGCGTTCTATCGCATGAAAAAAGCCCATTGGCCAACTACAATATATAAGTAATTGTTGCTTTTAGAAAAATAAACAAATATATACATAAGTTTGTATATACCTACATACGAGTATATTAATTCCCGTTAGAACTTGATTAAAAAAAAAGCACAATAAATACTTGAGTAAAACACAATAAATACAAACAAGTAAGAAAACTACATTTGGCAGAGTCCAAATCTTAAATACCCTCCACAATTACATATAAATGGTGGGCGTGGCGGGTATATGACTACGCTCTCTAATAGTCTATGTATTATGTATCAGCTTGGCAGTTTAGTTTTATATTGAATATGGTTTTATGTGAATTGTGGGCGTGTATGTTATGCGACCATGCCCACTTTTGGCACTTCAATAGATGGGATAACTATAAATATGTGTACTTAATTTCAATTTAAATAGCTCAATTTTTGTGGCAGATAGTTTTTTTTCGATTGTGGACGCGACAGTCGAAAGATTTTTCCTATTATAAATAGAAATCCGCCTAAACTAAACTAAAACTATATACAAAATTTTTGCTCAATATCTCAAAATTTAATTTTAGACACTGAGAATGTATAATATATACTTTGTGGGATATTTGGCTCCTCCTTCTGGGTATTTAAACCGAATGACTAGCTTAGTGTATCCTCCCATCCTATGTGGAGGGTATAAAAACTCACTTTTAATCAAATTGTTTTTTCATATGAAAATAATAATATATGGCATGTGAACCATTATTCTGTATGCAGTACAATCTGTAGAAACGTGAGCCTCGTCCTTAAACACAGTTTACAAATATCGAAGTTGTGAAAGTTCTTAAAAGTGCATACACCGTGACAATCTTCTAAGTTCTATCCAAATAAAAACATCATATGTCTTTAAATAATTATATTATAAAAGTTTTCTCTTCTTCATATTAATTATTATTAATCTTACAAACAAGTAACCAACAGGCGTCGGTAAGCCGATAATCCAAAAGTCGAGGGTGATGTTAGTTTTAAGGCGTTCAAGTTTTTCTTGATCCTTGTGTCAAAAAGAACAATGTCCAATCGTAAGCGGAGTTTTACAGTAATTTTAATTCAATGAAAAACCATAAATATTGATATGAATGAATCCATAAATACTTTACGAAAATGTAAATATGTCTCACAATGTGCTGAGATATGAAAGGTTGATTGTGTTTTACTCACTTTGGCTTCGGCATCGAATTCTGAGATCTGTCTGTCTATCTAACTGCTGTAAATATCCAAAAAAAAAAAAAAATGCGAAAGAGGGAAATATTTCTAAGACGTACAGATAGACAAGTCTAAGCGTTTTAGATAATTTAGAATTTCTTTACAGGTGTAGCAAACGTTTTGACAAAGTACGTAAGATAAAACCAAGGAGATGGATTGAAGAAGGAAATTTCTAAAATTTAAAGCATTCAGATTAAGAGGCACTACTTCCCTTACTATGCAGCACATAGATACAAAATATGAACATATAAAAATAAATGTTCAATGACTGCATTTTCACATATTTGGGTCAGAGTATAAAAGTATTTTAATTTTAGTTCAGTTTTTCCAACGAAAAGTTTAAAAATAAGCGAGGGAGGGTACTGCACATATATGTATGAAGCAAGCTCGTACTGATCATAAAAATTAAAAGCGAATTCGAATCACCCTCGACGCATACAGAAATGAAATAATTTTAGCGAAAAATCAATAGTTTCAGCCTTGATTAGTATAAAAATTAAGATTGATTAAAAACGCTCCCGTGATGGGTCTTTAATGACACTCTTGTTAACTACATAGATTACATTTATTATTGTGTCTATGTAAGTATAATCGTAAATGAATGAATCAAAGGCGTGTATGAGTACAACGATCAGGTTGTTCATGTGAATGCGAATGGATTTAAATTCGTACGTAACGACTTTAGGTTCATATGTTAAACTTGTTAAATTTTTGTACTTATAATGTTCATGATTTCATGTGAATACAATATTTTCCAATCAGACTTCCATCCACTACTGACGATAATTATAATATCGATGATAATGAAGAAATCATACCACCACACTGCCACATTACTATTAGATGTACACGCGAAATAGCTGGTTTCAATGGATTGGGCGATGCCGTTCGACGTTTAGATTTTCGCAGTTCAGTACGTGATCGCCGACGCTTCCATTACATATGCGCACTGTTGCGGTTATTAGTGGCACACAAAGGCATTGCCAGTTTGTCGGGGAGTGCTCAAAAGCAATTGTTGCAGATGGTGGAAGAAGTAGCGGCCCACGGTAAGTGTCACATGAAAAATGTGTACGTTTCCCTATATATAATAAAGTGCAAAAATTAGATAACAGATGAAAATGAAAATTACTTCCGTTACGAACAAACTGGGGTGAGAGTTTGTTGTTATTAATGATTTTCCTATTTTTACTTTCATTTTATATTCATTTCCGCTTTCACTGGCGCTTTATGCACACAATTCACTCACACACGCACACATAGTTAGCGATAGTCAACAATATTTGAATGTTTTAAGAGGTCTGGCTTTGCAGCTGCAACACATTGTTTATCAAGAGAATCAAAAATGTTGGGGCAAACCGTTGGGCAGCACAAATCTATGGCAAGAGCATGTTGAAACAATTAAGCGTATACAGCGAGTGACCAATCAAATACAAATTAGAGAGGTAAATAATAACAAGCGACATGCAAACACTTCCCTGTAATGGGTGACATTGTATTTATAGCCCGGTCCTGAAGTACGACCCAAACTACACGATCTGCCGGAAGAATGTATACGAGAGATTATTTTACGTATAGCCGATCATAGAGATTTGGAGGTAAGCAGAGAAAGAAAAAAATATTATAGTCGGTTCTAATGACCATTTGATACCCTACACCACCTACTTCCACTATTTGTACTAAAAAGTCAATTGTGAAAAAAACGTTATGTGCATAGGGGTTCTAAAAATGGTCCCATCGAATACAAATTTAAATATATAGAAAATAGAAATTTTCGTCATGTAAAGCCTTATTTTAAAACAAGTAAGAAAACTAAATTTTTCTTAGTTGAAATCTTAAATACCCTCCACATCTACATACAAAAACTGGGTGTGACAGGTATTTGATTAAACCCTCTAATAGTGTTTGCAAGTTCATTTCTATCAAAATTATAGTTTTTTGTAAAATATGACGTGCCTGTTAGGCGACCACATCCATTTTTGGCACATCAATGAATGGGAGAATGAAATTTCAAGTTGATAGGTAAATTTTTGTAGCAGATATATAGTTTTTTGCCGACTGTGGGCGTTGTTGTTAACCAATTTTGCCTATTTTAAGTAGCGATGTACGTGCAGAAACTGAAAGGGTTTGCAAAAAATGTCAAATCAGTATTTCAAAATTTACGACCGCGAGAACGCCAACGACTGATGGGCACCGGACTCAAATGGACTCAGTTTTTGATGCTGATCAAGAATATATATACTTTGTAGGGTCTTCGACTTCACCTCTTGGGTGTTGCAAATGGAATGACAAACGTAGTCCGTAGACAAAAATGAACTGATCCGATCTACTTTCAATATGTACCTTCCTTGACCCAAAGGTAACCCTGTACCAATTTTTATAAGTAATTATCGAAAATTGTGACCTGGAGGTTAGTTAATTACAAGAAATACTTAGAGAGACACACCTAACCTATGTTTAGGTCTGACATTTACCATTTAGGTATTACAAACATCCACACAAACACAATAAATATACTTTTGAACCACTTTGTAATGTAGGGTATCAAAAATCGAAATTAACGGTATTTGCTTTCCATTGGCATTTAATAGGCTTCGTCTGATGCTTGGAAGATCATGGCGACGTTGGTTAGCGAACAGCGCATTTGGCGTGAGTTGGCCCGTTTTCATTTCAATCAAAAGCAAATCGCTTCTATATTGGAGTTGAATAAACTAAAACACATGGCAGAAGTGAAGGATGGAAAGAAATTTTATCATCAATTACGTCGTACCTACGGTCTGAATGATGACTATCAGTTTGCCGAAGTGCTTTCATTGTGTCGCTACTGCTGCTGTCTTTTTTGGCCATCGGACGGCCATCCCTGTATTGTGGATCAAAGTCCCGATTATAAGCAACGATTAGAAGAGGCTGGCGGTCAATTGGCTCTTACACAACCTATACCGCCCGCTCAATTTTTAAAATTCTTCTCTTTATAAATCAAAAGCTTATGTATTGTATTATAAATATGTATGTATTTGGTTGCGTTTATAAGCTATGGAGTGAATTAGTATCCGTAACACAATATAATTATCCTTTTTTCCCGTGCTTCGCTTCACTTAATTATCATGACTGGTTGCGGTTGAATATTCCGTTCAACAGGTCTTTTTTTTTTTACAACGATGAGCATTTCGATAAAATAATGTACGAACGCGTGAAGTTCAAAATTAAAAATGTTTTTAGCCTTTCTACTCTATTAACAAAGTACTACGTGTACACCTCTCATTATAAGAGAAACAAAAATACATAATGCTACATAATTTTTAACCTAATAACTAAATGTTTGTAAAAGATAGTTTTTTAACGATTGTGGGCGTAACGATAACAATCTTGGCTGATTCTATGCATATTTTAATATATCGATCTACATGAAGAAACTGGAAGTGTTTGTACAAAATTTCAATTCAATATGCCAACACCAGACAGACAGTCACGGACATATATGTCTAAATCGATTGAGTTATTAATGCTGATGCAGTGTATGTGTTTACTTTGTAAGGTTTCTGACGCCTCTTTTTGGGTGTTGCAAATGAATTGACAAACTTAGTATACCCCCACCTTATGTGGCGGGTATAATAAAGCTCTTAGCGATAAAAAAAAATAAATAAGATTGACCCAAGTGACTGACACTATGTAGTTGATTTTAAATAATAGAAAAAAGTTAGTTCGGCTTACATCGAATCTCAAGCACCCACCATCGTCATGTATAGAAACAATTATAACCAGAAACGATGATTTTATTTTGTGGCAGTGGCCTTAAAGCAATTTTCAAACTTTACTTCTAATTCCGATTTTATATAAAAGCGAAAAACACTGCAACTGTGCAATGCTAGTGTAAAGGCACATCGATTAACAGCCGGTTTAAAATCGATACCTCAATTTTTGCGACCGCGACAATGTTTACCGCAGACAAACATATGCACATATCTATTGAAGCTGATCTAAAATGTATATACCTTGTAACGCTTATGAAAGGTTCAGGAGTATAATTGACTTTAAGCCCGAGGTCAAGATGGTGGGTATGGAAAGTAAAAGTTAAAGGTCCAGATGTTAGGAGCAAACGGAAATGAAACCATTTAAAATCAATACAATGAAATTTTAAAATAAATGCAAAAAATGCAACGCAACAATGTAACGCTTTGAGCTTTTATTTTATTTTCATATAAACTACTAAGAATCACGATAAAAAATATACGAAATATTTTATATTGTTTTTAAAGATTTTGTAATTTTGTTAAGCTTATATATTTAAACCAAATAGAACATTAAACACGACGGTGTGTGGCTTCAACGTTCCTAACATGAAGTGTATGTTGAAGTAATGCCTTCTAGCATAAGCTGCACATAGTGTACAGTGGTTTGATAAATTTGGTATTTCATTACTAGCATTTTACTACTAAGCATTCTTTACTTGTCATAACTTCTTATTTTGTAACGCTCTACTTATTATTGTATGCATGAAATGCTGCTGCAGCTTCAAATAAATTATGTTTTCTATACTTAATGATTTTCATTCACTTCGATGCTTTTTTATATCATATTAACATTAATAACAGTAATATTATGCTCCTTCGGTAGCTCTAAAACTTATAAAATTCCACTCGCTAATTTTTGCGCGGACATTTTATAAGTACACCGCTTTTCTTGATTATTAATATTCACAAGGATTTTGAATGCTTTCATGTAGAAACTAGAATTACACACCAATCACTCAAATACCAAATGTTCCGATGGTTTTCATTGTGCTCTAAGTTTTCGCCATTTAACAGATTATGAACAAATGAGATTTAATGGGTATTCAATTCGACTGCTGTGTGTATGTACAAAAAATTGACCAGAAAATATTAAGAAAAAAAGTACGATAAAATAATGTAATTACAGATGTAAGAGACTTGGTTAAACTATTGTAAAGCTAATATTTATAAAAGAAAACAAACGCAAAAACGCAAAACAAAACTGCAACAACTGATAAATAATCAACTATTTTTTCCTTAATGTACCAAAAATACACATTTGGCGAAATAATATGAATAATGAACGTGAAAAGCAATGTGCGCCCCTTCCCCCAAGAAAATGAAGGCAAAAGCATTGGCTTTGTAATTATCCCTACACATACATATATTTATTGAAAAACCAACTGATACAATGCGTACCTACACTGTACTTGCCTGCATAACTATAACTATGTAATATTACACATGTACACGATCTTAAAGAAAAACAACAAATTTAGATGAAAATATTAAATGTTCAAAAATGTTATTGTATGTCTTCGAGGGGATTGTATGCTTCAAATAAAAAATGAAAATAAAATATTCCAAAGTTAATGTTTAGTTTAAAAAAAAACACAAAAAACAAGTGAAAATATTTTAGTCGGTCAAGCCCACCAAGACCACCCTAATACCCTACACCACTCTATGTTTTATTGAATTTAATTTTTTTCTTTAAAAAATGAATATTTTTATAATTGTATTTTCAAAAATTTATAATGATAAATATGCCAGAAATTTGTTTTATTACGCGTTTGACTTCTGAGCTTAACAGACGTGTGCGCACTCATTTATTTTAAGCTAACGGGATACGTCTCTTTTTTGCACGATTTTGTGCTTGTATTTTATTTATAATCTACTTCATCTAAATCTGATGTGATCCTGGCAGTGAAGGCTGTTATCGTCTTTGTCAGTGCGACTTACTCTGTATGAGTCAGTGCGATTTACTGCATATGAGTCTTAGTCACTCGGCCATATCAACTTAATACGAAAAAAAAAAAAAGAAAATCATAAAAAAAATATATGGGGAGGGGTTTTAAAATGGTCGAAATCGGTCCATTTGTCCACTTGTACCAAATTTCAACAAATAAGCGACGTGTATCTTGGGCACAAATTTACATGGACGGACAGGGGGACAGACGGACGTGGTTAAATCGATTCAGATTGGTGCGTGTGGCATTTGCCATTTAGAAGTTATAAACATCCGCACAAACTTAATATACCCTCTGCCACAAATGGTGCAGGGTATAACTGCATTTGGTTTAGTTCGTAATAGTGTGTGCATTTCGGATCAACTTTCAAGGCGAATTTTATGCTGAATAACAATTTTTTTCAATTGTGGGTGTACCTGTTATCCGTCCACGCCGATTTTTAGCACATGTAATTCCAACATTCTGTATAATAGAAATAGCGATCTGCAGAAACTGCAAAGATTTCACTTCAATATCCCAAAATGTATGAGTGGGAGAGTGTACCCCCATCAAATGTGGAGAAAGCCTGTCGAAGAGAGTGAGAGACGAAGATCGAAATATCTTACAGTTATATAATATAACACAAGGTGGAACATTTCTGACTATTAAAGTGTACACCTTACGGCTTAGAAAATTGTTTTAAAATATATCTAACATGGGAGCTCCTTGCTGGATTCTCTGTATCAAGGTAAAGTAAATAAATCAAACGTTTGGCATAACAATTATATGGATAGATAGAAAAATAGAAAAACTTGTATTTTTATTATTATTTTTATACATCACAATACCGAAAAAAAAACGAACCGATTATACAAATCTCCGAACGTTACCTCATTAATTGGGAATAATAGAAATGCATTACAATCAATTCATTTATTCGCGTGAGAGACGCCGCTTCGGTCGTCAGTGTCTGTTTAGCGATCGTACCCAGCTAATGTTCAGTATAAATCCGAATCAGAAAATACGTCGCAACTATATTTTACGAAATCCGGTTAATACGGGCACCCAACTAAGCGATCAGAAAGCGTTTAGTGTGGTGGAAACGGAAAACGTTACTTATGCTGAGCATGGCATGAATCACTATGAGGGCGGTTGGCCAAAAGAGGTTAATATTAATGATGAAGAGTCGACTTTACGCTACCGCAAAAAAATCGAACGTGAAGATGCTTGGGGCCAACAAGTGATGACTTTGATAAATGAGGCCACCGCGGTGATTGAACAAAACAATGCCGTTAATATATATCAAGAGTTTTTTATTGATTTGCCGCCCGAAATATGTGAATCCATTAAGTTTCCTCTGGAGTCCCGACAAAAGAATATTTTTCACGACTCCACTACACCACATCGGCCCATATCCCTGATTGATTGGACACCGAATGATATTAAGCGATTTTTGGTGCTGCACACGAATATACCGTTGAATCGAGTAGAGGCGGAAAAAGCGAAAGCGAGATTATCAAAAGTTAAATATTTGGGTCCTTTGGAATCAACACTGGGCAATGATTTTTACACATGGGACTTGGAGAATCCCCTAAAACCGATAGTGGCATTTCAGGCCTCCGATATAGTACGCAAATGCTTTTATTGTCCCAAAGATGAAAATTGGATAGCGGGTGGCTTGCAGTCGGGCAAAGTTTGCGTATGGGATGTGCGTGCCGGTGGCTCTTGGGTGATCGTGTGTGCCATGGAGGAGGCTCATCGTGAAGCTGCTACGGCGTTGTGTTGGGTGCACTCGAAAACTAATACAGAATTTTATTCGGGCTCACTGGATGGCTCGGTAAAATATTGGGATGGTCGTGACTTATCTAGCCCCATACAGGAACTCCTACTCGATCCTGTTCTTACCGATGATCAACTAAGATCTCGTGCACATGGTGCTACTGTGCTGGAATTCGAGTACACTATACCCGTGCGCTTTATCATTGCCAGTGACATGGGCAGTATATTTGTAGGTAATCGCAAGGGTATGACACCATCGGAAACGTTGGCAGGTGGTAATTATCGTTTATTTAATGGTCCCATACGCACCGTTGAGCGTAATCCGTTTTTTGTGAAAAATTTCCTAATAACCGGAGATTGGTGCGCCAAAATTTGGGCCGAAGAGAGCAAGGGCTCTCCAACTAGTTTGTTTGTGAAGAAGAAACACCAGATTATGTGTGGTACGTGGAGTACGATGCGTTGCTCCTTGTTTGTAACTGGCGATGATCAGGGTGAATTGGACTTTTGGGACTTATTACTGAATCAGCGGAAACCGATTTTCACTGTGAAATTTTCACATCCTATATTATATGCCAAGTTTCGACCAGATGGTGAATTTTTGGCAATTGGTTTGGCCAACGGCGACATACAGATTTTGGAGTTGGATCCAGCCCTAAAGTATAGTTCCAGCAAAGATAAAGCCTTAATTGCTGCGGTAATATATTTCACTCATCTTATGATGCATTAGACGAAATACAGCTAATATTCCTTTTCATTTTTCAGATGTTTGAACGTGAACAATTACGTTGCAAGCTTCTGGAGGGTCGGGTCGAAGAGATTAAATTGAAACGTAAAACTATAGCTGAATCACAGTCTAGCGTGGTTCAAACAGAAAAGCCTGCAATAGACATTACAGATATTGACGATCCCGAAGAATTCTTACGCATCATATCTAGCGATGTGGAATTTAAAGAAGTGCTTAATAATTTTCAAGATCAGATATATAAGGTTGACAAGAAACGCCAAGAACGCATTTTTGTCATGGAGCGTACCGAATTCGAAGGTGATAACATGGAATTCAGTGATGTTGTCGTTGATTAAGGGGAATATCGGGATCGTTCAAGCAAAACTTCACTTTGATTTACTACTTTTGTGGAATTTTATTATTCATTATTTGATTGATTTGTTACTTAAAATACTGAAATATTTTTCGACAGTTCGTCCAGTTGTGTGAATTTCATATCCACTACTATTATCATTAAATTTTTACGTGTGGCTGTTGCTTTTTTAACAAACAACTTGACCTGGAAATATTCCATTAGAAAGCGCCATTTCAATTGCTCCAATTGTTCATCATTGAGTTGTTGAAATTCCAAACAACTTACACCCAATATCCTTTCAGCGGTAGCATCATTGAGGCGACCCTCTAGCAAAGTGCCCGTATGATCACTCAAATGTAAATTGATATTAAGAAAGTATTCAAATTTGTTTTCGTCGTGATTGAACGAGGCGGACAATTCACACTTTTCTGAATCACAAACGGTTTTATGTTTGGCTACGAAACGTTGACACACTTTGCTGCAATAAATAGTACACAATTAGGATAGATTGAATGCAATATTTTTTAAGGTAATCAGGAATACCATTTTTTACTTATGACCGAATTCAGTCCATCCAAATCAAATTTCGTTATCATGGCATAGAGCACAGCCGTAAAGTGATCTGTGTCATCAGATAAAGGACCTTCAGCTCGAGCATATATTTGTTGCACCGTCATAACGGTTTGTATGTCATCAGCTGAAAAATTCATTAAAACGAACCAATTTACAATTGCATATTATAAATAAAACTTACGCTTGGGCATATTGGAGCTGCTACTTGCCATCAGTGCCTCAAATGTGTTGGGTGGCACTGCAGCTGCAAATTTCATAAGTTGTTGCGTTTCTTCGCCGTATGGATTTTCATAGATGAAGCCGCGAGATGTAAGGTTTAATATGCAACCTTTGTAGAAATCAGAATAAGAGACTTTAACGTCGATAAGGTGAAGCACAGTTTGCATAGGAGGCCACAACTCATTAGCTCGCTTGATCCAATCTGCGTTCCACATGGTAAATAGCATACCATCGGGTAAACTTTGATCAAATACCACCAATTCCACACAGTGCCTTACTTTATTATCACGCGATGTCTTCAGTTCACGTACAGGTTTTATCAAACCAACCACCACCAAAAAGTCTGAAAAGTAGGTTTGCTTTATAGTATTAACACTCATTTTGACATCCTTTAAATTTAAAACACTGAAGAGAGGTTTATGTGAGGTACGCCATAAATTTTTCAATTGGTCATAGTTCTCCACATCTTGAGATCTGTGCTTCTTCAAGAAACTTTTACCTTCATTCAAAATTAAAGTTATAGGGAGAGTGGCCAGTGGATGGTAACGTGGTTGTTTACTACCACCGCACTGTTTCACCATAGCGATTTTAGGACATATTATATCTAAAATATCTCCCAATTCGAATTTCTTATAGTATTCCTCAGTTTTTTCACGTAATCCCCAAAATTTGCAATTAACTATATCCTTCTTGCTGTCACGTACAGTAAAATTAATTACACCTCTATACTGAGTATCATTTTTCCCCATAAATATGTTGGGTTCGGTTTTATTAAGCACTAAAGCTATCACCAGAGCATTATTTATGTCCGGATGCAACTGCAACAGCTTTTTTGGTAATAATTCTGAAGATGTTCCTTTAGATTTTGAAGAAGAAGCCATTTTTGTTAGAAAACTTTTCATCAAATGCGCAGTTTGGTTAAACAATAACCGTTACTTTAATGTCGCATTAAAATGATAACAAGGGTTGCCAATCAATCAATCAAGTAAATTTTTACATATTGTTATACAAGGAAATACGTTAGGGTGTTGCCATGTGCATTTAAAATGTGTGATTCCGTTGCTAGTGGTTATTATTGATTCAATTTGTACATTTCGTTTGATATTTATCGGAAATTGCGCACAAAATTAATTTTTTTAAATCATGGAATTTACATATAAAAGAGAACGACGGTATTTCGGACGTCCTGTATGTTTTGGGAATAAAGATGAAATTTTATTTAGCGAAAATTCAAATCGAGACTTATCGAAGAAGTATATATTAAAAAACCCAGTGCATCGTGGCACTCAATATGGAACGCAATTGTCTTTAAGTGAGGCTAATACAGAGAGAGCCACATATAAGCATGTTGGTATTACCCATAATGAAGGGGGCTGGCCCAAAGACATCAATATGCATGACCCTGAACAAACTGTACGCTATAGGCGTAAAATAGAAAAGGATGAAAATTATATAACCCAAGTTTTGAACCTCACCAAACTGTTGGAACCGTACATTTTACAAAACAATGCCGTTAATATATACGAAAATTACTTTGAAGATATGGAGATGGCTCCTTTGCCTGAACCATGTCGTTCACGCACCATTAATGTGTATCGCGATCCGAATCCCATAAAGGTGCCCATTACGAATTTAAGTTGGTCGCCCGATTCGGGCTTAAAAATGGCCGTCAGTCACTGTGATATGAAATTTCAAGGTGATAAGACGGGACAAAAGTGTAACTCGTATATATGGGAAATAGATAATCCCAATGAGCCGTACTTGACATTAGAACCAAAAGTACCCTGTGTTTGCTTGGAGTATAATCAAAAGGATCCCACAAGTTTGGTAAGTGGCATGTATAACGGTCAGGTAGCGGCTTGGGATACTCGTCACGGTAAATATCCAGTTATGATAAGTGAACGAGAAATTTGTCATCGGGAACCAGTAAATTCAGTGCTATGGAATAATTCCAAAAGCGGTACAGAATTCTTTTCAGGCGGTTCCGATGGACAAGTTTTATGGTGGGATACTCGGAAATTAAACGAACCTTTGGATCGATTGCTAATGGATCCGATGCGTACGGACGAGCAGGACTTGAACCGTTCATTTGGTGTTTCAGTATTGGAGTATGAAACCACCATACCCACCAGGTTTATGGCTGGTACTGAGATGGGTATGCTGTTCAGTTGTAATCGAAAGGGCAAAACACCATTAGAAAAAATCCAGACGCGGGTAAGGAAAGTTGCACCTTTAGAACACATTAACGGATCATATTCAATATCTTTTGTGTAAATTAATAGATGATGTGTCACTTGGGTCCGATTTACGCTATAATGCGTAATCCCGCATTCGTAAAGAACTTTCTTACCGTGGGAGACTGGTGCGCCCGCATCTGGTCGGAGGATTGCAAAGAAAGCTCTATAATGTGGACAAAGAGTGGTCATGCCATGTTAACTGATGGGGCGTGGAGCTACACAAAGTAAGCATTTATGATTACTTCATTTAAAGGCATGATTAAATGATGTTCCGCATCTAGAGCATCGCAATTTTTTATTACACGTATGGACGGTGTTTTAGATACTTGGGATTTACTACAGCAACAAAATGAACCGGTACTAACTGTGAAGGTTTGCGATGAACCTCTGTATTGTGTGCGCACCAATGAAAACGGCAAATTTGTCAGTTGTGGCAGTAAATTAGGCGCCACCTTCCTGATTGAGGTTTCCGAAAACATGGTCACCTCCAATAAAAACGACAAAGCTTTATTAACAGCGGTACATGCATTTATTCGTAATCATTCGTAGGATTACTAATTAAAATCACTTCCATGTGACAGATGTTTGAACGTGAAAATCGAAGAGAAAAAATACTGGAAGCCAAATCGAGGGAAATTAAGTTGAAGGTGAAAGCTCATCAGCCTCAAGATCAAAACGATATATTTAGAGTGGATGGGAAAATAAATTTGGATTCATTTAAAAGTGTCATGGAGCAAGCTGAAGCGGAATATTTTGCTGCAGTAGAGGAAGAACGCCAACGCAGAATACTTGGCAACAAGCGTAGGTGCTACGATTATAAGCAAACAATTTCTCAATTGTAAAGGTTTAGATTAATATATTTTCTGTTTATACAGGCGATTTGGAAGGAACTGAACTATTTGAAAGGGAAGAGGAAATAACCAGTAATTAAAGCTTATTCTTCTAGATAAGTTTCAGTACATAAAAATTTCACACATGTTAAATAAATTTACAAAAGTTGAATGTTGTTTTAATTGAATGTAATTAATAAAATTATAAATATACATAAGTAAATACTACTACGTTTTTGTTTTTATAAAAAAAAAAAAATTAAAAATAATGTTCAATAATTATATGGAATATTTATTAAATGATTGAACAAATATCAATTTGTGTTAAGTAAAACGCTTTACAAACAAATGCATTAGATATTAGCGCAATGTATAAAAAACGAATAAAATTTTACTAAAAGCATTTAGGAAACATGCTCAAAAGAAGCTATTTAGCTAGTTAGAAAATCTTTATGTTAGGAACAGGAAACACTAATTTATATATAGAGTCAAAATGAGTTTTATTTCTGAGGTTTTGTAGCATCTCTGTTTTATTGAAATTATAAAATAAACTCAGCCTAGGGATGGCTAGAATTTGTATACTGCGAAAAAAATCTCTTTAAATTTTTTCCATTTTTATATATATTTTTGTAACTAAAGTCTTTTGAGAAAGAATATTGCAAATAATTCTGTCTTATTAATTGTTCAAGATTTTCGTACAATATACCACTTTAGAGATGTGCAAAATTATTCATATATAATTATCGAACTAGTTCTTTCTATTCAATGTATTGAATTCTTTTAATTGATCTACTTTTATATGAATTGTACATCTTTAACGAAACCTTGTGCACGTTTCTTACACTTGTATATATTATTAGTAATAATATAATTTAAATATGGGAAAATATCTTTCAAGTTCATTAATATATGTTAAAAAAATAATATAAATATTAATAGTGGATGCGTCAATTGTTACAATATATATCGAGAAAATGTGCATTAGTCAGAAGCAGAATACGTAAAACGTTTGAAACAACGTACAAACTCTAAGCGCATTGTTTACAAATCCTCTGTGTATACAAAATTGTACGAGTGGCCTACGTGACTTAGTTAGATTTGCTAATGGTGGTAAAGCAATGAAAACAAAAACAAAACAAAAAAGACAGTGCAATTGTAACTACAAGAACAACAATTACAACTGTTAGGTAAAGCTAAACACACAACTAAACACATGTAGTAGTACTCCATCGAACATTGCAAGGAAATCTGCCGTCAAATTTAAATAGAACGTGGACAAAGATTGAGCTCTATATTGTCATATATAAAATCAAGCGAAGAAAGTTTTCTTAATTAAAGTGGTGATATGTGTTTCATATATTTTTTATAAAATATACATATGTGTATATATAAATAAGTGAAAATGTTAATGACCTCTATTTAAAAGTACATTAACTTATATATGTATAACTGATTTTTATCTTTTGGTACAAATCTTGAACTTAGAATTTTTAAACAAATTAAAAATAACCAATTAATATAAACGTTCTGCCGCAGTTTATTCAAATATTATTTAATTAAAAATTCATAATTACACAGAAGAACAAGGTAATTACTGTAATATTAATTAACAAGTTATCGTTGTTTGTGAAGTATTAAAAAATGTTTAATTCATTCTTGTGTTATACGTAAATTAGGTATATTTTTTATATAACACACGCACACACACAACTATAAAAGTTCTAATTTTTAAAATCTTAAAACATTTAAAAATGTGCGTAAGATCCTTCTAATATTTTCATTAGTATGTGAGCACTCTTACGTGTATGTGCTCGGTTCATCTAGGCTCTAAATCTGATGCAATCTGGGAGATATTTTATAAAAGGAAATGCAATTTTAATTTGATTAAAAGTAAATCGTATCCGTTCGAATATGATATTTTAAGATACATAATAGTACTACATGCTAACCCTTCCTGTATAATAAGAATCTTACGTCAGCAATCTACAACAACAAATTACTTATTGTAATGATGTTCAACATTAAAGAACGCTGCGATTGAGCGCAGTGATTTGCTGATTTGCGCAATTTTAACTTGTGTATAATTAAAAGTGAAATCGTAACCTTCGTACATAAAAGATGAAATTAATTATTTATTTGTAATCTATGTATGTATAAATGTATATAAATTTTGGGCGAGATTGGCCGACAGACACTCGCCCACAGATATATTTGAGTGTAACATATTTAATTTTCTATATTGTTGATGATCTTTTACTTACTATGTGTGATGAACTATCAATGAAATGTTGTCCGTCTGTATATCCATGTAAATATGTGCGCAAGCTACAGATATAATTTTTTTGTCGAGATATTTTGATGAAATTTGGTACAAGGACATGTTTTGACCCAACGAGGAGCAAGGATGAAAGTGGACCAAATTGGATAATTTTTAGAACCCCTTCTATGATATATATGTATAGCATAATTTGTCGGGCTTAAAATATTCACGTATTTTCACTAATCTTTTCATTAAATATTTAATTTTAGAAGAAAAACACTTTCTTAAACATGGTTCCCCCAAGTAGTGATGTAATAGCAACAGCATCTCAAAGTCAAGTTATAACGGACAACATTGCGAGTGCAAATCAAACCAACACCACCAACATTACGACCGATGTTGTTATTGTAAAAGCTAAACCTAAGAAAATATTCAAACCCAAAGCACGCTTTAATCGCATACCCCAAGAATTGCTGGATGATCCGCAACTAAAGAAAGCCATCGATCGCTTACCCGCCAATTACAATTTCGAACTACACAAAACCATTTGGCGCATCAGAGAAATGAAAGCTAAACGTGTTGCTTTGCAAATGCCCGAAGGCTTACTGATGTTTGCTGTGGTTATTAGTGAAATTATAGAACGTTTTACCGATGCCGATACCGTAATAATGGGTGATGTCACGTATGGGGCATGTTGTGTGGACGATTATACCGCCAAAGCTTTAGGAGCTGATTTGTTGGTACATTATGGTCATAGTTGTTTAATACCAGTTGATCAGACAGATGGCATCAAAGTTTTGTACGTTTTCGTGGACATTAAAATTGATCCTTTGCATTTCTTGGAATCGGTTCAGTTAAATTTTAAACCACTCGACGGCCAAATAGCTTTAGTAAGTACCATCCAGTTCGTGACAACACTACAAGCGGCTTCAATGGAATTAAAAGCGAAAGAATACGATGTTATTGTGCCCCAGGCCAAACCTCTAAGTCCGGGAGAGATTTTAGGTTGTACATCACCCACTTTACCGGATACTTGCAAAAATATCATCTATTTGGGAGATGGACGCTTCCATTTGGAATCGATTATGATAGCAAACCCCGCCCTAAAGGTAATTTCTTAGGTAAAATTGCGGTTGCATTAATAATACTTTGCTGTTTCTGTTGCATTTTCAGGCTTACAAGTATGATCCTTATGAAAAGAAATTCACCATTGAGGAATACGACCACTTGGCTATGCAAGCGATACGTTTACAAGAAATTGAACGTGCCGAAAAGGCTAAAAAAATTGCCATCATATTGGGCACTTTGGGTCGTCAGGGCAGTACCCGTGTACACAAATTCTTAGAGAAACGTTTACGCGCCAAAGGTTTCCAAGTCACCACTATATTGCTATCGGAAATATTCCCGCAAAAACTGGCATTATTCAAGGATATTGATGCTTTTGTGCAAATAGCCTGCCCACGTTTATCAATAGATTGGGGTTCAGCTTTTGATAAGCCTCTGCTAAATCCTTATGAACTATCAGTGGTATTAGGCGACGTTGAGTGGACACCCCATAATACTGCACCGAAAGAAACAGCCTACCCTATGGATTTTTATGCTACTGGCAGCTTGGGGCCATGGACGCCCAATTTCAAACCACCCGCTTTGGGAGAATGTGAGAATAGGCCCAAAGCCGCTTGTTGTGGTCGTTGTACTCGTGCAGAATTGGAAAAAGATGGGGAGCTGGACAAAATTTCGGTCCTTGGTGACATCTTGGATTTCCAAAAAGGTTAAGGCCTCAAATTGCATTGTACACGTTAAAAAAAAACCTCATTGCGAAGGTCATGTGAGGATTTCATTTGTGATTTGTGTTCATTATCTTAAACATTAAAAAACATTACGTAGTAAATTTTTATAAAGACAACCTCCTCTATGTTTTAGTTGAAAATATAATTCAAAATCTATTAATATGTTATTACAACGTAGTGCTCTTTTTAGTTGCATCTAAAATATCTAATTTAAGCAAAAGAAATGATAGTGTTCATTAAAATTTTATGATAAAAAAAGTGTCTTTTATTATGTGGTGTTGTTTTTAAATATTTGTCCAGCCTTTGTAATACAACTTGTAGGCATTCGTGAATACGATTGGTTTACGAGCCGCAAAATGAATTAAAGTGAACTCTCCGTATTAATATTTTCATTCACTCTACATTTTGTTCATTTTCATAATTGAACATATTGATAAAAATACTTGACATTGGATTTATTTGATATAAGGCATTACGAAATAAACTAAGATAGGGCTTATTTTTTATTCTCAATTGGTCCGATATTCAACTTCGATCCGCAACTCTCAAAATTGATAGCCAACGCAAATCGCAATGATGAAATCGATTTGATTCATTCGGGAAAGGGTATTGCAGGTATTTGGCAGATAATTATTTGCTTTTGTACAAAAATCGACAAAACAAAACCTCAATGAAATCCGTTAATACCAACAATTTCTACGCACTGTCACTGAACGCATCATATATGTACACTACCTAGCAAGCACTGCTTGTCGCGCAGCTGTTTGAATGTTGTTGTTTTTTTCATTTTAAAACAGCTGATCATAGTTAAATTCTTGATTTAAATTTTTGTCCATCCAAAAACAAAAAAAAAATATTCCTTAAAAAAATGCTAAAGAGTATAAATATTCAAAGGTAAACAGTGCCGTTACATCATATACTAATGAGAAGTTAGCAAATTACTATAAAAAGAATGTGTCTTGTATGGCTTCTTTTATAGTGCCACTGATGCATTACCAGCAGTTGAAGATACATTTGAATCTACACATGCGCCGCCCAATATAAAAGGCGAACAGGAGGATAATGTTCCGCCACAGTTTACATGTCTCACACAAGAACATCTAACCGATAGTACCTGCGAAACGTTAATACATTCCTTGAGTACCGTACAACTCAGCCGGGGTATGCTCCAATTATACGCACCACCTTTACACACAGCCAAAAGGCAGCTTAAGGAACTTATGTTGGTTTATTTTAAATAGTTTTTTTCAATAATCTGGTTTAAATATCTTTTGCAGTGGTAAACAAAACAACATTTATTTAGATTTGTCAGCAGAAAAATGTCGTTTAGATAATGATGAAATGGACAAATTACAAGATATTGTGAGTAATAATATGTTGTAATATACTCGTATAAGTTATGCGCAATATGCAATGCATTGGCAAGATAATAATTTTGCTTTTAGTCTTTCTTTATATATCCATCATTTAGTGTGAGGACAAATTAGGCTGCAAATTCGAGGCATTGTCAAATAAGTCACTTCTCAAAATGTCGTTACATGGAAAAGGCGTCTTAAAATGTTCCGTCAGGATCGAGTCCAAATTTGGCACAGTCACCCGTTAAGCTAATTTATTATTAACCAAATTATGTCAAAAAATTTTAGAAATTGCGAAAGTGATGTTGATTGGATTGGAGGTGGGTGCGGCATTTGCCCTTTAAAGTGCAGGTGCTTTCTATTCGGTCCAATGAACTTTTGCAATTCTTCTTACACCTCAATGATTCTTTTTTTATTCACAAATTGACATTTTATTAAATTGTGTTAATTCGCTCAAATATTAGCATCAACTATAAAAAGGTTTGCTGGTCGCGTCATTTTTTATGCTGCTAAGCCTTAGGTCTGCTCTTCTTAATTTGATAATGCCCGATTTAGAACCTGAAATAATTGGACTTGACCCACTCTAAGACTTTTTCTTTATGTTTTAGATGAACAGTGTAAAAATATATCGAGAGAAGTTATTAAAAATCAAAAAGCAAATGCAGAATATTTATCAACGCACGAAAGCATTGAAGGTAAAAGATATGGTACTTGAAATATACTAACATACACACACACGTACGTACATATAGGAAATCCAAAGGTTACTACTTTGTTGCGCCATGCATAGAAACAAGAGAACATTTAGTCGATCGATAAAAAAATGTTTATTAGCAAAATAAAACACTTAACATTATTTCAGAAAAGAGCGACAAACATACAAACGCATACGCAGAAGCAATCGCAGCGTAAAGTGCAAAAGCAACAGCAAGAAGAGTCGCTCATAGCCAAGCAGTACCCATAGCATTACGATCATTCTTGGACAACAATTGCTTTTTATATATTATATACGATTATTTAGCAAATTACATTTATAATCATTTTATTGAATACCAAAAATATGTTAAAATACTTAAAATTTTGTCTTTTTATGCTCTAAGTTAAATAAATGTAAGACTACGCAATAAAGCATAACATTGGCTCTAAGCTGAAAAGGACAAATTTACAATTAAAATTTTGCTTGTAGCGCAAACAAACGCTTAATAAAAATAATACATTCGTATGCACTTACAACACAGTATATACACTATGTGTTGAATATTTTTTAAGAATTTGCAAAATATACAATTTGATAAAGTACGTGACATATGCATGATTTGCTTAAAACGTTTAACAAGAGGCGACTTCCGCGATAAGTGCAAGCTTATAATTATTATTCATTTATTTGATTTGATCTTTTTTATTTCTTCTCGTTTATGGTGAAAGTGTGCTTACACAATAATTTCTGTTCCCAACAAACAAACACAGATGTTACGATAATAGGTAATATCACTTAATGGCGGCAACACCAATTACAGTTCGGATTAAGATGGCATTATATTACAAACAACAACAATAATGCTCAATATATTTCTACGATATGCTATAATCTTGTTCGCTGAGCATATACATAGCATCGGAAGGCGCTAAATATTTAACCGTTCCTAAAATTATTTGAAAAAATAAAAATAAAACAACAAAAACATTAGTTTAGCTAGTTACATACAAATAGACATTACCAAAAAATCAACATGGAAATGAAAATGTTAATTAGTAAACGCTAGGTTAAGTTTTGTACACAACAAACATAAACTTGGAATCACACACTCTCCTTTTGATTAAGCTAATAAATTTAGATTTGATCCAATCCCGTACACCCTTTACTTCAATACAAACAGGTTTTACCTATTTTACAGTATTACGCATTTTTACGGATAAACCGGATTCTGCTCTAGCAGACGCCAACTCTTATGGCACATCGATGCAAGATCTAATTACACATACTCGTATGTAACAAATTTCAACTTTATATATCAATTTTTGTGACTATTAGATGGACTTTTGTGTATTGTGGGCATGGCTCTCACAACTGTGACTCCACTTCTGTGTATTGAAAACGGAATGGCGAAGTTTGCATATACACCATTTTTAGTGGAGGGTATAAAAATGAATGGGCCACCTCAAAACTAAGAAGAAACAAAACTCCCCTTATATACCACCCATCAGCGTCGAGCTAGTCATATCCATCTGTCTATCTTTGGAGGGTGTATTAAGGGAGTTAATCGAAATTTGGAAGCATATGTATTAGTCCAAAGGGAAACCCTATTGAAAATAAATAGGATCGGACCATTTTTAGAAGCCCTCCTGTTATAATGGAAATCTTTATATGACAAAAAGTCACAATTTCTAATACTTTTTCACAATATGGATCTGATTGGTCCATTTTTAGAATTCCTCCTTATAATGTTTTATTGCCAAAATTTGGTGAATAAAAAAAAGATCCGATTTCTCAAACAAAAAACAAGTGAAAATATTATAGTCGGTCAAGCCCAACCATCAAATACCCTACACCACGTAATATATAAAGAACTCCATTATAATAGGATCTTATATGGGAAGGGGTTCTAAAAATGGTCCGATTATATCCATTTTCAATAGTTCCTCTTTTGGCCAATGTATGTTCTTCATCGAAATACCTCGAAAAATGCAAACTCTAACTTGCGCACAAATTTACATGGACAGATAGACGGACAGTATTAAATTGATACAGATATTGATTCTGAATCGATCGGTATAACTAAAGGTGGGTGTGGCATTTGCCGTTTAGGAATTACAAACATCCGTACAAACTTAATACGCTCTGCCGCAAGTGGTGTAAGATATAAAAATAAAAAATAAAATTTTTGCGACATTTTTATCATTTTGAAATTTTTCATAATCCAAATAGTGTAAATTTTTTTTTCCATTTTTCAAAGAAAAATATTAAATTGAATAATATAAAATACCCTCCACCTTTTATGCGTTCCTATTGCCATATTTATGTATATGACTATTTCATGTACTTATGCAGAGTTGGATAACGGTACCACTTATATTTATGGAACAGCGAAATTAAACTAAGAATTAGTGTGACGAGTTTCAATTTGATATCTCAAAAATTACGACTGTGAGAGTGCCAACAACAGACGGGCACACAGGGACGGACATGTCTCAAACGATTTCTCTTTTCATGCTGATTAAGAATATATATGGTTTGTGGGGTCTTCGAGGCTTCCTTCGATGTGTTGTAAACGGATGATCAAAATGAATATACCCTCTTCCCTAAGGTGGAGGGTATAAAAATGACAGGATATTATTCAAAGTGATAAGTAGTTACACAGCCAGATAAATGCATGTACTGACTCTTACCAACCAAGCCATTTGTTTTATTGCATATACTCGTATAGGTATACGTTAACCATCACATATTCAGTCTTTCATAATAAACTCAAAAGGAGAAACAAAATGAATAGATAATTCTATGGACACATAACTACATAAATGGAATGTCCATTTACTTTAGCACGTTTCCAATATTAAAAGCTTTGCTCTATATCTTGCAACTTTTAACTCGTATTTATTTAAAATTCTCGCTTTTAAGTACATTTAGCAACCGACAAAGGAACATTTTACATATTCAATTATTTGAAATATTAGGCACTAGATGACTGCTTAAATATTCTTAAATGCAATATAAGATTTCTAAGTGGTTCAATACTTTGAATTGCAGTGTATTAGAGCTTTCTCACATCAAAACTTAAAAACCAGCACAAGTAAAAAACTATATTTGGCTAAGGCCAAATCTTGAATACCCATCACCGATGCACCAAAGCTTCCCGAGGAGTATAAAAATTTTCAGTATTTTATAAGTAATACGCAAAATTCACTTCCTTTTTTAGTTTTGATTGCATTGTGGGCGTGTTGACCGATTTAGCTCAGTAGCCTATGAATTCTACCAACACTTCTGCCAAGTTTGGAATCAATATCTCAATTTTTGCGACCAGAAAAAAAGAAACACACGCCGGACAGATGGACAGACAGACATGATGCACTTAATAATCGATAAAAAAAAAAATATATATATATATATATACGTTGTGCGGTCTCTTTTTGGACGTTGCAAACGTTTTGACAAAGTGATGTATACCCCCATATATATACGAGGGTGGGTATTTAAAGAAGAAAACTTGTTAACTAAAATTTATAAAATACGTATCATTTATATGTTGTGTCTTGTGTATTGTATATGTAAGTAATGTATGTCATAATTAATGTTTGAAAACATTTTGGGGAAGACGTAAAAATGTATTTACTTTTACTCGCCACCTTAGCAGGGAGTCGAGTCTTTCGAATTATCCGATAATGTTAGGGAATGCTCTAATTGACTGTTAATGATCTTTAAAGTATTTGCTGGCACCACACTCGCACCGGTGCATTGCTTACCATTCTCAGTACGATCTGTACTCTGGTGTTGATGTTGTATAAGTTTTTGTACAAAAACGTGCAAAATAAAGGCAACAAAGGCGGCTACTCCGAATAATTCAAATGTATGACCACCACCGATCGTATTAAATAATACACCGCCAACGAGACTGCCCAGGGACACGCCTATGCCCTCGAAAATAGCACCAACTAAACCCTGGAATCACATTTTAAAATAAATTCATCACTTACGTGCATTGTTGGGTTCATTTGAAGTTTACCTGCATGGTAGCTTCTGTACCAGGCGGTGCGACAATACTGGCATACGATGCCATAGTGGCATAAAACAAACCGAATGTAACCCCATTCAATAACTCAATGGGCAACACGTACCAGGCATTTTGTAGCATGGAGTAGAGGATGAAACGTACACCGAACGTGAATAGAACCAAACTCATGGTATTGATGTGACCGATTTTTTGCAGAATCCATCCCGAAAAGAAGAAGAATGGCAATTCGCCGCAGAAGCATTGGATAGCCATAACAAAGCCTTGCAATGTTTTCATGTTGTCCTGGGAGCCACATAATGTTTCCAAATGCCAAAATAAGAAATTCCAAATTAGAGCGGTGCCCAAACCAATGAAAATGCACCAAATAAAAAATATCACACAACGCAACGAAAGGAACATTTGGCCTATGTCCTTCAAAATATTGGCAGACAGGTGAGTTTGTGTGTGCTGGTAATTGTAAAAAAAAATGTCATTAGATATTTTGCACAAATCGAGCACAAGCTGTTTACCTTTATTTTAAGTGAAACAGTTACATCCAAACCCATTAGCACGGCTGTTATCCAAAAGGCAATCGAATAGTCCTTTTTGGAACCTTCGGACATACTATCAACCAGGACACCAGTTATTATGGAGAATATACCCCAACCTATAGCACCAAACAAACGTTGCTTACCATACAAGTTGACTTTGTCGCCCAGCAAACCAAAACAAATGCCATCACCAATACAGACCACAGCAGCCATGGCCGCCCAACTAAACATTAACAAGCCAAAGAATAACCAAAACTGATATAAACTGACCGCTTGGCCAGTATGAATCACCGGATCTTCGGACAGCTCCCTCACCAAACTGTCATCATCGCATTGGTGCAAGTGACACGATGCATTAAAATATCGCGCTTCTTTGGGGCAGAACATGGTCACATTGTAACCATTCAACTGGCCCTTGGAATGAGGTATATGAAGGAATAGGCAATGCTTATCATCACCATACATATCATCCATAACATCTGCCATATCCAGAGCCGTGCTAATTTCCATATCAAGTTCTTTAACTAAGCTATCGTTTGCTTTCCACCAATGGCTTTGGATAATGTCCCACATGAAGGGCTCAGTCTGGCACAGTAAATTACACTTTAATAACTGGCTTTGGGAATGGGAATGGAAATGTGCTTGCAACACTTCGCTTTTACTGGAACAGTAGCGAACATTTGTAATACCATTGTGACAGTGCAATTCCACGTGAGGTAATGTTTTCGGTACGGCTGGTATGAATAACATTACAAAGAAACCGACAGCCGTTAATATTTGAGCGCCAATGAATAGAGTGCGGTGCCGTTGGTACCTGAAAATAGTTGAAGTACAATTTGGAACGGTTTTTAAAAACGTACGTAGTTTACAGCACATCCAGCTACTCACCGATCTGATATGAAACCCACTAATGGTTTCGTCAGCATACCAATTATGGGTAATATCGTATAAATTGTTCCCACAACAACACTGGAATAGCCCAATTGTTTTGCCAGTACAGGCATAAATGGAACAACAGGTGCCGTCCCTTAAAATGAAAAATGCAACAACAACAACATAATAAAATAATAAAACTTTTATGAATATTGGGTTATATACCATGACAATATTTTCGGTTTAAATCTGTCATCGGCACCCCCCCTCATTCACCGAAATGCTTTCATTTCCGGTGCATATATAAACTGAATCCTACTGAGAAAATATCTCATTATACATAATATTCATTTGGAATTGATTTGATCTACTTTAATAATTAAGCCCAAGCTTACGTCAACTCTTTCCCGTTATTGTTGCGCCAAGTATTCATATTATAAATTTGGACTTCCTTGGACACCTTGTCGAAAGAATTTTGGAACACTCAGAGTAAAATATTAGCGACCTCGCAGGGTACATATATTTTGGATCAGCTTGAATTTTTAAATCAATAAACTAGCAACAATAGTTGGTACTGGTGGGTTGGTATTGAAATTGGGCAATTCGGGTTGGAATTAAATATATGCCCTAAGATGAAGTCTATACACGTTCTGCCTTATGCAGAATATGGATTTTTTACGTATGACAGCCAATGAAGTTTGTTTCGAGAAACACTTTGTAAATCTTCTTAACTCAAGTTTTTTTTAACAGATTAAATACTGAACGCCCTTTAATTTACAGTTAGATAATTTTATGTTTGTGTGTATGTAATACAAAAATTACAAAATGTGCAATTTATCTGTAACAATGGATATGTTAAATACGTTACACGTACATACCCTCCGTGCAGTATTTAATGAGTTGACTCAACTTAGAGTATTATGATTTCAAAGAGTAAAAAATCATCCGAGGGTGCCAATTAGTGGGCAACCGTGACGTATTTAGGAGCCACACAGTCTCACCGAAGAGTGACATTTAGGTAAGCAGTGCATGTGAAGGGATTCTACCTACACAACTTAATTACACATTAAGCTGCTTATTAAGATACTTTATAAAATTATAACGATGAAATTTTCATTACAAAGGAATGGGGGACGCATTTAACATGGACGTGAAAACGTTATAATCGGTCCAGTTTTACCACTTAATTCCCTACACCATTTCGTTTAGTTGCATCGGGAATCATTACTTTTAAAGACGCACATGGTTAAATTGATTCAGAATCGATCGAGGTGATTGAAGATGGGTGTGGCAAACTTAATAAAACCTTTGGCACAAGTGGCGCAGGATACAATATGTTTAATTTGTTTCATTTCAATAAGGACTACAGCAAAGCATCAATAGTATACGAAAATCTGTTGAAAATATTAAATATTTTGCAAATATAGAAATTTCAAAAGCTGCTGAGAATATTAGAAGTCTCTTACTTATGCTTAAGTGGAACATTTTTCAAGAGTTGGCATACCTGATGTTACCCAAACCTTCTGTTAATATATGATTTTTTGTGAGCATACAATTATTGTTATGATTACGAATCAATTAAGATAAAAGCTGATAAAAACATTCTGCTAGGCGGCGCGCATATGATTAAAATCAATTAATGTATCGGAGTGCGGCAAATGAAATTTACTTAGATTCCTTGTTCACAAATTCAACCCACTGAAAAATGCGCTTTAGATGGGAAAGAAATTTCATTTCTCATCAAGGAAACAATTGCCTCTGCCAAGTCTCTGTTGTTACAATTAAGAAAATAAACTAACTTGACTTTTAATTTTTTCTACCATTTCATTAATCGAACGATTTTGTAAACTATTTTAGCAAATGTTTTGTAATACGCACATACAACTGGAGTGTAAACAGAGTACATGTCATTATTAATTTATACAACATATATTAAAAAAGTTATAAAAGCCGTAGGTAAAATTACAAACAAGTTCAAATAACTCAAAGTGTTCGTTTCTATAAGCAATTTTACAATTATTTGCTAATTTCCACGTATTTACAACTAATGCAATATAATACGATAAGCGTTTTTCTAATAAAGAAACTTAAGATTTATTTACAACATAACAATACGAACCAACGAATGCACTTAATTTCATATTACTCACCAGCATTGAAAAGAAAGTAATGTCCCTTCATTGGCAACAACTTCTTATTGATTTGAGACTTCATTTTGTTTTTTGTTTTTTGTTAGATTTCTTTTAATTTTGATTTGTGAACTTTTATGTGCTCAGCACAATTTTTGTACTTTTCTTTTTCTAATTGTAAACACTAAATAGAAATATTGAGAGGCAAATTAATTAGAAGCGCAGGCGACTTAGACACACATGAACACACACGCGTATGCAACAGTACACCGCCAGTTTATTTACTCGTATAATAGTTACACACACATCCAAATTGTAGGGTTTCAAAAAGATTCACATGCATTTGTCGCTATGACATTCATTAATAACACGAGACGCCGACACAATACTTATTTAGGCAAACTATATACGACTAAAATTACCATAATCATAATTTTCTAATAAAAAGCGTTGAGGTTAACTTTTTCATGCTGGTCGTTCGGTATAGATAACATGAAATTTGTTGCTTGTGTCATATTTGAGTTGATAATAAACATTTCTTGTAAATAAAATGAACTATATTTTATGTTTCGCTTAATGGGAATTTATTTCTTTGTACAATTTTACGTTTTCTCTTTCATAATAAAAAAAAAAAAAAATAGTGCGCGAAAAAACGCTGAAACTGTTGCAATAGTCAATGATTTTAAAAGCAAACTGAGTTGTGTTTAAACTCTGAGAAAATTTCACCAAGAGTATGAAGAAAGGTTGCCAGACTGCATATCTAATTTGTTTATAAAAATGTACCAATTAATGGGCGAAACATGACGCCTAAACTTCAGTGGCGTATCATGACTCTTTTTACATAATGCCTTTAATTTTCCATATCAGAGCACTGAATGAAAATGAAAATTAAATTATGAATATAAAAAATTAGTTATGTTGTAGATGGTAATACTTAATCCCAAAATTAATAAACAAACAAAAAACACCACTAAAAAGAATTTTAACTAATGCATTATATAAGGACTTTTTGCAATGTTGATGGCTGGCTGGCAGGTGAATTTCAATCATACAAATGATTATAGTGTTGTTGATAAACGTGTATGTAATTCTCCTTTTCCTGTTGTGACATTTTGGCAATTAATTCGTCATTTATTTGGTCTAACGGATGGGGACGGCCCGCCACTATCACGGTAGGAACATCATCATCTTCCTCTTCGGTTTCGGAGTTAATAAAATTATTAAAATCAGCCTTGGCTATAATGGAAAGGAACAACGGTCATGTTCAGATAAATTTTGAAACCTTCTATTATCTATTTATTCATAAAAACTTACGTATTTTAGCATTTTCAATTTCATCATCGTCACTGGAATCACTAGTACCAGCATTGGAAGAACCTAATTTTAAATTTTTGAAGTGATTTTCTTTTTGACAGGATTGCTTTTCATGTTGTAATAACACAGACATTATATCTTCTTGTTCTTTTCTACGATTATTGCTAACGGTAGAACCAGTTGCGCTGCCTGAATTACTGGCTTGTGTGGAATTTTGAGCGGCTTCAGTTAATATGGCATCTGTATTATCCATTGTGTCATCCGCAATCACAGTGCTCTCAGTCATCCAAATGGGTCGACTCTTCCGTTCGGCCATCGATTCATTTGTATCATCACCACCTATACTTATATCTACACGTGTTTCCTCCACAGCAAAGCCTTGATTACGCGTAGCTTCGCCTGACCATTGTTGACCATCCATTCTTTGGTTAGAAGGCTTTGTTATGCTACACGTATGAAAAATATACCACAAGTTATATATTTTGTTTTGCAAAATAATAATTGAAAAAGTTACCCTCTGATTGTATCGATATCAACGGGTTCAGGTTCTAAGATTTCGGGTGCTAATTTAATGCCTTCCACCTCCCTGAGCAAATCATATAATGGTTGTAATTGTTCATTGAAACGTGCCAACATCAGTCGCGAATCCTTCTTTGGCATTGCTGAACTGTCTTCTTCCACACTACTCCCACAATACGTGCAACGGAATTCCTGAGTGGAAAAATCAAACAATTGATCCGCTTCCAAATCAGTGAATGTCTTACTACAGTTAACACATTTGAAACTAGCTCTACTTGTCGCGTCACGTTCTTCCGTTTCCATCCGCTTACGCATCAAGTCCAATTTGTATTTCACCACGTTCACAAAAGTCTTATAGTTTATGAAATAATAATTAACCTTTTGAGCCTTACCGTCAGGCCCCGTCTCCATTTTCAGACGTATTTGTATAAACTTATCGTTACGTAAGGTGGATATTCGAGCGCGCATTTGTTTCTTTTCAAAACGTAACAATTCTGCAATGTCATCCTCTTTCATGCAAGGATTACGCACCAACATATCAATAATGAGAGCATCTTCAATGGTATAGAAACCACGCACCACTAGGCGGGCTAGCTGTTTTAAACTACTAGGCACTTCGGTAACATATTTCACCTCGCTACTACCACTATTACTACTTGTGGATGGAGCAGAGGACATATTTAGTTCATAAAAATAGGCGGATATAAAAAACAGTAGGCTGAAATACAAATAGCAACTACGTAAATACATATGGGAAAATATTTAAAAACTTAACTTATCTTAAAATTAAACAACATTAAAAAAATATCTTTTTCAAGGAGATTTTAAGGATCATTTAACCGCCCCCTCAAAAAGTGCATTCAACACCGACACTGCCAACGTTTTTAAAAGTTATCAGCAGCATGTCACTTCAACATTCTTAGATGGTGGTGGTGAACTTTTGTTAGGAACATGTCTTATTATATGGCAACCACTTATGCAAACATTGGAAAAACAACAACAGTTGTCATTCTACGAACTGACATTTCAGTTCGTTAGTCGTTTTACAAATTTCTTCTTACCTCGATTGTGTGTGTTGCCGTTGCTGCCGTCGTGTACTGTACAACGAATAGATGGTATTTTTTTTTTTGTGAATTTTCACAATTATTGGAGTAGTTTTCATAAAACCTTCATATGACTCGTCATTGTAATGATGTTGTGTACGGATTTTTGTAAATTTTGTGTAAATCTGTTAAGTATTGATGATAATTCAGTTTTTTCAGCACGGAACGTAAAAAACACGCACCGACCGCAGAAAAATATGCGCCCGTCATTTTCAACAGGGTGCGCCATGTTGAATAGATCTGAATAGTAGCTGCTGGTTTTCTGGTATTGTAGTAAATGTCAAACACGGTATATTCAGTGTTAATACGTTATGTATCAGGGATGCTTAATGGGGTATTGAATTCGATGGTACCTTTCAAATGTATGGATTGGTTGGAACGGAAATGTTGGTATAAATTGTAATGAAATTAAATAAATTTTTAATGATTTACATTTAATTTGGTTGTAGTGAATGGTGTAAGTATGGTAAATGGTTGATTTATCATTATAATGGTAAACTGTGAATGTACATTACAACAGTAGTTTGGAAAAAATTATCGAACATTTTGTGTTGAATAATAAAAATAAATTGTGTATAGAGGATACATGTGATGTATATTTCATTTTATTAAAATAAATAAGCAAAACCATCAACTAAATAACTTTGTGTGTAAGAGTAACATTTCTGAGAAAAATGTGAAAGTAAGGGGAAGAGTTTCGCCAATGGGTTTACATGTAGTTTTTAATATAAAATGAGTGAAAGGGGAGCCTTCCGATGGGTAAAATTTTTATTCTTGCTGAGCCCTATTAAATGGCGTATTTATACCCTGCACCACTTAATTAAAATTTTGATTCTAAATCGATCGGTATAATTGAAGATGCGTGTGGCATGTGGCGTTTAGGAGTTACAAACATCTGTACAAACTATATACCCTTTATCACAGGGTGGTGCAGGGTATAAAAATTTATTTACATAAGTGGTGTAGGGTATTTGATAGCGGGCTTGATTGATTAAAATATTTTTACTTGTTTTTCGGTGAGAAATTAGAAATAATTCACTGCGATGATCTCCTAAATTACTTAACACAGAGAAAGAAATCAACAATTTAAAACATTTTATGAAAATTTCTATTATTTCTTAGCTTTTAGTATATTTTTATTAAAAACTATTATTTTAAAAGTTTATTGAATATATTTTATTTCTATATATATGTATCAATTGTATTTTATAAATGTTGCAACATACTTTAAGATTTTAATAAGAAAAAAACTAATCGAAATGTATGCGTACTCCGGTAAAGATATGGTGAGAATATTACATACGTACCTATGCAGATGAATATAGAAACCGTTCATAATCATGAATATTGAATGAAAATCCTTACACGATTGCAAACGAGAAGCTTCCTTTTGCATTCCTTACACAACCACGTACACTTAAAGTGTGCCTTGACATCTACCTTGAGATCTCTTGTTTGTAACCATTCATGAACATGAGTTTTCTTGTTCTTCTTTGTTTGCCATAAAACGAACACATTTAGAGCACGAAAGGATCCAATGATTCACCCCCTCAGCATATGAAAAGAAAATCACACACACACACGTGTAATTAAACAAAAGGCGCGTGACAAACATACGAGTATGTAAAGTTTGTTTAATAAATAAAGTGAATATTTTTGACAAAGTGTGGGCTTCTCTTATGACGTCAGTTGGCCTCAAAGTACGCAACGTAATCACCAAAGAGTGAGATTTTAGGAAAAACGTTTATAAAAAGAAGCTTCTGGTCGTGTCATTAAGTGAATTATGGCTACATAGGATTGAATTTCGGCGGGGAAAGGGAAGAGTAAAGGGAACTTCAAACCAAGTCAGCAAAGATATCTAATTGCTTTTATATCCATCACCCTGAAGATCATGCTAATATCTAAAGCAGCTGTTTAACTGTGTAGTGGCTCTTGATTCCTGGTTACTGGTTTGTTAGTTTCCTGAATGCCTGCAAAAGGTATTAAGTAAAATATTTTACATTGTAGTTGAGTTGTTTATTCACTTTAGATCTATTTTTCATTTGTAGGCGTGATTGTCAATTATCCGGGAATATTGTTATGATCTAGTGCTATTTGTTCAAACTTGAGGGTGTTGGGACGTTCTACCATTTATTAAAAGCGTTGTTTTTCGTTCTTCTTCTTTTTTTGCACATATTATTAGTTCGTTATGTTCAGACTCCCTGGCGCCTCTCTGTTACAAATTGAACCATGTTTAGTAGTTCATATATATATTTGTTATTAAACAACATCTTGTCGGCATTTCACCAAATGTTTTTGTATTGCCATCTAACTGAAACAAAATAAGCAGTTGAATGAAAAAAAAAGCGCTTCAAGTGGCTTAGTCATCCTTATACCAACGCAAGCAAGTTTCTGCCCAGTACTATTATTACACCACGTATATAAACGCAGACGTCATCCAATACAATGAATAATGCATAAGTATAAATGTATGTACTTTGATTTATATTTTATGTGTAAAACGTCTCCATGGGTGAGGACATGCTTTTGATTTCATTCTTCTTGTATTTGTACTGTACTGTTGCTTATCAATAATTTCACTTTTTAGCATCGTAAAGTATGTTGCATTTGCAATTAACGAGATTTGTAACCATTTTATGTTCATAGTTTAAAGTTTCTAGATAGAATTTTGAATTACCAAGGATATTATTATACAAAACGGTAAAAAGAAAATCTCCTCGGAACAAATTCTGAACTTAATCGATTTAAGCGTGTCCGTGTATTGATTGTGCGCAAACTTTTAGCCACACTTTTTAAGGTATTGCGAGGAAATTTGATACAAGACTGTGCCTTGCAAAGGCGATGTAAATGAATGCATTGTTGAAAATATTTTAAATTGTGCAATTTTTAGGATCCCTCCTTATATAACGAAAATTCGCAGTTCTCAAATTTTTTTTTACAAAATTTGGTTCATTGGCTTAATAATTGACATTGTTAAATTTTGGACTAAATCGGATCATTTTGAAAAATCTATTTCCATATAATGGAGAGTTTACTGGTTCAACTTATCTAATTATAGTGTAATAGGTGGAGCTAAGTGGTACAAGGTCGGGTATAACCTACTACAGCATTTTCATTTGTTTTTTTTTAATTACGTAAGAATTCCTTCGATACGATTTCAAAATTAAAGAACCTTTCCCAGTTATAGATTTATGTGATTTGATTAGTTTAAAACTTTTTGTAGCACAACTGGTATGGATTGCAGCGGTATTGTTACCGCCACCTCAAGGAGATAACAAAGCAGGGTTTCAATCAAAATGAACATCACTTTCCAACGTCAGATAGTGTCGTCAATTTTATTGCTGCAGAGAGAGAAAATTCCCATATACCCTTAAAATTTTCCCTTAAAATATATTATTGTACCAGACAGATACAACGAGTAGTACGTAGAATTAGTTTAAATGTATTTGAAAGGAAGTTGTTGTCATGTCCTGTACGGGTGTGTTGTGTGTTTTCCGTTCACTCATTCTTTACATTTTATTCATTAACAATTAGCAAAACAAAACCAAAAGTCAAAAGGCGCAGGTCTCGTCTCTTCGCCACACAGCAAGCAAACGCATTCATTCATACACATCCGTAACAGACGATGAGAGTTTCTCGATTTCTTTTCATTACCATGGTGGTAAGAAGCATTTTCCGTTAGTTGGTTTAATACAGTTTTGAGTCGTGCGCTGTACCCTTCGGATTCACATAAAAGACGCGAACACAACAATTTTCAAGTGAAACGCTTTAGTCACTTTTTGATTAATTAGATTTTTCACCAATTTCGGGCAATGTGACGAAGTGTGTGCAATTAGATGCTTAAGAAGAAATTGAAAGAGTAAAAAAATTATAAAAAAATAAAAATATACAAAAAGTAAATGAATTAAAAAATCTGTTCACTTACCTAACACACCTACACTCGATGTGTGTTTTTTTTTTTTTTTGTTATATTTACATAAAATTCCTGTCACTGCATCACTTCCTTTCCATGACTTTTAGAAAATGTTCAGAACAGAATTATTTTTTAGCACTCGTCAATAATTTCTTATGATTTTATACTTATACTAATTTTTAATGTTTATGCACTGTTTGCTTAAATTTTTCTATTATTCTCATATTCATTAAAGTTCAACCTAATTATTGCCTCAGATATAACCTTATCGTTGAATTCCAGATCCTTTGAAAATATTCGACACGCACACATTTTACGTGAGTGATGTCATTTCAATTCTCTCTCCTTCTCTATTTCTGCTTAATATGTGCAATTTTCTAAACATTTTCATTTTACGAATAGAAATAAAAACGTACTTATGAATGGAGCGGGCGGCTATTTATGTCTCGCAATGTCTGTCTGTCGGTCAATGTGTCTTATATCTGCACATAATTTCCTCTTATACCACCAATGTCCTGTTAATCACAATTTGCTTGCCAAAGCGTTTGCGATTAGTTATCCATTCGTGTGTTAGACTGAGACTTTGTTAAAAAATGCCGTTGTTTCGCTGGTAATATGCAATGTTTTATTGATTTTTTACATCACGCATGCAGATGAGTAAACAAATTTAGAGTGAAGTGAATGTTAAAGCCTTGAATGGATGTCTGTGTTGCAACACATGCATTAAATGCACAACATGTAAAAGTTGAACCGTGAATGAAGTGAATAAGGTGAAGTGGACGAGGAATGAAGTAAACATCTCTTTATTTATCATCAGCTAGACGGAGTGTCGTATTTTGGATTAATCATACGCCTCAATTACATAATTGTGTGCCCGATAAACTTGTGCAATTATTCCGATTGGAACAATTTTTAACTAACCATTCCTTGTGTCATGTTTTACTTGGTTTGAAGTACAAAGTCATCTTTCATTTGTACTTTGTTTCATTCTTATAAAGGATTGCGAATTTTTGTCACATAAGAACTTTTTTTATGATAGAAAAGGGCGTTAAAGTTGTCCAATTTAAACCATTTTCAAGGGTGTACAATTTTGGATTAAGACGCGCCCATTATTCCATTTAACTAAAATATCTTAAAAACTTTAGCTATAGTTTTTAAGATGCTTGCACACAAATTTACATGGACCGTACGGACATCGAAATTGACACAATCCCAGAATTAAGATTTTGTATCACTCAAATGTCAGTATGTCTGTCTGTTTATTTGGATTATGTACCCGTTAGTTGGTTTTAGGTATATGTACAGTCAGTCTTTCTATCTACCTACCACTTTTTTAATTCAAGAGTTACAAAATAATTTCATTTCATAAAGGCCAAATTTTATATATCCCTATAATGCTGATGACGTCGCAGGTACCTGCTTACGACCCCTAATAGTGCCCAGTAGTTCATGTATTCCCCATCAACTTAGAAGCCGATGTGTGTTGTATGACCCTGCCCCTTGTAGGCACATCGATACATGTGTAAGAAATTTCATAGATGATATAATAGAAACTTTTTTAAATGAATTTTTACCATTTTCAAATGGATATCTCCCATTTACAGCTTATGGTCAACAACAGACTGACGCACGGACATTTATTCAAAGTCGATATCGTACCGGGCCTGCCCTCTGCATATATCTATCCATAGTTTTTTCTCTTTTATGTATACACAGTTAAGGGCAATCACAAAAAAGCGCGGACTTAATAAACCGCACGCACGGAAGGTGTCCGGTTCAACTTATCGTTGTTGTAAGGAAAGGAAACGATTGAGTAAAGCTTCTGAATCCATTATGTGTGTTTACTGCACTGTTTTGGACACTTTCTTATGTTGTTGTACGAAACAAATGTGTATAGTTCAGCTTGAAAAATGGTGGGATGATAAGAATATAAAAATAAATTACTCTACATTAAGTCTAATCCAGCCAAGATGTGCTTCCTTTTAGTAATCTTCGAAATGACCTAATGATGATAAAGAAAGCGAATCACAAGCAACAATTCAAAAATATTTAAATTTTACGCCCAACGAGAGTTATCATGAACTGTGGCATGCAGGCGCCTACTTAAGTCCTTTTATCTAAACGTACAATAACGTACAAAAAAGCAGCATATATGTTACAATTTACTGTAATAAACAAATGCGACAAAAAATCGATAAAGTTACAACCAAGCAACCCATAAAAAAGGGAAACAAAACAAAACCAAGAAGATGTTGGGACAACCATGACATAAAACCGTTGAGGTGGGCGCTAGGACGCTCTCTTACGCAGTGAACAGGCGTAATAAAGGCGTAAAACATATAATACAAAACTGTACACAATTTCTAACTAACTTATGCATCAATTGCATTCACTACACACTTCATTGTAGTTGCAAGCCAGGCTGGAGTAATAGCGAACACACGCATACACATAAATTTATACTTAACACAAGTATGTTGTATTTGAAAGCATATATATGTTAAATAATGAGAGAGATAAATGACATAAAACGGTGTTTGATTGAGTTTTTCAAAAAATAAGACTGAAGGATTTTTCTTCTATTCCCAGTATTACGTACTTGATACCTATTCTATTAGCACATGTATGATAATGACATATAGAAACAGGCGAAGGACAACTATGGAAGGCAACAATACTTAAGTGTTATAATACAATCACCAATAGCACAGTAAACGAGTATGGCGGAAAAACGCTATTGAAATAAATGAGTAGAAGGTTCACCGTTGGACGTTATGCAAAAAGAAGTCGTTCAAGTATAAGGTACAGCTCGTCCAGTTAATATCTTTTAAATATTAGAAAGCTTCTGAGATCAATAGATCTTATCAAGATGGAAAAAAATTTAACAATGGATGGATAGAATCCACTTTTCATAGGTTACAATGCTTATCACAATGATGAAAGCGATGACTCGATTTCATCGATTTTTCAATTAGTGGAGTTAATGTTTTTTACGAACTCTTCTACTTGCCTTTTGCCAACATTTACATGAAATGAATTTATTGTAATTCTGTTTATGCTGCAGTTTCGTTTCATTATATTCTCTCATTTATTTATTCCATAATGTAAATTGCGAAAGAATGCGATTACGCCAAGAAGAAGAATAAATTATTACCGTAATGAGTAATTCATTTATTACCTGTATGGGTATTAAATAAATTTTGAGAATATATTGCATACAGTGCCAGAGAAGCAAATGAAAGGAGGTGTGACAAGGAAAGTAGTAGAATGAAGAATAAGACAACAAGCACAATTACAAGAATCGCGATTATTCATGCATATGATAATTAGAGAGCTTTTGTGCCAGTGGTATCAGCTCCAGTTGGAACGACGCAGGTGGCTATTTTTCGACAAAGTACTTGAAAACACAAATCAAGCTGATAATGTATATAGCATTAGGGGGCGGTTTGTTTGTATGCAGATGCGTAGGGTATTAACTATTTGGCGCAAGCCACATTTACTTGTTTGATTCGTTATTAGTCAAATGCATTAAAACCAAGTTGTCAACACTGCTGACAATTTTCAAATTTTAATTGCTCTCCCCCTAAAGCATAACGGATGTTGCGATTAATTGCATATTGTGAATGCTTGAAATGAAATATTAACGGGAATATCCCTGTACGGGGATGGGCACATGACATAAGCTTAAGTGAGGCACCTAACAGTTTCTATCTCAGAAGAAGTTTGATAATGAAGAAGACTTTGCCATGTATTCACACATGTGTATTATTGTTCACCACAAAAATTTGAAAAGGGCCTTAAGAAAAATATTTTATTAAAATATTATTATTGTTTCCTCTTTCTATACAGGGTGAGGGAAAAGAGGAAAACTCTTGAGTAACGTTGGGGGATGAAAATTTTTTAAAAAACTCAATACAAAAGTTGTCGGGTTAGAAGAGGGACGGACGATCAGATCAAGTTCCCCTCCTTTAATCCAACAACTTTTGTAAATGCAGTCTCTCCGAAAAATTCCAATTCATTAGTTTATTAGAGACTTTGTGTCTTTTCTCGTCGTACTTTTAAAAAATCTTTATCTTGAAAATTTATTCATTTATCCATTATTGTAAATTTTATCTTACTTTTATTTAAATAAAATAAAACAAGGAAAAAGAGTATTTTGTCCGAGGACAAATCTTTATTATCCACCATCTTGAACACCCACCATTAGTGCACCAAAACTTCCCAAGGAGTACATAGCTAGACCAATTTTACCCAATCTCAACATCTGCATACTATCAACACTTCAAACGAGCTTGCAATCCTTATCTAAATTTTTGTGGACAGGAGAGTCATTCATTACCATAGAATAGCCATACACGGACAGACGGACAGGGAGACAGGGCTAGATCGACTAGAACGACTTAGTATCTGGTGTTGATTCCGAATATATATACTTTGAGGGGTCTCTGGACGTTGTAAACGCTTTGAAAATTGAAATGCATAGCTTCCTATATACTCGTACATAAGATGGTGAGTACAAAAATGGGCAATTTTCCTCCATTTCTAAACAATTTAAAGGTTTTATTGCTAAATTAAAGGACAAATGAACTCCGATTCGTGATCCTAATACTAACAACAATATATTATGCATGAGAATATTATTAAAATTAGTTTCAATTAAATAATGAAACTTATCCGGCAACAACACAATTAAACGAGAAACGTGAGAACATTAAACATCCTGCAGCATAACAACAAATGGGAAATTATAAAAGTGTTTTAAAGCGAAAATCATGCACCGGGTGCATTAGCAATAAAAAGTGTTGTAGGGAATAAAAAAACAACAGTAATTACTGTAAGAGCAGCACCAGCAATAGCCGCACTAGCATTATATTTATAGCGACACGGAATACGTACGTACACGTTCCGAACATGTAAACATTAGTTAATTGCGCGCGACAGTGTCCATAGTCACATTTTGTATTTCCCCTTATGTATGTGTATGGATATGTTTGACTAACTAACACACATTTTTAGTATTTATACTTGTGGAAAATGTTTTAAACGTACTCGCGTACATAGATAGTAAATATGTACTGATGTCTGTTAATAAAAAAAGTGTTGGAAAAAAATTGTTGCTCTGACGTTGCTGGCATTGTGGTGGTGGCCCCAAAACAGCGACAAAGTGAATTTATTCCAGCATACCATGTCCTCAATGTCGGCGCAAGGCGTGGTCGAGCGTGCCTCCGCTGAGCTATCCAAGCGTATTAACGGCCTCGGCTTGCGTTCGAAACACCATCATGGCAACAGCAGTAGTGGAGGTACTTCGTCATCGTCATCATCATCATCTTCATCTACATCTAGTACTTCATCGAGTGCGTCTTCATCATCATCGTCTGGGTCGACGGTTAGCCCTCCTAGCAGTGGCAAGACTTCGGTAATGGAACGTGTAACGAACGCTTTGTGTGGCGGCGGCGGCGGCGGCAATAATTCGACTAATTCCAACTCGAATACTCATTCAATTAGTGGAACCACACCCAATATTGTTAACCCAGGAGGTGGTGGTGTAGGCAATTGTTCTCCCACACCCGAAAAGCCTACTAGAGCCGGCACATTCAATAGCGGCAGCAACAATAGCAATCACCAGTTGGGTCAAGCCCCAAGTCAACAGTCTAATATATTAGGTACGACCAGTCCGGCGGCATCAGCAACTATGCAGCACCATTCAAACGTTAGCAACTATCAAATGTTGCATAAACAGCAGCAACAACAACAACAGTATTTTACGTCACAAATCGCCAACTCAACTTTGATTAATTCAAATCTAATGAACGCCTCATCACCTGCCGCACCAGGCATTCCCATGGGTGCTCCACCCGCCCCCACAGTCAACTCTATAGCCAAACAAATGAACATCACAATACCGGGCTCATCGCCACAGTTCAGTACAATGGGTATGGCGGCGGTACAAAAGTCTCAATCTAGCGGTACACCATTACAAATGCGCAAACAACTACCCAATCCGCACCTGCACCACGGCGGCTATGCTACACAAGCCGCCTCAGCATCGCAGCTGGCAGCTGCCGTCACTCAGTCGTCATTAATCGTACCGAAACTACCACCACTTATAACCAACATCGAGATGCTCATGGCAGATGAACGTTTCTTAAACCGTTTCTTTCTGTACTTCACTTCCTACGAGAGACGAGTGTTGGCCCAAGTATGTATTAAGTGGCGTGATTTTTTATACCGCAGTCCACGTTATTGGTCGGGCCTTTTGCCCACCATACAATGCCGAGAATTGCGGCAAATGAGTAATTCCGATAGAGTTAAACTATACAATACTTTAATAAGACGAGGCTTTCATGCAATGGCTTTGATGGGTGCCTCCGATGAAGATGCTTTGGACGTGGTCCACTCATTTTCCTTAGCCTCAAAACATATTCATTCGTTAAGCTTAAGATGTTCATCGATCAGTGATCGTGGTTTGGAAGCTTTATTGGATCATTTACAGGTAAGAATAATAAAATAAATTTCTTTTCTTTTTTTTACTCAACGCAAATTTTTATACTCACCATATCATATTGAGTATGGGGGTATATTGGTTTTGTTCAAACGTTTGTAAGTACTAGAAGATGGCGAGCCACACCCCTCCAAGTAGATGTTCTTGATTATCATAAATAATCGTGTCGTTTAGCCGTTCTGTCCGTCCGTATGTCTATATTCTTTTCCTTTTACTACTCCTACAGCCGAAAAAATTAGGATATCGAGCTGAAATTTAGTACACATGATACTTACCAGCGTTTGAGATTGGTATTGCAAATGGGCAAAATCGGTAAACGGAAAAGACTTTTCTATATATTTGGAAAATTTTAACCACGCCCATCCATAAAGGACATGCGGATAGTGGGTTTCCTAAGGATGGCGTTTGCTTAATATTTGAATTTTTTTCGATCATAATTTTTGGTTGATAAATTATCCGTGGAAGGAGTACAATTTAAATCTGGATTTACGTTAAAGCTAAAAAGTACGCTTCTTTAAACAACACAAACCGCTTGCCTTGCAGCAAGCATCACAAATTACAGTTTTGTGATTTTCAAATCGTTTTAGAAATATTTCTTTTCATAACATCAGCCCACACCATCTGCAAAGGTATTTCCAAATGTGCTATATCTTGTGTGGTGGCCGCCGTTTCAGATGTTTTCAGATGCTTCACAAAACACACACACACACACACAGAAAACCATGCAAGCATACACAAATTGAGAGCACAATCTAGTTTTCACTTTCTTTACCAGTGAAGCGAGCTCATACACTATCTTGTATGCAACAGCGCCAGTAACACGGGGAGACAAACCAACCCACGCATAGATGCAATTACAAACAAAAGAAAACGGTTTTTAGCTCAATGACCACATACATCCACGGCAAGTGCATAGATGTGTGTGCGTGCTGTGCGCTGTGTGTGCAAACAACATTGTATGACAAAATGAAAGTGCAAAATAAATATTTTTAAACATGTACGATATGATCTGTTCGTATGTGTTTATAAATGCTTAGAATTTTTCCCTGCATAAGCATGAATATGTGCGTGTGCCCATAGCTTCTACTAAATGTGTCGCCATAAGAAATATTGTCAACGAATAGCAGATCCAAACAAATATTTATACGCGCCTTTCCCCCTCCATGCATGACGCTCAAAAGTGTGCTTTGTAGTGAGAATTTCTTGGCACTGTTATAAGCACCGTCGTGACGTCGAAGATATACTCACTTTGTCAAAACACTTGTAACGCCCAGAAAGAAGCCACAGAATCATGTCTGTCTGTCTGCTTGTCTCGCCGCCTGCTGGGGTAAGCACTTTCTTGGTGACAATCTAGATGTATCTTTATCACATATACTGAAATGGACGAGATATTTCAAAGGACACGCCCACAATTCGGCAAAAACTGAAATATATGTATTTTATAAATTGCTTAAAAGGTAAAGTGTTACAATACATCTGTCCCTCATAAGGTCGACGGAGGAACACAAAATTAAGTGTTAAAATTTTACTTGAAAAGGCCAAAGATCTCTGTTTGACCACGACATATAATACTTAATAAAATACTCATAATAAATCTTTACACGTCACTATTTTCGTACAAAAGGAAATGCGAGTTCACTTTGATAACCTGGATTGATCGCTCTTATAGTTCATAAGCACTGACTCAACAAATTTTTGTCAGTTTGAATCGAAAATTAATATTTTCTTTCCAATCACTTGTGAAATCTTATGAAAACAGCCGTTAAAACAACTGTAAAAACTGGTTATCTTAGGGGCAAAGTCAATTCACTTATAATTGTATACTTACCGATAAAAGCAAATAAATCTCAGCACCTTGACTTAAGTGAGCTTCTCATAATGTAAGAACTTGTTCACCTTCGGTACCACTAATGTCTAAATTCCTGAAACTTCTTATTTTGCCTACGGTTGGTCTACATCTTACGATTGATAATCATTTCGTTCGCACTGCTACTTGGTTCATAGTCGCGTATTTAGATTGGTCATGCTCTTGTAATAAATTCTTAGTACATCATATGTGACAAGATGATGACAATTCTAATGCTAACTACTACAACAATTTCATTGCCGTCTCAACTTTAAATTGAGCATTTATTTGTTGCGTAACATTTCTTTTTAATTAGGTCCATCCATCCATTCATCCTCACTGTATATTTGAATGCTCATCAAACCATTTCTCATTGCGATATACTTAAGTACGTATATGGCCTTTACTTACGTGAAATATAAATAAAATATGAACATACTTGTGCATTTAATTTTTTTAAAACACCTCCTCTATCATTTGTGATGAACATTAAAATGAAAATTAAACGATGTGTTGAATTGTGCAATGTGCACACATTATCATCACGTTTATATACTAACATGACAAGTGAAAATATTGGTATTGGTTCATCAAAAAGGAATTTGACGTGTAATAGGAAGCGTATACTTTCAGGAAAACTTAACTTAAGACGACATTGCCTCTCCATACAAGTAAAGCGAAACGAAACATAACCCACCTTCAGTTATACCGATCGATTCAGAATCAAAATCTGAATCGATTTAACCATGTCCGCCTGTCCGTCTGTCCATCTAAATTTGTGCGTAAGCTACAGGTCGCTTTTTTTGACATATTTTGATAAAAGTTGATACAATGACATATATTGGCCCAAAGGGGAACCCTATTAAAAATGAACCAGATTGGACCATTTTTAGAACCCCTCCCCATATGAGGTCCTACTATTTTTTGAGATATTTTTCAAAGAAAAAAATTAAATTGAATAATATATCAAGTAGTGTAGGGCTTGACCGACTATAATATTTTCACTTGTTTTTATAATAACAAATTTTTTACAGAGTTCATTTATATGAGGTGGTGCACAGTAGTGTTCATAATAATAACAGTGCTTATTACTTCGATCGAAAAAGTGCGATTTTATCCAAAATAATTTGAATAAAATTTTAAAGCCTTCTCTTCTATAACAAACTGAATTTATAGAAAAGTATTTGAATTCGTCACATATTCTTTTAATGAAACAAAAAAAACCTCACAAAGGGTCAAAAATACCTGTTCATAATAATAGCAGTGCCGTCTTTTATTGTTGATTTTTTTAAATATTTAAAAAAAAAATATTTTTATCTAAAAATTAAATATTTTTGGTAAGACAACTATATAAGATTTCTTTAAAATAAATAATAACTAGTGGGTACAGAATAATGGGACGTTTAAAACATTGTTCAAGTGAAACGCGAAATTTAATAAAAAAATTGCGAAATGAAAATAAAATCTAAAAAGAAATCCAAAATATTATTGGTTTTTCGGCGAAGATGATTGCGAACGCAATAAAATGGAAAAATCGACCCGAGAATTGCGGCCGCAAACGATTAGCAGACAAAAAACCGATCGTAAGATTATTAATTTAGTGGCTGCCTCAAGTTTTAGCTCCCAAAAAGTAAGGGAGGAATTGTCACTTAATGTGAGCTCAGTGACAGTCTAATTTAAAAGGCCACAGCCCACGAAAAATACCATTTTTAACCAAGCGACACTTGAAAAATAGACTTAAATTGTGCAAATGAGCACGTAAAGTGACCAAAGTCAAAATGGCGAAATTTTCTGTGGACGAACGAATGTAAAGTGGTTCTCTTTGATTTCAATGGACGGCAGGAATATGTAGGGAGGCCACCGCTAATACCGCTAATAAGTCACAGTATACTACAAAGACCGTAAAGCATGGTGGAGCAAAAATAATGGTTTGGGGTTGCTTTTCTTACTATGGTGTACTATGTTACTATGCCTATATTTCGAATTGAAGGGGTTATGGACCAGTACAAATACGTTGAAATCTTGGAAGAAGTTATGCTGCCATATTCAAAAGAAGAAATGCCGCTTAAATAGGTCTTCTAACAGGATAATGACCATACAAGCAAGCGGGCAAGTTTTTGAAAAAACCCGACCAATGCAAATACCTTGTGGGAAGTAATACGCTCAACTTGGGAGAACATACCGGTCAATAGATGCAGAAGATTAGTAGACTCAATGCAACGTAAATGTGCCGCTGTTATACAGAATAGGGACTACACAACCAAATATTGATTAAATCTTCATTTTTTCATTGAATTAACTATTTTTCTTTGAAATATTTAAAAAAATCAACAATAAAAGACGGCACTGCTATTACTATGAACAAGTATTTTTGACCCTTTGTAAAATTTTTTTTGTTTCATTAAAAGAATATGTGACGAATTCAAATACTTTTCTATAAATTCAGCTTGTTATAGATCATAGTTAAATAAAGAGAAGGCTTTAAAATTTTATTCAAATTATCACCATCACACCTAATCATTCGATATTAATTGTGGAGTAGTGTTAAATTTTCACCAAGCCTGCTGCTCGTAAAAGTGTTCGTAAATTTTCATTTCCTCCGTGCCATTTGTCCAATGACTCCTTAATTAAAATGTTTTTGTTACAATTAATGTAGCAATACCAGTTCAAGTACTTGCGTAACATATTTTGTTACTTTAATTAAGAATCGTTTGTCCCCGTTTTAACAGTGTTCCTTTAAGAAGGCTTTGTACGTGACTTACTCTTAAATATAATTTTATGATCTGTATGAATATATTGTATATCTACGTATACGCACACATAACCATGTACGTACCTGCATATGTGTAGATGTTGTCATTTACTATTTTACAATCTTCCAAATTTCACTTGATACATTTGCAATTATTAAACAATTGAAAGTGAAGTGGCCCAGCCAAGTTTAAAGCTGCAATATTTACTATGTACAAATTTCGAACTTTCCACTTTTTACACTTTATGAGTAACAGTGCAAAATTCCTTATAAAATACTTTTTTTTAACGTGCCAAGTTTGGAATCGACAGGGTAATGATTTTAACAAACAGACTTCGATGCGGTTTCAGATATATATATATACTGGTGCGCAACTGAGTTTTTGGGTTTTTTGATCAATAAAAATTGGAAAATTTCAAGAAAAACTCGTTTATTATTACAGACTATACCTTCGCTAGTTACATATTTTTGCCATCTCTTTGACTGCGACTATAAACCAATGCTTCCTTGAACCAACCAATTGTACACTTTTCACAATTAGATTAGCTAAGTGTAGCCCATTTTAGACCAAGGGTCGGCAAGTGGTTCCGATATATATATGTTCAATGATGTTTAATAGGTTCGCATGGACTAAATTTAAGTAGTTTATATATATATATATGTAATATTTTCTTCAAACGGAACTTTTATAATTCCGTAATGAAAGTGCAATGCAAGGAACTCGTTTGTGTTTCGTACTCCATTCTAGTTGTTTTTCTGCAATCAATCAAATTCATAATAAGTTGTTATCGGTAGCGAAGCCCATTGAGAGTTTAGCTTTATTTCAGAAGCTATTAATTATTATTCCCACCAAATGTACAGCAATGTCTTCATTACGAAGCGATTTGCCAGTGTCATCAACGCAGATAATCCGCCGGTAACAATTCATGTGGGGGTCCTCCTTCTTTCAATCCGTAAAAGCAAAATATTGTATTTTCGATTTTTCAATTGTTTTTCAGTCAATTCACGCAGCGTCCCTATTTCTTTCCTTGGAAACTTTCGAAAATGTCTTGGTGAGTCATGTTTAATGCTTTTGAAAATTTATCTTGAGTTTTCATGTCGCCAATAACACTGGCAAGTTGGCGTCTTCAATTTTGATCTTTCTGAGCGCTTCTTGTGTCGCCAAATCGCCACTCTTGAAGCTTTTAAAACAATTTTCACAATTGGTATAATAGTCGCCATCTTTATTGTCGGAAAAGATATTTTTACGTTGCGATATATTTTGACTGGTTATTGTTTACAGGTGTCCTTTGTTGGGTCTCCTTCTAGCCATTGAAAACGTTTGCACAAAGTGCGGTAGAATTCAGAACCTTGCAAAAAACAATAACTCTACTCCCCAATGCTACTGGCAAATAGAAGAAAATGGTTTAAACGTTAAAACGGAAAAAACATTTGCATCCAAATTGCGAACTAAATTATGGAGTACCAACCTTAAGAGTATGGAATAATAAAATTTTATATGCGTGTTTTGATTTTCATTAGTCACAGCTGGCGTTTAAGTGAATGAGTCAATGCCAAAAAAAAAAAAACTTTCAGACGACACTTCTTTAGTTTTATGTGTTTTTCTAGTACAAAAGGTCAAAAAGTTAAACAAACAAAAACAATAATAATAATAATTGATACAATAGTAAAATATATGTGGCTTGGGCCGACTTTTGCCTACCCTTCACGTTTGTACGTAATCCTTTGTTCTATGCCATGACAATTTGATGTATCACCTCCCATACCACAAAAAAAAAATATACGTAATCCTTATATACAATCTCTATTAATGACTTTTGAAACATACGCTGCGATTTAACTAAAGCTCGCATGCTACACCAAAGACAGTTTTTTTTTTCATTCGATTCTGCCCACTTTCGCATCCTTCGAAAGAATGAATTAACAAAATTAATTTTATAAATACATTCGTCCGTCTAATTAAAGGCGTGGCTCTCAACTCTATAAATACGCTAAGAAAGTCTTTTAATAATTAACGGACATGTGGACATTAACTCAGATTTTCATTCTAATCAAGAATACATAGATTTTATGGAGCTTCTTGCCTTCTTCTTGTAGTAGTGATAAATTTAACATAAAATTAAGGTAGATGCGGATGTTACTGTGATTAATGTGAAAAGTAAAAAGAGTAAAAAACTGAATTGGTCAAGTATTAAATATTCTCTGCATGATTATAAAAAACGTGGGCGTGTCGAGTATCTAATTACGCCCTCTTATGAATGTCTCAATAAATCGGCTTCTGTCCCAAATAAGTTTTATTGCACGCCTGCTGTGTAACGCTGCTCCTATTCGGCTCATGGATAGAAAATAATTATATCACATCTAACCTTCATAGCCTGCTCTGCCCATCCTTGCGGATAATGCAAACGGATCTTGTGTGGGAGTATGAAAACAGTATCACGAACTTCAAGTTGAAAATTGTTCACAATTATTTTTTAGCTACTTTCTTGCAAGCGAACTTGTTGTATGAAACACCAAAATACTGTAATTTAAATGTTAATACTTCCAAAAAATAAACTCCGTCCTAGTTATGGTTTCTTGCGATATTATGTCATCCTTGTGTAACGGTATAACGTGTCAAAAAAGCCAATTCACAAAAGCAACGTTCATATACTCGTATATTTATTCATATGCGTACATATAGGAATTGAATTTTTGATTTGTTAAACATGCAATATTGCCGCTTTCACTACAACGACAACATTTTCAATTAATTTTTGTACATTTCTTTTGAACATATGGCCTTAGTCTGGAATAGTCACAGCGGGAAAATATTAAAGAGACTATTCCAAGCGAGACTAATAAATATTTAATCCGGGCATGTTTTACTGAGTGTGAAATGAGAATTCTTTTATGGGAAAACTTGGTTATATTTTATCAAAAAACATTTTTATAATCGCATTGAACTTAATAATATGAATATTTTATTTGTATTCGTATTGATTGTAAGATAAAGAAGGGGTTATTATTCTTTTATGAAATGAATGCTATTGTTTTATATCCGACTGTATGGATTCATATAACTTGGGTCTAATCTTGGATACCCTTCACATTTACGCACAACCGCTGGCTGTGGCATTTATTCAGTTTAGCTCTCTTTCAATGACTGTTAAAGTATGTTGGTGATACACTTCTCCTCAAGGGTCGAAGGGCATTACTCACTTCTCACAAAACATAACATAATGAATATACTAAATTTAATGTTTCGTTTGCAACACCCACAAGGAGACATTAGAAATTCCACAATATTCTTCGATCTGGTCCAAATTTAGCACAACCAAACATTAAGCTAATTAACTATTTTTCACCAAATCTAGGCAAAATAAAAATATAAAGAATTGCGTATAATCGTTATAAAACGATTTCTTTTATTTAAAACGTTATATGAAGAGGTGTTCTAAAAATGGTCCGATCCTATCCGTTTTCAATAGGGTTCGTTTTTGGGCCAAAACATGTTCTTTCATTCATTTCATCAGTATGAATACTGCGATTTTTGGCCGTATAAAGTTTTTCTATTATTATAACACCTTCTAGGGGGAGAGGTTTTAAGGTTAGAGGTTTGATTTGGTTCATTTTCGAAAGCGTTCTGCTGTGGGTCCCGCTCTTACCGATACAACTAAACTAATTATAGCATAATTTGTGGATTTAAGTGGTGTAGGGTATTGCTTCTAAAATAAAATTTTTAGGAACTTTTCACACTCATTGTCTTTTCAATGATTACACAATTACTGTAATCGATATTAACTATATTTACATATATATTTAGTTTGTTTTAATCTCATAAATACTTGTGCTCTACTTGGTAATGGCCCATAATGTAGCCATAAACTATAATAATGGCTTCTTATGGTTTAAATTTCTTTAATAAGTATTACACACGCATACAACATATGTACATGTAATGTGGGTGCATTTGTATATGGATTTCACTTGTTTTGCAGAGTCTTTTCGAACTGGAATTGGCTGGTTGTAATGAGGTCACTGAAGCCGGCTTATGGGCCTGCCTAACGCCGCGTATCGTCTCCCTATCGTTGGCTGATTGTATCAATATTGCTGATGAGGCGGTGGGCGCTGTAGCTCAGCTATTACCATCGCTATATGAATTTTCACTGCAAGTAAGTCATCAGCGCTCTCAGTGTATTTGTTAGCAACTGTTTTTCTTATTATACAATTTGAATTATTATTGTTTCGTTTAACCCTTTCATCTTGTTCTCTTATCCATTTACAGGCTTACCACGTTACTGATGCTGCTTTAGGTTACTTTTCACCAAAACAAAGTCATAGCTTAAGTATATTACGCTTGCAATCATGCTGGGAATTAACCAACCATGGTATTGTTAACATAGGTAAGTGTACAATAATAAATGATTTATAGACCTTATTCAGGGAAGATAACACGTATGATATTTCATTAAACGTAAATGAAAACATTTGTTTTTTTTTCTCTAAAATTAATTGCACTGAAAGTATAGCGATCAGCACGGGGTCGGGTGTGTGATTTATGTTCAAAAACATTAAAATATCAATTAATTATTCATCTCTTTCGCTCAATATTAAATAATTACTTGTTAATTGGTATATGTCGACAACACATTTATGCAATATTAATTAGAAATATTTATTAGACAATGCAACAACTAATCGTTAAAGTTAAATCATTTTTATAAATTATGGGCATGGTTTTAAGGCATATTATCTGATATATTGAGCTTGTGTTATTTTCCTTTTCTAATAATAATTTCGTTATAGTTGAATTGTTATATTGTTTTGGTGGGCGTGGCCGATCGTAGACTTAACAAAAATTCCTTAAGGAACATGAGCGTCAAATTATCTTTTACAATTATTGAGTGAGACAAAAAAAAAACCCTTGAAAAATTCCAAAAAAGCCTTCTTCTCACCCTTCTTTACTTTTTGTATAATTATGCACGCGAAATTAATTGGGGTTCAACCCCCCCTGCCCCTCTGCACATGAAAACAAATCAGTCTTAAAAGATACGTTTATAAAAAATTGAGGACTTAGGTAGCATTCACGCCAAGAAAACGATAGAAAAGTACACGGAGTGGTGAGTAAATACGGCAAAGCGAACATGAAACGAGGAAATATTTGCAATAAAACAATTTCTTTTATTAAAGTTCCCCTACCCCCGAACCCCCTTACTGAAAACGGGAACCGGTTTGTGTTCCCCATGGTGGGTGTAATAGATAAATAAGCCACTGCTAGTCATTAGTACAAGTTAAAGGTTGTATTTACTTGGATTTCTTTACATTATGTCCCTAAAAAAATTTATGTACATACTGACACAGCTAACAACCGTTCACTGACCTACCATTTCAATTGATTTGTTGTAATTTCTTCTATTTCCCACAGTTTTCCATCCCCTCTGTTAGCAGAGTAAATCAATTTCTGTTTTCTTTTGCTATGTCATTAATCAAATGTATGCACTTCCGCATGAATTTGGTGAAAATCTAACGTGTACATACGTGTGTGTGTGTATATCGTTAGATTGACCCCATTTTCATTCTTCTTGATTTGTTTAGTTTGTTCTTCTTAGTATAGATACTTGCTGGCTTAATGCCACCAGATAAGTAACTGAGAGTAAATAACACGTTCGCATGTATAAGGAAAGAAAGTTTTATATATCGTTTCTCCATCGAATCCATCAATAAATATATACATATATACCATATTATAAAATGTGGGTTCTGAAAGTAATTTCGTTTTTTTTTTTTTTTAGTAGTAAATATATGCGACTCTTTCAAGTACTTATGCAAATAGTGTTTTTTTTAAATTATAGGCGTTTGCGTTATTCAATCACGCCCATTTTTGGCACAGTATTGCATAACAGTACCACTTATATATATACCAAATTTCAACTTGATAGGCATAGTAATGTGCGATATATAATTTTTTAAAGATACAATTTTTTCGAGGTATGTTGAGACTTTCATTTATTGTGGGCGTGTCTCTTAACCGATTTTGCCCAATTACAATACGAAACAGCAAAATTAAACTTCGAATTAGTGTACCATGTTTCAATTTGATATCTCAAAAATTACGACCGTGAGTGTGCCAACAACAGACGGACACACGGACACACGGACGGACATGTCTCCAACGATTTCTCTTTTCATGCTGATTAAGAATATATATGGTTTGTGGGGTCTCCGAGGCTTCCTTCGATGTGTTGTAAACGGATAATCAAAATGAAGGTGTCGAAGTGAAGAATTCTTAACCAATCATTTTGAAGAAGTTTAAGCCGGACTGGACGGATGCGCCCACAATTCTGATTTTAGGTTTTTTACAATTTCATTTAATACGTGAAAATATCCTCTTTATATGATGAAAACTTTCTGACAATTAGATTCATTAATAAGGGCGCCTATTTCGGTGGGCGTGTCTTATACAAAAATATATCCAAGGGTACAAAACTACTACTTAGACAGTTGTTTACAGGGTTTATGAACAATACCATAATAACGCAAGTAAAACGTAATCACTGTGTGCGCGCACGTTCCCGACATAGAGGAGTAATACTCATTCTGAATCCAAATCTATCTTCAGGGTCACTTCCGTCAAATATATTATGTACAAATACTTTTAAAACATAATATCTATAATGTGTCCTTTACGGGTGGGCGTGGTTAAAATGTTCCAAATATATAGAAAAGTCTTTTTTTGCCCATTTGCAAACGCTGGTAAGAATCATGTGTACTAAATTTCAGCTCGATATCTTAATTTTTGTAGTAAGAAGAAAAGGCTATAGACATACTGACACCCAGAAGGAAGAGCTAAATCGACTCGGCTAATGATGCTGATCAAGAATATACATATTTTTGGGGCTTCTGGTACTTACAAACGTTTGAACAAAACCAATGTACCGCCATAATCATTTTGGTGGTGGGCTTAGTAAAATGAATTTTTGAAAAATTATTATATCACAATAAATGACAATGTGACAAACACGCACACACACATACAGACACAGTAGAAAAATGCAGAAGCTTACAGTTGCAATGTATGCCCCAGTGCCTGACTATTCAGCTGTTTAGCTGCCTTCATTTGGTTGTTATTATTATTATATTCCTCTGCACATACATATGGACAGTTGTAAGAATACGGAACAAAGTGATTCGTATTTATAGAATTGTTTGTTGTTAGTGTAATCACTTGAGCACAAACTACAACGCGACGCGATTGTTGATAAATTCACCGTTGCAATGACTGTGTGTTAATATGTGATAATTTTAGACGAAAAGAAAACAATAACAACAAGAGCCCAATTTATTGTTTACATTAAAATACTATAAAAACAGCACTAACGCGACACGGACACTTTTAATAATTCATTGCATAGTAAGTGTTTGCTTAGCGAAAAAATCAAGCGCTCATTAATAATTCAAACGGTCCGTAAACCAAAACCGTTTCGCATAAGTCATTGAAAGGGAAGCATTAGGGATTTTTTTAAATAATTTTGTTTTGTTGAATTTTTTCAAATATTTATTGATTAGCTGGTTTTTTCTTCATTATTGTAAATGTTTTATCATCAGGTTTCAACATTTTTAAATTTTTTTTATATTATGCCACTGAGTATATATATTTTGAATCAGCATCGAATATTGAGTCGATCTAACCATGTTCTTCTGTACAAAGTGTCGATTCCAAACTTGGCAGAACTGTGGGTAGAGTTCATGCGCTAGTTGGTATTGAAGTTAGACAAAGTCGGGCCCTTTTCGTATTACTTAGGAAGGGCAGAAGATATATTGAAGGGAGGTTTTGGGTGGGTATTCAAGATTTGGCCTCAGCTAAATATAGTTTTTGTACTTATTTTATTTTATTAGTTTGTTTTTTATATACTATTTATCTCTTTGGGTTCAACTTTGGGAGGCGTCCAACATTTAATGTGTAATTAAACGCGAGGCGACCTACACACCTTGAACTTAACAATTAAACGTCAATAGCAGAAATTGTTTGAATTCATTTTAATTAAAAAGAATCAATTCAATTGCAGCGAGTTTATCAGGAATTGAAAAGCAAATAAGTAAAAAAGGGCTATATTAGGCGCATGCCAAATCTCGGATACCCACCATCTTTAATCTCTTTCAAATAGAACACCACTGCTTTGCTTCTCCAAATAAGGAAAAGTATCTTAAATATATTTGAGTAAAAATTGCGTATAATATAATGAATTTTTGGGCGTGGCAGTACTAATTTTTTTCTCCAAGTATAAAATTCGTTTCCAATCACAATAAATACATTGAACAGGCGCGTCAATTTGATATAACTTTATCTTTAATTATACCTTCCACTTTAGTGATGAGGGTATACTAAATTTGTTCTTCCATTTGCAACACCCAGAAGGATGCTCAGAGACTCAACAAAACATATACATACTTGATCATAAAAAATTGAGTCAACCTACACAAGTGTGTCCGTATGTCCGTATGTACTTTTAAAATCTTCGTAGGTCACCGTCGTCAAATATTTCAAATAAATCTCTAAAACAAATCAACACCTATAATAAGTTCGTTATATGTGGACGTGGTTAGTTTGACTTATCAAAATTCGATTTCAGTGGCTGCGACGGTTGCCCTCATAATAGTGGAAAACCCCCAATAACTGATATAGCTTAAGGACCAATTTGTTGTTTGCATTGAGATTAAGTGACGCACACATGTAACTCAATACATATGTTACATGTACGAGTACACTCAATTAAACATATTTGTATATATATGTATATGGTATACACAGTGGAAACTGTTTATAGTAATATTTTACTAAAACTGGAAAAACTATGTGTCATCGAAAAGTGTTCAAGGAAAGTCATCTCTGGCTTGGAATAACATGAAATCATTGATTGAGTTATAAGTTAAGCTGATAGGGGGTTGTCCACGTATATTATGGATTTTTTATCGTATTTTATTATATATATATATTCTACTTTGTGAAATGTAAGTCGGAGCACTTATTTTCACTTATTAATGAAGGCACTCCTTCACAAGAGATAAAAATGGCCGAATGGCTGACATGTCTACTTGTGCATATGCGGAAAATTTCCAAGTACTAAATGTAGAGTTTATTTTTCCGCACACATACTAACTCCCTTAAGAGTTTTGCTACATTCTGTAACGTTCTTCTTATGAAATTCACCCTTTTTCACTTGTCACAAATATATCGAATTTTAAAGAAAGACGTTACATCAGACACTCCTTATAGTTGAAATGATTAAATTTAAATAGCTTTCCTCGCACAGACTGTACCAACATGAGTTCTTTTTAAAATGCTGCAATAGACAAAGATGCAACCATTTATATGTTGCCTTCAAAACCCATCTAGCTTTATAAGTTCTTTCTAAATTGAGGTTAACTATCCTAGATAGGTGCAAGTATAGGAAGCTGAAGGAAACACAAAATGCAGAGTGACGGAAAACAGGTGAAATTAAAGTTGAACAATTCTTTATAATACTTATAGAAATTTAAGTAAATGTAGGAAGCTTTCAGTGATGTCATGGCGTATGAGTAACAATTATAACAATTTTTTTTATAACACACTATATATTATATATATATCACTTATACTACAGGGTATAATTTGTAGAAAGGTTATAATTAACAAAACAGTCAGAAATATAACCTTACCAGTCAATACTGAAAAAGTTCTTTTTGCTGTATGCTGTACCACTTGTGGCAAAAGGTGGATTAAGTTTGTGCGGATGTTTGTAAAAGGGCAAATGCCACACCCACCCTCAATTATGCCGAACGTTTCAGAATGAATCAATCAATCGAAATCAATATAACTTTATCCGTCTGCCTCTCCATGTAAATTTGGGCGCACGCTACAGGTCGCTATTTACTGAGATATTTCGATGAAATTTGTTGTCCTATTGGAATTATACTGGTTTGGACCATTTTTAGAACCCTACCTCTTATAAAGACCTATTATAATAAAAGTCTTTATATGGAAAAAAATCGCAATTCTTAATATTTTTGGAAAACATTTGATGAATGAACATTTGATCCATAACATTTGTACTTGTTTTAAAAATACTTAATTCTCAATATATTCCATGATTTCATTTAAACCAATTTCTGAAGGAATGGACATCTCTTTGTTTGACACGTTAGATTAAGACCATTTTGGTCGTACCCTGCAATTACAGCTCTCTGAACCCCATGAGAATGGTAAACTTGTGTTACTTTTTCACTAATATGGAGATTGCATATACATCTATGTAGGATATGCAATTAATTTGCTACTGGCCGAGTGAATCAAATATAAACTAAATAAAATAAATTGTATCTGTTTTGTAATTAAATGCACTCTTGCTATATTATACGTCACTGCGGGCACAATAAGAATCTATGCAAACACAAATTTTTCATATGTGTGTGTGTATAAAAAAAATAATTGAACTATTGTAGCATTCATGAATTTATGGCGTAGCGAAACGCAATTCTTTCACAATAACGGTTTTTGAATCTCCCCTTTATTGCCTGACAGCATCACAAAACATTGTCGCAACTTTATATAAATTTCGTAATGTAAAGGATTTTTCTATATTGTACATAACGAGCACGACAATACGTACATAAATGCATGAGCATTTTTTTCAATAAGAATAACAGTTTTTTATATTCTATAGCAAGCGCAGTCACAGTTACAGTACGGTTGCCAATCTGTGGGCCTAGCTGAACTTTTGCATGACTTCAGAAAGCGTTGAAAAGAAAAAATCAATTTCAAATGAAAATATGTTATAATGTTATTAAAAATTCAATACTCACCAACTGGATTATAAATTTTATTGACCAAAAGACAAGTTGTACTCACTTCGTGTCATGTGTGTTTAATAATAATAAGCTATGGACAAATTTAATCCTCAAAAGTAGTGGAAAAAAGGCAGTTTTGGCTTAGAGCAAATCTTAAATACGTTCCAACCCCCTCCTCTAAGGGACGCGTGGCAAATACCTCATTACGCCCTCTAATAATATATCTGTCAACTAATTAACCGGTTTCTGCTTCAAGTATAGTTTTTGTAAATTGTGCTATCCGACCACGCCCATTTTGGGCACATCCATTAAATACAATAATAAACCAAATTTGAACTTCATACCTCGATTGTGCGCGTGACTCTTGACCGATTTAAAAATTCCTAATAAAATTTCAGCTCAATATCTTCAAATTTATGATAGTGATCTGATCAGATCTCCTCAGGTTTTTGAAGAATATCTCTAGGATCTCTGAAGCCTTAATTTAGGTTTTACAACCGGAATAGCAAACTCAAATATATCCCAATCACTAAGGTGAGGAGTATAAAAAATCAAATCGTAATAATCCATCGCACGTACAATACAAACACTTTGTTTAAGCACGTCACTAACAACAGCTTGGCCACTTCGTTTCTACACCATATTAATTGAGGTTTAACGCAGCGTATATCATAAGTGTTACGTGTACAAATGTGTACAATAATTTATTTTCATAAAGCAGCATACGTATAATATTATATGTGCACACGAATGTAAGTAATGGCGCGTTGGGGTAATTTAAAACCGCGTTTTGTTTTATATCGTAGGATACAAATTCCATTTAATAAATGCATTAACTGACCAATTAATGCATTAATTTTAACATAAAATGTTACCACATTTTTAACATAATAACGAAATTATTTCGCAATAAAGCGAATAAAACACCACGGAATTCTTCCATTAGTAATTTTTGGCATTTTCCATATAAGGGAAAAGGTAAAGTTATGCTTCAACGTACCTTTTGTTATGGTTTGAAAGGGGATTTCAGGGTAGTGATTGGTATGAAAACCTAAGATATTTAGCAGCGTCCGTCTGTACCAATGTGTCAGCATCCCTAAATTGCTATATTTCGCACTCATGATTTTAGCTTATATATCAAATTGGGGGAAATCGGTTCAGAGTCACAAAAATGCTTCCTTCGCTTATAACTTATTTCTTTATTATGTTGTGTTAACAACACCTTCCTTTGTGATCGTGATGATGATGATATTTTTGTTATCGATATTGCCTTTGTGTATAGAGTAACCTAATTTTTTGAATAATAGAAAAATAATAAAAAGTCATCAACTAAAATACGGACTAAATATAGCGACCAGCAAAAGAGTTGTAAAAATTATCCCATCAGCTCCAGATGTGGTACAGCCAATTATTAAGTCAATGAAATCTTCGTCACCAAATTTTTACGAAAATATATTAAGAATTACAATTTTTTGTAGTAATAAAAGAAAAACAGCCTTTAGGTGGGGCGTTATATGGAGAGAGATTCTGAAAAACGTCCAATTCGGTCCCTTTTTAAAAGAACGCGTATTTGTATCAAATTTCACTGTAATAACTCAAAAACTGCGACCTGATGATTGTTCATCAATTTACATGGATAGACAGACGGACATGGTAAAATCAGTTCAAAAAGTGAAAAAGAACGCTCAATCTCACCAACAATCAAAAACTTTGATACATTCATAAGCATATGTGCTCGTGGACCGAATTAATTCGTCACAGACTATGGTATTTAATAAAGCTTCATTTTGGCAGCTCCAAACGAAAACTTCGTGTACTCTAAACGACAAGGTGGAAAGGAAAAACTATAAAAACATTTTTCACCAACGTTTATATTGAACAAACACATGATGATCATATACTGACATGATTAACACATGTATTGAACTTTATGTTATTGCCCAGTCATATTCACAATCTGTCTATGGACAACTAGGAGAAGAACTCCATCGAAATTATTGAAATCAAGTAAAATAGCTCTCAATCATTTTTGCCCGACCTACCACCAAAAAATCACACATGCCTGCACCAAATTTCAGGTCAATATCTAAATTTTTGCGAGAATTATTGGAAACACAAACACACACACATGAACTTTACAAACTTAGTGCACTCTCGTGTATAATGTTTTCTAAGAGAACATATTTTCCTTCCACCTTAAGGATTGTCTCACCCTTAGACGAATATTGAATGAGTATTTTCAAGTTTTATTTAATTTGTTTAATTGACTGCCTTTACAATACATCAGTTTGATACAAAAATTGTACGGAAGTTCTCGTTGTGAAAAATATTTTCAACTAAGGTCAATTTAAAGAAAAAACGTTGTGATGGCTTTATCGAATTTGGCATTGTTGTTGGATTTAGTTGATGAATTCGGGCATGAAGGAGCCCGTCCTTATCATGGTAGTGACTTTGGATTGGGTTTGTCACCCTATGTTATCCACCGTCAACCTTCCGCGTGTCTGCGATTGGAAAAGATGGTTTCCAAGTCTGCATGGATGTAGCTCAATTTAAGCCAAGTGAACTTAACGTTAAAGTGGTTGATAATTGCATTGTTGTAGAAGGCAAGCATGAGGAACGTGAAGATAATCACGGCTTGCCAAAATGTTACGATGCCGATAAAGTGGTATCGACCCTCTCATCAAATGGTGTGCTGACAGTTAGTGTTCCTAAGCCACAAATTGAAGATAAGCAAATGAACGTATTGTACAAATACAACAAACCGGACCGGCCCATCTGAACGTTAAGCAAAACTCTACCGAGAAAATTGGCGATGCCTCAAATGGGGGCCAAAATCAGGCTAAATAAAAAAAAACGTCTACATATATATATATAATCGAGCTTTGGCAAAATTTTATCATTTTAGATTCCATCAGCCATAAGCATCATTTAATTTTAAATTATTTCTTTGAACCGCATTTAGTTCTTATTTGTTTCTTTATTATCGTATTTTATATGAATAAAAAGGCGACATCAATGTAATAAAAATTACATTTTTAGTAATTTATGTGCAACAGTTACAGTTGTTGCAATTTCCATTTGTCACTTTCACTTTCCATGTCACTGGAGTTCACTTGAGCTTATATTTTACGTTTTATGTTCTATCTTTCCTTTTGCAAATTTGAAAAAAAAAATTAAATAAAGACACAAAAACATTTTATTTTTATTTTCCGCTTATTGCTGTTGATTGCGATTACAATTTTGTAATTTGTGATCGCAAAAACGAGTAAAAATATTCCTCAAGGGAAATTCGCTTTTGTGCTCGTGAAACACACAAACCCCAAAAGGATATTCCATTTACCCGTTAGTGTCGGTCACAAAATAAAATTGTAACAAATTTTATGATGAATATGAGAGCAGATTAAACGGTCTTGCACAAATGTACAAATGCAGTTAATACAAAATATTTAAATATTTCACACAACTACTTAATCCATACAACGTGCTGTATGTACGAGTACAGTACAAGTGTACTGAGTGTTACCCAGTAGGAGGTTGATAAGAAAGTGATTGAAAATTTTATATAAAACGGGCACTAAATATATGCGCATTTATCGCAATCGTTTTAGTCTTTAGAAAAACAAGAAGAAGATGATTTTATAGTGAACACAAACTCGCACACGCACATGCGAAAATCTATAAATGAAATTCAATCGTTACAACATTTCGCAATAGTCGTATGTATAATTCTAATGTTATGCATGTCATATGAGCTAAAAAATGGTCACAAAGCCAACACATAAACCACATAGAGGCTCAGATGTTACCTCAGTACAGTGACATACCATTGATTTTTTTAGTGTTTGTTTTTGATTAATGTAGGTACGTATATATGATATGTACGTTGTGTGTTGTATTGCCCACTTTTGACGTCTGTACACGAAGGCAACATAACCTCAAGATTTTCCATTACTAATGAGACATTTACTTAATACACCGCACTGCGTTACAAATACACATATGCGAGCAAGTTATTGTTCCTTTTTTGGTTAGGTTTTTATGTTTAGCTTTTTATATCATCTGTTCATCATTACATATGTTAGTTTTGTAGTTGTTGATTTTACCCTTTAAACATTCTTCTAAACCAAAGGGAAACTTTTACATAATTTATCTAATCTAGAAGATTTTTCTAATAGCACTATGATGCCACAAAGTAATGATTTTTAATCAACTGCTCCTTTAAACTTTCGGGTTCCTTTCTTTGTACCCTCCACAAAAGATGTAGGATATACTAAGTTTGTCATTCTGTTTGCAATATTCAGAAAAAAGCATCAGAGACCCCACAAAGTATATATATTCTTCATCAGCATCAAAAAATGAATCGATCTAGACATGTATGTCCGTGTGCCTGAGATATTGAGCTAAAATTTTGAACACACACTTTACATATTTGCACGCAAGTCGCTGTTTAAAATGGGCAAAATTGGTCAAGAGGCACGCCCACTATCGACCAAAATCTATTTATCTGCCACAAAAATTGGGCTATGAACTTAAAATTTGGAATGTATATCTATAAAAATTTCGATAATCGATGTGCCAAAGCTGAGTTTTTTACCCTATAAAATTGAAATTTTGTACAAAAAGTGTTATTCGACGTAAAACTAGTCTTGCAAGCTGATACACTATTAGAGGGCGCAATTTATATATAAATGTGCCACGCCCACAAGTGTACATGTGAAGCTTATTTAAGATTTGGCTTAAGCCAAATTTCGTTTTCTTACTCGTTTTCATATCGAGATGTTTTTGAAGCCTTTTACTCGTAAATTGTTTGTAAAATCATTCCTTGACAAAAAAAAACACCAAGTTTACGATAATTGAATGGATCATCTTAAGTGTATGATGCTGTCGAACTGAAACTAAAACAAGTAAAAATGTAATAGTTGGTCACCACGTACTACCCCACACCACTTAGCTCCTTAAATTATGCTACAATTAGTTTGGTTGGATTTGAAATTCACCGATCGGGACCACTTTTAGAAGCTGACACAGCCAAATATGAACTATGGATATGGTTTTATCGCTTCAGATTTTGATTCTGAATCGATTAGTATAATTGATGGTGGACGTAGGAGTTACAAATATTCTCACAAACTTCATGTATGTACATGCCATGCCATAAGTAGTACAAATCTTTGCATATCTGTATACAGGTCAAACTGTGACGCCCACAGTAGGTGCGCTCTTTAGTAGTTTGTGTTTTAAACAAGCCTGTATTACATCTAACCATGCTTACTTTTGTTATGTTGATGGATGTACTAAGATGTACTCAGATTTTAATGCTGATTATGAATTATTATTGATATTACTCGGGGGGGTAAGATAAACGCATTTGGTGTACTACCCATGTTATGTACTGAGAGTATAAAACATAAGCGTATCCACCCACTTCTCTTTGTATCATTTAGATTTGATTAAGGTTGCATTTTAATTCGCATTCTATGTATTTTTTTCAAATTCTTCAAATTCAAAATCACGCGTAAAGAATGCAATTTCTAATTGCATGAAACAATACTCGCAACTGTCTTTCGATTCTCGCGCTACATAATAAAATGACTGGCATTTACGGTTTAACTAACACAAGGTTATGAAAGGTTATGTAGTAATTAAATAGTATCAATAAATAACTGGGAGTTGATACTAACAATAGAAGGCTTTAACAATAAAAAATGTTTACATGCACATCAAATAACATTAGGAAAAGTCTGAGTTTACCTTGTACATTTTTCTACATGTGGAGTCGCCTATCATAAAACTTAAGCAGCCCCGACAGTAGGTAACAAATACCAAATAATGAGTAGGTAATAGAAGAGACATTTTAATAAAAGCTTTAAGAGCTTTCTTTTATATCCATGTTAGGCAAACAACCATGTCATAAAAACTAATATAAAAACGCAAACATGTACTTGTGCATACATTTTTAGTGCATACTTGGGTTATTAGTATTTCTTAAGTAGGATATATTTTTATACACACACACGCGAATATGTAGCTGCGACAAAACTCATTTTTATTGTAATATTAATGCTCCTCTGTGTATCACCATACCATCAAGTATAGACAGTCCTGTAGTGTGTTTAAGTGTGCCTTACTTATGCCACTAACTGTACAAATGTTTATATAGCATAAATACATATATTTGAAGTTTCACTGTGTAAACGTTTAAGGATTAAAAATTTTTATTCTACCGAATGTACGTATATATACGAGTATATCGTGTATGGTTTATGTATCAACATAATGCGACTACAAAACATTCATATTGTAACAAACTTATTATATCATACACGCAAAAGGGCGGGTATACTGTGTGTATCATTCAATTTACAACACCCCGAAGGAGGCGTCAGAGACCCTACAAAGTATATATATTCTTGATTAGCAACCAAAACTGACTCGATCTATATATGTATGTCCGTGTATCCATCTGTTGCTAGTTTTTTGACAGTCGAAAAGTTATAAGAAAACCACATTTGGCTTGGGTGAGCGCAGTAAATATCTATATATATTGCGCCCTCTAATAGTGCATGTATTACGTATCAGCTTGCAAGTCTAGTTTTATGGTGAATATGGTTTTTTGTAAATTGTGAGTGTGTTTGTTATCCAACCACGCCCATTTTGGGTACATCGATTAACGAAATATTTGTGGAAATAGATTCCAAATTTTAAGTTCATAGCTCAATTTTTGTGTTAGATAAATAGATTTTGGTCGATAATGGGCGTGGCTTTTGACCGACTTTGCTCATTTTAAATAGCGATCTGCTTACAAAAACTTGGTGTCTGTACAAAGTTTCATCTCAATATCACAAAATTTTTGTCCGAGAGAATGACAAACTTCACAGGCACATGGATACTCGGACGCACACGTCTAGATCGATTTAGTTTTTAATGTTGGTCAAGAATATTTCTACTTATTGGGATCTCTGATGCCTCCTTCTAAATGATTCAAAAGGAATCAAAAACTTAGTGCACCCCCCATCTTATGTGGAGGGTATAAAAACATATTATTAGACCTTGTGGTGCAATTGTTGCAGCACTTATGATGCAGACTATATTAAATTTATGAAATGCGTTTAAAATCCAAACGTCTTAAGGTATGTTGTTGTATGTAAATACATTTTGCTGTTTATAAGTCTGCTTGTGCTACAAAATGTTCAAAACTTTAAGCTTAGAAGTACTCCTAGTCCCAGTTAAAGAAGATTTTTGTAGGCAAAAAAATTCGTAGGGTAATCACAAGTGTCGTGTTTGATTAATTAAACAATTTTCACTTGTTTTCATTACTGCTACACATTTTCAGTTTCTCCAGAGAAAATATTTGCAAGCAGCGAAAAAGGAAAAACAGGAGCATTTGCCGCGTACGTAAAAAGGAGCATAACAAATACTTATTGTGTGTACTTTACGTGCTATCTACATACGAGTATAAGTGCAAATACTTTTTCCCTGCTGAAACGGTTAAAATAACATCTTTACGTTGTTCTGTACAACACAACTGTTGTTAGGCTTCCAACCCAAAGCCGCAAACTAAGGATTTAAATTACACTGACATGACAAAAAAAAAACAGAACTGCGATACTACATTGTACTTATAGGTTAATAAATTTATACATTTTTTGTTTGTTTGTTCGTTTGTTTGCTTGGATAAAACTAAAAGAGAGTAAATATTAAAAGAAAACAAATTTACAATGCTTTTATCCACTATTACCCATGATAGTTCCCGGCCACGCGTTGTTGTAAAGCAGTAGCATTGATCTTGCAATGTTCTACCCCTGCACCCCTGTGCCATGTTTTCACAAATCGTTTAGCGTTTTTCTTGATGTATATATATTACACTAATGTGAGCGAGGCCATGCCTTTGAAAAAGTACATGAAATACTCGTGTATTCGAATTCAATGTCGCATCAAAATTTCAAAGCAAACGGCGAAGACCTTTCGAAGCTAGTCAATAATTTACTTTGGAATAGAATGTAGTTTAGGAGACCAACATCTCGAAGCTTTAGTTTTCGATTCTTTACTACGATCGTATCAAATATATGAAAAAACAAGTAAGAAAACAAAATTTGGCTTATGCTTAAATACCCTCCATATGCATAACGATGGGCGTGGCAACTATATATAAAACTTGTGTCCTTTAACAATATATGTATTCCGTATCAGCTTGCAAGTCAATTTTTACGTTAGGTATAGTTTTTGGTAAATTGGTGGAGCGTCTCTTATTTGACATCGATGAATGGTATAATTACAAATATTTTTCTTAAACTTCTAGTTCATAAGTTGATTTTTGTAATAGATAAATAGATTTTTTTTTTTTTTTAGCCATTTTAGGTAGCGATCTACGTGTATAAACTGTGTTTGTATTAAATTTTAGGTCAATAACTTAAAATGATCTTGAGAATGTCGACAACAGACGGACTCACGGACATAATTATCTAGATCGATTCGGTTTTTGATGCTGATCAAGAATATATTATATGTACCTTGTAAGGCATCTGACGCTTTTTTCGAGGTGTTGCAAACGGAATGACAAACTTGGTATAGTCTTGTGGAGGGTATAAAAATTGAAATTGTAGATTACCTGTACCGTTGCCCCTTCTGCAAACATTCTATTAACAAGTTACACTTTTAAGAGGATTATTAACTACTTATAATATTCTTTAGCAGTCATAGTTAGCATTCTCTCGTATATAAATTAAAAGTAAGAAATACATCACAATCTTCTTAACTCTTATATATACCCTTATATATATGAGACAGTTGCACCTCTTAACCATGGTGATAATTAGGTAACAAGTAATTTCGATGTACTCTATTAATACATTACCGAAAATGTCTGCAACGAATTTCAATTTTATAGCTCAAATTTCAAATCTATGTCGAATTTGACTTGAATATTAATCAATTTATCTATAAATGTTTCAAGCGGAATGAAAAACTTGGTAGATCCTCCATGCTGTATGTCGGTTATAAAAACAACGGAAAAAACTTTGCATGATATAATCTAAACATTTGTAAACCTTCACTTTGGAACAACTTGTGTGTTACCCTAAATTACACGGCGAGCAGATGAATATAACCAGAGAGGCACGTAGTGCGATACCGATCAAGAGTGCTATAAATATTTTCCAGAATCTCTGAATTTTCCTCGGAAAGTTTGTAATTTTTACTATAACGGTAATAATGTTGTAGTTTTTTGCATCTCTTCTTGCATTATCTTTGATAAATAACCGCAAATGTTCTATTCTATACAAACGATATCTATACATGCACATACACACACATATACTCGTATATAATGCACATTGTGCGAATGACTTAAAGAGAAAGCATAAACCACAACAAAAACGTCTTTTACGAGAGTGTTTGTAATCATAAGTTATTAAATAATGTTGTTCGTTTCTTATTGTTACAGTGCACTCTCTACCCCACTTAACGGTATTGAGCTTATCTGGTTGCAGTAAACTAACTGACGATGGTGTCGAATTGATAGCAGAAAACTTACAAAAATTGCGTGCTTTAGATTTGTCGTGGTGTCCCCGCATAACAGATGCTTCTCTTGAATATATAGCCTGTGATCTGAATCAATTGGAAGAGTTAACACTTGACAGGTATGTAATGCAATGTATAGCACACAAAACATCACACTACACATTATTTTCGCAATTATTTTTCAGATGTGTACACATCACGGACATTGGAGTGGGTTATATATCCACTATGCTTTCGTTAACTGCATTATTTTTACGCTGGTGCTCTCAGGTGCGAGACTTTGGCTTACAGCACCTGTGCTCCATGCGCAATCTACAGGTACTGTCACTGGCTGGCTGTCCTCTATTAACTTCTTCAGGTTTATCCAGTTTAATACAATTGCGCCACTTACAAGAACTTGAATTAACCAATTGTCCAGGAGCCTCTCACGAACTGTTTGAATATTTGAAGGAACACTTGCCTCGCTGTTTAATAATTGAATAATTCTTTAAAGCACTGAAGTTGCACCTGGATCTGCATAACACTAAGTACACATTCACGTAATTGGCTTTTCTTTCCTTCTTACTTATATTTGTGTTCCTACTTAATTTACAAAGACTACAAGGCCACTTCAAATCAGTCACATGATGCAATTAAAAACATCTTACTAGATTATTGATCAAATTTATTTGTATTACAATAAAGTTCCCGGTTGACATCTACTATCTAGTTAAGTAATAAATATGATTTCTGATATATGTGAACATTGTAAGATTTCTACTTTAGAGACTTGGTCCTTGATTTTACAAGTTATTTGAACAATATTTATGTATATACATTTATAACTTCATATATTTGAGTAGAATTTTAGTTCTTTCTCTGTGATTTTAGTTGTTAAGTTTTTTTTTTCATACTCATTAAAAAAAATACTTCTATTTATTTTATTTTAAAGAATTTAGTTGTAAATATTGTAAACACTTGCCATTAAAAAGACATTTTTAATAAGTAAAACAGATAAATAAGGATAAATTTAAAGAACTTATTATATTTTTACTTATAAACCAAAAAAATTGATTGATCAACAATTTGGGAAAATATTCTCGGAAATATAATTAAATAATAATAATTAAGAGAAGTCGGAAATTATGAATTCTCTTGCTCTTCACCTTAGTGCAAATAAGTAAAATGAAGACTGCGCTGCGTCGCTGTCTTCATTTTCAAAATTGTTATATTCGCTCTTCTAGAATATAGACATAGCAGTGCTTGCAAGAAATTTTTTTTTTCCAAGATTTACAAATTGGACAATTGAGTGTGGTAGAAAGGTCAATATTTGGATATAGACACATTCAATATAGATTAGACACAAACTAGAACAGATGAACATTTTTACTATGTAATAATAAATGTTTGTAGAGAAGAGAAAAATATACTTACGAATTAGCCTCTTTAAACAGTTATTGTAGAAACGAACAAAACCGAACTACTGTTACTTTCAATATTGATTTATTAACGATTCTAACGGGAGTTCAAATTATTCAGTTGACTTAAATGTATGTGAAAATAAATCGTTTGAAACTCACTATTATTTTTACATTGTATTACTTGACTAAAATCAATTACAAAAATCCCTTAATTTATATTATACTCCAAAAAGTAAAAAAATTAACAAGAGTAAAAGTTCGTTTATGTTAATTGTACTTTTCATGATAAAAATTTTAAAAAATAAAATTAAAAGTTAAAATCCAAAGAGAAAAAATTTAAAGAAAAATTTAACTAATTACATACAATACACTAAACTCATACATTTCAATCGGCTTTAAATTGAAGAAACTATTTTAAATAAGCAACAAAAACAAATAATTTACACTTGAAACCCGCCCTTAAACTGGAAAAGATTATAAAAATTATACAACACATCTACAAATTTATTCATATTATGAGAAATATTATCAAAGAAAAATTAAATTAAAATAAATCGATAAAATAACCTCTAATCAGCTTTTAAGCATCAAGTCTTAATTCAAAGACCAAAACTATTTTTAAAACAATTCATTTTTTATACATACATACATACAACTTACATATTGAACTCTTAAACCACAGCAAATACACATGCTCCCCCTCACTATGCACTGACTACATGAACATTTGTAATAATAACTGGGTAAAGGAAACACAAAATGTTACTTTTCTGTTCATAGCGCTCAATCCTACGTATTTATATTTCATATAAAGCTGCAAAAATAAAATTGTAAATGTAACAGACACAGAATGAACAAAGCAAAACATGTTAAAATATTACACAATTCTATACATTTAAATGTAATGAATTGAAAAGAAAAATTTTAAAATCAAATAAATCAAGATAATAAAAAGATAATTTGTTTAAGCGTTTGCATGGGACAGGGCCATTAACACTTAATACCTACTTCACATATTCGCATTTTATCCGTATAGTAATGAAAGCATTACATTTAAAAACATTCTTTTTCTCTTATTTACTAAATTTTTTTTGTACAAGTCATTCTTCATACGCACCTTCACCATTTTCATCATTGTCATAATCATTGTTATCATCTTCTATCTCTTCGTCGGCGTCTTCGTCCATCTGCTGCTGTTGATCCCACCACGATAACACTCCCAAACCCGATTCGTTAATAGCTGCCTACAATGGAACAGTGTCATTGTACATATTATATATCTATTCAACTTTAGATACATGCAATTATTTTGTAAGGTGTTTTTGCTTCGACTGGATTATTTACACCGCTTTGGCCTTGCTGTTGTAACGTTTCATTTTTTGGTGGTCCTATAGGTGAACTCTCTTCGAATACTTCACGCGACACGCGAAATTTAATAGGTTCTCCTATATCCATGAATAAATCGTGTTTCTGACCATCCTCCAGAGGATATTCCCATACCCAAGCGCGCTCTGTTTCATCAAAACGCGATGGGTGTTGCAGGGCAGTAGGAGGTATAAGTATATCATCAAAAAAGCCTAATGTCACGTGAACACCTTCATGACTGCAACTACGTATCTTGCCAGTTAAGATGTTGCCTAACATGGGACGAAATACTATATATCGAAAAACCACTTCTGTGTGTGATGCACCATCTCCCGGCAGTATTATGGAATCTTTTAAACTCACTATATCCTTTAGAGCTATGCACAAACCAACATTTAGTAATACCTTTTAATATAAAAAAAAAACAGCTACTTTTAACGCTTGTTTGTGAAATATATAAAAATATACCTTGTTGGCCAATTTGCGATTGATTTCATCACGTATTGCTTCTATCAGTTTTATATTAAATTGCTCAGGCGTTATACGTATGGTATCCTTTAATTCAACTAGCACAAACATTTCGCGCTCTATATTTTTGCACAATATGCTTTTATTTATATACTGCCCAATGTAGTAAAAAAAAAACTATTTTTAATACACAGTGTTGTTAAGTTGTGCGATGTGCTAGAAAAAATGTTTACATAGAAGATTAATAGAAAAGAAAAAGAAACTATGGTATTGTAATTAAATCAAAATTATGCTATTGTAAAAGAATTCACATTTTCATAATAAGACAGCACGTGAAAATAAGAAGACATAAAGAATAAAAGATAAAAATTTAACAAGGAAAAAATAAATAACAATTCATGAAAAAAAAAACTAAAATAAAAATGTTATTTAAAATAAATATTTTGTGAACACGCTGTTCTAATGATTAATGTGTCATCTGTTGTTGAAGAAGAAGCAAGTTGTAATTTTGTGTGGTGGGTGGGTTTCTTTCCGTAAAATAAGTTTTGTTTTATTGAAGAAAATTGAATAAAACGGTAAAATATAATAAATATTATGGTATTTGAAAAGCTTATTAATTTAAGAAAACCATATTTACGCAAAAGTTCAAAGTGCTACGTATTTATTAAGAGAAGTGTCAAAAGCAATATAATTTCCGTCTGTAAGCATGTGTGTGTGTAAAGAAAAGTCAAGTGCATAATATAGCTATGCAAAACAACACAACAAATGAGAATATTAATGAGGCTGCATATGTATTTTATCGTCAAGTGCATAGAAATGTAAAAGTAACAAAGAAACAACAACACGTATTTTATAAGCAAAAATTTGTATTTGTGGTGCGACACTTTGTGCAATAAGCAATAGGAATACTTATTGTATATTTCAATTCGAATAATAATAAGCGGCGTTTGTTTGTACAAAATAACTCGGCTGCCAGACCCATTCTTAGATTTTCTTATTGAATCATATGAAACGTGAAGCTATGTGCAGCTCTCGCACCTGTCAAGTGATAAAATGATTTAAGTGTATTGCATTGAATTTATATAAAAGTGATAATATTTATGTCATTTGCTGCGTTGTAGCAACCTGTGCACATGCATTTATATATTTCTTTACAAAAAATTGGTTCTCAACTTATAAGACCTTCTGGTACATCGCAACAGCCACACATATACATAAAGTACATTTCTATTTCCAAAAAAAAAAAAAATTAAAAATTAATTTTTTTTCTCTTTTACGTTATGTTTTATTTTGACTTATAAGAAGCGTTAATATTGTTCTCTTAAAACTATTTTTTAATTAACAAGTTGAAGAGAAAAAGGACTATATGAACAGGGTAAAAAGCAGCATTAAATTAAAGCTTGAAAAGTACACAGGATTCATCATTAAGTGTAGCATTCTTGCTTTATTCTCTTTAACATTGTTAAGACATAAGGATGAGCGCACCTAAAGCACTAATTGATTGATACAGTTGTTCTACTTTACACCACTTACTAGACGATAAGCTGATAATAGACAAAGACTTACATTTTATTATACATATCAATCATTCAGAATTCCTTTCTCAATCGATTTAACTGTATATGTTTGTCTGCCATGTCTGTCATGTAAATTATTATACAATATAATAATAATAATGTGTAATGTTATATATAACATGAACAAGAAAAAAAGCTATATTTGGTTGACACCAAATCTTGAATATTCACCATAAAGGCACCAAAGGTGTCTAATGAGTGTAAAAGGTCGGAAAAATTCTTTAAAAAATTGGTCCTTTTTCAGTTCTATTTTTTAATTTTAATACCAGCCTACATACAAAACGTACCAACATTTCTGCCAATTTGGAATTTTTGCGACCAAGAGAAAGTTTACCGCAGTACTCACAAATACGCGGACATCCGGACAGGTAGATATGGATAAATCGACTCAGTATTCGTTAATGATATATAGATATATACATTGTGGGATCTCAGATTTATATAAAATTTGCACTTATTTTAGATCCACTCTAATGGACATAAAATATTAAATCTTAAACGTTTCTATTGTAACTGGCAATTTCAATAAGAGTAGCGGTTATGCTCTCTTGCTTTCTAAAATCCGTCTCTTCCATAATTTTACTCTTATTATCCACACATATAGTCAAATAACAACGAATTACACAGACACAACTTGGCCAAAACAGACCGTCTAGTGAGCATACGAACTGATTCAATTCACAATCAAGTGCCTTCAGCTATACCAACTAGACGAAGTGTGACGCATACGGGAAAAAAATCATTTTAAATGTTCATGAGATAAAAAATGAAAATATGCAGTAGAGTCCAAGAAAATTACAATTGCTAAAAACGTCCAATAAATAAAGTTCATTATCGCGAAATATACAAAACCGAAGAATAAGAATGTGCATGTGTGTGTCCAAACACAAGAATTAAAATAAACAAAATGTACAAACAAAGAACAAATTCTTTTCGACTTTGTGCGAACTACACAATAAAGAATACAAATAATTCGTGTGTATGGTCTCCCAGCCTGCCCGCCTAGTGCCCTTGATCCATAATGGACATAAGTGCATTGCGTAGGCACATTTACGGACACATATATGTACATACGCACAGATGGGTATATCCAATCACAAAAGGTATGCCGAAGCATTAGATAATGACAGACTTTTCCATCCCACTAACGCTTACACGTATCATCAATCATACATCCATTACTATAAAGGTTCATAGGTTTTAAGTGTTAAACGAAAATAAATAAATTTATGGCTTAGATCAAATCTTGGAAAACTGCCAACACTTTTTACAATGCGGCACTTTAAATTGTGAAAAGCTCATGACATTCTAATCGCTGTCATGTGCTCTATATGTAAAGTTCAATTGAATTTTTCGTTTATAAAAAAACCCAAAAATAAAAAGATTAAAATTGTGATTTTTTAGTTGGATTTTTTCTGGAAATACCCATATGTCCACATATAATTAGTATAAGGTATTGATTGTTGAAATAATTCCAAATTTGTAAACATTGCTGCAAGGTAGACAAGTTGCTTTGTTTGGCTGACATTCTGTCTCTCTACCAGAAACAACCCACGAACGCATTGACGTGTTCAATATCACACAAATATATTGAGAAACCGTTAATATTTTATTTAAAAAAAGTGAGAACAAAAATCGCGTTGTGGTAATGAAAACAGAAATGCGTGTACCATAGAATTTATGACAACAAATTTATGCATTTGTGCCGAGTTTGCATTTTTAAATATTTCTGTTTCTATATCTATGGTTATCGTTAATAAATAAATTTATGCGGATTTTTGCAACGATTTAATGAATAGTTCAAGTGGTTTGACATGGTTTCCAAATATCATTTTGCCCCTGGTTATTTTTCACAGAAGTTGCGATTGATAGTTGATCGTTAACAAGGGGAACGGAAGTGAAAAGGAGAAGTGTGAACGGGAAGAACGGAAATAGTGTTGTGAATCTAATAAATTGCATTATACAACAACAACTGTAATGGATCTGTGCTCATTTAACCATAACCGCAACTTCCTGAACAATTTACTCTATTTGCCAAATGACTAACTGAACCGATGATAATAACCCCAACAAAAGTAGCCCACACCATAAACTCTATCACACCTTGCGAACAAAAGTGAACGTGGCAAGTTAAAGAACTTTATTATATCCGCACACATATTGGGGAAGTGACAAAAACGTGGAATGCAAATAAAAGTAAACTTTACGAAAAATAGCAAATTATACCCAAAAAAAGAAGTGAAATCCATACGGCAAACAAATATTGTACATGCTCGGAGTAATTAAATATATAAATAAATAAATACAACAAAAAATCTCACTATTCATTACACAATGACGTCGTATGCCACGGTACAGGATAATGCCAATTGTATATCACCTACACCAAATAGAGAAGAGCCCACAGATTCCGCCTATACAACTCATGCTCACCCATTAGTGGACAGTAGTGTAAGTGCGTGCGTAAAAGCAGTGAAAACACCAAGTACACCCGGTGGTTGTGATGTGGATTCATTTTCGGAGAGTGAACGCGAAAAGATGGACACAACACCTGAGAATATTAAGAAAATCGATGATATCTTACGATCAGCCGATTTGTCATCTGATTCGGAGCACAAACAAACGACCAATGTAGGATCAATTACGAAATTCCATCTTGCCAAACCAGCACTTTGTTCAAAAGGTAATTGTTTAAAATTAAGCAACAAAGTCATAGGGTTTTTGTGTGGTTGTAGTAGCGAATTATTTCGCAATAAACGTTTAAAGTTGAAAATGCTGATTATTCAATCAATCAATTACTGGCATTCACAAGATTCCAGTAACATTAAATGGAAAACATACAAATCTTTTTATCCAAACAGATGCAGTAGAAGTACGTTTTGAATTAATTATAGTTTAGATAGCAACAATAACAACATAAATGAAGCATTCTATACCTAAACACGTACACATATGGACAATAAGAAATTTATCGATATCCAAGAATTTTGAAGTTTTCATTAAACGTCTTACAACTATAGAAGTTTAGTTGCCAAATATTCTTTTTACTCACTTCACAAACGCTTATCACGTCTATTTACGGGCACCTCGTTGCCCTTGTAATAATTTAATCTGTTTTGGCTCGAGAACGAATATTTGGATCATGGGGGATCCAATTATTGTATTTAAGGCTTTTAACAAAGTTTTATTTCGTTTTAAATGGATTATGTTTGACGTGGTGTCTTTTTAGTAAACATTCCAACTGGTTTTTATTGCATACCTTGTAATTTTTTTTATTAGTAATATTATATGTTGTCTTATTCATACACTTAATAGTTAAATGTGTAACCACACATATATATATATATATCTAGTGGTACTTAGTATAGTCGTTGTTGTTGTTGTCATCTTCATAAGATTGCTTCATGCGGTTTTCCAACTCTTTGTACAAATCTATACATTCGTATATGAAATGTTGTGTTCGGCTAAAAGCAAACCCTGGACACCCTCCACTCGAATTCACTTGTGAAGTATGAAAGGCTTTGACAAATGTTTCCCTATCGTACGTATTAATTCATTCAATTGTAGTCGTGGTTGTCAACCAAAGATATGCATAAAAATGCATTGCATGGTATTCTATGAAGCTTCAGCTCGGCAGTTGAAAACGCAATGATAAACTTAAGCTATTCCCATCTGATGGGAAGGGTATAAAAAGCGAGTCAACTATATTGTTTTTATTGTTGTTTTTATATAAATATTCTCTTTAGCCATATAACCCTAACAATATGTAAATATATACATAATTGCGCTATTATATAGTGTATGCGTTATTAGTCATATTTACGGCCGACATATATTCAAAATGCACAGACGATAATATGAACGTGACTATGTACGTATACGTTATAGTGTGTCAACCATAGAAATGTTTATTGTTAAAGCAGTTAACTAAACAGAAAATATGTGGAATTTTTCAATTATTCCGGATGTCTTAATAAATAAACAAACAAAAAGCAAAAGGTGCGATTTAAATATACTTTAAAATCGTATTTCTCCTAATTACCCTTAAAAAGATATTCTTTTAAAAGCAGCCATTCCGGACGTGAACATTTGCCAATCTTCGCTTTTGGTTTGTTTGCTGAATTGCGAAAATTCTGCGTTGTTTGTTATTTTATTCAAATTTTGCATTTCGAACGAGACCTCTTTCAAGTCCCATATCCTCTGTTTTATTACCTTTTTCTAGCAATTGGGACGTGACACCAATTTCATCCTTATGATAATTTAAACAATGATCAACAAAATTAAGGAATATAAAGCAAGTGCTACGCCCAGGAATTAAAAAAATTAAACAAACCTTTCTTTCATTCGTGAATTGTAACTGAATTCACGAATTTTAGAGGCTTTAGGCGCATTGGAATTTTTCTGTCCGCAAAATTCATAAACGTATACGCATGTTAAGAAAGAAGCAAAATAATTTTACTAGTTATTCTTAATTTATTTAATTTTATAATTTCACTGTTAATCACAGTTACGTGTACCATGCCAAACGTCATTCTTTGTCTTTGCGCAAAATTCTACTTGTGCGTTGTGGGTTTATAGGCAATAGATACACTTGTAGAAGGCTCTATGGAGTACCCGTTGTCCTAAACCGAATTTAGTATTAGTCCTTATAAAGTATACATCATGATCGTAACATATATTTCAAGATATTTTGTAAAGACATCCACAATCGAGAAAAATTTGGGCAAAATTCGTCACACATATTAACATATAATCGACAACGGACACGCCCACAATTTACAAAACACCCTACTTGGCATAAAGTTTAACTTTTTGTTAACGTTGTAAACACTATTAGGAGGCGTATGCCGGGTAAATGTCACGCCCACTATAGAGGAGTTTGTGGAGTGCATTTCAGATTTGGCCAAAGCCGAATTTTGTTTTTGTTTGTTGTTTATTATAATTCGTGTCAAAAGCTATGTGTGAGCGAATAAGCCGCCCAACCCATCCCACTGGTCATATAAAAATATTTCGTTTAGTCAAACTACAAAGACACACACAAGGTAATAAAGATCAAACAATGCAAAATATGTCGCATATAAACTTGGACTACACTACAACCAAAACATACACACACACACACACACACATTCTATGTATTGTATGTGTTTTATTTTAAGTCCCTTCCGTTTGTTGTTGATTTTTTCTTTTTTATACACAAACATTATTTGTTATGATTGTAACAACTTTTGTTGTTTAAACGTTTATACCATGCGGCACACTGTGACCTACATTTAGATTAAGCCAAAAGCGAGCAAGCGTTATTTTACCTTAAGACAATATAAAATATATGTACGAGTATGTACGAGTATGTACATATATAAGGAAGCATGTCTTTTTACATCCTCCGCATAAGATGGCGGTTTTATTAAGTTTGTCTCTCCATTTGCAACGCCTAGAAGGAGGCGCCAAAAACCGAGTCGACCTAGACATGTGTGTCCGTGTGTCTTTTTTGCTGTTCGCAGTGCAGAAACCTCTGGTTTCTACGCAGATCGCTATTAAAAATCCAAAGCACAAGCGGCAAAAATCTTTCTATGTACCAAAAAGTACAAAGTTGGTATTTAATATATATATTTATAATTACTCCTTTAATCAATGTATCAAAAATGGGCGTGGTTTTACAAAAAACTATATTCAGCGTAGAACTCGCCCTGCAAGCTGTTACGTAATACATGTATTCTTAGAATCATGAAATCACATACTTGCCACGCCCACCATTGTAGATGTGTAGGTATAAGATTTGTCCTAAGCCAAACGTAGTTTTATTATCTGTTTATGATTTTAAAAAATCGTAACTAACAATTCAGTTGCATGGCTTTTAAATTTTATAATTTCTCTTAAGTAATAAATATAATAGGAAATAAAACTAAAACTTCATTAAGTGGTTCCGTGTTATGACAGACAGGTCAACAACATACATACATGTTGTCTTGGGACATTTTCCCATTGTTTGGTTAATAACATAATAATTAATGCCCCGCGTTGAGTGAAATTTTAAAAGTGCATTAGTAAGCAAATAAAACTCCTTTCCAAATTAATGATTATGCATTAAAGGTGCAATTAATTGCAACACTTTATTGGTTACGTATGAGCAGTGGTAATGCTATGCATGGTTGCTTCCACTTTATTTGCCCACTTAAGCATATATTTGGCTTAAACTTTCATACAAAAAAAGAAAAAGAGAATCTATTTGGAATCTATCTTCGTTCATGGCTTCATGTTCCACTTTTCCCCCATAGAAGACAACAGATGGTTTTTCTTGAACTCTGACCTTTAACTGACCGTAATGTATGCATGAGGTATGCAATACAGTGCAGAGAAGAGAATGGATACCCATTGAAACTGTTAAGCATAAACAACGAAACATTCGATAAGCGATAAAGATAAAGAAAGCAGTCAAGTAAATAGAAGAAAGAATGCGTGAAAATAGAAAATTATGTATTGTACACATTGTAAACACCGATGAACAAATGTTTTAAGCAACATTGACAAGTAAAACAAGTCGATCAAGCCCATTCATTTAATACCTTACACCACTTAGCTCCTGTGTTTAAGTTACTTTGTGAAATATAATTATATGAAGAGGGGTTCTTAAAATGGTCCGATCGTGTCTAAAGTTGGCAAATTAACTATTCTTTACCAAATTTTGTTTAAAGATATGAAGAATTCTTCTTTTTACCATATAAATGGGGAGGCGTTCTAAAAATACTCCGATCCGGTCTAGTTTTAATAGCCAATATATGTCCTGGTACTAAATTTCATCGAAATATCTCAAAAAATGCTACAGGTCGCATTTTTGCACACAAATGTACATATAATGACAGACAGACGGACAAAATTAAATTGATTCAGATTTTCATTCTGAATCGATCGGTATAATTGAAAGTGAGTATGGCATTAACATCCCCACAAAGTTAATACACTCTTTGTCACAATTGAGGCAGGGTATAAAAAGGTATTATTTCCAGGTGAATTGTGATAATGACATGTGTACTTATGTCTGTTCTTCTAAATTTTTTGAATACGAATAAGTAAAAAAGTTATATTTGTGTTAGAGAAACCCCTTAAAACACTTTTCAAATTAAGTTTGTCATTCCGTTTGCAACACCCAGCAGATGGCCTTAGAGACCCTACAAAGTATAAATATTCTCGATCAGAATTAAAAACTGAGCCATGTACGTCCGTCTGTCCATATGTTGTTCGCATTCTTACGGTCATACATTTAAAGATATTGAACTGAAATTTGTTAAAATGATCAACAGACGCGCCCACAATTAATGAAAATTTACTTATCTTTCACAAAAATTCAGCTATTAATTTGAAATATGGTACGCGTACATATAATTATCACATCCATCGATGTGCCAAAAATGAACGTGGTTAGATAATAAGCACGCCCACAATTTGCAAGAAACCATACTCAGCATAAGACTAAACTTATATTGAACGGCGTAATCATATACTCGTACGTACCTGGCAAGCGTACTGTTTGTATGTAGTTGTGTGGAGGTTTTAGTTTTCTTACTTCTGTTACTTGTTGAATTTTGAAACTTGACGCTTTCTGAAGTGAACTCGGAAATGAGTGTGTGCCACGTTTCCCCCAAGGTTCAAATTCCAAAAGGGTTTTATGTGAATTGTAGGAATGCTTGTACTATTATTTAACCATAAAAAATTATCCACATGGACGGACTAACAATATATGCAGCATATTTCAGCACAGTATGGTAATAGTTGAGACCGTGAATATTTGAATAACAGGTACCGATGGATATAGCTAAACCGACTCACATTTAAAAGTACCTTTTTGGGGACGCTGAGGCCTCCTCCTAAAATTATAAAGGTTTTATACCAACACCATGATGTGATAAAAGATGTAATATTTTGTAATATATGAGCTACAGTAGCAATACATGTCTTCATGCGAAAGGTGTTGGGTGCTCGATGCATTTGCGAATTGAGTTCAGCGTATGATCGGCAAGGTGTTCAAGATTCGTTTCAGACCGTTAGTATTCCTCTTGAACGGTTACATATCAAATCACACGTAAATAAGTAGTGCACCAATTGTTGCGTTTAAAATATGAATTATTGTATTATTATTGCACACACTCTTACGTACGTATGATGAACATTTTCATACATATAATAAACATTTGCTTTTTTTCATTATTGCACCACTTGTGACAAAGGGTGTATTAAGTTTGTGCGGATGTTTGTAACTCCTACACGGTAACCATCAATTCGATTCAGAATCAAAAACTGAATCGCTTAAACCATGTCCGAGCGTCCGTCCATGTAAATTTGTGCGCAACCTATAGACAGAATTTTTTTAAACATTTCGAAAGAATTTAGTACGAAGACTTATATTGGCTTAAAGCGGAACCTTTTTGGAAATGGGCCAGATCGGACTATATTTAAAACTCCTCCCCATATACGAAGTAACCACAGACACAACTAAACTAATTGTAGCATAAGGAGCTAAGTGGTGTGGAGTATTAAATGGTCGGGTTTGACCGACTATGACACATTAACTTCTGTTTTTTTTTTTTTTGTACAGAATAAATTTCTTGAAGATTAGTGAAATAATTTAGTTTTGCTTTTCTTCTGCAGAAACAATTGCTAAAAACAATGCCAGCAATACTAGTAAGCACCTAATGAATGCAGAGAATGAAACTGAAAAAGCAGCAACAGCCAAAGAAGAAGAAGAAGAAGAAAACAGTAATTGTACATCGACTGCTGTTGGTGAAAAGAAGGCAATAGTGGCGCGACCATACACACAAACACATGCAACAAATGATGATCGCGATGATGACGAATCGGTATCGTCGAACAGTATGGCAACAATGATGGCCTCCACAAAGCAATCGTGCGCATTCACTATCGATCATTTCAACGACAAGGAATGTGATGCTGTCGCGCAGGCAGCAAAATATAAAAATATGATGGAACGTTTTCAAAATCGTCATCGTCGTGGTGCATCCCTGTCTAAGTTGGAGAACGATGATTCATTGCGAAAACAGCAAACTCCCACACGACTTACTAGCTCACAGTCATCTACACCTTTAACGGGGCGTACATCGGCACGTAGTTCACTATTGATGGAAGAAAACAACAACAATGCCAGCTCACTGAATACACACACAAGTTCATCCACCGCACAAAAGGTAAACATATCCATATGCAAAGCGTATGAACGTCATTTATTCTATAAAGATTTCCTCAAACGTAAGAAGTCATTATAAATAAATTATGCAAGCAATTTGTATGCAAGTATAATGTATGCGCTGTGACTCCACATAAGATACAAACTGACGCTAAACACCAATTTTTAACTTTTAAATAAAAAAAATATGTTAATTTTTAGGTTAAAGTACGTGTACGTGAACGTAGCACTTCTCGCGTACGTGATGCATCGAAGCGTCACAGTTGGTCACCACGCTCCAGTGCACATGAACTTCAACAGCAACAGCAAGAATCAAACAATAGTACAACATTGCCAATGTCAACAAACAACGCATTCATGTCAACGAATAGTCGTAAAAGTACAAAAAAGTCCGCCCCGCATAGTCGAACAACTCCCCAACAATTGCCCAAGGGTGATTCAACTATGATGGCCAATCGCACACGTTTCGCACCACGATCCACTGCTATGCAACTGGCATTACAACAGGTAGACTTTATGTGTCCCCAACCACCACTAACAGAGTTTAAGCATATGGACGCCGACGCAGATGATATAAGTGAAACGGGCACCTATACATTGGATGGTGACAATTACACGGAAGAGCAGAAAGATCTCATGAATATTGATAGGAATGCGAAATCTAATGGAAATCGCACTACTTCGCGCCGAAAACAACTGCAATCGAGCACTGCATCGAAACGTCGCAATAATGTTCTCGAAGTGAATTACTTTCATGACGCAGACACGATTGAAGAGTCGAAAAGTAATCATTCTAAAGATCTCATAATTAGAGGCCACCACACCGCGGACGCCTATTTGGAGAAAATCAAGTCTCGGGTGTTGCGCAATATGAACAGCAACCAAAGTATGGAAAATGAACTGAATATAATTAAACAAAAGTTGACGACGGCAGCTGACGAAGAAGCTAACGCTGATTTGGGATGTATCACTAGTGTTACCACCAGCGGTGTGCTGGCCAAGCAGCGCACTTTGGACGCTTGCCCCAAATTATCCCGTAAAAGTGGTTTATCCACATCCCAAATCGATAGTTCTGAATATGTGAGTAATGAGACAAAGTTGAAAAGCTCTGGGACACCGTCAGCTCTAGCAGGAGGTTTTACCGATCATCAAAAGGCTGAATATCGCCTCAATGTGTTTACGAATCAAAAAGACACAACGCAGAAAAAGTTTGCCGCTACCAGAAATCTAATAGAAACGCCCCCAGAAACACCTACTGACAATGTCGTTACTTCAGCGACGTCAGAGGTTGCTGTCCTGCAAACGGCCCAAACTAAACACGACTGGATACAGGAGTGGGCGCGTAATGCTCGTGCAAGAAGTTTAGCAAACGATCGTTACACGAGCTCTGCCTGCAAACAATCTATTCATGATGCACTCATGACACGTTCTTATACGTGCGCCGACACCGGCAATGATTCCCTAACTGATGACAGTCTCTATAGTGGGGTTGGTGATGGCCGACAGAAAACCCATGCAACAAAATTGAACCGCACGCTGGCAGAGCGTTTTGGTTTGCCTGGCAGCACAGCAGTAGAATGTGATTACGCCAGTGATTCGACGCTATTCACATCGTCGAACACAAAGCCACCTAAAAGTCCAACAAAAATTCCTTCTCCGCTACATTCCTTGGGGCGAACTCGCAGCGGCAGTCGCACTGGAGCATCCATGCACAATATGTTCCTGCAAGATGATAACGACTATTTGCAACAGACTGCTGCGGCCATTAACAATTTACAACAGAGTCTTTCGCGCAAGAACTCGTTAAAGTCGCCTTCGCATTCAGCATCTCCCAGAGCACATTCAGCACGTTCACATATCATGTATTCACCCAATGGTACCAATATTGAATGCAGTCCACAGCATAGTGCAACCACCCACCAACGTCAGCGATCGGCAATGCCTTCGGCATCCCTCATGACTAGTAGTATTAACGAGCAACAATTACAGTTACTAACAAGCGGAGAATACTTGATGCGACAGATGCGTTTACGCAAAAATTCATTTGATGGTAATATGAGATGCAATGGAACAAGCGGTGGTAGTGCATCACCACAAAGATTTGCTAAACAAAAAGTGATGACAGAACAAGTGCTAACACCGACTAGTCCCTCTTTGGAAGGAGACCCATGTTTGGCACCCCTTAGGAGATCAAGTTCATTTACTGCAAGAATGGCAGCTTCACAGAAAAACAACAACAACAATAATAATAACAACAGCCGTCCAAATATGCAAAATCTTTATACTCCCCCAAGTGCTCGGCATAATTATACAATGTACGTGGCACATGTCTCCCAAAAAAATGCTATTAAAAAGTCAGCCAGCAGCAATACCTTCGATCAAGCGACGTACAGTGATTATGATGATAATTTGCAGTATTACGTTAATGATGAAGATGATGTTGAAGACGCAGGTGAGGAATATTTCTCAAGTGGTGGCGAAGAGAATAACATCGAATCGGAATACGTGCCGCTGCAATCAACTGAAGAGGAGGACATGCCCGAAATTTGCGCACCCCTTTCCAACACTAGATATAATAAAGCTTTATTGATGAGAATTGAACGTAGTAAACAGAAGGTAACAGGTGGGGGTGGCAGGAGTGGTGGTAAACCCCATTCAGCACCACTATTAAATAAAAATCCGGCTGGTGTGATAGCTTGCCCCAACACTCCCGAATTGCCCCGACGACATGTTAAAAGTGCAACGACACGGTCCGGAGCAAGCACTGCGCGACAGTCCATGCCGCGCGATACTAGTTTAAGTCGGTTGGCTCAACAAGTACCCAATTCGCTGGCATCAGCCAAAAAGCAACTTTTACAAACCGCCGCCAATGTAACTTCCAATACGGTGACACGTTCCAGCTCTGGTCAACGTGCGCAGCCACGTTATTTAGACATTTCCAAATATAAACCAGTTCAAAGTAATCAATTCTTACGTAAAAATGATGCCAAAAGCACTTTGAAACAAACGACTGCAGATGTAATGAAACGCAGCCCTAGTAGCTCGTCAATGGGCATAGCACGCACAGACCTGTCACGATGTAGTAATCGTTCTGTGCGTTCCGTTTCTTCGGTTATGACTACTAGCGGTACAAATTTGGGTGGCAGCAGAGCTTCCTCGGCAGTTAGGCGAGATCCGTCTGGTAAGTAATTCTACTTATGTATATTCTCTCTCTATCTCTCCAAAATAATGGTCGTTTATTGTCTTTTCTTGAATAGTGTCCAAACAGAAGCAAATGGAAATGGCCATGTGGAAGCGACGTTCCAAATATGACCCTATGAAGGCTGCTGCTGAAGATAAACGGAAAAGAGAAGAAGCCAAACGTTTAGCTCAGGCTCAACAACTGGATGTTCCGGATATGCCAATTGAGAGGTAAATCTTTACTTCTATTACGAAATGGTAGTAGACGTGTGTGGAGTCCTAATGAAAAGGTTCGATCTAACAAACAATACAGCACCAAATTCTCAAACTTAATCATTTCAAAATTTCAAATACTTTGCAATACATTAGTAATGTATCGTTTATACAAATTTTATTTGAATATTTTGGACTTTTAATTTGCAATATTTCAAAAAAAATACAGCAACCAAGAGAACAAGAATGCGCTGGAAATGTTGATTAATTAGAAAATACATCATAAATTACATGTGTAGGTAATGTCCAGAGTTGTTTCACATGCACGCTGTAGGCGCTGCCTATTCATCCAATATGCACTCATTTATTCATAGATTTATTTATATCACCTTAGTCTAGCTTTCTTTTCGGACTTGATCACTTTGGTAGATGACCTGCAAGCATCACGTATCGTATGTTAGCTAGATCGAGAGTAAACGCTTTTAGATTTTCTCTCTTTTAATTGTTTTTTTTCACTTTGCTTTATGGTTTAAAAAATAATGCAAAAGTATTTTCCAGTAGTTTTCAATTTGACGCTGCACACGAATTACATCACCACTGCACCAACAACAACATTTTACTTTCTTCTTTTGTAGAGAATATAAAATAAAATGTATTTTTTTGTTGTTGTATATTGTTATGTTACCGCCCATCTAGACCATCCAGATCGCACTTTCGACGTGGCCAATTATGACCAGATGGTTTACTTGTAACCGATCTTTAAAAAGAAATTAAATCTTCTCACTTTTTTATTTGTAACCAATCACAACAACAACGAACAACGAACAACCCATGCCAAACACACACACTCTCACACATTGTTGAATAATATTATTATACAACGAAGCCTAACGCAAACGCTTTAAAACGGTGATTGTAACACTAAAAGGAAATACAATTAATAGAAAAACTTAACAAATTTTAGTGTCTTACGAATTATTCCAAAAAAAAAAAAAAATCTTTTTACTCTGTATTCCTGCTATGAAGAAGGACCTCTCCAGAAAAATGTATCAAATTTGTATACACATATATACGAAATGTTCTTGCATATATTTTTCGGGGAAGAAAGTCATCAACTCGGTGATGGTGGTGGGTGATGTCACCCACAGAATGAAAAAAGTAATTATGAGTGTCTTTCAAGTTTGTAGTATCGTGTTATGTTAATGGAATGTGTTCATTACAACGCTATTCTCTAACATTTTCTTCTCTTTCATAGTCTTTAGATAACTTTATTTAATAACAATTATAATAACAGTTGCCTAGTTGTTGCATTGTATTCATACATTAACCATCTAACAGCATATTGCTATGATCGGCTCAAAGTCGACCACTACTAATCCCAGATAGACTTGGCGCGCTACTGCACCGATTTTGGTCAGTTTAAATAGCAACTTTGAAACGGGAAAATATGTGGACGGGCTTCTCCAAAATCGACTCTGACTCTGACGGATTACAAAAAGGTTTTTTGTAAATTGCATGCGTATCCGTTTTTGCATTTCGCCTATTTTGGGTGGTGTGTATAATTAATTGCGCCGGTATTGTCCAATTTCAATCGGAGAACTTGCATGCAATGTCCAATCTGAGGTGGTCAAGTTTATATTTTCCTCATTTTATCAGCTTCACGCTGGAATATTGTGTTAGTTTAGTAATTTTAAGGAAGCATTATTAATATTTCGTAAAAATTAAAATTTCCATACAAGAAACAGAATAATTTTATGTTAGTAGATCAAAAATAAACACATACTAACATTGCTTACTTTATGCTTTAACAGTAAGGCGGCTTGGACACATAACGGGCACAGGTGCAAGCGAACATGTTTAAAAATTGATTCTGAATCGATGGGAATAATAAAAAGTGGGTCTATTTCTAGCAGTTTATAAGTTACAAACATCCGAACAAACTTAACATACCCTTTGCGACAAGTGGTGCAGGGTGACTGAAACGAATTTCAGCTCCTAAGCCTTTGGAAGTAGCAAACAGAATGACAAACTTAGCGTATTCCGATCAAATGTGAAGGATATAAATAATTACAGTTCATACAAGGGAAATGCCAATTTTAAACATATTCCACACAGAGTCTCATCAGGTTAATTAATTAATTCACTGACTTCACATTATTTTCTTATTTAATTTCACCATACTCGTAGTAGTTGTTTTCAACGACAACCACTGCGATGGCCGACACCATCGATTCTCGGAGCAGTGTTATTCTTTTTGAAAAGTCGTCTTACTGTTTAACAAAATTGTTGTAATTTAACACTTGTAACATATTTCATAAATTTCCGTACTAACGAATTGTATGCGTAAAGATAGTAAATAATGCAATGAATTCATATTTTCATTATTTTTATTACGTTTCCAATATATATTCAATAATATGTATGTATTGTAATTGCATTTGAATTTTAAAATTAAGTTAAATGAATAATAAAATTTTATTTTCGTTTCATACAAATAGCGAACAACAGCAGCATTCGCACTGGCCATCCATAGGAGAGACTGTAGATTATAATGAAGACGATTGCTTCTAAACTGCTTTGTTCTAAACTACGGAAACAGATAGCATGTGTGCATGTGCAATGTGCACTTTTATTTATTTTTATATTCAGTTGGAGCCAAAAGTGATTCAAAATCATGGTTTTCATAAAGAGAGGAAAGCACAGACCAAGGACCCTTCGCTTATTAGAACGAGAGGGGCTAAATATTTCCATTAAAAACAGAAGATCTTCTCGTATAAAAAATGCCGCTAATAATTGATTTGGATAGTTGCTGACTTCACTGAAAACATAAATAAATTCTTCTCTCTGTATCTCCATGCCGAGTGCATGCTTTTGTGAAGTCTTTAAATGGTTTTTACTTTTTTTCGATTTCTATTGTGTTTTATTAATTGTGTGCTCGAAATGATTTTAGTAATCGAATACGAGGTGTGTGTGATAGTGCATTTGAATAACGTAGCAATGTTATCAAATGGACACAAAAATGGCCCCGACTGTATTCTTATGTTATATTTTTATAATTCTCCTTTATGTATGTATGTGTATATTATATGTAATCCACATTTGTTTTGTATGCTAAATATTAAAAATTGTATGAAGTGTTAAAAACATAATTTAATCCATGATGAACATTATATACAAACACGTGATCAGATCACTCATAGATGTAATATGTTTTTAATTTTCATTATTTTAGTATGACTAAGTATCCTGTAACCTCTGTCCGTTTTTAGGTTACATTTTCGGTTGTTTTGTATGTAAATGTACTCTCCCGCCTAGTAGAACTTTTGCTAATTGATGTTCATAGAAATTGCAAAATTACAAATGTAACTGTAATAATTAATACACGCTGCATATTATACGAGTATATAACGGCAAACAATTGCCAAATGCTATATTCTACAAAAAAAATATAATTATTAATGCATTTTTTATGCTCTCGTTTTTATTAATTATTAAAATACTTTACAAGCGATTTGTGAAATTAATCAAACAGAACTTTAAAAAATTATCCAAAACTTGTAATAACCATGAAGTATGAAATCGTCAAAGGTATAAAAAGCAAATTTAAAGAAAAAAATTAGAAAATATTTATAATTGTGCGTGTATACTATAGAAATATAATCTCCACATACTTGTGTACGTACGTTGAAACATTATACAGATAATAAATGTGAAGAGAAATTATGAAAAACAAAGTTATACAAAAAATAATGAATCCTCTGAATGTATTTGTCTGATTCAAGGGGTTAGATCAGCATTTCACATAAATGTACAAGTTTAAATGAAATATTCCCGATGACGTATCCAAAACAATTGCATCAAATAAACCGTATCAATATGATCCATAATACGGCGTGCAATCAATTCTTTGACCTCATCCTGGCCCTCTTTAACAGCAATATGTAAAGCTGTATACATGTCTTTTGTGGTGGCATCCACTTGGGAGCCGTGATGCAGTAGGAGCATAACAATGTCAACATTACCCAATCTGGAGGCAATATGTAAAGGTGTTTGCTGTTCGCGAGCACGGGCATCTACCCGGGCACCGTGCCTCAAAAGCAGGCGAATTATCTCGGTCTATATTTGTTTAAATTGGGCATGCAAAGAAAGCCAAACATCACTCTACGTACAAAAATCCCATATTTTACCTGATTTGAACGGGCAGCCAAATGTAATGGCGTTTCTTCACGTAACGTAATCACATCTAAATTGGCATCGTGTTCTATCAAAAATTTCACAACATTTATAAAACCCATAAAAGCAGCAACATGTAGCGGCGTTAAGCCACTTTCTGTTATAGCATCAACATTGGCACCGTGGCGCAATAACAATTCAATAATTTTCATGCGATTCTTTTTGCACGCAATGTGCAATGGTGTAAAACCATTTAAGGCCCGGGCATTAGCGTCTGCATGTCGGTCAAGTAGGAGTTTAGCAACACGCACATGGCCGCAATGGGCTGCTACATGCAATGCGGTTAAATAGTCGACAGTAACTTCATCGACAGGTGCTCGATGATACAATAATATACGAGCTGCATCAGCGTGTTCACCTTGGGCGGTCATGTGCAAAGCGACCAAACCATTTTTAGTTTTTGCACTAATTGGTGCACCGCGTTCCAATAACAAATCGACGACTTGTTCGTGACCAGAGCGCGCAGCGCAGTGCAACGGGGTTAATCCATCGCGAGTTTTAGCCTCAATACTAGCGCCTTTGTCCAACAGGAGGGCAGTCACATTCTGTTTACCCCATTTTGCCGCCACATGTAATGGACTAATATTATGTTTGGCCGCGAAATTTACGTTCGCTCCCTTTTCTATCAAAAGATTAGCAATCGCTTCGTTGCCATAGTGCGAAGCAATGTGTAAAGGTGTAAAGCCAGATTTAGACGTAGCATCTGGATTATGATCATTCTGAATTGTACAATTAATAAATTTTAATAATGACAGAACTTGAATGTTTGGAAGTTAAGATAAATTTGGCTTGGGCCACATCTTGGCTACCTTCTATCTATCTGATGACATTATATAATAAAGGCAGGTTGTTAGGGTATTTTTTAAGTTGTACTATACCCTGCATCACATCTGACAAGGAGTTTATTAAGTTTGGGCGGAAGCTTGTAACTCCTAAACGGCAAATGCCACACCCACCATCAATTGTACCCTTAGATTCAGGATCAAAAATTCAATCGATTTAACCATGTCCGTCCGTTCGTCCAAGTAAATTTGTGCGCAACCTACAGGCCGTATTTTTTTAAATACTTCGACGGAATTTAGACATCTATTGGCTCAAAGAAGAATGTCTGACTAACATTTTTACTTGTTTCATTGTGACTCAAGGATCTTTTTTTCGGTTTTAATTCGAATCTTCCTGCAAGACCCGGCAATCCAAGTTTATTTAAAGCCACCTCAAATTTCAAAAATGGGAGAAAATATACCACAGACAGACGGACACGATTATATTGACTCTGAATTTGTTACTGATCAAGTATGTATATATATAAACTCACAGATGCTTGGTGACACAGTAAGTATATCGCCAAAGTCGTGGCTATAATTGAATTTTTTAGAAAATGTCTTCTTTATGTAGATTGTATGTGTGTATGTAACACTCACTCACATCTAAAAGTAAAGCTGCTGCTATAACATCATCTTTCTTCGCTGCAATATGCAGTGCTGGTAGACGTACTTTGCCCCGTGTATCACTCTCTAATAGAACGGTCACTACTTTATCATGTCCTTGCTGCATGGCCACAGCCAATGGTGTGAAACCATCTTCAGTGGCTAAACTTTGATTTGCATCATTGGCTAATAGTAGTTTCACCACAGAATAATGATTCTCCTGCGCAGCCATATATAAGGGTGTAAAGCCGTTCTGCGATTGTACATTAATCGGAGCGTTATGCTGCAAAAGCAACTTTACGATATCCTCTTGGCCAGCCAGTGCTGCAATGTGTAAGGCGGTGTTACCTTTTTTCGTAGCACCATCCACCGCAGCCCCTCGTCGCAATAATTCTGATGCTACATGAACGTGACCTTCCTTAGCGGCCAAATGCAACGCATTCAAACCATTCTAAAAGTATTTTTAATTATTTTACTTATAAGGGGTTTTGAAATATATCGCCATTGCATGGTAAAGTGTTCGCATGGTTCTAAGTGATTTCTACTGTATATTGTACAACTTACTGCGTTGCTTGTATTAATGTCCATATTATTTTTTAAGTGTTCCAAAACGCGATCCAGATTGCCTGCTCGAGCTGCTCGTAGAAAAGATGCAGTGCCATCACTCTAAAAATAGCGCACTTCATTTTACAAGTACTTCCAATCATTTTATTGCTCATTCATTACTAAAACAAGTGCAATTGCTACAATCGGTTATACCCGACCACATAGACTACCCTACACCACTTTGTTCCACAAATTATGCTAGTAAACACAGTGAGATATTGTCACATAAATAACTGGGAAATCCGATCAGGTCCACATTCACTAAATTTTGTCTAAAAATTTTAATAACTGCGAATTTTTCTCATTTAATGACTCATTGCTTATAACGGCGCTATATATGGCGATATTCTAAAATTGGTCAAATCGACCCATTTTCAATGAGGCCCCTTTGGGCTAAAACTTGTTATTATATTAAATTTGCGAACGGTCATGTTTTTCCAAATGCAATTTAAATTTATTTTAAAACAAGAAAATAAAACTGATTTTTTTTTTTATTGATTGGAAAAACGTTTGATTCACTCGCTTTTCAAAGATAACGGCTCTTATAGATTAAACACAAAAATACATACTTAAGGCGACACAGAAAGTGATTCTGACTGGATTGGTATAGTAATAGGAGATGAATCCCTTAAACTGTAACATACGCTATGATGTCAGGGAACAAGAATACACAAAATAAAAGGTAATTGGATTGTGGAACTACCAGAGATCACTTTACAAAAATATATGTTTGGAAAGATTATATCATCGCACAAACTCTTTCTTTTCATTTGTTGTACACTTGCTGAGGTGCACACGTTGTTTTCATTCGCGAAATTTGTTCATTTGTATAAATAACTTACGCCTAAACTTTGCAGCGACGGAAAACGTTTCTTTAAAGGATTTAACATGTCGTATTGAATCTAAAATAAATTCAAAATAGAGCATTTTTCAAAAGCACAATTCGTTTAAGTAATAAGTCACAATAATGTTCCCAATATAATTACTTTGCTTCGAATTTTTCGTTGTGTATTGAATGTAGGCTGTTGCCCTGTTTCTAATTATACTAATTAGGAAATCTAATTTTAAAGTAAATTTGTGGACAGCATGTGGAACACATTCACATTTATTATAATTTAGGGTTATCGAGTGTAATAAAAGTTTTTCTACAAACAACTAGAATTGAAAAGAAGAAAAGGTTGCAAATTTTCAGTAACCGTTTATTTCAAATATTTAATTGCAAATAAATATGAAACATGGTGAACAATAATAATTCAGTCAATATGAAGGTTTTTATAAATTTGACGCTAACGTTTTGGCCTTTGTGAGAGCTTCCTCAATATCACCGATCATGTAAAAGGCAATTTCAGGTAAATCGTCCATTTCACCTGCTAGCAATTTTTTGAAGCCTTCAACCGTCTTCTCAACGGGCACCATTTTGCCGGGATGACCCGTGAACACTTCCGCTACTTGAAATGGTTGAGATAAAAATCGTTGAATTTTACGTGCTCGTGCTACAGTCAATTTATCTTCTTCGGACAATTCATCCATGCCCAATATAGCAATTATATCCTATTCCAAAAAAGAAATCAAATGAAAACTATATTGATAACAACTGTTTAAAGTGAACGCACCTGTAAGGATTTATAACTCTGTAAGGTTTTCTGCACGGTGCGTGCCACCTGATAATGTTCTTCCCCCACAATATCCGGATCCATAATACGTGACGTTGAGTCCAATGGGTCGACTGCAGGGTAAATGCCTAATTCTGCAATTGGTCTAGAAAGTACGGTCGTAGCATCCAAATGGGAAAATGTAGCGGCTGGTGCGGGATCTGTTAAATCATCGGCTGGGACATAAATCGCTTGAACCGAAGTAATCGAACCATTTTTAGTACTTGTTATACGTTCTTGCATTGAACCTGAAAAATCCCGTACAGATGTATATGTGTACATAATATTCTTAAAAGTTGCACTGCATACCCATATCGGTTCCTAATGTCGGTTGATAGCCAACGGCGGAGGGTATGCGTCCTAATAATGCTGATACTTCCGATCCAGCTTGAGTAAAACGGAAAATGTTGTCAATAAAAAGTAAGACATCTTGTCCCTCTACGTCTCTAAAATACTCAGCTATGGTAAGACCCGTTAATACTACACGGGACCTAGCACCAGGTGGTTCATTCATTTGACCATACACTAAAGCAACTTTAGATGTATCGTCTTCTAAGGAAATGACTTTAGATTCAATCATTTCCATGTATAAATCATTTCCTTCACGCGTCCTCTCACCAGCCCCCACAAACACCGAATAACCACCATGCGCTTTGGCAATGTTGTTAATTAATTCCATAATAAGTACAGTCTTTCCAACTCCAGCTCCACCAAATAAACCAATTTTCCCACCTTTAACATAAGGTGCCAATAAATCAATTACCTAAGAAGCATAAAATATCATAAATGAGCAGCCTATGATGTGAGAGCACCACTAATGTTCAAAATAATAATTGAATACGTCCTTTCAATGGCCCACCCCGTTCAGGCTTACTCCACACCTAACTAAGTACAATTTATGTAATAATGTGCTTCCAAATTTTAAGACAAACTCTTTGTCCAAATAAACAAGTAAGAAAGGTAAACACCCTCCACATCTACACACAAGTGGTGGGCGTGGCAGATGCATGATTGCCCTCGCTAAGAAATGCATGATACTACATATTAACTTGCAAGTCGAGTTTTACTCTGAAAACGGTTTGGGACGTGCCTGTTATCCGACTAATTCCATTTTTGGCATAAAGGGATAATTATAAACATTCGTACAATTTCATGTCTCAATTTTTTTTTGACATATAAAAAGATTTTCGTCGATTAGGGACGTGCTTCGAAACCAATTCGGTTTATTTTATATAGCGATCTGCAAGTACAAGTACAAGTATGTGTACAACTATCGGCTCAATATCTCAAAATGTACAACCGTGAGAATGCGAACAGAAAGACACGCAGACAGTTTTAGATGCTAATCAAGAATACATATAATTTGTAAGGGTGTCTGCCGCCCCTTTTTGGTATAAGAAGATCTCATATAACCCCATTAGGAGAAAAAAGTGTAGCCTTATTTAACTTTGACGTTAAAAAAATTACAATAAAAGCAATGATAAGAGAAGAGCGGTTTCAATTTCTATTCAAATTTATACCAACCTTAATACCAGTTACCAATAGCTCCGGACTAACATTTAAATCAGTGAGTACGGGTGGTTCAGCATGTATGAATGAATAGAAGTCTGTATTTACAGGACCGCGTTCATCTATAGGATCACCGATTACATTCAAAATGCGCCCCAAAGTTGCCTTCCCAACCGGGACTCGAATTGGATAACCAGTGTCTGTGACTTTTTGTCCTCGGCGTAAGCCTTCCGTACTATCCATAGCTACAGAGCGCACCATTCTTTCGCCCAAATGATGAAATACCTCTAATACCAGCCTGCCACCACCTGGATAATCAGCTACTTCTAATGCATTCAAAATTTCAGGCACATCTTCTTCAAATACCACATCGACCACCGGTCCAATAATACTACATATCTGACCTACTCTAACCGGTCCGTTTTGCGTTTTTTTCTCCGAACTACCCGCGGGCTTTTTAGAATCGTCGCATGTAATAATTATTGCCTCTTCTTTATCCTCACACACATTGCAGTTATCATCTACGAATTGAAATTTAGCGTAAAATAAGATTATTAGCTATCCGAAGATGTTCCCAAAGGTTTACCGTCTTCCTTCTTGTAGTGAATATTAATTCCGGCTTGAAGAAGTTGCGATTGAAACTTTAATGACCTTAATGGGCTTTGGAAAGTTTCTCTTCCTAAATGATTCAAATTATATTAAACGTTCTGGATTAGAAATTTGAGTGGATTCACTCGGGGAGTCCTCGTAGCTCACCAAATTTCAAATTAGCTGCTCGAAAAAGCTTCTGTAAAAACCGCATCTTCTTTTTTATAGCGTAAAAATTTTGGTCCTTTTTTTGTACGCAAAATTCAACACCTACTAGAAAAAATAATTTTTTTAAATTCCACAAATATTATTTGAAAGTGTTACAAAAGCACCGTACGTACGCATTTATATGATATTTTCAAATTCGTGTGTTTGACCAAAAATTTCACAAGTACAGTTCCACGCAAATTAGGGATTGCAAAATTTAGGCGCACAATCATTTTGATCATATCACATATCACATATAAGTTATTCCACGAGCTTGCCTCTGCCTTATCAAAATGTTCGACTCTTTCAAAGTTTCCCTCGCTCGGTTTCTATGGTTACAATAAAAATCAAATACCCAGTGTGACTGGTAATTGCTAAACCATCATTTTAATTGCGGGTGATTTTTAACGAAAAATATGCAAAATATGGAAAACTTATCTGATTATTTGTCACCCGTAATAGAATTTAAATCGAAGCAGCGTTTTAGAACCGAGCAACAATGCAACAAAATGTGTGACAAAAGTACAGAAATCGATCTATCACCGAAAAAGTTAGCCGATGCAGCGGTGAGCACTTCATTGAAATGTAGCCAAGAGACACAAACCGAAAATCCCAAATTGGTATATTCTGCAACACCGGAAAGCGAACACAAATTATTGCTGTGGCTTAAGAAAATATTTCCCGTAGTAGACAAGGAGCTCGCCAAAGGTTGTACTCCCATATTTCCCACCCCAACTTACAATGCCGCAGAGAGATTAAAAATACGACCATATCAGAAAATATCTCTGGAGGGTGATGAAAAATCTACTTTATTAATCACCTGGCTAGCTCTACATATTAGTAATATGCCATGTTTAATACTGTGCTTAGTTCCGCCACATAGCGGTTGGTGTGACCATGTTGAGCAAGCTGTTAAATTGTACATACCCCAGAGGACACCGAATGGCAAGTTTATAGCATACGACGAAGAAAAGTCACAAGGAATCATTGTAAGCAGTTGTTTGCGGAGTCTTTGCACGAATTCATTTAATAAAGATATGTTTGCTGGATCCAATTATGCGGGTGATGTATACGTCTGGCAATTGGAACATAAATTCAGGTACAATAAAACATCGATTAGTATAAAGGAAGTCTGTAAAGCAGCATCTCCTCATGACATGGCCGTCGACATGGATTGGTTGGAAGAGAATTGTTTACTTACTGCACATAGCAACGCCTATATTGTAAGGTGGCAATTGATGGCTAAGACAATGACTCAGCAAACAAGGTAATGTTGCTCTATCCTCTACCCATTACCCGAATCATCACTTTCTTATCTTAACACATTAGTTATCGAATACAACACTCAGTTTACAGTAAGGATGAAATAAGCAATCTGTTGACGGTTGGGTTGGATAATTTTGTGGTTGGTACTAAAAATGGCCTCGTCTTGCATTGTTGGATACCAGATTCGTCTACGAAAATAATGCCGCTCAAAATAAAACCTCTGAAAAAACACGCATTTGCGGTTGCGTCCCTACTGAAATATCGTAGGAGGGGTGATGTTACTGTGGTTAGTTGCGATTTGAGCGGGCAAATCTACTATCACGATTTAAAAAGCGTCGACAATGTAAGTGTTATATAAAAATTACTACATTTCATTTTGCCATCCACTTTTGCAGCGTCCAACCCGGAGCCCCCTCTTTATATATAAACCATGAACCAGCATCCAATATTTATTGATAAATTGATTTAGCTATATTTGTCTGTCCGTAAGTGTATGTGTGGGCATCATTATCTTGATTACACGACTCACGGTGCATCAAAAACTCAAAAAGCAACCATTTCGTAAGAATTTTTTCGAATCAATCAAAATGTGTGTGTGTGTGTAGAAGATAGATATAGATAGATATATTATATCAGTAGGCTTTGATGCATCGGCCCAAGGCAAATACAATTTTTTTATAGTACTACTCTCCGCTTTTATGAGATTTTTTTTTTATTACCGTATTATACAATAAAGGCCAACCAGATCAATATATTTGTTTATTTCTTGTATCTATTTTAGAACATAAAGATGATTTTCCATTTGCCACTACCATTTAAAAATGCTATCGCTTGCTCTAATGAGGGTGATATTATTTTTTATCCGGAGGAAGACGGTTCCTTAGGATATTGCAAGTAAGTCACCCAGATAGTTACGTAAAGATTTCGGCACAACGAACTTATATTTTTATATATTCAAGCATAAAAAGTGGCTATACTTCCACTGTACAAAGTGGTTTAACGGGGAAAGGAAATGTTATAAAACGTAGTGAGAATGGGCAAGTTGGAAACGTATTTAATTAATTGTAAATGTTTTTGTTTAACTTTTGTTTATGCGTAGAATTTCCGCTAGTTGGATAGCAACAGGTCCGTTTAAAACTGATGTACAAATATTTTCCGTGGAGTTTGATGAATAAAATAATGTATAGCAACGAAAGTTGTTTAGGAAAACATCACCTCATAATTTTTCAAAATTAAATTAATAAGGTTTTAAATATACTTACACATAACTAATTATTTATAATTAACACAGGATGTCGAATATTACTTTTCATGCTCTCCACATATTCACTGTGTTGTGCCACTCCATTTGTAACCCCCAGAAATAGGCGTCACAGACCTTTCAAAGTATATATATTCTTGATCAGCAAAAACTGGATCGATCCAGTTGCGTGTGTCCTTTAGTCCGTTTGTAATTGGCACTCCCGTGAGATAATCAGATGAAATTTTATATAAGTGCTTCTAATTCGCTATTTAAATTGGACGAAATCGGACAAGATCCACGCCCACAATCGACAGAGACAAAAATCGACAAAAATAGAGATATAATATGTCCACACTAAACGATGTCACTTTGTATAGATGTGGAGGGTATTTAAGATTTGGCCAAAGCTAAATTGAGATTTTTTCAGTTGTTTCCTATAAATTTCTCCAAAATCTTTTTGCATTAAGGGCAATAATGTAATATGTAGATCTTTTATATTATATAATAAATATGCATATGTACATAAAATAATAAAATAAAATGAAATCAACAATTTACTTGCAATGACATGATTTTTCAAAAAGAAAACAAACTGATTGTCGACTTTAATTGTAGAGGATACTTTTCTTTTGATCTCTTCTTATTTAATTGAATAAAACAGTATTAGGATCTTCATTGTCCATCCGTTTCACATGCCGTAATACATCTTTTTTAGTTATAATACCTAATAGACGCCTGCAGGAATATAATATAGAAATTATTTTTGTTAAACTGAGTTAAATAAGGAAGCTTCACTACTTGACATACCCATTATGAGTGATTAACGTTTGTCTTAAGCCCAATTTGCGAAACATGTCCACTACAGTTTCCATTGGAGTTTGATCTGTGACAGTGATTGGCGCCATATCCAGGATCTTCTTCAATTTCAATGGTGTGGCTCCCGTGTTGTGTGTTGGCGTTGTTGAGGTAAACAAGACTATCGATTGGCCATTGATACCCTCAATAAAACGCTTCGCATTGCCTTTATACAATTACGTATGATATTGATTAAAGTTTATCGAAATAAATAAATAATGCTTTCCTTTACCTATGGCCAAATTAAGATCCCTCCGTAATACAAATCCAACCAGATATTGATTTTCTCTTGAAACGACCACCGGATATCCATTGTGTTCAGTTTCCTTTAACAAATTTTCAATGTCATCCACATTCATGGAATCCTGCGTTATAACATTTAACGTTTCATTACGTCTGCAAAGAAAAACCCTTTTTTATACGTTCACACCTTACAACAATGTTGTAAGACTTACTTGGGCTGCATTACATCAGCAGCCAAAGTTGTGTAAGCGAACTCCTCTTTACTGTCCAGGAAAGGATATCCATTTAAGGCAATATGAGCATCATATATACCCTACTCAAGGCCAAATGAAATGCGTATGAAAAGTATTTGAAAAAAATTGAAATGGGGGAAATTTCATAAATCACCTGTCTACCCAGAGCATCTCCTACCCACTTTGAAGCCATTGCTGCTGCCATTAATGGCACTATATAGCCAACGCCACCCGTTAATTCAAACATAATAACCACTAGAGATACTGTCATACGTGTTACCCCACCTAAGACAGCGGCTGCTCCAACCATGGCATAGAGTCCCGGTGTAATTAAATTATTACCCGAAGCGCACTCACCCGTAAGAAACCATACATTTGGATAACTGTATGCAAACTGTTCTACAGCTGCAATATGGAAACAAAATTAATAATGCACATATATTAAGATGTTATCGTCCTTACCAATGCCCACTATCCGGCCCATAATGGCACCCAGCAACAAAGAAGGTATAAATAAACCAGCCGGTACCTTCATGCCGAACGTGAAAACTGTCAGAGCTAATTTCAAACAAAAGGCCAATAGAAGAAGTCCGATGGATCGATAAATGCCTGGACCCGGCTGAGTTACTTCAATGATGGATACTCCATTGGTTATATTGAGACGGGTATAATCACTGCGCAGGGTGAAAAGTAGACTTTTAACCGACTAAATGTCTTACAAGAGCGTGTACGTACCATAGTGGATTTGACACTTCATTGGGAGAGCATTGATTAAATAATAAAAAGATGAGTTCGTTCATATTCATTCGTGTAAATGGATTCGGATAGCATATAACGCCGGTGACTAAGGTGACAATTAAAACTTCTGTGACTGGATATTGACCTAATTTGCTAAATTTGCGAAAACGGCACCACCATAAATTCGCCTTAATGAATATCGTTCCAATGATGCCCTGTCAAAAAATAATAATAGATATATTGCGCAACACTCCCGCATTCTGTATAGGAGTCCACTCACCCCTACGATACCCAAAAATACGAATGGTATCAACTCAAAAAATATCCACGGTTTATTATATTCCACAAAGAATAGAACGGAATGTTCATTTCCAAAGGGTGTCAATGAGCGCAAAACAAACGCTGCTATTAATGCGCAAAAGAATGAACGCCACAATGTTTTTAAGGGAAAATAATATGAAACTTCTTCTAGCGAGAACAAAACACCACCGATCGGTGCCCCAAATGCCACCGATACACCAGCGGCAGCAGCTGCAGACAGAATTTCACGCTTTTTCGCTTCATTCCTTCCGTATTTGGGAAAGAGATGTGAAAATATATTGCCAATGCAACTAGCAATGTGTACCATGGGACCTTCTTTGCCCAAGGTCAGTCCAGCCGATACCGATAGCATGAGGCCGACCGATTTGACAAGTAGGGTCCATTTGCCCAAATAGCCGCGTATAATGAAACCCGACAATATCGTTTTGATTTCGGGTATACCTGAACCGCAAGCGTATGGCGCAAACATACGCACTAATGATGCACTTAGAGAGGCAAACAATAACGCCCAAAGAATATACCAAATGTAGGAGATTACATAGGCTGCTGTTCCTTCACGTCTCAAACCAAATATCTCCGGCCACGTTTTCCACTACAACAAAAACATTGACATGTATGAGTAAAATGAAACAAAACATAATCAAATTCAATTGACACTAAAAAATTCACATATAAAATCTCTTTACTTTCACTTTAGTGTATGCTTTAATGTTATCTTCAATTTTCAAATATTACCGTAGAACAATTCCCCTCCTCGAAGACAGATTGTTTCATCGGCCAACAGCATTGTTCACGATTAAACCAAAATGCTTGAGGGCAAATACCGTGTTTCAGGTCAGACATCCAACTGGCTCCAATATCTACTACACCAGCAACACTGCCAGCCGCTATACCAACCAATAGTACACATAACCATCCAGACCATGCATCGTGTGCTCCTTTCACTAAATCCCACAACGAGTCTTGGCGTTTTTTAACAATATATCGATGTCTCATACGATCTCTGGCTATATCTCGCTGCCAATCTATGGTGTGAAAGTCATCATATTGTCCTATACCAGGTATATCATCATGGACCTCTATGAAAAAGAATTGTAAAAATTTGAATGTGAGAAAAACTATGGGATGCATGAGTAGCTAATATTTACCATCCATAATACCTCCAAAAATGTTATGCGTTATCGAGTGATGAGTACGTGTTTGTTGTGAATCATGCTGATTGTGAAATTCTTGATTTTGCTCTATAGTAGAATCGTCGGCTATACTAAGTATTATGGGGTCATTTATACTACTTTGCGTTGGACTACCTATATTAATAATTTCATCATCATCTGACGTTGTTAATAACGTAGTTGCTGCTACAGTACCAGATGGCGACCCTAAGGGATGGTCTGGATATTGCACATCTCGATTTGATGTGTGGCCGTTTGACTATAATTATAATGGGTTGGTACCATTACTCATTTATTTCAAAACCACTACAAACATTAATAAATTTCATAAGAAAATTTATTATTTTCGATATTTTCTAGGCATCACTTGTGATTCCAAATGAAAAAGTAAAAATTTACTTCCGGCTTTTTGCAGGAACTCATACAAACTGCACACACATGCACTATATGGTTTATTTGTGATTAATTTATTACGGAAAATTTTTACATATTTTTTAACCATTACTTTATAGCATAATTATATATATTTTTCACTCTGTTCACATATGCACACGCACAGATTAAACAAACGAACAAACAAACCACCCACTTTAGCTATAAGTTGTGCATCTGTAATAACTTTTCATTGTTTATTTTTTGACTTTCTATTAATACAAACCTTTTTTAATATTGACTGATATGCTGTAACGTAATTGTTACCTTCAGCCAAAATTTCGCGGTTGCCTTTTAACGAAAAGTTTTCCATTAGTGCTTAAAGTATGTTGCTTAATCGTTGATGTAAGACACAAATTGTCCAACACATACGATATATAAAAATTAATATATAACGTTTATAACTTTTTAAACATTTACAAAATCATTGCGGAAAAAGAGCACCCCACATATAAGACATCACTACATTAACAATATCAAAAAAAAAACTATTAAACAAATTCCTTTCACAATGACAAGTGAAACCAACTAATTCAGTTGAGTTGAAAAATGTGGTGAATTTTTCTACAAAACAAACAAACATATACTGACAGATACCTCAAAAGAATTGGTTGAATTTTTCCGAAAGAGACGAAAATATGCATATTTCAATAATTGGCTCTTGTTAGTCTTTATTGTTTAAGAGCAAGCAACATAGATATAACAGTAACAGAAATTCTATAATAATATATGCGTTTGTAATGTAAAAAGGAGCAGCACTATATTATTATCCATTTTAATACAAAATAGTATTAAAGCAGAGATGCATATGTTTAATCAAGACTGCAATACAACAAATCTCGATTCATTATATTATCAAAAGGCGTACCACTTGTTGTAAAGGATATATTATGTAGGTGCGCGTATTTTTGACTACCAATCGGATATGGAGACACTCCAATTAGAATCAATTTCTGACTCGATTCAAATATTGTCTGCGTATAAAAATTTGTCACATTCTACACATTTCAATGAAATTCCATCATTTTAGAACCTCTTACCATGTAATGCTCTATTTTAAAAAAAAGTTTTTATATGACGGATATTTGCAATTAGCGCAATAGCGATAAAGTGGTCAATTATATCATATAACGGTTTTTTCCTAAGGGAATTCATTTTCAATTACTGAAAATTGTTGTGTTGAAGGTTATGTTCAATCATCGAAAATTGGTAGATACTATTATCTTAATTTATAATTTGTGTATTTTATACATAGACCGGATCTTCACTAGAAAAATATTATCTTCTTATATATAAATTAAATGGCTTTAAATGTAGCACTAATTTAAGTTCAAAATTGTAGAATGTCTTAATGGAAATATGTATTTGGTTTTCGTAATAGTTTTAATAGCGTAGCTTTGCCCATTTTGTTGTGATATATATAAAAATAAAATGGTGCTTACATACATATGTAAATTATCACCAAAATCATTGAACCAAAACTTAAATATCCTCAACGTGGGTGTGTACCTGCCACAAATTAAATTACGCCCTCTAATAATATATGAATAACGTATCAGCTGGCAAAACATACCTTACGCTGGGAATTGTAAATTGTGCACGCAATCAATTTTCATACTTTAATGTTTATGGCAGATAACTATATTTTTATCGACTGTACGTATGACTCTTCTACAACTTCGCTCAATTTAAATAGCGAACTAGAAGGATCTGTAAAAAAAATCAATATTTCAATATTTCGAAAATTTGCGATCATAAGAGTACTAACAATAAACACACGGACATTCATCTTTACATCAATTCAGTTTATAATGCTGATTAAGAATATATATGTACTCTCTGAAAGATCTCTGGGTGTTACAAATGGAATAATAAACTTAGGACACCTCCCATCCTAGTTATATATTTTTTTGATATATGACTAATTTTTTATAGACTGGTTTTAAAGGGGTGGATCTGTTCACTTCGTTGTAAAATCTATGATTGTACCTGGACCAAAATTATTTAGCGTAAAAGCACCTCTAAGGTGAATGGACAGTGAAAAGGAAGCGCGCTAAGTATAATTAAAGTAATACTTATAGAGGCTCGATGGGTACGAGTGCCTTTGAAGAAAAACATAATGGTGTAAAAATGGCACGTTGGTCTGGTTTTCCTGCATCTCTCCCAGATATATATCTGGGTGTCACAGGCATATATAATGATTAAAATAAAATTAAATTAATAATGCAACAATATAGGCGAAATATGTTAAAAATATTCTAAAATACTTTTAGTTTATCATCTTCCTTTACCTAACTTTACATTACTTGCCATATGTTTCTTAAATTATTGCACAAATAAAAGAAAAAAATATTTTAAAATACTTGCTTATTAAAAGTAATTGAAATAAGCAAATAAAATATAAAAAGCAGGAAACCATAACCCAATCAGTTACACTGGCTGTAACCAATATGAGACAAATATTTGCACAATTTTTATTGCAAGTGATTTATTTGTTCATGCAACTGACACTGTTCGTGGGCTGATGTAATTTCAAGCTGTGACAAGGATATATTTTTATCATTTGTGGTTTGAATATTCCTATAAATTCTACGGCTTTTCATACAGGTTTCATTAGTTACCTTTGCCAAGTCATACAATCACTATCACTTAATACTGCACAAGAAAGAGTGAAAGTAATTTAAATAGAAATGATGAAAATGCTGGGAACAAACCTTGCGTTATTAATCGTTGGGATGGTTGTCATGATTAAATTGTCATGGTGCTTGCAAATTCCTGATGAAGAACGCTTCAACTCAAAAATGGTAAAATTCTTTGCACAACTATTTCTAACGATTTGATCTAATTTTTATTATGAAATTAGTTTGATCGCGAGTTAGTAAACTATTTGACTTCGTTACAATATGGACAGCAACTGAACAATCCCTGTAAATATTTTATTGAAAATTCTTTGCAACGTGCCCCAATGCCAAAGAGGAACTCGGAACTAATTAATTCGTTACTTAGTCTCCCGAAGAATATGAATGATGCTGGAAAGTAATTTATGTAAGAACAAGACAAAGTGTTACAATATTAAGTGTTTACATATTTAGATAGTAACTTACATAAGAATTAAGACCATTTCAACGTATATACGTTAGTATGCATAATAAACAAAGATTTCGGTGAAAATAAATTTTACAAAAGTGCGTACTTTTGGCAAAAATTCTTGTTTTCTTCCACAAATATTTCAAATAATCTAAAGGAGGAGGGAATGAAAATCCATTTCTTGTAAAAGTTTATATAAATCTATATATATAAATTTTATATATAAATTTTAATGGACTGTACGAAATGACTTTATTTAGGTTTTTTTTCGAAAATGAAATTAAAACGTAGCAGAAATAACTGAATCAGAGTTTCTCGAAAATTACACTTTAGCATATCTATCCATTTCACTCACACAACAATTAATTAAAAGAAAAAGAGTATTTACGGACGAAAAAAAAAAGAAAAAACATTAATTTCAAACAAGGATGTCTGGATTTATAGCTGTGCATACGGGTATAATGCAAAATGAGTAATTAAATCACAAAAATGAAGCAAATATATTATAGGTGCTGGAAATTATGTGGATGAAAGCAAATACCAACGTGTTATTAAGGAGGCTTGCGTCCGTGCAACCGATATTCTAAAGAATGGCGGTTCAGCTATGGATGCCTGCGAAGCGGCCATAATGAGACTAGAAAATTGTGGCAATACAAATGCTGGCTTTGGTTCGAATCTGTGCTGGGACGGTTATGTGCAATGCGACGCCTCCATAATGAATGGCACTAATTTGCATTTTGGTGCGTGCACCAATGTTACGACAGTTAGAAACCCGATTCAATTGGCTCGCGCCTTGTGCGATGGTCAAAGTCAAATGTTGTCTCTTGATCGAATACCACCAATGGTTATGGCGGGATCGGGTGCTGAACGATACGCAGAAGACATGGGTGTTGCTATGATTGAAAGCAGCGCCCTCATATCATCTAAAGCAAAATTTTCCTACAATCACTACAAATCTAAAGTAGAAAAATTGACAGACACATCTGGCGAGAATGACGCTAATGTATTGGAGAAACAAAATGTTAGCGCACTGGACACTGTCGGGGCTGTATGTGTCGACGGTACAGGTAATTCGGCAGCTGGTTGTAGTTCGGGTGGACTGCTTCTTAAAGTGCCAGGTCGTGTGGGGCAAGCCGCAACGTATGGTGCAGGCTGTTGGGCCACCGATACTGATGCAGTGTCAATTGCAACCTGCACCACCGGTAATGGTGAATATCTTATGAAAACGTTCCTAGCTAAAGAGATCTGCTCTGACCTGTTTACGACCGAGTGCCCCGTAACCAGTCTCTATAAAACATTTAAAACGAAATTTCTGGAATCACCATTTCTACCCGACCATCAGGACTTATATGGTGGTGCTCTCTCCGTAATTTATTATCCAAAAAGTAATAACGGTGAAGTGCTTTGGAGTCATACCACAAAATCATTTTGTGTAGGTTACATGTCAACGCAGCAAAAGACGCCCAAGGTATGCCAAAGTATTTTAGATAAATATGCGAAAGAAACATTTTTACATTGATTATAATTTGCAGTTTGTGTATTCACCACTGCCAACGTACAGTCAGCCTGGGAAATCTAGTGTGGTGAACGGGCACAACTTCCATTTGAGGACCTGAAAAATTAATGTTATCCCCACAAACGTACTCCTATTGTTTGCTGTAGATAAGATATTGTAAAATTGGTGTCTCACACATATAACATAAAACACTAGAGAAAGATTACAATAACGTAAATCTATTGAATGCTAGACTGCTAGAGTGTTAGAAGCAAGCACAAAGTTTTGTAGTGATAGTTTTTAGGAATGTCGAAAAATGTGTTGTATTATTTTATATATAAGAAATAAATAAGTATATTCATGAACAATTACGGTCTGTTTGTATTTTTTAAAAATTTTAATTAGATTTTGCAATATGGCGAGGCAACCAGCTCGTTGAGTGGTTGCTAGATTTGTATGGATGAAAAATATTAATGATTCATTTTCAAGGCTAAAGGTTGGTCCGTTACTGTTACATGATAACGACCTCTATTAACGTCTATTGAATTTACCTCAACTGATAAATTCTTCCCCAAAGATTGACTGCAATGCCTTTAAAATTTACACAATATTATGCATTGCAATACACCCTGTAACTATATGGATAGGCCTTAGTAAAATTTATTACTTTTAATATTTAATATGATACGATTAAAGTTTATTAAAACTATTCGGTTTTATTCAGTGAACAAAGCTATAAAAAAAGATATAAAATATACAAACACAATCAACCTTCCTAAAACAAAATACCCGGCTCATTTAACGCCAGTCAAACGTGGTGCAATTGAAAGCAGTATAGTTGTGTGTAAAATATAATAAAATTTTAAAACAAATCATTTATGAATTTATTTAAAATTCTAAGGATTCCATTCCTCTCTGCTATGAACATCAAGAAAGGCACAATAGTGAACCGGCTTTCGTATTGCACGATGGTCCTCCCTATGCTAATGGAGATTTACATATAGGGCATGCGGTAAACAAGGTAACTACCTAAATAACAATTATTTATTTAATTGAATATAAATTATTGGATTTCTAAGATACTCAAAGATATAACCATCAGACATCGTGTGGTGCGTGGTCAAAAGGTGCATTATGTGCCCGGGTGGGATTGTCATGGCTTACCTATTGAATTAAAAGCGCTTGTTGAGGTAGAATCCAACAATAACACCGACCCAGTTGTCATTAGAAAGAAATGTATGAAATGTAGGGACACTGTTATTTAATAAAAAGTTTATTGCGTAAATGAATTCCAGCTCGCCAGTTTGCAATGGACGCTATTGCCCAACAAAAAAGTGACTTTCGCTCCTGGGGAGTACTAGCGAATTGGAATGAAAGTAACAAATTGTACTTTACCTTCAACAAGGAATTTATTAAAAGTCAGTTGGAGTTGTTCATGGATTTATATGGCAGAGGTCTAATATATCGTGACTTGAAACCCGTACATTGGTCGCCTTCTTCAAAGTATAATTAAATATATTAAAATAATCCCGTCTTGTTTAGTAGTGTTTTTTTTTTTTTTTTGGATAAAACTTACAGAACAGCTTTAGCTGAAGCTGAACTGGAATACGATGCGAATTTCGTGAGCCCTGCAATATACGTTCGATTGAAGCTAAATGAAGTCGCAACCTCCATTACAAAACCCGACAAGGGACACGTGTACGTTGTAATTTGGACAACAACACCTTGGACCTTACCTAGCAACCAAGCTGTGTGTTTTAGCAGCAATTTAGAATATGTTTTGGTTAAGTTGAAATTTCCTCATCAAACGAATTATGATCATGAAAATTACTACATAATGGCCAAAACCCTATTATCTGAATTCGAAAAGAATACCAATATTCAATGCGATGTAGTGCAGTCCGTTCCAAGTGTGTAAATGTTTTCAATTAATTGTGCTCATCATTTTGAAAGTGGTCTGAGGTCCAAGTCAACATTTCAAACACATTGTTTTTTAACTATTTTTATTCGTTATATTTTTCTTTATAAATATTTTCGATACTTTTGTAAAATTCAACTTAGACCACTTTCAAAATTAAGAGCTCAACCAGTATTCTTATATTCGAAAAATGTGAATGTTTTATGATTTGATTTGAAAGCAAGTGTTTTGAAAACGTGCACCTACCAACACCCAATTTTCACGGAGGAATCATTACCATTCATTGATGCTACACATGTTCAGGCGACCAAAGGAACTGGCTTGGTTCACACTGCACCAGCGCATGGTCCAGATGATTTTTTAGTATTCTTAAATAACAAAACACCAATTGTGAGTACGAAGGCCAAGTTTATTTTGGATTAAGTTTAATTTTTAAAGCAAATCCAATTTCCCAATTTTTCATCGTAGAAATCATTGGTCACCGACGAAGGACTTTATAATAACTACGCACCAGATTTTTTACGTGGTAAATCTGTTTTGGATGAAGGCAACAATATGGTGATTCAATACTTGGATAATAATGTATTAGCTAAAAACAACTTTGTGCACAGCTACCCCATTGATTGGCGTACCAAAAAGCCAATCATTATACGAGCCAGCGAACAGTGGTTTATAAACACGGCCGCTTTAAAAAATCGTGCTCTAGATGAGGTATTTCTTTTATGCGTACAAGCGCATGAGAAATTTTTTTAATCAAGTGCAATATTAGATCGAAAAAGTTGGTCTGTATCCCCAAATAAATGCTACAGCGAGCCGAAATGCTTTAAGAAGTCAAATTATAAAACGACCGTACTGGTGTATATCGCGCCAGCGTGCCTGGGGTGTTCCCATTCCAGTTTTCTATGACAATAACACGGGAAAAAATGTAACAAGCAAGTATGTGCGAGAATTGATAGTGAAGCCGTACTGAATAAATTTATTCTCTTAAGGCAAATTGTAAAACACATTTGCGATCTGCTAAACAAAGAAGGCAACATTGACTTTTGGTGGTCGCGTTCAGTGGAAGACATTTTACCCTCAAAACTCTTGGAGGAGTTTGCTTTGGCGCCCTCTGATGTCTCCAAGGGTATGGATATATTCGACATTTGGTTTGATTCGGGCACTACGTGGCACCAGGTGCTCGGTGATATTCAAACAGCTGATCTCAACTTAGAGGGTTATGATCAATTTACCGGTTGGTTTCAATCCTCTTTACTTACCAGTGTAGCTGCTAGGGATCGAGCTCCTTATAAGTAAGCTGATAAAACCAGATTTTTACTTAAACGTACACTTTCCTAACATAATGAGTATTAATCAAAGAGCGCTATTTGTGCACGGCTTTGCTGTGGATGAAAATGGCTGTAAAATGTCGAAATCTATGGGAAACGTTATTTCACCGCAACATATAACAAAAACTTATGGAACAGATGTTTTAAGGTGATGAAAATTTCTTCTTCAAATTCATAATTTTTAATATCATAAGATGCAGATGGTGGGTAGCTGCTCATGGAACTCAACATACGAAAATAGTTGTTAGTGACAATCTATTGCAACAGTCTGCTGCTAGTCTGGCCAAGTTTAGGGGAATATTGCGTTATTTGAAAGGAGCTCTAATCAATCAAAGGATTGAAAGAAATCCACAACATTTAAAAAATTACTTGGATCGCTACTTGTTGAGTACCTTGGTTACATTTGATCAAGAAGTGAATCTCTTAATAATATTGCTTTATCAAATATATTGAGTGAACAGTCTCCTTTCCTTAGGTTTTTTCCTTATATGACGCGCACGAGTATAACCGTGTTGTAGCTTGTGTACAAAATTATATAACCAATCAAATATCAAGCATATACATCCATTCAATTAAGGATCGCCTGTATTGCGGAAGTGCGGAAGAAATTGAGCATATACGTTGTACGCTTGAAAACTGTTATCACATTTTATGTAAAGTGTTGTGGCCTATAGTACCTTTTCTGGTTGAAGAAAGTTGGACTTATTATGGTTAGAAAGAATTGAAACAAAATGATTTTTGGAACTCTGCTAATAAACTTCTCTTCCAGATGATTCAACAAAATTCTATCAAAATGATTTTCAAACGGATGCGTTCTGGAAAAATGCACAGGTTGAATGTGCAATAACGAAAGCTTTGGAGGTTAAACATTTAATAAATCAACAGACAAGTTGTAAAAATTCTTGGCTCTTAGCAGTTGAAATAAATTGTTGCAATGAAGAAAAGCTACGAACTCTGCAGCAATTGCATCCTACTCTGAATCGAGCAATTAACGATTCAGAGCTGTGCGAGTTGTTACAAGTGCAGTCGGTATGTTTAAATGATACCCTTGCGCCGTCTACATCTGCTTCGACTTATGAGATTTTCATTGATGAAAAAGATTTCAATTTGTGTCCACGTTGTAGGCGGTTTGCAATAGATAATAACGATGTCTGTCAGCGTTGTGATGAAGTAATAAAGACTCCACCAAAATAGAAATCATTTTTCATGTGTTATTTATATTAAAAACTCTGCAAACACTTGAGTACAGAATCCCTTAATTTCAAGCGGTTCGCTGACAGCTTACCATTAGATGTGATATGTGTTTCGTTTTCACTTAATGTTATGCTAATGTCTTCATTATTTAAATGCAGAGTCAGATTGTTACAATTCCTTTCCATTTTTATGTTAGTGATGCCGTCCTGCATCAGTCGCTTCATTAACGTGTCAACGTCCAAAGTACCGTATTGGTATTTGACATTTTTTAAAACAGTTTCACGTACAGGCGGCAGTACGTGGTTGCTTCTGCTTGTTGCTGCATGTTGCTCTGTTGGAGCGGTGTCATTACAAGGCTGAATATTGTGGACTTTGTCTTTTACTTGCAATATGCCGGTTATGCTCGAAATCATAACACCATTGCCAACGTCATGGGGAGTAATTTTTTTGGCCATTTCTGATGTGATGTAGACTCGATCAAGTTTACGTTTTAATGGCAAACGTATAATTTCACCACACTTGAATGTTATAATTTTCTTATCCTGGAGGATTTTTTAAAAATGATGTTAATGTAAATGGCAAGCTCAGCTTAGAGTTCCTTACCGGTTGTTCGATGAAAAGGTTGGGTGCGTTGAGGTGTGGTTTAGTGTAGGCTTCCGGTATAACCAATACTCCTGGCTTCAACTCCTTAACTAACTTATTAGCTTGTTGGTAATTCAATGATGTATCAATGGGACAATAAAAAGCTTTCATAGCCAAGGGCTGAAATGGCGCCAATACTTGTAGGTAAGGAAAGTCCGGTTCTATGCAGAAGAAAACGTAAATAACGGTTTATAATAATTAAATAAGAAATACTTTATAAACCTACCCGTAAATATAATGGAGTTGTTTGGATTATTGCCCCACATTTCGATAAAATGTACAGCATCGCCAAACCGTAAACTGGGATGCCCACAAAACACCACACAAGGCTAATAATACGAATCAAGGTGAAAACTTTCGAACGTGCATGTATAAGCCTTTTTCAATTACCTGGCGAAAATCTTTACTAAAACCGTCTGAGAACACGTGTTTGTAGTGTTTTAATTTGGCATTTCTTAAATAAAAGGCATGCGGGAAGGGATCATCTGGTAGGTAAACCTTATTTTGTTTCGCTGAACTCAACCATTCGGCCAATATATTGGAGTAAGCTAATGAACTATCAGCCACTGGAGATATGAAAAACATTGGCACATTATTTAATCCAGCATTTTCCAGATTTTGCGTTAAACACTCGAAAAGGTCGTACACAACACCCGATGGATAGCATGGTATTAAGGCAGAGCCATTATTACGTATTGTCAAGGCTTTAAATATTAACATAACATTAACATAAATGTATTAAAACTTTTTTTTATTATATTATTGCTCTACCCATACGTACCCACATTCATGCAAAGTTCTCCAAGTTTTGTGTCGGGATTAACTGTGGGCGCTTGCGTTAAGCCGGTCATAATAAGAACGTCAGCATGTTTTAAAGCAGACTGATTAATTGGTCTCGGGTGGGTAGTTAACGTAGATGATCCGCTCACATAACAGATCTTCTCATGTGCTGTACTCAATACCCAATTACTGGATCCCAAACAGTAACCAGAACTTACTGGTGTTGCAATAAATGCTCCCAATATATCTAATTTTTGATCATAACCCATTACCGTCACCCGAGTCAGGCTGTTATGTACGTCTTTTAAACTAAAAATCGGCTTCCACTTTTTCGGTCGGAATGCTTCACATAGAGGACTTGGTAACAGATTCAATACATCCTTCCACAAGTGTGCACTGCTTGCTTTGGGGGCCACTTCAATATATTCAACAAGTTCTTCCAAAAAAAATCTACCAATTTGAAGTGTGGGCTCAGTGGCATATACTTTACCCTTAAAACCGGTATGCTCGGTTACGTAGGGTAACGCAAGCATATTTAAATAATTTGATATAAATATTACATCGATTTCGCTAAAGTCCATCATTTTATCCATGGGAGGTGTGAATTCTGGTGAAGAATCGACAAATACGCGACCGCAACATTCCTTTAATTCTCCGTCCATTTGTGGATCATGTTCGCGATTCGGAATCCAATTTGGGAGATTCGATAGCTTCACACTTTGTACGAATGGCAAAGGTAAAAAATTCAACACTGTCTGCTCCGTTAGACCACAATCAAACATAATGCGTAAACCTTTGAATGTTATAACATAACAAGGTTTCGCTAAATCGTTGCTCAGGCAGTACTAATTGGGAAAAAAGATAAAATATATATGTATTCCATTAGATATGCTTTTTGTATTTACCAAACGCATTTTATTAGGCACTGGATTGGTATTTTGTTCAAATTTAACACCGGTTGATATATTTCAACCGAACACTTAAAGTAAACCCAGCAAATTCCTTTTCTGGTAACTTGATTTTTCCCCCAAGAACATTAAATTATGAATTTAATTAATTATTTATTATAATTTATCTCGGCAAAAATCAAGTCTATATAAATTATAAAACACAAAACACCCCCATTTAACACAAATGTTACAAAATAATAAGCATATTCCAAAAGTCTAAATTATACTATCATTAAGTTTGGGATGTACGCGATATACCGAAAATTTGTCCGCTTAAAATACTTAATTCAATCATCCGAGTACTTTGTTGATAATATTTAGTACGAAGAATTGTTCCGTTATGTATTTTATCGAGCAACTCAGCGCGTGTTTAATTAAATTGTTCATTTATTTCTCCTTTGTCCACTTAAAATAAATCATCACTCATTATAAATCTGAATAATTGTGCAAAGGCTGGGCGTATATATAATACACTCATAAGAAGCAAGTAAGAACTAAATTCGAATTCGAAAACCGTAAATACCTTCCACTTCTAAATATGAACGGTAGGTCCTGTACGTACCTGATTACGAGTTCTATAGTTTTTGAATTTTGTATTACGTATCAACTAACAGGTTGAATGCTGCGCCAAAAAAGTTGTTTCGTAAATAATGGATGCGTCTGTTGTCTGCCCACGCTCATTTTTGGTACATCGATGGGTGCTTTTAATTTTTTATGGCCATGAGAAATTATCGTCACAATTTTGGGCGTGGCATTTGACCGATTTATACTAAATTTGAACTCGATATCTGAAATTTACGACAGGTTTTCGGTTGACTCAGATCGTTGATGATCAAGTATAAAACGGTATAGCAAACTTAGAATACCCTCATCACTACTGTGGAGGGTATAAATCCTAGTACTCATATAATTTTCATCGCAGACGATTTTCTCTCAGAAAAATTATGTTTGGTTTTTGTTTGAGACAATAACCCATTAGAATACGGTACTCATTCGGTCTCTGTGTGAATCGCACATTTCATTTAAATGAATAACGAACTTTTTCCATTCAGTTGAGTACTAATTTTCTTTCCGTACACTTGTTATGTGCATGGTGTTAAAATTTCGTTTCATTAACTGTTGCTGAATACTTGTTATCGGTGTTTTATATAGAAAATTTCATAAGTGAAAAAAGCTTCAATTTGTTATGTAGCTTTAAATATGTAATTACGAAATTTTCAGTTTTTTAACATCGAATTCTTGTACTAAAGTGGACATCGTTTTTTTAAAATTAGGCAACAAATGAAAAACATACCAAAGTCAATATTCTGTATTGCACGTACATACATATGGGTATGTTAATCGTAGAGCAAGTGGAAACACATGATTGTATGCAGACGTATAATGTTGAATGAAAATTGAAAACATGCAGTGAGCAAATATTGTATGTAAATGTGTATTATACAATAGCGGATACCATTCAAAATGTTTTTGTGAGGAAAGAAAAAGCATTTTGCCCGATGTGCATATAATGTCAATTTTGAATATTTGACGTATTTAATAAATTGAGTGGTATTGCGTTATTAACATTTAAAGAAATTCCAAACATAAGGTATGTTTACTGTGAAAGCTGCGAAAGTCGCTATAAAATCTGAAAAAATTCTCTATCAATAAGTCTCTTATCATATGTATACGAGTATATGCCACCTATACGAACAATAACTATGAACGTTTTTTTTTAATAACGGTTACAAGTACTTTATATTCATCCGATCGAATATAAAAAAGTGAATCTATTTTTAAAATTTATTATGCACCATTGCTAATGTTTATAAATTATTAGCTACATAAACGCGAGCACACGTATGACATTCATATATTTTGTATTTGCAAAGACACACACAGCCCCACCAAAAATCGGTTTGTTTAGAAAGCATAATTACGTTTTCGGTTCGTGAGAGACGATTATTAAGTATTTGTAGTTTTATACCCTCCACCATATATACTAAGTTTATTCTTCCGTTTGCAACACCCAGAGGGAGGTGACTCTACATAATACGAACGAACTATTCATAGATGTACGTACCAAAATTGCAAGTTTATAGCTCTATTATATTTTTGTCGATTGTAGGCGTGGCTCTTGACCGACTTGACCCATTTTAAATAGCGATCTGCATACAAAAACTAGAGAAGTTTGTAAAAAATTTCAGTTTAATATATCAAAATTTACTCCCGTGAGAATGCCAACAACAGACAGACATACGGACGTACATGTCTTAATCGACTCAGTTTTTGACGCTGATCAAGAATATATATACTTTCTAGGGTCTCTGATGCAAACGCAAGAACAAACTTAATAAACCCTTACCACTAAGGTGGAGGGTATAAGAAGGCTCATTCGGAGCCAAGTAGGTACCCGACCTGCCATGCCCAGGGTATTTAAGATCTGGCCTAAACCAACTTTAGTCTTTTTTACCTCTTTTGCGATTACTTGTTTAATGAAAAATTTAAAATGAATACTTACACATGGCAACAATGTCCTACATATACGTATACACGCACACACGCACACACGTACGAATATTGTAATTTAAGTTATAAGAAGTTTTATATATATTTTCAGGTTCCTCTTATAATCAGAAAGAACGAATTACATGCTGAGAAAGTAAAGCAAGAAAAATTAAAAGGAAAACACGCAAAAAAAAAGCACCAGCACAGCGTATGTCTCACTTCTTAAGCATATTGCTTAACTATCCCGCTGGGTGCGTGTAATTAATTCGAGTATATTACAACTGCGATGTTAGAACAGCAAAGGCAACGTGTTTCGATTTAGCTTAATGTGACGTGTACCGGACAAAATTTGGAGATTCGAACAATTTTATGGAGATTAGTAATGTCAGTCATCCTGTACGCTTTGAAGCAACTGTAAATCTCAGGAATACAACGGCAACTGTTTCGCGCTTGCTATTAGATCAATACCAAAATGTATACGATGGTGGAGAGCAGCACCACCAACAACAACCACAGCAACATGCACTTAATGATGAGAATGATATTGATGTTGACTGGACGAAAACCTGTGACGTTGTTTACAATCCCAAGTTATCGCAAAACTTTTTGGAGTTTTGGATGTGTGGCATAGTTTTAAATGTTGTCGCCATTTTGGGTATACTGGGGAATATTGTATCGATGTGCATACTATCTCGTCCGCAAATGCGTTCCAGTATTAACTACTTGCTGGTAGGGTTGGGCATATGCGATACTGTTCTAATTGTTGCTTCAATGCTGGTCTTCGGCATACCCAGTGTATACCCTTACACGGGTTATTTATTTTTATACTACAATTATGTGTATCCGTTTATTGCACCCGTTGTCTTTCCCATAGCTATGATAGCGCAGACATCAAGTATTTATATGACATTTACAGTAACGTTGGAGCGTTATGTGGCTGTTTGCCATCCATTGAAAGCACGTGCCCTGTGTACGTATGGTCGGGCCAAAGTTTACTTTATTACCTGTGTAACGTTTGCGTTTCTGTACAACATGTCCAGGTTTTGGGAAGTATTGGTTGTTAGCCATCATCCCACCGAGAGTCCGGTACAGTTGCATTGCGTTCGCCCTTCAGTTTTACGACAAAATCCCACTTATATTAATGTCTACATACATTGGTGCTATATGATTGTCAACTTTGTTGTGCCGCTTTTGTTGCTGGCCATTCTCAATTCCCTCATTTATAGGCAGGTGCGATTGGCTAATCAGGAACGACAACGCTTATCGCGATCTGAAAAACGAGAAATTGGCTTAGCCACTATGCTACTTTGTGTTGTTGTAGTTTTTTTAACATTAAACTCTTTAGCCCTGGTGGTGAATGTTTCCGAAGCCTTCTATAATTTCATCGATCCGTCTCTAACGAAAATCTCCAACTTAATGGTTACTATTAACAGCAGCTGTAATTTTATCATTTATGTTTTATTTGGCGAGAAATTTCGCCGCATATTCTGTCAAATATTTTTCAAACGTTGGCACAGACCAAACATTTCAGATAATATGCCCTACGACAGCTCCACATCGAATAACGATGAAACAACTGTTATTAAATATAAATCTTCGGGACGCTTTTCACGACAGAATACAGCCCGCAGTACAACAAGTACGGCAAGCTCTCTGTCGCCAAAAACGAACAGCTCATCTAATGTGATGGCGGTGAAACCGAATCGCTTAACTTCTGTAGAAGTCCCAATCGTATATTATCCGAAACGTGATTGGCAGCGTGAAAATAATAATAACACTACGCTAGGTAGGGACTGGTTTCTTAATACTGTAAAATAAAATAGCTTTATACGGTGTAGAATTTTAGTTATAAGGAAGCTTAATTAATTGTTATTGGGTCGAATGTTTATGCAATTAAGTTATTACCCAAATACTAAGCTATGGTTAAGTATATAACAAATTAAATAGAATGTGAAAAATATAAAGACAAAGAGCCGGTGAACAGGGCATGGTGATTTATCTTTTTGTTCAGGAGTTTTGATCAAGAATGTAAATACAATCTAGAGTGAGACGGACTAACAAACCCCTCAATATTGTATTATTGGGCAGATTTAAAAACTTGTAACTTTTCAGCTGTAAATGGCATCGATTTAACCATGTCCACCTCTCCGCCTATGTATCTTTTGCAATCAGTCCATAAGTGGACAGTTTTGATGTAGACTGATGGAATTTAGCGCAGGACAGGCACTATTAAAAATGCATGCAATAATGTAATAAATGTAAGAAATTAGAGGTGCGTTTGTAGGACCCTTCCCCATATGTTACAGAAATTCTTTACTTGGAAAAAAGTGGAAATTTGCTAAAAAATACTTCATAAGCTAAATAGGTTTACTAGTGCCACTTTTTTGAAAACCTTACTAATCCAACTCAACTAAATACAGCATAAATTGTGGTTGATTGTGGGCGTGGTCATTAACTAGTGCAACCTTTTTAGAGGTCCCTTGATTTATTTGATGCAGATCTGTAAAACCTTAACAAAGTGGTCACATTTGCAGTTCATTGAGGTATCAAATCGAGGGCTGTCAAAAATTAAATAAATGCTATATATAAGAGTTTTATCGGCCGTGTAATGATTTATTTTTATTCTCCTTTTTATAAGCTTTTCGACCCAGGAAAAAATTTTTTATTTTTTAATTTTTGTCCCCAACGTTTCGTCCGGGGTATTCGGACATCATCAGGGGGTAGTCTTTATTTTTATATCTTTAATTGCAATAATACAACAATGACAGTCTGTTTAATAATTAACTTATTGCTAACCTCTAGTAGATGTTTTACTTGATTAGGATGGTTGCCGATGGGCAACCCTCTGTCACCTACAATAGCAGACATATTACTCGAAAAAATTCTGGATGACAGAATAGAAACACTAAGAACTAAAGACGTTCATATCAAATACATAAATAAATATGTAGATGATTTGTTAGCCATTATAAACATCAAAGACAAGATTGAAATTCTACACACACTAAATGGTTGCCACAACAAAATCAAATTTACTATTGAGGAAGAAAATAATTCGCAAATTTCATACTTAGACATCAGAATCATAAGACAACAAGAAAATTTAATTTTCGACTGGTATAGTAAAGAAACTTCTTCTGGAAGATTAATGAATTTCTACACCTCACAACCAAGACACCAAATAATTAAAAATTTTAAATATACGTTGCGAACAATTCTACAACAAAAACATTAAAATAATTAAAGACAACCTCACCAAGAACAGCTTTCCAACACATTTAATTAATAATCTAATTAAGCAAATTAAAGAAGAAAGAATTAACAAAGAAGACAATGGTAAAGAACACAATAGAAAAACAACAAAATTTTACAGTATGAAATACATTAAAGGACTAACAGATAATCAAAACCTTAGCAATTTAATTAATGACGACAACATGAGTTTCGCCTTCACTGCCAATCAAACGATAAATAAACTCTTTAGCAATATTAAGGACCCAATTAAAAAAGAATACAAAAACAACGTTGTTTACCAACTTCAATGCTTAGGTAACCAAAACAATGAATGCGAGAAAATATATATTGGCACAACTAAAAGGTCACTACAGACAAGACTAAAAGAGCACAACAATGACACAGACAAAAAAGAAAAACCACAGCTCTAGCTCAACATGCGATTGAGAATAACCATAATATAAATTTCAACAATATAAAAATTTTACACACGGAAAAAAGAGAGAGGCTAATGTTAGAAAGTTTACAAATCCAAAAAAACAAAAAACATACAATTGATTCTAACAGAGTCCACTGACATTTAATACCATCTTTCTATTCACGATTTTTACATACATTTAATTTTAATTACGTTTTGCAAATTGTTAATCCACACCATCGCCTTTCTATTCACGACTATTATATCCGTCGAATTCTAATTACGTTCTACAAATTGTAAATTTAATCCATCCTAATCAAGTAAAACATCTACTAGAGGTTAGTAATAAGTTAATTATTAAACAGACCGTCATTATTGTATTATTGCAATTAAAGATATAAAAATAAAGACTACCCCCTGATGATGTCCGAATACCCCGGACGAAACGTTGGGGACAAAAATTAAAAAAGAAAAAATTTTTTCCTGGGTCGAAAATCTTATAAAAAGGAGAATAAAAATAAATAAATTGCTCTTAACATTAAAATGCATTTTTCCGTTTATTACATATTATTACCATATACATACATATAAATTGATTTAAATATTTACCTACAAGGAAATGTTTTAGTTGTTAGTGGTTGGGTTTAATTGTTGTTGTTATTATTATTAGGAAATTATAAGGAAATATTTTAGATGTTAGTGGTTGGGTTTAATTGTTGTTGTTGTTATTATTATTATTATTGATGCTGTTGCTGCTGTTATTGTTGGGGGGAAAACTACAAATTTAAATTTCAAATGCAATTAATATGGTTGTCTTTGTCCTTGATTTGTTTTTTTTTTTCATAATTTTATTAAAAATATAAAATATGTACAAATAGAATACTATTGGGGTGTGTCCTGTTCTGTTACTACTGCTAGCAAATACAATTCATGGGCGAGTATAACGGAATGCGGATTCAATATTATTTTATTTTATGTAGATGTATGTATATACATGGGTGTAAGGTTTGTATATAATGTATTCTTATTTAGATATTTATATATATATATATATATTTGCATTGCTTTGTTATATGTATGTATGTATATAGAGATATATGGAGTCAACCATGTTTGTTGATTCAAAATTTCGACTTTTTCTTTTTTGTGCTTCTTCTTCTAACTATAAATTCATCAAATGTTCGATGTCGTTTAATTAATTGCTACGATTGCTGCTGTTGCTTTTGCTGTTGGCCATCATCATCATCATTGTCATCATTACTAGTTTTTTGTTCATCGCTGTTGCGTTGCTTGCTTGAATGGAATGTACTCGTATGTGTAAGATTCCCCTGATTCGATGCTATGCTTCTTTTCATATTTCCACCGCTGTCATCCTGTTCTTGCTGTTTTGCTGGATAAGCCTTTAACGTGAATGTTGTCTCTGAATCTATAAACAAATATTGGTGCATTATCTTTTTATGCGCATTATACAAATAAAAGTGTGAGCGCATTTGTTTACACATAGATATGTGTATGTATTCCGATGATGATGAGAAACAATGGAAGTTTTACTTTAAAGAGTCTACTATAACTACTTCTAATACAGGGATGGCGACTCTGCGCTCCTCTACTACATAACATAACAATAATCAAAATGATCTAAATTTATGATTATGTACTCAATGAAACAAAGCAAATAATTATTTTTTATGCAGTTTTTATTTACATTTACATTTAGTGCTCTCAAGTAAAAAAAAAAAAGAACAACAAAAATCTATTTGTCGAATACTTTTCAACTTTGTACATTTTGCTAATTTTCAAATTTTCATAAATTTTAGAATTTCTGTGGACAAGGTTTTATCGCTTTTAGTAGTAGCGTTAAAAAACTAACTCATACATATGTACATCTAGACTATGAAAATTCCTCATAAGCTAATAATAAAAAAATTTAACCCCCAGGACAAGAAACAGGCGCTCATTATCCAAAGTAGAACTTTATCAAATAACGAAAAATATTCATATAAGTTGCAATAAATCTTCTGCGAAAACTCATTCTTATAGATATATTACGAATGTTCTAATATTTCAGTACTGTGTTGAAATTTCTTAAAAATTAAAAGAATCACTTGTATGATTTATAAATATAGCAGAAAGTTATGTTGAGGTATGTCATAGAAATCATAATGCCCCTCGTAGCCATTGACCAAAGGCATAAATCGCGCCTTCTAACGAGGGAGGTTCGGGTGTTTTAGAGCGAGAGACCGCTCAACCGGAGTCTGGGTGTTTTAAATTGATTTTTACCTATGCGCCCGCTGTTTGCTTTCATAGGACTTTTCTTCTGAGTGCCGACCTTGTACTTGATCTAATCGTGCTATATTTCAAAGGCATTTTCATGCCTTTAACGGGATGTAACAGAGCCCGTAAAATTATCTATTGCAGACTAACACTGATCAAGTTCTTTCAGCTGGACGTAATTGAGTTGAATCGTCGTTGTGAAATAAATGCTAATATATCAAAAAATATCGGAAATACTCGTTTGGGATAATTTCCGCTTTGTCTGTAATACTTTCAGATAAATCAGATGATACATTACGGGTATAAATAAAATTTAAGTATAAAATTGCAATAAAATGGTAATAAATTAAACGTAATTTAAATTTGAAAAAATTCATTATAATTATTAAACAAAATGGAAAAAACTTTCACATAAGAAAATTATATTTAAATGCATATTGTGCGTAATTGTGCGCAAAAAATTGTAAATATTTTGTATATTTTTATAAGTGGCTGTATTTCCCATATCATCTCGGCCTCTTTCTCTCTCACAGTCATCACATCATCAGTCATCTTTCAGCTCTAATTATGTGTGTCTGTCTATCTTTATATCGCTTGCCCTTAAATTTTGGTTGTGTGTGCTTTTATTGTTATCCATTTTCTATTTGTTGTTGTTATTGCTGTTGTACTGTATTATAATTCTGTAAAAAATATACGAAACTTGCTCAAAAAAGAAAATTAAATAGATGTTGACGTGCAGTCTCACGGACCGTGAAGAATTTATTCTAAATATTCTGCAAACACTGGTGCATGTGGAAGACTTGTATTCGAATCAAATTAATTTCATATGAATGAAGTAAACTTCTTACAATAAATTTTTATCCAGTACGTGAAAATGTTACAGACGGGCCAACGCGATCCATGTATGTAAAAATACTTAAACCAGTTTAAAATGGCTGCCCAATTTTTTATACCCATTACCATAATGATATGAGGGTATATTGTTTTTTTGCCCCTACCCAAAAAGAATGTATATTCTTGCCCTGCATTAATTTCTCTCCGGCACTGTCGCGGTCCCAAAAGTTGAGACATTGAGGTAATCGGGGCAAAATCAGTCCCGAATACACGCCCACAGTGCAAATGAAACACATAATATTTTTTTCCTTTCTCTCTCACGGCCCTAAAAGTTCAAATATTGTTCAGAAATTCAATACAAATAATTTTTTAATATGTTGATAGTATCGCATTAAAATTAGATTGAACCAAGGATTGGACCAAGGATCCATCTATAATGCTACAAAAATGCAATATAGTTTTTGTGTTTTTAGTGAACATAATTTAAATGTTAATTTATTTAGAATATTTTATATAGGTGACCCTGTATCGATATGAAATTTCTCCTTTATGGCAAACACCAATTTGATTAACGGAGGCGCATACAATAGTTACTTAAAAACTTCCTAATATTTTTTTACAAAGTACGGCGAAGAATGCTTTATTAGTTTAATAATTGAACCCGATTGGACTATTTTTAGCAACCTTTTCCATATTTATATAATATTTCACGAAAAGCCTTATATGGCAATACCTCGCGTTTATTAATACAACTAAATGAATTGTAGCATAATTTATGAGGTTTAGGGTATTAAATGGTCGGGCTTGACCGACCACAACATATTCACTTATTTGACTTATATGAGGTAGGAAATTATTCGGATCTCTCAAAACAATGTCTCGGAGACCACTCGTCAACATTTAAATGTGCAGCAAAGTATTTAACGGTGCAAAATTTTTAAAAAATTTGTAGACAAATGAAATGAAAATATTTGTACTAAATCTGAAAAAATCAAACATTCGAAGACTGGAAAATGTTAAGAAATTCATAAGATTTGTTTTAAGAAGGCATAACCAGCCAGATTACAAACAGAATCGGCTGAGATTAGTAAGTACACGTAGTTTAAGACCAATTTTCGGCTTTGACTCAAGTAGTAAGTTGCTCATCAAAGGTGAGTTGAGGTTATAAATATACAAGTATTTATTTATTTATAGGTTTCATTGTTATATGATATAAAATGCATAAGTGTATAAAAAGTAAAGTCCTGTATTATTTAATGTACTCTGGTTAACTTAATATGATGGATGGATCGATGAATCGATCTTGTAATAGTTACCTAAACTGCTATCACCTGACGTCCTTGTAACAGGGGGTTTCACTTGAGATAGTGCTTGTTCTTCTGGATAATGCCCTGATGGCTGTTGATGTTGTTTTGGCGTCACATTTGAACGCTTACGCAATGGAGTGTGGTGTTGTTTAAGGGATGGTGGGGATATTGATTTGACTAAGTGGGAGTGAGGTAACTTATTCGGTGAGTAATCACTGCCTGATTCACCCTAAAATATATTCGACTTAGTATTATTGTTTTAATATACAGTTAATACAATTGAAATGCTTACCATAACTGTACCGTTATCGGATAAACCAGAACCAGACATGTTGTCAGCTAAAAGTCGTTCACTTTCCGGATCGGCCAAAACTCGGGAAACATCTGATTTGTTCTTTAAAATTGATTTGGAGCGTCGATGATGCTCTAAATTTGGGGACGCATCTATCGAATCCATCGATGAAGAATGTTTACTTTCCAGTTTAGCTGCGATAATAAAGAAATTAAGGTTTTGTAATACAAACAATTGCGTTACTAAAAACTATTAGAATATGTATATCGGCTTTAATGGACTTTAAGGGACATTCTCTTTTTCCTTATGCACGAGGGAAGGCTCCCCCACATGTGCATAAAAAACATTTCATTTTTCAGACAGATGGAGTAATATGAGAATCGTTGCGTTTTATTTTAAACCAAAAATCTATATCTTTAGCAAGCCATGCAATGTCACAACATGTTACAGTGCCTACAATATAGAGATGTACAGAAGATAATTTAAATTGATCAAGATAACATATGCTCGTGGTAATTGTAAATGGAGCGACAACTTGGGATGTTATCGGTATAATTACCTTTGGTCATGGTGTGTTGTTGTATACCAAACAGATGTTGATTGATCAGTTTAGTGGCAGTGAATAAACTCTTTCCGGGCATAAATGAGGATCGTTTCTTTTTATTTCCATTACCAGACGGGCTTCCACCGCTCTCTAGGTTATCAGGTGACAGTTTCGGTTCATCGAAACGTGTTCGTAATTTCGGTGGGTGTCCTGGACTCACCCCCATTGTAGACATGGCTGCAGAAAAACTGTGCTGGAAACGCATTTTTCGATGTTTTGGCACTGAATTTTCATTGAGGCTAGTTGCACTTCCACGATCATGAATATCAAAATTTTGATACATATCTTCGATGGGACTTATTGCGCAATCATAACCACCACCACCGGTAGCCAGTGTGCGCAATGGTGTGTCACCTGAAGCGCTTTTCTTTACATGAAAGCGTATATGTCCTGAAGATGATGTTGCAGGTAATCCTACCATATAGCCGGTGTTCGTGATATTACCCACACCATCTTTTTCCAATGGGTTTATATACAAATTATCCATATCAATGTCAAGAGCGCATACTTCATCGTTAAAGTCGGAGGTAAGATCGCCTTGGGACAGGAATGGATGCGTATGACAACTGGCATAAGTATCTGAGCTATTTACACTAACTAAATCTGCGTTGTTATTGTTGTTGTTACTCAAATTTTTATTCAAATTATTGTTGCTTAAATTGTTGCCAAATGTTGTAACAGCGCCAGCCACCAAGGTAGCACCCGTTAGAGATAATGGATGGCTGCCGAATCCCACTGACTTTGTGTTTAAATTATTGTTGTAATTATGGTTGAAATTATTGCTAGTGGTGACTATGGGTAAATAACGCAGCGGCATATCAAGGGGCAGAGCTAACGAGGTGGTTGTACCATAAGAAGATGATGTCGAAGATGATTGTGATATGGGCGCTATACCCCCAATGGCAGTATGTGACAGTACGGTGGCGGTAGGAAGACGCATAACTTCCCCGCCATTGCTAATGGAATACATATCCTCCACATTTGTGGTGCTAGTGCCAATTGAAACGCTCAGACTACTCATCTGATGCTGTTGTTGTTGCATCAGGTTGGAAATCTGTAGCGCAGCGGGCGGTGTTGTCAAAAATCCGAAGCGCAACTGTTCTTGTAATTGTTGATTTGCTATTGTTCGCATCTCATAACAAATCGGTTTATGGAAATCCGATGTCGGTAACGAGATGACACCTTCTGCATCCGTGCATTCCTTATACTCCTTTAAAAGAAATGAAAAAAAAAAACAAAAATAAAATCTCATGATTACAGGCACATTGGCTACTTCACATAAACGAAACCATTGCACCCTACTTCCTCTATTATGGAGTGTGGCTGAGAGTCAAAGGTGTTGTACAAGTTCTTACCTTTGCATGGCTTTGACAGTTAAAAAAAAGGGTTCAATGCAATACTCATTTAAAGCCGCTGTTACCTACAAATTGTCTAAGTTAAATTGTGTTAATTTAAAACAGAACATAACAGAATGTTATGCAGAAGGTGATTTTCATATCAATGCATTCCGAACACTTTAAAAAACGTATACATTCCCTGGAGAGGTGGGCATATCATAGAGGCAATCTAACTGTTTATCCAAAAAAAAACATTAGGAAAAATAAAAAGTAGTACTTCACACAAACTTAGAGATAGCATATGCTGGCTGCAAAGGCATACATTAATAAGAGAAGCAGAATCATACGTACATCATACAAACCGCATTGTCATGCTTCATAATGTGTTCCACATAAGCATCTATCTTACCGCCAAATCATAGGAATGATACAATTTATAAATGTTGCCATTATTGGGATTCAATGTCATCCCCCATGTTTTGTACTTTATTTATATTTTTCGGTACTTTCTTATAAATCCTTCAACTTGAGTACAAAATTTTAATAAAAGCTTAAACGTGTGTGTATGAATTTTTCTACAATATTTTCTATCGAACATCTTTGATATGGAAGGCACATAATGGCACTGGTTGCATAAACGTTTCGAATACATGTCATGTATTCTAATTAATAGGAGCTGTACTGAAGATTAGATTTAGGTAAGTGTGGTGATGTCCCTCAATCTGGCAATTGGATGTGGTTGTTGTTTATGCATAGAATAACTTGGTTTTAGATGCGGCTTTTGTTTCACAATCTATGGTCAAACACTATTGGCTCTGAATGCTACATAATCTCGCAGACATCTGTGGCTTTCCTTGGGAAATTATAAAAAAACAAAACAAAAAACGAAATATAAAACACAATAAAAATAAAATTAAAGTTTAAAAAATATAAGAAAACGAAATAGTGCGTTAACGTAAAGTTGTGTTCAAAGTATCTTTATGTACATATTACGGTATTAGTTTAGAGGCCCTGAAGTTGGCTTGCTAAAGTGAATATTTACACGTGAAAAAGGTCACATTCCTCGTGATCATCTCAACAAAACAAAAGCAAAGGAATTATTCTCACAATAGCACTTAAATTAATTGGGTAGCAGTTCGAAAGCGTGTTTATATTCCATCGTAAAATACTTGAGTGAGCCAAGAATCACCAACAAGTGTAAGATATATATTGCGGATGTACATATATACAACTTGAGTATATATGTAAAGAAAATGTGCAGCCTAAAAATGTTGAAAATTAAAACGCTTTTCCTGAAACACTTTTGTTTACTTCAGTTCCTTTTTATACTGGAGCTTGAAACGTCTACATCACCTCCAAAAATTTATTCGAAATTGAATAGTTTGGGAAATCTCCGTGTTGTTCACTTCAAAAGGGGGCTGGTATCGCTTTTTATTGATAAGTATGGGGTGCAAAGAGATGTTTGACAATCTGCTAATTGTCTCTAATTCGAAATTCGACTTTCGTGTAACACATTACTTTTTCAAATGCTCCAAATCGGAATATGGGATCGCGTAAAATGATTTAATTAAATCATAAACATTTCAATGCCAAGTTTTCGGATACGATGCGTAATGTCAAATTTTCATTAAGCAATTATACAGCTTATAAGGCAAATATTCTAGATATATTAGAGGTAGGGGCTTTCACACATTAAAGAAAAAAAAGAATCGAGAAATCAATTTTTTTTGGTGCAAAAATAATTTTTTCACCTAACGATTTCTGTCGAGCTGTATAATGAAAAATGCTCAAAAAAAAAAAAAAAAATCAATACAAACTTTAAATCATACAAAATCACACTTAGAGAATAGATACATCCATGCGAAAGTTATCTAGTGAATTTACGCCTGACCATTTGTGTGGAGACCGCACACAGCGGGCAACCTTTTATATTCAATCAGTTACGTTTTCTCAACAACTACGGCCACTAGGTACAATTATTTGTAAGTTGGTGGCTTCTCAAAATGCATAGAACTCGCAACTTTATTATTGTAAACATTTCAACAACACGAACACATCTTTGAAGCCTGCTTCTGTTAGTTGCAAAATGAATAAAAAAAAAATGTTTTAAGTGGTGTCAATAATTGCGATCATAGAAAAAATGCTCTGAACTCCTCGAGCTTTTTTTATCTTCGAGGAAAAGTGCGACTTCTTGTGCCTAACATACTCATCTTTTACTACAAACTTCGTTCATAATCTGAAAAGTTCTGATTATATATGCCCACCTATCAAGGAAATATAAACCATCAAACCAAAAACTTTTCATCGAATTTCAATTTGACAAAACACTTTCAAAACACAATTTGTGCTAGGTTGGTGGGTACGGATGACATTTCATCAGTTCCTACTTATCTCATAATGATTAGTATCAGTTTGTAAGTATTTATTATTTATGTCTCTATGTGTTTATTTGGGTGTACCTTTGATGTGCAAAAACAGCATTCAAACTCCATTGGAACATCTTGCTCAAAATTGTCCAAGCGTTGATTTTGTAAATTCTCAAGCGCCACTTGACGTCTTAATTCTGCGACCTCCTACAAAATTGTTCAATGTGCCATTTATTGTATTTCTCGCTTGAACTCTTACTAAATATTTTTAAAATACATAATCAACTACATAATGCGTATATCTCAAGCTGTAGAACAAACACAACAACGGATGCAGAATTGCGGGAAGAAAGCGTGCGTATTGTAAATATTATAATGTATCCAATTAATCCATGATCGATTTATACATTTTTTACAAAAATTATTATCATTGCATGTGTAAGGGATCTATATATGAAATTATTCATGACTTGAAGAGATCAAAGAAAAACACAAAACATATAGAAGTGAATAAAAAAATAAGCAAGTAAAAGGGCGCCATTGAAGACCTTGTTGGCACCGCTAAGAATTGAACGTTTATCAAAATTACTTCGTGGAGGTTCGGAGTTCTTGTTGTGGTGGCTACGAAGCAATAGTACTCTGATGTAAAGGTAATGAATACAAATATATTTCTTAGCGTCCCTCTTAATGCAGAGATCATAACACGAATTATATAATGAAGAAGAAGAATTGTGTACGTGGTGTAGCTATTGTTACAAACTTTATGTTGTGGACTTGAAATATACTTTAAACTCCGTTTACTCTTAATACTAATAGAAACTATAAATCAACCTGTCGTACCTACTAATTACTAATTTACACCATTTCCAATGAAAAAGAAAATCTTACTTAACGGAAATTGATAATCGTAAAGTGGAAACAAACCCATGTGTTACTAAACTCTGACCTAAGTGAAATGTGGAGGATTTACTGAAAAATAACAAATGTAGCAGCTGTGACGGTAGTAATCAATATAACGGCAACTTATTGTAAACATTTTGTATTGAACCCATTTTTATCACTTCTGACTACATTACCATACATTACAAAACAATATGTTCTGCTAATTTTAACAAAATATACAAGGAAACACTGTCTGGCTTTTATATGAAAATCATGTTTCATTTAATATTTGTTTGATTTGTTGACATCTCAAACAATAAAGCACAAAATAAATAAATTTTGATTTAACATATTTTTTACGAAAACTTTCCTTACTCTAATGAAGTTATGTATTTATTTATTGTTTGGTAAGTAGAGGTTATCTAAACAACCTGCTAAAGCGGTGGGTAAAATCGACAGTTTTTTGCAGTGCTCAGTATTGCAAACGTTTGCGTAGATAGCCTAAATGATAATGATTATGACAGTGACGCCGATTACACCTTCGATTACAGTCCATCTCTTGAGGACGCCATTAGCCTGCAATCAAATAAACGAGAGAAAAAGTTCTCTATTAGTAATTTACCCAGGTCACTAATGTTGGACCCATCATTAAGGGATACCAATGGTAACGAATGTGGTAATTTGAAGAAACAAGACTTTTTTAAAAAAGTTCGGAACTTACGAGTTTTTATCACAATTTGTATGAACTTTAGGTCCAGAAGGTGCACCGGGCGAGACACCGGCCCCACCACCAGACGCAACTAATGCTGCTAATGCTGCACCTGGTATTGAAGATGCAGAAGTGAAAGCGAAAGAATTAAGAAATCTTGTGCAGCATTTATACATAGCACAGGCACGCGTGCAGTTGGAGGCAACTGAAATCAAAAAGGCCCAGGCTGTGGCCAATTCGGCTCAACAGGCATTAGAAGAGGCCGCCAATCATGTACGTACAATAACAGCAGCCCTACAAAATGCCCAACAAGGTGTTGCATCGGCCGCTATCCGGGCACAAACTGCTCAACTGCAGTTGGCCGCACATGATCAATTACTGTTTGCTGCTAGGCAGGACGTGGACGCCTTATCTTCACAAATGGTCGGCCTACAAGCGGCCGAGGGTATATCTGCACCTAAGATTACAGTCGATTTGACGGGTCTACTAGAAAAGTTAAAGCAGCCACTGTCCGATATGGATCGGCCGACTCCAGTACCATCGATAGTGCCAATGCCTACATTCAAAGCTAAAATAGCTTCGCAACAGCAACAACAACAACAGCAGCAGCAGCAGCAATTACAACAACAACAAGCCCAAAATCTACAGCAAGCACAATTGCAACAACAACAACTACCTCAACCACAGCCACAGCCAGCACCACCTCAGTCTATGCCACACTTAGGGCCAACACTGAATGACATTTTGTATGAAAGGTAGGCAGGGACACAAAGTTAATGAATCATGAATAGATGTTAACAAATCTTCAAAGTAGTAGTTCTGAGAATAGTTTGGGAGCAAATAATATACACTATATATGAATTGTTGTTTTCTAAAACCACACAACTTCAGAATGCGCAAGCAACATTATTGCCAATATTTTTTTTCGATTTTTTCTTCGATTATCAATCAATCAACTCAATTATATATATTTAAATTAAATATATTTTTATTGATATTTAATCAATTAAAATTTTGAATTTGAAAAACCGTTTTGATATAAAAACTTCCCAAAGAAAACAGATTAAGCTTGAAACTTCAACGTACTTCATGGGACATTATTACATTAACTATAGGAACTTGTAGTTTTATAATTCATATATAATTTAATTTGTGTAAAATAATGAGCCCTACTGTCAACCGCTTTATTCGCTTATTTAAAAGGGAAAGCACAGGTTCAGTTCTAACATAAATACACCATCTCAGTGTTTACGGGTGCTGCAAATTTATCTAACTGATTGGTTAAAGAAATTTTGCAAAAAATAGTCAAGAATAACTCTGCATTAAATGATAGCAATTCCTAAAGACAATGCCAGTGGCAGGTAAGCACCGAACATGAATTTTGTATGTCTAACATGCCTCTACATAAAAAGTCTCCACATACACATGCTTTCTAATTTCTATATCTTGCAGGCATGCCTTTTTCTGCCGTTATTGTAGATGCAACAAAAAAAAAGAAAAATTATGAGACTTTTATACCTTCCGCATAAGATCCGGGTTATACTAAATGTGTTTTTGCGTTTGCAACTAAAGACCGATACGTGTCACACCTTTCACTAAAATGATTGATTTAAAGTCATTTTCTCTACCTGTTACCTATCCACGTATTTTGGCTCCAACTGTTGAAAATGGTTTAAATTGAACTATTTAAAAACCTATCCCCATATAATGCCCGAAGGAAAATTCCCAATTTCCAAAATACAATATTTGAAAAAAGGTGGTGAAAAATTGTTAATTGACTTAATGTTGGATTGACCCGATAATAAACACGGATAATAAACACTTTTCCGCGTAAGTAACTTGTATGTAATGACTTCCGTTTATTGATGGACTAAACTAATTATAGCGTTATTATATCCCGCATAGGAGTGTGACATATTAAGTTTGTGCGGATGTTTGTCTCTCCCACCTTTTTTTGAGATATTTTGATGAAATTTGGTAAAGAATAGTTAACTAGTTTCATAATTTGAACCCTATCGGATCATTTTTAGAACATTTTTTCATATAATGATATTTCATGAAGATCCTACTAATTTGTGGAGCTAATTGTTGGGCTTGAGCGATTATACCATTTTCACTTGTTTTTTCTAACAATAATTAGAAGTTATGGTTTGCTTAGCCTAAAAATTATACCTCCTTTGTCCCATAACAATATAATATAATATTAGACCAGGTAGTTATGTACTTTATACGATAAATTGTGTGTCTTCTATACCGGAAAATTGGAACTAAGGTATTTAATGGCCGAGCCTGACCGACTGTAACATTTTCACTTGCTTTTAATGGAAGCAAATGCACGCAATTCATGTATGCACTAATTGTTAGTTGGTCTCCTTAGGTTTGAAAGTGGTGCAAAACGAAAGAAGAAATAAGAAATTTCATTCACACTGTGCCAATTAAAGAAGAAACAAAAAAGAAAATGTACTTCTCTTCAGTTTGTAAGCAGTGCTTGATGTATTTAGCTGCGATAATAAAGATATTATTATGTGTACATCATGCATATAATGTTTGTTGCAAGGCAAGCTCTCAAATTATCACGTTACGGAATCATTTCTATAGTTTCAAGCGAATATCTATTTACAGTCTATGTAATATTAATTTGGAAATTGTATTAGAGAAATATTTTATGTTGCAGCTTTAATAAAGACATTCTCGTAACATAGAAAATTATAATTATACCTCGCTACTCTTTTCCCGTAAAATCTATAAACATTAAAAGTACTTACATAAGTACACAATACGACAATATGGGTTGTTTAATATTCAACACAATAACAATAGTTGATACATTAGTAGTTAATTCAATTGATGTTAAAACATAAATGATTGGATAAAATGGATAGATATATAGGTACAAGTATAAAACTCTTTGTATACACATCAAATTCAATTCAATTCAACTCCATTCAATTTAATATTGGACAAACTTTTATTTTAACTTTATTTGTATTGTATTTATTTATTTTTACTTTTACTAAACATCAAACAATAGAATTGTTTGTATTGTGTGGGTGTTTGGGTGTGTGTAATGTTGTACGGGAAATGCATAAAAAGTTTGAAATTCAATGGTTATCGCGATATAGAATAAAAGATGGCGTGTGAGAGACACGGAGAGGGGTAAGGGGGAAGGGAGGAAGATGTACTGTTTAGGTAATAATTAATAAATACGGGAGAAGGCTAAATACACAGCTAGACAGGTTAGGTGACAGACACACTTATCTAAAAGAACAAATTCAATCCAATTCAATTCAATAATAAATAGTGTTGTTGGTACATGTATGCATATAAATATATGTGTTACATATATTATTTATAAGATACATAGCCACATATGAATCCCACATGGATTCATGTCGAGAGATGCGTGTTGGAAAGTAGTGTTTGTTTATGTGTGTGCGCATGGGTGTTTGGGAAGTAAAGTGAAACACCAACATATATGAATAAAAGAGAACTATCCTTTTTTGTTGTAACACAAACTACATTAATACGTATAGAAAACTATATACAGGTACACATACTATGTATGCGTGTATATGGTGAACGCGTGTACATGTGTTCTTGTTTTGTGACATTTACGTATGTAACAGATGTGGCATATTGCATAAATTGATATTTGGAACACTTACCCCCGGTTTTATCATCATTTGTATGGGCAACATGGATGGTGGTAGTTGTGGTGGGACATTCATATCAGTTAACTGAGATGTTGTTGTAACAACCATTGTTTCATCATATCCCTTAATGGGCACAACATTTGTAGGCTTAGTTATGAGGGTTAATTTTTTACTAGGAGACGACATTGTTAATGATAGGTCTTGATCTAAAAGCTTTTGCGGCTGCTGCTGCTGCTGGACGGTGTGTTCGCGATCACGATTATAACTTTCCATAGTCATCATTGATGTCGGCCTACTGCCAGTGAGATTATCATTTGTGTGTTGCATTGCAGCAGCACTACTGAGATCAGGTACAAACGAAGCTTGCTGTTCACGAAACTTACAATCAAATTTAGAGGTTTTCAGATAAGTACGTTTTTAAGAAATACATAAAAGTTTGTTACATTTATATAAATATGGTAAAAAACAGTAATAGAGAAAGAAATGAAGGAGTAACCGGCATGTACTTACATGCATAACATTTGAATTTTTCATATTTGAGACATGATCGTAATTTCTATAACAACCAATGCCGGTCGTGGCCGGATTCTTTCCGCTACTCGATTCACCTTCAGTACTATTACCATCGGTTTGTGAGAGATTGTGTCCTGTATAGAGTGGATAGATAATTTAGTAACTTGACGTGTGTCGTATTATAACCTAAACGCCACTTTTTATTATTTTATGTTTGGTTAAAAATATTTAAGAAAGATCAGTTTTCAGAACAGAAAGAAAGAGAGAAAGATATAAATTTCATAATGAAATGCAAAAAAATGCATACGCTACATATCCAATGCCGGCTAAAAAAAACAAGTAACATTGTTATAACTAATTACACATCCTTCAAAAGCTTCTTCCCAAATGTTTCAGATATCTTATAACATGTACACAAAAAACAACTTAGCTTAGTCAATACTAAAGCATAATAAATTTACTCTGCAACATTTCCAATTGTAAATGAAAGGATTCCAATTGAAAACGTACTTAAAATGAAATGGTGAAGTAGCTTTAAAAATTTATAGAAAATATGTTCAAAAATTTAGTTCAACTGTCATAACATTTAAATGTTATTGTAGGAATATCATATAGAAATAAATGAAAGTCAGTTGAACCCAAAGTCCATAAGTGCAGTTGTCAATTATGAAATCTATTCTGGCAGTTGTGTTGAGAATTCAACTTAGCTAACTACTGTTCAGTTAGTACGACTAGAGATTCAAATTATAATTAAGGAGAGAAAGCTACATATTTTTACGATATTTAGGAGGTAGTAAGGACTTCACTCAACACCTGCGTATTTATCATCTACAAGAAAATGAATGTTTTGTTGTAAATGACAAGTTTAGTTCATTGTACCATTAAATTAGAACTTATTTGAGCTTATGTGGTGCTTGTATAAAAAGCTTGCTTACCTGTGTCAACAATTACATCGATCAGATCCATGGATTTGGCAAAGGCATCTTTCAGATTGATATGATGAAAGGAGACAATGCTACCCTCGCGTTTGGCACGATCCAGTGCTTCGCGCCGCTTGAGCGCCTTTTCGCGTCGCATTTGATTTTTGTAAAATTCAGCGAAATTGTTAACGATGATGGGAATAGGCAAAGCGATTACCAGAACACCGCATATGCAACACACAGTACCAATAACCTTTCCCAGTGCAGTAGTGGGATAGATGTCCCCGTAGCCAACAGTTGTCATTGTAATACCCGCCCACCAAAATGTTTCCGGTATTGAAACGAATTTTGTATCCTTTTCATCCTTTTCGGCAAAATATGCCAGTGAAGAAAATATGAGAACACCCATAGCCAGGAACAGCATTAGTAGACCGAGTTCTTTATAAGAGTTACGAAGCGTAAAGCCTAGCGACTGCAGGCCCGTTGAGTGACGGGCCAGCTTAAGGATTCGCAGGATGCGCATGATGCGAAATACTTGCACCACCCGGCGCACATCCTGGAACTGGTCCGTTGCATTTTTATTCGTCTCCAATAGAAAGAGCGAAACAAAATAGGGAAGTATTGCCAACAGGTCGATAATATTTAAGCCACCCTTAAAAAATTTCCATTTATCTGGCGACGCACTAAACCTAAGTATATACTCAAGGGTAAACCACGATATGCACACCGCCTCGACCATGGCCAATTGTGGATTATCCTGCGGTGTACCATTGTCACTGTCATGATGTTGCAATTGAGGTAAAGTATTTAACGTCAACGCTATGGTAGACAGGACTATAAACAGTATGGATATCACTGCAATGACCTGTTTGTAATAGAATAGATAGAAGAAACAGCGAAACACCAGCTATAGCGATACATTCTACTACATAGGGGGTGTAAGTACTCTCTACACACATTATATACATATAAATATATGTCGTCTGAGGTTCATTGTTAGTTGGAGAATTGCTCGCTCCTACCGTTTGATTGAAAGCGTTTCGTTCGGGCAACATTGACTGAACGCACTTTACACGCATGCATTTTCACATGCCACGTTTAACGTATTAATGGTAGAAATAGGTGGCAAATGGAAAACATTAGGGGGACGCTACTCTCTCTACCCCCAAAAATATGCTTGCTCATCAAATGTTAATATTGTTAGTTGTTATGAACACTTTACAATTAGACAATTAGACAATTAGACCTTCCAGCGCTGCAGATTGTTGGTAACTTGATTGCAATTGTTGTTCTTATTATATTATTATTATTTGTTTTTGATTTGTATAAATGTAGATGTGAATAATATCGTATCTATAGCTTTGTCTATGTGATTTGTCTGTTTGACTTAATGGAAAGTGTGAAGGTTGTTTTTGTAATGAAGGACTCTGTTTATCTGTTAGAAATTTTCAATCGCTTATCGTTGTGGTGGTGCCAACGGAATTGAATTGGAATGAACTCTCGGTTGAACATGTGGTTCTTTGCCAATTTCAATGCATTCGGGGTGGGGTGTTCGTACAACTGAAAATGTGTTATACTACGATTCAAACTAATACAAATACTATAGTAGGGGTGAGTTGAGTGTATTATGGGTATAAAAGGTAGTTCAGTGTTCAGGAACGAAATACAGTCGAAATACAAGTCTAATGATATAAATACGTGAATGAACTTACAATTAAAAAAACAGAATAGTATAGAATAGAATAGAATGGAGTATATGTACTTTGTGCGAACACACTGAAGAAGAATAGAATAAGTAGATGCTTTGGTAAAGACACAACTTAATAGTACAGTACAACACAAGTACAAAACATGTAGATTAGATTAACTCAAAGGGGATTATAACACACCACAAAACTAAAGGGCACTCTAACAAATAAAAAAGTTCAAGTCACACACTTTTGCATTTATGCTAGAAAAGAAAAACATGGCATTCTTGCAATAGCATCCTTACTTGGTTTGCATGAGCTCGAACCCCAATTTAGTGGCCAAATTATGTCATAAAATTTAACTGCTTAAAAAAAGCAAATCACACTTGACCACCTGGGGATTTCTGATAAAAATTCTGCTTGCTAAATTTGCTAAATTACGTAAAAGCTGCCACAGTGTGCAGTTGTACTGAAGGTTATAGATTGGATCTACTGTCTAAAGGGGATAAAAAAAAAAATAAACATATAAGAAAAATCGAAAATTATATTCGTCTTGAAACGAATCCACAATACTTTCCATCTTCGTATACATTGTACAATCGATTTTGATGGGATGCCAAGAAAATGAGAAAAGAGTGACCTCTAGGTCGACATAATGTGGTCTGTTAGATAAAATGTTAACGTCTACGATGGTTAGATTAACCATATTAGTTTTATGAACTGAAAAAATCTGCTCAAGTCAATTACATACATATTACATAGTACGTACAAACTCGCAAGAGTTAAAATATTATAGCGATGGTGGTAAGTATTCGAACTTGATTGTTTTTATTAATCAAACAGTCGCAGGCGGACAAACGAACTTCAGAGAAAGTGTGGAGGTGGGTATATGTATTTTCAGACGACTAAGATGGAAAATATGTTATACCTAAAAGGATGTACAAGAGGGGTTTAATGATACTATAAAGTATGATTCAGTGTTCGCTTCACTTTCTCCAGACGAATACCATTTATAAGCAGATGAAAAGCGTCACTTGAATCAAAGTCCGGGTCTGCAGTCGAATCCAATTGGAACGTTTTCTTTAATTTCTTCTTAAAACATTATTTTTACATTATTTATAGGAACATTAACTTTTTTATCGTATACTTGATGTTCCATTTCTTATTTTGCTTGCTTTCTTTTCACAATGTGGGTGATACTAATATTCTGTTGTGGTTATTTGTTCATTTTTTTTTTAAATCACTTACAAAGAATTTAAAAATAAGTTAAACATTTAAGGAAGCCGAAAGGATGTACATTAAATATTACTTATATTAAAATATAAACAAACATATCAAGCGTTGATAAAAAAGAAAAGGTCTGAAGTGGAATTAAGAATTAAGAAAGGAACCATTTGTTTGCGAAAAATTGAAATCAGGTCAGTTAGCAAATAATTCAAATATAATCGTTTGCTTCTATGGTTAAGTTTTTCCACTTGTACAACACTCAGTTACGCATACTTAGCACTCTTATTACAACATTTAAGGTGTGTAGTGTGTGAAGCGAAGCAAAATCAAAATGAGTAAACCCTGTAAGCATAAATATTCTTGCATTTTCTATGCATACTTCTCTTTCTCTCGGATAAGGCACTTTTCCATTTTTTGCTTCTTTCTAAAAAAAGGAAAATGAGTTGATTTGTAAGAAGGAGGCATTTGCAGGCATCAGAGACCCACAAAGTATATATATTCTAAATCAGCATCAAATTTCTTATTGATGTAATCACGTCTCTCTGTCTGTCTGTTTTTTTGTTTATTGTTATGCGACCAGGTAGTGTGAAATTTTCATATACGTTTCATTCTTTTCTTTAGCTTCGATCATCCGCGTTCTTGACTTCAGCAGATATTGATTTAAAAATTGGCAGAATTATTGATTGGAGAACTTGGTTGAACGATACGCCCACAATATAACAAAAACTCAAAAAGCTTCCGTATTTTCTTCTTTTCGCACTACTCAAGGACTGCCATAGCTATGTTAAAAGCTAGGGCGACCATCTCTATTAACAAAAACAAAACAATTTTAACATAATAATGATTTCATTTTTTATGCCCTACACCAGGTGTGAGGTTACGTTAAATTTATAAGGATGCTGGTATCTTCTAAACCGCAAATGCCACACCCATTTTCAATCATATCAATCTATTCAGGAATCGATTTAACCATGTCCGTCTGTCTGTCCATGTAATCTTGTGCGCAAGCTGCAGATAGCATTTTTTAAGATATTCCGCTTCTTCAGAACCCTTAAAATCCTTCTTCATGTAAGGTTCTATTTTGGGAGTTTTCATAAGGCAAAAAATTTCAATTCTAAATAGTTTTTGATAAAATTTGGTGAATAACAGTTAATTAGTTTCTTAATTGCCTCTAATAAATTTGAACCCGATTGAATTATTTTTAGAACCCCTACTAATATGTCACGAAATGGCTTATATGGCAATTCCTTCCATGTACTTATGCAACTAAATGAATTGTAGCATAATTTGTGGAACTCAGTGGTGTAGGGTATGAAGTGGTCGGGCTTGACTGACTCTCCCATTTTCATTTATTTTTACTTATTTTCTTTATTTTAATACAACAATAAAATATTAAGCACACATGCAGAAAACATAGGTGGGTAAAGAATGACATAAAAAGTACAATAAAATATATATCAAATATATTCCATGAATATGAAATTCAAGAATGTGACTTTAACTAATGCAGTTTTCGGAGTTCGCATGTTTTACTCAACTTTACTGCAAAAACAAACAAAATTCGAGTCAAACAAATGGATTCGTTTTTTTTTTTTTAATACTTTTTCTTTTGATTCGCTTACGTTTTTAAAATAGTGTTCGTCTAATAATGGAATCCAACAAGAAACAATATTTGGTGGGAGACTATTACTTACTAAGTCGAGGAGGACGCGCGTCAGATTATGTAAATTTTTATATCAAAAAAAGAAGCAAAAGTCATTCTGAATTAACAAATTATACACTGAACGAAAGATAATACAAAAACAAAGAAAAGAAAAACGCATACATACACATACAATACTTCATATACAAAATATATAGCTGTGTACAAAGAGAATGTCAGGTGTGCGTGTGTTTAATTATTTATTGCAATTAAGATAATTCATATGCAATGCATTCCACAAATGCGATTTGTCGAAATCACGGCACGCACACGCGTTCGTACATATATTTGTATATTTAGAAGATAAATATTTTATTAACTTATACACATATAATACAACACGCACTGATGAAACATTTATGGTTGAATTGTATTGTATGTGTAGGAAGGTGCATGTGGATTAGAAGCGATATTGCCTATGATTGAACACTCATTATCTAATTAGCGAGAGGATTCATAAATTAAGAGATTCATACATACATACATATATACATACATACATACATACATATAGCAAAGAAGATTACTGGATTTTTGAAAAGTATATGCAAAAATTTTGTTGGATTTTTTGGAAAGGCTTCCATCTGCGCACATAGCATGGCATACGTTTTTTTGAATAGGAAGTATTTTATGGCAACCTGTACAGGAGGATTTGTTTTTATTTGTGTGTGTTTGTCTATATACATGGGGTATGTGTGGGAAGATTATTTGATTAAGGTTTGATGGGTGAATGGAAGATGAGTGGATTGTATTGTATGGTGTTAGAATATTTTTATTGATCTTGAGCCCTCTTTGACACGAACACGCACATTCGCTTGTAACGAAACGAAAAGCCGAACGAAAACCAATTAGAAAGTAAATACGAAACTGAAAAACTTTGTACTTTTTTTCTTTTTTCTTTTTTAGATTTATAATTTTTGTGGTTCTCATATTATTCTTTTTCTCAAAAAGGATGTGTTTAGGCGGTGTATTATTTAAAAAAAGGTACCTTACACTAAATAGCAAAATTAATCGAATCGAAGTGAATCGAGTCAATTCAATGAATAATATTACATAATCTTGTGTAAATTGTAAAATTGTTATTCTAAGTGAAAATGAAAATTAGAAAGGGGAGAAATATTAGGACGAACAAAAAAGTATAATTCAAAAGTACACAACTGTAAAAGAACTCTGCAAATTTTTCACTCTGTAATAATTAACACAAAATACTAAAATCGAAACACATTTACAGTTCAAGGGAAACGAAAAGTGATAAGAATCGAAAATGAAACATGTTTTGTAATATCGTTAGTGGGAGAATCATTTCATTCAAAATGTCCTTGTCTACTAAAATCTCAGAAAATATCCATTATTTCTATGAAGAGTCTTTGAAAGAATATCTCTTTTGGAAATTCGAAATTTTTGCTCCAATTTTATCTACAATGGTGACCTAAGAAATAAGTCTTTTCATGTATAAAGCAGTTGTGAAAACAATTCTTATGAAGGTTGTACTCTGCACCACCCTCCCTGCTCCAATTTTCAAAACACTCCCATTTCCACTTTAAGATCTATCGCATTAGACTTGCAAAGTTTTTATCTTTGATCTACTTTTTTATTTTCGTAAAAATATCTTGAGAAAATATTTTTAATAGAAATAAAATTTTAATCTGTGTTACACAATTAAGTCAAAAAGGAAAAACCTGTCGGAAAGTCGTTGGAGTTTTAATGTGGGATTAAAATGAAAATGGAAAACTGTGTTTTGTTTAAAAACTATGTAAATAATATGATACGTCTAGAACTTAAGAAAGAAAGCAGAATGAAAAATTATAGGAAATGTCCCCAAATATGTTGTAATTATTTCCAATCGGTGGCCCTAGAACAAAGTCGGTGAGTGCGACTAGGAGAAAAGGCTTTCGGCGATCTTTGAGCATGCTTGTAAAAAGTGAGTGAAGAAATTGGGTCTAAGCTTGATTGATTGCTTTTTCTTTAAAGCATTTTATTTAGATTGGAAATGTATTACAACACGAATTTGGCCACTTTTCCCTAGAGATCTTTTTCCCATCAATTATTTCGAGGATTTCTACAGCACACCTGCCGTCTGGTCGTGTCGCTTTTTGCCCATTCCCAAAACATTCGTTTAATCGCATATTTCTAAACGAACCTCCTACAGCATCGGCTGCATATGATACATAAAGACGGCGATTAATTGCAATTGACTCTTATTTACAAGTGAAAAAAACAAGTAGATGAAAGAAGATTTTAAGATTGGTTAGTAGTATGGTTATCAGCTGAGCAGCGCAGTGAAAGAGAAGTTATTATATACAATACGCAATAATAATATATGTACATGTACTTATAGATTAGTTCTATGTGTTTACATACATTCGTGCGGCGTAAATTGAATAAAACTATAGTAGATTCATACTGTTTGTACGCTTGGCTATAAAAAATGAGCTAAAGTGTCTTGAAAATATTTACATGTACAAGTATATACACATATATAGATACATATTCAACATTTTGAACCTATAAAATGTTAAGTTATTTATATAAATGCTGAAATGACTGTAATATTTTTATTATGAAATAAAAACTAAAAAAAATCAAAAGAAAATATAAATATTTACAATATAAGCATAATAAAAACAAAACAAGAAATCAACACTAAGACAAATATTGTTTCACTTTCACTTAGATGCTTAAGAGGACTCGTCCAACCATCCAATTTTCTTAGATAATAAGGCAAACGCGTGAGAATATGTCAAAGTAAGTACGATTTAAAAAATCACAGGCCACTACAACTTACTACTGTTAGGATAGAAATAGAAAACGTGGTGCCTTGGAAATCATTTTCTGGCCGTAAAGTACTGAGTACGACACTTGGAAAGTGTCTAAATCAATAATGCCAAAGGCATTTGCACAAAAGGTGCCAATGAGTTAATGTAAGTGAATCTCTACTTTTTGGATGTTTTGCTAATTGTCATCTGTCTGTCTATACTTGGATTGAAACAAATCCATTGGGATTTACCCAAGAAGTACTGCCTATAAAAATTAACCCATTACTAGGCCCTGTTTAAAGCCTTTCATACACCAAGTACGATCTAATCTCTTATTGGCCATTTAGTTCTTATTACTGCAACTATTTCTATTGAACTTTTGTTGTAAACAAGAGATAAACGAGGTATAATAAACGACTTAAGAAAAAAGGAAAATCAACCATAAATACACATGTAAGTACATATGGCACACCACAAAAAAGATTACACAACACATAAAACACAAACACACAAATCAATTGAAATTAATTCCACTTAAAATCCAAACACAAAACAAATACGCTATGCTTAAGGAACGTATATATAAAGACCGACAGATGTGAGGAAATGAAGAATATATATGAAACGAAAATGACAAAAAAAAAAACAATATTTTCATACGTATGTGTAACATTTAAACTCACCCTTGCGGCCAGACTAGTGTTTGGCTTTTCCAGCAATTCCCACAAATATTTTTGGTATTCAGCACATTTACCATCACCGAACTCTTCTTCGTCGCGTTGACGCAGCGATTCCGCCTCCTTGCGCATCTCTTCGTGTACATTCTCCTTGCGCTGGTGATATTTATGCTGGCAACATGACTCCAAGTACAATTCGTCTACGCCCCAATATTCGAGATCATCGCTAAACGCTAGTACACACATTTCATCGACAATGTGTAATTTGCCGGTACGATAAAAATTTAATATCGAACTGAAGCTTTTCGGATGTCGATCAAAAAAGTATTCGTTATCGACCAGAGAATAGTCGTCGCACAATTCGATAATGGCCTCGTGGGTGGTGCAATCGCGCAGACGCCCTAAACGCGTATGCGGCAATCGTTCGAGGGTGCGCCACAGCACCTCATGCCGAACACCGCCTACATTGATGGTGACGCGATTGTTCATTTGCTTGGATTGTGCTATCATAAATGGTTCGGGTGGTGGGATGGATGACATTGATCTGGAATGTGTGCGTTGGAGGACGTGGTCTGTTGTGGTGGCCAATACATTGGAAGTTTGTTGCAACTGCGAGGCATAAGGTATTGAGTGTGTAGGCGAGGTAACGGGCAATGGTGCATATCGCACTTCCTTACTGACTGTAACAGAATTTGAATAGCCCTCAATATTAGTGGGATGTCCGGTGGCTGTTGTAATAATATGACTGCCAGTACAGCTGGGTATTGTGTTGGGCGGTATACCGAGCATGTTGTCAGCAGCACTACTAATGTAATCCAAGTTGTTACCAAAAACCACACCAGCTCGACGTTGTTGTTGTTGTTGTTGTTGTTGTTGTGATGTAACGGTTTGGTTGATATTATAAGCGAAATTCCCATGAGTTGATAAGTTGACGGTGTCGCCACCAACGCCATATATATTAGCTCCACCCATAGGTCGACCCCACTCAGTATGACTGCTGCTAATGGGGTCATAGTATGGCTGATTATCATAACTATTTCCGATATTGGCTGTTGTTGTTGTCGATGTGGCACTGCTACGTCCCAGATTTTCATTGTCATCGATACAATCTGCAGTTTCTGCTCGTGATTGATATTGTTGATAATCCAATTGTTGTTGTTGTTGTTGTTTGATATTTTGTGATGTTTGTTGTTGCTGTTGCTGTTGCTGTACTGTATATTGATGTGGTTGCTGGCTTGTGGCAGCCTGCCCACCATGCAAATGTTGTCCCAACATCTGCGTAAATCCATTGTTGTATTGGGTTGATGCGACCGATTCACCTGGTTCCCAACGTACCGTACCACGGTATTTGTCACGTTCGCCGACCATAAGACTGCTGTTTAGAAAAGAAATTAAAACTCTTCTGCCTACAATATGTCGCTCCGTCACACACTTACTTACCACTACATATCATTTATTAGTTGTTTGCTTCTGTTCTATGCATTGTAGTTTACATACACCGAATAGAGGAATGTGTGTGAAGCGTGTGTTTGCCTGCTAAAGCATCAAGCGTCGTTTATTAGTTATTCTTCGTCTTTATAGGATTGCTTTGTTCTTATAATGCTAATATTATTTGATGCTCTCCACCATTGAACGTTTCCAACTGCACTCATAAGTTTTCCCTTACTTTTGCTATGTTTCTCGTTTCATTTCATTTCATTATGCACGCTAGGCTTTCATTCAATCAATTTGCATTTGTAGTAGTTATGAAGTGCAATTAATTTGGCAGTTTCCTTTTTTGCTTTTATTGGTATTGTTTGCTGAATGAATCTTTAAATGGGCTATAAAGAGAATAAAAATAGATGCAGATTCGCATAAATATTACTGTTCGGCGGACCATTATTACCTCATTTCTCGTTTTTACTACGGTAAGGTTGAATGAGTACAACTTTTAAAATTACGGACAAGCAGGCAATTTATGACTAAAACTGATTAAGAATGTAGATAAAACTTATTAAATATTTTTTTTATAAGCACAAATTCTATAGTATAAAATTTTTGGGTGAACAGTTTGATAAAAATTAGAATCTATAATGCGCGCGCAAGGAGTTGATCAGCACAAATTTTACTCGATTGACACCGTGAGCTTATCTATTTAGTATTACTGGATATGAATGTAATAATATTATATATTAATGAAATTGATATTGGTCTTCTTCTTTAAAATAAGTAAAAATTTTACAGTCGGCCAAGCCCAACCATTTAATACCCCATACTTGGCTCCTTAAATTAGTTTGCTTGTATCTGTACGCACTGCCATAAAAGTTACTTCGTGATGTATTATTAATATATGGGAAGGGGTTTTAAAAATGGTGCGATTGGGTTCAAATTTAGCCCAGCCACAAATATGATGCTTAATAATTGTTATATACCAGATTTTGTCAGAAAATATTAAGAATTGCGATTTTTTGCCACATAAGGACTTTCATTATAATAGGACCTTATATGAGGAAGGGTATAGAAATGGTCCGATCCGGTCAATTTTGTATAGAGTTCCTCTTTGTCCTTGTACCAAATTTCATCGAAATATCTTTCTTTCGGCATAATTATAATTGTATGCAAAATGAAATGAAATACATTTTCTAATGGATTAAAAGGTCCGGCTTCTACATGTGACCTAAACCCTTTATAGCTTGTTCACTCTCTTTAAATTGCAATAATTTTGAACAACTTTTGAAACTTTTGGTTTCGCGTGTAAACGACATTCTTTTAAGTGCATAGATGATGGTTACAACAAAGTAGTACATATATACATATATATTTATAGGTTACATTTGGCACACATTTGATAAAATAATGTACAACGCGTTACGAAAGAATGCAAGCAAGAGTTATATAATATACATGACGATTTATTTATGATGTATTTTTATTATAAATAAACTCATTCGATCGCCATGTATCTTGCACAATTTTGCATAAATTGGAACATCTACTAAGCACATGAACATGTATATTATATCATATGTCACGATGGCAAGTCATATGAATTGATTCCAGAGTTAAAAGTAAGATATACTCGGAAAGTTGTGGAAAAGATTGTATTAGGTTTGTGCGGATGTTTGTTTTATAGTTACAAATCCATTCAATCACTTTCTAAATCCGTTTAGCCATGTCCTCCTGTCCGCCTAAGCATTTTTTGTCTGTAAATTTGTAAATTTGTGCGTTTTCGGTAATATTTTTTGTTTCAGAATCGTTAACTAGTTTAGTATCAAGCTTAAACTCAATCGGTCTTTTATTTCACCTAATTGATACAAGTGTAGGAATCAGTTAAACTCAACCATATAATTACACAACTTGTTACCACAATGTATTTTATACCTAGTTTAGTGTTATCAGTACATGCGTATGGTCACATAAAAGTCTCTTCATGAAATATTTCTAATAACGCTCCGATCAGGTGCAAATATGGCTCAGCCAATTAATAATTGACCAAATTTTGTTACAAAATATTAAGCATTTTTGTAGGATGTACATATGTGATGTCGTAGATTTAAATTATTATTGATTGGAAGTATTAGTTATGTGTGCGGCATTTAGGCAGTTAGGATTTCTATGCTTACATATTACATATAATCCATAATGTATACGTGGTTAAAGTACAAGAGTTACTAAAAACGGTCCATTCAGGTTCAATCAACTCTAAAGACATCTTTCATCATTTCTTCTAAAAATAATGATACATTCACCTATGATTAAATCAATTGAGTTTTTGATTCTTATCGGATAATTGAAAAGGGTTGTGACACTTGCCGTTTAAGAGATACAAATATCCTGTACTTAATAAACTTGCAAACTTTTCGCTTCTTACTAAAAATCATCATCAAACATTATACGTGTTCCTCGTACACTACAGCTAGTTGTAATGCTGTTGAAACATTTATACCCTACAACACTTGTGTTAAAGTTACAGTTAAATTTTTACTGTGTTTTACCTTTAAAGAGATTTTAAATGGCAAATACCATACTCACAATCAATGTAAACCTCTGAAGAACGGTATCGATTTAACCACGTCCGTCCGGGCGTCCGTGTAAATTTGTGCTACAGGTCGAATTTTTAAGGATATTTCTATGAAATTTGACACAAGGACATTTACTGGAACAAGGATGAACACTATTGAAAATGGATCGAATCGGACCATTATATACATAATATGTGGTTAATTGACTTAATAATTAACGGTGCCAAATTTGGACGAGATCGAACGCTTTGCCTTGCCTTGGCTTTACTGCAATAAATCATTTAATTATAGCCTAATTTGTGGATTTAAGTTGTGTAGGGTATTAAATAGTCACCCTGGACCGAATAAAACATTTTCACTTGTTTTTATGCACTTTTATATTTATATGCCCTTGAAAGTATTTTGCATACATATTTAGTTTTGCGTATTCTTTGCATTTGTAAAATATTTTAAAATACTTTTCATGTGTAAAAATAAGTTGTTTGCGTTAATGGATCCTTTATAGAATCTCGTGAAATCGTTTTCATCACCATCATTGATAAACAGCTAAATTTATAATTATTTTCAAAAATATCACCGCATTGGCAGCGACTATAAAATCTTAAATTTATGAAATTTTTAAAGTTTTTTAAAGTTTTTTTTTGCTTTTCTTTTGTGCATTAAAGCAAAACTGTGAGTTAGCTTTTGTTTGCTTTCTGTTTTTTCTTTCGCCATTTCAAACGTTACTTTATTCTTTTAATTCTATTTTTGATAACAATCATGAATGAATGTTAAGTGCAAGAAGAAAACGAAGGGTCGCCCCAAATGTACAATGTATAGCGTTTTATAGGTCAAAATCATTTCAACCCCGAAACGAAGAGAGGAACAATATGTACGCACGTAAAACAATGCCAACTTTACCCGCCCCAGACATATGTACGTGGCACACTTTTTCTTTGTTTGTTTGTTGTCATTTCACTGTTTGTGCCATTTGTTGTTGTTGTTGTTTTCGTTTTACCAGAATGTACATTTACCTTAAATATTGCAGAGGAGAGCAGTGGTCTCGTGGAGGCGTACATCGTTCAAATAGTAGGCACAGAAACAAACAATTAAGTAACAAATTTTCTATTCGTTCCAAGTATCAACGCATCGCATGTTACATTACATTATCACTCATACGTATGCGTGGCCCATTTATGCTTTCTGTACCGTTGTAAAATTCAAGCGTTTCTTTTTACACTTAATTCTTGTGGTCTTTAATATATTTTTAAATATTTCATTATATGTGCCAATAATGAAAGCCAATACGCGTAAAAAAGGACAATATTAAGGGTCGAACGTGTTCCTGCGAACTGTGAGAACGAGTTATTTGCTTTAGTAAATTCTGGGCTTTTGAGTGTTGCCACACATAAGCGCAGAATCTTTCATTTTTTGCGTATGTATCTTACAAAGCGATAAACACAAAGAGTACTTCACTTCACTTCTCTCTCTCTCTCTCTTCCAATAATAATATTATCTCTCCGACGCGAGCAGGAGTTGCCGTACTACACACTATTTTAACGTTGTTCCTGTACCAGCATATCTCTCAGCACTCTTACATTTGATTTTGTTTGTTTATATGTTTGTTTGTATGCCATTATACCCTCTAAATGCTAATGTGTATAAAATTTGAATAAATTTATAACACTTTGTGCATATGTAACCTGTGGATGGCTTATGTACTAAAACAAACGAAAATAAAGGAAAAATATTCAAGTGATGGGAAGGTCAAAGCACCAATTGCTCAACTTCCTGTATTTCATATTACATACTCGTACTTAAATGTCGGGTTAGTTCATTGCAAATACGTACTCTTTAAAATGTTATGCGAGTGTAAGAAGCACACGTGCAGAAACAAACATACGCACACTCACAATAATATGAGAATAGAAGAAAGTTCTTTATGAAGTCCACTCTTGAAGCCACATTGACCTACATAGTCAAGAACTCCATTATATTATACAAATGCACACATGGACACACTAGCACCATTTACACATTTACACTTATGCATTGCATGTTATAATTATTGTGGTTAAGGGTAACACATTTTATCTACAAATATTTACATTGCTTTCAAGCCATTACAATAAAAACCATGATGATGTACACAATTATATAGAATTTCATACACCTCTTATAAATAGGTGTGCATGCCATAGCCTCAAGAGATTATTGTGGTCTGCTTAACTGCTTTTATTAAATATTTATTTTATATTAGGTCACTACAGTGACGTCTGAGGTGTGCTCACTTTGGTGAAACGGGTGCAACACCCAGAAATAGGCTTTAGAAACCAAAGGAACCTACCACGGGAGCCAATGTGAATTTTGTTCTTACGAGAACTTGTTATATGAAGAGGTGTTTTAAAGATGTACCGATCAAATCTTTATTCTCCCAAAAAGACACCTTTCATCAAAAAATATTCAAATTGCGACCTGTAGGTTGATTACAAGAAATAAATGGACGAACAGACATCCGGCATTTTTCGCTTTCACAAATTCGTACAGATACTTATCCTATAAAGCGCTATATTTAGCTGGAATTCTCTACAAACTATATAAACATTAATAAATATTTATGTACGTGGCTACGTTCATAAAGACATTAGTATGTAGGTGGGAGCGGCATGTGTCCAATAGTTCTCTACTTTTAATGACAATCAAACTATTTCATCTTAACCGTTGCATTCTGAAGCAAGGACAACTATTTGTAAATTGTGTGCAATCTCGCCTATTTTTATCACATTCATTCATAAACTAAATATAATAATAATGTGTGTATGAAATTTCAACTTTATGGCTGCAGGGTGTGAGAGATTTTTGCCAATTATGGGCGGGATTCTTAACCGATTTTGCTCGTTTCGAAGACCAATAAACATTCTATTTCATTCCTGATGCTATAACAACAACAACGATCAAATTGAACAAAGAGTTTTTGCTTCGGGCTTGCAATCGTTTCCGACCCCAGATTGAGTCCATTATTGCCAGTAATGGAGATTTTATTGAATAGTTATATAGTCTAGAGTGGCAATTAAATTATGGAATTATAATAAATTTTGCCAAAAATATGAACAAATTAGTTAAAATTTCAGTTTGTCCTCAACTACCGTATGCAAAAAGTAAAACTTCAAACCACATTCAATTTTAAACTATTTGCATTTAATTTAATTTACACAAGTGTGATTATAGCTGATTATTTTATGTAGAAGAGTGCATTCTTACCGAAGATCTTCTAAGGACACTACTTGGTTTACCATTAAATTTTGAGACGTATGTGTACATCCGTCTGTTATTCAAGATGCATCTCATACAATGTGTAATAAAAATAAAAATTTATTTCAACTGGGTAATAATGGACCATACTTTGTTATTGTTATTTTAGTATTGCCGTTAATCGTTTGCTAATTAAAATATTAATTAAATAAATCGTTTCTATAGAAATAAGTCTAAGTGAACTTTTTCAAAAACACACCCAATTACTAAGTGAAAGCTGGTGGTGTCTTTCCGTTTTGGCAAACCAAACCGAGTACAGAAGCTACACTTAGGCTAAGTAACCCTTCCCGTTTGTACGTGAACTAAGGTGCAGTACATACACACACACAATTGTGTCACCCTTTTTAAAACTATTAACGTAAATAGGTTGATGCATTTTTTGTATCAAAGACGATTTAAAAAGTGGGAAGCGCGCTTATTATCAGATTCCGCTTATTTTCAATATATCTATGAATATAAATATTTGTAAAAGTGGAAGATTTTTGTTAATTGTGGGCGTGGATATTAATCTTATTAAGGAGAAAAAAAAAATCAGCAAATCTACTACATATTCCGTAACGCTCATAACTTTCGCATCGATTCTATTGTGAAACGACGTAAACTAATTCGAATTCAAAGTTATGGTTTCGCAGAAACTAACATTTCGTACCAACTTTCTTAGTTTTCATAGTTCTTAGTTTCATAGGATGTTTAAAATGAGTGGAATCGATTGAAAGCTGCACCCTCACCTGACACAATCTTCAATAACTCTATACGCTCACAATTTATGAAAAACCTCTTTTAGAGCAGGATTTGGTTTTTGAGGTGTTATGTTGAATCGGTTTTAGTCAATTACAACCTTTTATAAAACGGAGGTGTACTAAGTTTATCATTCTATCTGCAACTGGTAGAAGAAGGTTTAGAAATATTCCTGATCAGCAGCAAAATTCGAGTCGATATGACGATGTCCAGTATCTGTTGTGATACTATGTTGAAAATAGACGAAATCGGTTGGCGGCCCACGCCCACACTTGAAAAAACTTCTCATAGTCATTTCTACTTCTTCATCTTCTTCTTCTTTCATCTTTAAATATTACCACATTTATAAATAGCGCATTCAGTGATATACAAAAAGTGGGAGTGATATACAAAAAACTTTAATTGAACAGATTGAATAGATTTCGTTCGTTGAGGTAAAATGTAACAAATTCTCTACAGCAGTAAAAAGAGGGCCGACACTTCCACCGTAAATGTGGAGGGCATCCAAGATTTGGCCAAAGTCAAACTCAGCTTGTTCACTTATTGGAATTACACTCAAGTCGCACATTCCACAAAAACTTAAACATTAAGAAAATTATGCATTCCGTTACTATTAAAAGAATGTGAGAATGCCAGTATTTCTAATCGATAACAGTGAATCCAATTGAATGGTTTCCCAACAGTCGCAGAGGTTTTCATCAACCGCTTTGCACTCACACTCACTTTTTTGAAAACATAATTTGAATTTGAATACAAGAACCATGTGTACCTGCGTATACCACATGCACACACAGACGTTGTATTGTACTATGCATTATCGAGTATTTACGTGCACATTGTTACCTGTCTGTGCGATGGTTGCAGCGAATGGTAAAAGGGCAACTGCGATGATTGTTGTTCTTGTGTTTTAATATTTTTAAACTTCCATACCTCCTTCGACATAATACCCCATGCATAACATGCATCTATTGATTGATTTTGTTCACACCTAAATATATTTGCACATAAACGAGAACATTCTTAAACTACACTGAACGAAACTTGTTAGGTATGGAAAATCAATGAATTTTTCTCCAAATTCTTTGAAAATAGTATTTCCGTTTAACTTTATGCTCTCAGAAACATACTGACAATGCCAATCGTAAGAAAGCATAGCATGTTAATATATGTTAAGGATGCACTGTAGTTGTTGTTTTGGATTGTTTATAATTGGAATCGATTTAACTTTAAACGGCTTATAATTAAGGCAAATTGTATCTCATTTGAAGATGCCAGCGTGCGGGGAAGGAAGGAGGGAAGGCGTTGAGAGACTTTCAGAATCACAATCTAGGTCGAATTCCAACAATTTCAATCACGTTTCACTATTTACAAGTTGTTGTCACCAAATTTCTTTTTCAATTATGCTTTATTTTTGATACTTTTGTTGTTGTTGTAATTTATAATTTCGAATAATATTTTGAGATCAATTTTTTACAATATATTTTTTAGTATTATTTCAGTAATTTTTTTCTATGCAACTTTTTTTGATTCCGAATTGCTCCCAATATTAAATGTACGATGTAGGATATATATGAATGCTGTATTGTATTTAATTTTTTGCTTTTTTGCTTTTTTGCTTCTGCGAGATATGTATTTTTGTTTATTTGTTATTATTGTACTTTGAATTTTTGCTGCTCAAACGTTCTACTTTATGCATAAGTACAATTTCTTGTATACATGTAAATATTTTTACACGATTTCAAGGTAACGATTTCATCACACACAAAACTACAACAAATTCATGAGATTCACTGAATAAAACACGCACGCACTGGCAATGCAATTGAAATTTTAGATCCGTGTACGATGGTGGTCGGTGTCCCACTAAAACAATGGAATCTAGCATTCCCAAAACAACATTACGGTACATATACATACAAGTACATAAACATAGAATCAAATTGTATTCTCCAACTATGCGCATTAGAGAGCAGGCTAAGTGAAGGCATCCGTACAACAATATCGTAGAGTGTGGTATGTTCTAACGGAAGATGGCAAGAAAGAGTTTAATAAAAAGGTTTCTTTGGTTTAGATCGAATGTGGGATACCCTTAACATCTTTTATTGATTTTTTTACGATGACTCGTATTCATGACATAAACATTGGAATTTTGCAAAGGAAAAGTTGGCTTTAGGTAAAACTTAAAAACCCTTCACATCTGTTTACAAACAGAGGACATGGCGGGTACATGATTGCGCTTTCTAAAAAATGTATGTATGTGTATTACGTATCAACTTGGAAGTGGAATTTAACTCTAAATAACGATTTTTGAAAATTGTGGGCGTCCGTCCATTTGTGGCACGTTAGTGGATGTGTTTCGAATCATTTGTATACAAAATCTCAATAATTACGGCAAATAAAAAGATTTTTGTCGATTGTGGGCGTGGTATTTGAACGATTTTGCCCTATTTAAATAGAGATTTGCATGCAGACACTCACAATGTAGAATTTCATTTCAATAGAATTAGAAATGACGACCGTTTATATGCCACCCCGACGGACATGTTTACGTCAACTCAGTTTTTGATCCTGATCAAGAATACTTTGTAGGGTCTCTGACGCAATATCATATACTGGGTATGTTCCATTTAACGACATAAACTTTTTTTTACGCGGGTATATTATTTTTGTGTGGATGCTTGTGACTTCTAAGCGGCAAGTGTCTTAGCCACCTTTAATTATACCGATCAGCTAAAAGTCATATACTATGTGTCTGTCTCTACGTCCATTTAGTTTTTGTAATTAACGTACAGATCAAAATTTTTGATATTTATTGATTAATTATTGATATTTATTGTATTAACCCATCAAAGCTCCCTGAAAGTGGAACTGTTGGATAATTTTTGGCACCTTTCCTCATATAAGGTTTTCTTCAACGAGAAAGTCTTTTTATAAAAAAAATTGAATTGAAGATACGAAATTTAAACAATTTAAAAGAATTCAAAATTTTATAATCCTACACTTCACACCTGAATGCTACAGGGCCTCTGAAATTATCTTCTCGCAGTATATAAAGGCAAAGAGTAAAATTTTGGGCATTCTCAATAAATCGAATATCTCCTGTTTTATGCCAAATTGGCACAAGCAAGCTCATCTTATTGTACTTATAGATATATTATGTCGTTAGTGATCATCCACCCGGATACACCGAAAGAACTGAGAAACTTTTTTATGTAGAGTAATAGCAAAGCGAAAGTATTCCTTTCTCTCTCCTTAAATTTGCTTAAACTTATAAGGCAACTGACATGTCTGACGCTAACATCCGGTTATTCAGAAATGTATGATTTACCCTCAACAGAAAGTAAGTAAGTTGTCAGTGGTAACCAAGTTGTGTATTTAATGCTATCGAGACATTTGCAATGTACAAGACACTGAAAGCGCCAAATATCTACATATTGTGAATCTGTCAAGATGGTGATGAAAAGCACACTATATGGACGTTAATATCCATTCACTTGAATAATGTTATGTTGGTTTAATAAGTGCGCTCACAATAGCAAATCAAGAGTTTTGCATTGATCATAACTCAAAACCACCAAGTGAATATGATTTTGAATGTGTGGACATTAGAGTTAAGTGTTGGCTATAACACTCGTAAATATTTAATGATAGTATACCAAATACTTCGGTTACATATTAAGATATTAAGAAACCATTCCACTCTCGGCCTCTCTCAGTTTGCTTCTAGATAAATTAAATAAATATAATACATAAAATATATTACGTATAAAAATTGCACAACATTTTGATATGAATTGTTTGTCTCTCTGTTGTATTGTTATGTATTTCTTGACTCACGAAATGTGAGCACAACTGGTCTCTCTTCAATAATTCACGCTCTTAACACTGAATGCATGCACGGTATTTTATATAAAACTCAATGACATACTTTCACTTTATTTATATTGTACCTTCCACCCACTTGATGTTAAGAAGTGATCATAATAAGTTTATCGCTACGTTTGCAACGTTTAGTCAAAATTGCAAGTTGAGGCAACAAATGGCATTTTTTGTTTGTGACTACAATATATATCATAAGCGATATATAGACCAGAGTATCAAGGTATACACATATGACATGTTGCATAAAAGCATCAGAATAGAAATAGTGCGTCAATGTCTCCTTTAGATTGAAAAGTTACAAAAACAAGTAAAACAATTGAAAATTTTATATTCGGTCAAGGCTGACCATATCATACCCTACACCTACACTGCTAAACTCCACAAATTATGCTATAATTATTTTGGTAAATGCAAAGCATTGCCTGTGTGTCACTTTCTTAAATGGAAATGGGTTCTAAAAATAGTTCAATTCAGTCCAAATTTGGTACAGCCAATCACACATCACCGCATTTAAAGAAAGTATTAAGAAATGCGAATTTTTACCATATAAAGACTTCTATTATAATATGACCCTAAATGGGAAGGAGTTCTAAAAATGATCCAATCCGATCCTTTTTCAATGGAGTTGGAATTTCATCGATATATCTGAAAAAATGCAAACCGTAGCTTGTACATAAATTTACGAAGACAGTCAGACAGACAACCGAACATGATAAAATGGCTTGGTACACATGAACGTGGTTGTGGCATTGGTTGTGTGGGTTACAAATATATGCACAAACGTAATATATCTTATACCACGAGTGCTGCAGGGTGTTAAAAGTTATGTGATATTTTTACTGTATTAAAATGAAATAAAAATAATATCCTAAGACCGATTTTACCCAATTTCAATACCAATCTGCATAAAGGAGTCATTAACTCGTGCAAATTTTCAAGTTAATTTCTCAATCGTTCCGGGAGAATGTTTACTATAGACGAACAGATGCGCGAAGCACATTTGGTTCAGACTTCCATGCTGATAAAGAAAAAATATACAACGTGAATAAACCTCCCACCGCAAATATATGAAAGATCGTAAGTTCTAGTGAAACCTTCATAAAAATGAGCGACTTTTTTTATTTGAATGTACACGATGCACAAATACACGTCCAGTGCTCGGCTGTGACAATTTAGGTTTGACCACTACTGGTAAAGTTATTATTGATAAGAAACGTAAAGGCCACACCTTTATTGTCAAAAGTTTTAATTGTATATAAACATTTACAAATCTCAAGGCAGTATATCTCCTGTTGCTTGTATTTGTAGAGCACTTAAGTGTCGGCTGGACTTGATTGAGCTTTTATTTCTTGAAGCGGAACTCCAACTTATTAAATGCGAATAAATGTACTGAAATGAGTTGCAATTAAATTTTATTTCTTTGCGTTTGTTTACAATTTTCTAATTAATAGCCGTTACCGATTTTTATAACCTTTATCGTTTGTAATGCAACGTATGTTAGGATTATGTGTGTGTTTGCAACTAACAATGCAGTTTCATCCATTTAAAAACGAAGTCATTCGCTCAGATAAGATTCAGATTGAAATTCGGTCGCCCTTGAAAATTTAATCTTTATATCGGGTTTGTACGATATTGCCCACAAATGCAAGCCCAGGCACCTACTGCATAGTTCAAAGGTAATTCTAATTGAAAATTGTTCACTCCATTCCAAGGTATGGGCCTGTTTTTAACCAAAATTCATTGCAAATTATGATTGAAGCGTATTTGTTTTGTGTTATAATTGCATCGAATCATTGTAAAAGATGTGTTGGACTGTTTGATTATCACGGTTGGAATCGAATCAAAACAAAGTGGTGTAGAGTGTAGAGAGGGCTGTTGCTGATCGTCTAAACTTTTTCATTTCACTTCCTTGCAAATGAGTCAGAGGTGACCTAACTGGGCATAATTTGAGTTATTCTTATAAATAAAAAACATGGGAAAAGGTCAAAAGAAAATCCTTTACCCATGCAGTGGACTCTGTACAGTGAGGTACCGAGCAATACAAGTTTAAATATAGAATATCCCAGTGAAACAATATTTCATATTCTAGTAAAAACATTGGTTTTTTGAAGTAATTCTCCGTTAGGTGAAAAATTTATTACAACATTTCAAAGAAACACGTCTCTTCACAGATCTAAAAAAGACGGTTGCGCACGGTTATGCTTATGTGATTGAAATGGAAAAAGCAAAAGTTTCTCATCTCTGTGAGAAACCGGCATTTTTTCATAGCACAGCACTGCAAACCAGAGTAACACACCTGTGAGAAATTATAACACACATGTGAGAATATTGGCAGCCAAACACACATTTCGGCTTCATCTCATAGCGTGCACATTTATGACTGTTTGTGCAGCTCTATATTGTCTTATTACGAAACATGTAATCAACTGCGACTGCGAAACGCGTGCTATGAAGTCTAAACTTAATTGATTATGACTCCTTATTCTCTCTTTCTCCAACGGACCACTCAGTAGCATTTGGTCGTTTTTTAAGTTAACAACATGGCACGCCTAACGCATTTATAGAAAGAAAAAAAGAATTAACAAATGAACAAAAATATAATACGTGCAGAATGAAAAAATTGAAACCTTTGGAGTTCGCACCGGATTATATTTCGCATGGAGTGAGATGTGTAAGCTTAATCAACCTAGTCTGCAGTAGATAAACTGAAGAATAAACAAAAAATAATTGAAGAAGTAAATATGAAATATTTGTCCATCCATCACATTTAATTGTTTTTCTGCTGAATAACTGAGCGGCCAAGTGAGTGGGTAGTGTAAGGTGGTGTGGTGAACGAAACAAAAAATTGATTAATGCGGTCAGTCAGTATTAACTTTGAAATAATTTAATGCAATTTATTCAAAACACCAAATGTAGTACTGTAGTCAATTGCAATTCTTCTTAATTCGGAATTGTATTCGTGACATTCTTACCGTCACAAATACATTCGCACGTGTTGAGCTGAAATTTTAGACAAATACAACAAACATAAGGGGTATGCTTAGGAGCTACATTGTTGAAATTTATAATGGTTACGTATGTACAACTAGACTAATGATCAATGTCGTAGAAGTATGGCACGCCCACTATATTAAAAAACCACCTTTGTGCAAATTTTCACCAACGAATTGAACATATATTTTAATAGGTCACAGCTTATGTGTATAAATATATAAGATATTCCAGATATAACCAAGGACGCACAAAACTTTTTGCACCTTTTTGCCCGTACTAGCAAACATTACGTTCATTGATTAGCGGTGACTAACTGCTTATGTTATGTTGCACCGAAATTATATGTTTTTATGTACTCCACACCAAAGGGTATACTATGTTTGTCATGCGGTTTGCAATACCCAAAAGGATGCTACAAAGCTTTTACACGGTTTATACATTCTTCATATTAGCATCATAGTTAATGTAGATGTGTCCGTTACTCCGCGTAGCTGTGTTGTGCTTGGTTGACACGTTCAGGGTTGTAAAAATATGAAATTCACAGCTACAATTATGCATAGACGCGCTCCTGTAGATGTAGGCAGATGTAGGCCAAAATAGATCGATAGCCACACCCACACATAATTCACTTCACGGCCTAGAAATTTTTAAATTCAGCTTATATTTATATTTACTCTAAAAACGCGCCCACAACTAAAGAAATTTTTTTTTTGTAGAGTATTCCACTTTAAATATAGGGGGGCACACATGTAAATAGTCGTAAAAAAGGGGCGTACCCTCAACCGTGTAATACGAGGGTTTTTCAAGATTTGGCCAAATATAACTTTTGTACTTGTTTTGTTTATAGTTTTCGAAAAAATTAAATTTTTTAAAAATCCGCAATATGAAAATATTTTGGAACCCTCCTGGAAGGACTTTCACATTTCATTTCATTCATGTGGTAAGTACAGATGTTACGCTGGACTCAATCGCTTTTCTAATCGCTTAATTAAGACCTTAGTGTGTATGTATATTACGTCGGTGAATAGTAATGCCTCATCAATACCATCATGCACCAAGTACGGATCTTCCCCTTGTCTTTTTGTACCAGCAGCACCTGGCCAAACACCACCATGCGCCAGACCAGGAAGCACTTATTGCGAACGTATCGATGGTTACCCCACGTAAATCAAAAAAGTCGTCCCCACTATACACACAAACTTATTCTCTGTTATAATGTAATAATATTTAGGCTCTTAATCAAACAACTTGTACGGCAGTGGGGTTATGAGGCAAGAAATTTATTAATCGACGAGACGTGGGATGACTTTAATGCAATCACTTGGAACAATCAGGCGTCCTTTTACGATCCCGCCAATACATTCACGCACACCGCTCAAAATAACGAAAGAACTTTTCATGGCTACAAATACGCAAGACCAACTGATGCGTTTTACGATAACCACAGAAATTATGACCACAATCCATATCTATCAGCGAAAACTGCTCCCATGGAGGACACAGCGTAGGTTTCGATTAGTCAACTTCAAATCATGAAATGTTATTTAAACTTTTCAATATTTCAGTAGAAAGCTGAACGTCAACCGCAATAACAACATTTATGTAACATCTGTAGCAAATGATGCGAAGGATAGAACGTCCTATAGTCGTGCCCTGTGGTTGAAGAGAATTGTAAGAGATTTAAGTGAAACGCGAACAATGCCTGAAACAAACAGACACAAACAAAAATCGCTAATTATTGATATGAGTGATGATGGAGGAGACCCTGATGATACGGGTCAATTGAAATTAAGCAAACGTGATGTGTCCATGAACAAGAACTTTTTACAAATAATGAATATACAACCAAACACTGTCAAAGGGCGAAGAAAACGCCAAAGTCCCGGCCGGGTGACTCTGTGTCAGAGCACCACCCAGTACATTACACCTCAAGCCGCCTTGAATAGTAAAGGTACTGATACGCATAATTATGCTGTACTTGGAAAGAGATTGTAATTCTGTTTTCTTGCCAGGTAATTGGATGTTTGTAGTTAACGAAGATGAGACCGCACGACAAATGGTCAAAACTGAAGTTTGCGCGTAAGTGCAACACAACACCTAAGTAATATTGAATTTCTTTTATCAGTTTCGTTTAACAAATTACAGCTCTAATGTGTGCTCGCATCTCTGCCAACTGCCCAATGGTTATAATTCGCGTTGTGAACAAAAGTTTGTACAAAAACGTTTAATTGCGTTACAGGGCAACGGGCAAAACTTGTATACTGACACGTTTTGGTTTCCCAGCTGTTGTGTTTGTACAATTTCAAGCAATTAAATGCACTATGGATACTAAATACTTTACTTAAATTGGGGAATTAATTTGTTTAGGGGCTCGAAAGCGTAAGCGAAAGAGTGCAAACGAGGAGCAAATTAAAATAAATTTTCACACAAATGCTTCCATTGTAGACTATAGCCGTGACTTTTGAGTAAAAATTACGTTTCAGTCATTCAGTGACCTTTTTCAGTTTACGAGTAACCAAAAAAAGAAAACTTCAAAATTTGCTGCTTTCTGAATTATATATCAATACACCGAGACTATGTAGAGGTTGAAAATAAAGGGTTTGATTGGACCCACGAACATCCGCCAATCGACTAAGATTTTCATGCTAATCAGATATGTCTTCTTTGTGTGGAATATGGGGGTACAGGAAGTAGCTTAGCTTAGGTTAAATTTTGGATATCCTTCACATTTGTACGTGGCTGATGTGCAAAAGCGTACATCTGACTAATAAGGGGAAATAGTGGACACATAAGTCCTTTTGTAAATTGTGGGCGGGTCTGTTATTCAACCACATCTATCTGTAGAATATCAATGGCATTTTGAATACTTTTGCCAAATTTCATCTTTGTAGCTTTCTATTTTTCTATTTTTTATTGCGGGCGTGGCTCTCAAGAGATTTCACTTAATCTAAATAACGTACGTAGGTGCAGAAATGTAAAACGTCGTTACCAATTCAATTCAATTTCAATTCAATATCCGAAAACTTGCAATCATGAAATAACGGACAAACACACGGTCACATGTACAGTCATGTGAGCAAAATTTGAATTTGAAATTTATCATGAATGAGTATACTAAGCAGCAGCATTGGCTATCGCCAATGGCATAACAAATTTAGTACTTGCATAACATGAATGTTCTTGATAAGTGTAAGGATAAGTGTACGCTAAGATAATATATTTGAATAACGAACCTTGGCTTGGCGACTCTTGAGCAATAGCTTTGGAAAACTGTTTTACTCAATAAACCAAGCATTACGCCATCTATTGCTTTGATAAGCTACTACTTGATAAGTCGATAAATAAAGAGCAGCGTGTTTATGTTACTAACTATTAAATTCAGCAATTTCCAGAAAACTGTTAAAATTGAAAAAAAAACACAAACTATTTTCTTTTATTTCTTATAATCCGAACAAAATTCAAGTTTTATAACATAAGAGTCTTACCGCCAAGCACTGATGCAAACCTTTTTAAGCTGAACATTACATAAAAAATAAATAAAGAACTTTATTTTTACAACTGATGTTGTACGTGCTTCACAAAATTATTCACATATGCATACGTTGTTTTCAATTGTTAAGAATTTAACAGTTATGAATGAAAGCATTTGTCACTAATTTGCTTCTGTTCTGTCACAATAAACAATGCCGCACAATTAGTGGTGAACAGAGGACACAGCTTTATCGACATTTGACTAAACGAATTCTCACCATTACTCTCGGTACTAGTAAAAGTATAATAAAAACCATTTCATCATGACTTTATATCAAATGCTTAATTGCGTACACTTTTACCTGCTTTTACACGATAGTGCAGTTACAGAAAAAACTAAAGAGACAAAATTAAGCGGGAGGGATAAAAAAACAATTTATGTTAAAACGAGTGAAAACATTAAGATCGATTAGATTAGGTGGGTGGCTGGCAATTGGCACATATAATATACCCTTGTATCATCTTGTGGTGCAGGGTAAAAATAGTGCCGCGTCGGTGAAAAGATCAAATATAGATAGAAATCGGCTTAATAGAGACCGTTGGATACAGTTTAAATTTTGTGTAAAAGCAGACTGACATGTACACTCTTCTCTTTTAATGTATAATACACAATAAGTCTCTGACACAATCTTAATATAACAGAACAACAGAGAACAGAGAGAAAGAGAGCAGAAGAGCACTAAGAAATATAAATATATTTAGAAGTCTCTGTCTAAAGTTTGTACAACTTGTGAAAAAAAAAGAAAAACATTTCCAATCGTTATGAAAGGAGCAGATGTTTAATTTTTAACCATTACTCTTCTTTTGTTCGTTTATATAAATAAACGAGTGAGTGTATGTCAATTTAAAAGTAAATACTAAGACGACTATATGGAAGCATGCATCGTAAATACATGAACATGCACAAACTGACAATAGTTTCATATAAAACTTTTAAAAGTGGTTTATTTTATAACTTGTACCGCACACACACACACACACACACACACACACACAAATGTGCAAAACAACTACAACTTAAAAGTTATCCTTATTATAACGCATAGATATCGCACATATATGCATACAATGCAGGAATAAATACTTGACAATCTCATCTAAGCTTCAAATTCGTTCAGCAAGCCTGCAGTCCTGTGTAAAGCTTTTGTGTGATAGCTATGTGTACATATTAGTTATGTGGGAAGTTCAATTAATATATGAAATGGAGTCATAATATGTAGCTCAAGTAAACAAAGTAACAAGTAAACACAACTGCCTTAGGCTTGGAGCCTATGTGTTGAACAGATCTTGATGGCATTTGAAAATTTTCATGAAAATGAATGGTAACGGTAACTGCCAGGCTTTGGGCACTTTTTTAGGTCACTTTTTATTAACCCTTGTGAATATGTGTTTTGAAATTCTTAGATTAATATATTTTTGCATAAGGGGGGCGTAGCAGCATTTTTCATGTGTTCCTTTTGAAGAGTACGAGTATATGGAATATACCAAGTTTGACCTATTTAACTTCTCATAATTGATGATTCTTGTTCATTGTGGGCGTGGTTGGAAATCGTTTTCATTCACTTTAAATAGAAAGCCATCTGATTGCATTTACTGAAGATTCCTTACAAAGAAGCTTTTGAATTTTCATTTGTAAAACGTATCACACATAGACAAGAAAGGAAAGGAAAGGAATGTGATATGTACCATACATGGACAGACTGACGCTCTTGGAAACATCACTTCAGATTTTGATTTTATTCAAAAGAGTGGTTTTCTGAAGCCTCATTCTGAATATTCACACATTCTTAGTTGATTAACTCACGTCTGTAGTAAAAATAAAAATGGAGAATTATTGAGAGTTCTTTGACACTGGTAGTCTTGAAAGATACAAGAGTCGATTTGAAGAATTCGCCCACAGTTTACCGAAAACTGAAGAAGGGTCCGTTTCTAGGCTTCTGTTCGTATTACTTAAAAACTACCACAGATAAAAGATAAAAATTATAACACATGTTCCTTACCTCCAAAAATGAGAAGGATAGGCCACGCCTACTAGATTTCACAATTATTGCGCACAGTTTATAACCAGCATTTCATTTTAAGCTTTACGGTGGTGAGTATTTAAGATTTGGTCCAAGTCAAATATAACTTCTACTTTTTATACCCATACGGTGTACACAACACATAGAAGAAGATTCAGAAACCCTGTAAATATATTTATGTGTTATTGATTAGCATCAAAATCAAAATTTCAGGCTGCTCGAGGTGTTAAAAATTCTTAGTCCAAGTCGCCAGGATAATATTTTATATGGTTGCATGGAAAAGCAGACTTTTCTACAACTTTATTTTGTGTAGAATGAGCTCTTGCGTTAAAAATAAACGCAAACATTAAAAATCATTAAAAAGGGTCACATTTGTACGCATGACACACCCACAGTTTGTGCAAATACAATTTTTTACTTATTTAAGATATTTTCATTGCCCTTCGTGAGCGGGTCCATAAGGATATTTTGGTCTTTTAATAACAATTCTGGTGCATAATCGATGAATAGATATCCATGACTACTCCGCTTGCGATCAGGAAAATATTATTTATAACATATTCTCACAAAGCTTAGCGGATATGCTTACATGGGCTCTACACACAAATTTCGCTTAATTACTTATTGCAAGGTTTGGGCAACACCCCGATTAAAAAAAAAACATTTGAGAGATTTTTTTAGTATCCGGGCTTAAAAATTTTATGATTAATTAAAAAAAGTTCAATGACTCAAGTACACCGTACAAGTGAATGACATGTAGAAAATATTACGAAATAAAAAAAGACATTTCCTTGGAATCGTGGAATTATTATTTCTTCAAAATTGAGGGTGTGCACGCGAGTGCATGTGCATGTATATTTAAGCAGAATAGGTACTTAAAGGAGGAGAGATTCTTAAAATCGCATTCAAACTTAAAATACGACATACGATACCAAACCAAACCAAACAAAACCATACCATACCATGCCATATAATTTAATGTATTAACGTCGTGTGTACGAGCATACATAGCCAGATATGTATTCGGGTTAATTGTTACATGAAGAATTAAAAATAGGTTACCCATTGAACTAAAGCAATGTGCACGCATACGCATACGCAGACACACAGATAGATGGTGTATCCAAATGAAATGTCGTGGTATTGAACAGTAGCAGATGTACGTGCATGTGTGTACAAATGTTATAATGCAAGCATATCTACCAGCTGTACACACGCACACAACCGATAGCATGGGGCATGTATGCCACACATACACATAAAAGTGTGGATTTTTCTATACGCCATGAGTGCTGTGGTTGATTGCACTTGCAGCAGAGAATATGAACGAAATAATACAATAATGACAATAATACAAGACAAAATGAGAACTTATGTTGAATCGCATAGAAGGAGAGCAATTCAGCCACTTTGTGCGTACAAGCACTGAGAGCGAGAGAGAGAAAAAGCAAGGAATTTAATGGAATGAAATGAAGCGACTTGTAAATATATTTATAAGTCTCTCTGCTAATAGGCAAATAACAAATGATGTGGGGAGCCGAGCCGGAGCATACGAAACTCTATGGTAACTCAACGAATTAACATCTGCCGCTCAAGCGCCTAAACAGAAAATAGCATGTGATGAGTTGGGAATTAGAACGAGATTATTGAACAACGCGGTGAAGTGTGTGCAATTGGAGGAACAATGTGCCAAATGAAACGGACACACAACAGGCGTTTATGCATTTCAAATTCCAAATTATGCACCAACCACCACCACCAACTACCACCAGAAAACTTTCTCAAAAAGACAACAACACTCAAACAATTAGTACATAAAACCATTTGTAGTGAAGTTCGTACACAACGTAGAAAAGGGACTTCACGCCACTGGATGAATGATAGTGACTAATGAATATTACACCAACGCTACCATATAAGATACACACGAATAAATGCATGTATATTTACAATCCATGCAACATACATACAACCCACCGCGTACACACATTCTAACTGTAAGCAAAATCGCTCTCATCAACGAATTGGCAAAGAGAAACAGAGAGCAGAAGTGTTTGGTTCTCAAATATTCTGTGTGTGTGTGTGTGTTCTTGCATACGAAGAATACTTGGCAGTAGAACAGGGGTTGATTTTCATTAGTCGATGCACGGCGCGAACAGTTGTTGTGTATCCTTCGAAGGGTGAAAAGTTTTCAATGAAACTTTGGCTCCGTAATTGCATTAGCCAGCGCCCGGACATTTTCTGAATAATATACTTTCAATAATAATATTTGTTGTTTCATTGTGTGTTCGTGCCCTAAAGTCGCCGTCACATACAATTTCAATTAATTTATTTGGTTTTTTTTTTTGTTGAATCACATTATCTTCCACAAGTGGAATGTATGTATGCTTTGAAAAAATTAAAAAACATTTTACCAACAAGAAATTATGTGTATTCCAAAAAAAAAAAAATTAAAAATATTCTTGTATCCGTATGAATTAAATAATAAAAGAGAAATATTGTATACGTGTGAGTGCTTACAAATGAGTTTATAATTAACATTAAAATAATGATAAAGTACACAAAAATACAGCACATATGCATTGAGATGTGAGTGAAAAAACATACATATGTAAAATAGAAGAAAAATGCAACTCAACCAAGTTTCGTATGAATATTATAAAAACGGTGGTGCAAACGGAAAACAATAAAAAAATTAAAAATTCTCTCCCAAAGATATTGAACTCGAAGGTTTATTGTCTCTGCCAAGCTAAGATTACCTACTCTCTCTCTGTTGCTTTAAGCAATTTCGATTGATTTCGATTACTGCGTTTTTATTTTACTTTCTACCTTTGTTGTTCAATGTAATCGTGTGGCGATGATGGCCGATTTACACTTACAATGGATTAAATCTTACAACGGTAGGTTGGAGTGTAACGTAATTGCATAAGTATATAGTAAGGACATCAAACATTTGCCTCCTTATGCACATGCACATATAAAATATTTGTGCGTTTCAATGTTGGGCAATTGGTGAACGATTATACATTAAACGTTTTACAATGTCGAAAAGCGACAATATGCGCCCTAAGTAGGAATCAAGAGGCAAAAAACAAGCATAAAAACTGAATCTAGTTTAGTTCAAATCTATGACCCACCCAGCATACATGCAGTAAAGCCCTTTGTATGTATGCAGCAATTTTTATTTTTCATCTTATTCGCAAAAAAAAGCCTGCGAGAATCTTATTTGTACGCTTTTGCCCAATTTCAATATAAACCGTGCCTTTTGAAATCGATATTCCATCTCATGCTACGCTAACGGACGTACAGACGAATGGACTGACAGACAGACTCTATTGTGCAAGTTGCAAACGTTTCAACAAAGTGCAATGAAACAGTTTGAATACGAAATTAATTTGTGCCCTCTTATTAAAATCGAATTGAATCGTTTCGAAACCAAAAAGTTTTTGTTCAGAACTGTGCTTTTTAGATGGACACCCATTCACACAAACGATTCAAAAGTGTTCAAACGTTCATTCTTCGCAAAGTTATAACAGTTCAAACTTTGTGTTGTCGTAAAAACACCACTTAACGTATCAACAAAATATTATATATAGTTATATGGCAAAAACGCAAAATTCTTGATAATTTCTAAACAAACTTCACACATGGGCTCCATTTTCTAAAAGGTCTAATCATGCCGAGTTTAAATGAAGTCGGACAATTTTTACTTTCCTATCATGTTTTACAAAGAGTACATGCATGTTGTTAGCAAGGCAAAAATGTTGCATTTCCAATAAAAATTTATATCGCAATTTTAATTTCAATCAATAGTAATTGGCCAAACACAGTCAATGGTGCAAGTGAGAGCCGGATCAAGCCGGCGGGACAGCTGCTGTGATGATTTTAATATTGTCTATGCAGAAGAGTGCATTGGTAGAAGAAGCTTTTAATGCTTTCGATAATACAAAACAAATGAAAATGATGCATTCGGTGCATTTAATATCCTCACCACATAGCCCCAAAAATTTTGCTATAATTAGTTTAGTTTTTGTCAGGAAGCGCGAGTCATTATCACATACAAGCTCCTTCGTAGTATTAGCAGTCCTTTATTGGAGTTTTCTCAGTGTTACAGCAAGACTAGATATAGCGCACGCAGTGTTTAAATTAGCCTCAAAGAATTCTGAACAACAACAAGTGCACTTGCAAGCGGCGAAACGTATTTTACATTATATATCGAAGACAATAGAATATCGATTAGAGTATAAACAGAATCAAACGCCAACAATATTGTGTTACGTTAACGCGGACTGGGGTGGCGATATAAACGATCGGCTTTGCGTTTTTTATTGGAAATTCATTGGTGAGCTGGGAATCTAAATAGCAAAAATCTGTGGCCCTCAGTAGTACAGAGGACGAATATATGGCCGCAAAGGAAGCTGTTCCTTTACGTAGGCTCCTCAGGTAGTCCAATTACTGTAAGGAGGAGCCAGTGATCTGACATATTGATAACCAGTGGGCGCATAAACTGACAACTAATCCAGTCTACCACACGTGGAGTATCATCGTATAAGAGAGGTCGTCCAAAACAAAGAAATCATTCTGGAGTATTGTCCATCTAGCGATAACATGGCCAATATCTTAACAAAGAATCTGCTAACATCAAAACATTATGCATGTGTATCCTTACTTAAGAGAAATTGATTTTTGTAATGTAACATCTACGCTGAGGGGGCGTGTTAAAAAGGGTAACCCTAATACATTTTATTATCATTGTTAACACTTTCACATCTGATGTAGGCAAACGTAAAACAAACGTTCATGCGGCCATGTTGTTGTTTCGCAAAAAGGATACTTTTAATGAGCTTGAAAGGATATATGTCTAATTGTTTATTAGTCTTCCTTGCACATTTATCTTAAGTATGCCTGCTGTGCACAGACCGAGGGAAGCTTGACTTTTCTGCTCGAACGCCAATGCGCATTAACGTGTAATTAATACTTGCAGTGAAATATATATATAAATATGAGAACAAGATCAGTAATCACATTAAGAAAATCATATTAAGTACTTATACGAAAAACTATCCTTTAACTACATAAATGCATCCTGCACATGGAAATATGTTGACACGACCACCACCACCAGCACCAACAATTTTGTCATTTTTAACCCTGCATCATATTTCCTAAATAATTGTACGGATAAGTGGTGCTTCAGAGAGATGTCAGAGATACTGCGAGAAGAGACGAGATGGCATGACATGAGATAATCTTATGTTCCTGTTCATTTTACCGGATATACAAACAAATACGTTTGAACGCATATATAACTCGACAAACGCGCATATTTACATTCTAATGTTGCCGTTAAACATAGATAGATGTAGTATTGAATACAGTTAAGCAAACGTACTTGTGCGCGTACACTCATTCATACATACTTTCACAAAATAACAGAATTTTCAATAAGCGACGAAAAGGAGAAAAAAAACACGAAAAGTTATTTACAAAGTAAGAGAGCCTAAAAATAAGTGAACGAAAGAAGCGAAGAACGGAAGAAGCAAGTACTGCGTCGTACACACTGGCTGAGGGGAGGAGAAGGAAAAAGGCCCCCAACGAACAACGAAAACACTACTCTAGGTCTCGGCCCAACCACAACACAAACAATCCAACGAAACACCAGCATCACCCTCTTAGCAAATACACACACACACACAAGCAACGCTCATGCTCATTGTACAACACAAGAATGTAGTGTAGTGAACGGCGAGTTACTTATGTGTCAACAAGACACAATTCTGTTGTGCGCGCATCGTTTTCTTTGATTATGTACCAACTGACGCACAAACGCATATATTGTATATAAATAAGTTTGATTTGTTTTCTTTCTTATATATGTAATCGTTGTTGTTAATGTTGATGTTGGTGTTATTGTTGAAAACATATGTATTAATAAAAGCAGCGGCGGCAATCAAATTATAATAGAAGTTCAAGTTCAACATTATGACGATTAGCAGCGACCATCAAGTCGGCTGGTTAGAGAAATGCATTGTGTGTCAGTTGCCTGTTACTTCCTCGGCTAACTTATACGTACAAACTTGATTCTTTTCAATTTTAATTGAAATTCTTACATTTTCTTTTACTTTTACTGTGACGTGCAGTTTACCCGAATTGAAATTGAATTTCTGTAACTTCGAAACTGCGTATGCAACATCCACCTACAATTACATCGATCGATTTTGAATCAATTTAGTTATGTCCGTGTGTCCGTGTTGTAAATTTTGCGCATTTTCTTGGTGGCCACAGCTTTGAAAATATTTCGATGAAATTTAACCCAAAGGCTTTATAATTCCACTCCATGTGCACATGTCCCTATTTCAAAAAAGTCTGTGCATGAGGAATATACCAAAATTCTTGAAATTTTTTGACAACAGTGACTTTCAGCAATGGCTTACCCGTGGAGGTCATTGTCATTGCGGAACTAAGTGTTGTAGGGTATTAAATGGTCGGGTATAACCGATAATGATATTTTCATTAATTACTTTAATTAACTGTATGCAAACATTCCTAGGGTGATGAAAATATTTCAAGCAGTGTCAAAATCTGGCAACTTTCTTTTATACGCAGCACTTATGCGCACACTTCAATAAATGTACCATTTAATCGATTTAGATCCACAAAATGGAATATTCTACTATTGTCCTGAACGATATAAACATTGTTCTGATGATATGTAAACACCATGTCTGGGACAAGCTCTGCAAGACGCTTGCAAGCTCTTGGGCAGCTGATTTACTCACACTCCTTAAAGTATAAATAACAGAATGTTTTTGTTACTGAACTAACTATGATCAAATTAAAGGTATTGACAGTCATTTTAGGTGTAGTTCTCTCGCCATGCATGGCCCATTTTCCGTTTCAATAAGATCTATGAATGCATACATGCAGTCACCACAAATGTGTGTGCAAAAGATAATGATAGCGATTCTACCACTTCATTCTAGATGGTATACCAAGCAGTAGTTTTCATTCGTTGATTCATTACTCTTAGTCGTGTTGGTTGACACACGCATATAAATGCATTTTTATAAAAGTTATGTAGTCACAATTGAAAATACACAAAAGTCTAATTCATGTGATGGCACAACGGTCAAAAAAACAAAAAAAAAAGGCAATCACTCGAGCGTACAACAACCCTTGGTGTTGTTTTCCTCCTTTATACTCAATTTCAAATTTGATATTAATGCCGCTTGGCAACTACTGCACAAATACATATATATAGATACATGTGCATGTGTGTCAAATATATCGTGCTGATTGAATGCATATTTGGTAAATATTGTTGCCTTGACATTTGTTGGTAAGTGCGCGTGCAATGCCACCACCACCACCACCATCGCCAGCATTTCTTCTCGGCAGAGAGAATAAAATTAATGAAAAAAGAGCATGAGAATACATTACAGCACTATGTCTACAGAACACTATTTCGTGCCGCCTACTTTGCTTACTTTTACTTTTTATAGGATCGGCCATCAATCGTTGCATACTTGCATCCACAAACACGCCCACATTTTACAAAAGACTAAATTTAGTGCAGAAATCTCGACCTTTGATATAAAATATATACATATTTGAATGGCGCTTAAAATGCGTCACAGCTGTGTACTTGTGTCTTCCTCTGGTCCTTCACTACGAATAGTTGGCTGGGCCTCTCAGTGACCCATTACATTATCCAAATTTTCTATATTTCCAAACATTAATATCGGAAGTTAGTCGATAGGTTCACCTTCCTTTGTGGATGCCTTCAATGGACTCAGGCAAATGCTTCTCTTCTTTCAACTTTGTTGTTAGAGAATTGGTGGGTTTGCTTAAGTAAATGCGTCCTATTCATCCGTTAGAATATTGATAAGATCTGATGCAGCACTCGTCTATGCGTAGAAATCATTCTCCGATGAGTCTCGATACTTTCCTACAGTGGAAAAAAATGGCAAAGAAGCGATTTTTATAATCACTCATAAAGCATAGAAGATAGCTTCTTACATAACTCTTTAGATGGCCTCAGCGCATAAGTGGTTGATACTCAAGCTTTGGCTAAAAGCAAGCTTATCTTCCTAACGTCAGCCTGCTTGAGCAAGTACCATTTGGGCTAGAATTATTTGAAGATTTTATGTGAAACGAGAGGCAGAGTCATTCACCAAATGTGTTCAATACTACAAGTTTCACCTTTCTTGGCCCCCTATAACATTATAAGTTCCTGCGATAATATAAACCTTTCGTATGTAAAAGCATTCCAAAATCATTTCCAAGGTTTAACTGCTATGCATAAAAAGCACCAAATAAACACCACTCAATTGATAATACGTTCATATTATAATAATACAAATAATAACATTTTATAAAATCACAAAAACACTCCTTCTTCTCAAGTGATTTATTGAACCTTTTGAGTAAATCTCTTAAATTAAAAGCAACAAACTAAAAGTGTACCTTTGCACTGTTATAATAACTTAAAAGAAAATACAAAAGGTCTGTCAGCTTGTCTTAAAAATAAGGGTTAAATGCGTTTTATATCCTTTTAATCCGACATAGACACAAAATGTCATAGACAATGTGAAACATTATCAATATAAATGGAATAAAATAAAAGTAAATAAAATGGAAGGTATAATAAACTAAGTTTATCATTACATTTCCAAGATCCAGAAGGATGCGTCAAAGACCATATAAAGTGTACATGTGTGCATATTATTGATCTGCATTAAAAACCGAGTCGATCTTGACATGTTTGCCTGTTTGTCCGTATGTCCGTCTGTTTTTAGCACTCTCACGGTTGTACAATGTAAAATATTGAGCTATACACACACTTATAGTTTCTACATGCAGATCGCTACGTGAATTGGGAGGATTGGGTAAAATTGATCAAAAGCTATAATTGACAAAAATCTATTTATTTATTTATTTATAAATTCATCTTCCACCACACCAGCTCTATTATAATTGATCTGTCACAAAAAAAGTTAAAATTTGATATATATCGATGTGTCTAAAATGGGCGTGGTCGCACAATTTAAAAAAAACGTACTCAGGACAAAACTCTACTTGCAAGTTGATACGTAATGCCTACACCAATGAGAGCGCAATCACGTATCTGCCACTCCCACCATTTGAATGTCTTTCTGGAGGGTATTTAACATTTGGCTTACGCCAACTTTAGTTTTTTCCCTGCTCCTAAATAAGACTTGGAACCTTTCGATTATACTTAACGATTCTATTATTCCGTTATTTCATTGCAGACAAATCATGCGGAAGGAAAAACTTTCTAAACTAAATAAAAACCGTGTGTCAATGGAAACGAAAACGAAACCTTTGCCGCTTGATGTGAAGCACTGCAAAGTACTATAGAGCATAAAAACAAATTAACCATTAATGTAATAGAAAATTTAAATTCAAAAAAAAAAAGAAAAATTAATCAAATTAATTTAATGAAATTTAGTGCAAAAATCAAATTCAAAAGCATACAAGAAACGGATAATGAAACGGATAATGTTCAACTTACACTAAGCACTTGAAGCACTTTACCTGTCGTACATATTTCACAAAAAAAAAAAATTAAATAAATCAAAGCAATAAATTAATGCAAGCCCCCAATTAAATGTTCAAATTTAAAACACAAAAATAAAAATTAAAAAAAATTAAAACGAAGCCCACTTTTACTTGTTGTTTTTTATATAATATATAAATAGCATAAAAATTTTAATGAAATATTATTATTATTAAAACAACAACAAAAACCCGCAAAACGTAAAGTACAAAAATCTCCCATGTTATGTAATGAGAATATGTCAAAAAAAATCGTGTTTTTTCTCTTTTTTTTTCGTTACAAATGTCGTTTTCAAACCGGTTCAACAACAACAACAATATGAAACATATTATGAAAATAAGTCTGAATAATAATTGAAAACAACAAAAAAACAGAAATATGCCACTAAAAGTAATTTAAAAATATCTAACAAGCATTTAAGGAAAACAAAAATATTTCAGAATTTTTTAAAAATTAAATATTTAAAATTTTCTGTGAAGGAAACAATTCGCAGACACATAAAATAAACAATAAAGTACAAAAGATTTCTTCTAAGAATTAAAAAAGAAAAAAAACAATTGACACAAAGTGAATCAAAAACAACCACAACAAATACAAATTACAATTACAACAAACACAAATTTATAAAAAAAATATATATATATAAAAATTTTGAACATCTATTGTAGCATAAAGTAATTTATCGAAAGTTTTATATATATTATATATAATATAAATATATTTGTGCACCATATATACAACAACAAAAACAGCAGCAAACATTTTATTGCATACATATTAAAATAACAATAATAATTAATTAATTAAATAATATTCTTAAGTACAAATAAATTTAAAAAAATAAACATTATAAAAAATAAAAAACAATTTCTTTGAATTGATAAAAAATATAAATACTTACAACAAATAATAATTAATATTAAAAACACTTGATGAAATACAAAAACATTAAATAAAAAAATTAATAAAGAAAATATATAAATTTAAAACCCAAAGTCGACCTTACTTACTTTATATCGTACAAAAAATTATTGACAGTAAGAAGTTAATGTAAAGGAAAAAGGCGGAGAAAGCATAAAGACATAAAAATACAGTTTTGACAAACCCTGATGATGTGACAAGATTTATAATAAAAAAAAAAAACATCCACAGTCAGTAAACGGAGCATTAGTGCTCTAGGACGCTCCATTTAAAATAACAATATTTTTGGTAAACTACCTCAAAAGTGGTGAAACAAGTGTACAAAATTTTTTTATTAAAAAACTAAAAACAAAAGCAAAGCAAAACTTATTAGAATTATTACGAAAACGAAAACGAAAACGAAAACAGAATTTTTGCCATACAAAACTAAAGCACAAACTCAATGTACAAATATACAAAATTATATAATAACTAATAAAATTTAATCAAGTAATATATAAAATTAACAAATTTTAAACGAGACCCCAATACTTCTTGAAAAAAAATCAAACGAACAAAAAATTAATTATTATTAAAGAATAAATTGAAAAATTGTTCAAATTTGTTGAGCTACTCGTTGTTTTAGAGAAATTCCAACGAGAGCCATGCAACTGTTTATGAATAAATGGCGTCTTCAATAACGGCGGGATCAGGCGGCGACCCATCCAAAACGTCTGCATCTGAAAGTGAACTCCAATCTCAAGCTCAAAGTCAACAGCAACAGCAGCAGCAGCAGCAGCAGCATCAACAATTAGCATATTCGGCTACAACTTCAACAAATAGCAACAACAATAATAATAACACCAACTTTCATAATACACATTTACAGCAATTGAACAGTTTGGATTACCGTTATGGTGCAGGTCTAAACACACAACAGGCAACAAATCATACATTATTAAGTAATCATCACCAACAGCAGCAACAATTAACGAGTCATCATCAACTTCATCACCAACAGCAGCACCAGCAACAACATCAAGAACAACCTACATACCAACAGCAGATACAGCAACAACATCATCCATTGTATAGTGAACAGCTACAACCGCAGCATTCGTTCGACAGTCAACAACCCCAACAACAACATCAACCACAACAGCATTGGGACTATTATGCCCGGCAACCCCCTCCCACTCAATTACATCCTCAGCAACAACAACAGCAGCACCAGCAATCGCTACTGTTGTCTCACACACAAACAACGCCTAGTGCCACCAATAGTACAACAGTTGCCGACAATAATGCGACAACAACGCATAATGAACAAAGTAGCAAAAATAAAAATTCCACAACTGATCAACAAACCAACAGTAGTAGTAGTAATAATAGCGGCAGCACAAATACTGCCACCATTGGGGTAAACGCTTCCTCCATAAACAATAATAATAATAATAATAATACTAGTAACAATATCAACACTAATGATTCAGTAACGTGCCAATCAAATCAAAGTTCCAATAATAATTACACACGTCCTTGGGAAATGGAATCCAAAGAGAACACTGGCGGTGCCAGCGGTAGTAGTTCCAATAATTTCCCTCACAGCTCAGTACCAAAGAGCAACTTTGAGCATTTTTCAAAGTTGCCATCATTCCAAAGTCAGTTCCATGGGTATGCGGATCAACAATTAATGCCTGACAGCGTCTCAACCTTGCAGGCGGCACGTATCTCCGGATCTCCGCTTGCCAGCAGTTCGGCATCAGTTGTTGGAGTCAGCAATGTAGGATTGCCACCATCACTGTCCTCATTACAAACGGTGGCAATGTCTCCGGCCAGTATTTCGGTGAGTTCACCCGGTTTGGTAAGCATGGGTTCACCACTTACCCAACTCAGCAATCAAACCAATATAACACCACCGATGTCCAGTGGATTCACAACATTGGGAGCGGCTGTACCTCTGCATAACAGCTTACATAGTCACAGTTTAAGTACTGCTACTGCTGCTGCCGCTGCTGCTGTACATCATCGTAGTGCCTACCCTTTGGTGCCAGGTCCACTACAAGCTCGGGATATAGCCACTGCGCCACTATCTAATAATATTGCCACTACAGCGATGTATGGTGATCCACTGCTTTACCAACCGCTGACACCATCATACACGCCAGCCTTGGGTGTGATGCCGCCAACAGGTGCCAACACATTATCGAAAGATATCACGATGTCGGCATTTGATCTCAATACTAATACCAACCAATTGGCTACGCACGTTCACAATGCTGCAGTTCCGACAAACGCAATGAATCCATCACTGTCACATTTGGGAATGCAACACATGCAGCCGACGCCTCCTTCATGTGACGCCAGCACTTCAGCCTCCTTAATGGATATTTCTAATGGATCAACTCAACATGCAACCTACACCGGGTATCACACTCCACATTCAACTGGTGGACCACATACACCCCATACGCCTCACACAACACAACCACACACTCCTACGCCCACACCATCCACCACCAGCGCCGCAACACCCAAAGTAGAAAAAGTGCTGGATTCGCCAGTATCGAGGGTCGATGTGAGAAAAAAAGAGAGACGAAAAAACCGAGCCCAGTCTCTCGAATCGAATGCTGAGTCCGAAGGTAGCATCTCTATAGATCCATCAAGTAATCAGGTTGATGCTGTCTCAAGCACCGCCAATTTCAAAAGTCCTCTTGGAGGTGTGAGTGTGGGCGATCGAAATGAGGGTGCTGGTGAAAAGCAGGTGAGTAACTTCAACTCAATGTTTCAAAGTTTGTATGCCTGCGAGTATTCTTAACATCTTCTCATAGACTTCCACGTCCACTCTCTTTCAGTCGAAAAAGAAACGCAAGCGCTGCGGGGAATGCATTGGCTGCCAACGTAAGGACAATTGCGGCGAATGCGCGCCCTGTCGTAACGACAAATCCCACCAAATTTGCAAGCAACGACGTTGTGAAAAACTCACCGAAAAAAAAGTAAGTCAACTTTTCCTCTCTCACCCCACCAGTACAACCGAACAACCGAACAAAACGGAACAGCTTTCAGCTCAATTCAGTTTTACCAATTGTGCTCATTCAAACACTCATTCTTAAGACGTTGTTATTAAGGTTCGCTGAACAGGTTTCCATTTGTTTGTTACTTTGCAATCCTTAAAACGAGAACAATTCTCGCGCGCACTTCGTACGGTATATAATTGCGGTTACAGTACAGCAATTCACTGTTGTTGTACTGTTAAGAACAGATGTTTCTTTCTCACCCATCAACATTTTATATTTTTCCGTTTTTGTAACAAGTCCCAATACAAACGCACGCACACACACATTTTATGAAAGCATACGCAAGTGCAACGTAACCCCATAAAACACACGAACGCACAATTTTGTGACGAATAACAACAGCCATAACAAGGGCAGTATAAGGGCAGAGGAGACGGCAAGACATCACTTTGCGTGCATACGAATATACGTTTGTAACGTGTTTGTGCACATTGGTGAAACGAGTTTTTAATTGTAAAAGTGTTACAACATCTTCAGGTGATCAGGTGGTACCTTTCGTTGGTAAGGCATGAAATCCGATTTCAATGCATCCCATTATGCGTTCATATGAATGCTTTTCGTTTTTGCCTTTTTAATATGTTTCCGTTTGTCATTTATTAACGTAACAATCACACACACAGCAGCAGCAGCAATAAATTAGTGAAAAGGAAAAATAGTCAGGACACAGACATACAATTATTACAATAACATTTAAACGAAGCGAAAATTGCTCTCAAGGTGCATTTAGCCTTTTGTCAATAATTGAATGTTCACTTCATTTCGGTTGAGTTCAATTATTTATACAAATATGTATAAATGGACCGATAACTTAAATAAATTTATAAAAACAATGTTCAAACAACAACAAGTAAGAAAACTAAATTGTGGCTTAGGCCAAATCTTAAATACTCCCAACATCTACAATGGTGGGCATGGCAGATATATGATTACGCCCACTAATAGTGCTTGTCTTACGTATCAGCTTGCCAGTCGAGTGCTAAGCTGAATACGGTTTCTGTTTATGAAATAATGGCCACATCGATAGAAGGGACAATTATAAATATGAGGCTTAAATGTCAAGCAGATACATAACACATTTTATAGCAGATACATAAATAGATTTTTGTCGATTGTAGGCGTGACTTTTGACCGATTTTTCTCCAATTTAAATAGAAATCTGAGTGTAAAAACTAAAAGTCTCTGTAAAAGAATTCATCTCAAAATTTACGCCCATAGGAATGGCAACAACAGGCAAAGATACGGACACACAGACATACATGCATGTCTAGATCGACAACATCGACATAGAGGACCAAACTTGAATACCCACCATTTAGGCATCAAAGCCCTTTAATGAGTACATAATATATTTTTCATACTCTATGAGTAATTCTTTAAAGAGTTCCTCCTTTTTGACACTGTGGCGTGCCGCTTGACGGACATACAGAGATGGACTCAGTATTTGAAGCTGATTTAACAAACAAACATGTGATGGTTGCTACAATAGTGATTCTATGTGTTATTGTGACTTTGATATATTTGGCCAATTGTGGGCGTAGGGTTTAGTTTCTTCAATGTTTTCATCCTCATGGCAATACGTTGTACAGAAAAATTAAACAACAACAAATCAACAAAGCGGGCGTAGCTAGGTTGCTTTTCTAGCAAAAGCTTAATATATCTACAATTCTAAAGATTTAATCCTTAATTAATGTCATTGTCAGGACTGCAGCCACACTTTTTAGAATAGGTCTAGTACAGAGATAATAAATGCGTAAAGGGACCGGCTTGAATCATGGTTTCAATTTCCTCAAAACCTGACCCCAAAGAACCAGAGGTGGCAGTGGGGTGGAGCACGATACATGCATTTATAGGAGATTTCTTCTGAAAATCGATCTTTAAAAGAAAGAGCAAGTTATGTCCACCTACCTAATGAAAGAGCTGCTCGAGAGCTTCAGCTAATCCGTCAGATTATAGGTTGATGTCTTTTACGAAAGCTAAGGCTTTCGGGACTGAAGCCACAATGGCTTCAAAATGGATGTTTTAAATGTAATTCTCTCAACAGCAGAATACACTCTTAGAAGATTTTCCCAAGTGCCGATATTTGATACAAAAAATGTACCTGAATATGTTTTTGGGAATAAATTTAATCCCTCACAGAAAACAGCTGTTTAGCTGTAAAAACAGCAGGACGATTTCCCAAACTTCAAAAAAATAACAGCTGTTTAGCTGTTCACTACTAAGAATGTATTAGAATTACTTCCACCTACCACTGCTATTACACATCGCAAGCACATTGAAATGTCATTATGAAACTATTCTACACTGTACTGTATTTCGTATTACGTCTTTCCACTTTGTATTTATGTTCCATCAGTTTTTCATTGGACTCACTTGTCACTCAGTCCTATTTCAGTGGGCCGTTCTTTTCACATTTGTTTGCACTCTAAAGTAAAATAACTTTCGTTGCGTTATTTAAAAAATTTCAACATGTTTTGTATGTAAATATAATTATACACGCTCACGCATACATACAATAAATATATACAGACGTACGTATGTTTGCATATGCTTAAAAAAGAAATCCCTTGAACACCACCACACTACACCACACCACACCACTCTTGTACCGGAAGATAGTGGATAACAAAGTAGAAATACAATCCATACGTGCATGCATACGAAAATATACATATATAGGTAGTATGTGTGCATGGGTGTGTGTATAAACATTACAACAATAACATTGCAAGTCGTCGAATCAAAACGAAGCAGATGCGCTTAAAAATAAAAACAACTCAAACAGCTAAAACCACGTTTACGATCAATGAAACGTAGCACACACACAAATGCACGCATAGACATAAAACGAGAAATAAATGGAAAAAAAAACAAAAAAAAAACAAAAAAGAAATATGTGTTCACATCATAATGAAATAACATAAATACACATAAACATACATATGTACACATACAGTATTATTTGTTGTCTGCATGCAGGGTGTCCAAGCTGGTGCCACGGGCACTCCAAACGACGCCGTAATGGAACGTGAATTCGTGCGATCGCGTGCGTTCGTGCGGCACGTTTGGCACGCAGCTTCAGCAGGTAGGCCACCAAGGGGGATATGAATGAAATAATAATAAACAGTGAAGCAGATGCAAAAAGTCCAAATAATATAAAAACATATAAACCTCTGTTTAAACATCTGGCTGTCTGTCCATATAATCACACTGCCAAGTTGATTATATCTTTGTTTTGTACTAAAATAAAATTCGATACAAAGATGACTGCTTAGAACGTTTGCGAAGCATGAAAATGAAACGGTGATCGAACTACATTTTCCTTCAAAATTATCGATACTTCAATAGAGTCAGAGTTCCCAGAGTCATGAATAATAGCTAAAAACGATCCTGCCAACCCATCCAACTTGAAGATGTTTATTCACTTTGTTTGAACGACAGTTATATCTGAGGTTCAGAGATCGTAAAAGATCATTAAATTAAATGTCGACTTGAAAAAATCCATCGGAGTCTGTTTCACTTTGCTCACTTTTAATTACAAAGATTAGTTGGAGTTGGAGCTATTCGGAAAATGAATAGATCTCATTTTAGACGTATGCAGCGCATTATTGTTTCAGGCAATTAAAACATAATCAGTGTTTATGCTTATCCTACCTTTGCGGCTAATTTCGCATCTCGAGATATTGTATAGGAAATAAAAATGTCATGAAATAAACCCGCACATACACATAGAAGGACTTCAATATCTAGTCCCAGTTCCGAATTAACTTTTATTTTCACTTGTATTGTTGTACCTTACTTTTTAAGTCTCAAGCTTGTAATTAAAATAAATATTTTTCTGCTTTCAGGAACCAAAGGCGAAACAGGTACGTACCCAACTTTACTACATTTTTTGACATTAGCGCAGTGTTTGTTTCATTTAAACATGAGAAGTTAAAAGTTTGTTTTATGGTACAGACATAAACTGATTTACGTTCAGAAGATAACGGTCCGCAAATAAAAAGGTTTTACTTTAAACGTTTATAACTTTTAAATGACTAAAGAGCGACAATGAACTCGAAAATAACTTCCAGGTCGATTTAGAATTACTTCATAATTTACAAGTGTTCAATTTATGGTTAGTACAAAAAGTGAAAGCAAAATGAAAATGAATGCAAAAGCATTTTTATGGCAAGTTATGAATTAAATGCTTTTAAAGCCTTCTTTAAAAAATTAGTCTTTCTCTAACAGAATTACTATTTCGTGTTGTTTGGAACTAATTTTAAGATTTCCCTTTATTTTTTTTTTTTAAAGAAAAACAAGTAAAAATATTGTAGTCGATCAAGCCCGACTACTTAGCTCATTTAATTATGGTACAATTAGTTTACATCAGTATTCACGTGGAACTCGTGAAATACAATTATATGGGAAGGGGTTTTAAAAATGGTCCGATTGGGTCCATATTTAACACAGTCAAATTCTTTGCCCAATTTTGTCAAAAATTATTAAGAATTGCAATTTTTTTTACATATGAAAACTTTCATTATAATAGAACTTTATATGGAGAAGCTTTCTAAAAATAGTCCGAATCGGTCCATTTTCAATTGGATTTTTTTCACTACATGACCTTGTACCAAATTTCATCGAAATATCTCAAAACATGTGACCTAGGGTTTGCGCACAAATTCACATCGACAAATAGACGGACAGACGGACGTGTTAAAATCGATTCATATTTTGATTCTCAATAATGACGGTATAACTGTGTGGCATTTGCCGTTTAGGAGTTCCAAACATTCGCACAAACTTAACATACCCTTTGCCACAAGCGGAGCAGGGTATAAAAACGAATTTATTACATGGAGCATCCGTGTATCTGTTGTCGAAATGCTTACCCTTGTAGATTGCGAGATATTGAACTCACATTTAGTATAAATGGGTCTAGGTTCGGGACGTAGATTTCTATATAAATTAAGCAAAATAGATGCCACACCCACAATCCATGAAAACCTATCGATGAGTGCCTTCATGGATGTGACGAAAACGAGCGTGATAGATTTTTTTTTACTTGTTTTAGGATAAAATCTTTTCGTTTGGCTTTGACAGTTTATTGTATGTTTTATACAAAATCAAATGTGGTTTTGAGCAAATTTAAATATCTACGCTTATCTGCATATTTATCTGTATTACGATGACAAGATAACATGTTATAAATATTTGTAAAAGTACAGATGCAAGTGAAAATTAATGAGCATGTTGATAATGCCTCTATGGACGAAATCGATTAATGCTCACATGCCTTATACAATATGCATGTGATGTTATACACAACGATTTTTACAACTAATCTATTAAATAAATTATATGTAACAAGTAAAAAAGGTAAATTTGGCTGAGGCCAAATCTTGAGTACCTACCATCGATGCACTAAGAATTCCCAAGGAGTAAAATACATGTCCTGTATATTATATTGGAAAAACTGCTTATTTGTGTTGCATTGTGGGCGGGTCGTTCGACCGATTTCAATACTAACCTGCTTATAAAAACTATCAACACTTCTGCCAAGTTTGGAATAGATAGAGAGGCAGACGAACAAACAGACTTCGTTAGACGACTTAGTATTCGATGCTGATTCTAAAGGAAATAGGTCTGCTACTCCTCATTTGCCGTTGGGCGTTGCAAACGTTTCGAAAAGGTGTACACGTGAAAATCAAAATACATTAAATTAATAGCTTGCGATTCAATTTGATGGTGTAGGTATAGCAACATCTCAACTACATAGTCGGTTGATTAATGAATGAAATTAAAAAAAGAATCGTGGGAAAACATTATGAGTGCCTATATGAGAGACTGTAGGTAATCGTGCACTTTCCACACACACGTTTTTTGCGTATATGCTGTATTTTCACATGCGCAACCATATTTAACTATAAACGTACATCCTATAGCGCTTTTAATCAAAAGTACTAAAAAGGATGTCACAAATTAAGATTACTTAATACAAATGTGTATAACAATCAAAGTGTTGTGCTGGTGCTATTGCTGCTGTGTTGTGCTGCCAACACTGTTGCTGTTGCGGTTCCAGCAGCACCTCTGTCATATACAGTATTTGAGTGATGTCCACTGAATATTTTATTACCCATGTATGTAAATTAAAAAATTGTGATTTATTTTTTATAATAATACGTAATTGTGCTTTTCATCTCGCCATACGTACCCATGAATTGTGATGTGCGGGTGCAGATGATGCACCTCTACACGCACCAAAACGATTAAAACAATGTTGATGGGCATCGTTTTTCATTGAATGAATTTATTTAAAATAAGTTGTTTCCTACACGCCTGGCTCGATAGGAAGGTTAGGAAACTGCATCTGTGGTGATTGCTTATGCAAAGAGTAGTTATTTTTCCATTTACTAATGATATCGCCACTTGAATGGATTCTATATGTGAATTATAATTTTGCAGTTTTTGTGAGAAATGTTTATGTCAACAATTTTTCTATTCTCACCTATCTTCGCCGTTTTTAGATGGGTTTGCCGCCCCTTCATACTCTTTGAAATGATATGACAAATTTCACTTAATCAGTCACTTCTTGTGTCCTCAGAGTATATTGTCATATCTGAGGTTCGCTATTTAAAATGGGCAAAAACAGTTAACTATTACGCCCACAATCTCCAAAGAAATCTCCCAGTCACCTGAATAAAAGTACGTTGTTGAAATTAAAAAAATGTATTAAATTGTGTTTAGTGCAGATTTTCATTGTTGAAGTAAAAGACCCTCTTTATTGACCATCATGCGTGGCTGTCCTTCACTCATATAGCTAAATCAATTATAGCACAATTGTAGCAACTGGTTGTAAGTGGTGTAGGGTATTAAATGGTCTATAATATTTTCATTAGTGCTCCCTTGCTTTTGTGTAAATTGACATTTATCGTTTCTGGAAATCTCACCTACAATATATATTGCATCATAATTATCAATCAATAAATAAATTTCTATTATTGTTGGAATGTTGTAAATACTGATAAGTACGTATTCAACAAAATATGAACAGTACAAAAATTTCACATCTCTGTAATAACGTGGATACGTGGAAGTTATATAAACAAGTAGAATAAAAAACACGAGAAATGTGTACTTAGGAGAACTGTACACATGCACTTATATATATATACGTTCGCATGCACGCGAGTGTTTATTGTATACTTTGTGTGTATGTGCGTGGTGTACGTTTGTAACCACCGTTCTGCTTATATTATTATCTAAATGGTTGCGGGAGACGGGAAGCGAATATATGCGTGTGGGTTAGTGTGTGTGTTCATTTTTATATACGTACTAAATGAATAAGGGAGAGATGATTGTTGTTGTTGTTGTGTTTATAAGATGGGCAATATACTAAGTTTATCATTCCGTTTGCAACACCCAGAAAGAGGCGTCAAAAACATCACAAAGTATAGGATTCATAGGATTCATAATCAATATCAAAAACTGAAGCGATCTAGTCATGTACATATGTCCGTGCGTCCGTCTTTTGTTGGCATTCCCACGGGCGTAAATTTTAAGATATGAAGCTGAAATTATGTACAGAGACTTTTCGTTTTTACATGCGATCTGCATTTATTTAAATTGGGCTAAACCTTCATGAGCCACGCCCACAATCAACAAAAATCTATATATCTACCATAAAATATGACTTATGAACTTGAAATTTAAGGCTCATATTTATAATTATCACATCCACCGATGTTCCGAAAATGGGCGTGGTTGAATAACAGATACGCTCACAATAGATAAAATCTTTATATCGGTCCAAAAAGTTGACCTATGAACTCTAAATTTGGTGTTCATATATATGGTTATCTCATCCATCAATGTGCCAAAAATGGGCATGGTCGCCTACAATTTACAAAAAACCCAAATTCACCATAAATGCAGACTTGCAAGCTGATACGTAAGACATACACTATTATATATATATTTGCCACGGCCACCTTTGTGGATGTGGAGGGTATTTAAGATTGCGCCTAAGCCAAATATAGTTTTCTTACTTGTTATATTTTTTTTTTAGAGAGATCCATCCACTCGTACTCACATATCGTTCTATTACAATTGCACTGACATATAGCGCTAGTGCTGGTGCGTTGTTGGTGGTGATTATGCCAGTGTGACAGTGGAACCATGTGTACGAGAGGTATGGCCACACTATGTACTACGTACTACCTACTACATACATTTTCATTTTTTCTTCGTTAACTTTTTGCACAGTCTTGGCAAAAATGAAGAACTTATGCGTGCATATTGTTAACAAGAAATATGTACATGTAACGCACACTCCCATGTACACACCTATCATACATTTCATAATAAGTACAATGTGTGAGAGTTTATACGAATGTCAAGCAACTTTGCAGCATTGTTGTGTAGCGGTATGTGTTTCGACGTTATAAGATTCTTGCTGCTACTGTTGTTCCCTTTTGGTTGTTGTTATATGCAATGAATAAAGTGGCAAATGGTGGTTGGTGGTATTTGGTTTTTCTTCCACAGTGTCCTTTTTTGCATATTTGCATTAAATTTATTTAATTTTGTTTCTCTTTCTTTGCTTGAGAATGTTTTCGAAAAGTTTTACCCTCAACATTGAAGCCGTGACGCTTCATGCTTTACCCTGCAAATGTTGTTGTTTTTTGTTTTCTATATTTCACTACATCTGCACTGTTGCGAAAGGATCCAAACCAGAGGGTACTCCTGCACGTATACATATAGTATGTATGGGTGTATGCGCACCGCACTGCACTATACAAGTACTGTGCTGGTAGGTCAATGCACGTACAAAAGCACTACTTCTTTTCCACCTTCCCTCACTCGTATCCTCTTAGTAATATAGAAATGTTAATATAAAGAAGATCGAGTTGAAAAGAGAGAAAGAGAGAGAGAGAGAGAAAGTTAAGTACGTACGGTATGTAGCTCAAGGGAATGAAATGTATGAAAAAATATTGGAAAATTCAAAGTGTGTTAAAAAACTTTCACAACATTTAACGCAGTCATGAGGTATGCGCACATTTATGCATGCATACATATACGAAGCACAACGGTTCTGTATTGCAGTCAAAGGATAACGAAACAATCTTCATTTCCGTTGAGTTTTTATTAAAACTTTTATTTTCTTCGTTTGTTTCTACAGTTACTTTCTTTTTCTCTAATGCTCTTCCCAGTAATATTAGTTTTGAAATAAACTCATTGTACACGGTTTTCTTAAGCAAGATATTAAAGTGCAGCCAATTGGATCCTTTACCACTGTGCAGGACTTGGGTTGCTTTAATTATAGGCATCCCAAAATCTCTACCTTTTGTTTGATTGTACGATTTTTTCTCTGTTTTTCAAAACGTTTGGTCGAAATATGGATTATGATTGAAATTTAAAGTCACCCTTTGTACAAACGAGGCTTTATAAAGGGACTCAAACTATTCACAATTCAACCTGAGAATAAATGAAGTTAAAGTGACAGGTAAACGATTGGGAATATTAAGTACTGTGGATGATTTTTTGTTGATGCGTTATGTGGTATTTTCAACTCGATTCAAAGTTCCGACTGTGGCAACCCTTCCACAAATAAACGTAGAAATGAAACTTTTATATCATTTGAGAGCTTGTATGCTTTAAAGTTATGCGTGAGTACTGAGTTTGACGTTTTTGCTTCAAATTAAGTCCAAGTGGGCCACGTCTCCCTAGCATCTTTCAAGATCATTTAAAATGGCGACACAAGTCGTCATAGTGGGCCGAAAAAGCTCAAAATTGCACCATTGCATTTATCCAATGGATTTGTATCGATTGGCATTCAAATTTCGATTTAGAAAATTTTCGAAAATTTATCATTTACGGTTTTGCTCTTTCTAAATTTTCGTTGCACTAATTCAATGGAGAAAGGGTGTTGTCAGGCTGCATAGAATTAGAATTTGTACGAAATAAATTCCTTAAAAGTAACTGGATTCAAACTTAATGCAAAATTCTGCTCCAAGAAGAATTGCAAGAGATGTACAAATGTATGTAAATTATTGTATATAAAAGTATTTGTATATTAAGATGAAAGAACTTCTCCTAGGTGCCCGTTTCCAACTGGAGTGTCGTCTTACTATTGCCATGAAATCGTTTAACTATTCCATGAACATCTTAATAATAAACATAAACATATGTGTGCATGAGAAGGATTATAAAATCAAGTGTGTACTTGAACTTGACCTTGACATTTATGTAGATTAATGTTTCCCACACATACCCAACCATGCACACAACTACACAATATCTGAAACAAAGATTCCATTGTTCCATAAAATGTGACGTAATTAGCAGTTATTTGTAAACACCAGTCATTGTCCCACACTTAACCCACCCACTCCCTTAGCCATTCATTTCGATACATTTTGTAAAATTTTGTTTCAGGTATTGAATTAAGGACTGTTTAGGCACAGCCACAGTTACCCACATAATACACACGCACACAACCATACACTTGCTTGCGCATATTTAAATTCATTGTTATAACACTTTTGAGTACGCACGGATAATTATCCGCATAAAGGAATGTTTACTCAAACCTTGTCGCAGGAAATTACAAACAAAAACCCATTTCCATTAGCTCTGCCTTTAAGACGATTGTGTGTGCATTATTTCGACACTCACAATGTTTAAAACAATCTGAAACAATGTAGAAATGTCTGTTCATTCAACTGTGCGCTACGAATTTTCCACTCTTGCCGAAACCGGCAAAATGTTAAACATCGTGAAGGATGAAAGAGAGTTTTATTGATGTGCTCCAAAAGACTTGCACCACCTTCATTCTCAACGGTTCATATAAGGACTTTCCTAGGGCGGGATTCCAAAATAGTTCAATTCGGTATAATTCAATATTTGTAGCCTAAATATAACCTTTTACCAAGTCTTGAATGTGAAAAAGTGTGACCTGTAGCTTGAACCCAAACATCACCGAAAGTGGCGTGGAGTAGAAATGTGTATAACATGTATGTACACAAATGTTAGGGTATTAACTTCACTTGGCATCCTCTGCTGTACACTTCCTCTAACATATGTTGCCAGGACGATTACCCGTACAAGATATTGTCGTTTGTTTCAGTTAATGGCTCACATGCTCCCATACAAACCTAACTAACGTCAACCTCCCCACAACGAATGAACCAAACGAAATACGTAACTCAGTTAACTTGTACGCAACGAAACGTTTGTGTACGGGTGTATACGTATGTACGTTTGAAATTTAGGTTCTTCTTCGCACGATTTTTTACGTTGCCATAGGTCAAGTCTGAATTGCTTTATAAACGCAACGTACAGAAAAAAGAAAGGGGGAATTATTTCATTTTATGAAACCTCTCCAAAGGGGTTCCTCTTCTTCTTTCATTTGTTTTTATTGTATGCCTACGTTTGAATATACATTTCATGTGCTCGACACGAGTTGTGTTATTGTGTGTATTTCAGGGGGAATGCTGAAAACCTTAACGTTCCTAAACAATCTTAATTTATACGCGCTCGCATAGTTACAAGTGTCTCAAAGCACACTCGCTCATATTTTTATGACATCATACAGTTTGTTACGTTGAACTTGCAATACCTGTAAAAGGTAGCATTTAGATGCCACCGTAGTATAGATATGTACATAATTCATGCTTTCTATTTGAAATTGACACCAATGGCGTTCAGTTTCAAATTCGACTCGAACTTTGGTTGAAGTTTCAATGTCAGCACCGCCATACTGACATTGCACAATTAAATATTCGCTAGAAAAATTCATAAGAAGTGTTGCAACGAAATATACAGAGTCTCAGATCATAACGCACTTGGCTGCATTGCATGCGCATTCTATTTATAAATGTACGTCATTTCAGTTCGTTGGGGGGATCTTAAAATAAACACGCTTCACATTGGTTTGTCGTACGTTTATGCTTCCACTGTATACACCAGACAAATGACATTTTCATAATACTCAAACATATCCTGACATTACCATGCGATCACAAGCAGTATATAATAATATACAAATGTGCATGTATACGTGTATATACATAAATTATAACTTATTGTTAAAGATAAACGAAAGTTGATGAAATGGCCGAATAACCCCAAGCTACCTGGTTCCAATTGTGGCTTAATCAGTTAATACACTCGAGTTATTGAATGTAAAAACCACAAAGAAGCTTCTAAAAATGTTGTAATTCGATCGAGTTCAAATTTACAACATAGAAATTTTAGGCTACGCAAAGGAGTACAATCTTAATCTTGCTTGCCCATCACCTTAAAGCATTCAAATAATAATAATGATTAATGAAATGTGTGAGTGAAAAACCGACTAAATATTATTAAAAAATCCTTTTCTAGTTTTTGTTTAATAATGGGCACGCTGTTCAATTGATTTTTCCCACTTTTAAAACCAATCTAAGCGGAAGAAATAGACGCAGTTTGAAATCAATTTTACGAACATAGCTTGATGTTTCTTTTAAGGTGTTCCACATGATTATACCCTCAGGGCAACCACGATTTAAACCTATTAGTCACCTAACCTTCTTTATTACTAAACCAAGAAACTTACACGGCCGGAACAAATAACCCTTTGCGGAGTAATGTCGCATTACGGTTCCTACCAAGCGGAGTTGGCCAAAGCCAACTAAAAGGTGAGAAGACACTGTTAGATTGAAAGGACGTGCAGCCAACCTACAGGTCATATTTTTTTATATGTTTTTTTGCAAGTTCTTCAGTATTTTTTAACAACATTACGTGAGAAGCAATCGTTTAGCATGATAATTAAATTTGCCAAATTTGAACCCAATGGAATCACTCAAGTAAACCTTTTTATTCGAAAATGATTCACTCCTTGGGTTGAAAGTTAAAATTCTCAGCCTATTTGTATGCTTTGTAAATTTGGACCGAAGGCGACCATTTGTAAAACCTCTCTACCAAGAAAGGTTTTTATGTAACGAGTAGTCGTGAAATTTGACATGGTTTATTAAAGGCTTCGACAAATGAGACGTCTCGCTACGCCTACAGTGCTTAGAATTCATTTTTCAGTACACAGAACGCCTCACCAAGCGCTTAATTTCACATCAGAATCTATTTCTTAAAATTGTGTTTCAGTTTAATAAACATAATATATACAATATTTTTTTTCATAAATTATTTTCTCTTCTAATGCCAAAAGCAAGAGTGCACGTAAGAAGTAGAACATATTAGCCAGGCGCGGTGCATTCGTCTATATGGCTATCATCACATAAATTCATACATTTCAGCTGATTTGGACAGCAAAGCATGAAAAAGAGGCCAGAGCCTTAACTGGCCACAGCGCACATACTTTCTACAAAGACATTTTTATAAGCCAATACGAATGTGAAAGCTTGTGACGTATGCTCGAAGCGTACATGCTTTCCATCTGTTTCCAGCTGTAGTGTAATTTACGTAACCATAGCTGATAATTATTTTTCCTACACATCACACACTCGCTTAGCATTGCCAAGAACTATAGTTGGTGTCCTCGCTAAGCAATAATTTAAAGATTTTTCTTAAGCAGATGTCGCAACTAAATAAAGTAATATTTTTGGTTTTCATTTAAAGATTGTTTATGGACCTGATGGCCAACCATTACGTACAGAGTCACGACGTGGCCGCAGCAAATCACGTAACACAACCGGAAATGCGACAGGAACAGCAACTGGGGTAAGTAAGAAATTAACAGTTTATAAAAAAGCATTTTGTGAGAGGATAAATATGTTTCCAAGCAGGAGAGTCTCTTGGTCATGCTTTACATATTCTTTAATTATTAACACTTGTACTTATGCAAAATAGAATCAAAATCTTATGTTTAACCATTTGAAAAAGTTATTAAACAATTGGTCGCGTTCGGGTGGTCTATTCCACATACATTTTTTTCTATTGTTAAACTTCGGTCCGTTTTAGAACGCCCCATACTCTAAAGAGAGTTCTTATGTGTTAGAATGAAATTTTTCAAAAAACTTCATAAACCGAATTTATACCGGGTTAGAAGACGGAAGACCAACATCAAAGCGCAATAACTTTTGTATTTGAACATTTCATCCTATGAGGTTACTCGGGAGTTTCCATCTTTTTTCCCGCACCGTATATTTAAATAAAATTCTGTCTATTTTTATACAGAAATGGGCGTGGTTGTATTATAGGCACTTTTACTTTTTACAAAAGTCCCATCTTCTGCAGTAATCAACCTTCAATGCGAAGTGTGACTGAACGTCGGGCAGGTTAAACGTGACCTTGGTCATATTTAAGCGTTTTACAAATTTGATAAATAATGTGGCTTTGAATAAATATTATAACTCTGATCAGCTTATGGTCACTAAGTAATAAGAAATGTTGCAGGATGGGATGGTCAATGACCAGCTCTGACGTATTCTCGTTTGTTTGAAATTACACACAAATAAATAAGCTACGAACTCTTTCTATTGTGTCTGCTTCTCCAAAAAAAATTCGTAACTCTTCTTCTTGGATGAAGTGCTGTTACGTATATTTGTGATATAGTTTCCTAGCTTTTTATCTCATATCCTTTGATATAATTTCGTATTTGGTTCTGTTCTACGGAAAAAAACTCTGTGCGTCTGGCATTTTGTGTTATGCGTTCTTTACGTTTTTATTTTCAGTCATTGAGACATAAGTTTACTTCTCTTGGTAACCTTTTTTCGTGTTTTACTTTTTTTTTTTGTCTTTTTGAATGTCGTCTATGTTCTGTCTGTCATATCCTTCAGAATTTTTCTTCCTTTTTTGTGTTATAGGTAAATTAATCCCTTTCAGTTTGTTTCAGTTTCTTGACCTATTTCACAAAGTCTTACTTCTCTGTTTTCTTTGTTGCAATGCTTTGATTTTTCCATGTTTTCTTTCATTTGGAGTATTTGGGTTAGACTTAGTTTCAACAGGTTGTTATTGTTTATCTGTTTTTTCTTTGTTGTCTTAAGGACCGAAAGACACTTGTTTACTCAAATCTTAAGGATACAACAAGTTTGTTTATATTCTCTTATGCGTACATCTTCAACTTTAATTATGTGAAATTTCATATAGGGCTCACTGTGAATATTTGATGATTGGTTTTAAATATGTTAAAATGTAAAAATCTAATTTGTGAAGGAGGTGGGCCTTATGTTTAAGATGGATTTTCGCTAGCGAGCCATCACGGATATACAGGTGTCAAAATTGAAGGTAATCGTGTATGTCACGTTCACGCAAACTCATTTCTATTGCATTGAATGTAGTATGGTTATGAATGTGAAGGCATCAGAGAGACTTTTACCAGTACTGTCAAATTGTGTAGTCACTGCAGAGGTGGTGTGTAAATATGTATAGCGCTGTTGTGTGTTACCAACCTGTCTAATTAAATTATTTATGTCCTTTCGTAATTAAAACAAGCGCAATTTAAGAACACATCTAATGCAAGGGAACGACAAAGAGAACATCATAGGGTTTCCAGTAAATTGCGACATCAATCATAGAAAATTCTTATAAAATTCCACCAACATATGCGCATATATTTGTGTGAGTACATATACTGTCTCAACTACAACGAAATTAATTGCTTGTCAAACTGAAACGAAGCAAAATACTTGCAAGAAGAATTAAGAAAGAATCCTACATATATGTGCTATGCCACGATCCGCATTACGAAAGAATCTATTTGAACTGTAAACGGAGGTGTTGTATTTGTATTAAAAAAGTGGAGTAGTAGTTTAGATATAATTTAAAACCATTTGTACAACCGTAATGAGCCTTTCGGTAAGGCCTAGATAAACAAGACATTGGAAGAGTTGGAACAAACAAGCACTTCACGGCCTTGAATTTGTAGGTGGAAAAGTGTTCTGCACAAACTGGCAAGTTTGGTAATGGATGCCTTCCTCCCCATCTGTCTAAGTGTGTATCTATATATCATTCAATTATTTATACGGTACATATTCCACGTTACACTACACATCCCAGTTTATAGTGGTGGTGCTGTCATATACTGGATGTTATAAATATTGCGCTATTTGCATAAAATTCTAATTTAACCACTGCCGACTGCCTGTGTTACTTGCCACTGTGCACTGTACTCTCCACATATGTACTGCATCGCTTTTCTTGATTTTCGCTTTATACTTTAGTTATTGTTGTTGTCGAAGTTGTGTTTTGTTGGTATCTCTTGAACACACATACACTACCACATCGTTTTTATTGTCGTCCTCCTTCTATTCACACTTTTCCTTTAGACAGCAGCTTCGGTTTCGCACTATTTTAAGCGAACGTATGGACAAATTACAGAAACATTCCACATCTAAAATTGTTTTCAATTAATTAAAAAAAATTTAAGGAAAATATTTCAAAAAGCTTTCAAAGTAAATAACTTTCATAAATAAAATGTACGAAAAAGTAAAGAACCGCTCCCTGCACATAAATTCTAGCAGAAGAAAAAATGGCATTAATGGCCCTCACCAAGAGCTTTAATTTAATAACACACACAACCCAAATTGTCCAACCCCAAGGGTAATAGTTACAGTTCCCTACTCAAAGACTTCAATAACGTAAACTTTTTTACCTCTTTCAAAAACCCTCCATTTATTCATTCTAAATCAAAAAATTCCATTCAAATCTATTCACCCTGATACGCCTCCCAAAATGTCTATCTATCTAGCCAAGGGTATGCAAGTTCGTAAAAGTTATTTAACAATATGAAATTTAAGGTCAAGAGCCCCTCGTTTCCTTCATACAGGAGGTCGTGGGATCTCCGTAGGGTATTTTAAATTAAATTCTAGCAGGACATACACTACGTAAATGATCGACAGACCAGGCCATGGAATTCAAAATAACTCTTAATTACGTTTATGATTCAAAAAAGACTTTCCGTATTCGTTCATTCTCCTCAATTGATTAAGTGTGTCCATAAGCATAAATTTTGATATATTCCGAAATTCTGATCATCATTATTCAAAGTCTGCATACACTCGTTTAATTAAAACTAAAGTTTGATTATATTAAACTGTTCGCCTAATTCTCCTTCACGTTATCCTCAATTATAGAAAATATTCATTAGCTTTTTGCCAATCTTTGACACAACCATAAACCAGAATTGCTTTCAGCAGCGACGCGACTAACATGTGCCGCATAAAGAAGAAAATATTCATAAAAATTGCACGCCTTTAAACTTTGTATACTGTTCGAAACTTACCTCAGCGCACATTGTCTGAAGATAATGCTTTAATATCGTAACTTCACCGATTGAATTATTTATTAACATTTTTTTAATATTTGGCGCATGAATTTAAATATCCCGCCTTCTATACTATAACATCAAACAACCAACACCAACAACACCAGCAACAACATATTTCTTACTGCCACTTCTATTGCTTTGTGTTAATACAATTTTATAGTGGGATTCATTTTTATTCATTTACTACTTCTACCGACCACAATGAAATGAATTGAATAGTTTATCTGTGCTTTCCGTAAATGATAATGCATAAGGAATATTCCCTTTTTAAATATTCTATTAACCAAGATTTTTTAATATATTTTAGCAATAATACAAGCTGACAAAGATTCTAATGTTATTTAGAGTGCAGCTCGAACAACTTTCGCACAATTCTTTACGCGCACCTAAACGAATACCCCTAATAATATTTTTAAATAATTAATATATCTAATCCATGACAGAGGTGGCCATATGTTATATGATAAATTCATTGAGTTTGTAACAGTGGAAAAAAGCTATAGAACAATTCTAACAACATTAAGTTCTGAATTACAAGGGAGCGTCCGAAACCCTACAAAGTATATATTCTGCATCAGTATCCGAATCTGAATTGGTTTAACAATATTGTATAAATTGTATCCATCGATGTGCCAAATGTGGGCGTGGTTGTCGTACAATTTACAAAAAACTGTATTGCCGTTAAAAGAGGCGCAATTGCATACAGTACCACACCTGCAAAATGTATGTGTATAAATGTGGAGGTTGTCTCCAAGATTTAGACTTGATTGTACTCAGGAATTGTTCCATTAGGTGGTGTTGTCCAAGAATGCAGAGTATTGGTTTTGTTCTATTTAAAGAACACGCCAAGCAGAGCTATGCTATGCTGTGCTATGCTCTCTGTTCTTCGTTAGAAGGATACGACAATATATGTTATCGTGAGCCACGTTTGCCCACCCCAGTATTATCTGTACACGTGTGTATGTGTTTTACTTTGAAAATTCGCCCATTACTATATATGTACATTTTATATATATGTGTGTGTGCTTACTGCTACATATACATTATATGCTCAGTGTTTTATTTGTGTTTGTGTGGATTTTTATTGTACACACACATATATACGGCATACGTAATGGATTGAAAGATATCGTACCATTCCTGTCGAAATAAGAGGAAAAGTAGCGATTTTAATTAAATGATACGAGAGAGTCAACATAAATGGAAGAACGCAAATATAATTAAATTTCTGGTTTTTGGCTTGTGGGCGTATTGTAGGCGATATATACTATATTTTCTGTATGTCATATACAACTACAAAACTATAAGACTCATGTAAATGTTCAAAAATATTGCGCACATTTCTACGCTTATATTAAAATTATTTCCACGAAGCTCAAATTTTTCATATTTAATACCTGAACCGTATGTGCCAAAGGCTATATTAATATTATGCAGATGTTTGTAACTCCTAAACGACAAATGCCACACCCTCCTCCCATTATACCGATCAATTCAAAATCAAAACCTTAATTGATTTAACCATGTCGGTCTGTCCATGTAAATGCATTTTTTGAGATATTTCGTTGGAATTTGTTGCAAGGGCATGTATTGGCCGGATTGATATATATTTTAAATAATACCTAATTTGGCTTAGGCCGAATCTTAAATATCCTCCACATCTACTAACAAACAGTAGGCGTGGCAGGTGTATGTTTACGCCCTCTAATAGAGTATGTAATGCGTACCAACTGGCAAGTTTTACGTGGAGTATGGTTTTTTGTAAATTGTGGTCGTATTTATGATATGACCATGCCCATTTTTGGCGCTATCCAAGGAAAAGCTGATGATGATTTGATTGGGAATAACGTGACAAGCGTAACTACCTAGGCCCGTATAACTTTCCAAACGATTTATTTCTGTATCACTCGCACAATTGCAATCATTTTAATAATTCTAAGCCATCATCAAAAGTTGGCATTTAATTAAATTTAATAACAATAAATTATCACAAATTATTTCTTATTCCATTAATTCTAGCAAAACGGAAAGTAAGAAAAAAATGAAATATTTTCTTTATGACATAAATCATAAAGCTGTAAATATGTAACTATGTAGAAGAACCAGCTTATGTGTAAGGGTAAAATATAATTTGAGAATACACACACACTTATGCATATTCATATTTAGGTACCCTATAACTTCTTCAACTTTGCTAAACATTGCGTTAGTAAGAATTTTTCTCTATTTACACGATTGCGAACTAAATTTTTAAATTCAATTTCATTTGTGTCCATCACCCCCAACCATGAAAAGCCTTGCAAAATATTCTCTCATTACAAATTTTTAATATATGACGATCGATTTAATATAAACATGGAGTTAAGGTGATGTACAAGTCGGTTCGATTGGCAACAGAGTACCACAATAACTGGTTTTTATTTATTTGTAACTAAATATATGTTTGCGAATGGTGTCTGCTTGTAAGCAATAAATTATGATTTGTGTTGGACTGTATATACGTATATACTTTATATATAAACATAAATATAAATGCAATGCTTACTTTGGCACAAAATCTTTTATAATCCAAGAAAAAATGGAAGAAATGAAATTGAATTTATTAAATTATAGCTGCTTAATGGTTGTTGGTGGTGTTTCAACAACAATGCATTTATTTATTGTCCATTTCCTATCCGTAACGTAAGCGATGCAAAGGCGATATGTAGCAGAATTGTAACAAAACTACAATAATCCAAACAGCACTGAACTGAATTAGTATTAAAGCGCTACAACATATTGAAAAAGTTTGATGATAAAGTTGCAGTTATAAAACTTCTCCCATGAAAAGGTTTGCTCCACAGTTTCCCTGCTCAGTATATCCATAAAATGTGTTCATGTGTTCATGTGTGCAAGTACTAGGTTCTTTGATTTGATCAACGTCTTCGAATCCACATTAATTGTGAGCCTTAGCAAATGCGACGCTTTAGACGGTTCAATAATATTGTGTAAATACTCCGCTTCAAAGTGTACTCGAAGGCATAAGCAGAAGTTAATACTGATTGCTGTTTGACGTAGAGAGAATTTGATAAATCTCCCTTTAATAATCCTACCACCTAGAGGCCACTTTGTCAAAACGTTTGTAATTTAGAGAAGAAATTACACATGCCCTACAAATGTATTCTAGTTAGCATCAAATTTTGAATCATTTTCCCAATTTCATTTCCAACACAACGGAAAGTTACTGAAGAAAAAGTTTTAAAGCGTCCAGGTTCGCCCGCAGACACGCAACGCCAACCACTACATGTGGAACGAATAAATTTAATGTTCTAATAATTTAAAATAGCAAAAAACAATTTCGTAGAATTCTTTGGCTTATATTGTAAATTGTGGGCATGGCTTCGCCTATGTTTAGCACATCGAGCCAATTTCAACTTTGTAGCACATCTGTGGCCATGAGAGCTTTTTGTTAATTGTGGGCATGTCAGTCCCATGGACAAAAACTGTCTGCATTTCATTGTGATATCTAGATTTTTGCAACCGTATGTAGACATTTTGAAATCAACTCGAACAGGTACTGGACACGTATTTCTGTATTCTATGGTTGTTACATACGGAACGATAAACTTTGTAAACCACCCATTATAATGTGGAGGACATAATAGCAAATACAATACAAATAATTATGAAAGTTTTTTGTTTTGTTTTTGTTTTATTGTATTTTGTTTGGTTGTTTTCTTGTTTACTGCGTGTCTTGTGTTGTTTTATTTTTTATTGATTCGTTTATTTTGTACTTTTTTGCTTGTTATTTGTTTCTGCCAACGAAAATGTATTGCGCGATATTTCTTTGTTTGTTTTTCCATTTTCTGAATACAATCCGTGGAAGTAATTTTGTGTGTGTTTATGTAGTTGTTTGTAAATAATGTATTTTAGCTTGTTTGCCTTATCTTATTTGAAAGGAATTTCATTTTGTTATTGTTGTTTTTGTCTTCTTTTATGATTATGTGTTTAATGTCTGCTGCACAAGACTTAAGTGCATATCGTTGCAATGCAATACCAACAAATAAAGAAAAATTGTCCGAAACTTGTGTGTGTATTGCACTACAGAGAGGCCAACCAGACAAGCAGACAAGACAGACAGACAGTCAGACAAACAGACGGAGGGACAAAACTTTATTTTTACAACAAACTGCATAAAAACAGTACAGCATATATTTAGTTATATACACACAATAACATATATAAATAAAACCTATTCCCATTAAAAGCATCCACAACCACACTGAACTCTGCATTTACCCAATCGATGTATTCCAGAGACGGAACCGCTTAAACAATTCATTCTAAGCTGTCCTCTTCAAAAAACAATTCTCAGCTGAAGAAAGTTCCAACTTTATTAAAACTAAGTTACCTATCAACGCAGAATTCTTCGTGTGTCTTTATAAACCGTGTTATACTGAAATCGTTTAAAATAGAATTCGTTCAAAAGTTACGTATATCTACACAATTTTTAATATATTGTATGTGTGTATAAAATATTTCTGTGTTCTCTCCTTCCACTCTTTTCATCTACCTCATGCACATAGAAAGACGCACAAAACAAAACTAAAAAATTAATAAGTAATAAACATTCAAACCCAGACGTACGAACTAAAATAAACAGACAGACGTATACGAGTACATGAGTACGAACAGAGCTTTACATTTTCTTTCACATGTGGTAACTGAGAATACAAATCTTACAATGCAACCAAAGTACTCCCCAAACAGTTCATGCTTTGTGTCCCTGAATTTTAATAAAAATCGAACGAGAACGACTCGTCATCAACACAGATATTTCTTTTTTTTCCCCAACACCAACAAGTATTATAAAAACGTTCTGCACATATTCACAAACTGAGTATAAAATCGTAAAACTTTTGTAAACCTTATTCAAGTTCAAGGGTTTACATTTCGTAAATAGAAGAAATAATCAAAACAAACATGATTTCTGCACATGCATAATACCTGCGTGCAAAGTTTAATTTATATAGTTTACGAAGCTCGGCAGTAAACAAATTTGACGAATTAGCAAATGTCATTCATTCAGAGATAACTTTGGCATGGCCTTGCTAAAGTAGCGTTTCAAAAATAACAGACGGCCGAGGTGGAACATATAACGTTTGATTCTAAGTCGCATAAATAGTTAACTAGTGCAGAGAGCATAAAACCAAGGCTTTACTAATGGACAAGTTGATGTAGACTTTGATTGTGATGGTTCTGAGAATTCCTCCAGAGTAATTGACAGAATCAAGTTCATCAACAGACAAAAGAAGAAGAAGAAGAAGTTATAGAAGCTAGCTTGAAGACTTTTTCAAATAAGATGACCTTTACAATTAATTAAGATATTTACATAAGTGTACCTTAAGACAATTAAGGAATATGAGAAAAATTACCTTAAAAATAATGTAAATATTCTGTACTCGATTAAATACACTTCAAGAAATTACCGAAGAGAAGAAATTAACATGCATTCTCCAATGCAGCCATCACAACGTTTCCATTGACCAAACGGTGTAACTCGGTAACTTTATGTTACATAGTAAATATATTCGGGATTAGAATCAAATTATGGATCGATTTGGCCATATCAGCCAGTCCGTCTGTGAGTCCATCTTTAATAACCATTCTCCTACCGATGGTTGATGAATAAAAAAAAATAAAAGACTTACAGTAAAAACAATCTATGATCGGTCAAGCCCGGCCCCTTTATACCCTACACCACTTACTACCACAAAATATGATAAAAAGTAGTTTAGTTGTATGCGAGACACTGCTTTATAAATTACTTCATTATATGGAAAGTGATTCCAAAAATGGGTCCAAATTTAGCACAACCAAACACTAAGCAAATTAGCCAATTTACCAATTTTTGTCAAAATATATTGAGAATCGCGATTTTCTACCCTATAATATATGGGGAGGTATTTTGAAAACAGTCTAATTCTATTCACTTTTAAGAGGATTGCGACCTTTACTTTATGCACAAATTTATGCACCGACAGACGTACAGACGGGCGATATCGGTATAATTAAAGATGGGTGTGGCATTTGCCGTTTAGAAGTTACAAACATTTGCCACAAGTGATGCATGATTTAATTAAGCAATTATATTTTTCTTAAAAAGGATAGATCCTCTTTCAACAATAGCTGTTTTGAGGAAATCTTGGACACCTCCTACAAACTTTAGGCGCTACTTAGTATCTGTAATATCGAAGTATTCTTACACTTTACCGCTACAGATGAATACTTAAAGAGAACTTTGTTAAATTGAGGGTGAGTTTATTGTCCCATCGCACCCACTGTTGAACTTCACACATATGTATATGGCGTGTGAAATACTTTTGTTATAATAGAGTGATGAATGGCGGTGTCGCGCTCATAAGTCTCATAAATCCGTGCTTAATCCGTATTTATATGACTTTTATATTTTCAATACATATGCAATTATTATTTTATTGCAACATATTTCGCCAGCACATAGTGTGCATCAAAGGCCACATTGAATTAATGAAAAAAATGTGTCCCTGGTGGAAATGATTTTGTTGGCCTTGAATTCTATGTTGTGAGTCTATGTTAGGTGGAGTCGTCAGCAGCACAGCCATTCCAAAGAGTAGGTATTTTTTTCATGTCTACATACATTATGTGGGAATGTGCATGTGGATACGCGATACATAAATCATTGCATGTATTGCCTTTTTTAAGAGTTTTTACTATTGCCAAAACGTGGCAGTGTTTTGTTTCATTTCGTTTTCTGCTCCAGCAGTCTGTTGACACTATGACTGGGTTTTTAGCGGTATTCGTGTTGTCTGCTTTACTCCACGCATGTGTATTGTTAGTTGTTTGTGTCAGATTAGCCATAGTACTACTAACTTTTTTTCGTTGTTGTCACAGTGAAATCCTTTCGCTTTCGCTTTCATGCGAGTAAATATAAACGACAAACACGCACCACTTGCTGCATATGCACACCAACAAAAAAAATATATATTGTACAACAACAACACAATACTACAAAAACAAAATGTTTTGAATTAAAATTTAATTCTATGGAATAACAGTTACATGTCGACAGTGGAGGATACCTTTGAATGGAATGAAATTGTGTTTTATGAATTTGATCTCTCTTACATAAGTAAACACTTTTATGTAAGAGAGAGATTCCGAAGGCACAGATATGCCGGTAACCAGGAGGTAACTATTGGTACTTGCCAAAGTATCAAGTTGAATACTTCGGCCACAACACACACATTAGCAACAATTCTTATTGAAAGGATGTTGATTGAGGAGAAGGACATGACGTTTACCTGTATAATAATATTTGTTACCTCTACGAGTATACCTGGGCCTCGGTAAACTTTAATTTATTAAATACAAAAAGTCACTAGGTTGCACACAATATTTCCATATTGATTTATTTGAACACTTGCGCCTCATTATTGCTGAAGTAATGTCCATTTTTCGTGCCCATAAGTTTAAGTATTTCAATGTATTTAAAGTGACTTGTAAGTGACAATGATGTTCACACTTAGTTGGTAAATTATGAGATGGGATTATGAAAAATCGCCAAAAATTTATTGTTTTTTTCGTTTTGGTTGGACTGAGGTCAACGACTCGAAAAACTTCTAATCAGAGTTAGTTCAAATGGACAGTCTTTCAGATGAAGTAGATGTGGCTAGGGCGACTTAAATGATAAATAGCTAAAAAGCTTTTCTTGCAAAGCATTCTTTAAACCTTATATCTCATACCTCTATGATATGCCAGGCAATTTGTGGTATTCTGTACTCGGTGGCGCGTTTAACGGTGTGAGGACAATGCGGTTTCGAAGGGCCTCGCAGGACCCTCAATATTAGGAAAAATCTTTTACAGAAAATGTTTCATTTAACTAATAAGCGCCAACAATTTTATGCAGTTTTATACAAGTTTGAAGCCTCTAAGGGAAGAACCTCTAAGAGGTTCCTGAAGTTTGTCTTTTTATGTTACAAATAATGCGATAAACCACATACGCTACCAGCATCTTCGATGGCTATTTTATAAGGTGGGTAATAAAAGCACATTTATCAGAAAGCTGATATCAGTTTTTTATCATAAATTAAAATGGGCATTTTTTCTACCAATACCAACAACAACAACAACAACAACAACAACAACATATTTTTCTGCTTATTTAAATTCATGTATTTCTTCTTCTTGCTGTTGTTTTGGTTCTTGTTATTGTACATATTCTCCCTTTCACTCCTTCTGTTATGTCTAAGAGCATTTTAATGAGATCATAAATATTAATTTAGTTCTTTTTGCGAGAGGAGGGATGCGTTTTTAATTTCACATAAACAAAATTCAATGCACACATAACCAAATATAGGTAGCTCTGGCGTGTAACTTAAAAGAATAATAAAATATATTCAATATATTTTTTAGGGTTTTGGAACCAATACGCCATTGGCGATGAGGTCCGGCTTAGAGTAAAAAATTAACTGTGAACCGATGGGTATTTTAGGTATATATTTTGGTAAGGGGCCGTTTTTTGGACTAAAAACGATTACTTTTCAAAATGCTGACCTGATCGGTATATTTTTAGAGGATCTATCCACATTTTATTACAATTTTACAATAAGTCTTTACATGACGAAAATGAGCATCTTCAAATAAAATTTAGTTAAAATTTTTTAATTCTTGATAATTAACTGTAACAAATTTAGACCCAGTTGGGACCTCTTTCCCTTCTAACTTTACGCATGCAACTCAACTAATCATAGCATAAATTGCTGAAACAGCTTTAAGAAATTATTATTTTATAAAAGTGCTGTTGTAGGAAAAACTTGTCCACTTATGTTATTGGATGGCTAACCGTATGTGCATAACTTCAACTCCCCGCATATCGCGTACCAGCACAACCTCGACGCAATTCGAATAAAGAACATTCCCACAAAAGAGAAAAGCAAAATATTTATACACAAGCAAAATAAAACAAAATAAAATATAACGATGATATATACAGAGGAGAAGCGTTCAGCTTAAGCCACATCTCAAGTACCCTGCAACCGTTAGAATTTCATTAATATGAAATTCACAAATTATAACTAAAACAAATCTTTAGCTTCAACTGATAAGCACGTATAACCAAATCTCTTTAGTGAGTAAAAAGCTTCTTTTTTTGTGGTGGACAAAGAGAAGCAATGAAAAATGTTACGTATTGAATGAATAAACATGTTATGACAACAAAAGCTGGTTTTATGCAGGCAACTATCTGCATGCGCGTACATACAATATATTGTTGTCTGACATTGAAAAATGGCTTTGGTCCATTATAAAATTGAAGTTATACTGTGCACATCATTTCATCTACAACAACGATTTAACGATGTAGAATACTGTAAAGAACTACGAGTCGTATATAAAATAATGAAAGGGGTAAAGTGTTTGGAACATGTTCGACACAGTGCAGTTATAAAGCCGTCTTCATCCATAGTCTCAATTTCAATCAAGAGTGAAGTTTAAATTTTAGAATTAGTTGTTTGTTTGTTTCTAAATAGTTTCTTAGCGAGAATTTATATAAATGTACGAATCAACCCATAAAGAACGACCTAGTCTTCAAACACTCCTTGAAGGTATTACATGTAACGATTTGTTACTATTCACACCACCATAGTGGGTAGAGTATACAAAGTTTACTATTCCGTTTGCAACTCCCACAAGACGCTACAAAGTATATATGTTCAAAATCTGAGTCGATTTAGACATGACAAGATATCGAGCTAAGGAGAAATTTTGTAAAATCAATCTACTATACAGTCGACAAAAATATCTCACAGCCGCACATCATCAATACATCAACGGAGTACAGATATTTATGAAAAAGACCTCCATCGATGTATCAAAAACATGCTTTCAAAATACCAAAAGTCTCCATCACCCCAGAATTCGATTTAGTAAGTTTTCGTTAAAAAAAAATACAATTTTCATGCCACAATGTACTATGTGTGTAGGAATGTAAAATGCTACTCGTAATTACGGTTCAAGAAAAACGAATGATTTCGTTGTGAAGTTCCAGAAATCGAATAAAAATTCATATTTACAAGAAAAATGTCATTTCGTACGTACAATAATTAATTTTAATGGAATACCATAAAATTTTATGTGTTGGCAAAGTGTTCGACAGAAGCAATTAAAACAAAAACAACGATGATTTTGTACAAAAGGGAGTTTAATTTCAGTTTTTTCCCCCTTTTTTTTGGGAACATTATGAAATAGACTGACGAAAATGTTTTTCAATAGGAAATGGGGAGAAGTTGAAGAAAAAGGGCTTTAAAGCAAACGACATATGTAACAAGTAAGCACAAGCATAAGCACAGTAAGAAAGTTTAAAGTATGAAGGAAATGTTTTTAAATTTTATTACACAACAAAGAGAAATGTCATGTGTGTATGTAATCAAGATGCATAGCACGCGTCCTTTAAATGCTGTTCAGAAATATTTGGGGTGTCTGCAAACTGCAGGTGGTTCCCAAAACCTAGTGAATAAATCCCTTAGATTCTTCACGTTTTAATAAAACTCATAAACCTTAGTCCTCCAAGTTAACGACACTTTCTAAGCTGTCGTTGCGTCCGACGCGGTGAGGTTTACCCCTCTTTTTTTACTTTAGCTAAGATTTTCGGACTACAAATATGCGGCACTCTTTCCTCGCCTAATACGTTTATATTTCTTGGGTAAACAACGAAAACTACAATTCGTTAGCGAGTTTGATTCAAATTCACAAAAAATTCAACCTTTAATGGCGTTAGTGCAGTACAGTGGTACAACCAGTTGGAACTACCGCACCTGTTCGGTGTTATATATATTATGTATTTATCACATGCCAGAACGTTAATATCTATCATTGTATGCTTTATTTATTTATATTATTATATAAGAATACTTGTGCACATATGTAGAAAGTTTTCTAAGCAATTAACCCCAGCAGCAGTGCCACCTGCGCTCATTATGAAACATACGCAATGAACAATGAAATCGTTTAATTAAAATTAAACATACACTATATATGTAAACACCCAGTTATATATATAAACATAACTACGGATGCATACATACATATGTACATACTTAAAAGTAAAGAAAATTTTTCATTCGAAAAGTTTCCATCTCGTTAAAAATTCTCCAAATGATTGTCTCTGTACCTACAACAAAATCAAATTGCATCGAATGTATATGTACGGACCTGAAATTAGACAACAGCGAACTTAAATTTTAGGGAATGAAATTCACCATCAGGAGAATTCATAAAGAAAACAAAGAAAGAGATTTATTCAAGAGACAACGAAAAGACGAATAATGGAAAGAAGAGTTTGAGGAGTGGGATGGCATGTAGGTAATATTTAGAGGAGTTCAACAACAACTAACACACCAGCGCAGCACATAGATGACACTCAGCAACAACCAACCAACCAACCACCTTTTTGTGTACAGCTACAGTCAAAATGGAATAAAATCAATAACCACGCGCAAAAGAGAACAATGTCGAGAAGAGCATTATGGTGAATGCGAAAGAGAAATTACAAGAAACTTATATATACCAAGTGTGTGTATGTGTGTGTATAATTCATAATCCCTAAGAACGCATACACATGTATAAGCAAAATAAATAGAAACGCGGACGATGGTGCAGCGAAGCGTTGAAGTTGTAGCTGTGTTCGGCGATGGGCGATAGGCCATAAGTAACTTAGGCGTACAAAACACCACAAAGCCCCACAGCAAAACACACAATGAACGAGTGTCCGCCAGAAAGTACGTTGGTAGTTGTTGAAAAACATACATACACACACTATATACTAACAAAACGGAAATGCATCCTTTCTCACTCTCTGTCGTCGTCGAAGGTTTCTCACTTTTTCTTCTCTCTCATTGTTCTAGTCGCCTACTCGCTCGGTTCTTCGTTTATTGCTATTCTTCACTACACTAAACGTGCACTTGCTGCTCACTCGCTAACTTATACTCAATTTCTTCACCGACTGGCTCCCAACCCCATCAGTTAGCTGGTTAGTCAGTCTTTCCCTTAGTGATGTGGTGATTTTTAGTGATGTGTACAGCGAGCAGTAAGGCAACATATCTGAAAATTATTGATTTTTTTCCCTCGTGTACGTTGTAACGGAGTTGTGCACACTGAACTTCCACTTCGTATCTATGGTTGGACATGTTGCTATAGCTTGCTTACCCTAGCCTTAATAACAATATTATACATAAGGATAAAAATAATAATAATAATAATAATAATACATATACTGCCTCATTATTGTTATCGTTGTTGTCATAATTGCCTTCCGCTACTACGCTATTGTTTTCGTTGTTGCTATTATTGATTTCTTATATACAAGTACAGCAAATCAATTATAAATTGTCTTAAGGAAAATACAATTTTGTTTGAACATAAAATGAAAACTGAAAATGTACCTAAAAGTATGCTTCAATTTTGAATACTATTAAGTTTAACTTTAAGTTTAAGTTTAGGTTGCTTTGAAACTTATATTTACATGAAAATGTTTTAAGAGTACGCCCTTAAAACATCCCATAAAAAATTTCTAATTAACTATTGGGCATGGCTTACATACTGTTGCCTTCTTTTTTAAGGACTATTGAAGCATAGAATCCACTTTTCACCTCGAAGATGTAGACTGTAGATCCATTTGTAGCATTTCCAAAAATGAATTGTATCGCAAGTATTGCACCAGATAAAGAGATCTGTGCCACATTACAACCCCCAACACTGCCACCCAACACCCTTAAGAAAATTTGGCAACACTAAAAGGTAAAGGTCGAATTCTGCACGGAGAGGATCCTTGTACTTGGGACGCTTGTCTGTTATCCAATAACGCTCGATTGTCGAAGATATATGTCATTTTCGGTACATGGATGGATGGCCCAAAATATGCGTACCAACTCTTATTTTCCTAGCACAATTTTTAGGGTCGTGGAAGAGATTCTTTTCAATTGTGAGGGAGGGTAATTGATTTGACTTATTTTGAATAGATGGCGGGGCGCTGTTTTCAACACATTCCGTAAGGAATCCCCATTCAATTGAGTTTTAATAGGATTTCCATTTCAGCAACAGCAACAGACTTTAATTAATATAAAAGATCCATGGACAACGTAGCAGTGAAGGTAAAAAATCAACCTGAAACCGTTATATGTTATATTATTATCCAAATAAAACAAACATTCAAGTCACTGTATTGTGTGTATTGTATGAGTGAACATATAGGGTGTGCATAAGACTTTTCCGAACGTACTGTTCACCAATTTTCTACGCATTTACATATATGACACATCCAAAGTATTACAACAAGATTCTCACGCAAAAAGCCAAAGTTTTGTGTGTAAGTAAATGCAGATGAAAAGAGAGTCTTTAAGCACTTATCTGTAGCCAAGCATTAGAAGTTTTCATGAACTTGGTTACGTTGGGATTCCCCAATGCCAGATATCATGTCTGCATTCATGTCTGCACCTGTATTTTTTGTTCTCTTGAAAATTCCATTTGTTCGGTTGATGCCAATGCTTTGTATACATACGTACGTATATATACCATACCATATACCTATATACGCAGCTCCTAGTAAAAGTATTACTTCCGCTTAAAGCCAGACAGTGACTTTTTTCTCAACGCCTTTGTGTCAATTGAAATTGCGGAAAAAGCAAAAGTTGCGTGTAACAGGAATAACACACAAAATAGAAAGAAATGGTTATGGTTGGTTATGGCGTGGCGGCAAGAGAAACCCAGCAAATATTATGTGTACCATCATCACAATAACAACTACAACAATAACAATAAAGTTGATTCCCAATGACAGAACAAGAAGAAAGAACTGTGGAGTGTGCTCGAAGTGTTTCAAGTTAAACTCAGCTAAACTGCCAGACAAGATTAAAATACAAGAACAGCAACATAAAGAAGCAGCAAAACAACGTCATAAAGAAACAGCTACAATGTACTACATATACATATACATATACATACGTACATACATACATATAAACCAATTCCTACTTATTGGTGTTGCTGATGATTTCTTCTTCGAATAAAGAAAACTTTTCCTTTTTTTTCATCTTTACTCACAAAACGTCCCATTTTCTTATATGCATACCCACACATACCTTACGGATGTAGAATTTTCTGTTCTGTTGTGTGTGTGAATAGTAGTGAAGAACTTTTGCAATTCGTAATTTAGCCTTCAAATGCCAAGACACTTCATATGAAAAACCCTCGGCGGGTATTTGTTTTTTTTTCCTATTTGCAAGCTTAAACTTACTAACAATAAACGTGCATGTATGTACACCTATACATAGAGTCAACGTGTAGAAAAACTGATTCAAAGAAAATCTTGGCCGCATTGTTGACATTTTGAACTTGAAAACTTTGGATAAACTGATATGAAAATGTAACGTCGAACTGTTGCTTTCCCAGACGCTTTTTGGAGTTGTCGGGTGTGGGCAACTGCAGCAGCATTAGAACCACACTCGAAGGTAAACCAAACAAAACAAAAACTAAGAGAAAAAGAAAAAAACACGCAGCAGACAAAAAATCAGACTCAACAGCCAGCTCACTGGTGGCAACTCACCAAGTGAATTGTATATGGCTTTGTGTACACATGTTAATTCCTATGTATTTAGCAGCAACACACAACAACTGCACAAACCAGTACAAAAAAATGAAATAAAAAATAGAAAGAAAAAGAAAAAAACAAATCAAAAACGAGAAATAAAAACCGTGCAGTAACACAGTAACAAAAAAATTGTATGTTATGAATGAATGAGAGGAAAAAGCACGGATTGTTTTGCGACCTGATTCGATTTTCAGATAGTTTTCTGTTTAGCTTTTTTTTTTTTATTTAATGTTTTACACTTTCCTCACTTTCCTTGATTTTTGTTAAAACCAACCAACTAACGCGAGAGGGGGGATTTCCAAAAGAGTTGAAAACTGTAGGAAAGTGTAAGGTGTCTGTGGCATGAATGCACAAGCGAAGGCCCGCAGTTTCGTTCCATTTGTATCTTTTCGTAATCTTTCTCATTAAATGATCCAAATGTAATACTTATATACAATGTTAATGAAAGAGCATGAATGTAATAAGTAAATTCAAAACATTCCACCGTAATAGTGACTCCAAAACAATTAAGTTCGTATTATTCTTTTAAATGAATGCCCCAAATGTCGTGGAAAAGATATTATCTTTTCAGCGAGTTCTTGCCATTCCCATTGAAGTTCCTTCCAATTCCACTTGAGATCTTACCATTTCTATTTGAGTTATACCCATCATCACAATTATGTGGGTATATTGGTTTTGTTCACCCCTAAAGGTATTGACCAGAATCAAAACGTCTATTGGTGCTGATCAAGATCGTCAGTCCATTTAGTCTTTGTGACCGATCGCGTGTCTGCATATCTGTGTGAATTTTTACACATGTTTGTTGGAATCCTCACGACCTCAAAAATTGAGATATCTTGCTGAAATCTGGCATCTGCAATCTGCGAATTTGTCTACTTGTTTCATATTGTAATTGAGCTAAATCATAATATTCACTAGGGGTTGAGCTAGCCTACATAAATTCCGATTTCAAAGAAGAAGAAAATTAATCAATTATTTGTACGTTGTAACGGTACTTGAATAAAACAAATTGAATTGAAGCCATTCGGGTATATATCAAAATCTAAAATATGTTCCTTTCCTATAGAATAGTTTCCTAAGATGTACTTAATATATGTAAGCAATGCCAGCATGCACATACACTTGTACACGTGTAAAAGAAATTGTATTAATTTTGAACTAATGACGCGAATGTTCTGAAATTTGATGGACTGATGTAATGGGTGGAAGTTGTACTATAATACGTTTTACAAAAATGGAAGTGATGTGACAATGCATAACATAACAAATAAAATGTACATGCGACATACAACATACAACAAATGTGTATAGCAGTGTGGCTAATTTAGCCCGTTCCTACTTATTTATATTTGCATTTCAGTTTTTGTTATTTTTATTTCCATTTGAGTTCTGTCTCATCCCAAACCCTGAACGTTCGAGTGCTCACCAATTTCAATTAGAAATGGCGTTGTGTGACCTAATTTCGAATTTAACAAGTCGAACAACGAAATGTGGCTTAAGCCTATCCTTCACATATGTGCGTTTTTATTATACTACACCGCCCTCTTTCGGCCCTAGACTGAATAGGATAATTGTAAGTATAAATGAAATTATAAATACAAATGAAAATAGTAACCTAGCGACATGGACTAAAAGATCTGTACCAAATTTTAGATAAATTTTGCATCAGAAGTTCAACGCGTACCTACGAAGGTTTCATGCAGAATGACACACTTAGTGCACTCTCCCATCTAATGTGGTGGGTACAGGAATAACCATATTCTTAATTGTCTCTCTATGTAATACAAAATCAATACTTATTTATATCAATTGACACATATACTCTCTTCATATAAATTAACATACATATCAGTTTGAATAAATTTATGGTATTGATGATTGCCGTACATCCCAAATAATATGACATGTAAACAATATACAACAGCAACAACCCAAAACTGAACGCACACATTCACAATGACGTATCAGTTCAATTTGTCATATTCCAATGAGGCATTTTGTGCAAATGTGCCAGTTCTGTTGTTGCATTTGTGGTTTTTACTCTATTCAGGTTGATTTAGTTTTATTTTTTATTATTGCCATGCATTTCCATCCTTACCTATTGTATTGTACTAGTGGCTGTTGTTGTTAGTGTTTGGCACTCCAGTGCATTTGCGAATTTATAATTTTCAGCAACCTGTTGTTTCTATAAAGATCACACATATACACTAGTGCACCTACGAAGCTGGTGGCAAGATAAAAAAAATCAATTCTACTCAAAAAATGCAACACGCACACGTTATAACATAAACAAAACCATATCACTCTACAATATATGATTGGAATTAATGAAGCAACATTCTCAGCAACATTCAAACACACCAACATTTCCTACAACTTGTTGTATCAATGAATGAATGCAACCATTCAGTCACGGACAGTCTGCATCGAGAGATTTGGTCGCTTATTCGCTGACTTTTTGATATTTTCAAAGGATCAACAGGCAATATTTTCCACTTACCTTTCAATCTATTGATAGAAATTTCTAAGTTTTGAAGGTGTTTATATGTTATTGTTGCGACGTAGACCAACAGCACCAAAAATTGTACTACACTCGATGTATTCCTAAAATTAAATAAACTGGAATTGGGACATTTTTATACATATTTACTTAACGAGCAATGAAATTGTCTAAGGATTTCCTAAATATTCTTCAACTGCGACGAAGAAGCCACATACGCGATCCATCAGAAGGAAACTTTCATGACCCCTGAAAGAATTCTTGTTAGGCATTCAAATATGAATTAATCGATGGACGTGTGTTTTTTGTGGCGTCTTCATGTCTCACAAATTGAGATATTTAGCTGGAATTTTGAAATCTTAACATCCACGCCATCTCCTAAGAAAAACCTCCCACACCCACAAATTTGCCATTTCATTTGCAAAACGAGTAAAAACATTGGGCGTACGCCAAATCTAAACTTCCCGCCATTATTGTCGCTTTGCACGAAACAAAACATAGCTTTCTCACTCTCGCTAGGGATTAAGTAAGATTATAATCAAATTCAATTTTTTTTTTCAATTTCATTGACAATGAAATTGATGCAATGCATTTCAATAACAAGTATATTGTATACGCGAATAGGCTTTACCCAACCACTTAACCATTCCACATGTAGAACTAAGTGGGGTAGGGCTGTAATTTGTTTAGTTGTACCAGTAAACGTGAGGCATTGTCATATAATCACTTTGTGAAATGTCGTTGTGCGGCGAAGGATTCTAAAAATAGTCCAATCGGGTGCAACTTTGGCACAGCCATTTATTAAACCAATTAACTACTGTTTGCCACTTTTTCTTAAAAAATATTAAAAATTTGCGAATTTTCACTTTGATCCACCACAGTCCTATAAGGTGTATAATGGTCTATTCCCAACTTCGTGCCTCTTCGAGTGCATTTTTACACATATTTTTATGCAGCTTTCGGTCTTGTTCTTTAAGTGATTTTTCTCACTTTCAACACCACTACTAACATATATGCCAAGTTTGAAATCGATATCGAAATTTTTACGATAAGGAGATTGTTTACCACAGACAGACTCAGGGATAGGCGGGCAGGGTTAAATGAAATATGCCTCCTTCTAAATGTTTCAAACGCTGTGACAAAATGAGTGGTTGGGTATAAAAAAGGAAGAGGGACACACATAGCGCCCTTAGATATATAAAACTTTACTTTTGCATAATAAATGAGATAACATTTTCAAAATGATCAAAAAAATATAACATTTATGTATATATTATATATGCACACTCTAATCCAATATAAAGGATCTCTGTTTGTATGCACCGTCACTTCATAGTCGAGTTTTTTTTTTTTACATAATACATAGCTAGGGTTTTTCAATATAACAAGTAAAACAACTAGATAAGGCTTAAGGTAAATTTGAAATACCCTGCACATCTGTACATGAAGTGTGTGTTTTACGTCTATACCCGTCGTGGAGACTCTATTAGACGTTTTGTAGGGATTTAAGCGTCCCTGCGCCCCCCCCCCGAAGGAGGTCCCAACTTTAGAACTTACATTATAGGCCATGTAAGTTCACCCCTTGGTGACAGGGTTTTTTGCCATACACTACCAGCGATTTTAAAGACCCCGCGAAGCTCCCACAAGGGGTCGTACTGGCAAGAGCCCTAGTTCTTGGGGCTCCAGTACCCCGCGGTACCAAACTTAGTCTCTGGTGGGACTGTCGATCATTTGATCTCCCAACTTCAGACATGGCTTGGTATCCCATTGGTGTTATGTTTGCTAAAAGGTAGTTATTGATCCCAAGGAATTTTTCCAGGGGATCTTATATAATATGCTTTTTGCATTTGGACCGACACACGCCCGTACATATCTATATCGACTGAGTTTTCGATACTGATCAAAAAGGGATTCAGATGCGTTCTTCTGTGTTTTGCATATAGAATGGCAAACTTAGTGCAGCGCCCATGCCTCATCTTATGTAAAAAATAAGAGATTTTTCCTGAAAGAGAGAAAATTGCAGCAACTAACTAATTCAGAGGTTTATATACATGTGTGTGTTGTGCAAACTTAATGGTAATGCTGCTACATACCATCCTCGTAATGTTAGTGCTTTATTATATACATACAAGTTCACGAGGATTTCTCTGTACAAAATACACAACATCCAGTCCACGTAATGTTTGCATGTACATGTTGTTGTAGTGGAAAAAGTAGTTTGACAAGTTGGCTTAATACTCAGACTAAACCGAGTATAGGTATCACAACTTTTAAGAGTTTGCATTAAAAGTCTGAATAAAAAACACACAATCGTTTAGAGGATTTCATAAAAGAATAGATCAAAAAGACCTTCGAATGAAAGTGAAACAATATAATGCCTGATATGTACAACGTGTACTTTAATCAATATGCAAACAAGTAGAGGACAGTTGATTGATTGATCTTCATTAATAACAAGGCAAAAAGAGATAAATTTGGCGCAAGACAAGTCTTGAACACACACCACAGATGCGTCAAAGTGCTCCAAGAAGTATGAGTGTTAAGTCTTAACCCTCCATCTCCTGTGCTCTATGAGTACTTTTCCACAATATGAGCTGGATGCTTTATCAGACTTCTGCCAGACACTTCTACAGCGAATCAGTACTTAATGCTGATTTAAAATATATACGCTGTGTTGGGTCCCCGATGCCTTCTTCCGCGCATTGCAAGAAATGTTATATACTCCCAACCTCCTGTACTGCTCTGCGTGCATTTGGAAAACTTCTTCTCAAATTGTCATTATGCAAATGGAAGATGTGAAAAATTGTTCTGATATAGGAACAGACCCAACATAAGACAAAGGCAAATGGAAGATGTACCAAAGTTTAATTGAATTTGATTACGTTACAGAACATCTCACAGCAGCCTCTGTTTCTTCTCCATACAAAATTGTTATGTGCCATATATGGAGAGAGGTATTGAATATATAAGATACAATATAAGTAGATGGGTTCGCGAGCGCAGACGTAGTAAAATGGTGTGATAGTATAGGTGGCATATGTATAAATATATATATGTATCCGTATTAAGGTAGATGTGTATTAGAGTCTTTACATTGCCGTCGTCACTACCAAGCAAGCAACCAACTAACCAACCAACCTACCACCACCACTTCACTTTACTCTCTTTCACTTTATTTCTACAGTCTGCCATTTACTTACTATATCGTCAGCGTCAAAGAGAATAATGACCCCAAGCTTTAATGCTGTAGTTGTTGGGGTTTTTTCATTGCATTGTTGTTGTTATTGTATATTTTCTACGTAAGTATGCACACATATATACATGTACACAACTTGGCGCACAAACAAACTATGTATGAACGAGACGGCAGGCAGGCAGGCAGGCAGGCAGGCAGGCTGGCTGGCATACATTGCTGCCTTCACATCGACAATTTTTGCGTCGTTGTGCTTATAGAGTTTTCCATGTATGCGCCAAAAGAAGCCGGCATAAATATGTGTAAAGTGCAGGCGCAAAAAAAACACACGATGGTGGGTGTACGTTATATGGTGTAGAGGTTTTATTTATAACTGCACGACCAGCTCTCGGTCTCTGTTTACGTTTCTACCTCCCCCTCGCCACTTATTCTCTCACACTTAATCTTGTTCTCTTGACGTTGTTTCCTTCAATGTGTGCAGTCATGAATGTTTGCTGAGACTTTGTTTATTAAAATTCGTTTGTGTGTATGTGTATATTGATGTATCATGTTAAAAATTACTACCTACCATACAATAACAGGAATATATTGCACACATGCACGCACACACACTAACACTCATGTACATTGTAAATAACGAAAATAAAATAAAAATAAAATTGATAAAATAATTTAGTAACAATAACAGCAACAACAATACCAACAGTGGTCACATTGAGACAGAGAACTACTAATGAAAACGCAACAATCGCCTGAGCAGCTGCAACACACAGTTTGCTGCTGCTGCTGTTGTTGTTGCTGCTGTTGCTTTAGCCATCATCATTATTATTATTTTTTCTTTTCTTTTTTATTATTATCTTTTTGTTGTTTTTTTTCCTTATATTTTTGCTTATATTTTATTTTTAAAGCAAATTATAATCAAGTCATGAGTAAAAAGTAATAAAATAAACTGCAAAAAATAATTAATGAGAAAGAAGGTATATGTACACATCAACACATATTGTGTATAGCTATATAATGAACACATGTGTAAGCTAAGAAAGGAACTACATCCAGTGATGTAATTACCTTGAAATATATTTCTTAACTGGATGTCTTTAAAGACAACTCTTTAGTTTTTTTTACGAAAATCCCCCAAAATTTAAAATATATTCCCTAATAAAACCAGAAGCATACCTTCAATGTGAATACAAAATACAGACGGACTGTCACTCATGAAAACATAAAGACAACGATATTAAACCATATAATTCCAGAAGCTAATGTTTGTACGACGATCTTACACGCAACGGGCATTATTTCGTTCAATTCAATTGTGCTACAGTAACAGTAATTTGTTTTATTTTAAATTTTATAATTGTATTGTATCTTCTGAAGATATTCTACTCAAAACAGCATGATCCAATATATTAGCTTAACCGATTGATAATTAAAAAAGAAAAAAAGTAATCCACTCAAAACTCATGCTGATCAAGTATTTACGCTTTGTTGGGTGGTTGCAAGAGAAATGAAAAACTAAGTCTAAGATTATGCATTTAAATAATTGATTGCTAGACCTCTTCTGAACACTTTTCAAATCATTTATTAGAAAGTATCCAGAACTGATTTTTATATAATAAACATTTCCTTTGTGGGGCCTCTGACGTCTCCTTCTGGGTGTAGCAGGAGGGTTGACAAACTTAGTATACCGTCCATTAACAGATCCATGATGGTGGGTATAGATTTAGAGTATGCATTGCCTTAAGCCAAATATTATGTACCACCCACACAAACAGTGGGCGTGGCGGGTACACGATTATGCACTCTAATTGTGTACACATTTTACACTGAATGGGCATGACGACGCCCATTTTGGGCACATTAATGCAGTATTATAGATATGTATACGACATATCAACTTCATAGCTCAATGTTGTTGGCAGATAAATAGATTTTTATCCATTGTCCGATCGATTTTGCCCAATTTAAATAGCGATCAGCATGCAAAAATTAGAGGTGTCTGTAAAAAATGTCACCAAATTCCATTAATCAAATTTTACATGTCTAGATAGACTCAGTTTTTATTTTGGTCAAAAATTTATATACTGGGTATTGCTAATGGCATGATAAACTTAATTTACCCCCCTTATATGCGGATTCTTCATGTCACACTTTCTCGCATGCCACGCCCACAATTTGTGTATAAGTGTAAATGTGCTTGAACCACAAATTTCCCCTCATCCTTGTTCATCTATGATAATTTTTATAAATTGTATTTTTGACATAATTCTTCGTTCTTATTATTTGACATCATACAGTGATCGATGATAAATAATTATGTATTTTCTTTGTTAATTAGTTGTGCAAATACTATTATTTCCTTTTTTGTTATAACATGTACAACATATGATGTATAATTATACAATACATGTCTTATGTACAACTATATATACACACACGTTTACACATTATACACAGACACACATTTATTAATTGCATCCCTTTAGTTTTATAATGCATATAACGTATATAAATGTGTGTGAGTGTCTGTGTGTGTGTGTGTGTGTAAATACTTAATGTTATATATACTTGTATATATGTGTGCGGGATTTAAAATTTTTAACAAACTCATACATGTATGAGCAATAATGTACGTAAAAATATATACTATTGTAATTTTGTAGACTTGTATGTGTATGAAACAGACAATCAATAAAAGACATAAGAGCAACAAAATATATATAAAATGAAATAAAATAAAATATAAGCAAGAAAAGCATAATCATTAAAAGGTAGAAGCGTACAGTGTTGGTTATGGAATGAAGAAGACGCAGAAAATGTCAGAACGATATGTACAAATGGAAGAAACGAAGTTCCGAATACATCCGTATACACATATAAAGTTTTCTTAAATAGATTCGTGCATAGACACACATCCCTACGTACGCTGGAAAGACTTTCAACGAATCGCCTCTTCTCCTCTTCCGCTTCTTATTGCTGCTGCTGCTGTTGGTTTGCTGCTCCTACACTACATGAGTAACATACTCCATACCAACGCACATTTAATACCGTGCGCCTGGCCTTGTAGATAGAGATGAGTCGCTGGTGAAGTTCCTCCAATGTAAACATAGGCATACTTACACACACCACCATGTACATGGTGTGTGTGAGTGTAGAAAAGAATATTCGCAAAACGTGCACTATTTCTCAGAAATCTCTATCAAAAGAGTCTTATGCGTGCTAAAAAGTGGCAAAGAGTACAATTTCCTTGGTTGTCGCGCTCTCTCTCTCTCTCTCTCTCTCTCTGCCTCTCTTTCTCATCATATTATAAACTGTATGAGGGTTCTTCTCTGTGGTACCTTGGGTGTTTATATCCACGAGTACATATAATTATATAAGCGCAAAAGCCAAAACTAAAAAGAAGCTCCAACTTAAACTTAACCCCCAACTCAGTATAAAACAATAGAACAGAACACACAGCGACGTGATTACGATTCGTCAACGTATGCGTGTTTTGTTTTTATTTTACATTTAGTTATATGTGTGTGTAGATCTCCATTCAAACGTCATACAAATCTATCCACATGCCATACATATAAAATAATTTTAAGGGTCATTATTAAGATAGAGAGCACACACCCTCCCTTCCCCCATCTATACAATTCTTTATATATGTTTGTGGTATAATTCTTTGTGCCTACCCTGCTGTAGTCGTATATAAGATAGAAAATCCAGTAAGCTTACGGGTTGACAGCGCAGCAAAGCTCTGCGGATGCCAGTAATACCAACCATAAAATTTGCCGATAAAGTCACAGTAGAATGCGATGCAAGGAAAGCACATGAAAACTGTTTTATATAACTGTGTGGTAGGGTGTCACTATTTAAGATGTATCGTAGACGTATCGTAGTTTAAGCGGCCCACAATTTTATAAATGCCAAGGGTATCTTGTATCTGGCCTAAGCTAAATATAGCTTTTTTCCTTGTGTGTTTATTTCTTTGCATTATTTTGTGCTGTTCATGCGAAAATTCCGTTGTACCATTTTGTGACAGTAGTGTGTGTGAAGTATGAGCCTGTGTGTATGAATAAAAATAATTCCAATTTATAACGTGATGTTCTCTCCCAAAGGCTATGGACAGAGACTACTCTCTACTTACTCTTTGTGGTTCTATGCCGTTCTCTTTTTTTTGTCGATTTTTCTCTTTTATTGCCATGCGAGGACTCCACAACTACGCAGACGATTATAATTGCCTGCCACTGCCTTTGTGTTGTTTGGCGATTCTCTCTAACGTACCTATTGCTAGTGAGTTGGTGGTGTTGTCGTTTGTTGTTGTTGCTTTGGTTGTGTGTGTGCTGTATGCTTGCTTAATTCTTTGTTACTGCCTTTTATATACTACTGTTTTTATTGTTATTGTTGTAATATTCAAGTATGCGTGCCTGTGTGTGTGTGTGTGTGTTTTGTATTGTATTTCGTTACCTTCTCCTTCGAGCGTTACATTCAACGGCATCGCCAGAGATACACTTTACGCTTACACGCCACGTTCAGATTCATTCTGCAATCGCGATTCCTAGAGGACATAACATTAACGTAAACATGTCGCTACGTGTTACTGCGCGCCTATGCATTTCAAACAAATGAAATGCAATAAGTAAAAGAATCACACACCTTGAACCAGTCACCGATACTCGCAAAAAAAGAAGATGACTGACTACGTCTAGTGGGTTTTGTGTGTGGGAGTATATGTGTGTGCTTCTGTGATATCTTGAAACTTTTATTTTAAAAAAAAATCAGTGATCGCATCGATGCATTGTTTCACCAATATCACGATAGTTCAATAAAAATAATAACAACAAAACGGGATAGATGCAAGTGAGCTGTGCAATATGACAAAACGAAATATCGTATAGAGCTTAAATAATTATAAAAAAAAATAATTTTTCTACCTAACTAAATGTGATGTTTAAGTGCATGTAAGCAACAAACAGCATAGAATGTATAAAGAAGTGTGTGTGCCATAAATATAATAAATAAGTATATCAATATAATTGAGACATATATGTAGAATGTAGCTAAACGTCAAACAAATAATAATAAGTTCAAAACAATCATGATTGTTGTGATCAATAAAAGAGTGCTGTGTGAATACTACTTATGTGCAACGCGATCTACTAGTGCTATGCAATGCAATACATTCCTCCTTTAATGGACTTTTATTCACAAGATGGCTTGCTTCCGTGTCCCGAAACTTTAATTCATTGCCTCAGATCTCATTTATAAAACAAATAACATATAACTCTTCAAGTCATCAAACTAACTGCAACGCTTTAGATACAACAACAGCCAGACAACTATATGTGAACCTTTTATTAAAACGATATTCGTGAACATAATAAAAGGTATGCTACCGTCGACACAATATGCTAGCAATCACAAGGACTAAAAAGTAAATGTTGCACATGTGTTTACTAATTACATATTTGTGTACATATGTATATTTTTTTAAGTAAACAAAAATTTAAAAAAAAACTCGTCTATTTTGTGCCCTTCGAAGAATGGAGTAATTATAAACATGTGTACCAAAGTTGAAAACTTAAATGTTTGTAATAGATAAATAGTGTTTTAACGATTGTGGGCGTGGCTCAGAAGCTGGCAGTGTCAATATCTTAAGAAGTTTCAACTGTGCAAACGCCAACAATAGAAAGATACGCAGACGTGCATATCTGGATCGACTCAGTTGTTGATGCTGATTAAGAATATATATATTTGTAGAGTCTCTGACGCCTCGTTCTGAATGTTGCAAATGCATCTTATGTGGAGGATATGTATAATATTACAGACAAACATTTCAAGCGTTAAATGTGTTAAACAAATGTTCATAAAACTGTGGGAGCCATTCATTTCTTATATGGGGCGTTGTGAATAAAAGTGGAGCAAGTCCATTTTACAAAAAAAATTCAAAATTATTAAAATATACAACAACGGCTCATATAATATAAATAAATAAGTTGTAATAGAAGAGAAGGCCAATACCAATAAAATTGATATACAAGAATAGTTCCGAAAATTTAAGTGAGAACCACTTTTTTTGGCTAGAAGGTGATTTTTTTTTTAAATCCGCTCTACTGTGAACAACGCCTAATTATAAAAAGTAAAAATATTATAGTCTTGACCATTTAATACCTTATACAAATTATGCTACAATTAGTTTAGTAATGTCAATAAACGCGAGGTATTGCCACATAAGTCTATAAATAGTCCGATCCTATCCAAATTTCCCACAGATAATTATGAAACTAATTTACTATTCTTTACTAAATTTTTTTCAAATTTATTAAGAATTGCAATTTTCATTATAAAAGGATCTTATAGAGGGAGGGGCTCTAAAACGGGGTCTGATTCGGTCCATTTTCAATAAAGTTCCTTTTTGAGCCAATTCATATTCTTGTACGTAATGTCAACGCCGTATCACCAAAAATGCGACCTTTATCGAGCTAAATCGATCGATCGATCGAATTGAATGTGGGTGTGGGGAGTTCAGCAGTTACAAACATCCTCACCAATTTAGTATACCCTTTGCGACATGTGTTAGCGTAAATAGCTAATGGATCAAAAAAATTATTTAATATACCTAAGGCCATAGCAATTGATTATAAAATCAATCACATTTTTTTTTTATGATGCAAATGCAAGGCAGGATGAACGCTAGCGTAGCCAGCAACCACTGCACTACATCATTTAATGGCAGGCCAAGGTAATCTAAAGGAGAAGTGCTTGATTATAGAATCGATGCACTATACCAAACACTTACTCATATCAAATCTAGGTCTTAACTTACCAATGAATCAGTTACTGCTACTTCATTAGCTTTAAAAACCATTTTATTAGAATAATTTTTGGGCGCTGATTCCAAATAAGTCTTTCCTAAGACACAATTTCTTTGCTACGGAACCTTGAGCATGGGCTTTAGGGCAAAAACAAAATGAGATAACCGCCAAAAACATATTATAAAGTCTGTGATACTTACAAATTTCATTAAGACCTCACCTCTATGTGGGGACGTAAAGAAAAGAAGGTATACGAGTATTTTTCATGATAGAGCTACTTATTTGTTTCATTAGGCGTTAAACTTTTTCGAATGTGTGTGTAGGGGTCGGTAACCTTTTTTTCCAATGGGAGCCAACATTTTTGTATCCATACAATGTATATAAAATAATAGACTAAAAAGAAATTAAACAAGTAAAAAAATTAATTTGGCTTTGGCCAAATCTTAAATACCCTCCACATCCATAACGGTGCGTGCGGCAAATATATATATATATATATATATATATATATATATATATAGTGTATGTCTTACGTATCAGCTTGCCAGTCTAGTTTTACGGTGAATATGGTTTTTTTTTTTTTGTAAATTGTGAACGTGTCTGTTATCCAACTACGCCGGCACATCAGTCAATGGGATAACTATGTATGCGCGTAAAAAAATTTCATGAAAAATTATGGTTCAATTTTTATGGCAGATATGGCGAGCCTCTTGACCGATTTTCCCAATAGCGATCTGTATGCAAAGACTAATAACGCGCATGAGAGTGAAAACAACAGACGGACACACGGACATACATGTCTAAATCGAAATATATACCTTCTGGGTGTAGTAAATGGAAAAAACTTATCATCCACAAATCATCATATGACGTGTAAGTTGATACATAACGTAGTATAGTGATTTGGCTTAGATGTGCAGGCTACCGGCTCTCTAATAAGATGGAATTATATTCAAATTTTCCATTCCGAAGCGGCCAAAAATTGGGCGTCATTAGTTGACAACTACACCAATTGAATTCGTTGTTGTGATACACTATCACAACAACGAAAATATAAAATTGAAATTTGTATAACATGCAACGTTGAAAATGGACTATGCTTCACAGAAAACATGCCCACAATTTTACTTTTTGGTCGAAATGGTGCGCCCCATATATGTGGAGAATGTAGCAGATTTGGTCTTAGCTAAATATTGCTTATGTAATTGTTCCTCTGTTGGGAAAACTTTATTAATGCTTGTCTTTCGGTATGTGTGCGTGTATTTAAATGCAAAATTTAATATAAATTATTTGCCTTGTAAGGAAAATGTGAGAAAACTTTGGATAATAAATTTATTAAAAACTTTTTGCACATAAATTGAAGTTTATTTCTGTACTAGAGACGAAGCAGTATTTATGTACCCTACGACAATCCATATATTATAAAAAAAAGTAGAGAGCAACTGCAATACATTTGGTTAAAAAAAATGTTAAGTGTGAATGCATTTCATAATTACAAAGATTCTAATTTCGGATGACTTATGTTAAAGAAACTTATTAAAGCAATTTAAATTTGAAAAAATCACACATGTTTTGTCATTTCTTCTTCGTAAACGAGTAACGTGTAAAGTATTTGTATTGTTTCTTAAATTTTGATTAGGTATATAATTGTGTTTAAATTGTCGGTTTTAGATTAGAATTCCTACGAAAGTACTTAACACTCTATGCTTCATGTGCGTTTTACAAGCCATTTAAAAAGATAAAATTTTTTTTTGATTTTGCGTAATATTTTTTTATGTAGTGTACATGTTTTATATCAAAAGCATTATCAAGTTATTTACAACTTGTTTATATTCTCCACTTTAGTAATGAGATATTGAGCTTAAATTTCAACAGACAGATTTCCAATTAAAATGGTCAAAATTTGTTAATACACACACCCTCAACTTTCAAAATTCTCATACCTATTAGTATTGTTGGTACGCTAATACATATTGAACAAGTGGAAATATTATAGTTGGTCAAGCCCGACCATCAAATACCCTGCAACAATAGATATATTATTTTATTTAATTTTTTTCTTTGAAAAATTAAAAATTTTATTTTTTATATTTACTTGTATTTGAAATTTGAAAAAAAATTTAAAATGATTAAAATATCACAATACATTTTTTATTTTGTTATTTATAAAATCGAAAATTTTATATTATATTATTATTATTGTATTATATACAATAAAATTAACTATTCTTCATCAAATTTCGGTAGAGTCTCCGATGCCTCGTTATAAAACTTATATGAGGAGACGTTCTAAAAATGGTCCGATGGGCTCCAAATTGGGCACAGCCAATAATTCATCTAGTAAACTATTCTTCACCAAATATTGTCAAAAAATATTAAGAATTTTGAGTTTATGCCGTATAAAGGGCCAATACATGTTCTTGTAGCAAATTGCATCGAAATATCACAAAAAATATGACTTGTAGCGTGTGCATAAATTTACATGGACAGACAGACGGACTTGATAAAATCGATTCACATTTTGATTCTGATTATTACCATATTGTATATATATATACATAATGTATATAAGACAAGTATAAATGTTATAGTCGATCAAGTACGACCATTTAATAACGCACACCACTTACGTCCTTAAATTATGTTAGTTTAGTTGTGTTTATGACATTGTGAAAGGGTTTTAAAAATAATCCAATGCGGCTCAGCCAAATATGAAGCTAATTAACTTAATTGTTCTTCACTAAATTTTGTCAATATATACTAAAAATTGAATTTCTTTTCAATACTTTCATTATAATAGGACCTTATATGGGAAGGTGTTCTAAAAATGGTCCGATCCGATCCAGATATTTAGGAATAGTACTCCAATTATATTCACTGTCAATGTCATTCATAAACTACCGCAGAGTTTAGTAATCCTCCAACACAGTTTTGTTAAAAAGAACAAAGCGTCACTTGATCCGAACTGAATAAAAATTTTTGATTTTTTGCAGCTTTTTTGGTAATGGGCCTTAATTAATTCATTATAGACTTCCGATTACATCAATACAATTAAATAAGTACTAATTCTTGAAGGAATGTTTAATCAAATACAATACAGATCAGTGAAATTTCCTACTAAAATATTTATCAACCGCTTTATAGGTACGTGGTCGTAAGCCGTCGGCAAAAACTACCGAAAGAAAACTGAATGCATCAAATAATTCACCACGCCAAGTTGTCAACTCAACAGTTAGCCCAAGAGAAGTTGGAAATACAACAGCAACGGCTATTCAAGAGATACCGCAGCCTTCTCCTAATTCCACAAGTGCTGATGGGGGAAATCTTCTACAGACCAGTCCACAAATAGTTCAAAAGCAAATAAGCTCTTTGTCAACACAACAACAACCACTACAAGAACATCAGTCACATTTTCAGCAGCAGCAACAGCAACAACAACAACAACAATCGCGTCATGTACCGAAAAATTCTCAACAATTACAAGAGCAGAAACATCAGTCACAACAATTAATTCAACAACATCAACATTTAGTTTCTTCACGTAATCAACAGCAACATCAGCAATTGCCAGAAGATCAACAACAATTGCAGCAACATCACCACATTGTCCATCAGACACAAACTCTTCAACAGCAACAGCAGCATCAATTGCAACAACAACAACAACAACAACAACAGCAAATACCTTCCAGTACTTTACAATTTCAACAACATCAAATTACCGCCCAAATTCAAGCTATGAAAGAGCAACCTCAACAGCCCATGGTAAACCCCTTTATATTTTCTAGTTCTGGTTCATATGAATATAATATTAAAATAAATGGAAAAATTGTACATATGATATATGGGGCATATGTGAGATATTGTTGTGTACCATATATTGCATTAAAATTTATATAAAATAAAATAAACTTTATACATATTTTTTGTAGGCACCAATGGCTTTCTATCCCACCTGGCAAACCGACCCATCTCAGGGTTGGCAAAATCAATTTATTCAACAAATACCACAAAATACCCCAACTATAACAACGCTCAATTCTCTGGACTTTCAGACTCAATCTTATGGATATCCATCCAATGGTTATGTGCAAACAAGTTTGGGATTCGATCCAAATTATGGTCGTTCGCCATATGCTGCCCCTGTCCAACGGTATGATTTCCAAAGTCAACAACTTTCAAATACGCCGCTTAATCAAGTTGGTCTACAGAGCGTTGGGTTCACGCCCACTGGTGTTACATATAGCGGCCAAGGATCTGCTTCAACAACAACTGCCCCTCCACCAAATCAACAGCAACAACAACATCTGGGGAGTGTAAATGATTTAAATAAAACGATGTCGGGAAACGACACGCCTGGATATCCGCGAGTGAACAGCGTACCGCCGCGCTCACTCAACTATAACGGGTATCCAGGCGATTATAGCGGTACACAACAACAACAACATCAATCGAATAATACATCAAATGTAACTTCTGTTTCTATGGAAACTTCGAGTACGAATGTCATAAACCAGGGGGTTCACCAAACCGCTACAACTTCTGCACAAAACTCAATTGAGACGCCGCCAACTGTGTCTCCTATACAATCAATGCCATCGCAATCGCCTACGCGTAATATAATACAACAACAACAACAACAACAACCTCAGCATTCAGTAACGCAGCATCAAACACGACATATGTCTCAATCCCCTAATGGAAATATGATGGCACCACATGTTCAACAGCAACAGTCATATGTCAGCGGCGCCACTATACCACATTCACCACATCATAATATTTCTATTCAACCATCACAACAGCAACAACAACACTCTCAAATCCATGTATCAGCATCGCCTCAACCGTCGCAACATCAGCAGCAATCTCAGACCCAACCTATGTCACAGGATTGGAATTGGAATACTCCAACAATAGCCTCAAGTGATCCATATGAAACGACAAAACCTGGAGTAGATCGCGCTCAACATCACAACACTGGTTTAAAGCCGCCAACACTATTAAATAAGGATGATACAAAAGACCACTTATCAAGTGCGGCACCATCGAACACACCAAACAGACCTGGTATCGTGCCCTCTCCAATGCCTAGCAATGCAAATGGTATCGCTCAACAACAACATACTGCTAGTCATTTTTTATCATATAGCCACCATCTCCGAAACGATTCAACGTTAAATGCTAATTTAAATGTTCCTACTGGTGGGTCATTTCAAATGACGCCCCAAAAACAACATATTGAAACACCAGTATTATCTCAAAGAACACAAAACCTTATTAATGTTAATGGTCTACTTCCACAAACGGGAGGGGGTCCTTTAGCATCTTCTGAATCTCTCGGAGGTGGTGGTAATCAAATTTGGAAACCACATAATGCAAACTCTTTTAAAAAACCTATATCTGCCTCTGGCTTTCCCGGTACATCCGATAATCCTCTTCAATCTAATTCCACTACTCCATCGGAGCCAAAAAAATCAAGTCGTAAAAGCAAAAGTATGCGCTCTTCAAATTCTTCCAATAGTAGTGAATGTAAGGAAATGGCAAAAAATACGGCAAACTCGAGTGGAAATCATTTACCGCATTTGACAAATATGAAAATGGAAAAGAACACAATGTTTCCTCCTCCCCCACCTTCTCATCATTATCCCCTTCAACGACCAGACTATCACAACTCCCTTATAAAAACGGAAGCTGGGCTATTAGGGCCGGGTCAACACAACAAACTAGAGGGTTACGAACGTAATTATCAAAATTTTGTCCAATATGCTGACTTCTGTCAGAATGAAGTTCAAGCACAACCCAGCCAACATCAACATTTATCGCAAGCATCTGCTCATCATCACAGTCATCAACAGGATTATGCCAACTATCATCACAACACTAATTACTATGGTGCACACTCAACAAGCTTTCAGCAAAGTTATCAGCAAAATTTCATGCCAGGCTATCAACACTCGACAGCTGTCAACGGCACTGCATATGCTGGGCCGCCAAGCTTACACAGTCATCATTCCAGCGCACACGGTTCCATGAAAGTTAGCGGCCCATTACCCAAAGTACAGGCTGGAAGTTTAAATCATCTCAGCAGTCATACCAGTAATGTAGATCATAAACCTGATACCAACACCATAATACCGTTACCAACAAACTATGAGAAAGACATACCGGCCCATGCATATCCCATACCTCCACATCGGTATTCATTAGGCCCTCATCATATGCCGCCGGGATTGCTGGAACCTAAAACGGAAGACATGCAGGCTGCGGCTGCATATGCACATATGCACGGTACTACGGGATATCCCTTTCATGGTGAGGGTGGACCAGCAGCGATTAAAAGTAGTACGGGCTTCTCTTGTTGTCGTCAAGGTGGAACCAGAGCCCCCACGGCGGAGCATCTAAAAGACGGATCCTGTACAGGAATACAAACGAAAGATGAAATTATTGATGAAGAAGAAGAAGCACAAGATACCAGTAATGGTGGGGTAAAGCCAAAAAAGAAAAACTCCAAACAAGAAAACAATAATGAAGTTGAGGTGAAGCATGAAAAAATAAATCCCTTGTTTGACACATCTGATCGGTTAGAGAAGGGCAATAAAACTGAGGTACCTGAATGTGATTGTTTTAACTCTGACAAAAGCCCACCGGAACCAGGAACATATTACACACATTTGGGTAAGTAAAAACGTCCTTGTAAAGATTTGTACGCCAAAATGTAATCTGTGTAATGAAATGCATTCTAGGTACTGCATCAAAACTTGCAGACTTACGTAAAGAATTTGAGGAACGTTGCCAAATAACGGGACGCCAGTTGCGTATTGAAAAAATAATATATACCGGAAAAGAGGGAAAGACATCTACCGGATGTCCCTTAGCAAAATGGGTGATACGAAGAGCCGATCCTGAAGAGAAAATCTTAGTCGTTGTTAAAAAACGACCAGGTCACAGGTAGATGAAGTAAAATTTTTAACTTCTTTAACCAAAAATATTCTTTAACTGGTAATCTAGATGTATGGCAGCTTACGTAGTTGTATGCATGGTTGCTTGGGATGGCATGCCCCGCTTGGAAGCTGATAATGCTTATAAAAATTTGATCCCAAAACTTAATAAGTTCGGATTACCAACAACACGCCGTTGTGCAACTAATGAAAATAGAACATGCGCTTGTCAAGGTAATATATTGTGTATTGGTGTTGTATTTAATCGTCAAGTGCAATGGATTTATTCTCCATGCAATAGGTCTCGACCCCGAATCTTCAGGTGCCTCGTATAGTTTCGGATGCTCATGGTCAATGTATTACAATGGTTGTAAGTACGCACGTTCTAAAACAGTGAGAAAGTTTCGTTTATCAGTTAAAAGTGAAGAATCAGCTATTGAAGAGCACATGAATATTTTGGCCACACTTTTGGCGCCATTATTCAAGCAAGTATGTCCTCGTTCCTATGCAAATCAAACGCGATATGAAAAAGAAGCACAAGACTGCCGGCTAGGCCTTAAAGAAGGTAAACCATTCTCAGGTGTAACAGCCTGTTTGGATTTCTGTGCTCACGCCCACCGTGACTTGCACAACATGCAAGATGGATGTACTGTACAAGTTGCATTATTAAAACCGCTAAACCGTGACACACATAATGTGGACGACGAACAGCTGCATGTATTGCCACTTTATACAATGGACACAACAGATGAATTTGAAAATATTGAGGGCCAAAGAGACAAACATCGCACTGGAGCAGTTCAAATTTTGGAAAAGTGAGTGTAGTGTTGACGTTTCATATCAAGCAATTTAGATTTACTTCCACATTTTATTAATTTTCAATTATTGTCTCTTTTCTTTTGTAGATTTCCTTGTGAAGTACGCGTTCGATCAACCCCGCTAATTCCATGTCGACGTCATGGAAAAAAGCGAAAAGAAGATGAGTCACTCCCCATTGCTGAGGTTGAAAATAAAAATTCAATTGTAAAAGAATCGGCACCGTCGAGTAATCTAACGCAAATGCAATCGATAGCTACCACGAATACTATAACGCCAGTTAAGCAAGAAACCAACACTAGTTCTAACAATGGAACACAAATCAGTAAATCCAAACCGAAATCGAAAACGAATCCAACTCCCACGACAAGTTCCTCTTCAGCTTTGCCTTCAACTCCCTCACCACGAAGCCAGACACCTGTTACAAATAATCCCAGTCCGGCAGGAAGTGCATTTACAACACCCCCAGTCACAATCACCAATAACCATCCAAATAATAGCAATTCGTCATCCAATAACAGTGGCAGTTCCTCTGGGGGTAACAACAATCAGTTAATGTCGTCTAACACCAGTTTAATGAATATGGCGACTATGATAGATACCTTCACAGATGCACAATTGCAATCCAACCAGATTTCCAGTACGGTCCTTGATTCACCTTACTCATATGACTACCAGACCGGCTCCTACATAGACTCACGCAATTATTATAACAATTGGCCACCAGCACCCCCTTCACATGCTCACAATCCGAATGCTGGCGTTCACAATGTTAGCGGTATGGTACACAATGGATCGGGTAATGCGGGCGTGGGACATACAGTAACATCCAATATTCCAATGCAAACTACACTTTCAAACAGTCAGATTCATCATGTAACAGATGTTCAACATCACGACAGTAATAGCTACAATCCAAATAATTATGGTCACATGCCAACAGCAGGTAGTCAGCAACTTATACAGGTTCATGATGTACGTGGAGAAGTAAAAAGTCGCGGTAGCGAAGATAATCCAGATTCAACCACCTTAAATAATAATAACCTATCAGAAAGTAAGTTAACGACTCTTACTCCCATGACACCCATATCTAATCTAGCATCCCAACATCATCATCATCATGCATCTTTTTCTCACGCTAATTCGCTTGAAGAAGGTTTTGTAAAGCCGAAACCACCTTCAGAATATCAGTACACACAATATCCTAGCAACTATCAAATGTATCCGCCTCCTCATTCGGCTTACTCGGCCTATGATGCATACCAAAGTATGAACTATAATTACGGCTATCACCACCACCAAGCCTACTCACCTTATGGCATGTATCCACAACAGACGCCGCCGCCAACACCGCCGCCGCCATCCTCAGCCAACTGGAATATGTATGGCCATCATCAAAGCGGTCCATGTGCAACACCGTATACACCTTCCACACCTCTTCCCCCAACATTACCACCTTCCACCCAACATCACTCGTCTGTTCATTTGAATACTGCGTCACATCTTGGGCAAATGCCATTAGCAATCGAAAATGACATCAAACCCAACATCATTCATGGTCCAAGCATGACTCAATGTTTAACTAATACAACGGTAATCACAACGCAGGCAACACCATTTACCGAAATCTCTAATATCAACAACAGCAACGGCAACGCTAATGTTGGTGGTGATGCTGGTAACGCCATTACAACTGTGATAACTGCTGGTTCCGAATCAGGTGTTAATAATGCAAGCACTGTTCATTCTAACCCTCCAACGACTCTAAAAACGATAACACCAACGGCAAATACTGAGGCAAATACTCCTTACAATGTTCCCATTGAAATATCAACAGCGGCCAACGCATCAACAACTGTGAACTCGAATAAAGTTGAGCCTATTGGTGAAGTAACTGAAATTAGTGATAATCTGGAAGCGTTTCAAGATCCCCAAATGGGTGGAGTTGCGATAGCCCTTAATCACGGTAGTGTACTCATAGAGTGTGCAAAGCATGAAATGCACGCTACGACGGCTCTGCGTTGCCCCAATCGTCATGAACCCACCCGCATGACGTTAATTTTCTATCAGCACCGCAATTTAAATCGCATGCGTCACGGCATCGACGAATGGGAAGAAAAAATGCGAGTAAAAAAAATTAACACTGACCTAGACAATAAGGCCAAAGAAGAAAAAGAAAAATTTAAAAAAGATCATATCAATGGCAGTGGTTTTGGCGAAAGCAAAAACAACAAAGATGACGACGATAATGAAGAAGTGTCTAACATTTCTAAACCAAGCATTATCAAGAAAGAAACCAACAACAGCACTCAAAGCAATGGCAATAATTCCAGTACCGGGGTAAGCCAGACAAAAACTAGTGGCAATCACCATCAATCGGTATCAAATAAGAAGACAAAAAAAGATTCTGGCAAAAAGGCGGCCTCACAATCTGTTGCAAAAAACGAGAAGGTTGCTTTACGGGCACCAACACTCACAACAACGTCATGGACAACGTTGTTTCCCATGCATCCGTGTGTAGTTACAGGGCCATATCAAGAGGGAAACAATAGTCCAACATCTACAACAGCGCAACAGCAGCAAGTGCAAGAACAAATCCAGCAATCGTCACAATAATAATAAATGCCATTAAAAGAAGCCTCACTCTAACCTCTTGTAAATGCTTCTTCCGTTGTACTACGTTAAGACACCCTCTAGAGCCGCTAATTCTTTACAAACGCCAAGAAGAGATGTCGACGACAACTTGGAAATTACGATTATACTAATCGTATTTGATTGGGGTGTACTGTCATCCATCAAGATACCACAACATCAGGAACTCATACAATATCATATCTACTCATATCTAAAATATTTCACTACAAACCGCAATAGTGCCCTCAAAATTCTTACTAATGAAAATTTACAAATATTCTTTTTTTCATTTTTCCGTACTCGCCATGAGGAAGTAATGGCTATACCCAATACTATACGGTTTTGTCAAAACATGTGTCACCCAGAAGTTAATTCAGAAAGTCCACATTGTACATATATCCTCTACCAGAATAAAATTCTCATGTCTGTGGTAAATATTTGGGTTCGGTTGGTTTCAGGAAGCAGGGAAACAAGAAGTCAAAATTTCACGGCCAAGCTCACAATATATAACCATGACTGCCAGTCATAAGTTTTATTTTTAAGTACTCGTTTTCAAAAAACGACACGGGTTCCCAAAGCACAATAATCTGTTTCTGCGATCGCGAAACTTTTACGGAATTCAATTCTGAGCAAAAGTATGCAAACTATTTGGCGTCTGTCGCGCTTTCTTTTGAGTGTTACAAACATTTTCACAAAACCAATAAGATTTTATGGTGGTGGTTATAATTGGCTACAAATGCTCTAAGGAAAGACGATTGGACACGCTTGTGACAAAACTTGAAATAAGTAAATTTAATTTTTTTAATTGGACCGAAGTGGAACGATACGGGAGTTTTACGTTAAATTTGCCTTAAAGCCACGTCACGGTATATAAGCATTATTGCTAGTCAAACATTTTACTTTAATAAACTAAGGTGGTGGATACTATTTGGTCTAAGCCAAACATAGATTTTTTACTTGTTCGGTGTCCTCTGGTTGTTTCATTTTAACGAAAATGCAGCCACGTCTCCCTCTTTGCATGTATTATATCCATGTGCCATACTGAAGAGGTTTTTATCGGGAGCTAAGCATAATTTTCAGGTATTTTTTGTAAGGTGACGGCGAATATGGTGTAATCGGAAGAACGAACATTTCGAATTTGTGATACCAGATATTTAAAACAATTGCCATTCCGCATCAATTGCTTACTACAGTTTAAAACAATCTTTAGATTTCTATGTAGAGTGATGTCAATGATTCTCTGTAACGAATCTTTAACAAGAAACCATCCCGCACCTCGATTTGAATGAAATCATTTATAAATACATGACGACGAATACCATACAATATCACATTCAAAATAAGAATAACCAGAACTACTAGCTACCAGCTAATAAGATGCATTCACACAGGGATATGTGTGTAATACACATATTAATACAACACTACACATAATACATTCATAATCACTCATAAAAATATACGTTTACCAACACAAATATGTTTATTTTACATAACGCATACACTAAAAGGCATAAGAAGTAATTTTCGCTTATAAATACGTGCATACATAGTTTGTAAGGATGAATTATAAAAGTAAAGAATACGTAAAGGATATTAAGTGAATGAGAGGGAATGAATTCGTTTTACGATTTTTCTTCATACGATTATTAAACAACAAATATAAAAATGAATCCCATATACGTACGAAACACACCCATGCACAAATACTATTGTATTAATGTAAAAATATATCTAAGATGATAAATTAAAGACTCACATAAAAACAATTAGAAAAGCAAGATAGAATAACAAAACGAAACAAAATAAGACTCGAAACCGTGCAAGTATTAAGAGATGAAAAGCAACAACAACAATAACAACAACCGTAGAGTATATTATTTACAAGTGTTTTCTAAACAAAGTTCATTACGATTCATACCGTTCACATTAATCACCCATTTACCATTTTCTTTACACAACTAACATGTCTGGCATATGCGGTGCGCTCAGTACAACACACACACACACTCTTTTTGTATTAACCGATCTTGAATTACAGACTCTATTACGAGTGATTCGAATCGACTTACAAATGCTGCATACTTGCTTAATTTAATTTCCAAATCAAAATAGTTTTTAAAATTAAAAAATAATAATAATAATATTGATAATAATTTGCTTAATAACACAACTAAAAGAAATATTAAAGCAAACGTGAAAAAGACATAAATAAACAATGAATTAAATATAATTATGAGTCATGATGCAAATCATTCACAATCCATTCACTATATACTATATGTAAATACATATAACAAATTTAAGCATTATAAATAATATAAGTTATACCTACTTTTGAGTTTCCTACGTACATGCCACTACACCCACGCATACACGTGCACGCACACGTACACGTACACGTGCACATACATTTATTTCATAATATATTATTTCTCCTGATAAATAAAAAATGTGTTTGTGGCTCTGTAAATTGTAACTCTCGTTTAAGTACACAGTTTGATAAGCAAGTTTGTAAAAGAAATTGATTTTTATTTTTATTTTTATTTTACATATTTTTCTCCCATTAAAATAATGTACACGTACACTATAAATCATAAAACGTTTCTCAAAAAATATTGTATTATTGTATTTTAGCTTATTTAAATAAATTTTTATTAACTATTATAATTAACGATACTTCGTTATATCGTCGCTTCGTTTTTAATACAATGCCACAAGGGGGACGTAAAAAGGCCAATTGTTTCAACTTTTTCAATATCAAAATAAAATTTCACACACTATCAACCATTATTATTGACGTATATGCACACATGCATGCGAGTGAACAACAAAAAAGTCATACATATTCGAAAAAATGTCGTTTAAACTTACCAACACATCATGATACGTACGAATATATGCAAAAGTTTATATGTATACATTCATACCCAAATGCATGTAAAAAGAAAAACATGAAAAAATGATAATAAAAAAATCATCATTATATTTATTTAAAGCTAAAACTATTGAAGGAAAATAATTTAATAAATAAATAACGTTCAGTTCAAATAACAAGCAGAGGAATTTATATTTTAACAACCGGATTCCATTCTCCTTCTCTTTTATCAACTCTCTTGTATTTAGTGAAAGAAGTAATGCTTCTGTTATTCACACATCCGTTATTATTCATTACACACATCCCCAAACACTCAACTTTTTATACACATGCGGTAATTTAAATTGCGATTAAAATTTATTATTTCCGGTTCAAGTAAACAGCGCTTATTTTAATGTTAATAAAATGTTCTGATTAGATTTTTATTTTGACTGATTCAGAGTCTTTTTCCTGATTTATATATAGATAATAAATGGATTACTAAAAGGTATATTGAAATAATGTATATCGTATGCCTCACGGCTTCATTTATAATGAATATTATTCAGGCAGATTATTTTAAATCATGAGTAAGATTTTGTTAAAAACTCTTTAAATAAACACTTGCATTAAGCCCGCTTTGCTAATGAAAACATGTGCAAGTCATACGTTGTAAAAAAAAGGAAGAAATGTGCGATGCGTCTTTATTATATATTATAATTATATTTTAGATACTTAAATAAATACATGTATATAACAGCTCTAGAAACGCTCTAGTAAACCAAATATTCATTATTCACAACCTTAATTAATTTTGGTTTTGGAAAGACTTTTTAAAATATAACATTGTTCACTGTACATACGTAAAAATATAGTTTTTGCTTTAACTAAATTATATGATAGAATACATGGCAAGTTTTGATATCATTTCCCCACAACAACTCAAATGAATTATTAAATATTTTAGCATTTTGATGCACTGTGTAACCAGTGTGAAAATATCGTATTGACTAAGGAGGACAGTTCAATAGTGAATACAATTTTTTAATAACGTTTCAAATCCTGACTATAAAATTTACAAGCGCCTGTAGCTGTACCCCGTTTTGAAATAACAAAAACATTATTTTTATGTATTAAAGAATGTATTGTTTTTGTTTTTTTAAGATTTTTGTGTTTTTATCCGGCCCGTCTAACCATGTGTATCTCTCCGTCAGTAGATTGTTAATCGCAAGAAATTAAGATATCAATTTCAGCACCACGATTGAAATTGGGCAAAATGGGCAAAATGGGTAAAATGCTAAACCAAACGTCTTAATCACTTTTAACTTTAACCGATCCCTGAATCTGGAATGAACGTATTCGTATATGCATAAAATTTCGATTAATTAGGAATATTCTCCCAAAAGCTTTCCAATGCCGTATCGTTCACTGTACCAAATTTCCATTGCATGTTACGATTATTTTCATTGCACTCATTAACATACAACTTGCGATCCCGCGGAGACGCTTCCAAGCAACGTTTTCTATTACCAACTTGACGACCATGGCTTAGCCAATTGTGTTGGCGATCATAGGACCAAAATTGATTGCCACCCTGGCCATGACAATCCCATAACCAAACTGGAGCATTTTTGTAACTTTGTTGAACATCTAAACAATCGAGTTTATGCCTTAAACGAAGATCCCTATGCCAACTAAGCGCCCAGTTTTGATTATGTTGCGGTCGCTTGATATTTTCATGGCAGGGATATAAACCGATTTCGGAATGTCGCTGTCTGCCCAAAGTGTCAACACAAAGTGAGGGGGCAGCAATGCTTTGTATAGCACCGTTGGCATAATCGGGCGGTTCCACTGGTGGGTATACTTTTGTCAAGTCAAAGGCTATATTCTCCATAAACCACTTGAACGGTTTACAATGCAATTTTTTGCGTGTTTGTTTTTGTTGAGACAGATTGCCAGCATCAATTCCCTCATATATGCCTTGAGCATGTTCATACAAGTATTCCTTAAATTCGTCCATCCATACCTCAGCCACTCTCTTGTAATTCTATCAAATGTTATAAAATATTTATAATTCAATTCCATGCACACAATGTCCTATTGATAACTCACTCACTCACCCGATGTAAATAGTCACCTCTGCGGGGACTAGGCTGAGGGTTACGTGGTCCACGATAAATGTGACCAACTCGAGAACAAGGAGCATCCAACAATTCCCCACCACACATCCATATTTTGAAACTTAATTCGTACTGTTCTCCACCCCATATATCCAGACCTTCATCATATCCACCTAACTCGAAGAAGAACTCTCTTGAAATGGCAAAAAGACCGCCAGCCATTATGGGACTTTTAAATGGTTTCGTTTTGTCAATCAAATCTTCGGGCAGTAGAGGTAAGCGTTTGTAATAAAATTCCCAATCGAAAGCACCACGGGCGCCTTCGTCTTGGGCCCGATACTCAAAGTTGCTATGATCAATTACATCAATGAAGGGACAAACCGAAGTACGTTTGTTCAGTGCAATCGGTTCTAAAAGTGGCGGCAACCAATTATAATTTGCTTCAATGTGAGAATCTAGGAATATTAAAACATCCGCTGTAGCCTTGCGGGCACCAGCCATGCGGGCACCAATCAAACCGCTACGTTTCTCCAAGCGAATAATTTGTACTTTGGGAAAATTTTCAGCGACATATTGATCCAATTCTTTAAATAAATATTCCCGATCACTAAAATCATCCACTAGTATAATCTCTTTCAATAATTCGGCCGGTGACCGATTTACTAAACTATGCACAGAGCGCACCAAAACACTAAAATGCTCATTATAGAATGGAATTACCACGCTTATTGTCGGCAGTTTCGCTAAATACTGTTTAAAACGACACCTTGATAAATTAAAAAAAAAAAGAACTACATAAATATATAAAGCAAAAGAGTTTCCCATAGAAGAGAATTTACCCTTGAAACCTTATGTCTGGCAGGGATCGATTCACAGATATCATATCTGATAAATAAGCGTTAAAACCATTCTCTAGGGACATTTTACGTTCCAAATCTCTTGTATTTTCGTCGTTGTTTGTAGACCGTTTGCCCTGCTCACCAAAACCCACACGTTTAGCATCTCGTTTCATGGCGAGATGGTCATGCCAATCCTTTTTAGGCGCGCCACTTACGGAATGTTGCTCTTGTCGCTCATGTGGTGGTTGCTGTTGTTGTAGTTGTGCTTCGCTTTTATTAAACGTTTTGAATTTCTTAGGCGTCAGAGATGTTTTCAGACTTATAGGTTTCTGGGTATAAGGATTAACTGATAAGTAGCGCATAATTGCAATAAACAATATGCTACCAATGAGAAGGAAACAAACATTTTTTAGAATCCATTTAAAACTTGGGCGACGCATATTTGTGATGCGCAGACTTTAGTACGGGAAATAGTGATTGGGGAAAGTTAAGTGCTACTTCAAAAAGATGACTATCAAAATAAATCCTTCTCAGTTGTTGTTACCACAACAGAAAATGTTTAATGTTCTTCTTTGATGAATAAAAAACTTGTAAATATCTGATAACTACTCTCAGTCTTTGTGTATTTTATCACAATTAAATATTTTTTACATGGAATTATATTTTACAGGAATTCTAACTATGCGGTATTTTCGTTTTTATACACTTCTGCAACAAATATTACAGACATTATTATAATGTAATTTCACACCATTAATTTAAATAAAAGCACTTATTCACTAATAAGGAAATCTTAGATGTACATATTCGAGGAAGACATCTGGAGATAATTTCAAACTTTTTATAATCCAGTTTAGCTTCAACAATGAAGAAAATACATCTACGTTGTGTGACTGAATGCTTGCATATATGTCGTTAATCTTTTTGTACATATGCAAGTAACCATACAATTGTTACGCTTGCATTTTCTCTTACTGCAACAAGTATAAACAATACAAAGTAAAACATTTATTACATTTGCAATGCATTAACGCAGTGTCTCATCAATGTTCGCTATCTTGTTTCAGGCCTAAATGAGTCGTTACATTGCTGCAATACTGCATTAGTACATAAGCCTAGCATGCCCTTGCTGCATTAATGCAAACATTAATTAAAAAGAGTTGGCCAACTTTTTTCATTGGCGCAGTTATGCATTCAAGCAGTGCCTAAATACAATCAAATTAATTTTGGCACTATAATGCAGCTCAGCAAAGATGAGCTAAAGAGTGTGATATGTTTGAGACCTAATGTAATAAAATTTTGAAATTCTTCTTCTCATATCTTATTTTCGTTTCTGACAAACTTATTTGTCAATGAGCCATAAATTCGCTTTCAATTTAAATGCTCTCTTTTGACGCAGCGCATCTTCTGTAGTTGTAATTTTGGAGTTACAAATTAGAAAGAAACACATGTACTTCATTTTTTAAATGCTCATATTTTTTTTCTATCTCATTTTTAAGGCCAACGAAAAAATCTACGTTAAAAGTAATTTTTACATCCCCTATCTCATTAGAGGGAGCTAGCTATATTTTCTTTGCTTTCATTTTTTAATTGAAAGACCAAATTTGAGAGTGAATTGAGTTTTCGTTTAATTGTTTGATGCATTTCATAAGAAAAGTAATTGTGTATAGAGTTCGAGTGTCGTTCACAAGCACAATAGTTGGAGTGAATGTTTAAATATTATTTAAAATATCGTTCCAATGAAATTTAATCATAAATATTCAATAAATAGTTAAAATAATTCATTGAAATAACGTTGCAAAAGTAAAACAAAATATATATATATGTGTGTGAAAATATAATCTTCAGTGTACAAAGAAAAACTAAAATGGCTTCAATTGTCAATCCAAAAAGTGCCGCTATTCTTGGTACAAGTAAGTTTTCGAGTTGATCTTATATGTGCTTTTTTCGATATTGCTCCTTGAAATAAAAAACTGAATGAATGACTGTTTTATAGGTAGCACCAACTTTTACCCCTTGAATAATATTTCGGAAAAAAATAAGCAATGGCAACGAGAACTGTTGATGGAACGTTTACGTTCCCATTCATGTCAACATAAGTCATACCCCGAATTGTCCAAGGCAATGCGAATGGGTTTATTGGAAAAGCGTTATGCAATGGATGCTGTAGAGAAGTCTAATCTACAAAAGTGTTTGGATAGTATGCAGCACTGCATAAAAGTTACTTCGCGACAAGGTTTGGTAGAGCGCCTAGAGAGCCTATCTCGTCAATTGGGTTTGAAATTTATGGATGACACGAAAGCGCTCTTCATATCTACAGATATGTTTTTCCTGGAGATAGTGTTGGATGCGAATGGTTCTCTAACTGATGTTAAGGTTCATCATGAGTGCAAAGTGGAGCAACAATCTTGCAGCGAATTGGTAGACTGCTTAAATCGAGGTGATTTTGCTGATTTCACCGCTCAGCTGGAGGGCTTCTCTTCCATCTATCAATTAAATGCTGAGCCAAAAATAAAGACAAAAGCATTTGACGCCATGCAGGCCATCGAAACGGATCTTTATAACATATTTCAAATGCAAAATTTTTCCAAAGACATGCAACACGTGATGAAAAGTTCTGCGGTTGGTATAGCCCTGAAACGTCGCGGCGGCCATTCCATGCGTTTGGTGTACTTTGTATCGCCTTACGATTTAATTTCTCTGGAATCGAATAGTTTACAATCTTTCACGCTGGATTTGTTGCAAAATAAACAAATCGGATTTAGTGTCACTGTCAATTTGGAAGCTGCATCAGCTAATAAATTGCAAATTTTGCCTACTGTTACGTTCGTCAAAGACACCCAATCGGGCTCGGAAGTGCCTATCTTTGCACCGTTAACACCATTGAATTCCATGTTATTGCCGGCAACATTCGTTTTAAGACTTAACAAACCGTTGCCTGTGTGTTACAATAGTCTACGGTCAATGGGATTGGGTGCTGTGAATACATCTGCTTCGTTGGATCCCAATATTGCCACAGCTACACCTGCCAGCACTAACAACATTAGTAGTTTTGAGACCACTGAAAATAAGTCACCCATGGTAACCAAAAGTGTCATGAGTCTTGTCATACAAACGGCATCCGATCAACAATTGAAAAATATACATAAGGGCCTGTTCGTTTGTTTGCCTGATCAGACGCACTGTTACTTTTTCACCGAAAATAAGTTGCTAGAGGTATGCTACGTAACCAATATTATCCATCCCTATATGTATTAATTTGTTTATGAAGTTACATAAATTTTTCGATACCACTTTATAGTGCTTACATAAGATGAGGGTATAAAATGTCATTCCGTTTGCAACACACAGAAGGAGGCGTCAGAGACCCTATAAAGTGTACATATTCTTGATCAGCATTAAAAACTGAAGCGATATAGACATGTATGTCCGTGTGTCCCTCCGTTGTTGGCAATCTCACGGGCGTAAATTTTGATATATTGAGCTGAAATTTTCTGCACGAGGTCGCTTTTTAAAATTCGCAAAATCGGTCACGACCACAATCGCCAAAATTCTATTTATATACCACAAAAATTGAGCTGTCAAGTTGAAATTTGGTTTAGAAACCTATAATAATTATTTCATTGATCGATTTGCCTAAAAAGGGCGTACTCTGTTAAAAGACACGCCCACAATTTACACAAAGCCATATTCATTATAACACTCGATTTGCAAGCTGATATTTAATGCATACGCTGTTAGGGAGCGCAATCGTATACCTGTCACGCTCAGCATTTTATGTGTGGACCCTCCATTTTAGAGTTTAATCCAAACGAAAAGAATATTGCTAGTGTTGACTGCGGCTGTTTTATTATTATTATAAACATTCCGCTTTGATGATAATCGTGAAAGTATGAACCGACCTCCAACTATAGCGACATTTTCTTTATAATAATTCTATAAATTGGTGATTGTGCTAATTTTTTTATGCGTATTGTTTTTTTTTTTCAGTCTACCGTAATAAATTCTGTGCCATTTACTGAACCAAGCCAAGTGCCAAAGATATTGGATTTCCTAAAGAAGCATGCATTATTTTATTCACTGCTATCAAGTTGTGTTCGTCCTCAATCAAAAATGGGGAATGGTATGTATGTATGTATGGTAGGCGCAATGGCTTTAATATCTCGTGGTATTTCTTGTCTCTCGATTTCAGACATCGACTCGACCACTGTGCTGGAAGTGAATGCCGTTTCATTTACACTAATTTCAGTATCGCTACAACATCCGTACGAAGAGTACATGATTACTGTAGAGTTTGAGTTGCGTAACGGCAACATTCAGTGCACAATATACAGTTTAAGTAATAACTACGATCTGCTTTCATTAAAATTGACAAATGTTGTACAGAAGTGCTGCTCGATACCGGTTACCATTCGAGCTTTGTTAAAATTTTGGGATCAAGAACGAATGTATCATCGAGGTGGAGGCGGCAGTGGTACCTTAGCTTCAGGTGCAAGTGTTGGTCCGCCGACTGGTGGCAGTAGCGATTGTGCCGCTAGTTTCGGAAATTACGGTATGAGCGCTATGTCAAATGATCCAGGAAACAGTAGTAGTGCTCTATCTCGGTGTGTTGGTGGCGGTCATGTGGGTACAATGAAGGTGGAACAAAATGGACAGCAACCACAAGCACATGCCAGTGGATATTTAAACTTCAATGGTCTAGAAATAATTAATGATGATTTTCGTGAAAGCCAAAAGAACCAAACGATAGGAAATATGGCAATGGGAATGACCACAGTTGTAGCAGCATCAACAACAACGACGGCGGCTACTATCAATCGGGAGGTGAGCAGCTCTTTGGGCCAACAACAGCAACAACAATCTCACCAGCATGAACAACAGCAGGTGGCCTTCGCCACGTCAACGACAGCCCCATCAGACACGGATGTACCTGACAAATACAAGAATAGTTGGAATGATAAAACGAACTCGATGAAGAGTTGTGTTAGTATTACACCAATCCTTGGGCAAAATGATGGTAATGGGACGACGGATGTAAATAAATGTAGTGCCGAAGGCAATTGTGGTAGCGGGGGCATTGAAATCATACCCATAGGTGGACACAGCAGCATTCCTTGTAGTGGAAATGGTGCTGCATCGGCAGCAACACCTCCAACATCCGTATTAACAAATAATGTGATGTCGGCTGCAGTCAGTAATAGTAGTCCGCATGATGGTGTTACTGGCTCATTACCACCCACCACTATAACTATAGCACCAATCAATGCAAATGCAACATTGAGCAGTGGCGGTATTAAGGAAAAAAAATCCCACAACGGTTCTGCAATGATGACAACAGCATCACCAGTGCTAACGGGAATCTCTTCAAATTCTACCTTAGGTGGCAGCGTTGTGCCTTCGCATTCTCTTAATCGGTCGAGTGATTTGGCATCGAAGGAAAAGAAGCGCAAGAAGAAACGCGATGACTCGCCGATGGGTCCACCAGAGAAAGTGTACTCTCGTCAAAATTCACCGGCTGGGGCTGTAGTTGAAGTGTCAGGTGGGGTACGAAAATTTCCGTCACCCTCGTCCTCACCCAAAGGTTTTAGCGGTAGTGGTCTTTTGCCTTCTGGTTTAACTGGGTCATCACTTACCACCAGACCAAGTCCGAAACATTCGCCGATATATATTAGCAGCCCTAAACACAATACCGCTTCAAATAGTCCGAAATCGCCGTTTGGCACACACTCGCCCAAACATGGCTGTTCGGGTAAGCCCAGCATGTCTACTTTAAAAAATGTTACTGTCAGTGCCAGTCCGAAGGGCAGTGAAGCTGCAACTGCTTCTGCCTTAAATTCAGCTGCGTTGGTGCGGTCTTTAGCTGCAGCTGTCCCTAATTCGTCGAATTCAACTTCTAATACGGTAGCGGCAGCTGCTGCTGCAGCCACAATTGCTGCTTTGAAGGCTAAGGAAAAATGTACAATTATACCACCAGCGGTAGTTAGCTCAGCGGCTGCTGCTGCAGCGGCTGCTGTTAAATCCAGCATGGGTGTGACTTCAACTACGCAGCAACTTAAAAATGTCAGCGGTCCCAATCATATGGCTGCTGCAGCTGCCATGGCTGCGGCTGGTACTTATGGTGGAAATATTTCCTCCACTATTAACTCAAATGCTCTAGACATAAATAACGTGATGCGAAAGGGCGTTTCTGCAGCGGTAAGTTACACATATTTATTAATTATTATATTGAAGTCCGCTACAAAGTCTATTACTCTGTTTGAATCTACCATTAGAACGGGTCACATTTTCCAGTCGGTACTCTCGATTGAACCTCAATATTGTACATCCGTCTCTTAAAGAAACGGGAAACTTGTTTAACTTTGTCACTTTATATGTATCTTTGTGGGAACTTTATTTGGTGGTCTTTTGTAAAAATGTTCACAAAACTTCAAGTACGATTCTGGCCTACCAGAATTTGTTTAAGGCACATTGAGCTCCTTTACAAAGTCTTTTTCCGTCTGTGCAACAATTTTCTTCATTGCAATGTTTTTGTTTTGGTTTACGCCTACTTATCAGTTTAGTTCGATGACGTCGACAATTGCTACGTCAGCAGTCAACTCGATATCGGAGGTGGCATACGAAACGCTAGCTCTGGAGGAGCCGTTACCGCACCCCAACCTTCAAGCAATGCCGCTTCTTGGCAGCAATGAAATCAATCAAATTGCCTCGAACCTCAATAGTGTTAACAGTGACATCAGAGACAACTACACTTCTATCAACTGCAGTAGCGGGAATAAAAGCAACACCAATCGTGATGGCAATGTTTGCGGTGAATATATGATTAAATCAAGTCAAATGGGTTTAAAATTGACACTTAACAAAACGAATAGCACCAATATGGGCGCCAGTGGTAAAGGTAAATTGGCGACGAATCGTGAGTTGAATAAAAAATATCACCACACCGGCCTTAAACCAGGCGTTAGTAGTGGTCCGGCTTCAAAGAAATCACCCTACAAAGGGACAAAATCATCAGGTGCTCCTGTTAGCAAGCATTTATTAAAAAAATCCAAATCATCGGGAAATATGAATTCAACAGCACGTACAATGGCATCCACTAAAGTTACAGCGGGTGGTCTAATTAGGAGCAATAGCACTACGGCAATAGCAATGGAAAATTTGCGAAAATCAAATAACAAATGTGACAACTCGCTTAGTAAGGTGGGATCGTCATCACAATTACCCTTTAATATGCCGTCATCATCATTGCCCACCAACCATCAGCCAGTTGCTGATATTGCTGCTGTTGCTTTACGCAATAATCACAATGTTGATATTATGAAAATATTACAATACGCTTCACCCAGCATGGCTGTCAATATGGAGAATTTTATGAAGAGTTTCAATTCCAAATTTCAAATACCAAAAATAACGCAGCGCATCGCTCAACAGCAACTGGTAGAAACGGTGCAAGAGGTCGGAACAATTACGACAACAACAACAGAAAATACAAGCACCACTACTACCACAGTTTTGCCAAATATAAATGGTGGGGATATTCCCAATACGGCATCAGGAGCTGCACCAGTACCAGCTACTAGTTCTACGTTACGTTCAGAATTATTTGCAAATTATAGAGAAAACAATCAAGATTATGCTGCTGCTCCACAACGACAACACTTTGATGTGGCAAATATGAAAAATACCAATTTTTTCAATACACTAAGCAATCAATCAACAAACAATTTTTTATCGTCTGCATCGTCATCTACAATGAAAAATACTTCCACCATGCTCCCGGATGAAGGTGTTGTGGCAGAAGCTGCTTTAGCTGGTAAATGACATCCAATTGTCATATCTTTTGCTGTTGCTAAGAATGGCGTTTCGCTTATCAAAAGGAGATTTCATCATGCTATAATGTATTTTAGAATGTAAGTAAAGATTATTTCTTTTCATGGTATTTGTTGTATGTATGTCATGTGGTTTGAAATTTAAAACTAAAACGTAATGGCTCAGTACTGCGTTAGTGGCCAGCGGAAACGAGCCTTTTAGAGCATATCTACTTCATAGTAACCACCCACTGAGTGTGTGTTGCGTTATTTCGATCTATTTCTAATATCACTGATTGTGTTTGTTGCCACCATATGAATTTGTTGAGACGTTACAATTATAAAGAACTTTGTAAATTGCTTTTTGGAAGAAAATTAAAAATAAAGATCTGCCAAGTCTGCCAAGCCCAACCATTTAAAACGCAATATGACTTAGTTCCACAAATTATGCTCAAGGCGTTGCCGTATATTCCAAAAATGGTACCAACGGGTCGGGTCCAAATTTCGATACCCAATTATTAAGCTAATTACCTAATCATCAATTTTGTCCCAAGATATTAAGTATTGTTAAAGGACGGACATAGCTAAATCAATGCTGAATCGATCTTTTTAATTGAAAATATGTGTGGATGTGTGGAATTAAACCGAAGCAAATGTTATGTTTCGCTCAGTGTTTGTAGTATTTCTTTATTTCTTAATTTTTTATTTAAAGTTGTTAGCTACAAGTTTACTTACTTAACAGCTTACATACACATTTAAATATCATCTCAACCCTTTTGCCTCTCCCCCTTATTCCGTCATCCACGCCTCGGTTGCCAACCGACCTCCTATTCCCCCTAGGGCGGGTGTTGTGCTCCTTTTTTCTCTCGCCTTCCCCAAACTTAGCTGTAATTAGGAGAGAAAAAATAAACCAAAAAAATATATACAGCCTCTATGCAAGTTCATCCACCCAGCACTGAACTCACCACCTTGTTATCTCTCCAGTTATACATTCCTCTCATCATGTTTCCCCCTTTTTTTTTATAAACAACTTTATTATAGCAATATATATACATATGTATAACGTTTCTTCACCACATACAATGTTACGATAGCATTTTACATTAAGTAAGCAAGTTTTTCTGTAATTTCTATACATTTAGTTTAAAGCCTTTCATTTATGTTTCTAAACTTCCACTGCAGATCTCGCGGTTAAAGTTTCCTTATATCGATGAATGTTTGAGAAAGTGAATTTTATGGGTACACCAAAATAGCACCTTTTTAAGTATATCATTGGCAACACAAAAAAAATCTAGTTCCATCATACACATTTAATGGCAAGTAATAATACTGGAAAGGCAGTTCTTGACCAAATTTATATCTTTTTGTTAACTGTGCAGTCTCTTTTTTCTTGCTCTTTACTAATATTTAAAATTGGCTTTCATTAAATAGTTATTCTTTTCCTCTTTTTTTTTTCTTTACGAGGATTTTAAATTACATTGTTCGATTATTATCAAAGGAAAACCACCACTTTTATTCAATGCCAACCGCGAAAACGTTGTCTTTTTTCTGTCCGTACCGATCTCAAGCCAAAAATATTCTTCTTTAATACTTTTCCTTTCACTTGCTCGAAAACCAAAATTCGTCTCTCGCGATACTTTTTTGTTTGTAACGTAATATGACAAGGTGTTAAGTCATTAGTTACCGTTCAGGAGTATGGCGTACAGGATAGACGAAACGGCCCCGGCCATTGAGCACTCAGAGGGGAATCTCAACCCTTATACCTCTCCACCTTATCCCGTGAAACACGCCTTGAGTATCCAGCGACTTCTTATCCTCCCCTAGGCCGGGTGTTATGCCCCCTTTTTCTCTCGCCCTCCCCAACCCAGCTGTAACTGGGAGAAAAATAAATAAAAAAAACAGCCCCTAATAGTTCACCCAACCAGCACTGAACTCACCACCCGGTTATCTCTTCACTTAAATGTTCTTTTCATCTTGTAAATTTTTATTTCAAATATAATTCTTACTTATCAAAGAGATAAACAAGCGAAAGGAAAAAAAAAAAAACTTTCAAATATATATCTAATGGAATTTAGCTTTAGTGGAATATTCAGTATGCCGTTATAAAAATTCTTTTAGGCCCTTATTGCCGTGTAATAAAGTTAATTGACGAACAAATAAAAACGTACCTTGCTATTTCTTAATTCTTTCTTCTGGTTTTGTTGATGTTGCGATTTTTTTTGACACCGTCTTCGAAGGAGTTCTCTCGAGTTCTCCCGGTTATAAATCACCTGTGGAATAAAGCAAGTGACATGAGTTTACAACATCAATACGGGTGCGATCTTGTTGCAAATTTACGTAAGCAAATTTGGACAAGGTCGGTTACTTAGGACATACATACATTAATATCTCAATACGATTGATTTTCTCATACAACCTAATAACAAATCAGAAACAGAAACCTTGTCATATTACGTTACAAACAAAAAAGTATTCATACATACATTCATCGATATATGGTCCGCCTCCTCCCTGGTTCTCCTTGGTACTGGCTGGCTTATCACTTTTGGCCCTCTACTCAAACTGGCTCAATTCCGTTACGATTTATCTTTCTATTGGGATACGTCACCATACACAAGTCTTCATTAAAAGTTGTTTATACTCTCCTTTTCTTTTTTATTATAATTCTCTTCATAATTTATAATTAGTATTGCCTCATAATTTACAATTATTATTGTTTCTAAGTTGAAACAGTCTTTCAGTTTGTTCGCCTTCGCATTTAATAGTTTTTATTTTTTTCATATTTCTTTCTTTCTTTTTTGCCTCCTTCTCACGCAATAATCTTTTTGATTGCATCATCCAATTTTTTTTCTTTTCTTGTATAACAATTAAATTTGTTAATGTCCGTGCCGGGGTATAACCGTCGACACCAGGGTTCAATTCACTCACAACAAATTTAATTTTCTTTCCTTAATAAATTTAATGTTACTTCCTCGCATTTCGATCCGAAAATTTATTTGGATTAAAAATTTATAGTATTATATATATTATCTATAATACAATAAATCGATATTGTAATTGTATATAGAATAACTTATTCAGTTTTTTATTTAAATTATAAACAACTAATAAGAACGGTATTAGCAAATGAGATAATATCAAACGTATTGTTTTTAACCAGCCAACACAACTTTACACTTCGAACACTTCCAAAAGAAGAAAAGCACTTGACTTCTTGACTGCTTGATAAAGAATACAACACGTCGCAGAACCTTCGGCAGCCCACACGAACGCTCGTTTCACCACAGTACCATTCGCTTATGTTGGCGGCCCTGGATCTGTTGCACTACTTTTAATATAACCACATGGGTTATAATAAAGTCATGTAGGAATTATTTATTGAAAGTATTAAAAAACTCCATCCTTTCTGACATCTTGTATATGAATGAAGAAGGATCCAAACTTTTAAATGATAAGTAGTGTGTTTTAATACCTGATGGACTTCATATGCTGACATAATTATTGAAAATTTATCCCTATGTAATGTTTTCAACATAGTTCACTTCTTAATTCCAACGTGTCCTTTCACAAATAATTTAGCTGCACCTTTTAATAGCTGCTTTGCATATACAAACATTTGTAATAGATTCCAACTAACAATTTCTGCTGTGTCATCGAATTCATTTATCTAGATATCTATGTTTAGTGAGCCTTGACCCGAAAATGTTGATATTGAACCTTCGACTTCTTTCAACGTGTACATAGTTTTTGTGAGTATTGGAAAGTCTGTATCTCCATCGGAGGTATCAATATCATAATGATCGAAAAGCCTCATTTGCAATTCTGACTTTTTCCATTTGGTTGATAACTTTAATTCTCCTAACTTTTGCTTTAATTCTGTCACATTCATTTCTCTTATTGTTGTTGAATCCATTTTTATTATGTTCTCAAAACATTTGCTTCCTTTTTTATGTTTATAAGTACCATTGAAACTTTTTCTTCTTCTTCTTGGCACGTCGACTACAGAAGATGCGCTGCGTCAAAAGAGGTAAAGGTGCATCACGCACGCGAGGTGCTCTTCATGCGCCTTAATAAAGTAAAATGATGCAAACGCTTGAAATCCGCGTCTTTGTTTCCGCCAATATTATGTTATTTATACAATATATTATTATATTTGTGTATGACTATCACTTCTATTTCTTTACCGTATTTTTATGTATGTGATGTGTAAATTTTTTTTTTTTCTTTTCTTATTTTTTCAAAAACGTTATAATGTTTGTATTATTACAATGACACTACCTTAGATACTTAGATACAGGGTAGTATAGTACGAGAATTATAATGAAACGATATGACAAATTATGCCAAACAAAAAACAAACAGAAATGGCCTAGAAATACATTAATCAAAAAACGTTGGTAAAGAACAAGATCAACAAAACAAACTAAAAAGTAATTGACAATACATAGTATATAACATACAAACAGTGGATAGTTAGATAAAGATGTTCGAAGATTCAAGCTTGACTGCAGGAGGTTAAATCTCAATTTTGCAGGCTTTAAAGAACGGGAATACTATTTTATAAATATTGAAGTCACCTGAGGTGAGTAAATTGAGGGTTCTGTGACCTTGAATATTAAACTGAGCAAGTTTTTGAAGCATGATTTGTGTGGTGGTTTTATGTTTATGTTTTGGCAGGCAAACAAAATATGGTCGATAGTATGAGTAGAGCCACAGTCGCAAAGAGGGCTGTTGACTATATTAATTTTATGGAGGTGTTCTTTGCATCTAGTATGATTGAACATGAGTCTGTTAATGAAGCAGACAATATTGCGGCCCAAGGAAAAGCTTTGGAACCAGGGCTTGACGTGCACACGTGGAGCCAGAGAGTACAAGTGACGACCGTGGCAGGAATTACTCCACCGCTGCTGCCACATGTTGACAGCGTTGCGCATGTCCAGAGATTTCATGTCGGAGTGGATTATGGGGGTGCAAATAAAGTCATTATATCTGGAGGGGGCGATTTCATCGGCAATGCAATTACCACCGATCTCCATGTGGCTGGGGACCCAGAGGAAATGAATGGCAAAGCCTTTGAGTTTCAAGTTGAGTAAAAGCGCTCTTATTTCCAAAACAAAAGGATGTGACTTACTAGAGGCGTAGGATCTTATAGCTAGTGAAACTGATTTACTGTCCGTGACGACTAGAAATGTATACTGGTATATAGCTTCCAGAATGGCGAGAGCTTCTGCCGTAAAAACGGAGCTGCGAGGGTGACTTGCGAAGTAAGCTTCTATATTCATGTGAGGGAACCAAACACCACTGCCCACCACATCCGACTTAGAACCATCTGTGAAAATCTAACTGAAGTTCTTCCATTTAGTGCGTACAAGTCTACTGTAGCGAGCCCGCACTTCTTCTGATGTCATATTAGATTTGTTAACTGGTAGGAACTTTATAGTAGGGCAAAAGATAAGAGATTTGTAGGGTATAGAAAATAGTGGATGCCTGGAAAACTTAAACAGATTAAAGTTGTTACGTTTCTGAGAAAAAAGTTTAAAGAAGGTCTAGTTGTATGAATGGTAAGGCGGGATGACTCTCGTTACTAAGGATTTTGTTAATCGTCACATTTGTTCTTAAGAGAAGTCTATCGGGAAGGGGCATAACGTTGGCCATTTGCTCTAGTCTCAGTGTATGAGTGGAAGTCATGGCACCGAGAGCAATGCGCAGACACTTCCATTGCACCCTTTGAAGTTTTAGAAGGTCTTTTTCGGGGCAGTCGAGAAGAAGTGGGCATAAGTATTCCAGCCTAGGCCTCACAACACCAAAGTAAAGTCTGAGAACACTCGAAGGGTCAGATCCCCAACTTGTGCCGCAGATAGATCTCAGAATATTAACAAAGTGAAAGCATTTAGTTATTGCGGAGTGTATGTGTGGCATAAGCGAGAGCTTCCTGTGGAACGTAAAGCCCAAGAAGTTAAAGGTGTCTACATATGGTAAGTTGCTATCGTTAATGTTTAGTGGGGAGCAACTGGTCGACTTTCGTTTATTGGAAAAAATCATGCACTTAGTTTTCAGAGTGGATATGTGCAGCTGGAGGGTTACTAATTTACGATGTATAATATCTAAAGCTGATTGTATGCCTGCACTGTTCCGGGTTAATGTGTGAACTGAAAATAATTAAGTCGTCAGCATAGCCGAGTATGTGTACATTTTCAGGAAGATCAGCAAAGACATCGTTGATGTAGATACTGAAGCATAGAGGGCTTAAGACTCTGCCTTGAGGGACGCCTGTGTGGGAACGTCTGTGAACTATGTCTTTATCATTATAAATTATGATATTTTTTGAGTGGAAGGGGTTGTAGATGATGTTGCAAAAATTGACAGGCAGACAGAAGGCCAGTAAAATGGAGTACAATGTTAACAGAATCAAAGGCACTGGAGATATCTAAAAAGCAGGCAATGAGTGTGTGATTTTTAGCAAAAGCCAGGTTTACCGCTGACCACAACACGATAACGTGGATTTGGAGCGACGGAAGCCGGACTGGAATTTGCTAAGTGCGCAGTGATGTTCAAGGTGCCATTCAAGGCGTAAGCACAGTATTCTCTCAAAAAGTTTGCGCATTGTGGATACAAGGGCAATGCTTCTGTAAGAAGCTGCGGTATTGGGTGGGCAGTTTTTCTTTTTTAGTGCAATTACTTGATAGTCATACCGCCTACAAGGTATTAAGGAGGATCTTAAGAGAGAGTTAAATTCATGGAGCAATTTCAGCTTAATATCGAGGGTAAAGTGTTTAAAATGTTCGTTAGGTATGCCGTTTAAACCAGGTGCAGTATTTTTGGACAGAGAGATGGCTTTATCTAGCTTATTTCATCCATTAGTGAGCAATTATATTTATGGACGGAGCGAAGCATAGGCGGAGTGGACCAGAGAGATTATTGCAAAATGCTGACAGACAATGCTCAGGTATCATGGTGTATTCGGAATTTTTGCCGTTAAAGGATTTGACTTTGCGCCAGAGATCAGACGACGACAGGCTGCTATTAACGCTTGAGCAAAATCGTTTCCACCCTTAGCGCTTTTCCTTTCTTAATGTGTATTTGTATTTCTTTCTAGCTTCGCATAACGCGTTAAAATTGACTCTTGATGGCACCCTTCTGCAAGTGCTTGTGGCGAGTCTTAATTTGGCACTGGCAAGGTTACAGGTGTTATTCCACCAAGGGTTGGGTGCCCGGGATTTTTTTGTTGGTTTTCGGCTGAAAGTGTTAAAAAACATGGATGAAAACTTGTCAAAAAAACTGTCGTGAGTAGCATTGCTTTCGATAGAAGCCATAATATTGCTGACTTTTTTGTTCAAAACAGCTGGATTAAGATTTTTTGGAACAAAGGGCTTGGAACATTCACTGTACGTCGGTTGGGAGCGCAAATCGATTTCGATTAAGCAGTGATTACTACCGAAGGATTCATGCTGGGTACGCCAATTGATAAACGGATTGAGACGCGGTGAACAAAATGAAAGGTCGAGACAGGATAGGGTAGAGCTAAAGTAAGTTGGATAGCCGTTATTTAAGAGAGCGAGATCATTTTTCTCGCAGAAGTCCAAAATCATTCTGGCATTGGTATGCTGACTACCCCAGCACTCGTTATTAAGTCACCACATAACAAAAGAGGGTCCCTTGACTGGTTGACAAGCAAATTACTTAAGTTAGAGTCAGAGAAGCTGCAGTTAGGTGGAATGTAGCAGCTTACTATTAAAATAGATATTGCATATGCTGGTAGCAACACTGCAGTTGCATACCTCAATAGGATTGCAGCTAGTTGGAGGAGGCAGTTGGGTGAATTTAAGAGAATTGGAGATTAGGATGGCGACGCCGCCACCATGAGACGTGTCAGACAGACGGTCGGATCTAATCATATGGTAGTTTTTAATGGAGAGTGTATCAGAAGGCTTCAAAAAAGTTTCGGACAGACAAGCTATTGCAACGTTATTTGTAAAGAGATATTGTTCCAATTTTTTAAATTTATTCCTTAGACTGGTACAATTAAGTTGAATAATTTTCATTGGTATTCTCGCATAAATGATTTAGAAAACCCTGCGAAATAGGTTGTTTAATTAAATTTTTATTATTAAAAATTTGGGTTAACGTTGCAATAAATGGCTTTATAATTTTTGAATTCTGGGTATCTAGAACATTTAACTGGTTTATGATCAGTGTTTCTAACTTTTGCAAAATGTTTGAATGTGTAGAACAATCGTTCATTCGCGAGTTACGGCTGGGGCAGTCGCAATTCTTTTGTGGGGAAGCAGGTCAGACTCCTCCAAGCGTGAAACTGGCTCCTCAGAGCGCAAACGTGCGCTCTTAGATGGTAGACTTTTCTTCGGGCGTGACGGAAGGTTAGGAAAGGCGTCAATGTTGAAGGAATATTTTATGGTTGGGTGAGCGTAAGTGCTTTGTGTTAAGGAAAAAGGCGAAGGTTATAACTGATCCGGCTTATCCTTCTTTAACTTATATAATTTTTTAAAGGAAGAACAGATCTTAGAGTTAGAAGCGAGATCGCCCTTGCAGTTCACGCAGGATTTGGCAGATGAGCATTCTAGAGAAGACTCATGAACATCGCCACATTGTGGGCAAAGCGCGTGTTGTTTAGTACAGACGTGGTTGGTGTGACCAAACCATCAGCATTTTCTGCATTGTATGACTGGTTCTATATACGGAAGGACAGGGTAGTTAACGCCATAAAGTGAGATATGGGAAGGCAGTCTATCGCCAGAGAAGCACAATCGAACTTTATCTAGGACAGTACGACCATTCTGACTGTTAGGGATAAATTTGGAAAAGCGCGTAACCTCAACTATCGAGCAATTGTTGGGAATGGGTCCAAATTTGAGTAAGTTTTTTGCATTGTCGTGAAGGAAAATTTCCTCCTTCGAGAAATCCGCGGGTAGTGGAACAACACAGCGGACCTCACAGAGTTTCGAAGGAATGTAGACTATGTATTTTTCGTTAAGTATGGTGTCGTCAGCGATGGAGTTTGCCACGGACGCTTCAGAAGTAATAATTTTTATTTTCTTCGAGATGAAGAATATGTCAATATTTGAATGTTTTTCATATAAGATCTTGCCCAGCTCTATTAATTCGAGATGGGCATTTTTTCTAGCTTGGAGAAATACTATGTACTCACATTTGTCGTGGACGAATTTTCTGGATCGGTGTATTTTAGTTTCGCCGCCATTACTGTTCACAAAACGGTACTTTGGTCAAACCATGCTTCAGTAAAACTTTTAATTACTGTAGGAATAAGTAAAACGAAATTAGTAAGCGATTCAAAAACATAATTTACCTCACAGCTAATTCCTTTTTTATTTATTAATTAGTCTCTTGGTTTTATTATCAAATTGTTACTATTAATTTCTAAAGTTTATTTAGTAATAATTACTATAATAATAGTGTAGTTATGGCTATTTTTCTTTTTCCAATATTTCAATCAATTGATATAAGTTCCTTTGATATACACTAATTCCCCGATTTACGGGAAAGATATGACTATATTAATTAACAAATGAAAAATGAATGAAAATGAAACGCACGATCCACGCACTTTGACCAACTAACTAAGAATAAAACATATATTCGCTCTCTCTTGAATCTTAACCACGCAGCTTGCTCGGCCGTTTTTCTCGAACGTTCGTTTCACCACACGCAACAACTTGTTGATGTTGGCGGCCCTGGATCGGCAAAGACATAATAGAAGTGTGGTGAAACAGACGAACAGTTGTGGGAAGAAAAATGCCCTTCACTTTTCTTACAATACAATTAGAAGAAGTTATGAAGACTAAATTTTTTTAGACGTGCCGAGGTATCCCGTCAGCACCAGAGTTCAATGAAATAAATTTTATTTAGTACTTTCACATTTATATATTTAAAGTGAATAATTTTTCTTATAATTTGTAAAACAAATATTATTTTAATAGTAAAATTAACTGTTTAAAGCTTAAACTCAAAATTAAAGAATATATATATTTATATTTGTCCCGATTATTTTTTTAATTCACGTTTAATAGTACATTTGTTATAATTCTTGAATTCTTGACACCGAAAGACGCTGAGCTACGCTCGCGTTCCCTTTTTAACTACCCATATCGCTCAGCCCTTTTCTCGAACGTTCTTTTTCTCGTACACCTCGAACATTCTTTTCACCACAGACACAGCCACTTGTTGATGTTGGCGGCCCTGACTCGGCAGGGTTGGCAAAACATTGATGTGGTGAAAACGAGTGGTTGTAAAAGAAAAATAGGTGGCGCTATTTTTCTTCTTTACAAAGTAGATTTTTCTTGTAAATCGGATGTTTTGAAAGCATATATAGAAGTTAAATATATATTTCGTTTTCATTTAATACTGTGAAGAGTCTTTGCCCTTTAAATTTGTGTTTTTTTCATAAATCATGTAACAACAATTAACTCTTTCACCACTACGCGAAATTTTACCGAGTAGGGGCTGCTAACTTATATGTGAGAGAGAGACGTGAGTGGTGAAACGAGGATCGTGCCGACCGGCCGACGTAAAACGTTCTTCTGTTGTAATCTGGTCTTCATCGCATGCGGTATTTGCTATTAATATTTTCTTTGACAGTCATAATACATCAATCATAAATAAAAATATAATCGAAATTGAAACAATTTCTTCTTTTCAGCTTAAGGTCATTATCTTGTAAGTTAATTTTATTGTTTATTATTCACATGGCCAATATTTCGCTCTTATGTAAAGAGCATCATTAAGGCCTGAAATTTTTTTAATAAATACGTACATATGTATATAAAGTTTTATTCCTATTCCCTCATGCTGGTCATTTATGCTCTATAGCTCGCTTCAAACGTATTAGTTGTCGTCGGTAGACATCGCCCTTACCATTCAATTTGAGGATGCTTATTTTCTATTTCATTATAAGAAATTTTCTCAATTTCATTTTTTAATAATCTGCTTATCGTGTACTTATGTAATAAAACGCTCTTTTAATTGTTTTAATTCCACTAACTTTTTATATATTTAGAAAGAACAAAGAAAGAGATCAAATACAAATACGTTGCCTAACATTACTTGTCTGAATCGTACTCGTACAGGGTTGCCATACTGTTTCTAACGACACAACAATTCTCCCCGCCTAATTAACGACAAAATCTTTAAGATACATTGGTGGTCGACGTTGTCTTGAAGGTCTTCGAAACTTGTCATCTGTTTGATTTATATTTAGTGGTTGTTTAATATTCATACAATTTGGTTTCTCTATCCATATTTCCATTTTACGAGATTTCTTTCCACTTTCACTTGTATGTTTGTTAATTCGAACCTCCGACTTGTACAATTGATTTATGTGCCGTTTTAGAGTGTATCCTGAATCCAATTTAACAAGATAATGTAAACGTCCCATGACTTTCTCGACATGACCGAATTTCCATGTTTGTTTATTTCGTTCATACCATCGCACTTGGACCCTTTCTCCCACTTTAATGTGACGAACTGGTGGCCTCATTTCCTCATTTGTACTTAAAACTTTGATTGGACGCATTGCATCTAATTTCGTACGTAGCTCTCTACCAAGGTATTGTAAAGCTGGAGTTTTATTATTTGCTAATGGTGTAGCTCTATATCTAAATAAAATCTCTTGAACTTTTAGTTGAATCGATCGCGAATCTTTTTCCATCGCTTTAAATTTAGCTTTTAAAGTTTGAACGTATCTTTCAGCTAAACCATTAGTTGCCGGATGCCCTGGAGCAATAAATTTTTGGACGATATTATTACTTTTACAGAATTCGCTGAATTTTTCGGCTTTGAAAAATTGACGCATTATCCGAAACGACCACCAAAGGATATCCATGTGTTGCAAATATACTTTGCAAAATTTCAATACTTTTTTCAGATGATGGCGCTTCTTTTATGACTTTTACTTCTGCCCATTTAGATTTAGCTTCTACTAAGATGAAAAAATGATAATTTTGAAAAGGTCCAGCATAATCAATATGAACTCGATCAAAGTTTCCTATAGGCTCTTCCCATTGGTGTGTAACTACCTTCGGAGGATTTTTCTTAATAAGCGCACATTCTTCACAAGATTTTACCAAACGTTCAATATCTTTGTCTATACCTTTCCAGTAACAATATCTTCTGGCTAGTTGTTTCATTTTCACAATACCTACATGAGTATGATGCAGTTCTTTCAAAATTTCAGCACGAAGACTATGCGGTATCACGACGCGCTCTCCTTTGAAAATAATTCCATCTTGAATTGAATATTCTGGATTTTCTACTTAACCACTGATGAGATCTGCTCTTAATTTTGATAACTCTTGATCTTTTTGAGTATGTGCCGCAATTGACGTAGGTGTAATAGACAAGGTCGATATTTCGTTTACTGTTATTTCTTGAATTAATGTTATTTCCTTGTCATTGAAAATAGTAAAATTAGTTGAAGCGTCTTGAAGTGGTGCTCTCGACAAGCAATCGATATTTTTATTTTGTTGTGATGAACGATGTTGAATTTTATAATTGAAACTTTGTAGAAAAGATGCGTATCGAAGTAATCTGTCCGATGTCATAGCTGGTGTTTTAGCGTTTTGATGAAAGATTCTTGATAAGGGCCGATTATCTGTTATCAGAATAAATTCCCTTCCATATAGATACATATAAAATTTATCAACAGCATATATTATGGCCAGCGCTTCTTTATCTAATTGACTGTAATTTTGTTCTGCTTTCGTTAAAGCTCTTGATATGAACGCAATGGGTCGTTCTTCACCATTAATGACGTTTGATAGTACTGCCGCTACCCCTACTGGGCTCGCATCACACGCTAGCGTTAACGGTAATTTTTCATTGTATGGAACAAGTACCCTTTCCTTGACTATTTCTTGTTTGAGTATTTGAAATGCCTTTTGACATTGTGTTGACCAGTAAAATTTCGAATTTTTCTCAAGGAGTTTGAGGAGCGGATATGTAATAGTGGATACATCTGGCATAAATCATGAATAATATGTTACCATGCCCAAAAATCGACGTACATCATCAGCGCTTTTCGGAATAGGCATGTCAACAACAGCTGCTATCTTAGATTGAGATTTTGAAATTTCATTGAAACTAATATCGTAATCAAGGTAGTGGATTTTTGTTTGAAAAAATTCGCATTTGTCTTTATTTACATGAAGATCAAACGCTTGCAATCTATCTAAACATTTGATTAATCGTTGCTTACATTCATATATATTAGAACCATGTATTATGATATCATCGAAATATGACACTGTACCTTCTAGGTCATTTGTTCTATGATTCGATTAAACTCGCTAGGGGCCGTTTTTATCCCAAAAGAAAGCCTATTCATTTGATAAGTGCCTCTATGTGTCGAAATTGTTTGAACTTTTTTACTTTCTTCATCTACTTCTACATGTAAATATACTTTATACAAATCAAGTTTACAGAAGTATTTTGAATTTTTAAGACTATTAAAAATTTCATCAATGCGCTTGATAGGGTAATGAGCTGGTTCCAGTTGTGGATTTACTCCTGTTTTGTAGTCGACACAAAGGCGCACATTGCCATCTGGCTTTGGAATTATCACCAGAGGTGATCCCCAATTACTGGTGTTAACTTTTGTAATAATGCCATTGGCTTCTAATTCCGATAATTCTTTTTCAACTTTTTCTCGTAATGAAAATGGTACTTGTCGCTCTTTTATGAAAACAGGCCTTGCATTTTTCTGTACTTTCAATGAACATACTATATTCGGAATACGTCCGACCTTGGGTTGAAAAATTTTTGTATATTTCTCGAGCAAGTCGTTGATGCTGTTTACAGTACGACTATTTTGAGCTGAAGAAGCTGTGTCTATATTTCACGACCTAACAGCGGTGCGTGCTTTCCAGGTACAATATACATTTGATCTGTTATAGAATTATTGTTGAATTTAATATTAACTTCGATCATCCCGATAGGTGTAAACATCTCGCCTGTATAAGTTCGAAATATGATATTCGTCTTTTGAATTGGGACATTTAACTTTAACTTTTTAAATTCAGCTTCTGAAATTATTGTAAATCCCGCACCAGAGTCTACCTCAAACGTCTGCTTTTTATTTTCGATTAGAACATCTACGTAAAATTTTTTCGATTCTGTTGCATTTAGTTCACTTTTGTTAAAAATATCGATAATTGCATTTACACTGTTATTGTCATTCGAATCATATTCTTCAGCACTACTCTCTGTCGATTCACTCGTAAGTGTATTTACTCGTAATTTACTTTTAATGCACACTTCTTTAACATGACCAATTTTCTTGCAACATTGGCATTTGAGCTTCTTTCTATTTATTTTGCAATCCTTTGCGTAATGATCATTTCGTGCACAACGTAAACATAATCCTTGAATACCTAATTGTCGAAAATTAATTTTTGATGTGCCAGGTTTCTTTGTATTTCGGGAAGGCAATTTCTGTTTAATGTAATTAATATCTGTAGATGTTAACGCACCGTTTGACATTTCTTGATTATCAATTTTAGCAGCTTCTAAACTCACTGCTTTTTCTACAATTTTAAAAAAATCTTCCTTAGGACTTTGTAGAAGTTGTTCTCTAATATAACCATCACGAATGCCTCTTATAAATTGAGCTCTTTGAAATATGTGTGATATTGATTTCCCACATTTGCACACAAAATTGCAATCAATTGAACGTTTTTGTAAAATAGCGACATATTCTGTAATTGACTGCTTTTCGTTTTGTATTTCACATAAAAGACGATGTTGCTCTACTAATTCATTTTTTTTAGGGCAATAATGGTTTTCCAACAATGAAATTATTTCATCGTATGCTAGCGTGATGACGTTTTTAGGCACTGCTAGCGAAGACAATAATGCGTAATTAGATGTACCAATGTATTGTAATAATAATTTGGCACATAACTCTTTGTTTTGAAAAATATTTCTAATTTGAAAGTGTAATTCGAGGCGTTCCTTGTAATTTTTAAACGATTCCTCTTTCAGATCAAATACCTCAAAAGTTGATAATATATTAACATTACTATTGTTGAACTGTTGGTGTTGTTGTTGCATAGCCATGGTCATGTTTGTCATGGCTTCTAGAAGTTTCTGTACTTGTTGTTCATCCATGATTCCTGTTTTGCCCAATTATTTTCACCGTCGCCATTCAATCTGTCGTGTAATAAAACGCTCTTTTAATTGTTTTAATTCCACTAACTTTTTATATATTTTGAAAGAACAAAGAAAGAGATCGAATACAAACACGTTGCCTAACATTATTTGTCTGAATCGTACTCGTACAGGGTTGCCATACTTTTTCTAACGACACAACACTGCTGGCGCCACGAAAATTGGTAGCGTTATCTGAAAAGATTTTATGTTGCACACCACGTCGACTTATAAATTATTGTAAAACAAGAAGAAATGAGTCAGTTGATAACGATAACGAAATTTCAATATGAACTGCTCTAACATTCATACAAGTAAACAGTACACCCCAACGTTTTTCTCTTCTTCTTTCCACAATAATATCTATCGGTCCGAAATAATCCACATCAACATATATAAAAGGCCTTGTAAAGGCAGCAACACGTTCGTGTGGGAGACTTCCCATTTCTGGTGCATTTGGTGTCGCACGTTTATTTTTACATTGTTGACAATGTTTCTTCACTGATTGTATTAGACATCTCAAACCAGGGATGCAAAATCGTTGTCTCATTTCATTCACTACAATTTCATTATGATGATGATGAAATTTTTGGTGGTAAAAGTCAGCAATTAAATATATAACGCGATTGTCACGTGATAAAATTAGTGGTCACTTTGTTTCATTTCCTACCACAAGCGCTGCATCAATTCTTCCCTTTACTCGCAATAATCCAAACGTATCTAGATAGGGAGAAAGTTTGAAAATTTTGCTTTTACGACTTACCACACCGTTCGTTTGTATTTGATGTGTTTGTGCACCTCTTAATCTTTCCCATTTACTAAACCTGTTAGGATCAGGTGACGAATCCCAAGCAACAACTTGTGGTTGTTCAATTACATGACAAATATTTTCACTTTCTAATACGTCATCTATAATAAATTCAGATTCAGGTCAATGATCATTAGGTAGTCGTAATCACTATTGATTTCTACCTTTTTGTTAAGTTTCGTTCCGTCATCTGCTACATTAAGTTGTGTTGGAACCCAACGCCATTCATTTATTTGTGATTCTTCTAATATTTTACCTATACGTACGGCAACAAATTGTTTAAACTTTCTTGTAGCAGACCGAATCCAATATAAAACATCTTTTGAATCAGTCCAAAACGTACGGCTGTTAATTGTAATGGACATTTGTGGCCACATGTGTTTTAGATGCTAATTGTATTACGAGTGACGTGTATGTTGTTACATTTTAAAAATTCATTGATTCATCAACTATATATCGATAAATTAAACTTAGCATAACTTATATACTACACTAATAAGGTATAAAGAATATAAATTTACCTGTACGTGCCGGGGTATAGCCGTCGGCACCAGGGTTCAATTAAATCACGATTTTCTTTAATTTTCAGGGAAAATGTTTATTTCATTACCCTTGTTATACACCAAATAATATAATTTTCATGATAATTTCTTTAATTTTATATTTTTTTCTATGTAGTTTTTTTTAAGATCTTTGATTTTTTTTTGTGTGTTTGTTGTTGTTGATGTTGTCACTGCAGCCAGCACAAATGTTACCGACAAGAACACTCCGCACAGAATGAATCTCGCTCTCCATTTTTCATCCCGAGTACCCTCGGTCGCTCTCTCCCTCTATCGCTGATTCGCCTTCTCGAAACTTCGTTTCACCACACTCGGCCACTTGCTAGTGTTGGCGGCCCTGGATCGCTAATAGCGTACACCAGTGTGGTGAAGTTGACGAACAGCTGTGGGAAGGAAAATGCTGCGACATTTTTCTTCTTTACAAAGGTGATATCTATAATATTTTTATGTTGAGTTCGTAAGTATGTTACGACAGCATAAGCTTCTATGCTAGCATCTACAAATATATGAATTTCTGTATGTTGACTTTTACTTGCAGAAACGTAGTAACGTGGAATTTTAATATTTTTAATTTCTTCTAATTGACAAAACCATTTTTGCCAAACAAGTTGTTCCTCATGGTTTATAATTTCGTCTCATTCGACGCCACATCGCCATACGTTTTGTAAAATAATTTTAGATCGAATTATAAAAAATCCAATTAATCCCAATGGATCAAAGATTGTCATAATTACACGTAAAATATATCGCTTTGTAAGTTTAGCGAATTGATCAATAGGTTTTAATTTGAAAATTAAATTATCGTTATTGGTTGTCCACCACATGCCCAACACCTTTTCATGTTTATCAACCTCTTGAATTTGTTTTATATCGTTTTCAAAATCGCCAGTTAATCCCTTTAACACTGATTTTGAATTAGACAACCACTTCTGCATGAATGTGGCGCACTATTTTTGCAAGTTGTATCATATCATTTTCATTTTCTACGCTTTGAAGCCAATCATCCACGAAAGTATTTTGTTTTATTGCAACAACTGCGTCAGGATAAATATGTTTAAAGCGATCAGAATTTTTATTTTTAACATAATTAGCTAATGACGGTGAACATGAAGCACCAAAAGTCATAACTTTCATGACATAAACGTCTGGTTCTCGTTTTGTATCTCCTTCATGCCATAAAAATCGTTGCGCTGATCTATCTTCTTGCCTTATGCGCACTTGATAAAACATTCGCGAATATCGCCACACAAAGCCACAAACTTCTTTCTAAATCGTAAATTATACCAGGTAGTGATTTAAGAAAATCAGGACCTTTTAGCAAAACAGAATTTAATGACTTTTGCTGAATGTACCAAGACTTTGGTTTAACAGTAATTTCATTTGATGTTAATTTTTCTAAATAGCCTTTGTTTTCCTAGTCACGAAGTTTTTCAATTAAAAATTTTTTAGTTCAATATTTTGAGACATTTTTCTTTCTAGACATTCTATAGGCAAAGAACCTGGTAATTGTATAATATCATGTTTCCATAACAACCCTGTTTCCTACCTTTTTTCAGATACAATATATCTTGTTGTTGTTTTCATTATGTTTAGCGCTCTTTCATCTTCTTTCGAAATCAGTTGTTTTATTGTTGAACTAGTACCGACTGAGTCAAGTGAAAAATAAGTACGTAACATTTCATTCATTTGATTATTTTGGCTGCATTGGCAAACATGCATAAACATTCTTGGCGTGCCATTTACACTATTACATTTTCCATAAACAGACCACCCAAGTCTACTACGTACTGCCACCACTTCACTATTTTTATTTTCACGAATCTGTAATGGAGCGCTTAACTTGATGTTATCGAGTCCAATCAAAATATCGGCACGACAACTTTCATACGATGCGATTGGCAGACCTTGTAGATGTTTGTATTTTTGGATCACATTCGCATTGAGAGATTGTATGGCAAACATTCTGAACTGATTAATGGTATAGATGACCCCTCATCTAGCAAAGCAACAGCTTGTACTACTATACCGCCTTGTCCATATAACGTTAGAGGCAAATATCTAAATATTATTTGTGTTGGTTCTTCTTTATGAAAAAGTACCCATAAATTACCATCAGGTTCACTAATTATAGGTTGAATTGTTGTTTGAATTTGTTCGTTGTTTCTATTACTAGTACTTGTTGAATGTAATAATGGATTATGGTTTAAACGACATCCATCTATACCACACTGACGTCGTTTTCTGCATTTTTTAATAATATTTTAAGCAACAAATACAAAGCCTTTGTTGTTTTACAAAATTCCACCGATCTTGATGATTAAGAGATTTAAATTCTCTACACTCTGATAGGCGGTGCGTTTCGTTACATTTAATGCACACATTAACGCTTGATGTATGTGGAACGGAAGTTTCATTATGTACCAAAATTCTGTTGTGGGTACCAATTTTATTGGTACTTATTGGTATTATTTGGCACGCACATGAAGCTAAATTGTGCAACCAATCATCAAAATTTACAATATTTACATGTTGTCTTGATAGGCGGTAACGACGCCAATCTACTTTCACTTCACCCGGTAATTTACTTACAACATTGTTAAGCAGCATAGGATTGTTCAAATAATCATGCAGTCCAATTGCTTCCATTGTGTCTCTATAATTTTGAATCTCTGATGAGAAATTAATAAGTGTTTCAAGACGATCGGATCGCACAGCTGGAATCTGCCTTAGTTTATGTTGCAAAACCTCGTGAATCATATCTGGCCTTCCAAACAGCATTCTCAATGTATTAATTGCCAGAGCAACTGTATTTGGCAACATAAGTTTTCCTCTGACAGCTTCCAGAGCTGCGCCTTTTAAACATTTTTGTAGCCGTATGAGATTTTCTTCATTTGTAAAACCACACCTTTCGGTGGATTGTTCAAAGTTGGTAATGAACATAGGCCATTCTTCTGGTTTACCTGAAAATATCGGTAAATCTTTTGAGAGTATATGCCTCGCAGCTATTTGATTTGTAGTTAACATAACCTCATTTGTGTGGTTGCCCTCAGCACGAGGGAGGGTAGTGCTGTGTAAACCTATGGCACCAGCATTATCGTTTTGTCCAGACATAGGCCAAGTATACGTTATTGCAGACTGAATATTGGATGATACAGGATATTGTAAGGTCACCGACGTAGTTGCGTTGCTCCTCTGATAATCAGCGATAGATGCAAATAAATCGGTTGCAGCAATGTTGGACGAATGTTGGAGTTGAGGTGGTAACTTTGCTGACTGCTTCATGTGTCACCGTCACCTCGCACTCATCTGCCGACCATATCCGCCATACTTTCGTTATTGTTTTCCATTGTGCCAATTGTTACACCAAACGGTCAAATAAATTTAAGCCAAATTTTACTCTACTCAGCAAATTTTTACAAATTTGAAACAAATATTTTAGGATATTGTAAAAAAATTCAGATTTTTTTTTATATTTTTAGCTACTTTATTGGGACTGTGTTAAGATATGTGTTTTTTTACCAGTCATTACCAGAAAAAGAAAAAAGGAAATATATTTTTTACATAATTTGACAATTAATAATGTGTTATAATGTATAATGTAAGTGTATTTGCTAACACAGACGTGTCAGTACGGGCGTTGCCAACAGGTATCATAACATTCGCTCGAGTACACTGCATTCTCTTTATTTATAATTTGCTCTGATTGACAGTTTTTGTTAGAAGAAGAGAAAAAAAAAAGAAAAGCAAGTAAGAAAAGTTCGGTTAAGACCGAAGCTTAAATACCTTCCACTTTTATAACCCTCTAAAAAATACGTTCCCATTGCCATATTTGTGTATATGACTATTTCATGTACTTACGAATTACGAATATATCAAAAATTTTATTAAAAATTTTTATTTTTGTATTTTAATAAAATATATTCTTACATATTTAATACTTTATAAATAGTAAAAACATATAACAGCAAATATAGTAAACACATAAACATATATATACACACTTAAAAATAACTTAATATAACTTAATTTATTCCTAAAATAATACCGTCATGATAACCATGTATCGTGCTATATACATTAGCTTCAACTTCTCCACGTACTATTTTGGCAAATACCCAGTCAATCTGTGGTCTTCCAATCGTAGTAAATTCTGTCTTTTCTATCATTGAGCAAAATCCTTTATCCATTAGATTACATTCTATCTGTCTATTATTTACTGCTCTACATATATTAAAGTCACCCATAATAATAAATTTTTCAAACACTTCATCCAAGGAAAATATATCATTAATTGTTTTCATTAGTAAATTCCGAAATGATGTTTCTGGAAAAGATGAGTTTCTGTATAATGTCATAATGCAGGTTGTACTAATGCGAAAGGCGACAATTTGAAAAGTGGTTGATTCAGAAGTGAAATCACGGATAAATAGAATTTTTGTTTCACTACTTATTTCGGACTTAAAAAGATTAATTTTAGTCGTGCCGGGGAAAAACCGTCGGCACCAGGGTTCACGGAGATTTTTAAGAAAAAAAATAACTTCTTTTTTTTGTTTAACAAATTTGTTTATTTTTAGTGTTTTACTTTTCCTTATTTCACTTTTAAAATTTAATTTTATTTATTTTATTACAAAATAAATTTTTTAAAATTTTTAATAAATTTACAAATTTAAATTTTACTTCAAATACAAAATTATTTTCTCTTTAAATACTTGAACACTTCGACAACTATTCACTAGTATGCTTTGACTCTGAATCCTCTTCAACTCTGTTCGTGATCCCTTCTTATGCACGGAAATCGGTCATACGCTCTCTCGAATGTTCGATTCTCGTACATCTCGAACGTTCTTTTTCTCGTACGGACGTTTTCACCTCAGATAGGGTCATTTGTTGAAGTTGGCGGCCTTGACTCGGCAGGGTTGGCAAAATCATTGTTGTGGTGAAAAACGAGCGATTGTAAAAGAAAAATAGGTGGCGCTATTTTTCTTCTTTACAATACTATACAGCAGCTGGGTTCAAACCTGTTAACCCTTTATTTTAATAAAAAGGTATATATTGCGCAGAAAATATATTTATTAAAAAACAAGTAATTCATCCAAAAGTTAGAAAAAGAGTAATGTAAAGTAACTAAGAATAGAATGTGAAACATAAAACAAACAAAGTTGTATATGATTTTATAACTTCGAATTAAATAGTGTTTCCCAAAAATCTGTTATTGGCGACCTTAATCGCGAACGCAACAAGTACATGGCATGAAAATATTCTTCAATACTTTCTCCAATTGCTTGCGATCGGATAATTCACGTAACAGCTCGATATTTGTCTTGTTCGTCTGGTACGGTAACAGCGTCCCAATTCACCCCTTATTCATTTTCAAAAACACCTAATACTCCTTTGCCTGTCCTTTGAGCAATCTCTGAAAATCCCTCAGCACTTCGGACCACGGAATACAATACAACTCTTGCATGTACTCCACCCGGAAAATGGAACCTTCTGCACTCAACGTGGTGGGGTTACCATCAAAAACAATATCCCATTTGTCTATTCTAATGGTGTTCGAAGGTATTGGACATACATTTGGTCTATGATCAATATTATCATTTGAAAGATGACGGAACCCTTCGGCCGGTATGCAATTACCAAGACTATTGCCACTCAATTGTGGTTGAGCCCGCTAAGCTATAGATTCTATTGGATAATCTCGATCTCGGACTATTTCTTGGGACGTCAGTTCGTCTTGAGGGTCTTCGTCTATTATGAATGTCTGGTTACAGTTGACCGGTTCGTACCTTCGTACCGGGCATGTGCGGGAGCTGGCTATAACCCCTATCTCCTGTTTCGAAACTGTCAGCACTCTTCATCGACCTGTTGTCGGAACTCTCGATGGTAGACATTTCACCAGCCGGAACCTCCATTGAGGATGCCAGGGAGGCCGTCGATACAAACGATCCATCGGCGTTGCTGCTCCGTTCCGTCTCTGAGCTAGACAGAACTATAACCGGTTCGGATGTCTGGCTAGCGGTTCTAGCTTGGTAACACCTCTGACCCTGTGATACGGGTACACGTCCACCAGACCTTCGAGTTCCCACGCACTTGGAAGAAACCTGGTTGTGGCCCCTCGTTCCTCGTTGTGGACCTCTCGGTGCCGTTGCGGCGCACCCCCGATCCCCACTGACGAGCACGTTTGTAGTTATTGTTCATCTTGAAGACTGCGTAAACAAAAACGGATTCTGAAAGGATAGTAAACAAGCCGCCATAATATAGGGCTCAAATCCTGGACATGACATGTTCGACATTGCTCAGTTCGTTGCACTGAGATAAGAACTTTGGAGACGTGATTAGTGACCTCGTAAGGTTCTTCGTATCGTGGAGCTAACTTGGCTGCAAAACCGTCAACTGCTTTGGACAGAACATGCTGTTTAACCCATACCTTGTCCCCGATCTGAGGCTACCAGGAACGTTGCCTCAGATTGTAGTGTCTACTTTGATTTTGTACAGCTCTATCTAAGTTCACTTGGACCAATTTCAAAGCTTCGCGAAGACGTTGCGCTTGAGCTTTCGGAGGTTTTTTGTGTGCCTGTTTCTGCCGTCACACCATCGAAATAGGCATTGGGAAGTCTAGGCTCACGTCCTTAAGTAATATAAGATGGGGTGTATCCCGTCGAATCAGCAACACCCGTATTGACCGCAAGAATTATTTCCGGCAAATACTCATCCCACTTATGATGATCCTCATTCACCAGCTGTGCAATCATCGTCTTGATGGTTCGGTTGACACGTTCCGTCGGGTTTTCTTGCGGGATGTAGGGCGCTGTGAGTCGTTGCCTAATGCCTCCAAGTACTGTCGGAACACCTTACTTGTGAACTGGATACCGTTGTCCGAGATCAAATCCTTAGGTACACCATACCTGGCTAGAATTTTCTCCCACAAAGTTTGTATTATGCCCTCCGAGGTAGCTTTCCGAAGTGGAGTCAGTTCGACCGACTTCGAGAAGTTGTCCACTACCACCAAAAGCGTCGTGTAACCGTGACGTGAACGTAGTAGGGGTCCTACGAAATCTGCACAGATGACCGACCACGGTTCATCTGGGATGTATGACAACATTTCCCCTGCCGGTTTTTGTTGACTAGCCTTGTATTTTTGACACGACTCGCATTGTAACACATAACGTTTGATGTCTCTGTACATACGTGGCCAATAGTACAGTTTACTTATGCGTAACATAGTTTTTCTAATGCCAAGGCTGCTGGCTGGTCATGGTATTCGTGTAGGATTTGTTTGCGTGTATCTATAGGCACGCACAACTTCCAGGAGCCTCGTCTTCGTCGTGTGCATGTGTGTTTACGTGCCGGTAGAGTTGGCCCTTCACCCAACTATAATCAGCACACTTTTGTGGATTCGCCTCCATGTCCGCCACTCGTTTACGGATCCATGGGCAAGTAGTATCGGGGGTAACAATGGGTACGGTCTCCATTGTGGAAAGATGACAGGTTTCAACAGGCTGTCGCGACAGAGCATCTGCTGCATTTTGACCGCCGCGTCGATACTGGACGGTAAACTGATATTGTTGTAACTCTAGTGCCCATCGAGCTAAACGCCCTGACGGATTTTCGATGGAATTTAACCACTATAAAGCGGTACCCTTTCCGATAAGGCCGCATCTTACGCACCCCCCAAATGATTGCAAGGCACTCTCTCTCAGTCGTGCTGTAATTTTTTTTCGCCTTATTCAAATGCCTGCTTGCATATGCGATCACGTGTTCGCATTCATCGATCTCTTGTGTTAAGACCACGCCCAGGCCAATATCACTTGCATCAGTTTCCAGTGTGAAAGTTTTAGTAAAATCCGGGCATGTTAATACCGGTGACTCAGTTAACCTTGTTTTGAGGGCCTCGAACGTCTGCTGCTGCTCATCGCCCCATTTCCAGTATTTGCCCTTCTTCAGCAGAGTTGTCAACGGCTGGGAGATTACGGCAAAGTCTGGCACAAATCTCCGATACCACGACGTAATGCCTAAATAGCGTCTCAACTCTCGGACAATTCGTGGCGGTTTCATTTGGGTTATTGCCGCAACCTTTTCCGGATCAGTCTTGATGCCCTGTTCCGTCACGATATGGCCCAGATATTTCACCTCTCGTCTGAAAAATTCGCACTTATTAGTGTTAAGCTTCAAGTTCTTCGCGGGTAGCCGTCTGAAGACTTCAAGGAGGTTGGACATATGTTGTTGTAGGGTTTTTCCTGTGACTATTACATCTTCCAAATACGCGAAAGCGTATGACTCTAAGTCAGGACCGATCACTAAATCTAGAATCCTTTGGAAAGTGGCAGGAGCGGAATGAAGTCCAAACGGCATCACCTTCCATTGGTATAACCCGCGACCTGACACCGTGAACGCAGTGTACTTTTTGCTGACGTCAGCCATAGGTACCTGCCAATAGCCGTTTTCCAGATCAAGACTGCTTATGTACCTCGCTTCTCTCATACGGTAAAGGATGTGAGAAATGCGCGGTAATGGATACGCATTTGGTTCAGAATGTTTGTTCAGTTGCCGAAAATCCATACATACACGCCATGCCCCATTTTTCTTTTTGACTAGGGTCACTGAAAACTATAGGGTCTGCACGAGGGCTCAATGCATCTTTTTTCCAATAATTTATCTACTTCTGCGTTGATGATCGCTTGCATGGAGGAGTTCCGTGTCTGGTATCGGATTTTTATCGGACGGTCGTGTAACATGCGAATGCGGTGTTCACCAAGATCGGTTTTCCCCGACACCTGCCGGAATTTTGCTAATTCTTGGTCGAGGAATGCCGATATTGTCCGTTCTTCGTCCTCGTCTAATGAACCTTTCGGCAATTTCGGCAATGCCTTTAAATTCTGGCTTGATCTTCGTACATGTAACAAGTTGGTTGGGCTGCTTTCGACTCGATAACATAGTAGATCCTTGCGGGCATTCGACAGCATGATTCTGGGCTTCACCACGGTTTGACTCTGGTAGTGCCAACTGACGTGATGCTGGATTGCAAATCCGTAGAGCTGCGTCGACCTTATTATGATTATCTGAATATTCCTGAGATTGTTCGCTGGCTAATCCCTGTTTTCCCCGAACAGGTTTGTAAAGGGGCGTTTCGGCTCGTGATGGCTTGACATGCTTCGGCTGCGGTGATTTTAACTGTAGGTGCGTCTGTATCATTGTTGGTTCAACGTGCTTCGATGGATGAGCTGCTTGATTGCGTGTTGAAATTAATGCTTGGTTTATATAATTGGGTGATTCCGTTGACTGGCTGGACTTTGGTGTTAGTTTCGGGATGCTGTGGGTCGATAGTTGTACTGGTTGGTTAAATAATGATCCTTGAACCGGAATGCTATGCGTCAATGTTTGCGCCGGTGTGCTACGCGTCGAAGTTTGTACTGATGACTCATCTCCTGGGTTATTCCGAGCCACGAGGCAACGTATGGACGATGGCTCATACAATTGACAGGCGGCAGTAAATCCTGCGCAGCTTATTGTGGCGTTGAAAGCCTGAAGGAATGTTAGGCCTAATATGACTTCCCCCTTCATGCCGGGCATAACAAGAAATCGTAACGTGCACGTAACGTCACCTAATTGGACCGGACTGAACTCTGTTAAACTCACGGCGCGCGGGGAATTGTCCGCTAATGTCACATCCAAGCATACACTTTCCCATGTGGTGGAACAATTAAGACTATATGAGAATGACTCGTTGATAAAACAGCTCGTCGCGCCAATGTCTATGATGGCTGTAACCGTGCGGCCTCCAACGGACAGCGTAGCTACTAACCTATCGCGTTGACAGGTTAATGCTGATTGAAACGATTGCGGGTGTTGTTGGAAACTTGTTGTGTAGGCCCGGTCTCCCCTTGTTGGACTCGGGCCCCTCTCGCGTTTCCTGCCGAGTTAATTCGACAACAGTCTATGGTACGTACGTCCGGACGACCACATTTCCAGCAGAAAAGCTTAATCGGGTTTTTGTAACCTCGCGCTAAGTGACCAGATTCTCCGCATCGGTGACACGCATTCCGGGGACCTATGATGGCTGATGTTGGGTGATTCATCGTTCGATAGTCCCGTCAGGGCGGTGGTTTTGGCGTCTCACTGGGTATACTCTCAAAGTCGCCGGCTAATTCCAACTGATTCAGGTCGCGAAAATCGGAGCGTCTAATATAGAGCAAGTATTCTGGACGGGCGTTTCGAAAAATCCACATCATCCTCTGACATCACCGTGTGCCGCATTTTATTTTGCAACTCCAGAGCGTAATCCTTGAAACGCTCGTTGGGTCGCTGCCGCCTAGAACGTATCTCGTCCTCGATGTTTTCCATATGGCGTGGTGGCAGGAAAAATTTCAAAAGATCGCGTTTGAATAATTTCCACGTTTCCCAGTGGGCGTTGTTATTACGAAACCAAATGAGAGCTTGATCACGCAGAAATTGCGGCATAGTACACGGCAGACTATCCAGATGAATACCGTATGTCTCGGCCATTTCTTCCAGGCGTTCCAAAAATGAAATGGATCTCCCGTGCCATTAAAAGTGACACCCCACTTTCTGATAACATCCATGACGGCCCGCTTGTCCCTTTTGCTTTCTAATGGTGGTGATGCCTGCCGCTCGGGTACTTTGACCGTGACGGCCGCAGCACCCTTTTCGGCCTCTACATAACCTGGTGAGGACTCACGTCTGGAGGCTGCTCGAACCGACCGGCCTTTCGTAAGCTGACCCTGCAACTGTAATAGCCTTTCGATGGCGGACTGATCACCAGTAAAACGTCCTGAAACGTTGGCGCAGCTCCTCCACCATACCTCGACTCCAATCCGAACTCGTCCAGGTACCCCTCCAGTGCTTCCTTGTTCACCAGACATACCCAGGATGTACGTAGATCTGTGTTGGTCATGATATTACTTTGATTACCCAATTGAATTTAACTATTGATCGAGTTAGCTGCTATTATTTTTTTTTTATATCCTTTTTTTTTGTTATTTCGTTTGAAATGCGACCTGCTATAAGTTACTTATAATATCCCCACAAAAAACGGTATAAAATATTATATATATAGAAAACTAATATAACCGCCAAAATTTCTTATGATATAGATATGCAATAGTGTATACGCACACGCTCACACGCGAATCAACGATTGTGTGGCGATGCTTGCTCAGTACAATCAGTTGTCGTCTATAAGGAGAAAACAAAAACGTTAATGTCTACGCACACACGCACACACACCCGTATAGTGATGCTGGTTTAGACAAAAACGCTGTACGTACAAAATGAATAAATAAGAAGATAAATGTCAAGGCTTAACCGCACACACACGCACGCCTGTGCAGTGATGCTGTTTTAAACAGAACTCTGTTAATAAGAGAAGCGAAAAATGTTAGTGCACTTTATGTGGCGATGCTCTTTTCTTTTTTTTTTCGGTAATCTATCTACAGGCGCTACATCTGCACACGCTTATAGCGAAATGCTTTCTTTGTCCTCTTAAGAAAAATTTCTACTGATATCTATAGCACACTTTTAGTTTACGGAACAGTTATTCGTCCCGTTGCTAAATTGCGTCAAGAAAAGCGAAACTTCCAAGGTGCCCTTTAGTTCGTTATATGTCACGGTTTGAAATGATACTCTGACTTCGCACCGGATTTAATATGTACTCGTATATTGTATAAAGAGAAATCTATTGCATGAAAATCGACTTACCAGAATTATTGGAACACTTTGATGATAATTTAATTTTTTTTTTTTAGTTTGTTATTTTTTTTTTTTTTTACGAATGTATCCCTGCTCGGGCGCCAATTTAAAAAGATTAATTTTAGTCGTGCCGAGGAACAACCGCCGGCACCACGGTTCACTGAGATTTTAAGAGAAAATGACCTTTTTTTTTTTTGTTTAACAAATTAGTTTATTTCAAATGATTAACCTTTTTCTTATTTCACTTTTTAATTTTATTTATTTATTTTTGTTACAAATTAAATTTTATTTTCAAATTCTTAACTTTAAATTTTCATGTTTATAATTTATTTTAACTCTCGAAACTTTCGACTCTGAATCATCGTTCAACTCTGTTCGTGCTCCCTTTTTATGCACGAAAATCGCTCAGACGCTCTCTCGAACGTTCTTTTTCTCGTACGGACGTTTCACTACAGACAGGGCCATTTGTTGAAGTTGGCGGCCCTGACTCGGTAGGGTTGGCAAAATCATTGATGTGGTGAAAAATGAGCGATTGTAAAAGAAAAATAGGTGGCGTTATTTTTCTTGATTTAATAAAAATGAATTAGCAATTGAATTGAACTGCATGCTCAATGTTACTCAATTCTTTATTTAAAATTTCTAATTTAAATTTTAGGGTCATTGCCAGTTCATTTCTTACAGTTTGATTGTTTAAAAATACTTTCAATATATCTGTTGAGGTATGTCCGTCCGCTGGTCCGATTGTTAGGTAGGTCACGCATCCAATAAAAACCACAATTATATCTTTCCAACAATAGCAATTATAGAGTTTATAGTTTTATTTGGATAGAGTTTATATTTATACATATACTTCAATGGAGCATTCACAATATTTCAGTCACTATTAATTAATTCATTCACTATACATAACAATTACAGAACTTTATTTGTGGAGTTTATAATTTATGTTAATTTCAATAGAGTATTAAAAAATATTTCACTATACTTTTTTTCTTTTCAACAGAGTATACAGTCGTGTCAAAAATAGAAAAAAAAAAATGCCATAATAAAGTGGTTCGTTAACGACCAACTTTCCTCCTCTCGGTTTCTAGATATACAACCGATGGCCGAGGACAGTTGGAGACCTTTTGACAGCTTCAACGTGTGAAGTTGCCAGCATAAAAGATTAACATCCTCCCCCCCTTGCTGGGACAGCAATAAGTCAGCCCCAGCAAGGAGAGTGGACTTCAACTATTCCGCAGCCTTATTGTGGTTCTCACGTCACTCTCATTTTCGTGAGATATCTCACGTCAACACAAAAACGGTATTATAGTTCTCACTTAAAGTCATATTTTTCGAAAACATATGTTTTTTTGGTATTATGGTTGTCATGTAATTGAGAAAAAACTAAAATTTTTTCTCACCCGTTTTTGAAATGTGACAGCTATTATTTGAATTTTTAAATTGCAGAAAAAACAGAAATTGTAAGAAAATTTTTTATAATTATAAAAATGAATTACGAGATTTTCTCCTCTAGCCGGGGTTAAGCTGTCGGCGTAGGGTATCTCGTCCATTAATTTATTAAAGAGACACTCACTTTCGGTTTCATAAATATATATATCCTTTCTCAACTTTATTTATAAATTCACATTCAATATATATAACTAAGTCGGTAACTTCACTCACACTTACCACAGGCCTCACGCCCTGTGCGCTATAACTTTGTCTTTGTGTCACGGCAGGATACCTCCCTGCGTGTTAATTGTGTACGGTGATATTTTCTTCTCAGCCTCGGTTGATATTACAAGAGAGCGATCCTTTGTCGATCATTATCGACAAAGCCTCGTTTTGGTCAAGCATATTGGAACATTGGAAATATTCCAATATGCTTGATGACGTGGCGGTGAGTGGAGTTACCACTCAAATAAAATTAATAACAAAATTTCCTTAATCCTACTTAGTAAATATATACTATAAACATTTATATTAAGCTTAAACTTATGTGACTTAGGGGGAGAGGAAAACGAGTGAGTAACGACTTTACTCGTCACATTATATAAAAAGAAGAAAATATGGACAAAAGGTAAGTTTGATGAAGTTTGTTTATATAATTCTAATTAATATTTATATATTTAGCATAAAAATAATAACATCCAATTAATTTGAAATCTTGACCGATTTCATGATTGCGCATCCCTCTATAGCGAAGGGTCTTAAATTTGGAGAATCCAAGGAGGAGTATTATAAGACCTGCGAAAATTTAACAAAATTATTAAATAGCTCAGGCCCTTTTATAAAAAATATGAGTGCATTCCAAAAGGTATTAAAAACTCATATGTTTAATTCATGATTTATTAACATCAATTTTTTTTAGGTTAGAACTGATTATAAACTCAAATTAAAGAAAAACTTAGCTTACATTAAAAAAGAATTAAGTGCTACAGATGGTGGACTCTGTAATCTAGCTTTTCTTTCTTCAACGGAAGAACAAATAATAAAGGCCATTTCATTGGACCAAATTGTACCACAAAATTCTGTTGTATTTGGCCTTGGTACTGATATTGATATTGATTTTTCTCAACCAAAAACAGTCAATATTGAAGAACAACCAAAAACAGTAATAATTCAAGAAAAACCAGAACAGCTACAAGAGGGTCAACAATCAACAACACAAAGTTCCAGAAGCAAAAGACCCCGATTAGAGTTTGAACATTTTAGAAAAGAAATGCTGGAAGAACAAACAAATACACTAAAGGAAATAGAAAATCACTTGGAAAAAATTTCACATACTTTAGAGAAACAACAACGCCTTAACAAAATTAAAACGGATTTGGAAATTGAAGTTCTAGAGCTAACGAAAACATAGTTGGAGTTGCAGTTATCAAAAATGACTTGGTTTTTATTTATTTGAATTGCTAAATTGCTTTTTCGATGTTTTTTTTAATTATTTAAAATAGAATTCATTAAATTCCTTCTAATAAATGTCGCATTTGAATCATAATCCCTCTCCTCATTTAATGGTATATCCACTGTATAAACTGTACCTATTAATTCTCTTGATTCGTCCCATACGTTATATTTAATTCTTAAATCATGCAAAGCGCAGCATACATTTATACTAGCCTTTTTGGGCTTATAGTGAAGTTCGCGGGCACCCAGCAAGCAACGAAACGTATTTTTTAATGCACCGATTGTTCTTTCTACGATGTTCCTTACTTTTGCATAAATTTTATTAAACCGTCCTTCATTTGATCTCTCTCCTACATAATGGTGTGTTCGGAAGGGAGTAATTAAATATGGCTTTAACTGGTACCCACCATCCACTTTAAATATATAATTTTTTAATATGTTATAATTCAATGCTAAACACTCTAACTTATACCTAAAAGCCAAAAGTTTTGTGTACCCACAACATACTCTTCACCAAGTTTAGCATCTAATCCACTGAGATTCCATATAAATGAAACATGTGATGATCCCGGGTTATTGGTATCTAAATACCTTATCCGCATTTTATGATAACAAACCTACATGAATATATGTATATATATATATGTATATCTTTATAATAAAACACTATACCAGCATAACATTTAAACTATGAAAACCCTTTCTATTATAATGCAAATGATGCAGTCGTGGGCTTGGTGATATAATTTTAACGTGTGTCCCGTCTATACAGACAATAACACCCGGAAATCCAAACTTATCAAAAAAATGTTTTTTGTTTCCGTTTTTTCACTTTTCGCAGGAAATTTTATAAGTTGATTGCAAATTTCGCTTTCCAAAATATTTAATATCTCATTTAAAATTATTGAAAATGTGGATTGTGCCAAGCCTACATTAAAACCATTGCCGATACCTTTTTGGTATGCACCTTCAGCAAAAAACCGTAAGCATGCAGCAAGTTTTATTATGGATGGCACAGCAAAATCTCTTTTTGTTACTTTATCCACAATCTTTAATAAATCTGTAAATGCAGGTTTTGAAACCCTAAACAATCCAAGGAAGCTATAAATTAAACCAATGATTTTATGCTGGACTTATTTATATTAATACTATTTTTCTTACATTGTGTCCGGTAAAGTTAGCGGATTTGATATATCCCTAATTTGCCTTCTTAATATTTTTACACTATCATAGTTTTCTGGTTCACTATCCGTGTCGCTGAACCAACAATCCATAAAACTCATATTTTATTAATATTTTGTTCAATTTCATAGAATTAAATTGTTCTATTGTTCATACTAATAAAATTAAAATATTAAAATTTTTAACAGCTGCACCATCTAGTGTAAGAGTTAGAACTTAAAAAAAATGTCACGGCACTTTTCGTGCGAACTATAATACACCAAGTGAGGTTACGGTGACATTTCTCACATAAGTGATGTGAAAACCATAATAAGGCTGAATAGTTCATTACAATCTATATTACCGTTAATAATATTAAAAATTGTTGTGAATGAAATGCTTTTCAATCTTCTATCTTCTAAGGATCGTAAGTCAAGTAACTTTCTCCTGCTAACATAAGGAGGACAATCAATTGACCAATTTAAAAGTTTGATAGCAAATTTTGAAATTTTTCTTTGTACCCTTTCCATGCGATTAACATGTAAGATATAATATTGATTCCAAACAATAGAGCTGTAACGAGATTTTTGCACTACGCTGGGGTTAAGCCGTCGGCGTAGGGTATCTCGTCCCTAACATGACATGATCCTGAATTTCAGTCTACGTCTCATGTTGCCAAATTGTACCGTACATGTAAGCACTTGCGTTATGCTGCGGTGTTATTTCTATTTCTGTGCTCTCTTGAATGTCAGCATAACCAAGTTGACGAGCCTAAGATCTTCCGCACAGCGGTGACATGCTGTCTGGGGATTACGCTTATCCTTCGGGCGGTCATTCGCCAGCCTATGGTTTTCACGAGGAGATGGCATTCGCTGAGTTACGTCTGGAATGCACTCGTCATCTCTAATAATCCCGACAGATTTTTAAAATCGTTGCGACGGATGTAGCGGAGGTAATCGGGTAGAGCGTTGCGATATATACGGTTTAAGTTCTCCTCCTCGCTCATCAATGTATGCCGCATTTTGGCCTGTATGTCCGTTGTTTCCGTGCCATGACCTCATCCTCCACCCTGCCCAAATACCTCGGAGGTAAAAAGAATTACATTGTTATTCCTGAACCATATCAGCGCTTTATCGCGCAAAAATTGGGGCATGGCCGCTGGTAACATAGAAAGTTCGAGGCCATACGTTTCGGCCATTTCCTCTACACGTTCAATGAATTCGAATGGGTTTGGTCCATCGCCAAAAATGATTCCCCATTTCCTCACCGTTTCCATGACCTCGCGTTTATGCGCCTCCGAGCGTTTTATGTCAACCATTCGGGCTTTCCTAGAGGTACTCGCTGGTGATACCACTATTTTAATTGTATTAGTATCTTCTTCCTCTGAATCGGAGGAGGATAATTTACTGGAAAAGGCCCTATTCTAGGATGATTTTGTTCCCTCATGGTGCACATTTTAAAACACTTTCAGAAAAATGATTTGCGGTACTATCTACGCTTTTTTAAAATTGTGTTATCTTAATGTTAATGTGAATCTTATGTTATATATTTTTTTTTCTGTCTTATAACACAATAAGCGAAAAACGTTTCCCTTGGGACGAGTGTCCCTGCGCGGGCGCCAATGTAACGGGATTTTTGCACTACGCTGGGGTTAAGCCGTCGGCGTAGGGTATCTCTTCCATTTATTTTAAATAAATAAGGGAAACGTTTTAATTATTATAACAGATATCTCCTTTATCTTTATTGATCTTATGCAAGTACTCAAATGTGTAATTATGTAATATCTATTTCAATATTTTGTTGATTCACCCTACCGTTCTGGCCACACTCGTTGCTTCGCTACAGGATGTACGCCCTGTCCAACGCGTCTATAACGCAACTGTACAGACGTTGCGTCCTGTACTCTGAATCTCACTCTGTAAGTGTACAGACTTTCGTCCTGTACTCCCTAAATATCCTCACTATAATTGTACAGACGTTATGTCCTGCACCCTAGATGACTCGCTGTAAGTGTACAGACTTTCGTCCTGTACTCCCTAAATATCCTCACTATAATTGTACAGACGTTATGTCCTGTACTTTAGATCACACACTGCAAGTGTACAGACTTTCGTCCTGTACACTAATATTTTCTCAAATGTTTCAATACTCACAGCTGAACACTTTGCTTTGCGTCTTACCTCGACAGCTAACCAGAAAAGAGATCGTGAAATATGCTAACATTTATTTTTACAATTTTTATAATAAATCGATCAATTATTTTTACGATTATTTATAATAAATCGATCAATTATTTTTACGATTCTTTATAATGAATCACGATAATATTTTGCATTCACTACACTATCTTATAATTTCTACTATCAATCAACCGCAATTATGCAAAGCTAATTATGGAAAAGCCCGTTGAGAGTTGATTCACTGGCTTTTTATAGGCAGTGAAAGAACTAATCAAAACATTGTACAATACCTTGACCTGATTAAAACAATTCTTATAAAAAAAGGTATCGTACAATATTCTAGCCTAGTTAAAATAATTTTTACAAATAGTATTAAAATATAAATATGTCGCGATGTCCCACCATTAACAGTGGGTTCATTTAGGCTGTGCCTAACTTATATATAAAATACAATTAGTTCTATTTGAAAGGAATTAGCAGGACAACACCTAACTTTATGTGTGTATGGACATCCATTACAATTTTTAATAAGCTCTTTTGATTGTTGTTTTGACAGGTTTTCTGTACGTTAGTTATTTGTACTTTGTCGCTGATTTTTAACCTTTACAAGTGCTTGCCTCTGAGTGGCTTTGGCTACTTGACAAATTTCTATAGCTTTTGCCAATGTTAAATTATCAGCCAGTAATAACTTTTTTTGTACTTCTACATTATTTATTCCCATCACCAGTCTGTCTCTTATCATTACCTCTGAAATTTTGAAGTTACATTTTAGTTCTTGTTGCTTAAGGTCAGCTAAAAAATTGTTAAAAGGCTCACCAGTTTGCTGACTCCGAGAATTAAGAAGAAAACGCTCATATATTACATATCTTTTGGGATCAGAATATATCTCGAAAGCTTCAATGACTTTATTATAAACCCTTTTGTCTGCATCTGATAATTTAAATGTTTCAAAAATTTCTATGGCACGTTCACCAAATAAGTTTCGAAGTATAGCTATTTTTCTTTCATCATGCACAACATGACTAGCCAGCACAAATATTTCAAAGGCTTTTTTAAAACGATCCCAATCAGCACTCACATTGCCCTCACATTTCATTGGCATTGGTGTTCGGAGATTTTCCATTTTACCCACGTGGTTTGTATATAATTTTTTTTTCAATTCCTTTTACTTTTCTTTAATCTAATTAAATCTTCACTAATTTATAACTTTAATAATTTTTTCTCAACTCTAAAACATTTTACATGTTTAATTATCTTTCCTTTTCTTTCTTTATTGAAGTACAAAAGAGGAAGAGCATACATTCTATTCCTTTATTTTTCTTAATGTCTAGCTTAATTATAGTTACCACCTTATGCTAACGTTAATTACAGTTCAATTATGTTTATATAAGTTAAAGGTATTAACACAATACTTGCGATTCATTTTATTCTATTATTAACAGTGAGACTCTGGCTCTACCACGCTCTTGAGCAAAACTTGTTCTATAAATTTGATTATCTAATTTGTTGCATAATTGTAATGCTTGTGGGAGATCTATCGGTTCTTTCATTCCAATCTAGGAAGATCTCCCCGTAGGCCTCTGACAAAAGTGTCTAGGGCTTTGTTTCTGTATGTTTTTGTTAAAGCTATTAAATTTTCCTATTGTAAATTCATACGAGATAATCTATTTAATATTTATTTATTTAATTAAAACTTAGCTAAACATACAGACAATTCATTATAAAAATAACAAAATGAAATTTTTTTTTTTTTATAAATGCTTAAAACTAAAATCAGCAACGCAGTCTCCAAACCGCAACAACAACAACTGCTGCTGCAACAGTTTAGGATCTTATCTATTTAACTTAGCATACTTAAGAACTAGAAAGTTAACAATATTGATACTAATCAAATTAATAATAAAATGAAATGTAAAAAAAAAAAAAATATTTAAAGTTTCTTACAAACTTCAAATAAAGGACAACACAGTTGCAAAATAAGCATAAAATAAACGCAAGATTAAAAATAATATATATATATAGAATAAAAATAAAAAAAAGATAATCGAGAAGCGAAAGAGTAATCTGGCATCTTATTAATTTAATATTAAACTTTTAATACTCTCAATGGATCTGAGCGATCCATCATATAAATAATAATAATCATTAAAATAACTGGATATGACCCTCAATGGGTGAAACATCTCGTAGTCGTCGACACTGTGACAGTTTAATTAAAACAAAATGCCTACTAAATCGTAAGGGCACATTTATGCAAATTTAATTCAACAAAGCAGGACAATTAACTTTACCATTCAACAGTTTAATGAAAAAAGAGACTCCTAAACAGATACGTCTATTTGATAGCGAAGTCATGTTAATAAGTTTTAAGCGACTTTCATAGGGAGATAAAGGACTTTGGGGTCCCAACCTAAACCACGTAAAGCAAATCGTAAGAAAGACTTCTGAACTGATTCAATACTATCCGTATAAATATTATAGTTAGGTGACCAAACTATAACGGCATATTCGAACCGGGCGTACTAATGCAACATAGAGAAATTTGGTCACGTACGGATCCAAGAATTCTTTGGACCAACGCTTTACAAAACCTAAAAGAGACTTAGACTTGTTAACCACAGAGGGAATTTGCATATTAAAGGTAAGTTTTGGATCAAAAATAACACCTAGATCTTTAAAACATTTTCCAACTTATGACTGGCAATAAAGTAATCAACAACTAATGGAGCATATCTTGAAAATGTAATTATCTTACATTTATCTAAGTTTAATATTATGATACATTCAACTTACACCACTTAACTGATTCCACCAGATCCGACTGTAACAACGCACTACCACTAAAGGAATGATATGAGTGAAAAATTTTGACATCATCGGCAAACATTAAAATATTAGAATGCCTAATGCATGAAGGAAGATCATTAATAAATATGATAAACAACAAGGGACCAAAATGGCTGCCTTGCGGTACACCGGATGAAACATTAATAATAGAAGACACGTAACCCTGATAAAGAACACGTTGAGTTCGATCAGAGATTTAAGACCAAACCCAATCTACCAAATTAAGCGGAAGACCTATACGATTCAACTTATATAACAGAAGGGAATGGGAAACTTTGTCAAAAGCTTTAGAAAAATCAGTGTATAACACATCTGTTTGAGTTTTCTCAGAAAATATATACAACATACTAATTCAAGAAGGTTAGTTGTTGTAGATTTACCCTTAGTGAAACCATTCTGAGCGGGTGTTAAGATTGAAAAGATGTAAGGTTGAAGTCTATTCACTAATAAGCGTTCAAATAGTTTAGGGATAACGCTAAATTTGGAGATACCCCTATAATTGCTAATCAAGTTTCCCGACACCCATAGTAAGGAATGTTAAACCTCTCCGATGGAAGGTCGTAACTTAGATGTTATAAGCTACTACCAGTTCGTGCCTTATCATCCGTAGCTGGTGGCGATTAAGAGTTGATTGCAATTGATAATCAACCCTGGGTACCAAACCTGTGAAAGTGAAGCAGTACCTCCACAGGCTTAGCACAACAGACAGACATCATTCAGAAAAACCAAACAGACACTAAACTTCTGCACAGACCTATAACATCTATTTAGCCCCGATGTTAACAGCAAAATAAAAATCTACTAAAAGAAAAAGAAAAGAAAAATATTAATAAAATCAATTTTATAACTTCTATATATAACATACTAAGCAAGGAGAGAGAGTAGGTACCCTACTCAAGTCCTTCCTAATTCAGCCCTACGTCTCCTGAAAACCTCATTGGCAAAAGTAGCAATTGAGAAATGAGAATCCTCAGAAGATAGAACCCTACTAAATATAACATCACCCTCATGCCAATGAACTCCCATGGCATGCAAATCCCTGATATCAGAATACAGAGGACATGTACAAAGTACATGTATCCAATCTTCAACCAAAAATCCACATGCACATGCAGCGGAATCCACTCCTGCACTTCTATCGTACAGGAACGCATTAAGGGAACCACGTCCAGTCAGTCTTAAAGATAATCCCACTCCTAATAACTTCTAAATCCAGTGGTAGAACGCCCATTAGGACTTGTAGTGCATCCGTAGATACAGTTCTACACACTGGCAGACTTGCTAGCAACATTATTCTTTCTGCCTAGCCGTAACACATCTCACTACGGTGCCATACCAGACACTTGCTGAGTGAGCAACACATGCAACAAACAATCCATTATAGATCATCCGTGCAACCTGCTTACTCAGCCCCCAGTCATTTCTCATTACACGTCGGAGTGGTGCGACAACACCTACAATTTTATCCCTCATATTATTAATATGAGGCATAAAACTCATTCTCTCTCCCACTGATACTCCTAGATACTTAATTATCCTAGCATACCGGATGGGAGCACCATTCACATGTATACTAGGATGACGATTGCAAGACAAAAAGCCCTTGAGGAGCATCATATTTGTCTTGCTCACGTTAATACCTACACCTACATCCCTACCCCAATCTGAAATTAAAGCCATCAGGTTTTCACCCGACCGCTCCAATTCCAGCCTACTGTTGCCTTCAACAATGATGAGCAGGTCATCAGCGTACGCGACACATTTACATAGCCTTTCTAGCTGCCTGAGCAGTGGATCCATCACTATGTTCCATATATATGGTCCAGCAATGGATCCCTGCGGACAACCCCTGACTATGTCTACATTTATGCAATTACTGGATCCAGCCACGCATGCTTTCCTCTCTGAAAAATAATTTTTCCAGAGAGGCATCTCTACATCCAAGCATGCGCCACCTTTCCAGCACCCTATTACTACAAGAGGAGCATTTGCTCCTTTAAAGTCAACAAAAATGCCGAGAGCATATTTAGATACACTCCCGGCTACCATCTTTTTAACCCTTGTCCAAGCGGCTTCCACACATCTACCCCGTATGAAGCCGTACTGGCAATTAGAAAGCTGGAAACAAGATTCCAGTCTTTCAACCATTATCCTCTCCAGCACTTTTCCAAGTACTGGAAGAAGACTAATGCCACGATACGAGCTCGGATCTGTCCTCAGTTTGTCTTGCGATTTTAATAGTACAGTGATACATGCCATTTTCCATTTAACCGGAAAATAGCCCATGTCCATGCACTTTGTGTAAAGGCTGTGCAGAAAGTCCGGAATGGATTTCCACATTGCCTTACACATTTCGCCCGTTAATCCATCCACACCCGGTGACCTTCTCGATTTGAGAGAGGCAACCGCATGTGAAATTTCATAACGCTCCAAGGTCGGTGAGTGCAGTTCATCAGAAATGTTCTGATACACTACATCCTCTGTTAATCTTGGAAAGAACTGGTCCGTCAACGCCGTCATACAATCCGTCCAGGTTGTATGAACAGTGTTACCCACCGTTAATGAAGTCACATTATTGTCTGACCCTTAACCTCTACAAATCCTGTAGACGTCACCCCATGGGTCATCCTTTTGCTCTTCAACAAATTTGTACCAGTTGTCCATTTTTTCGGACAGAATTAGTCTCCTATATTCTAGTCGAGCTATCTGATATGTCTCTTTGAGCTGTTCCAAATTACCAGAATTACTTCTTCTAGCTCTTTGGTACAACCCTCTACAATGTTGCACTTGTGTTCTTTTTAGCGTCAGCTGAGGTGTCCACCATGACACCTTCCGACAGCCCTTACGGGATCTGCCGAGAAATGCATCATTGACATTCCCAAATAAGCTAGTTACTGTCTCTACCTGCCCATCAAAATTTTCCAGCGAAAAATTTTCCAATGAAATATTGGAAAACTTTTCCCTAATTTTGGACGAATAGGTGTTCCAATCAACACCCATCGTCCGCCATTTTTTAATAAAATCTTCCCTAATACTATTTCTACTTAAATTACTAATCCTAACAACAATAGGATTATGGTCGGATAGTCCACTGCCATTGAAGACATTCCAATTGAAATTGAAATGCCTTCTGGCAGATTCATTAATTAAAGTCACGTCAATGTCACTGCATCCGTTCACACTAGAGAACGTATACAGTTCCGTCATTTCGTTTATGGTGTATACATTATTAGATATACACCACTCAGACATAACGTTACCCCTATTCTGGGCAGCATGACCGGCATGTGCCGATATTTTGCTGTGCCAGAGCGTAGAAGATGCATTCGCATCTGTCTCTATCAACAGAGGAGCATTACCAGCCAACTCTAACACCCTTTCCAGGAATGTCTGTGTTTAAAGTGTGTTTAAAGTGCGAGGAGCATAGATACAAACTACCAAATGCACCCTCGACACTAACACATACCCCCCAATCACTGGAGCAGAATAACACACAGTCTAATTTATCGTCATTAATTACAATTGCAGAATTGCATCTTTTATCTGCAAACCTTTTCATAAAGGCCGGCAGAGCCACAGGTTTACCATAACTATGTTCTGTCATTATCTGTCCTATATCTGCCATAGCAGCTTCTCCCCGACCACAATTCAGCTGCAGTACTGATTATTAATGTCATTAATGCCTTTCACCCCTTCTTTCCACTATTCTTTTATATGTCGGACATGCCGACGATACCATTAAATGATCGGCAGGCCGACCATAAAATGCACAATTTCTGCATTTCAAGGCATTTGTACAATTACGCACCAAATGCCCTGTTTCACCACACTTTCTACAGACATTCTCCTTAACCTTACAATCCTTAACCACATGATCAAATGACAGGCACCTAAAGCAACCCATCACTCGCTCCTGTGGAAAAACTCGGAAGGAAAACCATTTAATATAGGCACGGCCTATTTTTAAAATGTCCCCTATGACCTCCTCAGGACCCTCAATTACATCTATTGTCTTATTCTCCTCCCCTGTCCCCCTGGTTTGGACACTATTGACATTTTGTTTTTGAAATCTACAATTGTCTTAAACTTGTCTTTTAAATTTAACTCGTATAATTCCGTCATTAGTACGTCAGGAGTTATCATGGTCTCAACTCCCTTTATAACTACCTTGGGCCTTGGTGCTGTACTTTTTTTAACTTCTAAGCCTACCTTAATAAACTTTTTGTTCCCAAGGATTTTTTCTCTTTCGGATGCCGATCTCGTTCTTAGTACAGCTCCCCCCATTTTAATCGGCTTAAGGTCATGCACACGGACACCTAGTGTTGGACCTACTACCTGGCTAACTTTTTTAACCACTTCTGCCGAAGAAGCCGGAGCTTTCGATTTCACCACCACCGCATAGGTATCGACTACTTTTTCCTCCTGCAGTGGCACTCCCCTTACTCCACATTCTTCACACTAGTCGGTTTTCCGACCATTTCCATCTTCCCTTTTAACGAAGTATTTTCTATTATGAGGTCCAACAATAATCCCTCATATTCAGTGGCCATATTTACTAACATTTTGGTGTCCTCCTTGCTAGTCTGTCCAAATGCAATCTCATGCATTCTCCCTGTCAGTACTCTCATTCTATCTAATTCACTATTTTTCTTTTTTGGCACTACTCCTACTGTTAAGTTATTTGATAAACAAACACGAAATGTTAAGTTCAATTAAAGGAAAAGAGGATTCTTTATTTTAACTTTGAGTCACTTCAGTATTTTTAAAAAAAAGAAGAACAAAGGAACGTATTGAACAAACTGTTATAACTGTGAACATAGCTGTTAATACAAAGTTATATATATATATATATCTATAAGTGAAGACATATTATGATAGAAAGATCCATAAGCAACAATAATGTAAAAGACCAAAGTATGCAATGCAATGTAATAACAGATGGCGTTAATATTCAACAGATGGCGTTAACATCCCGGGGGAGTTGAAAGAATAGTCTTTCAAGACGTCATGAGTACGGCTAACTTATGAATTGGTCGAACAATGGTACCTCGTAATGTTTTAATTTCGACCACACGTGTATGTCCATCAGTACCTGCAAAAGTCCTTAATACACGGCCAATGTTCCATTTCTGGGGTGGAGTGTTATCTTCATGAATTAGCACTAACGTGCTGGTTGTAAATTGTCTTGAGTTTGAAACCATTTATGTCGCTGCAATAACTCACTGTAGTAATCTATTGACCATCTTTCCCAAAACCTTTGCTTTACTGCGTTGCTTCGCCTCCACCGTTCTAAATGACTAATTTCATTGCATTCTATTGTTTTTTGTGGTAATGCGTTTAGAGGTCCGCCAACCAAAAAATGACCAGGAGTAATAGCTTCAAGATCGTTCGGATCTTCGGAAAGTGGTGCTAGTGGTCTAGAATTCATCACTGCTTCGATCTCAACCAATGCAGTAGCTAATTCTTCATATGTGAGTTTAGCGTTACACAATGTTTTGTAAAGATGCCCCTTAGCAGATTTAACTGCTGCCTCCCAAATGCCTCCAAAATGAGGTGCTCTTGGTGGGATAAACCGAAACGTTATAGATTTTGTTGTACAATAAGAGGCAATATTATTTTGAAAGTTCTTATTCGAAAAGAGCTGACGTAATGATTCTAATTGTGAACAAGCTCCTACAAAGTTTGTAGCATTATCGCAAAAAATGAATGATGGAATGCCTCGCCTTTCAGCAAATCGTTTCAAACAAGCAATAAATGCTTCTGCTGACAGATCTGAGACCACTTCTATATGAACGGCCTTTATAGTAAAGCACACGAATATAGCAATGTATGTTTTATATGGCCTTTTTCCTCGTAGTTTTAAGTAAGTAAGTATAGGCCCGCAAAAGTCAACACCACATCGATCAAATGGTTTTGTGTATGATAAACGTTCATTAGGCACTTGACCCATAATTTGTCGTAATAAACGTGGTCTGTACCGTATGCAAGCTGGACAGCTTCGTACAATTTTTCTACATACATTTCGCAAACCAATAATCCAAAATGATTGTCTTATAAACGCCTGTAACGCTTTAGGACCAGCATGATAATAATATGATAGTGTTGAACCAATACAGAAACAAATGAACAGTTTTTTGGCAGTAAAAATGGATGCTTACGATCATCAGGTATGTCTGCATTATTGAGCCTGCCGCCAACTCGAATCAATAGGCGATCATGCGTATTGTGTAGAAAAAGACAGAGTGATTTAAATGTATTGTAGCAAATCCAAAATACGATTGTCTTCAGATTGATGTACCAAAGCAATGGTTTGAATTGTGACTGTTGATTCAGCATTGGTAGAAGAAATCAAATTTTTTGGCCAATCAACCGAAGATTTTTTTAGAAATGGTGGTCCATGGAACCACATAGAATCAATTAAACCGCTAATAGAACAACCACGAGAGATTATATCTGCTGGATTTAAACCTGATGGCACGTGACGCCATATGCAAGCTGGTGTGAACTCCTGAATTTTCGCTATACGATTTCCAATAAACGTATCAAGTGTTGATGAATGTTTTTTGAGCCATTGAAGTACCAAAGTGGAGTCTGACCACAAGTACGTTGTGGCATTACAATTTTCAAACAAGCAATGTATTTTAGCAAAAAGTTTTGCCAAAAGATGTGCTCCACACAATTCAAGTTGAGGCAACGTTCGTTTTTTCGTGGCTGCTACACAACACTTTGAAGTGAGTAGCTTAACATCAATTTGTTTATTTGTATTTATTGTGCGTACGTAGATGCAGCAACCATATGCCCTAATCGACGCATCGCAAAAACCATGAACTTCAATTGAAACCATATTCTCTTGAAGAACAAAACGTGAAATTTTCAAACCATGAAGATTGCAAAGATCGTTCAAAAAAGCTTTAAATGTAGTTTGTATATCAATTGATACTTCAGTGTCCCAATCTAATTTATCAATCCAAAGATCTTGTAAAAGTACTCGAGGCTGTATTACCAAAGGACAAATGAGTCCTAATGGATCGAAAATAGAAGTTACTAATGACAAAATAGCTCGTTTTGTAATAACGGCGTATTGGCGTTTTGGTGCAAATTTAAATAAAAAGTAATCTTCCACTGGATCCCAAATAATGCCTAACGCATTGCTAATTGTTTCCTTTATGACCTTAGTATTATTTTTGCCTTGATGTATTTTAGGATGATTACAAATGATTTTAGTTAAGCGAAAACCACCCTTTGCTAACAATGCTATGGTATCTTCCTTGAGTGCTATAAGGTGTTCAAAACCATCAGCACCCGTTAGTAAATCATCAACATAAAATTGTGTTTTTACAGTTTTAGATCCAAGTGGATGTATTTGCTGATAATGATCTGCAACAAAATGTAAACTTCTAATTGCCAAAAATGGTGATGCGGCCATGCCGTATGTGACGGTATTAAGTTCGTACACGTTCAATGGTTCTGTTTCGTTAGACCTCCAAATGATTCGTTGAAATTGCCTTTGATCAGGATCAAGCATAACCATTCTGTACATTTTTGTTATATCACCTGTTATTGCATATCTATGTAGACGAAATTGTAGTAATAACATGTACAATTCATTTTGTATTGTTGGTCCAATGTGCAAAATGTCATTCAATGAGATTGTTGTTGTAGTTTTAGCTGATGCGTCAAATACCACGCGCAGTTTCGTACTAGTACTATTTGGTTTGTGGACGCAGTGATGTGGTATATAATAATGAGGATAGTTAACAAATGGTAATTGTACACGAGTCATGTGTCCCAAAGACTCATACTCGTTCATGAAATTAACGTATTGTTCTTTTAAAGTAGGCTCTCGACTCAATCGTTTTTCTAAAGCGTAAAACCTCCTTAGTGCAACGTCATATGATGAACCTAACACATCAGGATCATCCTTGAATGGTAACATTACTTGTACTTGGCCATTAGGCAAAAATTTAGTATTGGTCATAAAATGTGATTCACAAAATTGATGATCTAACGTTAAATTTGGTTTTTGTAATGATATTTGTTCTAATGACCAAAGCTGTTCTAACTGATGACTAATGTCTACATGCTCGTCATTGATTTGTGCCATGAACAATAGTGGTTTAAAATTTCGGTTTGTTTCGTTTACGTTATAATGACCTGAAACTATCCATCTAAATTTGGTTTCCTGTAATTTCGGCAAATGTGGACCAAGACTTAATTTGCGACTGCTCAAAGATTCAAAGAATGCATCAGCGCCAAGTAGCATATAAATTTTTCGAGCCTTGTTAAACTCTTCATCCGCCAACTCAAAATTGTTAGAAATGTGCCACTGACTAGTATCTACATCTGTTTCTGGTTGATAACCTGACACCTTGCTTGTAACCAAAAATGTTGTGTCATATTCAAAAGTGTTGAAACGTGATCGAATTGTGGATTGAGCTTGTTGTTTAATTTTTGTGGCTTTGCCGCCCGCACCTACTATTTGTATTGATGTTTTTTCTGTAGATAAATGCAACAATTTAGCAAAGCGTTCAGTAATAAGGTTTACCTGTGAACAGGAATCGAGTAATGCTCTGCATAGATGATATTTTCCAAAGCCGTCGCGTACAAACAAAACAGCAGTAGCTAAAATTACGTTATCAGCTGATTTCATATGCGCATTCACCGTAGCTGATGTTGACGGATGAATTGTTTCATTTGTTGACAAATTCGATACTTCAAAAGACGTTTTTGGTGATAAATGCAATTCATCATTTGAGGTTGTGAATCGATGAAGCAGTGTATGATGAGCTGCTTTGCAGTGTGTGTCCTTCAACAAGGCAATTAAGACACAAATTAAGTCGTTTAATGTTTGTGAATCTGTTGTCACGAGTTAAAGCTTTAAATTTTGGACAACCACTTATCCAGTGATTAAGCTCTTTACAAAAAGCGCACACCTTTTGTTGGACATGAAATGTTGACCTTTGTTGTGAATTTACAATTGGCTTATATTGTTTGAATTTATCAATTGAGCTGCCCTTTGACACACACGACTCTAAAAACTGACATCGCCGTTCCAAATGCTCACAAAATTTTTTCCATGTTGGCAACGAATCGTAATCGAGAGATTCTCTCCACTTTATTTGTGTGTCTACATCAGCGTTTTTAGAAATCAAATGTATCAAAAGTGCATAACAAATATTGCAAATATCTGCAGAACCCAAAGAATTTAAAGAACTATAAATATCTGACGCATTATCTACCAACCGGCGTAAATTAGTAGCAGATGCAGTTTTAATTTCAGGCAAATCATGTAAATTGGCAATAAGCTCTAAGAAAATTAATGTAGGTTTATTATAGCGTTGGTCCAGGCAATCCAGGGCCTTTTCATAATTTTCACCAGTTATTTGAAAAGCCTTTACTCTATCTAATGCTTGGCCCGTTAAGCAATGGATTAAATAATTAAATTTTTCAATTTTAAACAAAGAACTATCATTATGGACAAACTGCTTAAATGTTGTAATGAAATTTTTGTATGTTGAATATTTTCCATCGAACTTAGGCAGATCAAGTGTGGGAAGCTTAGTATTGTGACCAAATGGAATTGCTAATGTTGACTCTGAACGTTTGTAATGATCTCCTAGCAATTCGATTATTTTTGCTTTTGTTGTTATACATAATTCTTCAATTTCTGATCGTGCTATGTCCTTTGGGTTTAATACTTCGATGTCATTCTGCAGTGTTAACAATCGTTTGAAATAAACTTCGATTAGCCCTAAGCGGCATTCTAATTCTGGTACGCTCATTTCAGCTGTAACCATGTTTTTGATACGAGTTATACTCGCCTTGGATGCTTGTCGCTGTTTTTGTAGAACTTCCAAATCTGTCGTCTTGATTCACTTAGTTTTGCAAAGTAAAAATTATTATACAAATATACCAAATCACTTGCCCCACGTTGGGCGCCAAAAATGTTAAGTTATTTGATAAACAAACACGAAATGTTAAGTTCAATTAAAGGAAAAGAGGATTCTTTATTTTAACTTTGAGTCACTTCGGTATTTTTAAAAAAAAGAAGAACAAAGGAACGTATTGAACAAACTGTTATAACTGTGAACATAGCTGTTAATACAAATTTATATATCTATAAGTGAAGACATATTATGATAGAAAGATCCATAAGCAACAATAATGTAAAAGACCAAAGTATGCAATGCAATGTAATAACAGATGGCGTTAATATTCAACAGATGGCGTTAACACCTACAACCGGAGGAGGCATAATCTCTTTGTCCGTCCGTTCAGTCTTATTATTATTATTTTTTTTTGCCCGGTCTCATTTTTCTTCCGTTGTATTTCCCTGTCCGTCTGTTCAACACTAACTTCTTTTTTCTTCTTATTTTTACTACTCTTTTTTCCCCTTGAATCTTCCCCTGAAGATCCATTCTTTATCCTCTTCTTCCCTAGTTTGATCACTCTAGGACTCGGATCGGAGGAACTCATCCTCAGTGGTACACACCATCTCTAAATCCGAATTTATATATTCCCCCTCAATATACAAATATATAAAAATATATACAAAATATAAAAAATGTATATAAAATAAATATAATTTTAATTATAAATATAAATATAATAAAAATTAATAAAAACAACTCACCCGAGTCCTCTCCAAAGCACCACGTAGTCCAATGTTCTCCTTTGCACCATTTAAGATCACTAAAACACTTAAAATCACTATTTCACTAAAACACTTAATGGAATAAAAAGCGCTAAAAGATAACACTCTTTTTTAAAAGTCCCTATAGCGTATGAGTGCCAAACAATTGAAATACCGTCGGCAAAAACACATGTAAATAATATGTTTTGCCGACGGTAAAACACAATTTTTACAAAAAACACACTACTTTTTACTTTATCCGGGCACAGATTTTGCGACCGCACACTTCAAAAAAAAAACACAGAATGAGAGCAATGAGTACACCACCACCCACTTTACCAATCCTATCCTCCCTATAAACCTGATACCTAGTGCTAAAGATTTTAGAATCATGAATCCCTGGCTTAAGCCAGGTTTCGGTGAAAGCAACAATGTCACAGTTAAAAGTATTAAGGAGTAAAGTTGACAATTTAGTATTTAACCCACGCACGTTTTGGTACAGGAAAGACAGGACACTTTTCAGTTTTTTGGAACATTATCGACCGGATTGGAATTAACTGACACCACAAGTCTTTTACGTGGAACAAAGTCCTTAATGAAAATCCCCTCAGGCCAAAAAGCTTTATTTGAAACCAAATTATAAAGATTAGCCGGTAATTGCATTTTAGAAGACGAAATGTCACACTGTTGGAGGACGCTAAATTTAAAAATGCCAATATTAGCTGTATCCACATGTGGAATTTTAGATTTAACGTACTCCATAATCATGTCAACCGTTGTATCAGCAGCAAGTCGTGAGATAAAAATTGCCTTGCGAGCAGGTACAACAGGAACAAATTTTACTGACTCACGCACATTGTTGCAATCAGATATACTAGCTGGAGAAGCGGGCGTACCACACGGTTCTATTAAAGGAACATTCTGTACATTACCCATATTCAATACCTCAGCATTATATAAAGCATCCGTAGAATTAACGTTGTAAACTATATCAACATTAATTTGCGGAATATCCTCGGCAGCCTTAATCATAGCATTAGAAGTAGAGGGTAAATTCTCATCAATAACAATAGTTGGAATCGCAAGAGGAACAAAAGTAGAATCCGAATTTAAAGACGACATAGATGTCGTGCGATACGGTACTTCCGATACGTTAGGAGCCAATAAATCCTTGTGCACATCAAAATGTTTAAGAAATGCACCACAATCCTGAAAAGAAGCATCGAAATATTTACAAGACGCAAACAGATCATGATAAGAGTCAAACTTAGCCGTTAATTTAGCTAAATCACTACATAACTCCTTGAAGCCAGTTTGAGTTTGAACAAACAATTTATAAAAATCGACATCCTCCGGGCAAGACCAGCGCAATCCTTTTGCACGATTGATAATATGGTCGAATTGTCTACCCGTGAACCCAGCACACTTTAGGTGTGCAGCTGATTCACATAGCCAACAAAAAAGAAATCGTTCCGGGGAAGAATTTATATTCTTCTCCTTTGAGTTACTCTTGCTTTTGCATTTGGAATAACAACATTTGAGAGATAAAATAAAGAACAAAAGAATAAATGAGCTCTTACGCCAAAAGAAAAATTAACCGTCACGGCAACAGCAATTTCCTAACAATAACTGCACCAAATCTCTCACCAAATAAGAGAAAAATAGCCAGTTATTCACCAACTTAAACAAAAGCAATGCTTAATTTGTAATATTCGTACATATATGTATAAAAATTTTTATAAAAGTATTATATTAATATAAGGTGAGAATAAACCCTTTTACAGAAATCATTTATTGTTGAATTTCCCTAGACTAAACTCATCATTGGGTATTCTAAAGTACCTAGGTATCGTTTATCTGATTAGTTAAAACTTCTACTATGGCTTTCCAATTAATTCTGGTACTATGTCGGCATTCCCTACTATTTTATATCTAATTATGCTAAGAATACAAAAATACTTGCATGATCCAACAATCGGTTCATTAATCTTTAATAACCTTTCTACACTTTATTTCCATGAAGAAAATTCGTTATTAACTCCTGAAAATTCTCTTCCATGATTTAGGTGGGGTCCAGCTGTCCATTCTTTCTGACATCTTGTATATTAATGAAGAAGGGTCCAAACTTTTAAATGATAAGTAGTGTGTTTTAATACCTGTAACTTAAGCGTAATGACAAAAAATAAAAATGTACTTTTGACCACGTCTGGTATACTTTCCAAATCGTATAATTTCTTGGTCGCGTAAACTTTGATTTTGTTGGCCTAATCAATTAAGTTCGCTTAGTTGTTAGCTTAGCATAGAATCCACTATTTGTCTTACATAACTCGTCAATTCAGTTCTGGTATTAGAGCTAGAAGGATTTATTGGGATTTTGGTTATCCTGTTGAGAATTATTTAAGCCGGGAGGTCTAAGTAATGGGTTAGGAGTCGTCATTTTCTTTTTCTCTCTTTTAAAAAGTGCTCGACAAAAAATAAAAATTGCTGAATCAAGAAGATTGTTTATTATTTTCTATATTCTATAATCTTAGTTTTGACAGAACTCATTTTTTTTTTTTTTTTTTTTTGTTAAAAACAAGGTGTTTTTTTTTATCAATAAAAATTATTAATCAATTTTTAATTTTTTTTCTTAAATAAAATTTTTATTCAATCTTTTTTCCTTAAGGAAAATTTAATACATTGTAAAGAATCTGAAAGGTGCTGGGGTAGACCCAGGGCCAGCCAGAGTTCAATGCAAAGAAAATTTGTTCCTTTTTTTTGAAAGTTTAAAAAAAAAAGAGATGATTCTTTTTTTCCTATGTAAGTTTTCTTTCACAACGATTTATTAATAATGACTACTTATAATGTACTGTACATAAACAAAAAAAGGTTTAATACTTGGCTTTCGACTGTGTGTGATCAAATGAGTTAACTATGTTTATTTGATGTTGTTTTGGGTCTTAGCTAAGCGTAATGATGCGCGAGTTGTGTCTTTGCTAAGTTCAAGTGTAATTAGTATAGACGATTCTCTCGATGTATTAGCTAAGGTTAGTTTAGCAAGAGCTCAGCCTATGTTAAAATTTCGTTTGAGGTTGACAGTTTAGGTGGACCCATATATTACCTAAATTATTTGATAAAGCCTTAATTTATTTTAGCTTGCGTACTGAGATGTTCCTAGTTGTTTTAGTTGGAATTCCACTTCCGTACCTATGCTTTGCCTGATCTAGTATACCTAGCTGTGTAAAAGAGGATTTTTTATTCTCACACCTACTCTTTGCTTGATTGAGTATTCTTAGCTGTGTTAGAGAGGAATTTCACTCTTGTGCCTATGCTTTGCCTATTGAAATATACCTTAGCTGTGTTTGAGAGGAACTTCACTCTCGTGCCTATACTTTTACCTATTGAAATATACCTTAGGTGTGCTTGAGAGGAATTTTCTCTCTCGTACCTATGCTTTGCCTATTGAAATATACCTTAGCTGTGTTTGAGAGGAATTTCACTCTCGTGCCTATACTTTGCCTATTGAAATATACCTTAGCTATGTTTAAGAGGAATTTCCACTCTCGTACCTATGCTTTGCCTATTGAAATATACCTTAGCTGTGTTTGAGAGGAACTTCACTCTCGTGCCTATATTTTTGCCTATTGAAATATACCTTAGCTGTGTTTGAGAGGAATTTCACTCTCGTACCCATGCTTTGCCTATTGAAATATACCTTAGCTGTGTTTGAGAGGAATTGTACTCTCGTGCCTATACTTTGCCTATTGAAATATACCTTAGCTGTGTTTGAGAGGAACTTCACTCTCGTACCCATGCTTTGCCTATTGAAATATACCTTAGCTGTGTTTGAGAGGAATTTCACTCTCGTGCCTATACTTTGCCTATTGAAATATACCTTAGCTGTGTTTGAGAGGAATTTTCACTCCCGTACCCATGCTTTGCCTATTGAAATATACCTTAGCTGTGTTTGAGAGGAATTGTACTCTCGTGCCTATACTTTGCCTATTGAAATATACCTTAGCTGTGTTTGAGAGGAACTTCACTCTCGTACCCATGCTTTGCCTATTGAAATATACCTTAGCTGTGTTTGAGAGGAATTTCACTCTCGTGCCTATACTTTGCCTATTGAAATATACCTTAGCTGTGTTTGAGAGAAATTTTCACTCTCGTACCCATGCTTTGCTTATTGAAATATACCTTAGCTGTGTTTGAGAGGGATTTCACTCTCGTGCCTATACTTTGCCTATTAAAATATATACTTTAGCTGTATAAATATAAAAGTTTTATCGGCCGTGTAATGATTTATTTTTATTCTTTTTTTTTGTAAGCTTTTCGACCAAGGAAAAGATTTATTTTTAAATTTTTGTCCCCAACGTTTCGTCCGGGGTATTCGGACATCATCAGGGGGTAGTCTTTATTTTTATATCTTTAATTGCAATAATACAACAATGACGGTATGTTTTATGATTAACTTATTACTAACCTCTAGTAGATGTTTTACTTGATTAGGATGGCTTAAATTCACAATTTGTAGAACGTAATTAAAATTCGACGGATATAATAGTCGTTAATAGAAAGGCGATGGTTTGGATTAACAATTTGCAAAACGTAATTAAAATTAAATGTATGTAAAAATCGTGAATAGAAAGATGGTGTTAAATGTCGTGAAAGGCAGATGGTGTTAAATGTCAGTGGACTCTGTTAGAATCAATCGTTCAACTTGGTTAATTAACAGCTAATGTATATATTTTGTGCGTTTTGTCCACATCTTCTTGGAAGTTAACAGTATGTTTTTTGTTTTTTTTTTGTTTTTTTGGATTTGTAGACTTTCTAACATGAGCCTTTTTCTCTCTCTTTTTTCCGTGTGTAAAATTTTTATATTGTTGAAATTTATATTATGGTTATTCTCAATCGCATGTTGAGCTAGAGCTGTGGTTTTCTTTTCTTTCTCTATGTCGTTGGTGTGTTCTTTTAGTCTTGTCTGTAGTAACCTTTTAGTTGTGCCAATGTATATTTTCTCGCATTCATTGTTTTGGTTACCTAAGCATTGAAGTTGGTAAACAACGTTGTTTTTGTATTCTTTTTTAATTGGGTCCTTAATATTGCTAAAGAGTTTATTTATCGTTTGATTGGCAGTGAAGGCGAAACTCATGTTGTCGTCATTAATTAAATTGCTAAGGTTTTGATTATCTGTTAGTCCTTTAATGTATTTCATACTGTAAAATTTTCTTGTATTTCTATTGTGTTCTTTACCATTGTCTTCTTTGTTAGTTCTTTCTTCTTTAATTTGCTTAATTAGATTATTAATTAAATATGTTGGAAAGCTGTTCTTGGTGAGGTTGTCTTTAATTATTTTAATATTTTTGTTATAGAATTGTTCGTCACATATATTTAAAACTTTTCGGATGAAATTTTTGGCTGTATTAATTATTTGGTGTCTTGGTTGTGAGGTGTAGAAATTCATTAATCTTCCAGAAGAAGTTTCTTTACTATACCAGTCGAAAATTAAATTTTCTTGTTGTCTTATGATTCTGATGTCTAAGTATGAAATTTGCGAATTATTTTCTTCCTCAATAGTAAATTTGATTTTGTTGTGGTAACCATTTAGTGTGTGTAGAATTTCATCCTTGTCTTTGATGTTTATAATGGCTAACAAATCATCTACATATTTATTTATGTATTTGATATGGACGTCTTTAGTTCCTAGTGTTTTTATTGTGTCATCCAGAATTTTGTCGAGTAATATGTCCGCTATTGTAGGTGACAAAGGGTTGCCAATCGGCATACCGAACACTTGGTTGTAGAATTTGTTATTATACATAAAGTAATTGTTGTCATTTAGACAAAATTGTAGTATTTCTAGAAATTTCGATTTGGGAATGTTTGTGTGCTTTTTGATTTCTTCCCATTTTTCCATTATGATTTTCACAGCATTGTACTCGTATATCGGTATGTTAGTAAATAGTGAAACTACGTCGAAGGAAACTATTTTCTCATTTCTATCTAGTTTGATGTCCTTGATATTGTTAATGAGTGTAAACAAAGTAAAGTGTTTTGCCTATGTATTTAGACAATGAATAACGTGGTACTTGTAGTGATGACACAATAGGTCTTAGTGGTGTTCCGGGTTTGTGAATCTTTGGAAGCCCATAAATCCTAGGTGCATTCGCTGCATTGCATGTAAGAACTTTTTTGTTCCAGTCATCAATATACTTATGTTTATGTAGGTCCAGAACTAACGTGTTGTTTTTCTTTTGTAGTTTATTGGTAGGATCTGATCTCAACGTTTTGTAGGTGTTTTTGTCGTCAAGTAGTTCTTTCATTTTGTTTGTGTAGTCATCTTTTAGCATTGCTACTGTTTTTTTACCTTTATCTGCTTGTGTGATGATGACTTCTTTGTGTTTCTTAAGAAATTGTGAGGCTTTTTTTGTGGCTTGTAGTATATATTTCTCTGCATTGGTGTTGTTTGTGTGTCTTTTGTAATTCAGTACTCTGTTAAAAATAAATTTTTTCCTTGGTCGAAAAGCTTACAAAAAGGAGAATAAAAAATACCTTAGCTGTGTTTGAGAGGAATTTTCACTCTCGTGCCTATTTTCCCTATGCTTGAACTGACCTGTCAGCCCCAAGACTAGCTACTTTCTTACGCGGTGATCGCATTTTTATAGGCCAGGAGCTGAGGTTTTGCTTTTTATTTACAAGAGCTTTGTTGCAAATTTTCACTAGTTACAGCTGATCTTAACTATTGGTGCGTAGAGTTGCCTATGATAGAGTTACTTAACAAAAAGGTAAACAATCATCAAGCAAATCGTATATGTATGCGATAACAAAACTAAGCATTTGTATAACAATGATTATAAAGAAAACAATAGTATCAATTCAAATGATGTAAAGAAAAAAAACTAAGTATAATAATTCAGAATTCAAAACTAAATGCAATAATTCTTAAAAAAAAAAATGTTATAAAAAGAAAAGGAAAGAGAGAGAATAACAGCGATGAGACGTGTGATGGAAATTTATTTCTTGTGAAAAATTTCCTCATCACACTACCTCTCCCCTTCGGTAGAATCCTCTATATGGATTACAATGTCGCCATTCCTCCTAATCGTCGCCCGGTATGTTTGCCCCTGTAACGTGTATTACCTCCTTGCTCGCATTCGAGTTGGCAATCGAGCGTGTTCCTCAAGGAGGCGAGCCTCTAACTCCATACGGACTTTAACTGGCGAAATTACCTCATATATGAACTTTGCCCCCGTACGAACGCTCGGGGGTTGAGAGACTGGTTTTGGCCTCCTGGAGCACCCCGACGGTGTCCACGGCTTAATGGCTGTTGTTTGCCACAGCTGGAACAGGTTAGACACCGGTGATGGTTGGTGGTGATCGATCTATGTGGAGTAGGACTTGGTGCTTGGAGGACCTGTCGGTGTCTGGAATATCTTCTTGATCATAACTTTATCGGGGTTGGGATGTACGGGCTATATCACCATCCGTCTCATCGCTACTGATCGTTAAGATAGAGGCATCGTCCCCTATGTCGACTGTGTTGGTCATGCTGCTGGATCTTCTTTCGTCATTTCGGTTGGCGGCCATTGGCGGTGGTGACGGGTGGTACCATGAAGCTTACCTGCTGTACATCCCATACTGGCGTCTGATGAGGACGTTGGCGATGGGCTGTGGTTTGACACCTGGTTGACGCTAAGACCGGGAATCGGCTCTTCCAATTGCTGGTGTTGATTGGGCGCTGCCTTCATTGGGATGTCGGGAGGCCCGAATAGTTCGTCCCAGGCAAGTGACCCTTCAGATAAATTTAGATCGGCTGCGACATCATAGCAATCGGCTTCCTTGGGATTGACATGATCTTCATCTGCCTCTGACGAGCTGCTGACTATCGTGCCTTCACAGGTGTGCGCCCTGATTGGGGATATTATCCTCAGTGTTGCGCATCTTTCTTGCGGTAGGGGAGACGCATGTATGAATCTAGATGTGGCTTTCCGGGGGGTGTTGACACGAACTTGGTACGACCCCGTTTGCGTACGGTTGGATCGTTACTTGGTGATTTGATTATACCAATAGTGAGTCTGACGTGTGATTGGTTTCTTCGTGGCCTAGCCCGAAGATAACCTCGTGAAGTTGTGCGAGGGCTATGTAGAAAGATAGCGCGACGTTTCTCATTAGCTTTAGTTTGTAGATTCTTCCTACAGCGGCTACTTGTGTGCCTGAATTTTTCCTCGTTTGGATTCATTGCACTATTAATTTTTCTAGTTATAGGATTTTTTTGCGCTTCTTGTTCTAAACGGAAAAAGAGAAAAAGAGTTTTATTTAGCGTTTTTTTTGGATGTCAAGGTCCCCTTCGGTATCTTCGGCGTGCGTATTAAAATATGGCTTGAGGTCCTTTGCTTGAGCTGTTCGGCGTTGACCAAGATTTTCAATTTCTGCAATCTCAGCCGAGGGCAAACCTATCACCGTAAACGGGCCGGTAAACTTTGGTGCAAGCTTTGCTGCGAAGTACTCTTTTGCCTTGGATAATGGGTGTTGGCGTACTAGTACTTGGTCACCAACCTTAGGTTTCCATGGGTGTCTTCTCAAATTATAGTGTCGGCTTTGGTCCTTAGCTGCTTTGGCCAAACAGTTTCGTACTAGCTCCCATACCTCGTTTGGGACTTCCGTCTTGTCTCTGACGTTGATTGCTTGCGCACCTGTGCCGGCAGTCACTTCACCATATAAGGTACCGGGTAAGCGTGGCTCGTGCCCATATAGGATGTATGTTGGTGAAAAACTTGTGGAATCTGAGATGCTGGAGTTCAGAGCTGGTGTAATTTCAGATAGATTATCATCCCACCTGCGATGATCGTTGTCAGTGAGTTGAACCATCATTGTCTTTAGGGTTAACCTTCTCGGTAGGGTACCCGTGAGGGGCGTATGGCGCTGTGTCTCGATGTTGGACCCCTATCTTTCTGAGGTACTGTTGCATTGCCTTGCTTGTAAATTGGGTACCATTATCTGACACTAGAACTTTGGGTACCCCAAAACCGTGCGATGATGTTTGATCTCATGGCTTTGATCACCCCTTTGGTCGTTGCTTTCTTCATTGGGTATAATTCGACCCATTTTGAGAATTTATCCACCATTACCAGCAGCATGGTGTTGCCGTGTGTGGATTTGGGTAAAATGCCTATGAAGTCTGTGCATAGTACCGACCATGGTTCATTCGGTATTTGGGTTAACATCTAGCCTGCGGGCTGCTGCTGGCTTACCTTGTTACTTTGGCAGACATCACATTGGCAGACATATTTCCGTATGTCTCTAAACATACCAGGCCAATAGTAGAGTGCAGTGATGCGAGCGGTTGTTTTTCGTATGCCGAGGTGTCGTGCCGTGGGGTCATCGTGATTTTCTTTAAGCACTCGTTTCCTGAGAGAAGTAGGTACACATAATTTCCAGGTATTTCCCTCAGCTCCGTTGTGTTGTGTCGAGATATGGCGGTATAGTTGGTCATTCGTGATTGTAAAATCAGGGTACTTTCCGGGATTTGCCAGCACTTTTTTTCGCCGCTTTTGTAACCATGAGCATGGTTTTCCAGTGTTAGGAAGGCTAAGGGTATTTGTGGTAGTGGCACAAGTTTCTTCGGGTTGTCGGGATAAAGTGTCCGCTACCACGTTACCTTTCCCCTTGCGATATATTCAAAGTTATATTGTTGTAGTTCAAGGGCCCATCTAGCTAGTCTTACAGTGGGATTGTCAATTTTATTCAGCCATTTTAGGGACAGATGATCCGTGATTACCGTGAACTTGTAGCCCTCCAGGTAGGGGCGCATCTTCCTGATTCCCGACACAATGGCCAAGCACTCTCGTTCGGTCACGCTGTAAATTTTCTCTGCCTGGTTTAGGTGTCTGCTAGCGTATGCTATGACCCTTTCTCATGTGGACGTCTGTTGTGTAAGTACGGCTCCGAGGCCAACATTGCTGGCGTCCGTTTGTAGGACAAAGGTTTGCTGAAGTCAGGGCATGTGAGCACTGGGGCTTCTGTCAACTTCTTTTTTAGCGTCTCGAATGCTCGTTGCTGTATATCTGTCCACTTCCAGTGCCTTCCCTTTTTCAATAATGCCGTCAGCAGTTGTGAGATTTCTGCAAAGCACGGGACAAAGCGTCGGTACCATGACGTAATGGCCAAAAAACTTCTCAACTCGCGTATGTTTCGTGAAGGGTTGAGGTTGGATATTGCAGCTACCTTGTCTTGGTCGGTTTTAATTTCCCTGTCAGTGACGATATGCCCTAAATATTCTAGCTCTTTTTTGAAAAACTCGCATTTATCGGTATTGATTCTTAGATTTGCACTTCACGTAGATTATCCATATGTTCTTCCAGTGTGCGGCCAATCACGATGATGTCATCCAGATAAGCGAATGCCCTAGGTTCTAGGCCTGGGCCAATAATTCAGTCAAGTAGCCGTTGGAACGTTGCTGGTGCTGTGTGCAGTCCGAAAAGCATCACTTTCTATTGATACAGGCCTTTGCCGGAGATAGTGAAAGCGGTGTGTTTCCGGCTATTGTGGTCCATGGGCACTTTCCTATTCTCTAAATCGAGGCTGGATATATAATTGGCTTCCTTGAGTAAATTAAAGATTTGCGAAATTTTGGGCAAAGGATATGCATCTGGTTCGGGACGTTTGTTTAGTTGGCGGTAATCGATGCACAGCGTCCAAGTTCCATTCCTTTTCCTTACTGGTACTGCGGGGAAAGAGTAAGCGCTGTGGGAAGGTTCTATTAGGTCTTTCGCTATCAATTTGTCGATTTCAGCATGGATAATAGTTTGCATGGCTGGATTTCGTTGTTGGTATCGTATTTTCACTGGGCACTCGCCTGCCATATAGATTCTGTGTGATATAAGATTAGTTAATCCCATTGTCTTGTTGAATTTAGCCAACTCATCTTTCAAGAATTTGATTATCTTGGCTTGTTCGGTGTTTTCTCGTTGGCTTGGCTCATTTATTTGTTGCATTCTTGTGGAACTCTTTGCTGGCTTAGTATTTAGTTGATCCGCTTCAAGTATTACTGTACATATGGGTTGAACAGATTGGATAATGGAGCAATAGGTTAGATTGGTTACCTTGTGGTCGTCCTGACGGATCATATTGACAACATTTTTATTCGGGGTACTCGTGTCACTGGCATTCTGTGGCTATTCATTACACTGTAAGGTGACCCTGGCGCACGTTAGCGAAGCGTTAAATATGGACAAGAATTTCATGCCCAATATGATTTCCTAAATTGCGTTAGGCATTATTAGGAACGGTAACTCCTGCTGGTCTCCAAAGTGAATAGTGTAGTATATTATTTCGTTAATCCTTCTAGATGAGCCATCGGCCATAACGACATTTAGGCTTGTGTGCTCCCGTCGTCCGGTTATACCCATCCTGCTTATGCAAGATTAGCTGATGATGCAACTCGTGGTTCCCGTGTCTACAATGGCCTTTACGGGTGTGCCGTTGATCAGTATGGTCGCTGTAATCTTGCTGTTGTTGCAGGATAATAATAATGGGTTTTCCTGATATTGTAGACCACACCCTCGTTCTTGTTTAGTTTGTCGACGTTGTTGCTGAGCGCCTTGAGATGTCGTCGGTTGTTGTCTGCAACAGTCACGCGTTCTGACCCCTATCGTACCACAAACCCAGCAGAATAGTCGTCTTGTGTTCTGGCATGAGGCGAACGTATGCCCTTGGTTGCCGCATTTTCGACAGGCGGTGTTGGGGTTTACAATTTTGTTACTTGATGGACCAGAATTTCGGTTGCCTTGGTTGCCTGACGTTCTTGGCCTGGGGCCCTTTGTGATGCTTTCCATGTCGTCGGCCAATTCAAGTAACTCAGGTAGGGTTGCAAAATCGCGTCGGCGGATATACCAACGGTAATCCGGCAGTGCATTGTTGTAAATTCTTGACAGCTTCTCTTCCTTGCTCATTTCCGAGGGTCGATATATCATATGTGAGTGTCATTTCTTCAACATCTTCCACGAACTGGAAAGTATCTGCTCCCCCGTCATAATGAAAATTCCACTTGTGGATAATGCTCATTAGTGTCTTTTTGTCACTTCTAGTTGGTTTGCTGGGTTCTTTCATGGGTTCTTGCTCCTCCGCTCTTTGCTGTTGGGCCATCAGTAATTTTCTTTGGGTATCTTCCACAAGATTTGCCAGCTCTGCTGTGTTGATTTGCACCTTGCCTGTCGGTTGTGGTGACTGGCCTCTGCTGGTTGGATCGCTTGGTAATGGTAAACTTTGTGCTTTCGATTCGCATTGTTCTTGGTAGTGCGGGATTCTATTTGTTACTTCTTCTTTCTACCATGACGGCTATTAGCTCTTCTTTGCGTAGAGTGCGGATCCAGCTAGTGCGAATTTGTGGCATTTTTTTTTTTTGTTGTTTAGCAGTAGATTTCTTTGATTGTTCTCTGTCCGTTTGAGATTGTGTGTGCTGTCGTTTTTATTATTATTTATTTTTGTATATTAATTTTTTCCAACCCTAAATTGTATTAGCTATGTTTATTTTCAAAGCGTTTTTCTTCCCTAAACGTGTTTTGTCTGAATGTCGACCTTCTTTTGTTATGTACGAGCACTTACGCTTTATACTAGTTTATTTTTTTTTAATACTAGTCCCTGCTCGGGCGCCACTTTGTAAAGAATCTGAAGGGTGCTGGGGTAGACCCAGGGCCAGCCAGAGTTCAATGCAAAGAAAATTTGTTCCTTTTTTTTGAAAGTTTGTAAAAAAAAAAAAAGAGACGATTCTTTTTTTCCTATGTAAGTTTTCTTTCACAACGATTTAATAATAATGACTACTTATAATGTACTGTACTGAGATGTTCCTAGTTGTTTTAGTTGGAATTCCACTCCCGTACCTATGCTTTGCCTGATTTAGTATACCTAGCTGTGTAAAAGAGGATTTTTTATTCTCACACCTACTCTTTGCTTGATTGAGTATTCTTAGCTGTGTTAGAGAGGAATTTCACTCTTGTGCCTATGCTTTGCCTATTGAAATATACCTTAGCTGTGTTTGAGAGGAACTTCACTCTCGTGCCTATATTTTTGTCTATTGAAATATACCTTAGCTGTGCTTGAGAGGAATTTTCACTCTCGTACCTATGCTTTGCCTATTGAAATATACCTTAGCTGTGTTTAAGAGGAATTTTCACTCTCGTACCTATGTTTTGCCTATTGAAATATACCTTAGCTGTGTTTGAGAGGAATTTCACTCTCGTGCCTATACTTTGCCTATTGAAATATACCTTAGCTATGTTTAAGAGGAATTTCCACTCTCGTACCTATGCTTTGCCTATTGAAATATACCTTACCTGTGTTTGAGAGGAATTTTATTCTCGTACCTATGCTTTGCCTATTGAAATATACTTAAGCTGTGTTTGAGAGGAATTTTCACTCTCGTACCTATGCTTTGCCTATTGAAATATACCTTAGCTGTGTTTGAGAGGCATTTCACTCTCGCGCCTATAATTTGCCTATTGAAATATACCTTAGCTGTGTTTGAGAGGAATTTTCACTTTCGTGCCTATTTTCCCTATGCTTGAACTGACTACCTACCTGTCAGCCCTAAGACTAGCTACTTTCTTACGCGGTGATCGCCTTTTTATAGGCCAGGGGCTGAGCTTTTGCTTGTTATTTACAAGAGCTTTGTTGCAAATTTTCACTAGTTACAGCTGATCTTAACTATTGGTGCGTAGAGTTGCCTATGATAGAGTTACTTAACAAAAAGGTAAACAATCATCCAGCAAATCATATATGTATGTGATAACAAAACTAAGCATTTGTATAACAATGATTATAAAGAAAGCAATAGTATCAATTCAAAGGATGTAAAAAAAAAAACTAAGTATAATAATTCAGAATTCAAAACTAAATACAATAATTCTTAAAAATAACAGCGATGAGACGTGTGATGGAAATTTATTTCTTGTGAAAAATTTTCTCATCACAACATACAGTAATATTGCTGTTTTCATGTTTATGCTCTTGTTAATTCCGCTGCTGTTGATTCTCCTGTTAATACTGCCGTTCTTTGAAATTTTCAGCTCCTTCCCTACTTCTTTATACTACCCCTAGGCCGGGTGGTGAGATCGTCGTGGTCTTTTTTTTTTATTTAATTTTTTTATATAAGCCGCAGTTGTTATTGATTGTTGATTGATTGTTGTTCATTCTATAAGCATATGCAAAATGGAATATGATCTGTAGTAACACCTGTCAAGCTATATTCTGTGAACATAGCCAAACGAGACAGAATTTGCTGAGTTTGCACCTACAGCCATGAGAACGGACAGTTTCCCATAACCAGTATTGTCAATATAAATGGTAACATGTTTTGCTTTGCCTTTATCGGATTTTAGTCTGTATTTTAAAATAAGTTGTTCGATTATGGTTTAAAAAAATTTATTCCCCAATTAATTGCCAATAATTTTTTTTTCTATAACGGACTTATTGATGTCGTGTTTAGGTAATGCCGTGCTGACCCAGAAAATTGGTAAATCATATCCAATTTCTCCTTGAGATAGAATTGCTTCTAAAGCAAAATCAGAAGCGTTTGTTGTGTAATATTTAAATATACCGCTAAAAGTTCTCGATCAATTGTGCTCTACTTCATTTCAGACGGAGATAGTTTCTTGGAATAAAAAGCTGGAGGTTCTACAGTCTCATTAATTGTTTGTTCCATAACTCCATCAACCACATTTAAGTATCTACTGTTAAGCATCTTTACTAAAATGATGTAGTATTACTTTAGTTGCGAAACTTTTTTTAATGCGTTCAAATGCTTGATTTGCTTCATCATTTCATAATAAGGTTTTGTCCTTGTTTTTTGTAGCTTTGGTAATAATATGATGTATAGGGCTTGTCATTTCTGCTAATATATACCTATGGTAATAATTCACTTAACCTATAAATTGTTGACCTTGTTTTGGTATTCGGCCTTTTTCTACATTGGTAATTGCCAAAACCTTTTCAATTGAAGGTCGCATATCTTCATTTGAGAAACTGTGACCAAGAAAATCTAAATTCGATGCTCCGAATATATACATATGTGGAGCATTTTGTGAATTAATAGAAAACTATAAATGTTTAACTACAAAATTTATTAAGTTTAAAATTTTATTTGTATAAAAAAAAGTGGTTAATAATATTAAAATGTAAAATGCTTATTTTTTGTGTACTATATTATATTGCTTACTGTCCTACGTATTTGTCTCTTCTACATATATATTGAGTAGGGGCATTCCTGTAGTGCTGGATCTTTATGGGTTTTTCTTTTTTACTAAACATTTTTGCATTCACACACAATTTTTTTTCGTTGTATTATAATTTATTTGTTTGGTTCTTATAAAAGAAAATGTTTCACTCCATACAATATATAGTTTACTAGTTAACTAACTTTGAAGAAAAAAAAAACACATATATGTAATGCTTATGTATATTTATATAAATATATGACCTAATATCTTAATATTTACCAATCTCCAGCTGCTAAGAAAGCAGCGTCCTTTCGGCTATATGCCTGGTAAGGGGATATGTAGTAAATGAGAAAAAGACTTGATTTGTCTTGTGTGAATACAAAAGTCCTTCTCCTTTATTTTTGCCAAAATTTACATTATTTATACTACTTCTATTTAATGTCAGTATTATAGACATTCTTACTCTAGCACATTAATAACCTTGTGTTGCTTAAGTAGATTATAAATCTCATTGTGTTTACTTAACTTACCTAATGTTACCTTAGCATAAATTTATTAAATGCAAGTATGCATTTTTATAGTTGTGTAATAGTAAATCAGCTTATGGCTAAAAATGTTGGTGTAGGTAATGTTTGTAACTAATCTAAATGTATGAGTACACTGCAGTGTAATATTATCTTATTTGATTTTTCCAATTTCGAGTTTATTTTTTGATGTTGTTACGACGGCAATTAACAGAACAATGAATTAACAAAGAAGAAAAAAAAGAACAAGAAGCGCGGAATTCTCCAACTCTCCTCGATAGAGATGGTAAACCATTTAAGGAGAGTTGCAGAGTCGGCCTTCATGCTCAAACCTGGAATTCCCGCCCCTCTTGCTGGAACAGCAATAAATTACCAAGGTGCGAGAAGCCATTCAGGATAGAGTAAGACATACGATTTCCAATATAAGTTAATAATTGCTGCGCTTACAGTGGATAATTGATAAGTTTTATTTTTTGATACGTTTACAATTACATTGACAACTTACTAACGACTCGACAACGGCCGAGTGGTTTAATTCTATTTAACTATATGCAAAATGTTTACATTGCAGCTTGACAAATAATATTGCAGGATATATTGGCGCGGGGACAGAGAGACTGCGGCGATGTAGCGACGATGGCGCGGCCTAGGCGCATACAATATATAAATATTGCAGGATATCTAGGCGCGGGGTCAGAGAGAGCGGAGATGTAGTGACGATAGCGCGGCCTAGGCGCATACATTATATAAATATTGCGAGATATCTAACGCGGGGACAGAGACACAAACGAAGCGATGATGTCGCGACCTAGGCGCATACAATATAAAAATATTGCAGGATATCTAGGCGCGGGAATCTGACCAATGCTATGCTCGAGACCGTTGATGATGTGGTCGATCTTGTGGTTGGTGGTGGCGATTGAGTTGTTGGCGTGGACGATCATGATGTTGGCGTTAAGGTGTCACGCAATAAAGAGTGGTGTTTGGCACCACACTCATTGCAACGATTAGCGCTTCGACACTGCTGGAGCTTATGTGATTCCGCAAAGCAATTAAAACAGTACTGGTACCGCCTTCTGGGTCCCAGTCTCAGAAATTGTACGCATCGCACGCCGCCTTCTGGCTCCCAGTCTCAGAAATTGTACGCATCAAGTTAGTTTATGACGCCCGTCACAGGCGCAGTATCCTCGGCAACTGTCCTGCCACACCTGCGAATAGAGACATTTTAGTATGATCTTTTAATTACGAGCGCAATTTCTAATATGTGAAGATTATCATCGCATATATTTTGCTAATTGTAATGATACGGGAAGTGTTGTAATGCAAGCATTGTAAGGGAGGGTTGTTGGGAGTTTTGGCTAGACTATTTTAGTAATAGGTCGTTGAATATTGCCATTGGCGGTGGATAATTCGACTACTCTGACCTGGTCATAACTACCAGGAAATACTTTCACAACTCGACCTAGCCGCCATGCATTGGCGGGGAGATTGTCATTTCGAATGACGACAAAATCTCTTACTACATAATTTCGATTGGGAAATTTCCACTTATAACGTTTATTCATCGGCTTTAAATACTCTTCTTTCCACCTTAAAGCGAAATTGTGATGTAAGGCTTTCAAACTTTGCCACTTGTTCGAATAGCTTAAAGGGAGATTAGAGAAATCAGGTTCTGGTGGAGCAAGAATAACGTTGCCTATCAAAAAATGGCCGGGAGTTAAGGGAGTGATCTCGCTAAAGTTGTCGGTCATAGCGCATAGAGGGCGCGAATTTAGGCAACAAGCACCGTGCTAAATTCCTCAAAGGTAAATTGCTGTGCTGAAGCTATTTTACGGAGATGCAACACTTTTTACACCAGCTTCCCACAATCCTCCCATGTGAAACGTACCTGGCGGAATAAAGTGCCATTGTATAAGTTGACAGGCAATATTGTACAACAGTTCGTAACGAACTTCATTGAGAAAATTTTTCGCGTCCCGTCTTAAGATATTGGATGTTCCCACAAAAGCTGTACCATTGTCTGAATAAAGTGTTAATGGGCAACCTCTTCTTGAGAAAAATCTAGAGTAAGCGGCTAGAAAAGCCTACGCGGATAAATCACTGGTCGTTTCGAGATGAATTGCTTTCGCTGCAAAACATACAAACACCAAAATATAAGCTTTATTAATTTTGCAGCCTCGACCAGCATAAGATTTGATATCGAAAGGGCCCGCAAAATCGACCCCGGTGTTATAAAAAGGCCTTGTGAGGGTATTTCACTCTGGTGGAAGAGAGGCCATTATTCGTTGACTTAGTATTCTACGAAACTGTTTTGTTGACATAAAATTATGAGGCGAGTTTTGACATGCTCAATTTCAGAGTGATTTAAATTTTACGTTTTTGACATTGAAAATTTTGGCGTTTTGAGGGGTGTGTTGCATTATAAAATCTGAATATATATGCTATAAATTTTAGGGCTCGAGAGAGGTTCGTTTTATGCGAATGATATACTTGTGATTTTTGACATTCTTCTAGAGTGTGAAAGAAATTAGATGATATCGGCCATTCGGTTGGGGGTGACTTCAACCATAAAGGGCCAAGCCACTATTCTTCTGCCGAAATCAATTCGAATGCCTTTAATTCTCGTCTAGCGAGGTCGAGGAATATTCACGTACTCAAACCTAATTTGGGCACTGCATTTATATCTACTATTATAAATTCAATAACTTCAGATGTTCTATAAATTTCACATTCTAAAAAAACTTTTCCTACTGCTTTTAATTTTGTACCACCATATGATAATAATTGAACGTCTGTTTTATTAATAGATATTCTTCCTAAAGATCTTATGATATTTTTATTTTATTTAATTTTGAGAAAACTTTGCAACTACATTTACTACAGTACCTTGTTTTTGTTTGAAAGTGTGTCAACGTACAACTCAGTTTTGCGCTGTTCTGCACTGATTTCACGAATATCTGAAGCAGTTGTAATAAAAGAGTGAGTAATGAGTGTGGACTATATGTACATATGTGGATTTAGTGTATGTAGTCTCTAACATTATATGTCGTGCAACGCAAGAATCCAGCTGAGAAGCTTGGTATTTAATGTTAGAAACTAAATGAATGAGACTCACGCAAATACGTTTTTTAGTCTGCTTTATTGAATCAAATTTGCTTTCTTATGTACTAAAATCTACAATCAATTTAGAACAAATTACTTACTCTAGGTTATTCTTATTGCTTACTTGACATAAATTCTATTTTTCCATATACATGCAAAAGGTTATTCTTGACATAAATTCTATTTTTGCATATTAACTTAAAAATAAAAATAACAATAATGTGACCTGCATTCACGCGTCACTGCAGTAAGCAAAAAAAATGAATGTATGTTAAACTGAGTTAATACAATAGTTGAGTGAATTCACTTAATTGTGAACACACTACACCCTACAAAAAAAAATAATTTAAAAAAAAAAATAAAAAAAATTTTTTTTGTGCATGTACTGTATAGATATAATGTTTATTTGAAATTATATTAAGATTAAGTGCTATTATTAATTATTCTAAAATGTATGTTGTTTTCTTATACCATATGGTTTTAGTAAGTTATTGTGAAATATTTTTAACGTGTTATTCATTTTAATGGTGGAGTTTACACCAATTCTTGCGATTATCTCGTATGGACCGACATTTTTCAGTTTTGTCATATTTTTAATAGTACATAGTCTCCTATTTCCAAATTCAAAGGTTTGCTTTCTTTAGCAATATTCTTTAATGTTTTTTTATGTTTTTCTTTTTCTAAATATTTCTTTGCTCTTTGTATAGAAAATTTTATTCTGACTTTTCATTCATCATAATAATTGTCTAAATCTTGACTTATTTTATTCGTATTAATGCTATCATTTGGCAGATAGGCTATTATTCCAAATACTAGTTCATAGGGTGTACATCCAGTCGTTACATGTGGGGTGGTGTTATATGCAAAACAAAAATAAGGTACTCATTTATCCCAATTGTCATTTTCTGCGAAGGACAACATGTATTCAACGGAGCCTAAAGTTTGATGATGGTAAGGGGTCGAAAATATTTGTTGAATTTTGAGGAGTTCACATAAGTTTTTCAGCAGTTCATTTGTGAATTCTGTTCCTCTGTCTGATTTTAATATTTTGAAATGACCATATTTTAGTATGCCTTGTTCAATAATTGTTGCCGCTATTGTTTTGGCGTCTTTGCTTTGTATCGGACATGCTAGTCTTGTTAATTGACATTGCATGGTTAATATATATCTAAATCCATTTGTTATTCTTAATGGTCTTACAGTGTCAAGTCAAGGTTGGACAAGATTTATTGCGTTCTAGTATGATTTGTTTTTTAATCCATTTATTTAATTTATTAACGGTTTGTTTCGCTTCGTCTAGTCTATATGTCATTCAATAATGCCTACAAAAATTGCGAAAACTTATTAAGGCCCTAATATGATGTGGAAGAGGTTTATGGTTAGACGAGGGTCAGCACTTGGGTATACTAAGTTCCGCCGCTCAGTTAATATTATTTAAAAAGGAGTCAATAGCATCGTCAATCTCTTGACTACTTAGATTACCAGACTCAGATTCTATTTGTTATATTATTTTATTTTATATATGGGTGACAAAGGGATGTTATTTTCTATACGGCCACTACTTAGCGCTCCTCATATTGAGGCGTATATGCCAAAGTGTCAACACCCGGCCAACTAGCTATCTCAGAGGGTTCTCAACCTACAGTTTGGTATAGGGCGGATGGGTAACAAAAAAAAATTATGACAACAAAAGATTCTCATGCATGCTCGGTTGAACACGCGGATTAGTCCAGTCGATCAGTGGCTGTTATTGGAAAACCACTTCACCATTGTAGCCATTTATGGTGATTATTGTGAGGCTACCGTAGATAACCCAAAAAAAAATTCCTTCACCTCATTATCCGCACTACACCACTCACCCCTTCTGTCCTTTTCGTTTTTTTTTTCCTTTCCTGATATATAATATAATTTATAATTTCCAAATTCGTGATTGTTCTACCCTGTCTAAATAATGATCATGCCTTTCCTTCAAAATCGCCAAATAACAAAAAATATACATAAACAAAATCGTACCTTTTTTTTTTTTTTTTTTTTAAGCTTACCAATTACCTCTCTCTAAGCTGACTTTGTGTACCTACTCCCGTGAATAGTGTAGAATCTTTGAGTCCTCCACGCATTGGCAATCGCGCATGCTAACTGAGAAGACACGCCACTAGCTCGCTACGGATTTCAGAAGGCAAAGGAACTTTGCAGCTAAATCATATCTCTACATGGGTCTCTGGTTGTTGCCTTTGGCTCGGACATCGACATTCGGTATGGCTGGAGCGGGCTAAGCATTAGGGCTGGCTGTTGTAAATTCTGCTCACAATGTTAAGCGCGCGTACTTGTGGAACTTGGCAATTAAGTACTTGACTGCAGCCTAGTGGAGCATCCCGGAGGTGTTCATGACTTGGCCGTAGTTACTTCATATTGCTGGCGCGGGCTAAAGTGCTGCGATGGTCGTTGATCGTTATACACTGATGTAGGTTTCCTACGTTGACCACGTATACCCGCAGAGCTGATAACATTTTCTGCCTGGATAGGCCACGGTGTTTTGGGTGACTCGGAGCTCGCAGAACTTGCACTTCATGGGCTTGGGAGGGTCCCTCGGATTTGTAACTCGGTATTTCGCAATAGTGGACTAAACGTATCCTGTGTTGGGGCATGTGTACGAAGTGACTGCCTGACCGGAGGATGAGTTGATTTTTCTCGATGGTGTCGTCATATGGCTGAGCTGAGTTCCCACATCACATATTTTGGCGTGCGTAGATTGGTACACACTTGTTGGAGCCACTACCTCGCCTATCTGGTCAAGCAGGCGCGACACTGACTTGATCGGACGGTCGAGGTGCTGTTAAGCGACTTGGAGCTTAAATGTATGAAGGCTTGTAGATCTTGGTGACGGTAAACGACCGCTGTACTCGTACAGAATCGCCAAAAACGTAATCGACCGTGTTAGTGACCTGGAAGTCATACATCTCTTGGCAGTGCGGGGGCGTAGGCATATCTTGCTTGCGATTTTCAGCATGGCTGCGTTGTGGTGACCGTATCGGCGGACACTTCACATGATGGTGGGTGGTGTTGAAAGAATCCATGGTTTGCCTCGCAATTCGCGTTCAGCGCACCTGCATTAGGTATGGGTGTTCGTAATTGTTTATTGTCTGATTTCTGGTATGGAAAGGTTGATGTCTTCGCTGGAGTGCCGCGTGGGACGAATAATTCTTCCCAGGCGAGAGATTCTTCTGATGTGTTTAGATTTGACCGTGTATTCTTGGGCGTGAACTTTGGTCGGAGAAACTATTCGTAGTGTCTCACATCTCTCTTTAGGTAAGGGTGACCCATATATAAATTCGGCCGCTGGTTTGCGAGGAGGCGAACTTGGTACGACCCCGCTTACGCAAATTGGTGACTTAACTTTGTGTACCGTACGCCTGGCGTTCTTCACAATGAATTTAGCTCCACTTCTATGGGTCCTGCCACCATGGTAACCCCGTGAAGTTGTAGGTGGGCTATTTAAGAAAATAGCCTGTTGCTTGCTGTTTATTTTGCTTTGTAGGCTCTCTCTACAGCGGCTACTGGTGTGGCGGAATTTTTTGTCGTCTGGATTCGTACTGGGTTTCCTTTTCCGTTTTCCAAATCGAGGCTGGTAATATAGTTGGCCTCTCTTAGTAAGTCTAGAATTCGTGAGATTTTGCGCAAAGGGTAGGCATCCTGCTCGGCACGTTTATTTAATTGACGGTAGTCAATGCAGAGCCTCCATGTTCCATGTTTTTTTCTTACTGGTACCGCCGGAAATGAGTATGCACTGTGAGATGGCTCGATTAAATTTTTTGTTAATAATTTGTCGACTTCGGTGTGAATAATTGATTGCATTGCTGGATTACGTTGTTAGTAGCGTATCTTTATTGGTCGTTCGTCTGTCATATAAATTTTATGCGTAATAAGGTGGGTTAAACCTGTCGTTTTGTTAAATTTGGCCAACTCGTCTTCAAAGAATTTGGCGATTTTGGCTTGTTTGGTATGGTTCATTAGTTTGTCGTTCGCCTGTAGCGCTTCTTTCTGGCTCGCCGTTCGGCTGGTCCCCTTCTAGTATAAGTGTACATGTTGATTAGACATGCTGTATAATGGGACAGTAAGTTATGTTCGTTACCTTATGTCTATCTTGACGGATCATGTTGACAGAATTTTCGTTTGGAGTGTCACTGGCATCATGCAGACGCTCTCTGCATTGTAGTGACTTCAGCGCATGCTAATGAGGCGTTGAATAAGGACAGAAATTTCATTCCCAGGATGACTTTCTCAATCGGGTTTGGCATGATTAAGAATGGTAGTTCCTTCTGCTGATCTCCGAAATCGATCATGCAATACAACGTTTCACTTAACAGAACACTTAAATTGGTGCTTTCGCACTGACCGGTTACGTCCATCCTGGTTTTAAGAAGTAACTAACGATACCGAGTATAACATATAGCGAGTTATCCTTGTCTAGTGATAGTAAAAAGTCTGAGTTCAAGAAAGGCTGTTCATACATTCTATCTATATCTGCATTATGAATGCAGCTTCCTTCGATTGGATTATTTGATGCGGCACAGCTATTCAATACTTTGATGCCTGCATTGACCAGATAATTATCAATTCTGTCAATTCCAGCTCTTTCATAAAGAGTTTTACACGATGGATATCTAATGGAACCATCTGGATATATACGACAAGTTGGTACAACCACGCAGAACCTTTCTTTCAAAAATTCTTAGTCTTTCCATCTGTTGAGACGAAATTCCCGACCAGACTGGGAAAGCGTAAGCAATCATAGGTCTAATTATTTGTTTATAAATTAACAGTTTAATTGATTTGTCCAAAGTATATTGTCCTCTAAGCACATTGGTATAAATCGCATAAACAGCTTTAGCTTTATTAAAAATATGGTCTAGATGTCTACAAAACTGAGAGTTTTCCTGATACACTACACCAAGATATTTAAGTTTGTCAACTACATTAATTCTTACTTGGTCTATATTAATAATTGGCGTAAACTTTCTTGCGTTTTTGTATATGCAATTCCGTTTACCCTTAAATATAACTGCAGAGCATTTATTAGTGTTAAGTTTTAACTTCCAGTTGGTACAATAACTAGAAACATTTACTAGAAAGCTATTTATATTTCTATTGGCTATAGATGCTTTACCATGAGAAGAAGATATTAATATGTCATCTGCATACGAATATACATTGACACGAGAAGGAGGATTTGGAAAGTCACTAAGGAGAATGTTATAAAGAACCGGTCCCAACAGAGAACCTTGAGGAACTCCAGCACTAATAATTTTTGTTTGAGATTCTGGACAGTTTACTTTAACAAAGAAAGTGCGGTCAGTGAAATATTCCTTTAACAGGTGACATACATGCTTGTTAAATCTATAGGTATGCAACTTGTACAGGATACCATTTTGCCATGCCGTATCAAAAGCTTTTGCTATATCTAAACTAACCGCAATTGTTGGACTACGAGAGTTAAGGCCTTTTGTAATTGAATTGCTTAAAGCTAAGAATGGGCATGACGAAAACCAAACTGAAAATCTCTAAGTATAGCATTTTCTGCAAAATGATTTTTTACATTTTTTAAAATAAAATATTCAAAAAGCTTACATAAATTAGATAACAACGAAACTGGCCTATAAGAACTTACTTGTTTAGGGTCCGCATATGGTTTCTGTATTGGTCTAATTATTGCTTTTTTCCAAATCGATGGGTAATGGCATAAGTTGATGGAATGATTAAACATAATAGTGATAAAAGTCCATGTCTGTAGGGTAGTTTTTTTAAGTATAAAGTTAGGAATATCGTCTAGACCGTTGGATTTTTTATTGTTCCTGGTTTTAAGAGCACCAAGAGCATATCACAAGGTGAAAGGAAGTCATATTGAAATCTTACCGTGTTATTCAGTATTGTTCCATTAGCTAAAATGTCTACACCAAATGAAGACGGAATCACTAACAGAATTTTCATAAATAGATTGAGATGATGTACTGACAGCATTGCGTATGCTTTCAAAGAAGTCAGCTAATAAATTAGCTTTTGACTCATCGTTACAAGTTAAAATACCATTTGAGTCTAAAATGTCGGAGGCTTTGTTATATTTGCAATAACCAGCTGCTTTTTTAACATTTCTGTAAACATTATTATTCATCTTTATATTTTGAATAAAAGTTTTCCAGTAATCACTTTCAAAGACATTAATGGAATCTTTTATGATTTTACTCAAATTTTGAATTATGGCTTTTAACGTGTTGTACCTTTCAGGATCTAGTGTTCTTTGTAAAATTCTTTTTAACTTTTTTTTTCTTCAATGAAATTGAGAATATGTTGTGGAAGTTTCATTGGACTCCTATTGCTAACACTAATTTGTTTGATTGATGAATCCATAGAAGTTTCACTGATTTATTGAAATAATATATATTTTCATCTATTTCTTCAGTTGTAACATTTCTATTTGTAGGTAAGGTACAATTTTCCAGGAGCCTAATAAGAGTGCTATTAAATTTTTTACATTCATAGAATTGAAATCATAAAGCATCTTGGGTGCTTGAGTTTTAAGTTCGTTTGTTCTTAAAACTACTTCTTTAGCTTTATGATCAGATTCAAAGTCAAAGCCAAACCTATTATTTATATAACGACAAACGTCTTTAACAATTTCACCCGAAATTAGGTTTTTTACAATATTCTCAGTAGAGTTTTCATCTCTGGCTGGAATTTTACACTTTGCTGGAAGAAATACATATGTCCAAATTTTTTTGTCCTTAATATGTTTTAATGTATTTTATATAGTTTTGTTTTATTTAGATTGTTTTATATTATTTGTTTTAATTTTATTTATAATTTTAAACAACTGCGGACTGCGATGTATTCGCACTCACGTTTAACAGCAGAATTCCAGCTGATTTGCTATGCATTGATCGCCTTTTTTTTATAGGCTAGTGGCTGAGCTTTTTGTGTTGTTTGCAACAGCTTTGATATAAGCTTTGCATCACTACAGCTGATCTTGCTTACAGGGTAACTTAGAATATGCTAAAATAAGAAAAATTTACAAATATATTCAAATTAATAATAAGGAAAAAAGGAAAGTAAAATATTATAAATTCAAATTAGAGAAAAAGAAATTTAATTAAATATTCATAATATAAAAAAAAGAAAATGTCACATTAATTCAATGGGATATTTACATTGGTAATTTAAATTCAAGGAAAAAGAGAATTGTAGCATGCGTTTGATGGAAATTTACCCCTCAAATTTTCTCATCACAACTTTCAACAGGTTTGCCATTTTTACGCCGTTGGAATTCTTTTCTAGATGCATTCCAAGTAAAAGAAGTGGGAATTGCAGAATATAATAGCGTTCTCTCAAATTCATCATTTTTACAAATTGTAAAAAACGCCATTAATGTTGTAGGCGGTGGTGTTGTTGCACGTTATCGCAAATTCTCTCTAGTAAAATAAACACGTTGACCATTTTCTAAGTGAACTGATAAGTGAACCACTGTTGGATGCCGTTCGTGTATGGGAAATGATAGTATACGCCACACTGCTTCATTGCTACTAATATAACGCCCCATTTGATATTCTTGTATTTCATCAATAGACACGTTATCGCGTTCAACTCCAAAAATAGCCATATCGCTTCCTTTGTTAACATGTTTACATATATACTTGATTGATTTAAATGAATTGCAATATTCAACGTTAATATGAGCTTTGTATGCCTTTAATAATAATGGAGAATACCCAACGATTATCTACTTCTACATTATTATTTTTCACTTTATAACGAATAAATTTACCTGTACGTGCCGGGGTATAACCGTCGGCACCAGGGTTCAATTAAATCACGTTTTTTTTTCCTTTATCTTAAATAAGTTTATTTTATTAACCTTCTACTACTTGTTATTTTAAAACAGTGAAATTTTCTTTTGTTTGTTGACGTTGATATTGACACTGCAACCAGCACAAATGTTATCGTCAAGAACACTCCGCACAGAATGAATCACGCTCTCCATTTTTTCATCCCGAGTACCCTCGGTCGCTCTCTCCCCCTCTCGCTGATTCGCCTTCTCGAAGCTTCGTTTCACCACACTCGGCCACTTGCTAGTGTTGGCGGCCCTGGATCGCTAATAGCGTACACCAGTGTGGTGAAGTTGACGAACAGCTGTGGGAAGAAAAATGCTGCGACATTTTTCTTCTTTACAACTTTCATAATTACAGATCTACCATGATCCTGAACTTATCGACGATGATATAATGGGTACCCATCATTTCCAGCAATTGTTTCTGCAGTTAGGTCTCTAGGGTATCGCTTTAGGCACTTTCCTTCGTTCATACATTTTTTTTTTTTTTTGATGACGGAGGCGGTAAAAACTCTTTATGGGTACCCCGTGCAGCACGGGGTTATGTGGGAGTCTTCGCTCATACCACGTTGGTACATGTGGCTATGCGGGACTCACCCTGGCGACCTACCCACTAAAAAACCCCACTCCGCGGACTTAGCCTCCCCATGGTACCACCTTACAGTATTACTTCACAGGGAGGAACGGGCACAGCCGTACCTACGCTTGTATTTCAACGAGTTCTTATTTTTTTGTCTAGTCCTATTTTACGGGGCCTCTGCGCGATTCCTTTCCCTTTCTAAGGTCCTGAGGCAGCTGACTACGTTGTTAGCAAATTTATTGATGATGTCCCACATCTGGGGGCATTGTAGCATAAAACTAATAATGTTATATGGTGACAAATTGTCACCCACCACCCGCTCAACCTCCAAACGCTGTCCGATAAATCTTGGACACAAAAAGAACACATGCTCCGCGTCCTCCAACACATCACATACTGTACAGTAGGGGTCCTCAGCATGCCTGAATCGATGGGATATGCCTTGAAGCACCCATGGCTACTCAATAACTGTCTTAGGTAGAAATTTACCTCCCCATGTTTTCTATTGACCCAAGGCTCGAGCCGCGGTATCAACTTATACGTCCATCGTCCTTTAGCTGACGTATTGCACTTGTTCTGCCATTCCAGCGTAGATACCTGCCTAACTGAGGCATAAGTGGATCTCGTCTCGGGAGGGGGTAGTGCTGAGTCAGCCCTTTTTCGTTTACCAACAGAGCAATAGGCACCATTCCTGCGTAGACTCAAGCCGCCTCATCCGAGACTGTACGGAAGGCGGAACATACTCTTAGGCATCTCAGTCTGTAAGCTGGTTCAATTAGTCTACGATAGGATTTAAATTTCATAGCATCAGCCCATATAATTGCCGCATATAATATTATGCTCTTTACGACTTCCATGAGAACTTTCCCCCTAAGTTGTTTAGGGCCTTTGGTATTAGGCATAATCCTTGTCAGTGACGTGATAGCGGTACCCGCCTTTTTTTGCATGTATTCCAAATGGTGCTTAAAGGATAGTCTGTCATCGATCATAACCCCGAGATAACGTACGTATCTGACGGACTCGATTCTAAAGTCACCTATCGTATCGTAGCCGTTTCTGCTCTTTTCCGGCTAGAGATTAACACTGCCTCTGTCTTATAGTCGGCTAGGCTTAAGCCAGTGTTGTACTAGTCTAATGGACTCGTTAGCTGCATTTTCTATATCGCTAATGTGTTTGCCTACCACTACAAGGGCCACATCATCTGCAAAACCGATGATCTTGACATTCCCAGGAGTACCAAGCTGCATTATGCCGTCATACATAACATTCCAGAGCAGTGGTCCTAATACAGATCCTTGTGGGACGCCACCAGTTATCTGATACGACCTTCTACCCGCATCTGTATCAAAGATTAATAATCTGTGACTTAAGTAGCTATCCACAAGCAAGCGAATAGGGGGATATATTAAGACTGCGGAGGACCTCACGTATTGTGTCCCATTTTGCCGTATTGAATGCATTCTTAACGTCAAGGGCAACGACGAGGCAGTATTCTTTTTGCCGTGCCTATTGCATCTATTGTAGATCTGTGCTTCCTGAAGCCAAATTGATTTTCAGAGATACCACCACGGTTCTCAATCTCAGATTCCAGTCTAGATTTAATAATCTTCTCTAAAAGCTTCTCCGTTGAGTCTATCAAGCTGATAGGCCTATATGCTGAAGGGTCTGCACCTGGGTTGCTCTTCTTGGGAAGAAGAACAAGTTTTTGTTCTTTCCAGATGGAGGGAAAGACACCAGCTTCGAAACAGTTGTTGAAGACCTTTGCAAAAACATGTGGTATAGCTTGAACGGCTATTTTTAGAGCCCTATTAGGTATCCCATCAGGTCCAGGCGCCTTCGCTGTTCCAAGGGAGTCAACCGAAGACAGAATTTCGTTTTCTGTGATCACGTCAAAACCAATATCAGCTGAGTTGTATGCTTATACGCCAATCCCCATGTTTCAATATTTCGTAGGATCCTTCGTTCATACATGGTGAATCGCGATTGTAAGCACCACATGGGCCGTGTATTATATTTGTTGTTACAATATTAAATAGTTCCGGATCTAGTTCCGAGTTCGGTATCTCTGCTGATATAATTTGATTAGGCGAAATTTTATCGATTAGCCAAATCGAAATGTTAGCATGAGGCAATCCCCTATTTTGCCATTCTACCTAACACTTCCAACACCTAGTAACTCCAAAAACGTAATTTTTAACAATAAAATCCATTAAAGGTTTTAATTTTTGTTTAAATACTCGCGCAGTTATATCATGTCTATTTGGCGGTGATTGTCCATTTAAGAGAAGTTGTTGTATTTCAACACATGCAGAATTGCATGTGAAAGTAATAAATAAATCCGGACGTTCATACGTTCTAACATATGTCATTGCGTCTTGTGCATATTCATGCATATGACGTGTTAATGTTGCTGGCAGTATTACCACTTTTCTTATGTCATTAATGTTGTGATCACTATTAACAGCATCTCGTAAATGTATGTATTCCTCCGATCGCAGTTCCTTTGGTTTTTTCTAATATAAAGTAATCGTTCCTTTTAAATTTTTGCGTACATGTCAAGAACATAGTGATTACATAACCGACGACACTTTAATTATAAATTTTTGCACTGACTTTTTTATTTGTTTCTTCATCTGTTATTGTTTGATGTTACAAAATAATTAAAAAATAATAAATATATGAATACTGTTTAAAAATGAATGGTGATGGTGTAGATGGCTCGTAGAACCAAAATGTGTAGTATTGTGTCCGGCTCGTTGGACTGAAGGTATAGTCGGTTCGTAGAACCAAAATATATAGGATTGTATAGAATCCGGGTCGTATGACCAAAATGTATAGATTTTTCACAGTATGTAAATATTTTGCGGTGAAATTAAACATTTATAAGATTGTCACTAATAGTTGTAATGGTAAACCAATGTGCTTTACTTCTTTTATATATTCATTAAAATATTTTATTGCTAATATAATGTTCACATTTACGGTTAAAATCTATGTATTATACAATGTGCTTTTTTATGATTTTGGTTGTTGCGCTTTCTACTGCGGTTACAAAAGGAAGAACTTATGATACTCACTTGATCACGGTTACAAAAAGAAGAACTTTATGAAAAATTGTATGTATTTAAGAAAGCTAAATGTAAGAACAGGAAACAGAAAGAATAACGGAGGCAAGAAATAAAGCGTTTGTGCGAGATGGCACATCATTTCTTCACCTGTTAATGGATTTCTTAATTTAATATTAAAATGATATCCATCTTCTTCCTTCCAAAATAATACAGGATACTGCAATGCATCATTGGAACGATGCATTTTACATATTATTATTATTATTATTATCCCTTTTTTGAAGAATTATATCTCGTGATTCAGCTTCATTACCAATCATCACGATTGCAACTTCATTGATTGTGGGTGCATTAAATCGACCTCGCTGTTGACCACTTGGAACATTGTCGGCCTTTATAACAATTTTATAATTATCAGAAGGCATTCTTTCATTTGCCGTTTTGAATAGCCTTACTAATTGATTACGTTCATGAAACATAGTTTGTTCTCTATTCTATCTCTCTGTTATTTTACTATCTTTTTTTTTGTTCCTCTTATAAAGTCACAACGTCGGTGAACTTGTTGATTTGTGTCTCCAATAAAATGTATTTGTAAAAATTTGTGATCTATATTCGTTGGTGGCAGTAATGATCCAACTCGATTATATATTTAACCTTGTATTTTAAACGTTGGCATAAACCCATCACGAATTATGTTTGTAGCACCAAAAGACGTCATTGAAAAACTTGAATTATATTTTCGAATATTTAAAAGAAAATGCTTTGAATCGCTGGTATCACCTGCTACTAAACTTAAAAGAGGCTCAGGCGGACTATCTAACTCTTCTAATTTAATTTTTCCAATTAAACAACACATTCCAAGAGTTTCATTTTTAAATTTTAATGCTGAGCAGTAATTGCACACCTTGTTCATTGGCCCAATATTTACAAATTTATATTTACTATAGTCTATTGCATTATCATAACTAAACGCTAGTTTTTGTGTTGGTGAATTTGTAGATCTCGTCCGTGTAGTATCAATCAAACGTTCAACTAAACGTTCTTGGGATACATTTCTATGCCTAATGACTCTTTGATTTTGCCTAGTGTTTCGGCCAATGTTATTCCTTCGAGTTGGAGGCATATTTTGACAGTAAAAAAATCTAATATATATTAGTTTATTAAAAAGTTCTAGTAAACAAATTTAATACTTACATATTGTAGAATTACTTTCCTTTTATGACGACCTTCGTTTTCTTATAATTATTAAAAATATTTAGTTATTTACACACACTTTAAAACTATTTTTTAATTGTTACTTCTTATTTGAATTTTTTTCACGATTCTTAAATGCAAAAAATGTTAGCTGTCAATATAACATTTTTACTCACCACACGTGTTACTTACCTCAAATGGAAATACTTCCTTATATATGGAAATTATGTACAAAAGTTTTCAACCTTGAGAACATATTTTAACTTTTAAGTTTGCAATTCTTTATTTTATAATAATATTTATGTAGTTTAAGATTCAGATTATTGTTTAAAAACGTAATTTAAAATATGAAAACTCCGTCAATAATTTTACTAATTTCATGCAAAGCGTTGATACAAATCTTACACAGACTTTTTCAAACAATATTAAGGTTATTGCATTTGCTAAAGAAAAAAAGTATAGTTTTTTTTCAAAATGGAGCTATATAAAAATACATAAAACGGTAAAGGCAAACAGCAATAATAAAAAAAAAATCTCATTCAAGGCATTGTTAATTGAATAATAATAATATAAATGTAATAAAGCAGCAACGCCGTTTACATATTTTATTGCAATTGTTTTCATTCTTAACCAAACTTCAATGCATGTAACATACACTTAGTAAACAAAAACATATATTTGATTGGCTCCACTATCTTTTCTCAAAATTTACTAAGATATGTGTTACTGTTTATTCAAAGGCTTACACGAGACAACATGGTGAAATATGATATGCATATATATGTATATATGCATAAGTATTATTCTAGAATATTCGTATTGTAAGGTTACCATATCAATCCATTCTAATAATATGCATAAAAACCAAGATACAAAACTACGCCCATTGAAATTTGGTAGGAAGTTTTAGCATATTTTAAGGATCATCTACAATAGTTTTAGTTTTAGAAACGTCTTTTGGTTTTCGTTATATATCGGTTCAAAGAAACATCACTTACTTGTTTTGTAGATTATAGTAAAATAGGCGCTGCCACGCCTTAAAAACTTTTACAGAAACTACGTACATATTATAATAAAGGCATTTGTGTACATTTAAATTTCAACTGTTTTGTGGTTTTATCAGAACCTTACTTTTAACAAACACATAAAAAACAGAAAAGTGGGCGCAGCCACGCCTTTAAACTTTTTATACAAACCATCTACGTGCCATATCAAAGATATTCTGCAACTTTGAGCTTAAACGGTCCCGTGGTTTTTGCGACAACCCGTTACAAACTTTCAAAACTTGTCTTTTATTAATGTAGATTTTATTACAATTCAATGTTATACATGTTAACGAAAGCAAAGCTATGAAAAAGTGAAGAAAATTTTGACATAAAATTCTACAAACTAGATAGAAAACTAAAGCTACTAATATTATTTTATTATAGTTTGATATCAAGTAGATGGTTGCAAAGTATTGTTTGTTATATTCAACATGTTTTTATTCCACGACAATTTTTTACAAACAGGAGTTTATAGGTACTTTTATTTTGTATATATATATATTAGACTTTTTGTTAGTTTTTAAATAAAAAAACAACACGTGGGTTAATGTTTTCCGTTCAAAAAACAAAAAGTGAGTTCTCTTTTTTTAAGCCAAAGAAGCGCGGGGACTCTCCAACTCTCTTCAATAGAGATGGTAAAACATTTAAGGAGAGTTAGAGAAACCTGAAACAGTTATTGTAACCAGTATTTAGGCTTTTGTTATAATTAAAATTATTGTTATATGTATTATTACTATTGTATCCACGGTTATAGTTTTGTTTATTCATATTATTGTAACATGACAAGTATCTTTATTCCTGTTTTCTGTCGGTCTATGTAATTTGTCATAGTCCCCCGCATACAATATTTCCATTGCCGACTCCAAAGAATTTGGATTTCTGCACATGAGTACGGTTTTCATTGGCTCAGCCATTTTACTCTTGAAAATACCAAGTGCAGTTTTCTTATTATTGGCCAAAACCAAACAATTGCTCTTCTATGGATTTTCTTTCGCCGAAGTATTAACATTGTGAATGTTTTGCATAGAATCATCACAAAGGTAACGAAGGAATTTGTTGGTATTTATAACATTCAAACTTGATTGGTCAAGGCCACAGCATTTAAGTTGCGAATGAAAATTCTCCCGCAGGCTCCAACACATCTAATGCCACTTTCACCCCTTATGGGTGTACTTGTGGCAGTCGTTCATCTCAAGGAACCACGCCGAGTTCAGTATTAATGTACGTTAAAACACACAGTAGTGGTTGAATAATCTAAATTGTATCAAATCTTCAAATCAGATTCCTCTTTCATATTAGATTCCTCCTTTCATAATTTTTATTATATTTAAAAATATACATATTAAAAAATTTTAACACTTCTCTACACTATATTACATGTAGAAGTCTCTGCTGGAACTGTTTAAAAATTGATAAAAAGAGAAAAACATGTAATTAATTGTTTAGAGTGACAGCTTTAAAAGCTTAATCTTAGAACAAAAGCTTGTGTCTCGAATACGTATCTTTTAACTATAATTTTAGCAGCACGAAAGTTAATATAGCTATAAAACGCAGCAATTGTTTTTCTATCTTTGAGACACCGTTGTAAATGATTATACATCCAATGTAGAAGTACAGAAAATACAATGCGTACATAAACACAAACATGCAATGGAAATAGATCTGTACATTTGAAATGCCCATGACTGCATATACCACTATAAATACAAATACCATGAAAAGTATTAGAATAGATAATTTCTTATGATTTAATTTATGGTTTACTTTCTAGAAATTTATATATATTAAACGTAAGATAAGGATGTGAAAAGAAGTAAAAAAAAAATAATAATAATAATAATATGTCCCGTTTGGATTGGTTCATATACGTTTAAATTTTTTATGAAAGATGAAATTAAAATAAAAAATATTTAATAAACACTATCACAAAAAATGGATTAAAAATGGATTTTTTTATTTGTATTTACAATAACAAATGTAGTGATGAGGTAAGCACTTCTTAAAATTCACTATAAAGTAGTAAGAATTCATTTCAAATATTACTTATTTATTAGAAAATAGAAAGTTTGTGGCCAAGAAGAAATTTACCCTTTTTCCTTATTTACTTTGAAATGAAACTCGCAATGCAACGAATCTAAATCACATCTAAAGGTGAATACGTAAAGAACAGTAATAGTGACGATGATATATGACTCACCACAACGGTGAGTAGATGGTAAACTTTATAAAGTCCACGAGTCCACGTACGCTCATACGCAAGTGTTCATCAAAAATAGGGCATAACTGCCTGCACTTATGGTAGGACTACATTGAAGTGCACGCAGCAATATGTAGATAAACGATGTGTTTAATATAATATTGTATATATGTAAATAGTGAAGGCATAAGAATGGCTCAGATAATGTGTAAGTGAGTTCGCAAGAAATAAGAGTGGACGTAACAATTTAAATTTAAAATCAAGTAAGAAAACTAAATTTAACTTAGGACAAATCTTAAATACCCTTCTCATCCTTAACGGTGGGCCTGTCATATATATATATATATTGAGCTCTCTAATAGTGTATCAGCTTTTAAGTCCAGCAGTAAATTTTTTTGTTGACTGTGGGCGACAATACGATCACGCCCATTTTTGACACATCGATGAATAGTTAATAGGAACATTTTTGTAGCAAATAAATATATTTTTGTCGATAACACAGACACACGGACATACATGTCTTAATCGACTCAGTTTTCGACGCTGATCAAGACTAATGTGGAGGGTATAACAAGAAAAACGGGACTATATTAGGTGTGCGTTAAATACTCCATACCCATACCCATCGTCATTAATCTATTCCAAATACTTAGGAAATAATAAATAATAAAATTTTATATTTATCATATATGTATATAAATAGGTACTTAGCAATTGACTTGAAAACTACTGTGCGGTGCTGATGTAGACTGACGTCCTTTACTCGATACCACATTTTCGTGCGATTTCGTTCTAAAAGTGGTCCGATCCTATCCATTTTTAATAGGTTACCTTTTTGGACAGACGGACATGGTTAATATACCCTTTTCCACAGGGTGGTGCAGGGTATAAAAATTAAATTGAATAATATTTCAAGTGTTTAATTATAATTTTGTGGCTACAAGAGCCAAGTGGCACGCCTAAGTACAGAATTTCGGCTCGATATCTCAAAATGTATGACTGTGAGAGTTCCAATAACAGAGTGTTTATGTTTAGTATGCCCTCATCACTGAGGAGGAGGATATAAAAAAACTAAGTTTTTCTTAGATCAGTTCGTTAGTAACGAAAGGAATAACAAATTCAGCAAAGCCCCCTATCTAACATGAAGCGTAAATACCATTAATAGGTACCCGTACCCTTTTAGGTAACAATCATTCGTCCATAATGTTAGTTATAAGCATATACATATACATTTCCTGAATACATCTACGTCTTCTTCTTCTTAAAGTTATTTCTTCAAAGTTGTTAGCTATAAGTTGACTTATATATCTAACTATTCATAAATTCATAATAAGTTCTATAATGAGGTACGTAAATACATGGGACATTAAAGTTAGTTTCTTTTAAGTGAAAGTTGGTGAGCTTATTAATCCTTTTATAAGGTTAGCAACAAATGAAATGCCCAACACCAGACTTCTATTTTCTAAAGTTGGGAGATTTACAAGTTCCAGGCGATCCAAGTAGGGGCACAACGGATCCCATCCGAAACCACGTAGGGCAAATAATAAGAACCTCTTTTGTACGCTTTCATTATAATCGATATGTACCACATAACACATTCATATTCTAGCGTGAGGCGAACTAAACTGATATAAAGACGTTTATAAATACAGGGGTCTGAACTCTTCGGCCCATCTTTTCACAATTCTTAAGTCATTAAGTTTAAGTCATTTTGAAGAAGTGTACCATGCTCATCCACATGCAACGTCAATAACAATTTAACGTTGTCCGTCGTGAATGGGGAAAGTTAAGTGCTATTTCAAAAAGATTTCTACCAAAATAAATCCGTCACAGTTGTTACCATAACAGAAAATGTTCTTATCTGAAGAATAAAAAACTTGTAAAGTGTCAGTCTTTGTATATTTTATTACAATTAAATATTTTTTACATGCAATTGTATTTTACAGGAATTCTAACTATGCGGCACTAGGCATACGCGCATTCGTATTTTATACACTTCTGCAACAAATATTACAGACATAATTATAATTTAACTTCACACCATTAATTTAAATAAAAGCAGTTATTTCACTAATGAGAGATATTTAATAATTTCAAACTCTTTATAATCCACTCTCCACCTAAGCTTCAACAATGAAGTAAATGCATCTACGTTTCGTGACTAAAAGCGTGCATATATGTCGTTGATCTCTTTGAAAATATGCAACTGTTTTGTTTGCACTTTGTTACTGCAACAAGGATAAACAATACAAAGTAAAACATTTATTACATTTGCAATGCATTATTGCAGTGTTTCATCAATGTCCGCTATCTTGTTTCAGACCTAAATGCGTCGTTACATTGCTGCAATACTGCATTAGAATATAAACCTAGCATGCCCCTGCTGCATTAATGCAAACATTAATTTAAAAGAGTTGGCCAACTTCTTTTCATTGACGCAGTTATGCAGTCAAGCAACGTCTACATACAATAAACTTCATTTTGACAAAATAATGCAGCTCAGCAAGAGTATATGTTTGAGACCTAATGTAGTAAACAACTTTCTTTGAATTTCTTCTTATTATTGCACAAATTAGAAAGAAACAAATATACTTCCTTTATTGTTTGTTCATATTTTTGACAAATTCAACTCTATTTTTTTTATATGTCATATTTCCAATCTTGTACAAAAGCTCCCGCCTGTCGTAGAATTGCAGAACATTCCAGAATAATCAATCCTTTCGAATGTAAAGAAACTTATCCCAAATATACACATATCTAAAGTTTATATAAAATAGAGAATGGGACATACTGAATTTACCCAGAGTTATCTGTTAAACCACTTATTAGATTATTGTTTTGACGTTAAAAAGAAATGCCCACTTTGGTCAAGAATCAGTCACAGAATTTCTCAAATCTCCCACCGAGAACAACATACTCAGATTTCATAATTTTCTTCGTGAGTGTAACATAATGAATTTGATATAAATATTATGAAAGTAAATGTTGGCACACATAAACATGTATATAGATAATAATAGGCGAGCCTTTGGCCTGTATAATTTTAATAACAAATAAATAAATATAAATCCAATGAAAAAATTTCCATAAAAAAGGAATTTTTACATCCCCTATTTAATTAGAGGGAGCTAGCTTTATTTTCAATGCTTTTTTTTTTTAATTGAAAGACCAAATGTGAGAGTGAATTGAGTTTTCGTTTAATTGTTTGATGCATTTCTTAAGAAGAGTAATTGTGTATAGAGTTCGAGTGTCGTTCACAAGCACACAAGTTGGAGTGAATGTTTAAATATTATTTAAAATATCGTTCCAATGAAATTTAATCATAAATATTCAATAAATAGTTAAAATAATTCATTGAAATAATTTTGCAAAAGTAAAACAATATATATATATATGTGTGTGAAAATATAATCTTCAGTGTCCAAAGAGACAGTTTTCAATCCAAAAAGGTCCGTTATTCTTGGTACAAGTAAGTTTTCGAATTGATCTTACACGTGCTTCTTTCGATATTGCTCCTTGAAAAAAAAAACATGACTGAATGAATGACTGTTTTATAGGTAGCACCAACTTTTAACCCTTGAATAATATTTTGGAAAAAAATAAGCAATGGCAACGAGAACTGTTGATGGAACGTTTACGTTCCCATTAATGTCAACATAAGTCATACCCCGAATTGTCCAAGGCAATGCGAATGGGTTTATTGGAAAAGCGTTATGCAATGGATGCTGTAGAGAAGTCTAATCTACAAAAGTGTTTGGATAGTATGCAGCACTGCATAAAAGTTACTTCGCGACAAGGTTTGGTAGAGCGCCTAGAGAGCCTATCTCGTCAATTGGGTTTGAAATTTATGGATGACACGAAAGCGCTCTTCATATCTACAGATATGTTTTTCCTGGAGATAGTGTTGGATGCGAATGGTTCTCTAACTGATGTTAAGGTTCATCATGAGTGCAAAGTGGAGCAACAATCTTGCAGCGAATTGGTAGATTGTTTAAATCGAGGTGATTTTGCTGATTTCACCGCTCAGCTGGAGGGCTTCTCTTCCATCTATCAATTAAATGCTGAGCCAAAAATAAAGACAAAAGCATTTGACGCCATGCAGGCCATCGAAACGGATCTTTATAACATATTTCAAATGCAAAATTTTTCCAAAGACATGCAACACGTGATGAAAAGTTCTGCGGTTGGTATAGCCCTGAAACGTCGCGGCGGCCATTCCATGCGTTTGGTGTACTTTGTATCGCCTTACGATTTAATTTCTCTGGAATCGAATAGTTTACAATCTTTCACGCTGGATTTGTTGCAGAATAAACAAATCGGATTTAGTGTCACTGTCAATTTGGAAGCTGCATCAGCTAATAAATTGCAAATTTTGCCTACTGTTACGTTCGTCAAAGACACCCAATCGGGCTCGGAAGTGCCTATCTTTGCACCGTTAACACCATTGAATCCCATGTTATTGCCGGCAACATTCGTTTTAAGACTTAACAAACCGTTGCCTGTGTGTTACAATAGTCTACGGTCAATGGGATTGGGTGCTGTGAATACATCTGCTTCGTTGGATCCCAATATTGCCACAGCTACACCTGCCAGCACTAATAACATTAGTAGTTTTGAGACCACTGAAAATAAGTCAGACATGGTAACCAAAAGTGTCATGAGTCTTGTCATACAAACGGCATCCGATCAACAATTGAAAAATATACATAAGGGCCTGTTCGTTTGTTTGCCTGATCAGACGCACTGTTACTTTTTCACCGAAAATAAGTTGCTAGAGGTATGCTACGTAACCAATATTATCCATCCCTATATGTATTAATTTGTTTATGAAGTTACATAAATTTTTAGATACACTTTATAGTGTCTGCATAAGATGATGAACATAATATGTCATTCCGTCATTCCGTTTGCAACACCCAGAAGGAGGCGTCAGAGACCCTATAAAGTGTACATATTCTTGATCGGCATCAAAAACTGAAGCGATATAGACATGTATGTCCGTGTGTCCCTCCGTTGTTGGCAATCTCACGGGCGTAAATTTTGATATATTGAGCTGAAATTTTCTGCACGAGGTCGCTTTTAAAAATTCGCAAAATCGGTCACGACCACAATCGCCAAAATTCTATTTATATACCACAAAAATTGAGCTGTCAAGTTGAAATTTGGTTTAGAAACCTATAATAATTATTTCATTGATCGATTTGCCTAAAAAGGGCGTATTCGGTTAAAAGACACGCCTACAATTTACAATAAGCCATATTCACCATAACACTCGATTTGCAAGCTGATATGTAATGCATACCCTGCTAGGGAGCGCAATCGTATACCTGTCACGCTCAGCATTTTATGTGTGGACCCTCCATTTTAGAGTTTAATCCAAACGAAAAGAATATTGCTAGTGTTGACTGCGGCTGTTTTATTATTATTATAAACATTCCGCTTTGATGATAATCGTAAAAGTATAAACCGACCTCCAACTATAGCGACATTTTCTTTATAATAATTCTATAAATTGGTGATTGTGCTGATTTTTTTATGCGTATTGTTTTTTTTTTTCAGTCTACCGTAATAAATTCTGTGCCATTTACTGAACCAAGCCAAGTGCCAAAGATATTGGATTTCCTAAAGAAGCACGCATTATTTTATTCACTGCTATCAAGTTGTGTTCGTCCTCAATCAAAAATGGGGAATGGTAAGTATGTATGTATGTATGGCCCAATGGCTTTAATATCTCGTGGTATTTCTTGTCTCTCGATTTCAGACATCGACTCGACCACTGTGCTGGAAGTGAATTCCGTTTCATTTACACTAATTTCAGTATCGCTACAATATCCTTACGAAGAGTACATTGTTACTGTAGAGTTTGAGTTGCGTAACGGCAACATTCAGTGCACAATATACAGTTTAAGTAATAACTACGATCTGCTTTCATTAAAATTGACAAATGTTGTACAGAAGTGCTGCTCGACACCGGTTACCATTCAAGCTTTGTTAAAATTTTGGGACCAAGAACGAATGTATCAACGCGCTATCAAATGATCCAGGAAAGTAGTGCTTTATCTCGGTGTGTTGGTGGCGGTCATGTGGGTACAATGAAAGTGGAACAAAATGGACAGCAACCACAAGCACATGCCAATGGATATTTAAACTTCAATGGTCCAGAAATAATTAACGATGATTTTCGTGAAAGCCAAAAGAACCAAACGATAGGAAATATGGCAATGGGAATGACCACAGTTGTAGCAGCATCAACAACAACGACGGCGGCTACTATCAATCGGGAGGTGAGCAGCTCTTTGGGCCAACAACAGCAACAACAATCTCACCAGCATGAACAACAGCAGGTGGCCTTCGCCATGTCAACGACAGCCCCATCAGACACGGTGGTACCTGACAAATACAAGAATAGTTGGAATGATAAAACGAACTCGATGAAGAGTTGTGTTAGTATTACACCAATCCTTGGGCAAAATGATGGTAATGGGACGACGGATGTAAATAAATGTAGTGCCGAAGGCAATGGTGGTAGCGGGGGCATTGAAATCATACCCATAGGTGGACACAGCAGCATTCCTTGTAGTGGAAATGATGCTGCATCGGGAGCAACACCTCCAACATCCGTATTAACGAATAATGTGATGTCGGCTGCAGTCAGTAATAGTAGTCCGCATGTCGGTGTTATTGGCACATTACCACCCACCACTATAACTATAACACCAATCATTGCAAATACAATATCGAGCAGGGGCGGTATTAAGGAAAAAAATCCCACAAGCAGAAAGAGTGCAAGAGATCTGGTCAATTACGACAAAAACAAAAACAAACAAGCAAACAATTAACAAAAACAACAAAAAAAAAAAACAACAAAAGCAAGCATTTCTACTACCACGATTTTCTCAAATAGAAATGGTTGTGATATTCCCAATAAGGCATCAGCTGCTCCAGTACCAGTTACTAGTTTTACGTCACGTTCAGAATTATTTGCACATTATAGAGAAAACAATCAAGATTATGCTGCTGCTCCACAACGACAACACTTTGATGTGGCAAATATGAAAAATCCCAATTTTTTCAATACACTAAGCAATCAATCAACAAACAATTTTTTATCGTCTGCATCGTCATCTACAATGAAAAATACTTCCACCATGCTCCCGGATGAAGGTGTTGTGGCAGAAGCTGCTTTAGCTGGTAAATGACATCCAATTGTCATATCTTTTGCTGTTTCTAAGAATGGCGTTTCGCTTATCAAAAGGAAATTTCATCACGTTATCATGTATTTTTAGGATGTAAGTACAATTTTTTTTTTCTTTTCATGGTATTTGTATTATATTTATTGAATGAGTAAGGTTATTGTACTTCATTGCAAGACATTTTTTTTAAAGTCATTAGTTTCCTATTCTCTTCTTTTTTCCAAGTGGAGCATACATTCTCGTCCGCGCACTTGTATTTTCCATTTCTTTAAGTCCAACTAAGTTTGAGTGTCGTATTTTATCTCATAAGAAATTTGGGCTACGAAGGGGCACCTCCGTCGCCAAGAGGATAAAAGCATGGTTTACCCATGGAATTGGTAAATGTACTGTATTAAACACACGTATTAAAACACACGTGAATGCAAAAACTATTATCTATACGTATAGATATTGAAAGATGACAATGCCTAAAATGAATAATATTTAAACAGAGTTGTTTTTGAGGGAAGATTACACCTTCTTATCCCCTTTCTTTAAAAGTATTGCAATCTTTGTGGAGCTGTGCGGCTTCTCGTAATGGTTGATTTGTAATCATCGCACCGTAAGTGAGGTTATATGGTTGGAATCTGTGTAAGAGATTGTTGATTGTTGCACAACGTCGGGCGGAGAGAAAAATTTCGCCTCAGTCGGGCGAATTTTTGATGAGTTTCGTCGTGATAATTTTACCCCACTTGATTCTGTACTGTTACAAGGTTTGAACTTTGTTCAAATAGACATTTACTTTTATTAAGTTTTAGCTCATTCTCCTTACGAACTCGTAACAAGCGATTTGCAGCATTACGCAGCTCTTGGCAACCTTTAATTTTTTGCTGGTTCGAAAATAGTTTAACCATAATGCCTTGAAACACTTCAGGTGCTGAACTAATTCTGAATGGCAATCTTTAGTTATTATTAGCTGCATTTTAACTGTTCAAGTTCAATAAAAAAAAGCTGGTCACCCTTTTTTATACCCAACTCTCCTCACTTGTCGGTTGTATTTTCTGGGCAGAATGTAACACAGTGTTTAAAGGTTATTGAAAAAGTAAAGAGAAAATTATCAAAAGTTTATTGACAAATAAATAAAAGGTTCTAACAAATCTTTTCGTAAATTCTACAAAGTAGTACAGTAGTATTGTAACATAAAGTCTCTAATATATTTGTGCAATACCGTGGAGACTACTTTTAATCGCTATATGCTATATGCTTAGGCTGTGGTAAAGTTAAAATCGTATATGTGCTTCTATTCCACCTAATAATAGTAATAACAGTATAGTAAAGATACAGTAATTAAAAAATTACGTTTAATTATGATTAGAGTTCGGTTATAGATGTACAAAAAAAAGAAACGTTATGGAATTAATGGTATGGAGAGCTAGATGGCGCTTTGTTACAAATATAGCACTTGATCAGTGGTTCTGAAACATTCCGCCATCCCTGAACGACAAGTTCAGCAACCAGGTAGAACTGCAATTTTTGTAATAGGTCGTTTATATTCTCCCTTTGGTGTCTTAACATTCACAACGCGTACTAGGCCGTCCAAACCCTTTATAGTTTCAGTAATACGACCAATTAACCATTTAGCTAGTGGCAAGTTCGGTTCCTTTATAACTACTACAGAGCCCACCGCAACATTTGTTTGGGGCTGATGCCATTTATTACGTTGCTGAAGACTAGTTATATATTCAGCGTTCCATTTTTTCCAAAACCCTTGCACACGGGCCTGTAAATTACATCATTGTTTAAGTCGATTTGGATTTTCCTCTAACAACGTTGGTTCCGGAACAGCTGTATATGGTTCCCCAATTAAAAAATGAGCAGGTGTTAAAACATCAGTGTCTACATCAGAAGTAGCTCATAATGGACGCGAATTCAAAATAGCTTCTATTTGAGCCAATAGTGTTGTGTATTGTTCAAAGTTCGGTGCAGTATTCTTTATTACTCGTTTTAAATGTAACTTAACCCATTTAATATTAGTTTTCCAAAGCCCCCCAAAAGGTGGGGCTGAAGGCGGAATGAAATGCCAGGTAATACCCTCAATCGCTAATGAATCAGCTATTTCGTTTAAATGTTGTTCAGAGAGGGCTGTTTGTCGTAATTCATAAAGTATTCGTTTACTGCCATGAAATGTGATCCCGTTGTCTGAATAAATGTCGCTTGGTGTTCCTCTTCGTGCAATGAATCAACGAAATGCCGCTAAAAATACTTCTGATGTAAGATCACTTACCAACTCAATATGTATTGCTTTAGTAGATAAGCAAATAAAAATGGCAAACCAAGCTTTACCAATTTTTGGAGTTCTACCAGCTACGCGAATCGACACAGGACCAGCATAGTCAAGACCACAATGCAGAAAACAACGTGTGGGTGTTACTCTTTGCGATGGTAAGTCACCCATAAGCTGCGCACTAGTTGTACGTCGTTGCATAAAACAGATTTTACATTGAAAAACAATTTTCCGTACCAAATTATGACTACCAAGAATCCAATATTGTTGACGAACCATAGCAAAGGTGGCATCAACACCATTATTTTGACTTTTTTTAACAATATCAATTACATGATTCGAATTTTGTTTAATTATATTAGATTTAGGATTTAATAAATGTAATCTAGTACGTAACATTCGCTTATTAAACATTGCAAAAGCAGGAGATACTCCCGTTAATGTATGAGGCGTATTACGATAATCCAACAAAAAACGATATAACACATTGCTGAAATTTTGTTTTGGAACTTTGTAAAAATTTCGTTTTAAAGCGTTTTTAATTGTTTTAACGCAATTCTCAGCTTGCCCATTGATGGCTGGATGCCCTACAGGCGTAGTTATATACTTAATACCGTTATTATTAAGAAAATCCCGAAATACCTTTGAAGTAAAAGCGGTACCATTATCTGAAACTATTATTCTTAGAAGACCAAAACGTGCAAAACATTCCCTTAAAACTGCAATAGTAGCTTGAGCCGTCGTATTTTTATCCATATCCATGCATTCGACCCATTTACTAGTACTGTCAACTATTATATTACCAAACACCATCGATTGAAAATCGAACCAAAAAAATCAATGTGAATTCTATTCCACACTTCGGCTAAAACATTTTTAATTACTTTCTGTATTATATTATCATTTGCCGTAGCAGTACGTATTGTTTCAAAGTTTACTAAATTGTTGTTACTTTGTTTAATAAAATTAACATATATACTCACGTCCGTCTCTTCATCTGTTTCGCAAGAATTACTTGGCATCCTAGAAAAATAATCTGCCACATTGTCTTTAGATTTAACGTATTCAATATCAAATTGGTAACCTGACAACGTAAGCGCGATGCGTTGTAATCGGCTTGACGCCATTACAGGTATGTCTTTCATAGGACTAAAAATATGTTGTAATGGTCTGTTGTCAGTTACTAATACAAAAGGTCGTCCATACAAATAGTAATGAAGTCTTTTCACCCCAAACAAAATAGCTGCTGCCTCTTTATCTATTTGTGCATATTTTTTCTCAGCCAGTGATAAAGTGCGAGATGCAAATTCTATCAGTTTTTCATATCCCTGGTCATCAACCTGTGATAACACTGCACCAAGCCCAATGGGACTTGCGTCTACAGTCAACTCAGTTTTGTAATTGGGTTAAAGTGAGCTAATTCACTAGAAACTAACAACTTTTTAATGGTACGAATGGCATTAGAATATTCTTCATACCACTCAAATTTTTTGTTTGTTTTTAAAAGCTCAAATAAAGGATTTAAAAAGGATCTATAAAAGTTTACAATACCTAAAAAGGCTTGTACTTCACGAACACACATTGGATTAGGCATGCTATTAATCTCTTGAACTTTTTTTGGATTTGTATGCAGTCCGTTTATATCAATAATGTGACCTAAACATTCAATTTTATCACAAAAAAAATCGCACTTATCCGGAGATAATTTAAAACCAGCATTATTTAAAACAGACAGAACTTTTTCCAAACGTTGTATGTGCATAGCCCTATTAAGAGCACTAATTAAATCAAGAAACACCACCACATAACAAAGAATCCATTAATTTTTGAAACGAAGCGACGCAGAGGCCGGTATGGACTCTAAATCAAACGTGTATATTGGAACAGACCTTTAGTGGTGGATATTGTGGTGTATTTTATTGATTCTTTAGCTAATTGCAGTTGTTGATAATGATATAAACTACGAGAGGTTTCGTTTTATTATTAAGTATAAAAGTAAAAGTTTTATTTAATTCATTAAGTAAATCTGACATTAGACGCAATAGAATCGCAGTAGAGGGAAGTTAGACAAGAATATAACAAAATCAAAAACAATGTCGTGTAGACAGACAGTGTTGCCACATAAATTAATGTAAGGTGTTGTCAACTTACTTCCAACAAATAAGCCATGCTCAAATCCAATTTCTTGAACTCAACCCTACCATATAATTTGGCAAAAATATCTTCTATTCTTGACAACGGATATTTTTCTACAACCAAACAGGGGTTGATAGTGACTTTGTAATCACCACATATACGAACATCACCATTTTTTTTTTAATGATGCAATTGGGGTTCCCCACTCACTGTATTCAATCGGTTCTAACACATTAAGTTTTACAAGCTTATCAATTTTTTTCCAACTTTTTCTTTCATAGACAAAAATAGTGGTCGCGGTCTAAAAAATTTTGGTAAACTGTTAGGTTTAATATTTAACGTAATTTGACTTTTATTAAGTAATCCTAACGTACCATCAAACATGTTGCAAAATTTTTTAAGTAACTATTCTTTATCGGTATTCTCCTGTGGAGACAATTTATTATAATTAATTTGTGAAAATGTAATATTAAATTGTTTTAAAAAGTTCCTACCAAGTAATGGTGGTCCTCCATTTTTAATTACAATAAACGTTATGACTTTGCACTTATTTTCGTAACAAACTTGAATATCAAAAGCACCGATTGTTATAATATTTGTTCTATTATAACATTTCAGCAATGTGTCAAATTTTCTCAATTTATTTTCAAAGAAAAAAGAATTATAAAAAACATCAAATAAAACATTATAATCTGAACTCCCGTATCAAGTTCCATAAATATAGGGTTATTTTTAATAAACACCTTTAACATTATTGGCTTTCCACCATAGCTTTCAATAGAAAATAACCTAATATCAGAATTTTCTATAAAATTAATTCGTTTTTCGTTACACATTTTTTTCAAATGACCGCATTTTTTACAAATCTTACATTTATAATTTTTATATTCGCAATTTTCTACTTTGTGGTTCGTAAAACTACATACATTACATACGTGTGTTTTTTGTTGCTGCTTACTTTTCTCTTCTTCACGTTTTTTTTGGCGCCATATTTGCTTTTGATGAAATGTACTTGTGGTTCGTGCTTAACCTCAACAAGGGAATCTTGCTCGACGTTCTTAGCAATTTCCATTACCTTATTCATGGATGCATGCACATTTTCCAAAAATATTTTATCACGAGCCGGCCCTTTTTCTAATCCCATAACGAACTTATTTCTTGTGGCCACTTCTAAATGTGACCAAATTCACAAGTCATTGCCAACCTCCTTACACGCACAGCCCAATCATTAATGCTTTCACCACTTTCTTTTGTTGCATTATAAAATTTAAAAACCATGCAATCGGCATACTTTGCACTTAAATTATCAATTTGAACAGGCCACATCAAATTTTGCAGTAGGACATATGTTTCCTCTGACAATGATGTTAGCAAAATCGTTTTCTTTTTTGATTCCTCTGTAATATCATTGGCTATTAGGAATTGTTCCATTTGATTTCGAACCACTAGCCAATCTCCTAAATTAAAATTAGGAACCGTTAGCAAAATTGCCATCGCCACGTCTAATGATAAATTTTTAAAATATTTTTTAATGAAAAAAAAAAGTGAATACTTTTACTTAAAATATTTTGCTCGTCGCCATTATAATATATTGTTCTTTTTTATTTCATCAAGTTACAAAGCAGAGTGAGATGTAGTATAATAATATGCTTAAAAGTAACTTATACTTAGGGTTGCCGAGTGCACGCGTTTGTTCTTTAACTTAACATAGCATTATATATTACAGCATAGTTTACAACATATTACACTATTGATGTATGAGAATTAAATATGCATCGAGGTATTCGTATTTTTGTTAATATCGGTAGTTCGCATTTATATCTTTGCCACCTTTGATTTAAATTTTCTGGAAGTACATCTTCCCAATCCAGACCCTTACTCCAAGTCTCTTGAAATAGCATCTTGAATAGAATAACCGTTGGTTATACAAAACCCAATGGATCAAATAATTTTGTCATTTCAGATAATACAGGTTGGTAGGTGTATCTTCATGTTGAATTTTAGTTATGTTCAAGAATAAATTATCAGAGCAAGGGTTCCAACTGATACCTAAGATCTTGACCTCAGGGTCACATATATTGTTTAACACAATAGCTCCGAATTCACGAGCAGTTTCCGATATAATTTGCATTAATGCATAACAGAGCTCCATTTGCGTAAATTAAAATTACCCTTTTTTAGTAATTGTACAAGTTCTGATTGAAGATTAATAAGTTCCTCAAAAGTATCACAACGGGCCAAAACATCATAAACATTTTGTTTGATAACATAAGCTGCATTAGGATATTCATGCATTTAATCATTTGCAAGTTGCTGCAACACTCGTACAGCCAAGAATGGAGATGGAGCTAAACCATAAGTTACTGTTAACAATCTATAATGTTGAATTGCATCCGTGGCATGCATACTGACATTCGCGGAAACGTAAACACACACCAAGCAAATCACGTTGAATTATTGGACCAATATGGAGATGATCATTTAATGAATATCCAGATGAATCCTTAGCGGAACCATCAAATACCACACGACATTTTGTTATGGAACTATTTGACTTAAAAACTGCGTGATGTGATAAATAGAAAATTGTGCTTGGATCCAATTCTGGTTCGTTAGGTGAAATTATTTCCAAATGGCCCAAATCTAAATACTCCTTCATAAACGATACATACTGAGCCTTAAGATCATTATCGTGCTTAAACCTTTTTTCTAAATTATGTAAGCGTCTTTCGGCTGTAAACAAACTCGAAGCAATTTCTTTATATGGATATTCTACAACGTACGGACCTGATACGTGTCTGGGGTGTGTATTGGCAAACAGAATTTCACAAGGATCCGCCTTGTCAATAAGTTGAGAAATTGTTGCTACATCCTCCATGTCCATAAAGGCTGGTATGATGCACCAAATTAGTATGTGAATCGTTATCAAAATCAAAATCATTGTTAAAGGTTCCAGAAATAACCCAGCCAAAAATACTGTGTAAGGCCATTGGTAGTGATGCATGGAGCTGTTTACATTCCCCCGTGAATACGTTTCAGAGTTGATTATTACCGATGATTATGTCAACCTTGCCAGCATCGGCAATGGTTTAATCAGCCAATGTTAAACTTTCAAAGTGCTTCCAGTGTTCCGATGAAATATTAATTGATTGCACTGAAATTGATGATGATAATTTCGGTAATACATATGCATTAATATTGAGTGTGTTGTTCGATAAACGAGACCATGGCGTAAGGGAAACACACCCCCGTGAACTGCCCACATTCCGTGATCCTATTCCATTAACTGAAATACGAGCATTCATGCGATGAAGTCCAAGAGTTTGTGGTAATGATTCGGTGACTAAATTACAGGTTGAACCCGAATCCAACAAAATGCGACAGGTGATAAATTTCCCATTTGCAATTTTAACCTTTACCAAGGCAGTTGGCAAAATTGTGTATGATGAACTCATGGTGTTGTTAATAAGATTACAAACTAGGGGCTGCACTGTTTTAAAATTAACAGCCGATTCATTTATGTCAGAAGATGTACTTGACTGTGCTGTGTTAGTATTAACAGTTGACAGATGCGCTTGATTTTTCACATTATTTGTATGTAACAGGGCATGGTGACTACTGCTGCATACATGACAGCGGGTAGACGATAAACAATTTTTAGACTGATGATCAGTACCCAAACAATCATAGCATAAATGATTACCTTTGACAAAGGCCTTTCGTTTGTTTATATTGAAATTTTTTAAATCATTACATTTATGTATTTGATGGTTGCCTTTACAATGAGTGCATTAATATGTGATTGAATTATTAGTCACAGTATCAACGTTTGCCATATTTGCCACCGCTGTATTTTTGCTGTGTGATGTCCAATGATCCAAGTTGTCCAAGTTGGCAACATCAATCGTATTAATAGAGAAGGTAAAAACAAAAAATTACTTACAAAGGAACGTACAATCAATTGTTTACGATTATAACGTTCTTCTAATCTCTCCCAAGCTTGAACATAGTTGTTGTGTGTAATCGTCATATGCTTTATTAACCAAAGTGCTTCACCTTCAAAATAATCTTTCAAATATTGTAATTTGTGCGTGTTTGATAAATCAGGCCTTTCATTTATGGCAGCTTTGAACAAATCTCATATTTACCAGAAAAGGTTGGTATTTTTAAGGTGGTTAAATGAACCGAGTTTTTATTACCTTAATTAATGTTTCCAAAAAAATAGATTGTTGGGATATAAGTTTATCAACTGCACTCTCCTTTTCCGAAGAATTCTTCTCACTCTTTTTTGGACATAACGCGGACATTAAAGCGCTGGGCTCATAATATTTATCTTCGTATTCAGTTGTGTCCTTTTCAATATCTACTTTCTCCTTATCATCGTTATCAACCACTAGTTGTGCGGTGTTGGACATAAATTCCTTATAAACTTGTTCTAATTTTTCCAACCGATTCTCTAATTGCACCACACTTATAGATTCTGTTAGATTTAATGCATATACATGTGTGCGATTGATTTGTGATTTTAAGAATATGCGCTTTTTTAATAAATTAGTCGTACTCATTTTATAATAATTACGCACGGTTTGATTTTTAGTGAACTGTATGATCCGGCTTGAAGGACTAAAAAATCTTATGGTAAAGTTAAAATCGTATATGTGCCTTCAGTAATAACAGTATAGTAAAGATACAGTAATGTTAGGGATATACAAAGAAAATTACGTTCAATTATGATTAGAGTTTAGTTATAGATGTACAAACAAAAAGAAACGATATGGAATTAATGGTATGGAGAGCTAGATGGCGCTTTGTTACAAATGTAGCACTTGAGGGTTGATCAGTGGTTCTGAAATAGGCTGGGTTACCTCAAGTATGAGTTAAAAAAAGAATTGGGTTAATTGGAGTACCAAACAAAAAGTGAGTGTGTGCTTAACAAGAAATTAAAGATAGTAAAATAATTTACAGCTGAATAATTATCGTACAATAAATTTTTTAATAAACGTATGGTGCTTCCCGCTAAGCTAATGATGTCTGATGTCGTACGAAGAAAATGTCTGCTGAGTCGAAGAGGATGATTCTTTTGGCAGAAGCGACACGATTTTAAGGTTTTATAGTTTTACGTGATGTAAATCTAACATTGTGACGATTATATCTTGAAATTCTCCATATATTTCTTTGTTTTCAGCCAAACATTTTTTAAATAATGCTTTAGCAATATCAACCCCCTTTTCGGCTAACCCATTACTTTTACGATAATAAGGACTAGACGTTTTATGTTGTACATTCCAAGAATCAAAAAGTTTTTTGAACTCATATGAGTTAAAAGGAATATCTAATACAACTGTGTGCGGAATTCCAAAACAACAAAATATTTTTTTAAATTTTTTTATAACTTCAAATGAAGTTTTGTTTTTTAATTTACGGACTTCCACCCACTGAAATGTTCTCCGGGTTATCCCAGTTTATAGCCAAGATAGCTCAGGGATTTTCCAGGATCCTTTTCCAAGAACAATTTATAATTGTAGGGTTCGGGTAGACTCCCTTAAACTATTTAATTTTTCATATAAAGAAAACACATGGCTCATATAAAAAAACAAAAGCAAAACCTATCGACATGATGTTGCAGTTAATATTGTTAATCTTTACCCTTAGGCCGGGTGGTGAGGTCATAGCAATAGAAAAAATATGATGTCGTTGATTATGCTGTTGCTGATGTTGCTAATGTAATTGTTTGTTGTTAATAATGTTGACTTCTTCTTTACCCTTAGGTAATTGTTTGTTGTTAATAATGTTGACTTCTTCTTTACCCTTAGGCCGGGTGGTGAGGTCATCTGTATGTGTTTTTTTTTTATGTGAAGATTTCCTTCTATTTTATTTAAAAGTTTCTCTTTGTTCTTAGTGTCAATTTTATTTAACTTGTTTGATTATTATTTTTTTTTTTAAAGTCACTTTAGTTTAATGTTTATTTTTATTAATTTTAGTTATAACTTTTGGTTTCACTTCTTATTACACTACAGTTTTACTTTATTTTGTTCACTAAAAAGTGATTTTCCTTTCGAGTTTCGCGCAAAAACTGTCCCGGTGACCGTACCTCGGAAACGGGCGGATAACAATTTTAAATCGCGCGGCAGGGGTTAACAAATGTGTGTTCCCCTTTTTGTGTGGTTCGAGCCCGTACTTTTTAGCACAAACGTGTGCGTTTCAAAACAAAAATGTTTTTTTTTTTTTTATAACAAATTGTTATTCCAAAAGGAATTTTTATTTTTTTGTTATATGCACGGGTCCCACTTTGGGCGCCAATTAAACAAAATTATCTTTTGTTTTTTAAAAAAATTATGTTGCTGAAAAGCAACGTCTGCTTTATTAAAATTCCGTATATAAACTGTACTTTTACATTCTAAGACTAATCCTATTTATACCAACGAATCACAGATTATGCTGACGGGTCAGCTCATGCATATGCTTGTAATGTGATTCGTTGTGTGAACGCTTACATTATATTAAAATAAAAATTGGGACAACTTAACATAATATAAACAGTATTATAGTTTATGTAAGTGGTTTCTTGCATTGAGCTTTCTAATGTTGTTTGGTGGTGTCAGATTTTACTGAGCACTTGAAGAATAATGATCTGTAACATAAGCATTTCTCATGAAATGCTTTTGTAATAAAAAGGGTAATTTATGAGAATTAGAATTAGAAGGCGATACGATATTTGTGGCATTAACTTACACAATACTTTTATATTGAGAAAGTTGTTGTAATATATTTTGTATGCAAAGTTTTATAAACAATGTTCCTTAATGTTAGTTAAGAAGTACGTAAGAAAATTGTAAACAATGTTTCCTAGCACTTTAAATTGCTCTTAAACTTTTATTAAATATATGTAAGCTGAGAGAGAGTATTATTCAAGATCACTCAACATGTATCTCTATGTTTATTAATGTTGATATTAATATTGCTCAATATTGAATGAGAATTATTTATATGCTATTCTTAAAATTGAAAGGAGAAAGAATTTGAAATTGAATTTTTATAACCTTGAGAATAAAGCGGATTTATGAAAAAAGCGCTGTTTTTCAATGTATATATATTTATTGAAGATATGTAAGTAAATCAATTTTTAGCAGATACATATATACCTTAAATGAAGGTGACTTTGTATTATTTCTTATGATCTTGCTTATCAATTGTACCTGTCGACTGCCTTTGCTTCTATTGTAGCTTATAATATTGTATTTTTAATTGTAAAATTGGTAAAATTGCTGTTACTGTGGACTGTATATATATGTTGAATATCTTGAGTGCTGATGAATTCTGGATCCTGTGCTATCCGGCTCGAAGGACCAAAAATTTTATTATGATTTGTAGAGTTGAAAAATTTAAATATTAGTAAAGAGTTTTTTGAGGGTTGAGTGTAAGAATAGACAGAGAGGGTACATTACCTTGAATACCGAGTAGTGAAATAATGGGTTTTTTGATAAAGAATAATATATAATTCAAATTGATCCGGCTTGAATACCAAATTTTGAAAAAACAATGAATTCTTTTGGTAAATGATAAAATATAAAGTTCAAACTGCTCACTTCAAATAGCACAAAGGGAATGAATAAGTAAGATTAGTGATAACATAATGAGAGTCCAACTCTGCTCTCTTCAGTTGTGTGAGTGCAACCGAAGAGTGAGGAGAGTTGGAGAGAGAGCAAGCTGAACGAGCTGTCCAACTTAAAAAAAAAAAATAGATAGATTTAACAAAGGTTTAATTTTGGTATATAATGACACAGTTTTTCCGAGATGATGGTGAGTTACGGGTGTGAGTTTGGGTTGGTTGGGGATCGATGTGCAATAGAGTATGATGCTTCCCATTACATTTCATGCATCTAAAATGGCTGGTGCAATTTGATATCCAATGGGATTGGGCCAAGCAATTAGAACAGTATTTATAACGCATAACAAACATGCGCCTTTCCTCAGGTATCATCCTGAGAAAGTATCTGCAAAGTCATAATGAGTGGTTTTTCTTGCAAATACGGCAAGATTTTTTATAATTGTTGGGTGTTCTAAATTTGACTTGGTGGCGATTATAATGACTCCGTCTTTCGGGGGGTAGACTTCTTCGTCAATGAGGACCACTGACAATTCCCGTTCATTTTGTAATCGGCGGGACATTTCTAGAAAATAATAAAAGTAGTTAATGAAATTCATTTTGAGTATAAAAAGAGAAAAAAAAAAGAAGAGAAATTAGTGTTCATGAGTTTCATTAGAAGTACTCGGACATTATCGTCAGTGCCTGGGTAAGTAGTAATGATGCGGCCTAATCTCCATAAGTGTGGGTTTAAGTGCTCATGTCGTAAAACGACTAGATCACCTTCCTTAAAATTTCGTTGGGGGTATTTCCACTTGTTCCGTTTATGACATTCCTTTAAATATTCTTCCTTCCTTCTCAGTGCAAATTTGTGATGGAGGATTTTGAGTTTTTGCCATCGATTTGCATAACTCAAGGGGGCTGTTGAAAAGTCAGGTTCTGGTGCAGAAAGCAATGCTGAACCTATCAGGAAATGTCCTGGGGTTAAAGAGTTTAAATCGTCAGCGTTTTCGGACATCGAACAAAGTGGTTGGGAATTTAAACATCCTTCAATTTTTACTAACATCGTTGAGAATTCCTCATAAGTGAAGGCTTGGGCAGAAGTTATTTTCTTCAATTGTTTCTTAACGCTTTTAACTCCGGCTTCCCAAAGGCCACCCATATGAGGTGCCCCTGGGGGTATAACCCCCAAGATAATGGTTGAGAGACACACTGAGTTATAAGGCGACTACGGACATTCTCTAATAAATTAATTAAAATATTTGCAGCACCAACAAATGCCTTTCCATTATCAGGAAAGCTTGGGTAGAGATGTCAGTGGTGGCTTCAAGGTGAATTGCCTTTGTGGCAAAACACACAAAAACTAGCACGTAACCTTTAGTCCTTTTACAACCTCGACCTACATATGACTTAAGATCAAAAGGCCCTGAAAAGTCTATTCCAGTCTATTCCAGTGTGGGAAAAGGGGCGATGTAAGACAGTTCGCTCAGAAGGTAAAGCCGCCATAATTTGGTTAGTTTGAGTTTTCTTATACAGTACGCATGTTTTACAATTTCGAATTAAGGTTTTGATGGCATTCTTTAAACGTGGTATCCAAAACTCTGATCTAATAACTTGCATCATTAAAGATATTTCGCCATGTATAGTACATACGTATACATGATGCAATAGTAAACGTTTAACAGATGAATTATATGGCAAAAGCTTAGGAAATCTTTCATTATAAGTAAGAGCGTTGCATTTTACTAAGCGGCCATTAATGCGCATAATACCAAGAGAATCAATAAAGAGATTAAAACATAAAAGATTGCTATTTTTGGGGAGTGGCAATTTTTTAGTCAATAGTTCATATTCTGGGAAATGGGTTTGTTGGCACAAAACAATGAGTTTAGTTTTTACAAAGTTGATTTCTTCATGACTTATATCAATACTAGGGGCTCGAAAAGCAGTTTTTGTAGAGGAATTGGTAGCAAAATAAAAACGAAATACATAACATAAAACACGTAATGCTCGAGGCCAACTTGAGAATCGATCTAAGAGATCTTCATTAATAGAACATGTGTAAGTGCGAGTAGAATTTTTTGTTCGGATCTCCACCATTGTAGGAAAAATTTTCTTGGGTTCTGGCCATTCAGACTTAGGTAAGCTTAACCACGATGGTCCGTGCCACCAAAGATTTGAGTTGATTAAGTCATTTACAGTCATTCCTCTAGTTGCTAAGTCTGTTGGATTATCATGCGAATCAATATGAGCCCAATTTTCATTACCGACCTTTTCCATGATGGATGAAGTTCGATTCGCCACAAAAACAGTCCAATGACATGCGGGTTTTTGGAGCCACGACAGGACGATAGAGGAATCTGTCCATAATCGTAAGGCACACTTTGGCAACTCTAATTGTGATTGGAGAACGTCAATCATGTTAGCCATAAGTTCTGCTCTACACAGTTCTTTGCGAGGTAATGTTATAAATTTTATGGGGGCCACCTTTGTTTTTGCGGCCATAAGAGTGGTGTAAATTTTACCAAACTTGTCTACACATCTGATATATAGTGTGGCGGCATACGCCTTTTCAGAAGCGTCACAGAAACCGTGAAATTCTATTAAAAATTCGGGATTATAGTAGACATACCTTGGGATCTTAATGTGCGCAATCTGAACATAATCTCTGATGAAACGATGCCATTCATGTAACGTGGTGGGCTTAACATGTTCATCCCAATCCGTTTTATTTAAACATACGACATCGTAGAATGAGTATGATTAAATCAGATTGTAAAGCAGAGCCTGAGCAGAGTATATCATTTAAACTAGTACCATTAGAAGTAAGATTAGACGCATTGAAAACCACTCTCATCTTAGTTGCAGTACTACCAGGTTTGAATACTACATGATGGGGTAGGTAATAGCTTTCTGAGGAGGGGTCATTATTTATTTTTTGCATATGATTAAGGGTTTCATATTCTTTAAGAACATCATCATATGCTGATTTCATACTAGGGCGCCGTAATAGGCGTGATTCATTCTGTAAATATCTTCTCAGAACATTCGGGCGTGACTGGCCGAGGGGTTTATGTGAAGGGTAATCTTGCACAAATGGCAAATACACCACATACCGGCCAGTTGAGTTTTTGGTTGTTGTATTCGTGAATAATTCTTCGCAATATTTATCCTCTGTCGATAGTCGAGTTTTTTTTGGCATTTCCTCCAAATCCCAAAATTTTTGAAGCTGTTGCTTAAGCACAATTGCATTAAAATACGATGGTTAGACCGTAATGGCCCTGGATTAGGTACCTTCCCTGTAATAATCCATCCAAACATTGTGTTTTGTGCAATGAGGGCTTAGGTTGGATCCTTTCTTATACCTTCCAGAATAATTTTTGGATAAACATCGCCTCCTAACAATACATCAATTTGAACATTTTTTCCGAATGAGCTATCTGCTAGGGGTAAATCGGCTAAGTGGGCTGAATTAACGAAGTTAACCGAAACATGGGGTATGTCACCAGTCAATTTTTTAATAACAAATGCTTCAGTTTGTATTTGAAAGCAAGGGTCCATACGTGAACCGAAAGAGATTGCACAGGCTCGAGTGGAAAAAGCAGATAGGGTGCCGTTAAGGCCAGTTACTTGACTTTGCACGGGACTGGTAGAAGGACCTAATTTAGTTTGAAGTCGTTTCGATATAAAAGTGGCTTCCGATCCAGAATCAATCAGAACTCTAGCAGAGTGTGTGGAGCTACTGACTATAATATTTACATATGCAGTTCCTAAAATAATGGAAGAATACGGGGTGGACTGTAAATGGGTTTGATATAAATATAAATTTTGCCTAAGATTTTCAGATCGTATAGATGCTGAAGTGCAGGATAATTCTTCAGGTATGCGTTCGGTTGAAATGGAAGCAGTATTGACCGGTAGAACAGGTTGTTGAGTAAAAGTATGTGTACAATTGTTGAGTTCATGTGACATGGCTAAGCAATTTGTACATTGTTTTTGTCTCTTTACAATACCTATACGCTCTTCTGCGTTCATACGTAAAAAGAGAGGGCACAATCTAAGAATGTGAAATTCATTACATAAACTGCATTTCTGAGATTTAGAAGATGATACTTTAATTTGGTATGAATTCATCTTCCGTTCAGTATGAATTTTTTTGAAAGGGGTTCCCTTTGAAGAATTATCTCAGAACTTCTGATATGAATTGTTAGATCGAATATCTGCAACTGATTCAAGTGAATGAAATTTTTGGGTTAAAAAGTCGTCCATTCTTCTCCATTTGGGTTGTTCCGACGTACGTTTTATAGATTGCTCCCATAAATTTAATGTGGATTCGGGTAGGCATGTACTGCAAATATACACAAATAACACGTCCCAAATTTGGGTATCTATTTTTGACAAAGTGAGATTATACATACATTCATTTATGGTCCTTTGAAACGTTTTGATTGAAGGACCTGATTCTTTTATTATGGGTTTTAAATTCAGCAATGTTCTAAGCTGTATGTTTACGAGAATCTTTTTATTTTCGTATCGTTCGCTTAAATTGCGCCAAGCGATGGCAAAGCCTTCATGGGTGAGCGGTACTGTTTTAATGATGTCTCGTGCTTCACCACTTCTTTTGTGTAACAAGTGATATAATTTTTCAACTTCACTCAAACGCAGATTATTTCGATAAAGGGCGGTAAATATATCTCTAAATGTGGGCCCTGCTTTGTAATCACCTTTAAAAATTTCAGTGTCACACGGGGGCAGTTGGATATTAGGAACCTTAGAAGTTTTCATCTCCTCAGTTGAGGTATCTTTGGATATTGTAGTGTGTGAAATTTTATCTAAATACTCCAATAGATTGGCCTTACACAAAGAATATTTTTTGTATACCTCTACATACCAGCCTTTGATCTTTTCTAAAGAAATTTTTTCATCGAAATTCGAATAAGGGGTTAATACATCATTGTAAGAGGTCTTAAACGTTTCAAACAGTGTATCTAACTCCTTACGATGAATTCCTAATGAGTGTACAGTGAAAGACGAAGACTCTTCCATTGTAGGATATGCCACAAAATCACTAACTGCGTTACCATTAAGCTCAAATTTTTCTAAGCCTGTCATTTTGAAAGTGCGTATAAACAACGTACGTATATAACAAGCAAAAAGCAATAGATACCAAAAGGGATTTATGCAATGAGTTAGGAAGGCGAGGGTATTAAACAATACTGATAGACAAGAGTATTTTAATGAACAAATTTAATAGATTTATGTTCTTGTTATTGATAATGTGATAATATATTGATAGTGTTATGTTGTTATATTTATTTGCGTTGTGTTGTTAAAAAGTAAGTAAGTATTATTAACAAAGATGTAGAATTATTGTATTATGTAATTATATAATTGGGTGTAATTATTGTATTATTTGATGTAGTTGAGTAATATGAATTAAAATTAATTAGTATTAATTATTAAGGGTGGATCGTATATACACGTATCAAAGTTGTAAGGAGGGGATTTTTCCCTCGACGCTGAGGTAGGCCCAGCGGCAGAGGGTTCGCCCAACAGTAGTATTTAGTTGTTGGGACCAGAATGCTTTACATTCGACGCTGTGCGACCAAGGGCTGGACATTTCGGCACCTCACGTCAAACACAGGCCGGGGGGTTAGGGACAGAGTTGGCAAGTGTCCGTTCGAACTATCCTAGCGGATAACTCGTCGTAGGCTGGGTCAGGGGTGCAGACGGCCTCAAGGTTAGGTTTTTGGTAAAAGGGGAAACTAGTTGTGACTCACCTTGACCTCCTTATCCTGTTGCGAATTTAGTCAACAATATGTTTTTTTAGAACAATACACTTTATTTTTCCTTTTAAATTCAAATTTCACAACCAGTTATAGACTCGAGTTATAAGTTTGAATTCATTAAATTCATCATTTAAATTCATAAAAAAAAGACAAATGTTTCATGAGCCAAGCGCAAGAAAAAGAGTTCGACTCGACTCTCTTGTTAAGCGAAAAAAAAAAGCAAAAGAAATAATTGGTGCCATGTCAATTATTCACTGTTCTTTCTTGGTAAAAGAACAGTGAAAACAGTGGGGGCCGAAAATGTGCGAACAGTTTCGTCCTCACAAAGTATTCTCAACAATGTGAAAGCATTAATTTCTCGGTGTTAAAGCAACATTATTTATATTAACACTTTTCTTGTACAAATTAAACAAAATTATTTTTGTTTTTTTAAAAAAAATTAAGTTGCTGAAAAGCAACGTCTGCTTTATTGAAATTCCGTATAAAAACTGGACTTGTTACGTTCTAAGACTAATCCTATTTATACCAACGAATCACAGATTATGCTGACGGGTCAGCTCATGCATATGCTTGTAATGTGATTCGTTGTGTGAACGCTTACATTATATTAAAATAAAAATTGGGACAACTTAACATAATATAAACAGTATTATAGTTTATGTAAGTGGTTTCTTGCATTGAGCTTTCTAATGTTGTTTGGTGGTGTCAGATTTTACTGAGCACTTGAAGAATAATGTTCTGTAACATAAGCATTTCTCATGAAATGCTTTTGTAATAAAAAGGGTAATTTATGAGCATTAGAATTAGAGGCGATACGATATTTGTGGCATTAACTTGTACATTGACGTTGTAAAGATCTTCTTTAAAGTTCACCACTTTATTGTGGTATTTTTGTATATGTAAACTCTCCTTTATTAATCTCTTTCTCTCTTTATTCTCTTTATCTAATATTTTAACGTTATCAAAATCAGCAGTGTGTTTGTTGTTAATTACATGTTGTGATAATGCAGTGGCTGACTTATTTTTTTCCAATATCTGTTTGGTGTTCATACAATCTTGTGTCTAGATGTCTTTTTGTTGTGTCTATATAAACTTTCCCACATCCTTCAACTGTGTCCCCTTTGCACGGTATTTCATATATTACATTATTATGGTAACTTTTTGGTATCTTAGTTTTTAATTTTGTAAATAATGTACTCGTTGTTTTGTTCGCTTTATAAGCAAAGGTAATGTTATTGTTGTTATTGTAATTTTTAAACAAATAATCTAGAGCGGCTTTATTAATCAGGCCTGCTATATAATTAATACTGCAGTATTTCTTAGGTTCTTTTTGTAACTTAATTTCATTGTTGCTGTTAATATTATTTTTATTTTTAGTGTCACATATTAATTTAAACTAGAAATGACTTGCCTCCAAATTCCTATAATTTAAACAAAAAAACTATTTGCCTAAGTACATGGTATAGTCCTATATATACATAAATATGGCAATAGGAACTTATTTTTTAGAGGGTTATAAAAGGTGGAGGGTATTTAAGCTTCGGTCTTAACCGAACTTCTCTATCTTGTTTTTATTGCATTTACACATGATAAGAATGAGAATTTTTATTTATTTTACATCAAACTAGAGTCACTGGATGGGTAATTTTATACAAAAAAATCACTAGCAACCTTTCAATTGAACCGCACAAACTGAACTCTTGACTTCAACTCCCTCGAATCCCTCAGTACAGCTGATTTCTACTCCGTCGGCCCCTCTATTTTAAGTAGGGTTCCTTAAAAAATGCGACCTAATTTAGATGGTTAAATCGATTTAGATTTTGATTCTGAATCGATCGGTATAATTGAAGGTATTTGTGTGGCATTTGCCGTTTAGGAGTTACAAACATCCGCACAAACGTAATATACGCCCTTCCGCAGGGTGGTGCAGGGTATAAAAATCTTATACTAATACCGATAAAAATTTACATGCTCGAAGCAGATTTAAGTAGTCAGGTATGCGGGCGTTCCCAGACAGCTTAATGTTTTATATTTTTTATTTTTGTTCATACAACATTCTATTTAGATGATTTGACCGTCTGTGTAGACAGTTTTCCCACGGAATAAATACTTTGTGCAAATGTATAAACCAGTAAAGCCACATGGCCGTAATAAAATGGTGCGCAACAGTAGATAAGCACTATCCCAAATAATCTAGGTCAATCTCGTCTGCTAGTAAATTTTTGTTATGCTTTTTTTTTCTTATTTATTTAAAAATAAAATGGCGATTTTTTTCTTTTTACACGTCTTGCTACGTCAAAGCACCAAATAAAAAAGTCAATTTTTTCAAGATGGCTAAGTTAGTTCTCTCCATGTTCTTGTGAGCGAATATAACAACCAAATATTTAATTCACAAACCACAAAAAAAAAAAAATGAAACAGTACAATTTCTAGGATCTAAACAAAGTCTTATCTCTTATCCGGTCTCTATAATGACTACAATGACTAATGTACCCACATTCCACAGGTTTTTTAACTTTTCTTATAATTGTAGTTTTTTTCATTTCGTATAACTTTCTTTTAACTTTTTCTATAAAAGTGGGGAGAATTCTTCTCATCGGACGGACTAATGCACGAGCTTGTGGTTTAAATTGTATATGATAGGTCTGTGGAAAGCATCCTAGGCCTTCAAATATTTCATGATTCTCTTTTATAAACACATCTCTATCTAATTTTTGCATATATTCACTTACACAGTCAGCGCGTTTTATTATATTTAATTTTATACAAGTATCAAGACCAAGTATTGGCATAGAATCAGTTTTCAAAATCATTAAGTCAACATTGAATCTATTTTGCTTATAACGAATTGGCATCGTCGTAATTATAACCACATCTAGCATATATCCACCATATGCTTCTATTCTATTTTTTAATTTTTTCAATTCTACTTTGTGTGGGAATTTTTTAACAATTTCTTTAAAATATTTATAAGGAATTACATTACAATAACTTCTGAACCATTATCTACTTTAAATTTTAAGTTAAAATTCAAAATATTTAGGGCCGTTTTCAATATCTTTCGGTTAAAGTTAATTGTCACTTTATCTTGCTATTAACGAAATTTCGTTTTCACGACTTACGATTAAGCATTTCTTTTGATTAAAATTTAACCGCAATGTTTCTTCTGATTAAAATTTAATCGAACGATAACGGAGACTTAAAAGGAGGAACATATGATTTTGACAACGTAAAATAACAAATAAAATAGAAGAATGTGTACACATTATAATAAATTTTTATATTTCGCTAATATATATAACATCTACATTCTTCCGACACGCAAAATATATAAGAAAAGGTTTAACCATTTCAATATGTCGGAAGAAGAGTTTAGGAAAAGATATAGATTAGCGAAATTCTCGGTGCGCGTATTGGTTGGATTATTAAATAACAACATTTTGCGTGCAAAAGGAAGGTTAGATGTGTAATATATACTTATTATACATTTATCAACTTTCATTTCCCATTGTGATTTAGAAATTACGCTTTAAGTAAAGAAGAAATGGTCCTTCTCACATTAAGGTTTTATGCCAGTGGAAGTTTTCTAATTACTGCAGCGGGCTACTGTGGAGTTAGCGTTAGTACAGCTAATAGAGTAGTGAAGAAACTTTCCAATGCTATTGCTGCGCTATCACAGCGCCAAATTTATGCTCCTGAAATTTATAGAAATCGCAAGGGCTACTTTTCTCTAAATGTGCAAGTTAATATATGAATTTCTTTTATATGTTAGAATTTTTTATTGATTGATTTTTGGTTTAAGGTGATATGTGATTCCGAATTGGTTATAAGGGATATAGTCGCTCGGTGGCCTGGATCTGCACATGATAGTAATATATTTAACCACAACCGCATAAAATCTCGATTTGAGGGTGGAGACTTAGTGGGCTATTTTCTTTTAGGAGACAGTGGTTATGGCCTTAAACCGTATCTTATGACTCCGGTTTCAAATCCAATAACAGAATCATAATGGCAGTAATAGTAGCATGTTCAGTTTTACATAATATAGCACGTTTTCATAACGATACTCCACATGATGATGGTCCTACAAACTATGAATTAGAAGTCCAAAAAGATTTGATAAATATAAAAACAACTGACTCAAATACTCGAAATAATTTGATTGCTAATCATTTTTCAATGTTATTATGAAATTTATTTCTTAATTTTTGCATTTTTCAATTAAAAATTGAATTTCCTTTTTTAATTTTTCTTTTTCTAAACTTAAAATTTCCAATTTAAGGTCATGGATCTCCTTGGCTCGTATGTTTTCGTCTTTGAAAAATTTTTTTTGCTCCTCCAGAACCTCATCCTTCAAGCAAGCCGTTGTTGGTTTTTTTCTATAGAATTGTCTTGATGGTTTCCTCCTTAAATTTTGAGGATTCCATGAAGACCAATCATTAACCTATACTTAGAAATTACAATATGTCGCTTGTATAAGTTTCATTTTTATTGTTACCTCCTCCTTTTCGTATTTTGCTACACATGCGCCTGTGCTTTCTGCGATGCTGCTTTGATGATTCTATAAATTGTTCACACTAATACATTAAAGAGTTAAAAACACGATATTTCTTTGTATTCTTACAACTTGTGTATTACCCTGTTTGAAAGAAATTTCTTCTCCCGATTCATCCAATGTGTCAAAAAGTGGGGTTACTAAACTTAAAAATCGAAATTTTCTTTTTGAAAGTTACCTGAGTCGGAGTCCCATTTATTTTCTAGGCCTACCGCTGACGTTCCGAGCAAAGCAACCACGCTCTCAGTAAAATTGTTAGTTGCTGTAACAAATTTTGCTCCTCCTCCAGTCTTGTAAGTTTCATTTTTTTTGCAGCTAACACTTGCTTTGGTTTCCTTTTTAAATTATCATATTTTTCCCTAAGGTTTTTAGCTGTTCTGTTAGTGGTGCTTTGGGAGCAAAATTCCTCACGAATTTTCTCCCAACATTTTTGCTTTTCAGCCCAAACTACCGAATTGGTTTTTTTATTTTCAATAGTTGACTTATGCTTTTCCACCAACGAAAGAATTATGTCCTCCTCCTGGGTAGTAGAGTTCGTTGATCTAAAAAAAATCCTTTTGAAATCATAACCAAAGTGAATTGTAAATAATTACCGATTCCTTTTGCTCGGACTGGGTTCCATTATTGTTGTTTAAACGTTAAAAATTTTTTTTTTGCTGTAGAGTTCACGGTGATGGAGCGTTGAATAATTTTAATAATAATTTTTTTTTTTTTAACGTATTAATTGAAATGGTCGAATAACTGGCGAATTATCTTACTTTTCACTAGTATGCTTCGACTCTGAATTCCTTTCAACTCTGTTCGTGCTCCCTTTTTATGTACGGAAATCGCTCATACGCTCTCTCGAACGTTCTTTTTCTCGTACAGACGTTTCACCACAGATAGGGTCATTTGTAGAAGTTGGCGGCCCTGACTCGGCAGGGTTGGCAAAATCATTGATGTGGTGAAAAACGAGTGATTGTAAAAGAAAAATAGGTGGCGTTATTTTTCTTCTTTACATTACGTCCCCCCTATGGACGATGCGAAGAACTTCGTTACCCTTCGGCACCTGGGTAATGGTAATCACTCCCGACCTGGAAAACGCCACCCTGAAATAATAATTAATAGTTGAATAATTTTATTTTTGACAACTGTTTGTTTACAAAAAACATATGTTTTTCTTAGACACAGTTGATATCAATGTGTACAGAGTTGATATAAATGTGTTTTAAAAAAATGTATTCGTGAAAACGAAAACATTTATCCTCTGGTTACAGGGATCCGTTAATTTATCATCTCATTAGTTAATAGAGACATTAAAAATGTTATTGAAAACGGCCCTTAGTTGTACAAACCAATATGAAGACTCATTTTCTAATTAAGTGTTACTTAGTTAATTATTAATTTTTTAAGACTTACGCCTGAGCTCGAATTACTATTCATATGTTGTACCACTGCTACTTGTTTTTTTGAAGTACTTGTTGATGTAGACCTTATTGCAAAATGGTTGTTTCGTCCACACTTTTTACACTTTTTCCCATAGGCAGGGCAACATCTAACTTTATGTGTGTATGGACATCTATTACAATTCTTAACAAGCTGTTTTGATTGTTGTTTTGACAGGTTTTGTTTTCGCTGGTTGTTGTTTTCACTTGTTTGTTGCTGCTTTTTAATCTTTATAATCTCTTGTACCGTTTATGCCTTGATGTCTTTTGTGTGATAATTGCCTATCCGTTTACATTGCAGGTTTTCCAATTCGTACATCTTGTACAGAAATTCTGCAGAATTTTGCATATTCACAATTTTTAAAATAACTCAGTGCGAAGCTTCTTCGATAGACTTCTTGTCCAGGTTTGTATATTTTGGTATTTGATCGTTGATTGTATCTAGTTGCGCTCTTTTGGTATGATGCATGCAAGTTCTTTTTGATCCGCTCACGGATTAATTCCAACGTTTTTTTCAGTTAACGACTTTAATCTTCGCGCTAATTTATAGTTGGCACCACTGGTGAACATATGATAACCAAATAATGCAAAAAAGGATGTTACACCTGTGACTGTATGTAGGGATGATCGAAGAGCACATTCTATCTCAGTCAAATATAGATCCCATTCTCTATGATCATTTTGTAGGTAGGCTCTTATTGCTAACATAGATTGATTAATGCGTTCAGCCGCGTTAGACTGCGGTGCTTGTATGGCTGCCCTTATAAAGTTTATCTTGTATACATCCAGTAAATGTTGAAATGATTTGGAGATAAATTGTTTCCCATTGTCGGTGTGGATGGTCTCTGGAATATTTCTTGCGCCATAAAACGTATCATGTTCATTGTTGTTACCTCTTTCATTGCTTTCAGGTGTATATTTTAGCACGACGGAGTCATTAATATTATTCACATACTCTTTTAGGCGGTTGTATGCGGTTGGATTCATGTGGAAAGAAATTACGCTCAATGTTCTTACATTCACCACGAAGCTGTTCCACAGAGAACATATTCATAGGGTAAACAATCTTTCCTATAGACTAATGTTTTGCTTAAGTATATTTATCATTTATTCCTTGGATATGGAATTAATCGTGCACTCATCTACTAAATCGCGCATTAATTCAGAATTTGCTTCAATATAGCTATTCTTAATTCTGACATTCGGGACATTATATGTCTTAACATACAATCAATACCAATCCTTCGCAACATCAGTTACCAACAAGTGAAAATCTCGAAACATTTCTGACCAAGGAATTGCATAATCGAAACACAAAATCTTCAACAGATAAGTGGCTGTTGGTTCCGTCATATTCAAGTCCCCATTTATCAATTCTAATTCTTGGGTTCTTGAGTTATGTTTATTGTGGGCGTGTCTCTTAACCGATTTTGCCCAATTTCAATACGGAACAGCGAAATTAAACTAAGAATACAAAGATTAAGTTTGATATCTCAAAAATTAGGACCGTGAGAGTGCCAACAACAGACGGACACACGGACGGATATGTCTCAAACTATTTCTCTTTTCATGCTGGTTTGTGGGGTCTCCGAGGCTTCCTTCGATGTCTTGTATGTGGATGATCAAAATGAATAGGAAGAGGGTATATATTGTAAAGGACACCTCTCGGTGACTCACCTTGTCAGTTTATTCTGTTATTAATTCATTTTAGATTAACCACCTTCCACGGTTTTGTTCGTTTTTTTTTTCTTTTAAAATTTTAAAACACGTTCTTGGCTTTATTTTAATTCGGTTCAATTTTCTGATTTTCCTTCCTTTTTTGAATTGTGGAATTGAGGAGAATAGTTCTCAACCGTCAAAACAAAATACGTAAATGTAGAGCCTAGTTTGTAGAATCATACCAGTGATCCTAACAAGTATGAGATGCCCACGAAAAACACTAATCTGACATTTTTGGTGGGCGTCGACTTGGTGATCGTCCTCGTCCTAAGAGATTTTGTTTATTGGGAGAGCGGTGTTTCATCATGGTTGTTGTATTTGCTGCGATTTCAAATGAAATTTGTGACAGCTGTTGGATAATTTGGCTGAGCGACGTCTCTAAAGCTAGAATACGTGTTTCTAGTGGAGCCGTTTTTGCACTAGTGATAGCATCGCACTGGATGGGTGTAGATGAGCTTGTCGATGATGTTGCCATTACAAATGATGGGGTTGGTGAATCGGTGGATAAAATGCAACGTATACTGGTTGGCATCTGTTGCAACCAAAGCGCAGTTAAAGCATCACTTGCTACGCTAGAACCAGCAAGATCTTTCATTTTGCGCAAAAGTTGACTGGGTTTTTTATTTCTCAAATCCATGCCTGTTAAGAGCTTTATAAGTTGCTTCTCTTTAGAAGTATCAAATCGAATGATAAGCTCTTTCTTCAGTTTCTCAAATTTGCCTGTTGGTGGAGGATTTTTCGCTACATCCGATATTTGTATTAATGTATTTGGATCTAATGCGGTGATTACAGTATAATATTTTGATAGATCCGATGTTATTCTGTTGAAGCAGAAGGCTGAAGGCCATTCACTTGCGTGAACCAAAGTTCTGGATCTGCTGTTAAGAATTTTGGCAGTTGGATAATACTTAAGACGTTTAAATCTGAGTTTTCATCTTTATCTTATATTCCTCTGTTGAAGAGACTGACATTATGTTATTGATTATATGAATCTTCGTTGTTCCTCGTTGGAATCACCAATTATGTAGTAATAAATAAACGTTAAGGAATAATTTTGGAAAGTAATTTATTGCAAGTTTTTGTATATAGTTTTTAAACTATATAGTAATGAAAAGGCTATATGTGTATTTTTCCGCGGAAACCACTTATATTGGCCAAAGCTGATGAAAAAAGAAGGAGTTGAATCGTATGTTATTTATTAGCGAAGTTGGCTCCGATTATCTTGGGTGCCATGGTGTAACTGTCTGTATTGGATAGCAGGGTTGCTATTGTAGAGTTGTATAGCAGGATTGCTACATAACTTATACCCTAGATGCGAATGAATTATATCTTTCTGAAAGATATAAACTCTTTACCACTTGTCCACTTGATACGATGTTACCACGAATCTTCTGCTGCAATGGAATCGCTGACTAGGTTCTTCTTCACAAATTGAGGTTATGATGAGTCAACGCCCAATACACATTTACAATTGTTGAATCCGGAACGATAGGACCAAAAAATGTTTACTTGACTTTATTTATAAAATATACGCATTATGTTACCAATTAAATACATTTGTAAGAAAAACAAGCTAGATAACAAGGAGATGTTATCGTTTTTCAACGCCACTCTTTATCGCTCCTCACATCGAGGTTGTAAAGAATCTGAAGAATGCTGGGGTAGACCCAGCCAGAGTTCAATGCAAAGAAATGGTTTTTCTTGCAAATACGGCAAGATTTTTTATAATTGTTGGGTGTTCTAAATTTGACTTGGTGGCGATTATAATGACTCCGTCTTTCGGGGGGTAGACTTCTTCGTCAATGAGGACCACTGACAATTCCCGTTTATTTTGTAATCGGCGGGACATTTCTAGAAAATAATAAAAGTAGTTAATGAAATTCATTTTGAGTATAAAAAGAGAAAAAAAAAAGAAGAGAAATTAGTGTTCATGAGTTTCATTAGAAGTACTCGGACATTATCGTCAGTGCCTGGGTAAGTAGTAATGATGCGGCCTAATCTCCATAAGTGTGGGTTTAAGTGCTCATGTCGTAAAACGACTAGATCACCTTCCTTAAAATTTCGTTGGGGGTATTTCCACTTGTTCCGTTTATGACATTCCTTTAAATATTCTTCCTTCCTTCTCAGTGCAAATTTGTGATGGAGGATTTTGAGTTTTTGCCATCGATTTGCATAACTCAAGGGGGCTGTTGAAAAGTCAGGTTCTGGTGCAGAAAGCAATGCTGAACCTATCAGGAAATGTCCTGGGGTTAAAGAGTTTAAATCGTCAGCGTTTTCGGACATCGAACAAAGTGGTCGGGAATTTAAACATCCTTCAATTCTTACTAACATCGTTGAGAATTCCTCATAAGTGAAGGCTTGGGCAGAAGTTATTTTCTTCAAATGTTTCTTAACGCTTTTAACTCCGGCTTCCCAAAGGCCACCCATATGAGGTGCCCCTGGGGGTATAACCCCCAAGATAATGGTTGAGAGACACACTGAGTTATAAGGCGACTACGGACATTCTCTAATAAATTAATTGCATCCGTCCTTAAAATATTTGCAGCACCAACAAATGCCTTTCCATTATCAGGAAAGCTTGGGTAGAGATGTCAGTGGTGGCTTCAAGGTGAATTGCCTTTGTGGCAAAACACACAAAAACTAGCACGTAACCTTTAGTCCTTTTACAACCTCGACCTACATATGACTTAAGATCAAAAGGCCCTGAAAAGTCTATTCCAGTGTGGGAAAAGGAGCGATGTAAGACAGTTCGCTCAGAAGGTAAAGCCGCCATAATTTGGTTAGTTTGAGTTTTCTTATACAGTACGCATGTTTTACAATTTCGAATTAAGGTTTTGATGGCATTCTTTAAACGTGGTATCCAAAACTCTGATCTAATAACTTGCATCATTAAAGATATTTCGCCATGTATAGTACATACGTATACATGATGCAATAGTAAACGTGTAACAGATGAATTATATGGCAAAAGCTTAGGAAATCTTTCATTATAAGTAAGAGCGTTGCATTTTACTAAGCGGCCATTAATGCGCATAATACCAAGAGAATCAATAAAGAGATTAAAACATAAAAGATTGCTATTTTTGGGGAGTGGCAATTTTTTAGTCAATAGTTCATATTCTGGGAAATGGGTTTGTTGGCACAAAACAATGAGTTTAGTTTTTACAAAGTTGATTTCTTCATGACTTATATCAATACTAGGGGCTCGAAAAGCAGTTTTTGTAGAGGAATTGGTAGCAAAATAAAAACGAAATACATAACATAAAACACGTAATGCTCGAGGCCAACTTGAGAATCGATCTAAGCATCGATTCTAAGCATCGATTCTTCGCAATATTTATCCTCTGTCGATAGTCGAGTTTTTTTTGGCATTTCCTCCAAATCCCAAAATTTTTGAAGCTGTTGCTTAAGCACAATTGCATTAAAATACGATGGTTAGACCGTAATGGCCCTGGATTAGGTACCTTCCCTGTAATAATCCATCCAAACATTGTGTTTTGTGCAATGAGGGCTTAGGTTGGATCCTTTCTTATACCTTCCAGAATAATTTTTGGATAAACATCGCCTCCTAACAATACATCAATTTGAACATTTTTTCCGAATGAGCTATCTGCTAGGGGTAAATCGGCTAAGTGGGCTGAATTAACGAAGTTAACCGAAACATGGGGTATGTCACCAGTCAATTTTTTAATAACAAATGCTTCAGTTTGTATTTGAAAGCAAGGGTCCATACGTGAACCGAAAGAGATTGCACAGGCTCGAGTGGAAAAAGCAGATAGGGTGCCGTTAAGGCCAGTTACTTGACTTTGCACGGGACTGGTAGAAGGACCTAATTTAGTTTGAAGTCGTTTCGATATAAAAGTGGCTTCCGATCCAGAATCAATCAGAACTCTAGCAGAGTGTGTGGAGCTACTGACTATAATATTTACATATGCAGTTCCTAAAATAATGGAAGAATACGGGGTGGACTGTAAATGGGTTTGATATAAATATAAATTTTGCCTAAGATTTTCAGATCGTATAGATGCTGAAGTGCAGGATAATTCTTCAGGTATGCGTTCGGTTGAAATGGAAGCAGTATTGACCGGTAGAACAGGTTGTTGAGTAAAAGTATGTGTACAATTGTTGAGTTCATGTGACATGGCTAAGCAATTTGTACATTGTTTTTGTCTCTTTACAATACCTATACGCTCTTCTGCGTTCATACGTAAAAAGAGAGGGCACAATCTAAGAATGTGAAATTCATTACATAAACTGCATTTCTGAGATTTAGAAGATGATACTTTAATTTGGTATGAATTCATCTTCCGTTCAGTATGAATTTTTTTGAAAGGGGTTCCCTTTGAAGAATTATCTCAGAACTTCTGATATGAATTGTTAGATCGAATATCTGCAACTGATTCAAGTGAATGAAATTTTTGGGTTAAAAAGTCGTCCATTCTTCTCCATTTGGGTTGTTCCGACGTACGTTTTATAGATTGCTCCCATAAATTTAATGTGGATTCGGGTAGGCATGTACTGCAAATATACACAAATAACACGTCCCAAATTTGGGTATCTATTTTTGACAAAGTGAGATTATACATACATTCATTTATGGTCCTTTGAAGCGTTTTGATTGAAGGACCTGATTCTTTTATTATGGGTTTTAAATTCAGCAATGTTCTAAGCTGTATGTTTACGAGAATCTTTTTATTTTCGTATCGTTCGCTTAAATTGCGCCAAGCGATGGCAAAGCCTTCATGGGTGAGCGGTACTGTTTTAATGATGTCTCGTGCTTCACCACTTCTTTTGTGTAACAAGTGATATAATTTTTCAACTTCACTCAAACACGGATTATTTCGATAAAGGGCGGTAAATATATCTCTAAATGTGGGCCATGCTTTGTAATCACCTTTAAAAATTTCAGTGTCACACGGGGGCAGTTGGATATTAGGAACCTTAGAAGTTTTCATCTCCTCAGTTGAGATATCTTTGGATATTGTAGTGTGTGAAATTTTATCTAAATACTCCAATAGATTGGCCTTACACAAAGAATATTTTTTGTATACCTCTACATACCAGCCTTTGATCTTTTCTAAAGAAATTTTTTCATCGAAATTCGAATAAGGGGTTAATACATCATTGTAAGAGGTCTTAAACGTTTCAAACAGTGTATCTAACTCCTTACGATGAATTCCTAATGAGTGTACAGTGAAAGACGAAGACTCTTCCATTGTAGGATATGCCACAAAATCACTAACTGCGTTACCATTAAGCTCAAATTTTTCTAAGCCTGTCATTTTGAAAGTGCGTATAAACAACGTACGTATATAACAAGCAAAAAGCAATAGATACCAAAAGGGATTTATGCAATGAGTTAGGAAGGCGAGGGTATTAAACAATACTGATAGACAAGAGTATTTTAATGAACAAATTTAATAGATTTATGTTCTTGTTATTGATAATGTGATAATATATTGATAGTGTTATGTTGTTATATTTATTTGCGTTGTGTTGTTAAAAAGTAAGTAAGTATTATTAACAAAGATGTAGAATTATTGTATTATGTAATTATATAATTGGGTGTAATTATTGTATTATTTGATGTAGTTGAGTAATATGAATTAAAATTAATGTAGTATTAATTATTAAGGGTGGATCGTATATACACGTATCAAAGTTGTAAGGAGGGGATTTTTCCCTCGACGCTGAGGTAGGCCCAGCGGCAGAGGGTTCGCCCAACAGTAGTATTTAGTTGTTGGGACCAGAATGCTTTACATTCGACGCTGTGCGACCAAGGGCTGGACATTTCGGCACCTCACGTCAAACACAGGCCGGGGGGTTAGGGACAGAGTTGGCAAGTGTCCGTTCGAACTATCCTAGCGGATAACTCGTCGTAGGCTGGGTCAGGGGTGCAGACGGCCTCAAGGTTAGGTTTTTGGTAAAAGGGGAAACTAGTTGTGACTCACCTTGACCTCCTTATCCTCTTGCGAATTTAGTCAACAATATGTTTTTTTAGAACAATACACTTTATTTTTCCTTTTAAATTCAAATTTCACAACCAGTTATAGACTCGAGTTATAAGTTTGAATTCATTAAATTCATCATTTAAATTCATAAAAAAAAGACAAATGTTTCATGAGCCAAGCGCAAGAAAAAGAGTTCGACTCGACTCTCTTGTTAAGCGAAAAAAAAAAGCAAAAGAAATAATTGGTGCCATGTCAATTATTCACTGTTCTTTCTTGGTAAAAGAACAGTGAAAACAGTGGGGGCCGAAAATGTGCGAACAGTTTCGTCCTCACAAAGTATTCTCAACAATGTGAAAGCATTAATCTCTCGGTGTTAAAGCAACATTGTTTATATTAACACTTTTCTTGTACAAATTAAACAAAATTATTTTTGTTTTTTTAAAAAAAATTAAGTTGCTGAAAAGCAACGTCTGCTTTATTGAAATTCCGTATAAAAACTGGACTTGTTACGTTCTAAGACTAATCCTATTTATACCAACGAATCACAAATTATGCTGACGGGTCAGCTCATGCATATGCTTGTAATGTGATTCGTTGTGTGAACGCTTACATTATATTAAAATAAAAATTGGGACAACTTAACATAATATAAACAGTATTATAGTTTATGTAAGTGGTTTCTTGCATTGAGCTTTCTAATGTTGTTTGGTGGTGTCAGATTTTACTGAGCACTTGAAGAATAATGTTCTGTAACATAAGCATTTCTCATGAAATGCTTTTGTAATAAAAAGGGTAATTTATGAGAATTAGAATTAGAGGGCGATACGATATTTGTGGCATTAACTCCTCCCTCGTTTAACTTCAAACGTCCCCGTTTGAACGTCTTAAAATTTCTTCAGCGCTGGAGATGCTTAATGGTTTTTGAATTACTATATTAGAGTTATTCGGAGGGCAGAATTTTTTTGATAGGTATTTGGACATAAACCAAGCCACTACCACGATAATCAATACGGCTGCTATAGTGGCTGTAGTAACTATATTTTGTTTTTTTATTAAATCGATTCTTTTTGTATTATTAGTGTTTAATTCATTTATCATCTCCAGAGATAAAACTTCGTTAATTCCATCTTTATTGGAAGGTTTATGAAGAATTGAGGGCAACGGATAACTGTTTGACATATGAGCGGACTTAAAAAATTTCTCATCTATTTTAATTGAAATATTATGATGCCTTATTAAATATGTTCCATCAAGATCAATGCAATCATTATTGACATAAATTTTTCCTTTATAATTGTTTACAAATATTACATCATCATATATTTTCTTGATATCAGATATATGTTGTGTATTGGTGTTTTCACAAAAATGTGTTTTACTACTTAATAAAGGCGGTATACACGTTGTATTACTTATGTCTATTATATTTTTTTCATTACATATAGTGAAATTATTATATTTTTCGCATTCTTTTAAAATTCCATAAGTTTTATCCTTATTTTATGTTTGATTGTTTGTTTCACAGAGGAATGGTTAAACGTTTTATGACAGTTCTTTTTTTTTTTCTTATCTTACGGGCTTCGACTTATTGTTAATTATTTAATTAATATGATTTTTATTTATTTATTTTTTTTTTAAACACGCAAAACTCGCGCCGGAACCCAAAATCGAGGATCTGGTCGGACACGTGTTTAAATCGCGAGTTTGGACGTGACAGAAATGTGTTGTCCTTTTTTGTTGTCCGAGCCCTCACTATTAGCACAAAACGTGTGCGTTTTTTAAACAAAAATGCTTTATTTCTTTTTACACAAAAATGTGTTTTGGTTAACACCAAAAGGTGTTTTTTTTAGTACTACTGAAAAGTAATTTTTGTGCGCGGGCCCCACGTTGGGCGCCAATTAAACAAAATTATTTTTGTTTTTTTAAAAAAAATTAAGTGGCTGAAAAGCAACGTCTACTTTATTGAAATTCCGTATAAAAACTGGACTTGTTACATTCTAAGACTAATCCTATTTATACCAACGAATCACAGATTATGCTGACGGGTCAGCTCATGCATATGCTTGTAATGTGATTCGTTGTGTGAACGCTTACATTATATTAAAATAAAAATTGGGACAACTTAACATAATATAAACAGTATTATAGTTTATGTAAGTGGTTTCTTGCATTGAGCTTTCTAATGTTGTTTGGTGGTGTCAGATTTTACTGAGCACTTGAAGAATAATGATCTGTAACATAAGCATTTCTCATGAAATGCTTTTGTAATAAAAAGGGTAATTTATGAGAATTAGAATTAGAAGGCGATACGATATTTGTGGCATTAACTTACACAATACTTTTATATTGAGAAAGTTGTTGTAATATATTTTGTATGCAAAGTTTTATAAACAATGTTCCTTAATGTTAGTCAAGAAGTACGTAAGAAAATTGTAAACAATGTTTCCTAGCACTTTAAATTGCTCTTAAACTTTCATTAAATATATGTAAGCTGAGAGAGAGTATTATTCAAGATCACTCAACATGTATCTCTATGTTTATTAATGTTGATATTAATATTGCTCAATATTGAATGAGAATTATTTATATGCTATTCTTAAAATTGAAAGGAGAAAGAATTTGAAATTGAATTTTTATAACCTTGAGAATAAAGCGGATTTATGAAAAAAGCGCTGTTTTTCAATGTATATATATTTATTGAAGATATGTAAGTAAATCAATTTTTAGCAGATACATATATACCTTAAATGAAGGTGACTTTGTATTATTTCTTATGATCTTGCTTATCAATTGTACCTGTCGACTGCCTTTGCTTCTATTGTAGCTTATAATATTGTATTTTTAATTGTAAAATTGGTAAAATTGCTGTTACTGTGGACTGTATATATATGTTGAATATCTTGAGTGCTGATGAATTCTGGATCCTGTACTATCCGGCTCGAAGGACCAAAAATTTTATTATGATTTGTAGAGTTGAAAAATTTAAATATTAGTAAAGAGTTTTTTGAGGGTTGAGTCTAAGAATAGACAGAGAGGGTACATTACCTTGAATACCGAGTAGTGAAATAATGGGTTTTTTGATAAAGAATAATATATAATTCAAATTGATCCGGCTTGAATACCAAATTTTGAAAAAACAATGAATTCTTTTGGTAAATGATAAAATATAAAGTTCAAACTGCTCACTTCAAATAGCACAAAGGAAATGAATAGCTGTCCTACCTGAACAAATTGTTTATAAAGGCCCTATTTGTTTTAGAGAGGATTATTCCTTTTGCCTGTGCTTGCCTAATATGGTTATAGCTGTATAAGAGAGGAATGTACACTCTCGTGCCTGTGCTTATACCTAATAAAATGATCCTAGCTATGTTCGAGGGGAATATACACCCTCGTGGCTATGTTTGCCTAATAAGATATTCCTAGCTATGTTCGAGAGCAATATACACCCTCGTGCCTGTGTTTGCCTAATAAAATATTCCTAGCTATTTTTCGAGAGGAATATACACTCTTGTGCCTGTGTTGCCTAATACAATATTCCTAGCTATGTTCGAGAGGAATATACACTATCGTGCCTGTGTTGCTTAATACAATATTCCTAGTTATGTTCGAGAGGAATGTACACTCTACTGCCTATGCTTGCCTAATAAAGTAATTCTAGCTGTGTTGGAGGAGAATGTACACTCTCGTTCTTATGCTTTGCCTAATAAAATATACCTAGCTGTGTTGGAGAGGAATTTCACTCTCGTGCCTATGCTTTGCCTAATAAAATATACCTAGCTGTGTTGGAGAGGAATTTCACTCTCGTGCCTATGCTTTGGTTAATAAAATATACCTAGCTGTGTTGGAGAGAAATTTCACCCTCGTTCCTATGCTTTGCTACTAAAGTATACCTAGCTGTGTTGGAGAGGAATTTCACTCTCGTGCCTATGCTTTGCCTAATAAAATATACCTGGCTGTGTTGGAGAGGAATTTCACTCTTGTTCCTATGCTTTGCCTAATAAAATATACCTAGCTGTGTTGGAGAGGAATTTCACTCTTGTTCCTATGCTTTGCCTAATAAAATATACCTAGCTGTGTTGGAGAGGAATTTCACTCTCGTGCCTAATTATTTTTCCTACACTCGATCTGACTGCCTACCTGTCAGCCCTAAGACTAGCTACTTTCCTATGCGGTAATAGGCTTTTTATAGGCCAGTGGCTGAGCTTTTGCTTGTCGTTTACAAGAGCTTTGTTGCAAGTTTTTACCAGTTACAGTTGATCTTAACAATTGGTGTTTAGAGTTGCCTATGACAGAGTAACTTATAAAGAGGTAAACAAACGTCAAGCAATCGTGTATGTATGCAATAACAAAGAAAAATAAAACTAAGCATATATGTAATAAAGATTTATAAAGAAAAACAATATTAATAATTCAAAAACGATTTCAAAAATAACTAAGCATAACAATTCAAAGATCTCGAAAAAAACTAAACATAACAATTCAAGAAAAATTTTGTAAAGAGACTAATCATAATTTGTGTGATGGAAATTTTATTTCACGAAAAATTTCCTCATCACACTACCTCCCCCTTTATGGATTACGATGTCGCCATTTCTTCTTATTATCGCCCGGTATGTTTCCCCCTGGATCTTATAATACCTTCTTGCTCGTACTCGTGTTGGCAATTGAGCATGTTTCCCAAGGAGGCGTGTCCCTAACTCCATACGAACTTTGGCGGGTGCAGTTGTTTCATAGATGAATTGTACTCCAGTACGAACGCTTGGCGGTTGAGAAGCTGGTTTTGGCTTCCTGGAGCACCCCGGCGATGTCCATGAATTAACGGTCACTGGCGTCCGCTTACACTGCCTAGGGAGTGGGAACCGCCTCTTCCAATTGTTGGTGTTGATTGGTCGCTGCTCTAACTGGGGTGTCAGGCGGGCCGAATAGCTCGTCCCAGTCAAGTGACTCTTCGGATAAATTTAAGTCGAATGCAACATCATGCGAGTCGGCTTCTATGGAATTGGCATGGTCTTCATTTAAATCTGATGGTCTGCCGATTACTGTATCTTCCCACCTTGCACCTTGGTTGGGGATACTATTCTTAGTGTTATGCATCTTTCTTGCGGTAGGGGAGATGAGTGTGGCTGTGGCTTTTCGGGGGGGGGGGTGCTATCACGAACTTGGTACGACGCCGTTAGCGTACGGTGGGATCGTTGCTTGGTGATCTGATCTTCCTTCTTCAATCATGAGTTTGGCGTGAGTTTTATTTCTTCGGGTTTGGCCACCTTTGGCCACCTCGTGAAGTTGTGGGTGGGCTATGTAAAAAGATAGTGCGACGTTGTTCCTTGGCTTTGGCTAGTAGATTTTTCTTACAGCGGCTACTTGTGTGCAGGAATTTTACGTCGTCTCGATTCATCAGACTATTTATATTCTTCTTTCTTTTTTGTTATAGGATATTTTGTTGTGCTTCGTGTTCTAAATGAAAAAAAAAAGAGAAAGAGGGTTTATTTAGCGGTCTTTTGGGTGTCAAGGTTCCCTTCGGAATCTTCAGCATGCGTATTGAAATATGGCTTGAGGTCCTTTAAATGAGCTGTTCAGCGCTGACCAGAGTCTTCTATTTCTGCAATCACAGCCGAGGGCAATCCTATCACCTTAAACGGGCCGGTAAACTTTCGTGCCAGTTCTGCTGCGAAGTACTCGTTTGGATAATGGGTGTTGATGTACTAGTACTTGGTCACCAACCTTTGGTTTCCATGGGCGCCTTCTCAAATTATAGTGTCGGCTTTGGTCCCTAGCTGCTTTGGCCAAACAGTTTCATACTAGCTCCCATACTTCGTTTAGGACTTCCGTCTTGTCTCTGACGTTGATTGCTTGTGTGCCTGTGCCGGCAATTACTTCACCATATAAGGAACCGGGTAAGCGTGGCTCGCGCCCAAATAGGATGTATGCTAGTGATACACTTGTGGAATCTGAGATACTGGAGTTCAGGGCTAGTGTTATTTCGGATAGATTATCATCCCACCTGCGTTGTCAGTGAGTTGAGTCATCATTGTCTTTAGGGTGCGGTTGACCCTCTCGGTGGGGTTCTCGTGAGGGGCGTATGGTGCTGTGGTTCGATGCTGGACCCCTATCTTCCTTAGATACTGGTGCATTGATTTGCTCGTAAATTGGGTACCATTATCAGACACAAGAACTTTGGGTACACCAAACCGCGATGATGTTCCCTCACATAGCTTTGATCCCCCCGTCGGTCGTTGCTTTCTTCATTCGACCCATTTTGAGAATTTATCCACCATTACCAGTAGCATGGTGTTGCCGTGTGTTGATTTGGGTAACGGGCCTATAAAGTCTGTGCATAGTACTGACCATGGTTCATTCGGTATTTGGCTTAACATTTGGCTTGCGGGCAGCTGCTGGCTTACCTTGTATCTTTGGCAGACGTCACATCGGACGACATATGTATGTCTCTAAACATACCAATCCTATAATAGAGTGCAATGATGCGAACGGTTGTCTTTCGTATACCGAGGTGACCTGCCGTGGGATCATCGTGATTTTCCTTAAGCACTCATTTCCTGAGTGAAGTAGATACACATAATTTCCAGGCATTTCCTTCAGCTCCATTGTGTTGTGTCCTAGATATGGCGGTATGGCGTGGTCATTCGTGATCGTATAATTTGCCAGCACTTCTTTTCTTCGCTTTTGTAACCATGAGCAGGGTTTTGCAATGTTGGAAAGGCTGAGAAGGCTGATCTGTAGTGATGGCGCAAGTTTCTTCGGGTTGCCGGGATAAATGTCCGCTACTACATTACCTTTCCCCTTGAGACATATAACTTCAAAATTATATTGTTGTAGCTCAAGGGCCCATCCAGCTAGTCTCCGAGTGGGATTGTCAATTTTATTTAGCCATTTTAGAGACAGATGATCCGGGATTAGCGTAAATTTGTGACCTATCCCTAACAACATTATGCACTGGTAACCTGCCAGGTTTGGAAATTCCGTTTATTTCTTCCCAAACTGTTCCATCAGCAGCAGTTTCGATGCGTTGAACCTCTAAATCTGATTCACTTTCGGATGTCAATAAAACTCTCCTTCTTTTCTGTCCTGGACGCTTATTTATAATATTCTCCTCTTCACTATCGCTTTCTGATTCCAATTCACTTGTTGTAAATAGCTCTTTATCTGTTTCGATGTTTTTTCAATTCCAGAAATTTCTTGTTCATCATATTCTGAAAACTCTTCTTCTATGTCCGTTATATTTCTTAGGTAATTTGTAATTTTCAAATGCTTTGACATTTTTAGGGTAAATATCTACAACAGACAATTACTTTATCACCTTCAAATAAACACTTGTAAAAAAATTGCATAAAAAACTGTTTAGAAGTGCGCTACTTGAGACTCTGAGACAACTATATAATATTTTTTACAATCGATACTATTGTTGTCTACTCTTTTCAGTTGAAACCGACTCTGAGATAACTATAAAAAATTTTACTCTGAGACAACTGTATAATATTTTTTCACATCGGTCATATTGACCGACCGCGGTAGGTAGGTCACATGACAAATTTTTCTTGGAAAATAGAAAAAAAAAATAGAAGTAAAGAATGAAGAAAATATTATATGCATATTCTAAGAATTGTCATATAGTTTGATAACGGTATCATAACGTTTAAAAATGTATAAGTTTTACAAAAGTTTGAAAACGGTCAATTTGACCGTACTGGTAGGGTTAGTGTTAATAGGTTCTTACTCTCCCGCCATTTTCTGCTGGGCCATCAGTAATTTTCTTTGAATATCTTCTACTAGGTTTGCCAGTTCTTCTCTGTTTATTTGTACCTTGGCTGCCGGTTGTGGTGGCTGGTTCGCTTGGTAGCGGTAAACTTTGTGCTTTCGACTCGCATTGTTCTTGGTAGTACAGGATTCTATTAGTTTCGTCGTCTTTGTGATCCATGGTTATGAATTGCGCGAGGCAATGTCGTAGTTCATCGACGGTGCCGTTCGTGTCTAGACCAAAATCCACCATGACGGCTATTAGCTCTTCCTTGCGTAGTGTGCTGGTGCTAAATTTGCGCCATTTTTGTTTGCCAATAGATTATATATATATATATAGTATAGTATTTTATTATTCTCTTTGCTGTGTTTTAACTAGCTATGCCTATATTCAAAGTTTTTTTTTTTTTGTTTGTGTTTTTTCACAATGTCGAACTTACTTTGTTATGCAGGAGCACATATACTTTGTACTAGTCTCTCTTTAATAATAGTCCCTGCTTGGGCGCCACTTTGTAAAGAATCTAAAGGGTGCTGGGGTAGACCCAGCCAGAGTTCAATGCAAAGAAATTTATTTTTTTTTTCAAAATAAAAAGGTGATTTTTTATTTAAGTTTTCTTTTGCAGTAATTTATTGATGATGATTAATTATAATATACAGTACATAACAAAGAAAGGTTTTGTGCTTTGCTTTAGACTTTGTGTAATTTAATGAGTTAACTATGTTTGTCTTGTATTGCTTTGGGTCTTGGCTAGGCGTAATGATGTGTGTGTTGTGTCTTTGCTAATTCAAATGTAAATGGTGCAGACTATTCTCTTGCGTATGTACTAGCTAAGGTTAATTCGCAAGAGCTCAAACTGTGTTAAAACCTTGTTTATGATTGAGGGGCTAGGTCGACTCGTATGCTACTTAAATAGTTTATAAAAGCCTTATTTGTTTTAGAAAGGATTATTCCATCTTGCCTGTGCTTGCCTACTATGATTATAGCTGTGTAAGGGAGGAATGTACACTCTCGTGCCTGTGCTTTTACCTAATACAATGATCCTAGTTATGTTCGAGGGGAATATACACCCTCGTGGCTATGTTTGCCTAATAAGATATTCCTAGCTATGTTCGAGAGCAATATACACCCTCGTGCCTGTGTTTGCCTAATAAAATATTCCTAGCTCTTTTTCGAGAGGAATATACACTCTTGTGCCTGTGTTGCCTAATACAATATTCCTAGCTATGTTCGAGAGGAATATACACTATCGTGCCTGTGTTGCTTAATACAATATTCCTAGTTATGTTCGAGAGGAATGTACACTCTACTGCCTATGCTTGCCTAATAAAGTAATTCTAGGTGTGTTGGAGGAGAATGTACACTCTCGTTCTTATGCTTTGCCTAATAAAATATACCTAGCTGTGTTGGAGAGGAATTTCACTCTCGTGCCTATGCTTTGGTTAATAAAATATACCTAGCTGTGTTGGAGAGAAATTTCACCCTCGTTCCTATGCTTTGCTACTAAAGTATACCTAGCTGTGTTGGAGAGGAATTTCACTCTCGTGCCTAATTATTTTTCCTACACTCGATCTGACTGCCTACCTGTCAGCCCTAAGACTAGCTACTTTCCTATGCGGTAATCGGCTTTTTATAGGCCAGTGGCTGAGCTTTTGCTTGTCGTTTACAAGAGCTTTGTTGCAAGTTTTCACCAGTTACAGCTGATCTTAACTATTAGTGTGTAGAGTTGCCTATGACAGAGTTACTTAATAAAGAGGTAAACAAACATCAAGCAATCGTGCATGTAAGTTAAAGCGACCTCAAAGGAGGTTCTTAAAAAAAAGAAGTATTCAAACACTTTATTTAAATTTATTTACTAAATTCTTGGCCAAGTGGCCTTACCTATGCACGGTAGGATTAATTCTAATTCTAATTCTAATGTTCTACTTTAATTTTACTTATATTTATATATTTGGTTTTCATCTAAGTGCATTATTGTGCTTGGCCACCGTGGGATAATGCTGATTGTGCATAATCCACGGTGTAACCCGACGCTTGTGTCGGGTTGTTGAAATAGCAGAGCTGCGAGCATAGTTGACTGCGAGACGCCTTAACTTGTATGCAATAACATAGAAAAATAAAACTAAGCATATATGTAATAATGATTTATAAAAAAAAACAATAGTAATAATTAAAAAACGATTTCAAAAACAACTAAGCATTCAATTCAAAAATCTAAAAAAAAACTAAACATAACAATTCAAAGCATTCAAAAACTAAGCATAACAATTGAAGAAAAATTTTGTGAAGAGGGAAGAGGAAAAAATAAAAAAACATACTAATGATAATTTGTGTGATGGAAATTTTATTTCACGGAAAATTCCCTCATCACAAGGTGCATATGCCAAACTGCCTACTCCCGGCTAACCAGCTATCTCAGAGGGTTCTCAACCCACAGTTTGGCACGGGGCGGAAAGGTAACAAAAAAAAAAAAAAGAAAAGAATATATGTATATAAGAAAGCAAAATAAAAAAAATCATGAGCAAGAAGAAAATAAATAGTCACACATACCACTATTGACCAAACGGATAAACCCACTCGATCAGTGGACTACCCTACAATAGATAAATAAAGAAAATTCCCTCACCTCACTGTCCACATCTCTTCACTCACCCCGTTTGTCCTTTTCCTTTTTACACAAACAACATTACTTTAATTCAAAACATATTAAATTCATCCTTTAATTAGTATTTCAGCACTCAATTTAACTGATTTAATATAATTTATAATTTCCAAGTTCGTAAATGTTCTGGCCTCTCTTACACAACGTGCTGATTCGATTAAAATACAAGAACGAATAACTTTATTTGCTTTAGTTCAATTATTTTCATGTAAAATTAATAATAGCATGTTTATTCAAACATAGCACTTCTCAACACTTCCCCTGAATAAATATTCTATTATTTATAAACAAATTTCTAATAAAAAAAATAGTAACAAATTTTATGAATGAATGAAAACTTTACAAATTATTTTATACCAAGTTCATTTGTGAAAAATTTTTGTTTTTGTATAGTTAAGGCTTTGGTGAATATATCGGCTAACATTTTACCACTTTCAATAAATTCAATTTTAATTTCACGAATAAACTTGATTCTTACGTTTTGTTCTATGCGAATAATTACATATAACAATATACATTTAATTCTTTTAAAGCTACACTGCCTCTTGCGTAGCACATACTACTGACATATACTCAGCTTCAGTTGATGACAAAGCTACTCCTTGATACATGAAAACATAGTCTGTTGCAGATCTCCTATCATAACACTACTCGCCCAATCTGCAGTATCTGTTATCATAAACCGTATTATCGTTCTGTTTATTTACTCGGCAACGCCATTTTGTTCCGGAGTATATGGAGTTGTTGTTTGGTGAACAATTCCATGTTGTTGTAAAAATTTTTCAAATAAATCGTTAGTAAATTCAGTACCGTTGTCTGATCTAAACGTTTGAATTTTCATTGAACATTGATTTTCAACAGCTGCTATAAATTTTTTAAATTCTTCGAAATCTTCTGTTTTGTGTTTAATGGGTATTGCAAAAACTTTATGAGAAAAATCATCTACAAACGTAACTAAAAATCTTGCACCACCAAATGATTTAGTCCATTACATCAGAATGAATGATTTGTAATAATTTTTCAGCTCTACCACCACTCTTAGGGAACGTGTTGCGGGTCCGTTTACCTTTAATACAAATTTCACATTTACTATTTTCAACCTTCTTTTTTAATTCATAACTTGTTGCTAACTTTTGCAGGGTATGATTACAAATATGGCCAAATCGACGACACCGTATATTAGCTGAAAGCAATGCAGTTTCATTTGTTAAACAATTCAATTTATATAGACCTCCATGTCGATGAGCAGTTGCAATTAAATTTTTATTGTTGTTGTAAATGAAACATTTATTATTATTGAAAACAACTTCATTTTCATGATCCGTTATAGCTTTCACTGACACTAAATTTGTACACAAGTTTGGAACATTTTCCACATTTTTAGGAGTAACAAAATTCGTTTTTTTAAACTTACACGATTTCGCTTTATGATTGTCGTACCCGCATACCTTGCATAACTGTTATTGTAAATGCAATTTATTTTTTCATATATGTTCTTTTTAAATTGTTGTTGCTGCTTTTCTTGTTGTTTTAATTGGTAACATTCTTTTTGTGTTTAATAAAATAATAATAACAAATTTGTCTCTTACCGCATTTTCGAGATGCGCACCAAAATCACATTTTACCGCCAACGTTTCAACTCGCACAGCCCAGTTATTTGCGGATTTTATGGCTGTTTTTCAGCATTATAAAATGTTCCAAAATTTCAATACACATTACATACGTTATCTAGAATCTTCAATTAATTTTGACCAAAGTAAATTTTGTAATAATTTATAAGCATCTTCTGACAATAAAAATATATAATAATAACATAATATAATGGCATAAAAATGGCTTTTTGTTTCTCTGCAACAGTAATCCCGTTTGCCACAAAAAATTGTGCAAGCTTTGTTTTAAAAATGTGAAGTAAAGTTGTAAGTAGCTGGGGTAAAGTTTTGTAGTAGCTGGGGTATGACTCAGCGAGTCCAAAGTTCCTTACAAAGAAATTTGTAAGACGGGCTGTTACTTGTCTCTAATTCTTAGACTCGCCTTCTTTATTCGACGTTTTTTAGCGCGGTAACGGCTTGTGGTGCGGGGCACGGCGTTACTGCAATCGGTGTGTGAGCGGGTTTTGTGCGGTGAGTGGTACAGAGTGGTGAACGGTACAAAAAGCGACGTGCGGTACTGGTCGATGAGCGGTACAAGATACAGAGCGGTGAGCGCTACAGGACACGAGAGCGTTACTGGGTTCAAACGGCAAGCGGTACAGGATGCAAGCGACGAGGGCTGCAAGCGGCGTATGATACAGAGCGATGAGCGTTGCAAATCGATGAGCGGTGCCAGATGCGGAGCGGTGTGCGCTGCAGGACGCGGCTGTGGTTATTGTGACCACGACGGCGGCGCGACCTAGGCGCTTGCAATATAAATATTGCAGGATATCTAGGCGCGGGGAACAGGGAGACTGCGACGTTGTAATAACGGTGGCGCGGCCTAGGCGCATACAATATATCAATATTGTAGGATTTCTAGGCGCGGGAACAGAGAAACTGTGACGTAATGATTATGGCGCGGCCAATGTATAGATATTGTAGGATAACAAACAAAAAAAAACTGCGACGTGACGACGATGGCGCGGCCTAGGCGCATACAACATATAGATATTGTAGGATATCTAGGCGCGATAACAAAAAAACTGCGACGTGACGACGATGGCGCGGCCTAGGCGCATACAATATATAGATATTGTAGGATATCTAGGCGCGATAACAAAACTGCGACGTGACGACGATGGCGCGGCCTAGGCGCATACAATATATAAATATTGTAGGATATCTAGGCGCGATAACAAAAACTACGACGTGACGACGATGGCGCGGCCTAGGCGCATACAATATAAAGATATTGTAGGATATCTAGGCGCGATAACAGAGAAACTGCGGCGATGTAGCGACGTTGGCGCGGCCTAGGCGCATACAATATGTAATATTGTAGGATATCTAGGCGCGATAACAGAGAAACTGCGACGATGTAGCGACGTTGGCGCGGCCTGGGCGCATACAATATGTAATATTGTAGGATATCTAGGCGCGGGGACTGAGAGACGAGCGAGGTGGCGGTGGCGCGGCCTAGGCGCATACAATATATAGATATTGTAGGATATCTAGGCGTGGGGACTGAGAGACGAGCGAAGCGGCGGTGGCGCGGCCTAGGCGCATACAATATATAGATATTCTAGGATATCCAGGCGCGGTAACACAAAAAACTGCGACGTGACGACGATGGCGCGGCCTAGGCGCATACAATATTCAAATACTGTAGGATATTTAGGCGCGGGAATCCGGTTAATGCTATGCTCGCAAGAAAACAATGGGTTAATTCATTACGTTTGCTTTATTTATTTAAAATTAAATTCTTGTGCTCACCTTACTAGCTTGACGGCTCCAGCCACACTGCATGATTTCATGAAATTTGCTTCGCCTTTTATAGTGTGGCAGGGCTCACAATTATATTAAATTTAACCAATATTTGTAAAAGATCAACGGTACAATGCTTTTTTTTAAATTAGAAATAACAACAATGCAAGAATTCATATATGCTTACTAGATATCAACGGTACTTATGCTTCAAGAATTAGAAATAACAACAATGCAAGAATTCATATATGCTTACTAGATATCAACAATATTATGCTTCTAAAAATAGCAATAATAAAGCAAGAGTTCATATATAATAACAACAATGCAAGAGTTCGTATATGCTTACTAAATGATCAACGGTATTATGCTTCTAAAAATAGCAATAATAAAACAAGAGTTCATATATAATAACAACAATGCAAGAGTTCATATATGCTTACTAAATGATCAACCGTATTACAACTACGCTTCCAACTTTAAGTAAATGACACAGAGTATGTATTTGACAATAGGGTTTTTTCCCTTTTAATTGCAAAAAAATGGAGGAAATATTTGGTGTGTTTGGTGATACATATATGTTGGAACAGAATGTGTGGCGCAGAACGAAAGGTAGTGACTTTGCGCCTTACAAATATTAATTATAATAGAACAAATATAAATCGAACTAAAATTATTCCGATATTTCATTTCGCGTGTTGATCACTCAAGATGTTGTAGAAAAAAGCGAGCGTCATTATTAAGCTTCTTCACCATATTAAGTCGGCTGCAGGTTACTTCACTTGATAAATACAGTTGCCAGATATTGCATTTTATTTGCAATATATTTTTATTACTTTTATATATTGCTAATTCTGTGAGGTTAACAACCCGGACCGTACATCTCCCTTTTTTTTTTTTTTTTAATGAAATTTGACAGTGGCTGATTGTAGTGAATATGATGTGATGTTGTAATTTGCTGAATAACCCTATTTGAGTTAGTTTATATTTCCTTCCTTACTAGTCTTTCCTCTCTTATTTGAAACGTATTGAGGAATACCTGGAGCGGACTATTGTGTTGTGGAATGAAACGGCTTCGCAGTTGATTTGCATGTGATCTTATAATTTGGCTCCTGTTTCTAGAGGGAACCAATACATTGCACCCACTCGATCGATCACTGTGCCTGGAGTCCAAACCCAATTGTTATTGCGGTAGACCTTTGCAAAAACTTTCTGTTGTGGGTGGAATGTTCTCGTTTTGGCCCCATGTTTTCTGTTGAACTGGCGCTCCATCTTGATATTCCGCTGCTGTACTGTAGGTTCTTGTGGCTTCAAGAGGTCCATACATGTTTTAATTTTGTGACCGATAAATAATTCTGTGGGCGTTAGATTGGTAGGCCTGTAAAAATGTTTGTAACGTGTCTTCGGTGGTGCCTTCACCTTTCAATTTCAGCAAAGCACTTTTTAAAATTGCAACAAATCGTTCTGCGTGTCCATTTGATTGGGGGTGAAATGGTGCGGTTTTAAGATGTTGAATGCCCATTTTTTTGCAGTGATCTTCGAATGCTAAGTTGACGAATTGTGTACCGTTGTCTGTAACTAGGGTATCACATGCTCCGAATCTGGTGAAAAATTCCCCTAGTTTGCAAAGGATTTGATTGGTGGTTATTTTTGACAACATAAATATTTCCGGCCAATTAGAGTAGGAATCCATTATTACTAAAAAATATTTGCCATTACATGGACCTGCTATGTTTAAATGGATCCTCTCCATTGGTTTCCTTGTTAATGGCCAATGTATGTTTTGGGGGGATATGGCAGCGTTCGCACATTTTCGGCACTCTTTTACGTACTGTGTAATATGTTCGTCTATACCTGGCCAATATACGTAACTGCGAGCAATGCGTTTTGAACGCTCAATACCTGGATGTCCACAGTGTATTTGTTTCAAAATGCGCTGCCAAAAAGGTTTTGGAACCACTATGCGTTCGTTGAAAAGCAAAACTCCTTGCACCTCGCACAAACTTTCTCTTCTCACATAGAAGGGGGAAACCTCCTTCGTAACCTTTTGTGGCCAACCTGTACGGAAAAATTTTTGTATTGTGCTAAGCAATTTGCACTTGCTTCTCTTGCTATTGATGCAAAAGTAACTGGCAATTCATTAATATTCTGGTGAAGAGCGGCTGTACAATCTTCTTCAACTGTTGTATACGCTATCACAATATCTTCTTTTTCGATATCTTGCTTTGCAATCAGCCGTGATAATACATCTGCGTTACCAAAATGCTCTGTTTTGATGTATTTTATTTCGAAATCGTACAGCATTAAAGTAAGGGCCCACCTTTGGAGTTGATTTGCTGCGTACACTGGAATGCCCTTTTTGCTTCCGAAAATTGCGAGCAGAGGCTTGTGGTCTGTATGCAGTATGAAACGCCTTCCAAATATGTATTTATGGAATTTTTTTACTGCATACACTAATGCCAGCGCTTCTTTTTCAATTTGACTATATTTCCGCTCCGTTTCTGTTAATGTGCGGGAAGTATGCTCGATTACCTTTGGTGACTTATCCGGCATAATATGTGAGATTGTTGCTCCAATACCAGTACCTGATGCATCTGCAACAATAGTAATGGGAAGTGCTGGATTATAATGGGTTAACAACAAATCTGAGCACAATATTTCCCTGAATTTTTCAAATGCTTCCTGACATTCGGAAGACCAATTAAACTTCTCGTTACTTTTTAATAGCTTATCCATTGGTGCTCTTAAGGATGACATATTTTGTACAAATTTTCCATAATACCCGATGGATCCTAAAAATGACCTTAATTCTGATACGTTTTTTGGAGGCGGCATCTTTACAATCGCGTGAATTTTTGCAGGGTCGGACTTCAAACCCTGTTGTGTAATGATGTTACCAAGATATTTCACGCTTTTTAGCCCGAAACGACACTTATCCCATTTCAGATGAAAATTATACATTTTAATCCTATTTAAAACGGCTTTTACGTTTCTTCATGCTGCTGCATGGAATGGGTACCAATGATGGAAGCGGGTACAGGTGCGGCTCTACACTTTTATTTAACCCTGATGAGTAATCGCCACAAATACGCACCTTACCGTTTGGCTTTCTGACTACCACTATTGGAGCCGCCCAGTCAGAAAAATTTATTGGAGTAATCACGCCCAACGATTCCAACCTACCTAATTCCTCCTCCACTATGCTTGTTAATGCATACGCAACAGGCCTTTTTGCGCGAAATATTGGCTTGCTATCAGGCTTTATTACAAACAGAAGGGGCATCATTAAACACGTCTGCATATTGAGTCCGTAATTGATTTAGAAAATTGTTATCAACTTTCTGAACATCCTGCCTGCATGCAGGATTTAATTCATTATGTGATACCTTGCGTGATTGCTCAATTACGAGCTTCGCACCTTGTGTACTGTTTCCTTGTTTGCTGGTTGACAACGCGTTGCAACAGAAATGATTGATGTTTTTGTTCCATACATCAAACAAATCACATAAATCTGTTCCAAAAAGAAAAATGTTATTATGGTCGACCACAAATACATTGCATTTGTGTACTTCCCCCTTTAGCCGAATTTTGCAGCGCACCTCGGCCAGGAGAGCTACCCTTTCCCCCGTTGCCGCTTACCAGGTTTTCCCATCTTGGACCAGACCGACTTACCAATTATCGTTAGATCCGATCCAGTGTCTACTTGCATTTTTAAATCACAAGCCTTTCCCGATGGGAAATCTAACTGCACATTTACAAATTTCCTGCTGGAAGCTCGTGCCAATTTATTTATACGGAAAACTTTAGTCTGGGCGGTGTTATAGTGTTTTCGGCTACGACCACGGCTGTTGCCTCTATTTTTCTTATCCTTCGGTATTGCCCCTTTATTTTGCTGATGACTTTTAGTTTTTTTGCATCTTTCGTGAACATCACAATACCCTTCCTTATGGCCTTTTACCTTGTAGATTATACAAATATGTTTGCGATAATTACAGGACCTTGCGTAGTGCATGCCGCCACAAAACCAACATGGAGATTTTGGTGCTTTTAATAGTTTATGCCTTCTAGGAGATTGTTCTGATGTCTTTGAACTAGCGGAAGTATTACGGGCCACGCTCACCTTATACTTTATTTTAGATTCTCTGCCTTGAGTGAGGAGTGCATTGTCTCTTTTGAGATCGGCGATGTTCATACCACATTCCACTAGTTTATCGATTGTTTGTTGAGAATCATCCTGGAGCATTGTGAGGATTTTTAATCTTAAGTCTTCATCCTCCTGTCTTTCTAAACCACAAACAAACAATAGGCATTTAAATTGATCGGTAGTTAAATGCGCTAGATCGAATTTTTCTGAAGCCTCATTTACTCTTGCGGCATAACTTATCAGATCTTCTCCACCTTTTATCTTGATACGCAAACTCTTATACCGTGTGTTAAAAACTGAACCACGTTCTCCAAATAGTTTTGTCAAAATTTGGATGGTGTCTTTGAACGAGATGTCCCTCGGGTTCTTCGGCAAGATGTAAGATACATATTTGGCATAAGTGGTACCATTTAACTTATGCATAAGCAGTCTTACACGAGCATCATCGTTTAAATTTTTGCCCTTAATACAAAATGTATCTTCATACTTTCCATACCATACATTAAATGTGTTACCCATTTCTGGGTTGTAACAGAATTTCTCGATTTCGCTTGACAAACTTCCAGATGATCGTGGAGCGTCTTTGAAAACTCTTTCAAACATATCTTGCTGCCTATCCATCAGTATTTGCGGCAATTCTGTTAGTTTAGTCAATAGTTGGCTCTGTATATTCAATAATTGTTTATTTTCCTCCGACAGAGCTGTTACGTGGTCTTTCGCTTTGCTCATGATTATGTGGAAATAATATAGTTAATGAATACTATTTGTGAACTATTGATGAATGCCGATAATAATGTGGATTTAAAATTATGGTATATTTTGATGAAAGTTGATGAAATTAAGTCAAGTGTTTAACGTGTGTTCCTGCCGTGGAGGCTTAATCACACGGCATCTCAAGCCGAAGCTCAGATGCAGGGGAAAGATATGCGCTTCCCAACGCCCCGTTAGGTACCGATCTAGGAGTCATACTGTAAGGTTATGAGCTCCACTCCTCGGTGGGGAGGTTACACCTACTCTCACCCGATAAGGGGAAAACCACAACCACCACGATGCTCCCACAAGGGGGCCTTCCCATAATGCTAGCAGGAACAAGTTCCTGGGGCTCTAGCATCCCGTGGTACCAGCAATAGGTTCCTGGGTCGAACCGCGTATTCCACTAAGAGGAATACTACCAGTGTAAGACCTTACATCTCCGGACTGGTCACCAGTAAAACCCCGCATCCAGATCATACTAAATAGAAAGAAAAAAAATATATTATTAATTGAAAAAATAAAATCACATTGGCAATATCGAGCACACATCTACCCGCCAATATAATTGGCAACGCAGAGTACATACACGAAACCACCAATATGATATAACTAAACAATTACTATATATAATACATATAATAACCTACAATATACATATATACGTTCATCGGTTATTAAATAGTCAGATTAAACCGACTTACAATGACCGACGCTTCGTGAAAGCTAACTTGGCATACCTGCCAAAGTTATCGAAATATTCTCTCCTACATGTGACCCTAGTAAAGTCAAATACTCCGTTGTTCTCAAATACACACATACCTTGCAGATCTCTATATTCTGAGTAATTGGTACATATACATAATACATGCATTCAATCCTCTGAAAGAAATCCACAAGTGCATGCACTTGAGGCAACACCAGTATTTCTTTTAAACAAAAAGTCATTAAATGACCCATGTCCAGTCATAAAGAATCCCTGGTATAGTGTGACCACCAAGGATACTTTTGGTAGAAATCTGTACGTTACTCTGCCATTTATACTGTTATCCCATCTAGATTGCCATCTAGAGAGAGCAGCGTTAAGTAGCAGAGTTTTCATTTGTTTCGGACATACGTCCTGTCTGCTGGCCTCAGGCCAATCATCGTCATCCAAGTCATATTTCCTCTTAATTTTAAATGATATTGCACGGCGTTTAGCCTCAATATCCAAAGGCACAGCACCCATTAATACTTGTAAAGCATCAGTGGATACTGTACAACAGACGGGAATACATGCTAAAAGCATTATTCTATGACACATCAGCAATTTTTGCCTGTATATGTTAGTTACAACGGACGAATACCATATACTTGATCCATATGTGGCGCAAGCAACAAATAAACCATTATAAACTCGCCGAATAGCTGTCCTACTCAGACCCCAGTCTTTTCGAAGCACTCGGCGAATCATTTCAACTACTCCAGTGATTTTATCCCTCATTGCAATGAGGTGGGGGAGAAAAAACATTCTCTCAGACATTTTAATTCCTAAATAACGGACCTCCGAGACATATCTCAAAGGCCTATCATTTAATCGGACACTTGGATGACGATTATGTGATAACTTGCCCTTAAGCAACATCATCACCGTCTTGTCAGTAGACACATCAACACCTACACTTAACTATCCTTAACTATTCCTAACAGCTCATTACTTTTCCGTTCTATTTCAGAACGGGATTCACCTTCGACCATTAACAACAAGATCATCTGCGCACGCACAACATTTAACAGATCGTTCTAAGTCTTTCAACAGGGTATCCATCATTATGTTCCAAATATATGGACCACAGATAGATCCCCGTGGACAGCCCCGAACAACATCCACTGTTATGGTATCATTTGACCCCACCACACATGCTTTTCTGCCGGTAAAATAGCTTTTCCATAAAGCCATTTCCCGACATCCAATCAAGTGCAGCCGCGTCAATACCCCCCCCCACAATAGATTGTCAAATGCTCCCTTGTAATCAACAAATACACCAAGGATGTATTTACCATTACTTTGGGAGATAGTACGTTTAACGTACGTCCATGCATCCTCAACACTATGTCCTCTCCTAAATCCATACTGTGAGGGGGAAAGTTGAATGTTCATATCGCTATGAAGCCTTTAAACCATCACCCTCTCTAACACCTTCCCTAGGACCGGTAAGAGGCTTATGCCTCTATATGCACCTGGGTCAGTTCTGTCCTTGTCCTGCGATTTTAAAAGCACAGTGACTCGTGCCATTCTCCATTGTTGTGGAAAATAACCTTCGTCTATGCACCTCGAGTAAAGGCTGTATAGATAATCCGGTATGGACTTCCATAAGGCCCTCACCATTTCGCCCGTCATGCCATCCACACCACGTGACCTTCTCGATTTGAGTAAGGCAACCGCATGCGAGATCTCATGCCGTTCCAGGGATGGAGGAGGCGGCAAATCCTCAACAACTGGGGAATTTACCACACCCTGTAATCCCGGGAAGAACTGTTTTGTCAGTGCAGTAATACTATCCTTTCATGTTGTCATAACATTATTATCAACTCGGATACCGGACACGTCCAATATACGGAATTTGCGCCTACATATCTTATACACATCACCCCAAGGATCATCACAATTTACTGTGACAAAACGCTGCCAATCATCTAATTTGGTACGGATAATCAATTTTTTATAGGACCGTAAAGACAACCTATAAATTCCTCTAAGTCGTTCTATATTATCAGAGTTAGCTCTAATAGCTCTCTGAAGTCTACGCCTATTTTTTCTAACTATTCGTCTATGATTACACAACTGAAATGACCACCACCTCACCCCCCGGAAAATTGTCTTTTGACATCTACCGAGAAATGAGTCCCCGATCATTAATTTTATTGATCTGTTGATCAATGGTCAAGCCCTAAACACCCTAACCGACATTGATGCGAATGCATCATCAATGAGTACCCAATTAGCTCCGGCAGTGCACCATCGCTTGATGCCCTCAATGTACTCACTGTTATTTCTTATAATAACATTCATAATAATACAAATTGGATTGTGGTCACTAATACCACAATCCCTACGAATGCTCCAGCTAAAATTAAATTTAGTCAGAGCCGGTCCGTTACAAAATGTCACGTCAATGTCACTAGTACCTCCTGGTCCATCAAAAGTGTACAAATCACTTGGCTCATTTAAAACATGCAAATTTTTTGAAATTACATATTCAGACAAGACATATCCTCTGTTTTGCGCAGTATTTCTGGTATGACCAGATATTTTACTGTGCCAGAGCGCAGACGATGCGTTGGCATCTACTCCAATTATTACTGGAGTATTACCAACAATTTCAATAACTCTATCCATAAAGGATAGATACGGACTGAGCTCCTCACTAAATTTGAAGTAACTAGAACAAAGGAAAATATTTCCAAATATTCCAGTTACATTCACCAAGACACCATAATCGGATGATAACACACTAACACAATCTACACTATTGTCATTAATAACAACAGCAGAATTGCATCTCGCATCTGCAAAAATTTGCATATGACCAGGCAGTCCTCTGACATGGCCAGAGAAGGCTCCTGCAATAATGCAAATCTACTGCTATTTTCTGTCATGGTCTGTCCAAGTTCGGCCATAACTGCCGAGCAACCTCTGCAATTCAGTTGCAGCACACCAATGATGTGGAAACCCGTCATCATTAATGTCTTGCACCCCTTCTCTCCACTATCCTTTTATATGTCGGACATGCCGACGATATCATTAAATGATCGGCAGGCCGACCATAGAATGCACAATTTCTGCATTTCAGTGCATTTGTGCAATTACGCACCAAATGCCCTGTTTCACCACATCTCCTACAGACATTCTCCTTAACTTTGCAGTCCTTAACCACATGATCAAATGACAGGCACCTAAAGCAACCCATCACTCGCTCCTGTGGAAAAACTCGGAAGGAAAACCATTTAATATAGGCACGGCCTATCTTTAAAATGTCCCCTATGACCTCCTCAGGCCCCTCAATTACTACATCTATCGTCTTATTCTCCTCCCCTGTCCATGGCTTGGACACTATTGACATCTTGTTTTTGAAATCTACAATTGTCTTAAACTTGTCTTTTAAATTTAACTCCGTCATTACTACGTCAGGAGTTATCATTGTCTCAACTCCCTTTATAACTATCTTGGGCTTAGGTGCTGTACTTTTTTTAACTTCTAAGCCTACCTCAATAAAATTTTTATTTGCAAGGATTTTCTCCCTTTCAGATGCCGATCTCGTTCTTAGTACAGCTTCCCCCGTTTTAATCGGCTTAAGGTCATGCACACGGGCACCTAGTGTTGGACTACCACCTGGCTAACTTTTTTAACCACTTCTGCCGAAGAAGCCGGAGTTTTCGACTTCACCACCACCGCATAGGTATCTACTACTTTTTCCTCCTGCAGTGGTACTCCACTTACTCTCTGCTCCACCTTCTTCACACTAGTCGGTTTTCCGACCATTTCCATTTTTCCCTTTAACGAAGTATTTTCTATTATGAGGTCCAACAATAATCCCTCATATTCAATAGCCATATTTACTATCACTTTGGTGTCCTCCTTGCTAGTCTGTCCAAATGCAATCTCATGCATTCTTCCTGTCAGTATTCTCATTCTATCTAGTTCACTATTTTTCTTTTTCGGCACTACTCCTACAACCGGAGGAGGCATAATCTCTTTGTTCGCCCGTTCAGTCTTATTATTTTTCTTCTGCCCGGTCTCATTCTCCTTCCGTTGTATTTCACTGTCCGTCTGTTCAATACTAACTTCTTTTTTCTTTTTATTTTTACCACTCTTTTTTCCACTTGAATCCTCCCCAGAAGATCCCAAATCCTTCACCCTCTTTTTTGCTACTTTTATCCTCCTAGGGCTAGGATCACCACTCTCATCCTCAGTGGTGCCCACCATCTCTAAATTCGAATTCATGTACCTATACCTATACCTAATACAATATTTAAATTTCTATTTAAATATATAATTATAATAAACAATATATAAGGGAATAGATATATCCACTTACCAAATTTTACCAGCACAGCAGAAAATCCACCTAAAAAACAACCACTAAACACTTATATAATATTATATATAACACACACTTATTATTGTTGTTATTGTTATTCTCGAAAGTTGATGAAATGATGTTTTCCCAAATTGTTATTGAATTTGAGGATGTATATGTTTTGATAATGGCGCCGAAAATAAGAACGAAAATAATCCTCGTCGCCAAACTGTTGTATTTATTGAATATTAATTATAATAGAACAAATATAAATCGAACTAAGATTATTCCGATATTTCATTTCGCATGTTGATCACTCAAGATGTTGTAGAAAAAAGCGAGCGTCATTATTCAGCTTCTTCACCATATTAAGTCGGCTGCAGGTTACTTCACTTGATAAATACAGTTGCCAGATATTTCATTTTATTTGCAATATATTTTTATTACTTTTATATATTTCTAATTCTGTGAGGTTAACAACCCGGACCATAACACCAGGCATTTGGATTTTCATGTAAAAATTGTGGACCTCTAATCCACCTTGATGTTTGACTGAAATCAATTGATGTCTTTATTTTAGTGGCCTCATCCGCCACATTTACCTCACTGGGTAGCCAATTCCATTGACTTGGTTCTGAGGAAGATAGAATTTCGGCTATGCGGCATGCTACAAACTCTTTGTATTCGCGAGTCTTTGATTTAATCCAATGTATAACCTTTTGGGAGTCGGACCAGAAAAATATTTGGTTTGGATGCAAGCTGTGGGACTCTGTAATGGACTCCTTCAACCGACACCCCAGAACACCCGCCTGCAATTCTAACCTTGGAATAGTTAAGCCTTTTGGTGGTGCGCATCTTGATTTAGCAGCAACAAGAGTGGCGTCTACTTGATGTCGAAAACTCACACGTAAGTATGCGACAGCTGCAAATGCACTAGAGCTGGCGTCAACAAATATGTGCAATTGAATGTCATCGGCATACGGCAGCATGGGTGTATAGCATCTGGGAATAGAAAATTTTTTAACGTTACGGAATTGCTTCCACCATGCATTCCACTGAATGAATACGGCAAAAGCTCGTCCCACTTGAGTTGCATTTTCCAGGTGGCTTGCATCAAGAGTTTAGAAAAAATCGTGAAATTTGCCAATAGGCCAAACGGGTCATAAACAGCCATTATGATTCCTAACATTTCTCTTTTGGTAGGTGGACGACATCCCGATGGATTTTTAGGAACTCTAGATGGAATTCCAATGTGTCGCGTGCTTTATTCCAGAAGAGACCCAGCACCTTGTCAGTTTTGGATTGACAATTCATATTAACCAGGTTGACTTCGTTGTTGCTATTTAATTGTGCTGCAAGCTAGGCAGCGTTAGATTCAAAATTTCGCAAAACAAAACCACCATTGCGATTTATCTCGATAACTTCTTTCGTTACGCCTAGGGCTTCATTTTCATCATTGACTTATTACCAGATCATCGATATAGGTATTTTCAATAACAGCTTTGGACCCTTTTGGCATAGACTCTCCATATAACATGGCATTTTTATTTTCAACAAACTCTGCGCAACATTGCGAACATACCAAAAATCATTGACGTCATAACGAAAGTTTTAATTGGCATATCGGCCTGGCCATTTCGCCATAAGAAGTTGTGCATTCTGATCATTCTCCCATATACGGACCTGCAAGAACATCTTCTCTATATCGCCAGCAACGGCTATAACACCCAATCGAAATTTAAATAGTGTGGGCAGCAGCAATTATGCACATTCTGGGCCTTTTAGTAAAATCGAATTGAGAGATACACCATTCACGCATGCAGCAGCATCGTAAACAATACGCAATTTATTGGGCTTGTTTGGGTTATTAATACCAAAGTGAGGGAGGTACCAAGTACGTGAGCCTCTTATTTGATTGTCATCTGAAGGCACCAATTTGGCACCCTTTCTCTATGTACATGTTCATTTCTTTTCTATAGTTTTTTGCATAATTTTCGTCACGAGATATTTTATTTTCAACCTTCAGCAAACGTTGCTTAGCAAAATCGTAACTAAACGGCATGGTAACATCATCACTGCGCCACAACAGACCTGTTTCATACCGTGACGCTTGTTTAATAGTCGTTTCTTCAAGCAGCTGCTTGGCGCGGCGGTTTTCATCAGATTCAAGAATGACAGTAGTTGTACGAACACCAAAATTTTCCAAACTGAAATATTCTTCCATCATTTTGTCAATTGCATTTACACGGCTTGCCTCTCGAATGTGTAAAACCGTTGGAATTGATTTAAGTTTCTCGCTCATAGGCCCAAAGGCAATCCAACCTAACTTCGTTTTGGCCGCTATTGGTTCGTGAACATTACTTTTCAATACCTTTGTATACACACTGAGGCGGCAATTGTCTAATCCGAGCAAAATGAGAGGTCTTACGTTTTGATAATTTTTAATTGGCAAATGTTGTATATGCGTATAGTCGGTTTTAGAAAACGACTGGCTTGGCAAATTAAGCTCTTTAATCTCAAATCAGGGGCCTCGGCATCTTGAAATACGCCTTTAATATCCACAGATACCCTTTGCACCTACTCGTTTTTGGTTTCATTGCCATACCACTGTAGTGTCGGAGACATGTTTTGGCCTTTTAAGCCCAATGCGGATGCTGCTTTAATATCAATTAGTGATATTGATGAACCTTCGTCCAACGTTGCAAACGTGGACAGCTTTCCATTTGGTCCAGCTAAAACAATTGGCACGATTTTGAAAAGCTGTATCGATGAGTAATTTATGCGGCAATTTAACAGATGATCGGTATATTGCAACTATTAATTATAGTTGCACTATTTTATTTTAATTATAGAAGTACGATTTATTTATTTTTTTAAGAAGACCAATTTTTGTTTGTTAAGGAAAAAGTAATAATAATATTTTTTTTGACAACAATAAAATGATTGACTTAAAAATCTAATTTTATTATTATTTTTGTTTTTTAAGAATTAACTTTTTTATATGTAGATACCCTACAATCGGGCTGTCCTTTGTTGACATTTAAAGTTGCATTTTGGTGAAGTAATGCATTGTGCTTTTTGCGACATCCTTCTTTACTACAATTTTGCTTTTTACGGCAATTATTAAGACCGTGCCCTTTCGACAGGCAAACAAAACATAGATAGTTCTCTTTTACATGTTTCCACCTATCATGAATTGTGAGAGACAGAAAATCTGTGCACTTTCGTATATTATGTTCGCCACCACAATACGAACACTTTACTTTTCCTTGCGTGGAGACGACCTCGTTGTTCACCAAGGCTCTGTTTTGTTTAACATTCCCATTTCATTTTTGAGCAGAACCAGTACTTGGACTAATGGTCATTACGCTCACCACTTTCGCTACCTCAGATAACGAAGACGAAAATACTTCTACAGTTGGATATGGTTGTATTGTACTGTATTTTGCCCATTCGTATTGTTTTGAGTAGGGCAATTTATGAAACAGCTGATCCAATATAGTTGAACTTAACAAGTGGTGATCGCAACCAGCCGATTTGAATAAAGCCACCATATTTTTCACTTTATTCGATAAAACCAGTATTTCGTTAAGATTATCTTCTGATATTGAGGGCAGACTATTAATTTGTTCTAATTGAGATTTTACCAAAATTTCCGGGCGGCCGAAATTAAATCTCAATTCATCTAATGCCTTTGGCACATCATTTGGGTAAATGAGTAAAGACTCAGAACTGGCAGAACTGGCTTTTCCTTGAAGGGATTTGTTCAAACCTATTAGATTTTGCCTGTTGCTGTATGAAAACTCCGCAGTTGTTTCCATATAGGATGCATAGAAGACTGGCCACTCTTCAGGTTTTCCATCAAACACATAGGCAGTGGATGAAGATTGTAGTTGAAGTTGACATTACCCTGGACAACACCTTGTACAGGGGCTGACTGTTGAAGAGATGCGGTATCACAAGCATGCTGAGGAGGAAAGTTTGTATATGGCTGATAGGACGGCATCATTACGTACGGATGATGAGGTGACATGGCTGCATATGCTTGTTGAGGAGGCACGGTTGAACGTGCTGGCTGATACGACATTGTGGCATACGACGGCTGAGGATACTCTCGTAGGGGCGGCATAGTTGAGCATGTTGGTTGAGGCTGCATCGTTGCATACGACAGTTGAGAGTTCCTCGCTGCGTATGCGGGCTGAGGATGCGTGGGTGTACGTGCTCGCTGTTGAGAGGTTGGCAATTGGCACATTTTGGCTTCTTCAAATTGACTCGTGGCTTCGTTGTCATCTTTCTTTAGCTGTTCCTTTTCCATTGTATCGTAAGTCAGGTTTGACTGCTGCTCCCCTTAGTTGAATCCAGGCACATTTGGGCAGTAATTTAATCTGCTGACGACTCAGACAATTCCCTAGAATTTCTTGACTTACGCTTAGCACTTTTCTCCGCGTTCGTTACTCTAAGTAATCATTTATCCACGTCGTCCAGAGATTTCAAATATATTGCCTGAGCCTCACCATTCTTTTTTACAATAACCTTCCCTCCTCTAGTAAAAATATACTTGTACCCAGCAGGTTTTAATGATTGGGCATGCTTCAATATCGCCATCGTTTCCTTACTTAAAAAGTTATTAATAAAGACTGATCGCAAGTCGACATTTTCATGCAGTTTACGTTTGTTAGTCATAAATGCAATTTTAGAGGTTTTATTCCTAAATCTAACAGCTGCAGTTTTCTTAGAAACATTTTTATTGTGTTGGTTTATAATAAATGCTTCTGTTATATCGCTTGGCGACATATCTGTTCCCATTGCTTCGGCAATATCAATAATAATTTCCTTAGCACTTGTTTTATTGGATGTTACCCCCATTATAATCCAGTCATTGCTGACTCTAGCATCGTGTAGAAATTTTACTGAGGATTTCAGGTGTTTGATCTCATCACGCAGCCCTTTGTTTTCTTTTTGTAAAGCCTGAATTTTACTTTTATTTAATGAAACGCTCTTCACTACGGAATTCAGCTGTAATGACATGCGCTCAACTGCTTCTTTAATTTCATCCAATTGATTTAATTTACTTTTTATTTCCAATATGTGGGAGGTTAATGGATACTCACCTGAAGTATCACAATACTGGCATTTTTATTTAAGAGCAGGATTTTTCAATAGTTTCTGAAATTCCTTCTTACTTAGTTTAGAAGGTGATGCACTTTAACACAGTCATCGCATTGTGCTGAATCATCGTCATCTAAGACGTCTGCATTGCATGCACCACAAAGAATTTTTGAAGCATGCAAGCTACGTTTAGTTTGGCCTGGCATTTCACCGCCACAAACTTATTACATATTATTATTATTAATTGAAATCGACTTTGTTTTGTATAAGTGGTTTGAATTAATATTGTATCAATTTATAAATAAATTTATTTTAATTTTATATATTAGAGAAAAAATTTGCACACATGTTACGCACAGTGCTGCCAAGTCAGTGGAGTATTCCGTATATCATTATAAAAATTCTTTTAGGCTAATTGACAACAAATAAAATTCGTACCTTGCTATTTCTTTAATTCTTTCTTCGGGTTTTGTTGATGTTGCGATTTTTTAGACACCGACTCCGAAGGAGCTCTCTCGAAGTCCGGTTATAAATCACCTGTGGAATAAAGCAAGTGACAACAGCAATACGGATGCGATCTCTGCTCAAACTGGCTCAATTCCGTTATGATTTATCTTTCTATTGGGATACGTCACCATACACAAGTCTTCATTAAAAGTTGTTTATCCTCTCCTTTTCTTTTTTATTATAATTCTCTTATAATTAGTATCGCCTCGTAATTTATAATTATTATTACATCCAAGTAGCTACAGTCTTTCAGTTTGTTCGCCTTCGCGTTTAATAGTTTTTATTTTTTTCATATTTTTTTCTTTCTTTTATGGCTCCTTCCCCGGAATGCTTAGAGTCCAGCCTCTTAACGGTAATATATCATGTGCACCTTTTCAGCGTCAGCGTTATGAGTTCACTGAGAATGTGTATGGAAATTCTTCAATAATTTTTCACTTCTAATTCCATTTCACACTTTCCCAATCACATGTAAAATATAATCTGTATTCCTCGCTTTGAAATCTTAACTTGGCTTTTTACTCAAAAGTTCTTTTTCATGTTTAAATAAATTGTACGTGCGCACCCATCGAAAGGCCGATCTCAACTCTCTATCACGCTTTTTCTCTTCTTTTCCAGCGCCAAAATCTTCTCACGCAATAATCTTTTTGATTGCATCATCCATAAGTACGCAATTGTGTTATAGCTTATAAGTATTTATTGTGACGTAAAAACGAGAGATTTTATTGAACATAAAAGAGAAAGCACTATATCTTAACATATTAGCTTAACTAACAGAGTTGTGTTCATTAAAGGGCAAAACAGAAATTGTCGTTGATTTACACAACACCTTCCCTGGGCGACCAATTTCTGTGTTTTACATTTAAACGAAAGTGACTTAGTTCGACAAATTCATTTAAAAAAATACGCTTAAAAACTCACAAGTGTATAAAACGAATTATTTAAGGCCTAATTTGTTCGTTAAGTAAATTATTTTTTGGGTTACTGTCTTTGTGAAATTGTCAGCAATCATTTCTTTACTTGCTAAATATTCTAATTTTACTTCACCACTATCAACATTTTGACGAACAAATTTGGTCTTGATACCTACATGTTAAATTCGTGAGGAATAAGAGTTATTTTTGGCACCTTGTATTGCGCTTTTGTTGTCACAAAACAATATCAATTCCTTTTTATTGTTTGGTACTAGCTCCTTTCCTAAAGGTTCAGTCACACTGTTTCTTGGGTGGCAGCTAGAAGAGACATAAATTCTGCTTCAGTTGATGACAGCGCAACTGTTGTATGCCTTTTACTTGACCATGATGTGCCCGCAGATTGATAAATAAAAACGAAACCGGTGTTTGATACGCGACTGTCTAAATCTCCAGCCCAGTCAGCATCGCAGAATCCAGTGATACTTCCACAAGGATTGCTTTTGTATATCAAATCTTTGTTTATGGTACCTTTTAAATAGGTTAGGCGGGTGTGCACTTATGAAAAGCGCTTGACTTAGGACAGTAGGTACGCCCATTGTGGTACCCGACGAAACATAACACAGAGTTTTCAATTTAGCCAACCGGAGGCGGCTATAAATCGATTGAGGTCTAAAATGTTAGCATTCGCTAGTGACCCTAGACCCTCTGCGAATCTAACTTTAATTGTTTTATGTCCCTGTAGGGCCGGACATTCACACACTCTTCCTCGTCCTTGCAGCTTCTACAGAAGTCATTATACTTGTCTACTCGCCCCAATTCTAGCACACTCGTCAGCAATCTCATTTCCGGGTATACCTGAGTACCCAGGAGATCACAACGTCGTGTTCTCAAATCTCGGCAAGCGAACGCAGACACCGCGCTACACATTTGGATCTGACCTTCAGAGATTCGAGAGCCAAGATTGCCGCTTTGCTGTCCACACAGATGACGACCTTTGCGGTGGTTGCCACTTTTGAAGCAATCATCTGCGCTGCCAGATCAATTGCGAATATCTCCGCCTGGAAGACACTGCAGATGCTTGGTAACGAGAACGACTGTTTCTCTGCGAGTGCCTCCGAGTAAACTCCCGCTCCTGTGTGTGTGTGTCCATCTTGGTTTGCATATATAGTTCCTTTTTCATATTTTGACGTTCTTTTTCATAATCATCTAATGGCGTGTCAGTCACATTGCAGTCACTCATGCCAAACCGCATTAACACGTCTGAGATATACTTTACTTGGTCAATTTTATGAAATTTGTGTCACCTGTAACGTTCAAACCAAGCACAGACGTAGCCACTCCCATATCTTTTATCTTAAATTTTTCTTTTCTTCTTCTATAAGATTAATATCATTACTAAAAAGTAACACATCCTCAACGTAAATAGTGATGTATAATATTTTTTTCTAGTACAGACATTTATCAGTTTCGCTCCTACACATACCCATTTCTAAAAATTCATTGTTCCATATTCGTCCAGATTGTTTAAGGCCGTATATTCATTTAAATAGTTTACAGACCTTACCTGTATTGTCCGTAAAACCTTCTGGTTGGCACATGTATATTTCCCCTTTTAACTGTCCATTGAGGTATTCAGAAACCACATCCATTTGATGCACCATCATATCATATAATAACGTATGGTTTCGTATCTTATTTTTGGCGCAAAGTATCGGAATAATCAGTATCTTTCTCTTACGTAAATCCTTTCGCTACCAGTCTGGTCTTTCTGCGTATTGGTATACCGTTTGCATCATATTTCGTTTTAAACACCTATTTACATGGTAGTGCTTTTATACTTTCGGGGAGTTCGGTTAATGTCCAGGTTTTAGTGGCCTTAAGCGAATCAATTTCATTTCGCATAGCAGCTTTCCATTCTGACACTTAATCTGAATTAAACGCTTCTTCTACGGTTGTGGGACCGCTGGATACAAAATCCATAGCGCAAAAGTGATAACTACGTAAAGATTTATTTGCAATTCTTTCAGATCGTCGAACTTCAACAGCATTTTCAGGTAAATTAGACATTTCTGGCGAAGTCGAATCAAGTGTATCTGCATATTCACTGTTAATTTTATTAACTGTTAATTCATCAGATGTCAATTCATCTATGCCATCATTCCTCCCTGAATTGACATTTACGTTTTCGTATAAGTCAAGGAAATACAGATCGTTGTTTTGTTGTTCATGTTCTGCAATATACCTTTGTTTTTCAAAAAATATTACATCTTGACTTATAATGATTTCTTGAGTTTTTGGGTTAAATAATCTATAAGCCTTATTTTCAGTGTAGTAGCCCACTTTGATACATTTAATTTACTTTGAGTCTAATTTGCGCCTACGTTCTTTAGAGACGTGTACCATTGCTTTGCGACCGAAAGTACGCAAAAACTTTAAATTTGGTTTTTTACCACTCCATATTTCTTCTAGGCAAAGATCATTAATACGACAAAGAATTCGGATGATTAGATATGCGGCTGTCGCTGCATCTTCTGCCCAATATATGTGATCTAACCCACTATCAATTAATATGAAACGTATATGTTCTATCAAAAAATAGAATGGTAAAAAGTATAAAAATAAAAAATTGTTTAAAATTTGTGATTTTTTAAAATAATTATTATTTATTTACATTGTATATATTTACACAATTAACTTATGTATGCTTTTGCGCCAATGTTGGCATTGTAGAGGCTACTGGCAACATTACTTATAGGTAATATACTCTTAGCGAATTCAAATAACTTGTGAGAATCCTGCTCAATATGGCGTTTTAGTGTGTAGGTGTCATTATATCCATACAGGATACAAATGTCATCAGCAAATAACACAAGATACCCGCTAAAATTAACGTTCCTTATGTTATTAAAAAGACATGAATAAAGGGCCTAATATGCTACCTTGCTGTATATCATGACGTATAGATAAAATACTACTCCTAATTCCACCTATTTGAATAAATTGTTTACGATAATTGAGATAGTCACGTAACAATCTTATGCTATCAGCAGTAATGCCAAAATTAGCAAACTTCATACACAAAATATCGTGATCAACTAAATCGAAAGCCTTTATAACATTTTGATTTCCTTGTTTAAAAACTTCCAGGTTTTTTTTGGATCATTTTTGAACTGATTAAGTATATCTGCATAATAATTATTCATTAAGTACCTACTACTTTGTTTTATAACTCTACTAATACGCTTAAGAAAATCGGACAAACATGTATTACTTTTTTATTTTTTTTTTTTTTTTTATTTAAGAATACACTAATAAGATTAAAATCTCGTACAGTGCATAGAAAAAAAAAGAAGAGAAAAAAAAGAAGAATATAAAGATAAATAACTTAATTACATTAATCAATTACAATCATCTTCACATTACATTAGTACTATCACACATTATATGTCACAATACAGTATCATTATCACAAATTAATATATAACGAAAAAATCTCATTCTTAAATTTATTAAAATTGATTATGGACTTGATGTTGCTAGGTAAAGCATTCCATAATTTTATAGCATTGATGAAAGACATTCTAGAGGAAACTAGATACTTATGCTTGGGCACAATTAAATTATTTGTTCGTATTGATTTCGCAAATATAATTTTTTCATACAAATAACGCGGTGTTCCAGAGTAAATCAATTTATGTAAAAATAACAAGTTTCTAATATTAAAAAATGAATTTAAGCTTAATCCAAGAATCTTAATAGTATACACCGATATTCTGTCATATTTCCTCTTATTATATATATATCTTGCACATTTATTAAGTGCAGTCTGAAGTTTCTTATTAGAAACATAATCCAAATTGCCATATACATTAGCACCATAAGATAATAGAGGTACAACTAGTGTTCTAATTAATTTTAGTTTAGTGTCTATAGGCACAAATGACGATGAAACCCATAATCTTCTCAATATACCATGAATACGCATTACAGTTTGATTAACATGATCTTTGGCATCCAATCTATTATTAATCTTAAAACCAAGATTCAACGTCACATTAACATATTCTATAACATTATTGGCCATCAAAATGGTTGGTTGTGTATCAAAATCAAAAGGTGCAATAGTTATAGCTTTAGTCTTAACAGAATTTAATTTCAAATAGTTACCATTAGCCCATACAGAAATACTATCTAGATCTTCATTTATTCGTTCAACTAAATCTTCAACTAAACCAATCGGTCTAGAAAGATATATCTGTGCATCATCGGCATACAAATGAATGTTACAACTACTACAGCATTTAACAATATCATTAATAAAAATACTAAAAAGAACAGGACCAAGTATGGAGCCCTGAGGAACTCCAGAACCTATTTTTCCCATACCAGAAAGCGAATCACCAACCTTAACACACTGATATCTGTTAGAAAGATAATATTTCATAAGCCTAATAGCATTGCAATCAAATCCAAAATAATGTTTCAGTTTGTCAAGCAACAGATTATGACAAACAGTATCAAATGCCTTAGAAAAGTCAATCATAACTAAAATCGTCAAGTCACCATTATCATAAGCTGGACGAATGTCCTCCATAACTTTAAGCATAGCAGTATTACAACTATGGCCTGACTTATAACCAGATTGATTGCTGAACAATAAATTTTTAGATAATAAATGTTTCATAATTTGATTAGTCATTAGACGCTCCAAAATTTTAGATAAAGCTGGAAGTATACTTATCGGTCGGAAGTCATCACAAAGAGTAGGCATATTTCTTTTCCCCACCGCAACAATTAATGCTAATTTCCACCCATCTGGAAAAGTAGAAGTCAGAATGTGGTTCAAGACATGTGTCAATGAAGATATCATGTAAGGAAGTATTAATTTTATAAACTTAGACCTAATAGAATGTATAGCATTATGAACATCTAATGTTGTAAAAGCAACAAATTGAACTATACTTATACATTAGGTCATTCGCTACATGAAAAGAACAATGTGTTTCAATATTACTATTAGATCTAAGAAAATAGTCATTTAATTCATCAGGATTAAGCTCACACACTGCGTGCCCCTTGGTAATACCAATCTCCCTAAGATTCTTCCACAGGTCTTTGGTTTTGAGACCACAGTTCAATTTCTTACTAAAGTAAGCTTTCTTCATACTATGAACAATCACATGCACTTTGTTCCTACATTTACGAAAAAACTCCCAATTAGCATCATTAGGAAAATTTTTCCAATTTTTATACGCCCGGTCTCGGACCCGTATTGCACTTTTGACTACATTATTATTTATTTATTTATTTTATTTATTTTTACGATTTGCTTTCACCTATACAACAAGGCTTATTATTATAGTATAGGTGTGTATAATATACAATTCAACAGTTGTGCATGTATGTATAACTTACTATATATTAATATAAACATTTGTATATGAATACAATTCAAATTAATGGCAATTAATGCAATTTTGGGCATTAACGTAAAATATATAAAACAATATATATAGAACTCATGAAACTAATGCATGTTGTTGTATATATAAGTTTGTATGTAAGCATATATTTAAGGTGTATATGTATGTACTGATAAAATACAAGTATATAACTGTGATGAGCTAGTGTTTCTGTCATGATATTAATAGTTATAGTTTGTAATTAGTTGTAAAACAGGGTTAGTTGTTTTTTGAATAGCTTCCGATTACATGTTGTCTGTATATGACCAGGTAAGGCATTCCATAATTTAATGCAATTTATAAAATATTGCCTTTGGGACCAGGAGGAGTAGTGTCTTATTTGGATGATTTTTTCCCTCTATTACTGCTTGCAAAACTCAACACATCATACAGATACGTAGGTTTTTTTGTGTAGATTATCGCGTGAAGAAATATTAAGGCCTTCTGTTGCAAAAAATGATCTATGCTTAGACCAAGGAAATGTTGAACATGGTCTGAGATACGTTCCCATCTCTTTAATCCATAAACGTATCGAACAATATTATTTATGGCCACTTTTAGCCGATGCATAGCCACTGAACCGCAAAAACAGAAAGTCTCACATCCGTATAATAAAGTTGGCAGCAGATATGTTTTCGCTAACAACGCTCTAATATGTATGGGAACTACACGCTGCGTTAGCCATAGACCTCTCATTTTTGCATACAATTTAGCTGTGGCATAAGAAATGTGCTTTTCCCAATTAAACCAGGGTGCTTTCCTTGATCTAGTAACGAAAGTTCGAACAGGAACATAATCGTTATATAATTTCAGCATCATATTAGATAAATACTCTACTTTATCATTAACATTAGACAAATAATAAACATTACTCCACGAGGCTAAAGACGAAGCAATAGAAAGTTGTTGTAAGTCAGTTGAGTTAATATCTGTATAGCTAAACGTGAGCGACGTACTACAATTTAATTGTATATCAAATACCACAAATTGCAACTCATGATCAGAGAGACCTCCCACAGAAAATTGATCATAATGCAGAACAAATGATTTGCCAGAGACACAAACTAAATCCAAAATAGCTGGATTACAATTATGACCATAACGCGTGGGCCAAATATTAATCAGACTAAGCCCAGAGGTTGATATCAAATCACACATTCGATTAGCAACTGTGTCATTCAATAGCAAATCTACGTTGAAATCGCCACACAAGATAATATTTTCATAATTGATAATATACTCATCGAGAGCATTAAAAACTTCATCAACACAATTGTTTTTGTTAGGATACATAGGACACATACTACCAAGCTAACCTACCTAAACTTAATACCAAACTTAACATAAAATGCAATACCTCCGCCTCTCATGCCAGAACTCATATCATGCCGAATAAGATTGTAATTATTAATGCCATAAAACTCATTAACAATATCAGATTTAAACCATGTCTCAGTTATACACATAACATCCACATCCGTAGATGACGATAGAAAACCTAAATGATCTATTTTTATACTTTTAAAACTTCGTGCATTCCAATGGCATAATTGAAAACCTTTATGGGTTTCACTGACAATTTTCATAACTGTTTCAAAACAAATATTATTATTGCTATTATGTGCAGATAATTCTGTTGACGCCATAATCTAATATCCAATTTTTTTCTTATATAGATTTAACTTATTAATGTAGGCTGGACAAGACTTGCTCAATGTGGAATGATTAACATCAAGACCTAACCTTAATTTCTCATTAGTTTTTATGCAATTTATACATTTTTCAATTGGCAACAAATTACAATCTTTCGATTTATGATTTCCATGACATTATACGCAAATATCATTGTTTTTACAATTTTTAGCAATATGATTAAAACCCCTACATTTATAGCACAATATTACTTCAGCTCCATCATAAACTTTACATTTCTCCCAACCAATACATAATTTTCCCTCAGCAATGACCTTGGGAAAAGATAGTATATCTAGACTTTTGGCACACTTCAATCCATCCTCATATGCACGTTGATGCTCTACCACATTATTTAAACGTTCACCATATCGTGCTTCAATTGTTTCAAGCAAAAGCTTAATTTCAAGTTTATTTCTTTGTAGTGAAGCATCAAACTCATTCTTGTATTCCATAAAATAATTACTATTTTTCTCCACAAGATCATGAACCTCTTTTAAAACAAAGTCAATATTATGAATATATTGCATACAATTATCACACAGGTATCGTAAAAACTTATTGGTATTCATGAAATTTATATTCGACTGATCAAGACCACAGCATTTAAAAGATGAGTGATATATTTTTCCACACACTCCCATACATCTAATGCCACTTTCACCCCGTATAGGGGTACGGCACTTGTGGCAGTCGTTCATCAGACAAACGTATTAATTAAAAGTTTTTATAATTTATTTTATTTTATAATAATTAACAAAGAAAAGAAAAACTCAACCGATCACGAGCGAAGTTAACAACCGTCAACAAGTTTTTCATTTATTCATTTATTCATATTACAAAAATCATTGCTAAACAAACAGCTAATGGACGTATAATAAAAGTGACAGTATATCTTATAATTAACGCAGTGACAGTACATCTTATAATTAACGCAGGAGCAGCAACAACAACAACAACAACATCCGCAGCAACTCTGGATCTGGTTCATTAGATTTTAAAGAATAATACTAGATATACAATAGTAGGATTTACAAGCTATAACATACTAGAGTTAAAGAGATACTTAAGGGTATAGATAAATAAAATAACAATGTTAAACATTACAAAAGCTTAAATTTATTACTAAATTAAGGAACTTAAATTAGAGAGGTGGATGAATAGTTTGGCAACTACCTATTTAATACAATTCTTTTAATGCAATCGATTGGATCAACCGCGAGATCGAACGAGTTTGAGTAATCATTAAATAGTCCACATAGGACCCGAAACGAACTAAACAGCTCATAGTTGGTGCGGCATTGAGGTAGCCATATTGGCACGAAATGCCTTGAGACCCTGGTTGGTATATTCAGTGTGACCAGGCCCAGTAGAGGAGGGGAGGACACTTCACCTAGTAGAACTCTTGCTATGAAGGAAACCCCCAACATTTGTCTTCTCCTCTCAAGTGTAGGGAGACCAATTATATTGAGGCCATTTTCATATGAGGGCAAGGGAAGTGAAGGATCCCAAGCTAGACCACGCAGTGCAAATCGTAAGAAGTTACGTTGAACCGATTCAATAAGGTCAACGTAAAATCTATAGCTGGGTATCCAGACGACGACTGCATATTCCAGTGTGGGTCTAACCAGGGACGTAAACAGACGTTTGGAAACATAGGGGTCATTAAACTCTTTGGACCAGCGTTTAATGAAACCCAACAAGGATCTAGCTTTGTTGACAGATGATACGATATGATTGTTAAATCTCAATTTCGGATCAAAGACAACACCCAAGTCATTATAACAAGACACATTTTCAAGCACATGATTATTAACAGAATAAGATGAGTACTGATAGCTTATCCACCCAAATGACATCTTTTTGCACTTATTTAAGTTCAAGTGCATACCATTTAAGTCACACCATGATACCAAGTTTGTAAGGTCCGATTGTAATAAATTTGTATCGTCCAAAGAGTTTAAGGAGAGAAAGAGTTTAACGTCATCTGCAAACATTAAGATTTGAGAGTATTGGATACAAGATGGAAGGTCATTTAGGAAAATAGTAAATAGTAAAGGCCCTAAGTGGCTACCCTGAGGAACCCCCGATGGAACAGAAATAAGGCGAGAATAGGTGGATTTAAACAAGACTTGTTGAGTACGGCCAGTCAAATAGCTACGAATCAAGGAGATTAAGATTTCCGAAAATCCAATGCGTTGCAGTTTAAATAGCAAAAGATCATGATGAACACTATCAAACGCTTTAGTGAAGTCTGTATAAATGACATCACTTTGTTTGTGATGAGAATAAGCATTAAAAATGTAATTACTAAACTCCAACAAGTTAGTTGATGTTGATTTACCACGGCAAAAGCCGTGTTGACAATGAGAAATAACTGACCTTATTGATGGCGTTAGTCTCTTGGTAATAAGACATTCAAATAATTTAGGCAGCACACTTAATTTGGCAATACCTCTGTAATTCACTATGGAGTTCCTAGAACCATTTTTATATATGGGAATAATGAAGCTATTTTTCCAAATAGAAGGAAAGTATCCTTTTTCTAAACAGTTGTTGAAAATTTTAGTTATCGGACCACACAACAAATCCGCACAACAACGGAGAATGGCCGAAGGAACACCATCTGGACCTGGGCTGTTACATAATTTAAGACTGGATAGGGCTATGAAGACATCATTTTCAGAGAAGGACACCGATGGAAAGATGTCGAACGAACTAATTGGAAAGGGATAGTCAATATTACTAACATTAGAAGTAGAATATGATTTTTCAAAATGGTCCGCAAAAAGGTTAGATATCTCTAATATATTCGATGATTCCGAGTCTTCGTAATACATGATCGAAGGAAATCCCGTAACTTTACGTTTCGAGTTAACAAAACTGTAAAATGACTTAGGATCTAGAAGGAGTTTATGCCTCATGCTTTGAATATAGTTAGCGTAACAAATATTCTTTAGAACATTAAATTCCCGGTTGCAGTTAGAATAACTAATATAGTCCCTAAGTAGACCGCTCCGTTTGTAACGTTTGTATAGTCTACTCTTCTTATTTCTTATGTTTCGCAGATGTCTGTTGAACCATATCGGACAAATAGTATTAGATGCAGGAGTCTTCAGTGGAACGGATAATGATATAGCTGTATAAAGAAGATTGTAAATAGAGTTCAAAGAGCCATCTATGTCATTATAGTTGAGGTTCCAGTCGTTGTGAGAAAAGAAGCTTCTAAGTTTAGCATAATCAGTTCTACTAAATAAACGTAACGCATGAAGATCCTCATGTCTAGGCATTTCAGAGTGAAAAAATTCATGAATATGAAGCACTAATGAGGGATGGTGAGTGTCCTCCGGTAATGAGAACGGATGTGATCGTATAATACGTAAATTAGTATCAATATAAAAGACCAAATCTAAGAGCCTATTATTAGAATTATGAATATGGTTGAGTTGAAAAAGACCAAGATCATATATGGAATCAAATAGATCATTATATAACGGAGGGATGACTACTGGATAATAAGCACCAATTTCAACATTGGGGGACCATGTGACACTAGCTAGGTTAAAGTCACCAAGTACAAGTAGCTTATCAGTCGGTTTTAAACGATTCAATACGTTTCTTATACATATGAAGTGTTCAAGGTAGGTAGAAATATCACTATCAGGCGGGATGTAAGAGCACGTGACAAACAAGGAGGACTTGCTGGTTTTTATTTGGACGCATACAATTTCAATGTTTAATGGAACGATAGTATCAATTAAGATGGTAGTAAGCATTTTATTGACAGCGATAAATACGCCACCACCAATCCTAAGCGATCTATCACACCTGAAAACTTGAAAATCTGAACAGAAGATTTCGGTGTCGTTGACCCATGGCTTTAGCCAGGTTTCAGTGAACACTACAACCATGTAATCACAATTTATTGACTTTAAAAAAATATTTGATATTCTGATAAAGTAGAGTGAGAGCATTATTTAGTTTTTTGAGTCTGACGGATTATCAAGATTAATCGGACGACGAAACTTATTACGAGGAATAAATTCCTTAACTAGGGTACCTTTAGGCCAAAATTCTTTGTTAAGGAGGCGCTCAAATAAAGCGTCGGGCAAAAGGATTTTAAATGACGAGATTTCTCTATCTTTTGATGTATTGAGTTTAAAGATACTTAGTTTGCTAGTGTCAATATCAGGCGATATACGTTTGATATAGCACTCAACTGTACGAGTTGTAGTATTCAAGGCAAATCGAGATAGGAATACTACCTTACGTACAGGAATAACAGTTAGTTCATCAATTTGTGCTGAAGCGGAATTAGAGGATGAGGAGGGTTCATTATTATACTGAACAGACTGACCAGAGTTCAAAAAACGGGAGGGATCAGAATTACTTAATTTACTCACTCGGGGGTGACTACAAATTGAGTCAATTTGTTGACCCCCGTCCGACAGATTACATACCGGTTCACTCGCCGGAGCAGGTTCAATCGGTGGTTGAACAGTGATCACAGGAATAGCACAGGGTGCTTGAACGGACGGTGGAGGGCATTGAGTAATTCCCTCATCGCCACTAACCGTATCTATGGATGAGCAAGAGGCCGATAAGGTTGAGTTCAAGTTAGATAAAGCCGGAGAGGGAGGTATAGCAAGAGAAGTGCTTCGGCAAGCGAGAGAAGTACTAGGAATAGCTTGCTTTGTACCAAGAATAGCATCAGCTTGGTCCAACAATTTGCAGTTGTTAAACAAATCCTGATACTTAGCAAACTTATCCGTCAACTTTTTAAGGTCCTTAAGAAGATCAGAAAAACCACTTTGGGTTTGCTTAAAGAGCTTGTGAAAATCAACATCGATTTTCCTGCAGTTTCAGCAAGCCCAACGAAGACCTTTAGTTCTGTTTGTGATGTAATCAAAATCCCGACCACTAAAACCAGCACATTGGGGATGAGCGGCGCGGTCACATAGCCAACAAAGCAGAAAGCGATCGTTCTGAGTTTCCTTACAGCTATTATAACAACATTTATCCATCATCATACCTAACTGCTAAATGTTATGTTAAGTAACAGTAAGTGAGAAATAGATTAAATGTTATTATTTAGTGTACAACAATAGAAATATGTATAAGAACCGTAACACTCACTAAAACGGTGAGAGCAAGAAGCAGGGAAAATAGCAAGGGAAAATAACAATGAATAGTAAAAAAGAAAGATGAATAGTTAAAAAGAGGATTAAGAATAAGAAGTGGAAGGTAAAATGTACATAAAAGATACTAACCAAGTGGAGAGAATATACCCAATCGCACCAACTATGCGTAATTCGAGAAAAATTATTATTGAGGAATAACACTGTGATTAGAGAAAAAATTATATAGTGTTGCACTATGTATATTAAACTTTAATCACTTTAAATTTCAATTAATTTAGGAGCACTAATAACACCCGACAATATGATAACAGAGTTGCCAAACTACTTGACGGTTGGTTTTATGACGGGTGCGAAGTATTTTATATTTAAAAAGTAATAGAGATCTTAGATGATCTGTCATCCACGGAGTAAGTTCATCACGTGTATTAACAAACGCCGATTTAGTTGACATATTATTCGCGGAAGCATTTCTAAGCGCTGATAAAAAATGCACCCATTCGTCGTTTTACACGGGAGATTCGTTTCTAACAAAACCGTGTGTTTTGAAAAAATAATTTTTATATGGAAAAACCGTGTAAAATGAAAATGACTATAAAAAAAGCTTATTTATAGTCATTTTCATTCTAATTCATGTCTAAAAAACATTTATGGAACAAAATGTAACTAATACACTTATTATTCATTCTATAGCTACTTGTATTTTTCAGGATTTCAAAATGATTAGAATTTTTTTAAATTTGTTGTTTATTTCGAAAATTTTATATGGGGAGGGGACTTTTTAGGAAAAAAGTCTGAAATAAGCATTTGTGTTTTATTTTTAGTCATATCTTTGTAGACTTTTCATATTGAATTAAAAGTTTATTAACATCTCGTTGAAATTTGAGAGCTCATTCAACATTCGGATCATGTTCTTGAAAATAGTTTCCTAATTTTCTTCCTAACACAAGTCCCTCGTGAACCACTTTTGCTGTGAATGTACTGGGTTCATAGTCTTCAAGGTCATATTCAACGTCATTCAGTTTCACCAATATTTTGGACCAATTCAATTAGGTTATCTTCATGTAGTTCCTAGTCTCTCATTATTTCAGCAATATCTGCTTCAGCTATATCGTCGAAGCCTTCTCCACCCAATTTATGACCCAACTCAATTATCTGAGAATACTCTTGCTATAATACTCACCTTTAAATATATCAGGCCATCCAACATGCATGGAGCGTTGATTGTTTAATTTCGGCATATGACATTCCTATATGCTTGACGCAATCTAAAATTTTTCCAGGCATCTATAATTGAAAGAGATCCTTCACTTTCCATATGATCTAAAACATATCTAAATGTCTTTTTAATATACAGTGCCTTGAAAGTCGAAATTATCCCTTGGTCTAGTGGTTGCAACAGAGAAGTTGTATTTGGGGGAAGAAACACAATTTCAACATTTTCATGCTGCAAATCTTGAGAGTGACCTGGAGCATTTGAGTAGTTGTACAAAATTTTTAATATTTTACAATTTAACGTCATAAAGTTGATGTTCATAATACCAAAAAAATGGTTGAAAGTTGAAAAAAAATTTAAAATCAGTGGAAACATTGTGGTTTATACAATTTTCGTTTCAACAGTTGAAAGTCATAATACCAATGATCAACTTCAACTTCAATTCTTATCAAAGTTGATGTTCGTAATAGACCTCTTAATTCATATTCATTGATTTCAATAGTCATAGTACTGTCAACAATTTTTCCGACTGACAAAAAATGTGCTTGCAAAGCTGGAGAATATAACACACTGCGCAGTAAAATTTCACAATCAAAATACAAAAAGCTTAAATTTATTACTAAATTAAGGAACTTAAATTAGAGAGGTGGATGAATAGTTTGGCAACTACCTATTTAATACAATTCTTTTAATGCAATCGATTGGATCAACCGCGAGATCGAACGAGTTTGAGTAATCATTAAATAGTCCACATAGGACCCGAAACGAACTAAACAGCTCATAGTTGGTGCGGCATTGAGGTAGCCATAATGGCACGAAATGCCTTGAGACCCTGGTTGGTATATTCAGTGTGACCAGGCCCAGTAGAGGAGGGGAGGACACTTCACCTAGTAGAACTCTTGCTATGAAGGAAACCCCCAACATTTGTCTTCTCCTCTCAAGTGTAGGGAGACCAATTATATTGAGGCCATTTTCATATGAGGGCAAGGGAAGTGAAGGATCCCAAGCTAGACCACGCAGTGCAAATCGTAAGAAGTTACGTTGAACCGATTCAATAAGGTCAACGTAAAATCTATAGCTGGGTATCCAGACGACGACTGCATATTCCAGTGTGGGTCTAACCAGGGACGTAAACAGACGTTTGGAAACATAGGGGTCATTAAACTCTTTGGACCAGCGTTTAATGAAACCCAACAAGGATCTAGCTTTGTTGACAGATGATACGATATGATTGTTAAATCTCAATTTCGGATCAAAGACAACACCCAAGTCATTATAACAAGACACATTTTCAAGCACATGATTATTAACAGAATAAGATGAGTACTGATAGCTTATCCACCCAAATGACATCTTTTTGCACTTATTTAAGTTCAAGTGCATACCATTTAAGTCACACCATGATACCAAGTTTGTAAGGTCCGATTGTAATAAATTTGTATCGTCCAAAGAGTTTAAGGAGAGAAAGAGTTTAACGTCATCTGCAAACATTAAGATTTGAGAGTATTGGATACAAGATGGAAGGTCATTTAGGAAAATAGTAAATAGTAAAGGCCCTAAGTGGCTACCCTGAGGAACCCCCGATGGAACAGAAATAAGGCGAGAATAGGTGGATTTAAACAAGACTTGTTGAGTACGGCCAGTCAAATAGCTACGAATCAAGGAGATTAAGATTTCCGAAAATCCAATGCGTTGCAGTTTAAATAGCAAAAGATCATGATGAACACTATCAAACGCTTTAGTGAAGTCTGTATAAATGACATCACTTTGTTTGTGATGAGAATAAGCATTAAAAATGTAATTACTAAACTCCAACAAGTTAGTTGATGTTGATTTACCACGGCAAAAGCCGTGTTGACAATGAGAAATAACTGACCTTATTGATGGCGTTAGTCTCTTGGTAATAAGACATTCAAATAATTTAGGCAGCACACTTAATTTGGCAATACCTCTGTAATTCACTATGGAGTTCCTAGAACCATTTTTATATATGGGAATAATGAAGCTATTTTTCCAAATAGAAGGAAAGTATCCTTTTTCTAAACAGTTGTTGAAAATTTTAGTTATCGGACCACACAACAAATCCGCACAACAACGGAGAATGGCCGAAGGAACACCATCTGGACCTGGGCTGTTACATAATTTAAGACTGGATAGGGCTATGAAGACATCATTTTCAGAGAAGGACACCGATGGAAAGATGTCGAACGAACTAATTGGAAAGGGATAGTCAATATTACTAACATTAGAAGTAGAATATGATTTTTCAAAATGGTCCGCAAAAAGGTTAGATATCTCTAATATATTCGATGATTCCGAGTCTTCGTAATACATGATCGAAGGAAATCCCGTAACTTTACGTTTCGAGTTAACAAAACTGTAAAATGACTTAGGATCTAGAAGGAGTTTATGCCTCATGCTTTGAATATAGTTAGCGTAACAAATATTCTTTAGAACATTAAATTCCCGGTTGCAGTTAGAATAACTAATATAGTCCCTAAGTAGACCGCTCCGTTTGTAACGTTTGTATAGTCTACTCTTCTTATTTCTTATGTTTCGCAGATGTCTGTTGAACCATATCGGACAAATAGTATTAGATGCAGGAGTCTTCAGTGGAACGGATAATGATATAGCTGTATAAAGAAGATTATAAATAGAGTTCAAAGAGCCATCTATGTCATTATAGTTGAGGTTCCAGTCGTTGTGAGAAAAGAAGCTTCTAAGTTTAGCATAATCCGTTCTACTAAATAAACGTAACGCATGAAGATCCTCATGTCTAGGCATTTCAGAGTGAAAAAATTCATGAATATGAAGCACTAATGAGGGATGGTGAGTGTCCTCCGGTAATGAGAACGGATGTGATCGTATAATACGTAAATTAGTATCAATATAAAAGACCAAATCTAAGAGCCTATTATTAGAATTATGAATATGGTTGAGTTGAAAAAGACCAAGATCATATATGGAATCAAATAGATCATTATATAACGGAGGGATGACTACTGGATAATAAGCACCAATTTCAACATTGGGGGACCATGTGACACTAGCTAGGTTAAAGTCACCAAGTACAAGTAGCTTATCAGTCGGTTTTAAACGATTCAATACGTTTCTTATACATATGAAGTGTTCAAGGTAGGTAGAAATATCACTATCAGGCGGGATGTAAGAGCACGTGACAAACAAGGAGGACTTGCTGGTTTTTATTTGGACGCATACAATTTCAATGTTTAATGGAACGATAGTATCAATTAAGATGGTAGTAAGCATTTTATTGACAGCGATAAATACGCCACCACCAATCCTAAGCGATCTATCACACCTGAAAACTTGAAAATCTGAACAGAAGATTTCGGTGTCGTTGACCCATGGCTTTAGCCAGGTTTCAGTGAACACTACAACCATGTAATCACAATTTATTGACTTTAAAAAAATATTTGATATTCTGATAAAGTAGAGTGAGAGCATTATTTAGTTTTTTGAGTCTGACGGATTATCAAGATTAATCGGACGACGAAACTTATTACGAGGAATAAATTCCTTAACTAGGGTACCTTTAGGCCAAAATTCTTTGTTAAGGAGGCGCTCAAATAAAGCGTCGGGCAAAAGGATTTTAAATGACGAGATTTCTCTATCTTTTGATGTATTGAGTTTAAAGATACTTAGTTTGCTAGTGTCAATATCAGGCGATATACGTTTGATATAGCACTCAACTGTACGAGTTGTAGTATTCAAGGCAAATCGAGATAGGAATACTACCTTACGTACAGGAATAACAGTTAGTTCATCAATTTGTGCTGAAGCGGAATTAGAGGATGAGGAGGGTTCATTATTATACTGAACAGACTGACCAGAGTTCAAAAAACGGGAGGGATCAGAATTACTTAATGGACTCACTCGGGGGTGACTACAAATTGAGTCAATTTGTTGACCCCCGTCCGACAGATTACATACCGGTTCACTCGCCGGAGCAGGTTCAATCGGTGGTTGAACAGTGATCACAGGAATAGCACAGGGTGCTTGAACGGACGGTGGAGGGCATTGAGTAATTCCCTCATCGCCACTAACCGTATCTATGGATGAGCAAGAGGCCGATAAGGTTGAGTTCAAGTTAGATAAAGCCGGAGAGGGAGGTATAGCAAGAGAAGTGCTTCGGCAAGCGAGAGAAGTACTAGGAATAGCTTGCCTTGTACCAAGAATAGCATCAGCTTGGTCCAACAATTTGCAGTTGTTAAACAAATCCTGATACTTAGCAAACTTATCCGTCAACTTTTTAAGGTCCTTAAGAAGATCAGAAAAACCACTTTGGGTTTGCTTAAAGAGCTTGTGAAAATCAACATCGATTTTCCTGCAGTTTCAGCAAGCCCAACGAAGACCTTTAGTTCTGTTTGTGATGTAATCAAAATCCCGACCACTAAAACCAGCACATTGGGGATGAGCGGCGCGGTCACATAGCCAACAAAGCAGAAAGCGATCGTTCTGAGTTTCCTTACAGCTATTATAACAACATTTATCCATCATCATACCTAACTGCTAAATGTTATGTTAAGTAACAGTAAGTGAGAAATAGATTAAATGTTATTATTTAGTGTACAACAATAGAAATATGTATAAGAACCGTAACACTCACTAAAACGGTGAGAGCAAGAAGCAGGGAAAATAGCAAGGGAAAATAACAATGAATAGTAAAAAAGAAAGATGAATAGTTAAAAAGAGGATTAAGAATAAGAAGTGGAAGGTAAAATGTACATAAAAGACACTAACCAAGTGGAGAGAATATACCCAATCGCACCAACTATGCGTAATTCGAGAAAAATTATTATTGAGGAATAACACTGTGATTAGAGAAAAAATTATATAGTGTTGCACTATGTATATTAAACTTTAATCACTTTAAATTTCAATTAATTTAGGAGCACTAATAACACCCGACAATATGATAACAGAGTTGCCAAACTACTTGACGGTTGGTTTTATGACGGGTGCGAAGTATTTTATATTTAAAAAGTAATAGAGATCTTAGATGATCTGTCATCCACGGAGTAAGTTCATCACGTGTATTAACAAACGCCGATTTAGTTGACATATTATTCGCGGAAGCATTTCTAAGCGCTGATAAAAAATGCACCCATTCGTCGTTTTACACGGGAGATTCGTTTCTAACAAAACCGTGTGTTTTGAAAAAATAATTTTTATATGGAAAAACCGTGTAAAATGAAAATGACTATAAAAAAAGCTTATTTATAGTCATTTTCATTCTAATTCATGTCTAAAAAACATTTATGGAACAAAATGTAACTAATACACTTATTATTCATTCTATAGCTACTTGTATTTTTCAGGATTTCAAAATGATTAGAATTTTTTTAAATTTGTTGTTTATTTCGAAAATTTTATATGGGGAGGGGACTTTTTAGGAAAAAAGTCTGAAATAAGCATTTGTGTTTTATTTTTAGTCATATCTTTGTAGACTTTTCATATTGAATTAAAAGTTTATTAACATCTCGTTGAAATTTGAGAGCTCATTCAACATTCGGATCATGTTCTTGAAAATAGTTTCCTAATTTTCTTCCTAACACAAGTCCCTCGTGAACCACTTTTGCTGTGAATGTACTGGGTTCATAGTCTTCAAGGTCATATTCAACGTCATTCAGTTTCACCAATATTTTGGACCAATTCAATTAGGTTATCTTCATGTAGTTCCTAGTCTCTCATTATTTCAGCAATATCTGCTTCAGCTATATCGTCGAAGCCTTCTCCACCCAATTTATGACCCAACTCAATTATCTGAGAATACTCTTGCTATAATACTCACCTTTAAATATATCAGGCCATCCAACATGCATGGAGCGTTGATTGTTTAATTTCGGCATATGACATTCCTATATGCTTGACGCAATCTAAAATTTTTCCAGGCATCTATAATTGAAAGAGATCCTTCACTTTCCATATGATCTAAAACATATCTAAATGTCTTTTTAATATACAGTGCCTTGAAAGTCGAAATTATCCCTTGGTCTAGTGGTTGCAACAGAGAAGTTGTATTTGGGGGAAGAAACACAATTTCAACATTTTCATGCTGCAAATCTTGAGAGTGACCTGGAGCATTTGAGTAGTTGTACAAAATTTTTAATATTTTACAATTTAACGTCATAAAGTTGATGTTCATAATACCAAAAAAATGGTTGAAAGTTGAAAAAAAATTTAAAATCAGTGGAAACATTGTGGTTTATACAATTTTCGTTTCAACAGTTGAAAGTCATAATACCAATGATCAACTTCAACTTCAATTCTTATCAAAGTTGATGTTCGTAATAGACCTCTTAATTCATATTCATTGATTTCAATAGTCATAGTACTGTCAACAATTTTTCCGACTGACAAAAAATGTGCTTGCAAAGCTGGAGAATATAACACACTGCGCAGTAAAATTTCACAATCAAAATACAAAAAGCTTAAATTTATTACTAAATTAAGGAACTTAAATTAGAGAGGTGGATGAATAGTTTGGCAACTACCTATTTAATACAATTCTTTTAATGCAATCGATTGGATCAACCGCGAGATCGAACGAGTTTGAGTAATCATTAAATAGTCCACATAGGACCCGAAACGAACTAAACAGCTCATAGTTGGTGCGGCATTGAGGTAGCCATAATGGCACGAAATGCCTTGAGACCCTGGTTGGTATATTCAGTGTGACCAGGCCCAGTAGAGGAGGGGAGGACACTTCACCTAGTAGAACTCTTGCTATGAAGGAAACCCCCAACATTTGTCTTCTCCTCTCAAGTGTAGGGAGACCAATTATATTGAGGCCATTTTCATATGAGGGCAAGGGAAGTGAAGGATCCCAAGCTAGACCACGCAGTGCAAATCGTAAGAAGTTACGTTGAACCGATTCAATAAGGTCAACGTAAAATCTATAGCTGGGTATCCAGACGACGACTGCATATTCCAGTGTGGGTCTAACCAGGGACGTAAACAGACGTTTGGAAACATAGGGGTCATTAAACTCTTTGGACCAGCGTTTAATGAAACCCAACAAGGATCTAGCTTTGTTGACAGATGATACGATATGATTGTTAAATCTCAATTTCGGATCAAAGACAACACCCAAGTCATTATAACAAGACACATTTTCAAGCACATGATTATTAACAGAATAAGATGAGTACTGATAGCTTATCCACCCAAATGACATCTTTTTGCACTTATTTAAGTTCAAGTGCATACCATTTAAGTCACACCATGATACCAAGTTTGTAAGGTCCGATTGTAATAAATTTGTATCGTCCAAAGAGTTTAAGGAGAGAAAGAGTTTAACGTCATCTGCAAACATTAAGATTTGAGAGTATTGGATACAAGATGGAAGGTCATTTAGGAAAATAGTAAATAGTAAAGGCCCTAAGTGGCTACCCTGAGGAACCCCCGATGGAACAGAAATAAGGCGAGAATAGGTGGATTTAAACAAGACTTGTTGAGTACGGCCAGTCAAATAGCTACGAATCAAGGAGATTAAGATTTCCGAAAATCCAATGCGTTGCAGTTTAAATAGCAAAAGATCATGATGAACACTATCAAACGCTTTAGTGAAGTCTGTATAAATGACATCACTTTGTTTGTGATGAGAATAAGCATTAAAAATGTAATTACTAAACTCCAACAAGTTAGTTGATGTTGATTTACCACGGCAAAAGCCGTGTTGACAATGAGAAATAACTGACCTTATTGATGGCGTTAGTCTCTTGGTAATAAGACATTCAAATAATTTAGGCAGCACACTTAATTTGGCAATACCTCTGTAATTCACTATGGAGTTCCTAGAACCATTTTTATATATGGGAATAATGAAGCTATTTTTCCAAATAGAAGGAAAGTATCCTTTTTCTAAACAGTTGTTGAAAATTTTAGTTATCGGACCACACAACAAATCCGCACAACAACGGAGAATGGCCGAAGGAACACCATCTGGACCTGGGCTGTTACATAATTTAAGACTGGATAGGGCTATGAAGACATCATTTTCAGAGAAGGACACCGATGGAAAGATGTCGAACGAACTAATTGGAAAGGGATAGTCAATATTACTAACATTAGAAGTAGAATATGATTTTTCAAAATGGTCCGCAAAAAGGTTAGATATCTCTAATATATTCGATGATTCCGAGTCTTCGTAATACATGATCGAAGGAAATCCCGTAACTTTACGTTTCGAGTTAACAAAACTGTAAAATGACTTAGGATCTAGAAGGAGTTTATGCCTCATGCTTTGAATATAGTTAGCGTAACAAATATTCTTTAGAACATTAAATTCCCGGTTGCAGTTAGAATAACTAATATAGTCCCTAAGTAGACCGCTCCGTTTGTAACGTTTGTATAGTCTACTCTTCTTATTTCTTATGTTTCGCAGATGTCTGTTGAACCATATCGGACAAATAGTATTAGATGCAGGAGTCTTCAGTGGAACGGATAATGATATAGCTGTATAAAGAAGATTATAAATAGAGTTCAAAGAGCCATCTATGTCATTATAGTTGAGGTTCCAGTCGTTGTGAGAAAAGAAGCTTCTAAGTTTAGCATAATCCGTTCTACTAAATAAACGTAACGCATGAAGATCCTCATGTCTAGGCATTTCAGAGTGAAAAAATTCATGAATATGAAGCACTAATGAGGGATGGTGAGTGTCCTCCGGTAATGAGAACGGATGTGATCGTATAATACGTAAATTAGTATCAATATAAAAGACCAAATCTAAGAGCCTATTATTAGAATTATGAATATGGTTGAGTTGAAAAAGACCAAGATCATATATGGAATCAAATAGATCATTATATAACGGAGGGATGACTACTGGATAATAAGCACCAATTTCAACATTGGGGGACCATGTGACACTAGCTAGGTTAAAGTCACCAAGTACAAGTAGCTTATCAGTCGGTTTTAAACGATTCAATACGTTTCTTATACATATGAAGTGTTCAAGGTAGGTAGAAATATCACTATCAGGCGGGATGTAAGAGCACGTGACAAACAAGGAGGACTTGCTGGTTTTTATTTGGACGCATACAATTTCAATGTTTAATGGAACGATAGTATCAATTAAGATGGTAGTAAGCATTTTATTGACAGCGATAAATACGCCACCACCAATCCTAAGCGATCTATCACACCTGAAAACTTGAAAATCTGAACAGAAGATTTCGGTGTCGTTGACCCATGGCTTTAGCCAGGTTTCAGTGAACACTACAACCATGTAATCACAATTTATTGACTTTAAAAAAATATTTGATATTCTGATAAAGTAGAGTGAGAGCATTATTTAGTTTTTTGAGTCTGACGGATTATCAAGATTAATCGGACGACGAAACTTATTACGAGGAATAAATTCCTTAACTAGGGTACCTTTAGGCCAAAATTCTTTGTTAAGGAGGCGCTCAAATAAAGCGTCGGGCAAAAGGATTTTAAATGACGAGATTTCTCTATCTTTTGATGTATTGAGTTTAAAGATACTTAGTTTGCTAGTGTCAATATCAGGCGATATACGTTTGATATAGCACTCAACTGTACGAGTTGTAGTATTCAAGGCAAATCGAGATAGGAATACTACCTTACGTACAGGAATAACAGTTAGTTCATCAATTTGTGCTGAAGCGGAATTAGAGGATGAGGAGGGTTCATTATTATACTGAACAGACTGACCAGAGTTCAAAAAACGGGAGGGATCAGAATTACTTAATGGACTCACTCGGGGGTGACTACAAATTGAGTCAATTTGTTGACCCCCGTCCGACAGATTACATACCGGTTCACTCGCCGGAGCAGGTTCAATCGGTGGTTGAACAGTGATCACAGGAATAGCACAGGGTGCTTGAACGGACGGTGGAGGGCATTGAGTAATTCCCTCATCGCCACTAACCGTATCTATGGATGGGCAAGAGGCCGATAAGGTTGAGTTCAAGTTAGATAAAGCCGGAGAGGGAGGTATAGCAAGAGAAGTGCTTCGGCAAGCGAGAGAAGTACTAGGAATAGCTTGCCTTGTACCAAGAATAGCATCAGCTTGGTCCAACAATTTGCAGTTGTTAAACAAATCCTGATACTTAGCAAACTTATCCGTCAACTTTTTAAGGTCCTTAAGAAGATCAGAAAAACCACTTTGGGTTTGCTTAAAGAGCTTGTGAAAATCAACATCGATTTTCCTGCAGTTTCAGCAAGCCCAACGAAGACCTTTAGTTCTGTTTGTGATGTAATCAAAATCCCGACCACTAAAACCAGCACATTGGGGATGAGCGGCGCGGTCACATAGCCAACAAAGCAGAAAGCGATCGTTCTGAGTTTCCTTACAGCTATTATAACAACATTTATCCATCATCATACCTAACTGCTAAATGTTATGTTAAGTAACAGTAAGTGAGAAATAGATTAAATGTTATTATTTAGTGTACAACAATAGAAATATGTATAAGAACCGTAACACTCACTAAAACGGTGAGAGCAAGAAGCAGGGAAAATAGCAAGGGAAAATAACAATGAATAGTAAAAAAGAAAGATGAATAGTTAAAAAGAGGATTAAGAATAAGAAGTGGAAGGTAAAATGTACATAAAAGATACTAACCAAGTGGAGAGAATATACCCAATCGCACCAACTATGCGTAATTCGAGAAAAATTATTATTGAGGAATAACACTGTGATTAGAGAAAAAATTATATAGTGTTGCACTATGTATATTAAACTTTAATCACTTTAAATTTCAATTAATTTAGGAGCACTAATAACACCCGACAATATGATAACAGAGTTGCCAAACTACTTGACGGTTGGTTTTATGACGGGTGCGAAGTATTTTATATTTAAAAAGTAATAGAGATCTTAGATGATCTGTCATCCACGGAGTAAGTTCATCACGTGTATTAACAAACGCCGATTTAGTTGACATATTATTCGCGGAAGCATTTCTAAGCGCTGATAAAAAATGCACCCATTCGTCGTTTTACACGGGAGATTCGTTTCTAACAAAACCGTGTGTTTTGAAAAAATAATTTTTATATGGAAAAACCGTGTAAAATGAAAATGACTATAAAAAAAGCTTATTTATAGTCATTTTCATTCTAATTCATGTCTAAAAAACATTTATGGAACAAAATGTAACTAATACACTTATTATTCATTCTATAGCTACTTGTATTTTTCAGGATTTCAAAATGATTAGAATTTTTTAAATTTGTTGTTTATTTCGAAAATTTTATATGGGGAGGGGACTTTTTAGGAAAAAAGTCTGAAATAAGCATTTGTGTTTTATTTTTAGTCATATCTTTGTAGACTTTTCATATTGAATTAAAAGTTTATTAACATCTCGTTGAAATTTGAGAGCTCATTCAACATTCGGATCATGTTCTTGAAAATAGTTTCCTAATTTTCTTCCTAACACAAGTCCCTCGTGAACCACTTTTGCTGTGAATGTACTGGGTTCATAGTCTTCAAGGTCATATTCAACGTCATTCAGTTTCACCAATATTTTGGACCAATTCAATTAGGTTATCTTCATGTAGTTCCTAGTCTCTCATTATTTCAGCAATATCTGCTTCAGCTATATCGTCGAAGCCTTCTCCACCCAATTTATGACCCAACTCAATTATCTGAGAATACTCTTGCTATAATACTCACCTTTAAATATATCAGGCCATAGTGCTTTCCAACATGCATGGAGCGTTGATTGTTTAATTTCGGCATATGACATTCCTATATGCTTGACGCAATCTAAAATTTTTCCAGGCATCTATAATTGAAAGAGATCCTTCACTTTCCATATGATCTAAAACATATCTAAATGTCTTTTTAATATACAGTGCCTTGAAAGTCGAAATTATCCCTTGGTCTAGTGGTTGCAACAGAGAAGTTGTATTTGGGGGAAGAAACACAATTTCAACATTTTCATGCTGCAAATCTTGAGAGTGACCTGGAGCATTTGAGTAGTTGTACAAAATTTTTAATATTTTACAATTTAACGTCATAAAGTTGATGTTCATAATACCAAAAAAATGGTTGAAAGTTGAAAAAAAATTTAAAATCAGTGGAAACATTGTGGTTTATACAATTTTCGTTTCAACAGTTGAAAGTCATAATACCAATGATCAACTTCAACTTCAATTCTTATCAAAGTTGATGTTCGTAATAGACCTCTTAATTCATATTCATTGATTTCAATAGTCATAGCACTGTCAACAATTTTTCCGACTGACAAAAAATGTGCTTGCAAAGCTGGAGAATATAACACACTGCGCAGTAAAATTTCACAATCATTTAATACAATTTTTACATCACCTTTTCCTATGGCCTTAATATAATGTTCTCCCGCCAAAGAAACTTTCTCCTCGTGTTTTTCAAACGTAATAAACATACCTCTGTCGCAACACATATGTGCAGTTGCGCCGCTGTCTATATGAAATACTCAAAACAATTGTTGTTTTAGCTTTTTAGCTTTTTGATCTAATTTAGCCCATTCCAACAACTGAGCTGCATTGTTTGCAGTCGCTTCAGGTTTTACATTATTACCGCTTACCACTGTCCACAGTTCCTGATGAATAAGAACGCTCATTACCTGCAGACTCCACGTGTCGTAATTGGTGTCATCGAGTTTTTCAATATTATACGAAGTCATATTCATTTATTTTTACATTTCTATATAAAACAAAAACCACGTAGACTCTGGGCCCATAACCTGTTAAAAATTGCAGAGTTTATTTCAATCCAAAGTAATGACGCGAAGAGAACTGTACAAAAATGAAATAGCAAGTTACAGGGAACTTATATAAATATATTATAAACAGAAATATACATGTTGTTATTAAGAGCATTGCCGTCTTTTAACATCTTCCATATCAGTAAATAGCTTTTTTGCGGGAGAAGGACCTCCTCCAGTAGCGTACAATTCCCGCCTTTCCTCTGCTGCCGCGTTTTAAAAAAATTTTTTTAAATCATAGTACTTTGTTTTCAAAGTGTCATTGTTGCCATTGTTTATCACTTAATTGATTAAATATTTCTACAATATTTTTGTATTTCGCTTGATTGACGCTTTATTGATCAACTCTTTACAATAGTAAATATTTCTACAATATTTTGTATTTCACTTTTATTTGATCAATATTTTACAATATTAAATATTACTTCAACCTATCGCAATATCAACTAAGAAAAAGCCCGCTGAGAGTTGATTCACTGGCTTTTTATAGCCAATGAGAGAACTCATCAAAACATTGTTCGATACCTTGACCTGATTAAAACTATGCTTATAAAAAAGGTATCGTACAATATTTTGGCCTACTTCAAAATAAAGTTTAAGCCAAAAGTAACGAACAATACCTACTGACTTAAGTAAAGAATATTTCACAATATTTGCCCTACTTGAATAATGCTTACATATGTTACCGCGATGTCCAATCATCGTCAGTGGGCTCATTTAGGCTGTGTCTAACTTATATAAAACATACTTTACAGCTACAGTAATACCCTATAGCTTCTTTATTAAATTCCTCGGTTAATTGTAACCAGCAGACCACTTATTTCTGGTTCGTTACAGTATCTGTTTTTTTACTTTCAATTGTTTCTTTATTAATTTTTCTACTAATTTTAATAAGAGATCTACTTCCACATCTAATTGATTTCTTCTCTTTTAGTTTTCACTTTTTTTTTTTAAGTTGATCAAATCAAAAACGGCACAATTTTTAATCAGTTTTGACAATAAAACCATATGATTTTCACGGTCTTACCAGATATAAAACCAATAAATAATATAAAACCAATAAATAGTCTTATTTGAAAGCACTGTAATAATGAAAAAGAAATCGACAAATTGTTAAATGAGAACAATTAGTCATTGTTTGAGTAATGACTGTAATAATGGGCATAAGTTATTCTGTAAGTTTTGTGTAACGGTTTCAATACCGGATAGGGAGGTAACCCTATCTGTGGGTTTGATGATAGGGGTCTCCTATGGGAAGGTAGTAAATTTTGGCTTTGAAGATGTGTCCACGTCATCAGAACGTGAAGGTTTAGTGGTTGCATTACTAGAATTGGGGGGAAGACTTGGAAAGTCTTCGGAAATGAGATTAAAACTTGTATTGGGATAGGCGTAAGAACCCTGTTGAAAATTAAAAGGTGATGGGTTAGTACGATTGGCTGAATCTTTTATGAACTTGTGAATTTCTTTGTATTATAATAAAATTAACTTAAGTCTGAGTGCCGGGATAAACCGTCGGCAACCATGGTTCAATTTTGTACTTTTCACTTGCAAAGTCACTTTCTTGTATAAGATATATATACTTATTCCAGGTATATATAAATTTATTTCACATATATATTTATATAAATTTATTCTAAGTATATATCTACAGTAGTGTTCATAATAATAGCAGTGCTACGATCAAAAAAGTGCGATTTTATCCAAAATAATTTTAATTTTTTAACTTGTTACATTTAGTTTTTTTATTTTTATAAATGGGTGACAACGAGATGTTAATTTCTATTCCGCCACTACTTGCCGCTCCTCATATTGGGGTGCATATGCCAAACTGTAAACACCCGGCCAACTAGCTATCTCAGAGGGTTCTCAACCCACAGTTTGGCATAGGGCGGATGGATAACAAAAAAAATTACTACAACAAAAGACTATCATGCATGTTCGGTTGAACACGCGGATGAGTCTAGTCGATCAGTGGCTGTTGTTGGAAAGCCACTTCACCATATAGCCCTCCCCACCATTGTAGCCATTTACGGTGATTATTGTGAGGCTACCCTAAACCAAAAAAAAAATTACCTCACCTCGTTATCCACGCTATACTACTCACCCCTTCTGTCTTTTTCCTCCTTATAAAAACTACATTACTATAATTCAAAACAAATATAATTTATAATTTTCAAATTCATGATTATCACATTACGATTGTTCTAACCTGTTTCTGTAATTGCATTAATATAAATTGATATTTTTAAGCTTACGATTGTTCTATCCTGTCTAAATAATGTCACTCAAATCAATTTGAGTGTCATGAAATGTTCTTTTACGGGGATTCCCGAAACTGTAAAAATAAATAGTTAAATAGTAGATTTGTGTCCAAATAGTTAAACAAGAAAAATCTTACGTATGTCCATCAATGCCTTCAACACAAGTTTTCAGGCAAGTAATTTCGGCTACCGCCTCCTCCAAACTGGTCAATGGCTTTTGAACATATGGGCCACCTGTTGCCTGCTGTTCTCTTTTATTATGCCCTAGCTTCTTTTTGACGCAGCTTTTGAAATCTGCCCACACCTATAAATTCATTGGTAAAAAGCTTTGTTACAAATATCATTATACCTTGCACCACCCTGTGGAAAATAATATATCAAGTGGTGTAGGGTATTTAATGGCCGGGCTTGACCGACTATAATATTTTTACTTGTTCTTATTTGTACCTTTTTCCATTCTGGAACGCCTTTAATTGGATGTCCCATCGAATTTAATTCTTCTTTTAAGTCCCCCCGAAATGTACTTATATTTTCGGGGCTCCTCTTGGTATTATTTTTCGCAATGTCCGGTGCCTCCTTCCTTTTTGTAACTAATAACCCAAACTGTTGAGGGTTAGTAGTCCGTTTTCTAGGAAAAAAATATATTTTTTGCAATAAAATTGTACTTACGCTTTTTCTGCATCCATAATTTTTTTGAAAATCTGCAAAAAATATTCAATCCGTTCTCATTCAATTGCGGATGAAAAATGAAATACTTTGCATAAAATTCGATTCGTTGTAAACAGTTATAATACGAAATATTTGTTTACACAAATCAACTGCTTTAACGATCCGTATCCTATATTATCGATTGTGGAATGGTATTCTATTACGTATGTTGTGATACCAAATTTAACGAATTGAGTAAAAATTCGATCCGCACGAATGTCATTATATGTATAGTATAGTTTAGTACAATTATATGTATAGTTTAGTACAATTTCTATTCAGAGATGTATTTGAATTGAAGTCAGGGATCTAATATTCACAACAATCTCCCCCACAAATCAAATACATTATAATCATACAGTTCTAATTGAGATTGTAAAGAAATCTGAAAGGTGCCGGGGTAAGCTCAGAGCCAGCCAGAGTTCAATCCAAAGACAAATGTTTTAGAAAGTAAACTAAATTTTCAATTTCTTTATTTGTACCTTCTCTTAATTACAATGCTGATAATGATTTACTTTGGTAATGGGTGTTATTGACACCTTGATTTAGTTTTATATTCTTTATATCTCAGTTGTAACCTACCCAGTAGTCAATTTAAGAGCTTAGAAGACGGTTGTGGCGTATTTTGTGTCTGTATGCCGATAATGCTCGAGAGAAAAATCATCTATTCTCATCTTTAACGTTACCACCTTTTAAGGTGGAGGATCATCGTCAACTCTCACTTTCAACACAATTCCTCTGTTATTTATACCTTATGCGCAACTATTTGAGAGGATGCTACTCTCGCCTATGCAAATGACTGTGTTTTGAAAAGAAAAAAGTGTTAAAAGATAGAGAATTGTTATCAATTCTTACTTTTAAAGCGATACTTGACTTATATTTATTTGTTTTATAATACCTATGTTCAAGAGGATGCTATCGACTCTTGCCTATCCAAATGCCTGTGTTTCAGTACAGAAAGAAAACAATGTTAATAGGTAGAGGATTATTATCAACTCGCACCTTTAACACAATGCCTGTGTTATAATTCCTTATTTTATAAATACCTATGTTCGAGAGGATAGTATCTACTCTTGCCTAATTTAATCACCTACCTAATAAAATGCTTACCTAACACTAGCTACTTTGCTATGCGGTGATCGGCTTTTTATAGGCCAGTAGCTGAGCTTTTGCATTATTTGTCAGAGCTTTCGTTATACCATCACAGCTGAGTTAGTACCTTTTGTTATTCAATAAAACAGGGTCATATTCTACAGCTGATCTTGTGGTTATCTTACAGAATAACTTAGAAACTTATAATAACAAATAAATTCACAAAAATATATATTACGAATTTAATTACAAATGTTAAAAAAAAGAATTAAATGTACATGATGGTAATATAATACGAAAAATTCAGAGTAAAAATATTATAAATTCAAGAGGAGATTAATTATACAATTGTAAATTTAAATTCAAGAAAGGAGAGGGAACATACATTAATTCAAAGAGATATTTGTTACTGATTTTTAAATTCAAAAGAGAGTTGCAGCAAAAATATGTGTAATGGAAATTTTATCCCTCCTAAAATTTCCTCATCACAAGATATAATTACAAAATTTGTTTTAACAACTTGCAAGCTTCTAAATGTTTTTGTTTAGGCAATGGTTTTGTTAAAACATCAGCAGCATTTTCTTCTGAACTCACATACTGTATATCAATGCAGTTTTTAATATAAAGATCTCTCACGTAGTGGATGAATGTAGGTTTTGTCACCAATCCTAAAAATCCCAATTCACCTACTACGATGGAACATAACTTTTTTTGAACTCTGACATAATGATATATATTCAGCCTTCATAATACTTAACGCTACCACAGACTGTTTACGCGACTCCCATGCAATTGGAGCAGCAGTAAGAAAATAACAAAGCAGTCAAGAAAATAACAAAGAGATTTTTTCTCGACCACTTCACCGCCCCAATGAGCATCCGAATAACATTCAAGTGTATCATTACATGTGTACTTCAATTTACCTTCTGGATATTTTCGCAAATATCTTAGCTCTTATTTTGTTGCTTTCATATGTTCTTCGTGAGGATTCGAATTAAAAAATTCCTAAATGAATGCCTAAAATTCATAGGACAGGAAATAGAGGCAGACCTAGAAAAGTGTGAAGAGGGTATCACATGTTAAACTCAGCTATTAATAATCCTGTAGATATAAATGAAGCGCTAAATTCAAAAAAATGCTGATGCTTGGAAGAAAGCAATGGAAGCGGAATATAAATCTTTATTAAAAAACAAAACCTGGAAATTGATTGAACAATAAAAATGTTATCGGTTGCAGATGGGTGTTTGCGCTTAAACGTAAACCTGTCGGTTCTGTCGAGAATATAAGGCTCGACTGGTTGCACAAGGATGCTCACAAAAAATAAACGTAGACTTTCAAGAAATTTACGCACCTGTTGTTCGTCATTTCACAATTAGATTAATATTGGCAATAGCAGCTAAATATAAACTTTATGTAAATCATGTGGATATAGTAAATTGTGCAGCGTTATTGCTCTTTGTACAGGCTCTTCAAAGTCAGTGTCGCTTGAATTACTTTCATTTACTTTTTCGATTTGTTTAATTGTGTTAGTATCAATTTCGGAAACTGTAGGGTCATTGCATAATTTTCAAACGATATCATCGTCCCCAAAACCAATTGCGAAAAAAATATCGTAATCGTATCGTTGTTATTGTAGTGTACTCATAAATTAAGAACCAGATTAAAATATTCTATAGAACAAGCCAAAATATCAATTGACAGAGAAAAAAACAGAAGAACCACAGCAAAAAACACTAAACAGATTAATCCCCTAGATTTACAAACAGGTACTGTAAGAAACAAGAAACGTGTTTATTGAAAGAAAGACTTAAACAGAGTGGATTACATACATATATACAAATTAGTGATGACAAATTATACATATTATATAAACTAAAGATGTAAACATAAACATTTACACAACATAAGTTAGCAGCTTGGATTGAACGAAGATCTATCTAACAATCTCCCCCCTCAAGCCAAACGCGATATAAATATTTTACATTTCGAAAATTCTTTTACAACATATTACAAAATTTCAAATGTTTAACCCTTGATAGCAATTTCGTGCATATATCAGCAACATTGTCTGATGAAGGTACATCTTGAATATAAATTTTCTTTGCATCGTACATATCAAGAACGTAATGATATTTGATATCAATATGTTTACTCCTCTTATGAGTGATCGGATTTTTTGCAACAAATTGTGCCCCTTGATTGTCACATTTTATAACTGTTGAGCCTTCAACATACTTCATTATTGGACATCCAGCAAAATAAACCACAAAGCCACACTTTCTATCAATTACATCAGATCCCCAGTCGGCATCTGTATAACATGATAATTCGTTAGTATTAGTAAACGGTAGCATACCTCTTGGTTTATTTTTTAAGTATCGTAAAACGTTCTTGGCGGCCACAAAATATTCTTTATCAGGGTACGTGTTCAATTGCGCCAATTTAGAAACAACATGTGCTATGTCCGGTCTAGATACATCAATGAGCCCAACAACGACTGAAATTCTTTTACATTATAACCATTGCATGACTACTTCTGACATTAATTAATTATTTATTATTAGCCACTTGGCAATGGTGTTAAAGTTTTTTTACATTCAGTCATACCCCATTTTGTAATTAGTTGCTTAACATAAGTCTCTTGGTGTAAAATAATATCGCCTCTCTCACTATGTCTTTCGATCTGCATACCCAAATAGTATTGTACAGCACCTCGATTTACAACATCTACATTTTCATTCAATTTATTTATAATATGTGACATAATCTCGTTTGATTTAGCTGTAATCAATATATCATCAACGTATATACAGACGGGCACCAAACTATCGTCAACATATTTTTTGTATAAACAATTATCCGACTTGCACCTTGTAAAGCCGATATTGAGAAGTATGTCGTTGATTTTTAAATTCCAGTATCTATTGGCCTGCTTCAAGCCATAAATCACTCTTTTTAATTTACATACATAATCAGGATATTGTTTATTAACAAAATATTTCCGTTGATGCATATACACCTATTCTTCCAATTCTCCGTTTAGAAACGCTGAGACAAAATCAATATGATTAACTAATAATCTTTCACATACAGCAATACTTAAAGACTCTTATTGTTGAGTATCTAATAACTGGACCATAAGTTTCATTGTAGTCAATTTCATGCTTTTGCGAGAACCCTTGCGCTACTAATCTCGCCTTATATTTAATGACACCACCACTTGGATCAGTTTTAGTCACAAGGACCCATTTCGAGCCTACTATATTCTTTTTTGGTGGTTTCTCTACCAATTCCCATGTACCCTTTTTTAGCAAAGTTTCGTACTCACATTTCATAGCCAATTTCCATTGTTCTACATTTTCATTTTGCAGCGCTTCATCAACTGTTTTTGGATTAGGCACGTAGGCACACAAATGATTGATAGCATTTTCAACTGAACGTATTAGACGAGGTCGTCCTCTTCTACCAGTTCGTTCAATTCTAGGCCTTCCCCTTTTTCCTTTTATAACAATTTGATCAGGTTCAATATCGTCGTATGTATCATCAATAATATTTTCATCATCGTTCGTATATAACTCTTGCTGTTGTTGCTATCGTGCCTCACCATGTAGATGTTGTTGTTGTAATTCTTTGATCTTCTGATTGTGGTACTTTTTGAATTATTTGTGATGACCGCATCACATTGGGCATTATATCTACATCAAAAAGTTCGTCTTGCTTACATATTTCTTCATTGAGTTTATTTGTTGAATTTTTTGTGCAAGAAAATATATTTTCGAAAAATATTACATCACGTGCGATGACAACTGATCTTTTTGACTCATCATATAAACGATAACCTCTATATTGAAGCGAGTAACCAAAAAACGTTAATTTGTCACTTTTTGGCATAGATTGTTTTATACCAGACTCTAATAACATGCACCTACCAAGCTCCACTAAGGTGCGGTTGGTGCTCTCTGAAACGCCATTTTCTTGAGGCGTATAACAAATAGTCGTTTGGTGCTTAATACCTTCAGTTTGTAAAAAAGATTTAAATTTTGAATTCAAATACTCACGTCCATTATCTGTACGTAATGATTTAACTTTAAAACCAGTTTTACTTTCTGCATCTTTGCGGAATTCTTTAAAATATTCTAATGTCTCGGATTTTTCCTTCATGAAAATAATATATATATATATGGTACAGTCATCAATGAAGGAGATGAAATATCGAGAACCGCCTTCACTTGTAGTACGCATAGGTCCACAAATGTCGCATTCTCGTTTACTCTCGTTCAAAGTTTTATAGTTGCACTATAGTTGCTTAATTATAGAAGTACAATCATAGACGCACGATTTTATTTTAATTATATAAGTACAATTTATTTATTTTTTTAAGAAGACCAATTTTTTGTTTGTTAAGGAAAAAGTAATAATAATAATTTGTTTTTGACAATAAAATGATTGACTTAAAAATCTAATTTTATTTTTATTTTTGTTTTTTAAGAATTAACTTTTTTACAAGTAGATATCCTACATACACCAATTACCATGTCACATAATTCATTTAAATCAGCATAATTTACATAACCAAACCTTATAAAGGATATAAATTTACCTGTACGTGCCGGGGTATAGCCGTCGGCACCAGGGTTCAATTAAGTCACGATTTTCTTTAATTTTCAGGGGAAATGTTTATTTTATTATTTTACTACTACTTATTATTTAAAACAGTGAAAATTTGATTGGGGGGGGCTACCCTTGTTATACACCAAATAATATAATTTTCATGATAATTTCTTTAATTATATATTTTTTTCTATGTAGTTTTTTTAAGATCTTTGATTTTTTTTGTGTTTGTTGTTGTTGATGTTATCACTGCAGCCAGCACAAATGTTACCGACAAGAACACTCCGCACAGAATGAAACTCGCTCTCCATTTTTCATCCCGAGTACCCTCGGTCGCTCTCTCCCTCTATCGCTGATTCGCCTTCTCGAAACTTCGTTTCACCACACTCGGCCACTTGCTAGTGTTGGCGGCCCTGGATCGCTAATAGCGTACACCAGTGTGGTGAAGTTGACGAACACATTTGCTGCGACATTTTTCTTCTTTACAACCTTCTATGCCACAAATCACATTGTCGATCCCCAACCATTAATATCTTTTCATCGTTCAACTTTAATATCGTCGTAAAAATTCAGAATTTTAATTCCGCTTTAAACAATATTTTATTTTTAGGTGTTTTCGCAACCATATTACGTTTTTGATAAATAAGTGTGCAACCTTTTTCAATCATTTTGCTTACAGATAAAAAATTTGCTTTTACTGTTGGAACATAGAGTACATTATATAAAGTTATATCACAGTAAGGGGACTTGACATTAACAATACCAACACCTTCCGAACATATATAATCACCAGAGGCTATTAATTTCCTTTACATAACATTTATCGTACAAAGTTAAGACCATAGCGTTATTGTTGTTTTTATTAATACACTGTGCTTTGATGTGCCCGCGCTTTGCATAACAGATAATATTATTTTTTCCATCATTATTAGTTTTATTGTAATTTTTAAAATTTTTACGTTTTTCTTTCGTTTTTGCTATCACAGCATGTTCTTCATTTGATTTTATTCCAACGTTCAAATTCTTCTATGATTTTTACCTTTAATTGATCTATTTCAGGTAAAATATCCCTACTTTCCATCGCACACACAAAGTTATCCATACTGTCTGGTAAACTACACAAGAGTAGTATACACACAAAGTCGTTTGGAACTGCACAGTTTCAATGACTCCAATGTATGGCTAAATTCATTAATTTGTTCAATGTAATCGACATCTTCACGAATTCTAAACCATACTAGCTTCTTAAAAAGACTTACTTTACGTGTAGGGGTTTTTGGTTGAAATATAGAACTCAATTTCTCCCATGCCTCATTCGCAGTTGAAGTTCTAATTTTTTTTCTACCTTATCGCGTAATTTATAAGGGACAGAATATGCTTTGTGAAAAATAGGGATACTATATTGTTTAAGGATAATTTCGGCAGTAAAATGTTCAATGTAACTGTGCGGCGAAGGTATACCTTTTGGAAATTTTCTTTTAACATATTCTATATCGAAATCTAAATCTTTAAATTTACACAACTTATTATTGTTTTCATTTACTTTTTTTAAAAGAAAAAACTTACGCCAATCAGAAAAAAACACATCCAACCATGTTCTACCAAACAACGGTTTACAATTTTTTTGACTTCGAATAACAATTAACTCCAATTTATAAATATTAGCTTTAAGAGGCATTTTAACATCAACCATGATTTATCCAACACAATCTATTTGTTTTCCTGAAACTAACAAATTTTAATTAAAGGTATATTATATAATCTATGTTTGTACTTATCTTCAGATATAACTGAACAACACGCGCCAGAAACTATCTCCATCGGTATATTTTCAACCAAAACTTCAATAGTAGCTGGATTACTTCCGTAATTTATATCCATTTGTTGTATAGTATTAATGTTATCTGCTCCATTTGAAATATCCTGAATTGATGTTTGTAATTGTTTTATATTTTTATTGTTTCTACATTGATGAGATACATGACCCTTTTTATGACAATTAAAACATTCCCAAAAACGTGCTGGACATGTTTGTGGATTATGATTTCTACCAAACCGATAGCAAGATTTATTCTGATGACTTTGGATGATTTGTGGAACAACTTGTAGAACGCTTTGTACCAGTATGTTGATGACTTGTTTTATTTTTACTAAAATTTCGACCACGTACTTGATTTTGGCTTTTACCATTTATGTGTTCTGCAAAAGCATTTATTACATCGAATCTAGGCTCAATTAAACGATTTTGATTTTCTGCCGTTTCCCAATTTATGGCCATCTTTTAATAATTTTGCGCGTAATTGGTTGTCTCTAATCCCGCACACAAATTTATCTCTTAAAGCTCTGTCTTGAAAATTACTAAAATTGCATTTTTGAGATGGCTCCTTTAATTTTATAATATATTCTGCTATACTCATGTCTTCTTGATTCACTTTATAAAATTTGTAACTTTCCGCTATTTCATAAATATGTGGCTCGAAATAATTTTTTACCAAATTTACCAATTCCTGATATGATTTAGTACAGGGATCATCCAGTGTACATAATTATCGTACCATCGAATATGCGTCAGCTCCAATGTGTGTAATAAGGAGTGGCACTTTTTTGTCGATTGCGATGCCATTTAAAACAACAAATTGTCTAATCGCATTTCGTATTCCTTAAAATCGTTTCCCATCATGTGCGGATCCATGTGCCCAATGGTCGCCATTTTATATATATATAATTTTTTTTTGACTTGTTCGACCCCTCTAATATTGTATTTTATGTATGACTTTATAAATTTTTATTTATTACAAATATGTAGGTACGACCGCCTCGTCGCCACTTTTATATTTGTACACTTTTTCCTTGACACTGCTTTTGGGCACACCACCAATTTTATATTTTATAATATTACCTTTACTATTGAAATTATTCTTTTTTCCGCTACATGCGACTTATTGCGTAGTAAACTCTTTATTTCTTTTGTTCCTTTTTACACTATTCACACATAATACAACATCCCATATTTTAACAGCAAATATATATCACATCCCATAATAGTACATATCATTTACTACAAAAAAAAATTTTAATATAATCAAATATTTTTTCCTCAGAGGATAAGGGTGTAGTGTACTCATACATTTAGATTAGTCACAAACATTACCTACACCAACATTTTTAGCCATAAGCTGATTTACTATTACACAACTATAAAAATGCATACTTGCATTTAATAAATTTATGCTAAGGTAACATTAGGTAAGTTAAGTAAACACAATGAGATTTATAATCTACTTAAGTAACACAAGGTTATTAATGTGCTAGAGTAAGAATGTCTATAACACTGACATTAAATAGAATTAGTATAAATAATATAAATTTTGGCAAAAATAAAGGAGAAGGACTTTTGTATTCACACAAGACAAATCAAGTCTTTTTCTCATTTACTACATCTCCCCTTACCAGGCATATAGCCGAAAGGACGCTGCTTTCTTAGCAGCTGGCGATTGGTAAATATTAAGATATTAGGTCCTATGTTTATATTAATTTAAATTTTAAACAAATTACATAAAAGTTCTCATAAATAATAAAAGTTAACATTCTTAACCTTAAGCTGATAAATATGCATACTTGCATTTTATGTTAAGGTAACATTAAGTAACACAAGGTTAACAATCAGCATTAACATTAACATTGAAATATAATAGTATAAATATTGGCCAGAATAAAGACAGAAAGACTTTTGTAATAACTAAAAACAAACCTAGTCTTTTATTTGTTTTCTACATCTTCCCTTACCAGGCATATAGCCGAAAAGACGCTGCTCACTTAGCAGCTGGAGATTGATAAATATTAAAAATTTAAGTTACACATTTATATAAAATATATTATTCAAATTTCATAACGTATCGGTTTAACGTGAATGAAAAATTACGTTAAAATAAAAACAAAAAATATTAAATTATTGAAATTATTCAAAAAACAAAAAATGTAAGTATAAAAAAAATTGATGAATAAAATTAAAAAATCTTTTGGTACAGGTCAGTAACACAAGAACAGATACACATAATTATAAGTTTTATGGAAGACCACAGTGACATAGCGCAAAATCAAAGTAACTTCCCTAGGGCGATAAAAATTAAATGAATTATGGGAAGAGGTGGAGAATAAGCTAAATGCTATTGGAATTACGTTATAAATACAAAAAAGGAAGAATGTAATTTAATGTAATTCATATTAATATTAATTATTATATTATTTACTTTATATATGAATATAGATAAATAAAAGAAAAAAAATTAGTGATAGAAATTTTCCTCTCCTCCATGAGAATTCTCCAACGCCCTATGAAAAAGTTAAAAAATAATTATACTTGTTATGGTCTTTGAATAATTTTACCTTTAAAAACTCCAATACACCTTTCTACAATGCACCTAGCTTTTGAATGAATATTGTTATAATTAATTTTTGGACCGTCTGTTGGGTTCCTATAGGGTGACAGCAGCTATGGTTCTAATGGATAACCACTGTCACCTATTATTAACATCATTATATGTTGACTTTATATATATATATGGTATAAAGATTTAATTTTCCTAAACGTATAAAAAAGGCTCCTTGCCCATTCTAAACTTCTGTTTAAATCTACTGCACGTTTAATAATATTAGGTTGGATATAAGCATCCAGTAAAGTTTTTCTTATTCTAATAAGGTTATTTTTACGGGAATGAGCACTTTGAATTAAAAATGCACTCGATGAAATATTTCTGCGCATCCTTTAATGAATTATTTCATAAGTAATAATTTAATAATGCATTATTATTTTAATAGTATTAATTAACTTATATTTTTAAAACTTTTTTCAATATTTTTGCTAATTTTAATATCAAATTTCACTAAAACGACACCAAATATTCAATCGTTTCATTTGACACAATTTGACGATAGAATTCAATCGTATAGTGCTTACACAAATAGAAAAAAAATCGTCAAAACGAGACTATAGAAAATGTTATGTTACGCAATTAATTTCTGTGATAAAAACGAAAAATCGTTGACAAAATGACCCTACTGAAATAATACTCGCCTTTTATATTAAATTGTGCAGCGTTATTGCTATTTAAATTAAATAAATAAAAAAAAAATGAATTGTTATCGTAAAACAGATGATCCTTTACGAACGAATTTGTAATTTGTATATTATACAAGCGGTAGCCTTTAGTACCTTTATCATCTTGATAACCAATATATTTTAATTTTATACCACGATGCATGAATTTAGCATGTTTTTGTTTACGCTTCTGCAAAGCATCTACGTCACAGCCAAAAGTTTCAAAATAATGAACTGCAGGTTTTATACAAAACCATCTTTCACAAGGGGTCACATTTAACACTTTAGTAGGAAATTTATTACTGCGGTATTAATCGCAAACTTTGAGGTAAATTTGAAACTTTTAGGATTCATTTTGCAGTTTCAACCAAGGTTCTATTTGCTCTCTCCGATATGCCATTTTGTTGGGGTGAATATAGTACGGTTGTTTGATGTATTATACCATTGCTATCGAAGTATTTTGGAAATTGAGTGTTAACGTACTCAGTACCATTATCACTGCGTACAATTTTAATCTTTTGACCAGTTTGCCGTTCAGCTTGTGCAGCAAATATTTTAAATTTTTCAAAAACCTCTGAAGAAGAATTAAATTCGATGGAACCTCCAATTAAAGTCGTTCCAGAGTGGAAAAAGGTACAAATAAGAACAAGTGAAAATATTATAATCGGTCATTAAATACCTTACACCACTTGATATATTATTTTCCACAGGAAGGTGCAAGGTATAATGATATTTATAACAAAGCTTTTTACCAATGAATTTATAGGTGTGGGCAGATTTCAAAAGCTGCGTCAAAAAGAAGCTAGGCATAATAAAAGAGAACAGCAGGCAACAGGTGGTGGCCTATATGTTTAAAAGTCATTGATCAGTTTGAAGGAAAATGAAACAGAAACTAGTTGAGGAGTATTTACTTGTACAGCTCTATATGGAGTTAAAAGCCATGGTAAAAGCGGATATCCAGAATCTCCTTAATAATTGAAAATATTGCAACAATTTTCATTAGCGAACGTCAGTGAAGAATTATTTTTACGTACCTAATACACTTGTGTTTGTATCTCCACTTTCATAACATGTTTGGAAAAAAATTGAAGCATCTCTGCTGTTCCAAATAAATGAATCATGGTTTGATTCAGCGTAATTCCCTTTAACGTAGCGAATTTGCTGTCTGTGATCACATATCTAAATAAAAATACACGTATTTAATTATTTAAGTATTTTCAAAATGAGTATTTTATATTCACTATCATAACATTGAAGCTATAGAACCCTTTCCTGTTGTAATAAAGATGAGCATGTTCTTTACGTGGCTTAATTATTCGAACGTGTTTTTGTCATAAAAATATAATTTTGCTCTCACTTTTCTCTTGTTCGGACACTCTCAAATTTATCCATTTAGCACATAAATTATTTTCAAATATATTTAGCACTTCGGATATTATATTGGAAACGGTGCTTTGGGCAACTGCAACATTGAAACATTGTCCTGCACCCGGTTGGTAATTGCCTTCTGCCATAAATCTCAAAAACGTTACGAGTTTTCTTTCTTCTGTTAATGCATTTGACTGCCGTAATCGTGGCAATTTACTTTGCAAAATTTATTATATTATAATTTATTCAAAATTTTATAAATCTAATTAAATTATGGTTAATAAATTAAATGAAATTTACGCTGTTTACTTACTGATTGTCAGGTAAAAGTATCACACTTTTTGTTGAAATGACCTTCGCGTTCTTTTTAAGGTACTTTCTGGGTGAACCATGAAAAAAGGTGTTAAATCCATTTTTTTGGTGTTATTTTAACTTTAAAACTGTTCAATTTTTTTTCTTTTATTTAAAAATCCCATTTTTTTTTGTATGAAAAACACTTTTTTCTCTTTTTCTTCTAACAAAAACTCAGAGCAAATTATAAACAAAGACAATGCAGTGTCCTCGAGCGAATTTTATGATACCGATAAACATGCTCCAGAATCAACTTCTATTTTAATGATGTAGAATTCACTTTAACAAAAATTGTTACTGGTTCAGAAATATTTCCAACCATATTAATGGTATTTAAAACAACAAATAAAACAACTCCACATTATTATTATATTTATACGTGCTCTCAGTCCAGGAGTCGTAGGCTTTTAAAGTAGCTCAAGACTTTCCTAGGCTCAGAGCTCCAGATTTCCTTAAGTTTTCTTCTATTAGAGAAGGAAACCAGGACCTTCTTTTGCGGGTTAATGTTAAGACCTCTATCCTGACATTGTATAACAATGCATAAACTTCAGTATTGTTCTTTCGTGCTTTAAACTCAGAACTAGGCTTAATTTGATTTATATGACGTTTTAACAATCCCTTTGCTGTTTGTGCTTGATATACTACTTTACCAATTTTCTGTTTAATTTTGCCACTTATCCATTTTTCTCCTTTCACAAAATTTTTTACACATACGGCATCATTGATTTTAAAATTTCGCGAACATGATTTTAAAGAACAGGATTTGTTTACAGGTACTTCAAGTAATTGTGACCACATTGATCTACTTCTATCTTCCATGTAGTAATTCAACTGGAGACTTACCCTCCGAATTAGGCATAAAACGATAAGTGTATAGATATTACGTACAGAATTTTGTATAGATAGCCCATCGTTAATATGTTTACGAACATTTGTTTTAAAAAACCTTACAAAACGTTCGGCTAATCCATTTGAAGGTGGATGAAATGGTGAAACGTAATATGGTTAATACCCAACTTGTTACAAAAATTTTTAAGCGCATCAGATGATAATTGAGGACCAGTTTTCACTTAGACAAATTGTGCATTTTGATAAGCGTTCATTTTCTTCTTTAACTATTACTATTTTTAACATCACTTATATTTGCACAATTTTGTTCACATTTCAAATAATATAGATTGCCTATTCTTTTAGCTTTATACAATGATTTTCCATTTTCTGTAATCACTGTTTCATTTTGCGAAAAAGGACTTCAAAGCCATGTTCTACAATTTTTGACACCGACAATAAATTAGCCTTTAAATCAGGTACGTAAAATATATTATTGATACTAATATTATCATCTCTGTTTAAGGTTTCATTTTGCAATTTCAATTTAGCGTTGCCAATACCATATGTTTGAGTGGTGTGTTTATTTGCCAAATTTAAGGTTTTACTTATTTGTTGAAAATTTTCGACGTTGTCTCTCTTTGAAGTCATGTGTGCAGTGCACTTGCTATCAAGACACCAATAATCATTGTTTATGTCAACAGACATTAGAGCATTTGCTACTGAATTATATATCGCTTTTTCAATATGTTTTGCAGGATTTAGCTTTGTTTTACATTTGCGTGCAATATGTCCGACTTTACCACAGCTATAGCAAGTATTATTAACTTTTTGTTGTTTGTTCATTTTGTTTATCTCTTTTTCTATGGTTTTATAGCCATTTCTTTTACGCTTGACAAACAGTGCGTTTTGTAATTGATTATCATTTTTAGACTTACTTGCCTGGTCTTCTTCCAAAATTTTAACTCTAAGTATGCCAGGGCTTGGTAATTCGTCTCTGGCCTCCAGAGCACAACGAAACGTATTATATGATTCGGGCAAACTATACAGTAAAAGGATTGATAATAAATCGTCGCCTACTTCTACATTTATTTCGCGTAACTTGCCAACAGCATCAAAAAATTATTAAGATGTTCTCTGACATTTTCGTCTTCTTTCCTTCGTGCAAGAGCGACGCGTTTTAAAAGTGACGCTTTTTGTACTGGTCTTTTTGACTCAAATGTGTTTTTTAATTTTTCCCACGTATCTTTTGATGTTTCACATTCAGCAATAATGCCTAATTCTGCTGGACTAATTGATAAAGTGATGTCCGCACATGCTTTTTTGTCAAACTCTTTCCACTTTAACTTTGCATCTTCATCTGTTGGACATGGTTTTTCACCACAAACGTATGACTACAAATCATTTTTGATTAGGATAGCTTTCATTTGCAGCTTCCACGTGTCATAGTTTTCAGCATGCAAAGAATCAATTCTTGTTATAGTATTTGCCATTTTAAAATTTTATTTACGAACCGTGTAGCGCACCTGGGCCCATTACCGGTTGTTATTTATATTTTACCCCATGTAAGTTTTTGTAATTAAAACTAAAGCTTTCTTTTTATATTAATTTATTTTAACAATATATTTCAAGACGTCTGTACATTTTGAAGCGTAAAAAGGAAGAGAAAGAATGGTACAAGAACGATAACAATGTCGATAACTAAGAGTTGCATTCTTCTATTTCGCATATTTCAACAGATATCACATATGGAAATTGAAAATACGCATCGACACAAATTAACCACATTGTATTAAATATAGGACCAGCAAAATCTACATAAACACGTTCCCGAGCACTAGTTGCGTTAGGCCATGGCTGACATTCTCGTGGTGGAGCTGAATTCTCTATTTTACAAATTTCACATTGAAGAGCCAGTTTGCGAATATCTTCATCAATATTTAACCACCAAACGTACTGTCTAGCTAACTGCTTCATTTTAACAATACCCCAATGACCATCATGTAATAAAGTTAATACTTTGTTTTTTAACGCATCAGGTATGACTATACGTATAGAATCTGTATGAATACAAAGCAAATCATTAGAAATAGAAAAAAAGCAGATTTTCGAGATAAAAGTGCTCCTAATTCGTAAAGAGAAGCATTAGTTGCAAGAACAAGAGGTCCTTAAATTGAACTACTTCTGTTGCATTTACAATCTGTGATTTTAAATCTTCAAATACTTTTTGTTGTGAAACTCCCATTTAAATTTAACATTTTTTCTATTTGAAGGAGCTGCTATTGTTGCAAAATTTGGCTCAAAACTATGGTAAAAATTCACTGTAACAATAAAAGCTTCTAATTGTTTTAAATTCTTGGGTGGCTGTAACTCTTGTACTGCTCTTACTCCAGAATCATCAAGTAATATGCCATCTGCTGTAATTACTCTACCAAGATATTCAATTTTTTCTTGTAGGAAATGGCATTTATTTAAATTACATTTTAGACCATAGCCTCGAAAAATTTAAAAAACTTTTTCTAAACGTTATAAATGGGTGATCATATCAGGAGCTGATACAATAATATCATCTAAAAAGTTTGCACAACCTTCTACTCCAGCCAGTAATTGTTAAAGAAATTTTTGAAAAATAGCAGGTGCACTAGCAATTCCATATGGTAAACATTGATATTCAAAAAGTCCTAAAGGAGTATTTATTACCATAAACTGCTTAGAATCATCGTCAAGCTCCATCTGTAAATAAACTTCCTTTAAATCAATTTTCGAAAAATATATGTTTCTCTAGTAGGCAATGGGTGTCGATCAATTTCTGTTCGTGCGTTGACAGCTTGCTTAAAATCTCCACATATGCGTAATGAGCCATTAGGCTTATTTACCAAAACAATAGGCGAAGCCCACTCACTAAATTTCATAAGACATAAGATACCTTTACTAACTAACCGTTCAATTTCCATTTTAAATTTAGGCATTTAAGCAAATGGTAATGGCTTAGTTCTACAATATTTAGGATTAGCATTAGTTTTCAACTGAATATGGGCTTTAAAGTTTTTAATCGTTCCCATTGACGAATCAAAAAGTTCACCGTACTTATTACACAATTGCTTAATTTGATTTTTATCAGCAGTATTTATTGAATTTACTTGTTGTTCTTAAAGCCAAATGCATTTAATAAATCTAATCCAAAAAGATTATGCCCATTGTAAGAATTTACCACAATTAAACAAACTTTTTTAATTTCGCCCTTAACTGGAATTTTATTACGACCATAATTGTGCAATATACGTTTAGTATGTTGTAATGATGGTAAATTTAAGCTTTTGTATGTATCCCTTGTAATAAGCGATACGGACGTTCCAGAATCTATTTAAAATGTAACAATTTTGTTTAAAATTGCAATCTATAAAATTTTTATTAGTTTCGTTTTTTACTATGCCTGTTATTTTGTAATAAGATTCAATAACCTCAACATCAGCTGATTTATTTGTTTCATTTCGTTTGTTTCCAACTTTTTTTCTTATGTTGTTGTTTTTGAGATAAGCATACAGGTGCAATGTGACCCTTTTTACCACATTTATAACAATTTGCGTTTTTTAATCTACAATCTTTTTTCTCATGATTTATATAGCAACCCGAATACGACTTACGTTTAGATTTTTTTTTTTCATTCATTCATTCATTTATTTATTAATTATTGATAGGTGTACATAAAGTAACCTTCCCAGCTCTCCAGCGCGTACATATGTACTTGGCACCATCTGAGGCAGGTAGGCAGGTCACTTACATACAATGAACAGATCAGTGGACCCAGAACGGACCCCTGAGGAACCCCTCGCCTAATCGGGAGTAGGTCGGAAAAAATGTTGTTAGCAAATACACATTGATACCTGTTAGTGATATATGTTTCCACTAACTGAGCGGATGTGGAATCAAAGTTAAACAACTTCTTTAGCTTAATGGTTAATAAGAAATGGTCAACTGAATCAAAAGCTTTGGTATGGTCGAGTAACACAAGGAATGACATGTTGTTATTGTCCAATTTTCCCCTAATGCTTCAGCCACATCAATTAAAGTGGTAGTGCACGATCTGTTTTTCCGAAAACCAGACTGAAAATCAACCATTAGTGAGTTGATAGGGACAAAATCACATATTTGTTTTTTGATGATTCTTTCACTTTAGAGAGAAACGGAAGGATTGCTATTGGTCTAAGATTCCCATTACTTTTCGGGATGGGTATGACTTTTGCTAATTTCCAACAGTTCGGAAAGGTCGAACGCATGATTATATCATTAAAAATCGAAGTAATGCAACGTAACACCATTGGGAGAATCAATTTGATAAATCTAGGATAAACGTCATTCAGACTAATAGCATTCGATTTCGTGTCTAGTACGCACTCTAGCACTTCAGTATCACTCACGCTATTAAACTTAAGTGAGCTAAAACCATAGGCAGTTTCCATTCCTAAATACTGAGAGACATCGGGGGTACTCATTGGTATGCTTAAAATTTTTTTATTTATTTCGTTAACGTCGAGGTTAACTGGAGTTGGGATAGTGTTCCTGTTGATACCGATCTTCCTAATCGTGGACCATTTCCGTGCAGTGCTAGAGGCAAACCTTGATCCATAACACGCTATTTTCGCACGCCTAATAGCATAGGACACCTTTCTGCGTAGGTGCTTACATTATTCATTGTGCTCAGGTGCACGCGTACGCTTCCATGCGCTATAGGCCTCGTCCCTGGATAACATCAATTGCTGAATGTAGTTGTTAAACCAGGGACATTTATGCGAATCCGCACTGGCAATTTTTTGAGGGACGTAGGCATCATACAGTGATCGGACATTGTTATTGAACCAAAATATTTTTGCCTCACTGTCCGGTAAAAACATAACCTCACTCCAGTTAATTTGTTTCGCTGCACATTCTAGTTCGTTAATAACCACACCCTTAAAATCTTTATAGGTATGATTAATGTGAGCATTATGAAGTTGAAAATTATATGTCATGAAGATCAGGTCATGATAAGAGAAATTTGAAGCGTTTAGCTGATCGTAAAGGAGGACCTTATTTATGTTGTTGCCTAAGAATAGGTCAATGACTTTAGATGTATGAGCAGTGTAATGAGTCGGGTTTGACATATTAACGGAGAGAAGACCAAGCGTATGCATCTCATCTATAAAGCTGTTTTCTAACAGAAGATTGCTATTGAAATCTCCGCTAATGATCACTTCGGGATATCCGATAGTAATATACCCGATTGTCGTTACAAGCTCAGTAAAATCAGTACTACAGTGAGGTCGGTATACGCAATCCACCAAAAGTTTTTTGTGTCCACTTTTTATATTAGTAAAAATGTATTCAATAGGACTGTCTGAACTAGACTTGCGTACCAATGAGCAGTATATGTGACTTTTTATGTATACGGCAACACCGCCAGCATGATTATAGCTGTCGGCTCGAAAGAGTGTATAACCATTTAAATTAAAAAGGGAACTAAGTTCGACAGACATAAACCACGTCTCAGACATATAACGTGAATATCAGAATTCTCAAAGATGTGTCGAAACTCGTCAGTCTTGTTGCGTATACTTTGGGCATTCCGATGACAAACATGGATACCAGTATGTTGTTTAGTGAAGACTCTAATCATGGTGTGTGTTTCGTCTCTTGCTGTCGTACTCATAGTAGGACTTGTAAAACAAACAGTACAAAAAGCAAAGTGGCAATAGATATTAAGAGAGATATTATGATTAACTCTATATAAATACGAATAAAATACAAAAAAAATTTCCATGTAAGAAGGGAAACACCAAAAGGTTTATACAAGACCATAAGTTTATATTGTTCATGGCTTGTTTATTAACACCTGGATCAGTGCTTTTTAGTTTTTAACCATTACATTATTTGCTTTATTCCGCAGTTTCTTATTTATAGTTTTAACAGCGTTTACGTGAATTTAATTTTTTAAATAATTTTCTTTAAGTGTTTCCACAGTTTTTGTAGTTGCTTCGTACGATTCTGATAACATTGGTTGTGCTTTTTGTAAGGCGGCAGTTCTAACTGTATCATGTAGTGTATGAACTATAATTTGATCACGGATCATTTCGTCTGTAAACTCTCTAAGACAATTATCAGCACAACAGTTAAACTTGCACCGTCTAGCTATTCCTCGGAGATCGGCAACCCATTCTTTGTACGACTGATTAGGCTTCAAGAACGTTTTAAAAAATTGATAGCGAGCTGCTATAATATGCTCCTTTAACATAAAATAATCTGACAATTTTGAGGTTAGGTCAGCAAAACTTTGACTTTCGCTGTTTGTACTACCAAATATGTTTTTTAATAAATCAAACAATTCTGGACCAATCCATGACAAAAAAATGCTTTTTGTTTTTCAGGGTTGGATACCCCATAAGCGATAAAATGCTGCTGTAATTGTTGCAAATATGAATTCCACTTATTATGTTCCTTTTGAAATTTTTGAAAAGCAGGTACCAGCAGTTGCTCTATTTTTTTTGGCATCATTTTGACGATTGAGTATGGCTTGCATCCACTTTTGTTGCTCTTCCAGAAGCTTCCTTGAAAATTCTTGTTATTATAAAAGTTTTTGCATACTTTCTATATCGTTTGGCATCGTTATATTATTGGCAAATTTTTCGTATAAAAACAATAATATAATATTCTTTATACGCGTATCTTTGTATTATCGCGGCTTGTGCATAAATAAACGTTAAAGTTTGGCAATATGTAAGCAAGAAAATTCCATAAATATTTTTTACTGACCGTCGCCAATAATGTTATGTTTGACCGAATAATGCACGCGTTCTTACTTATTCAAAAGATGCTTACGAACTACTCTTTCTTTAATTTTTTAGATTGTTTCACAACAAGTCAAGTATATAATTTAATAAATACATAAAAATGTTTGTGTTAATTTTAGGCCTATTTGCATTCGTTGGGTAAGAACTTGTTCATGCCAGCCTACAACACAAATGGCTATCATCCGCATAGTCTAACGTTTTAAACCCCATACCGTTGACCTTTATTAGCAGGTCCTCTATGACCATGGTCCAAATTAGAGAAGAGAAGTACATCCCTTTTGTGGGCAACCTCTAGTGGCCCTAGTTGTCATAGTCGTCCCTGCAAACTCAGTCGTGATGATTCTGGAGTTTAACATTGAAATAACCTATTTGGTTATCATCGTTGGTATTCCTTTGTCTACCATGGCTGTGTCTATTGCAGAATAGGACATATGTATTTAGACTCTAACGCTCCCTATGAGCTTATGAATAGCCGCCGTAGAGGATATGCCTTTTTGATAGCCAAATTGATTTCTATGAAAGGGTTTTTCCCTAATGTAGGTGTCCCTTATAAAATTATCAAGGGTTTTCTCCATAGTTTTAAGGAGGAAGGAGCTGAGGCTTATTGGTCTATACGATTTGGGTAGGCGTTCATCCTTGTTTCCTCCCTTTGGTATAAATACCACCTAAACCTCATTCCACTTTTGCGGAACAAGTCTCATATGAAGGCTTGCTCTAAATATTGTGCAAAGCGTAGGAACAATGATGGACGATCCCTGTTGTAGCATATAGGGTCTGATGCAATCGGTCCTGGAGAGTTGTATGGGCGAAAGGATGAGAGAACCCTTTTGCGTTGAAAGATTGTGTTTGCGAGACAGCACTCCCTAGGAGCTCCCAATGAGATTATCATTGGGTTCTCCTGGCAGCACCGTTTCGCGTTCAAAAGACAACCAGGAAAGTGAGTTTCCATCAGGAATCGACCCGTTTCCTCTATTGTCGTCGTGAAACTTCCATCAGATTTCTTCAGAATACTAATACCGTTGCTGTATCCCTTTGCAAAGATTTTTTGAAGTCGGACAGCTTCAGAAAGATTTTAAATCTCCTCGCAGTAGTTCCTGCATGCAGCCCTTTTGGATCGCCGCAACTCGCGATTGTAGCAAGTTAGAGCAGATTTGTATTCAGTCCAGTCGCCTGTCCTTTTTGCTCAATTGAATAATTTTCTAGCCTTATTCCTAAGCTTTTTGAGTCCTGGGTTCCACCAAGGTACTCTTTGTCTTTTTAATTTTTTGAGGGCAGCTTTCTTGGTAGGCTAATTAAATATTGGAACAGAGGTCAATGGATTCCTGTTCCAGTTCTGCTGAGTTAATATTGTTTGCAGAGTGTTTTGCGTTATAACTAAGGTGATAATAAAAAAGATCCCAATTGGTATTTTTAGGATTGCGGTAGGCATGGCATGTTCCGATGTTAGTTTTTAAATCAAATCTTATATGACGATGGGCAGACATAGAGACCTCGTCAGAGTCATGCCAGCCTTAGATAGCAGAGTAAAGAGCTCGATGGCGTTAAATCTATTACTTCCCCCTTGATTATATTACGAAATGTCTGTTCGCTACACCGGTTAACAATGATAATATTGTTATTGATTAAATATTCGAAAAGGTACTGGCGTTCGCGTCGCAGCACATAAGCCATTCTAATTTTCTGCTGGGACAGTATTCCAGGCCTCTACTTTTTTTCTTGAAGCTTGCAAAGTAGGCGGTTGCGAGGACGAAACCCCGTTTCCCAAAGGCACCTTTACCCAAACCGCTACTAAATCGCCTTGGATAAACTCTGAAATGGGGATGTAAGTTAATTTGTCGCTATGATAACATGGCCGTTCTAGATCGGTAAATTAGCTTACCTGTTGTGTTGAGGCCTTTTACGATCGCCGAATGTATCCAGGGTTCCTGGATGAAGGCTATATCGAGACCTTCGGTTGTGAATCTCCAACTAAGCACGTCAGAAGCAGCCTTAGCGTGATGGAGATTCACCTGAATTATCTTCACTGCATCAGTGACGGTCACTGACGGATCTGGTGGCACCCTGGGAAGGTTTAGTACCAGGTGCAGGTTTTATAACCTTTTCGGACCCTTGAGCTCTACCACTAGGCCTTAATTGCGACAATCTATAGCTGTTGTCAATAGCATAGTTGGTTTTCCTTAGATTTTCAGAAGAGGCATTGTCAATAGCGATTGTTAATTTTATTGTGAGTCCTTTTCTTTGCCAATAAAGTATTTTCCAGTAATCCACCTTGAGGCTGAAGGATGTCCCCAGTACTTTTTTCCTCCTTTTCGGGGAAATAGCCCACGAATACATGAGGTCGTGGTATATCGGCCTCATCTACCGCTTTGAGAGTAGCCTCGCTCCGTGAGTGCAATGTTGGCACCACCGACTTAAGCCGTCTGTTTCCTTTTACAGGTGAATAACAACCAGCCAACGAACTTTGGCTTAACAGTGCCCTTGCATTGGTCGCAATTTTTTTTCAGCACACATGCCTAAATCGCCCTCAATTTGGAATCGCCCCACTCACTGCTCGGAAAGCCAGGTGGAATTACTCCTACAAGGACAAGCTCTGCCACCTCGTCGACGCTGTAGGTACTACCGAGGTATTAGGGGGCGAAGTTACCTTCTCCGTAGCCGTCCGTTTTGGTGGGGGATTGGACGACGAATAACTCCTTTAGCTGTTTGAAGATCGACGACTCTAACGCAGGAATCTCGACCTCGAATGCGCTTTAAAGCGGCGAGAAATGCATCAGTCGAAAGATCAGAGACCACTTCTATGTGTACTGCTTTGATTGCTAAACAAATAAATGCAGCAATATACGTTTTATATGGAATTCTTCCTCGAATGCGAACATACGTGTTTATTGGACCACAAAAATCTACAGCACACCGCGCGAATGGTCTAGAAGGATTAAGGCGTTCAATTGGAAGATTTACCCATTACTTGCTAAAGAAGCTTCGGCCTATAACGTACACAATGACTGCATGAGTTTACAATTTTACGACATACGTGACGTGCGTTTATAATCCAAAATTGTTGGCGTATTAACGCGATTAAAGCTTTAGGTCCAGCATGAAAGTTGGTGCGATGAATATGTCGTACATATATTTCATAAAAATGGTCCTTGTTCAGGTGTATTATTGGGTGTTTTTGACCTTCTTCTAAATCTGCTAATGTGAGGCGTCCCCCAACCTTGAGTAACTCAAAATTACCGCGTGAAGAAATGGATTTAAAAATTTTAATGAACCTTGAAGACTTCCTTTAGTTTTTAATTGTTTGATCTCATTCTTGGAATAGTGTTGTTGTATAATCCAAACAATCGCATATAATGCATGATTCAACTCATGTGGGTGTAACGAACGGTTATCGGCAACCGTGGACCGATTTGCAGCTACATTGTAATAAACCCGAAAGATCCATCCAAAAATACGTAGCAATTTTATATATGTACTGTCTGTCTTTATACAATCTAATAAATAATTAGTTATTTTTGTTGTGCAAAAAGTTAATTTGCGTTTTTCATTTTCAATAATACTTTTATCTAGTTTGAAAGAGCGATGAACCGGCCATTTATCCGGACCCATCGTTAAATATGATGGACTATTGAACCAAATTGAATCTTTAAGCCCTTGTACTGTTGAGCCTCTTGAAACGATATCCGGAGGATTAAGTTTTGATGGTATGTATTTCCAAATCGCAGTTTTAGTAATTTCTTGTATTTCTGACACTCTGTTTCCAATAAACACTGATAACGTAGATGAATGTTGTTTCAACCAATGAAGGACCAAATTTGAATCTGTTCACAAAAACGAATTGGAATTTGCGAATTGCAAACGTTTAATTTTATCATATAACTTGGCAAGAAGGAATGCACCACATAACTCTAATTGAGGCAATGTTTTCCTTTTTGTTGGTGCTACTTTAGATTTCGCTGTTAGCAAATGAACGTTGTGTCTGTGAGAACTTGTTTGTACCAATACATACATACAACAACCATAAGCGCGTATAGAAGCATCAGAAAATCCATGTATTTGTATAATTTGAGCATTTGCAACTAGACAATAGCGCGGTATTTTCAATGATTTTAACTGTTCAATATCTTTTATAAATGATTGCCATTTCGAATAAAGTTCTTGTAGAAGCGACTCATCCCAGTGCAATTTCAAAATCCATAATTCTTGAAGTATTATATTAGCATTAATGATGATAGGTACTAATAAACCCAAAGGATCAAAAAGTGCAAAAATCGCCAAATTTAGATTTTGGTGAAAATGTAAAAATGTAATTTGATTCCAAGTAGATGTTATATCTAGAGCGCTTGTATATGACTCATCGAGATTTACGTTTTTTGTTGAGGTATCACTGACGAATGATTTGTAATTTGAATGCCACTTATCGAGCTTAAAGCAGCCCCTTTTTAAGATTTCGCCCACTTCATGTTTCAAATTATATATAATTCTTCTTCTTCTTGCAATGTGTCGCCACCACTTAATAGATCATCCACATAAAAACAAGTTTTGATTGCCTTTGCCCCAATTGGATAATCAAATTCGTATTCATCCGCAAGATAATTCAAACTTCGAATAGCAAGATACGGTGCGCAGCATGTTTCATACGTGACAGTATTTAAGCGATATGTACGCAATTGTTCTTGCGGTGATGCTCTTCAAATGATATATTGAAAATTGCGATCATGCGAATTTACCAAAACTTGTCGGTACATTTTGATAATGTCTGCAGTAAGTGCAAATCGATACAAACGAAAACGAATAAGAATCAAAAACAGCTCCTTCTGAATTGTAGGACCAACCATCAAAATGTCATTGAGAGATTTCAATGATGATGTTTTGCATGATGCATCAAAAACAATACGCATTTTAGTAGACGTGCTGGAAGGTTTAAAAACGCAATGATGCGGAATGTAATAATGAGGATTATTTAACTGTGGTAATTTAACTAGACTCATATGACCCAATTTTTCATAATCTTTCATAAATTTTACATAATTTGTTTTAAGTTCAGGATTTCGGGTTAGACGATTTTTTAATAACATAAATCTTCTAATCGCTATATCTTTAAATAAACCCAATTGATTAGGTGGTTCTTTAAAAGGCAATTTAAATACCTGACATCTGGCGAGTTATGTTTCTACTTTAATAAAAACTTTTGTTATATTTTATTTTATTTTTTAATTAAATATATCAAATCGACTTTTCTGATTGAATGCGTACTTAAAACTAAAGAAAATAACGTACAATATTGAACAAAGAAAATAAAAAGGGTTACCACATTGTAACTCACGCGATACATTTTCATTAAATGGCACAATTTTGTTGTTCCTTTCTCCACCATGGTATTGTGTTGTTTGTGTTCTCTATTTACCAGAATCGTTCCAATTTATTATCAATGTCTTGCTCGACTGAATATAAACAAGTTGATGGCGTAACTGTAGATTAGGTGTGTGGCTTATAAGAACCCATCCAAACAATGTTTTTTGCAATTTTGGCTAACCATCACCGAGTTGAATTCTACCTACAGAAATGCAGTCAAAAAATGTATCAGTGCCTATGAGCAAGTCGATCTTGTTCGATTTAAAAAATTCTTCATCTGCTAGTTGAGTATTTGATGGCAAGTGCCATGATGAAATATCCAATGTAGTATCGGCCTGATAAGACAAATGCGAAACTACACAAAATTTTAGTGCTACTTCGAAATGCGAAAATCGAGATTTTATATAGGTATTACATCTATGTTTAATTCTTGTAAAGGTGTTACCAATGCTTGAAACTTCCATATTATAACGTGATCGCGGTAAACAAAGTCGTTGGACAAAATCTTCAGTAATAAAATTCAATTGCGGACAAGAGTCAAGCAAGGCACTTTCCATTGATATCTTGGTCCAAGACTATGGCGGTGGCTAACAAAACCTGATCCGTCTGTAAATTGCCCACATGTGCATGGGCCGATAACGGTTGCTGTTGTAATGTTTCTTGAATAGGTTTTGGCGACGATGGCCTTGACAACGATTTTGTGCGATGCAGCAATGATGAGATGAAGCACACACTCGACATTTATATGTTGATGGACAATTAGTCAGCAAATGACCTTTCGATAAACAATTCAAGCATAGGCCTAAGCGTTTGGCTCTATCAAAACGTTGGGAAACGTTCATTTCCTTAAAACGAGAACAACGACCAATGTTGTGACCAGATTTGAGACAAATATCACATGAGTGTTTTGTACAAATAAATGAGTTTGTGTTTTTAGATTTCGATGACCTTGTGTCAGTTTGCTGTTTCGAAACTACGGGGCTATTACGCTGATGTAACTGAGCAGCATGTTGTATATGTATTAAAATTGCGTTAGCTATATCTTTATAAGAACCAATAGATTGTAATGAACTATATAATACCGACATATTATCTATTAAACTTCTCAACTTTGTAACATTTGGTTCTGCGGTAGCAGGAAATTCGAAAATAGATGTAATAGTTATAACGAGCATTCAACCTATCCAAAGCCTTTGAGTAGTTATCATTCGTAATCTGAAACGCTTTGACCATTTCTAATGCCTGACCCTGAAGGCAATTCAAATGATGATTAAATTTTTCGATATTTGACAAACGCTCACGATCTATGATTTGTTTGAATGATGTTATAAAATTTATATATTCCGTGTATTTTCCACTGAATGTTGGCAATTTTAAGTGTGAAAGTTTGTTGCTGGCGATTAACATTATGACTGGGCTTTCTGTCGTTAACATGTTACAAATATCTTCACCAAGTTGAGATTGTATTTGAGTTTTTATGTATATATAAAGATCTCCTATTTCGTCTCTGCCGCTGTCCTCCGGATCGAATTTTTCTATTTGTGTTTGATAAGTCATCTGTTTGAAATACGATTCTAATATTCCCAATCGACATTCGTAGAGGACAGTGGCTTACTTTCACCTCGACCATTACATTCGATTATGGTTTTAATTCGAGTTATGCTCCTTTTTGTGTTGCTGCGCAACTGTTTATATTATTCAATTTGCATGTGTGTTTGATATAAAACATAAAATAAAAAAAGACACGTGTTATACAAAATGAAATAAAATGTACCCTTATTAGAGCAATCCAACGCAATTTTCGAAATAAATTTTCCAAATGAATCAGCATGCCCCACGTTGGGCATTTCTACAATATTTTTGTATTTCGCTTGATTAACGCTTTATTTCAACTCTTTACAATATTGAATATTTCTACAATATTTTGTATTTCTCTTTTATTTGATCAATATTTTACAATATTAAATATTACTACAATATATTTGTATTTCACTTTGATTAACGTTAAATTGATCATCCCTTTACAATATTAAATATTTCTACAATGTTTTTGTATTTCACTTTTATTTGATCAATATTTTACAATATTAAATATTACTTCAATCTATCGCAATATCAACTAAGAAAAAGCCCGCTGAGAGTTGATTCACTGGTTTCCTATAGCCAGTGAAAGAAGTCATCAAAACATTGTCATCGATACCTTGACCTGATTAAAACTATGCTTATAGAAAAAGGTATCGTACAATATTTTGGCCTACTTAAAAATAAAGTTTAAGCAAAAAACAACGAACAATATTTAACCTACTGAAATAGTGCTTAAGTAAAGAATTTAGGCTGTGCCTAACTGATACAAATGGCGACGTCAATCGAAAGATGAATACAATACAATATAATACAAAACAAAAACGAAACAAGCACGTGAATTTAGCAACAAAAAGAACAGAAGCGTTTTCTTTTTAATTTATATATAACAGGGTGACCCAACAGTGATGTTGAAGCAACCCAACGATCGTTCTGAATGTTTTTACTTCTATGTCTGGGTTTGCTACTACCTACCTAATTTTGATCGTAGTTAGCGCCTTTCACGTACATTTTTCTGAGTAGTTTTCATAGTTAGCGCTGTCTCACAAATTTCTACAAATGTTTTAGTTAACGGCTCGTTTAACAATTTACGTTGAATATCTGGATTTTTCTGAGCCCAAATAAATTTATCACACAACGCCTGATCCAAAAATTCACCATAATTACAATTTTCAGTTAATGATTTTAATTCAACAATAAAATCTTGCAAACTTTCGCAATTAATAAAATCAATACAAGCCCTTCGCTCATGGCAACTAATGTAAATCGTTTTGCTCTTCTATCCGAAGAGAACAATAATCAAGAAGGCGTTGACGTTAGGGGGTCAAAAGAGCATAAATCTCCTCAGATATATGTTCGCGAATAGATGTACAATAACTTAGTGAATTCTCTAGCTAAAATAAACGGCGTGAACAATTTTCATGTAGCTTCCCAACGCAAGAGCAATATATCGGAAACTAAAATACAAATTTACTCTGAAAAAAATTGGAGAAAACAATCAAGTTTTTGGACTCTAGTAAAAAGTCTACTACACATATCACCTTAAAAGTGCCAAAGGCTTAATTGTTACTATAAAGGGCATAGAGAGCAATGTTCCGGTTATTGAAATACAAGAAGTTCTGCAGAAGAAAGGGTTGGACGTTAAATCAACATAATCAACACAGATAAAATACCGCAACCGATGTTCCGAATTGAAATTTCATTCCATGCAAGTAACTTAAAAAAATGTCAGATACAGGGTGTAATTTATAATTTGCGATATCTTTTACATCGCAAAATAGTAGCTGAACCACATAAAAGGAAAAATCCACCCCAGTGTTCAAACTGCCAAGAATACGGGCATACTAAAGTTTATTGCAAATTATCGTGCGTAGTATGTGGAGACTATACATTGTGACGAGATTTCTCCGCGACGCTCGGGTGAAGCCGTCGGCGTAGGGTTTCTCGTCCATTAATTTTTTTATTTAAAGAAAGGAAAACGTTCTAGTTATTATAACCGATATCTCTTTTATCTTTATTGTTATAACTCTAGAATTATACCGACACTCACATATGTAATTTATGTACTACTCTCGATATTTTGATGCTTCCCCCTATCACTCTGGCCATACTTGCTGTTAACAGATTGTACACCCTGTTCTATTCGTCCCTAGCACAAATGTACAGACGGTGCGTCCTGTACCCTAGCTCGCCAACTTATATATGTAAACGGGGGTACAGACTTTCGTCTTGTACCTTTGCTACTACCCCTTTATTTATCTCAATGTATAAACTTTCGTCCTGTATCTTTGTTACTACACCTTTATGTATATATTACTGCACAGGCTTTCGTCCTGTACCTTTATATTTTCCAAGTCGAATAATACTCACAATAGCCGAATGATTCATTTTACGACCGATCACCTTGACAGTCTGCTGGTCAAAGGAGAACGACCCCTCTCCTAACATCGCTAAGCTGGGTATTTTTTCGTTGGAAACTATTGGAATCGCGTCCCGACGGTACTCGGTCGGTACACGATGACGTGGCAGCGAGTGGTAGCCAGATTTACAATATTTTTAATACTAAGTTTCCTACTATCTATCTTATATATATGGTTACAATTATATTTTTAGGAAATTAGTTGACGGGGAAAACGAGGGACGACTTTCCTCGTCACACGTCCTCCCCCCTTCGGATAATAAGCATTGCAAATTTTTTCCCTCCCTACTTAAACAGTTTAAATATGTTAATCCAATGAAATGTAATTCAATATTTAACTACTAGTAAATTCTTCTAGGGTAAATACAATTCAAGCAAAATTTTATGTAATTCGGTAATTCAGAATCATATTACATTATCAGAAAGAAAAAATAAAAAAGAATTATAATGGGTGGGAGCCGTCCCCCGGTGGTGATAGGTAGTGGCGTCCCCCTAAATTTGGTATATTGTAACCTTGCCGCTGCGCGCTACGATCACCCTAAATGAGCCCTCCTTGAGGTCATAACGCCGCTTATGCCTTTTCGCCTTTGGCTCAAGGAGCTCCTCAATGCGCGGCACTAACTGCCGTAGCACAACCGGCGGTATTCCCGCTACATACCAGCCATGGGGTGTTGTCACTGGGTGTTCCGGGTGTCGGTGAGCGTAATGGTCGGGTGATCCTTTAAGCGGCGATTCCTTCGGCCGTTGACGCTGGTCGCTGTAGGTGGTAGATCCCGGCTGTGGGTCCTGTTGGGGCTGGTTTTGCTGGTCTCGCACTCGACGTTGCCAGAGTGGCGACCGATGACGAAATGAGGGCTGTCTCTTGTCTTCCGGCATTTTCCTCGGCTGACGTGCATGCTGGGTCATTCTATAGTGTAAGTGTGGGGAGCACGATTTTCTTACGTCCTCCCTAGTGGACTCAACTGGAGTAGTTCGGAACCGATTGTTAGCAGGCGGTCTCTCCGACGTGCGCCTTGGTGGTGAGATGGCATCTTGAGTTGGAATTCCCCGGCAGGTACGCTTACATCGGTAAGCGTAAATCTTCCTTGTCCGCCAAAAGCTCCTCTATCAACTCCTCGATCGTTCGTTGAACATCCGATATCGGAGACGCATTGCATTTCAGTACCGGCGACGACCCCTGTGAACTGTGGTTGCTGGCCGAGAGGGCAAATTCTCTCACCAAGTATGCCGTATGTAGCGTGGTTTGGGGAGGACTATTCTCCATACGCTCATTAAAACCTGTCTTGTCGTCTCCGCATGAAACAGGAGACTTTACGCCCTCCGGACTCCTTCCATCCCCACCCATGATGTCGTGTTGAAATCCCTGCGTCGGCCATGCGAGGGAACTGTTTTCTTCAAATGTAGCAGGAGACATTACGTCCTCCTGCAGACCTCCGTCCTCAACCTCGATAACAGGAACCCTGCATGTTGGAAAGCTGCCATCGTCGTATATTGCAGGTGACATTACGTCCTCCTGTGCACCCTCGCGTGCGGCCTCGATAAAGTGTTGGGGTTTCATGGGTCGGCAGTAGCTTCCAGGCGGCAATATTAGTGTCACCCTCATGGTGCGCTCCAATTTCATATGGTCCCCAAAGACCATCTCCTCTGAGTCCTCCACCTCATAGGTCACATACCCATACCGCTTAGTCGGTGTAGGTTGGGGTGTAGCCGACGTTGGGTTCGTCTTTATGGGTGACGGTGTTTCCAAAGCACCCCAGGTATCCCCGCTTTCATTGGTGATAAACATTGGGGGTGGCGGAATCTGTTCAGAATACAAGGACCCGTGTTCCTGGGGAATTACGCTGCCTCCCTCATCAGTTTCGATCGAACGTAACCCATGGGAAGAGGAAGCAGCAATTTCGTCCAAAAACGATGTTCCTATGCTGGGTACTGGGGTCGCGACACTTGGTTGAGGGTCGAGTGTCTTCGCATCATGTATCGTCTTCACGCCCTCCGAATCCCCGGTGTTGTCTGAGGAAATCGTAAATGAAGAACAGGTCACGTCCTCTAGAGTGGATGGAGGATGAGTCCCGTTCTGCTGGACACCCCTCTCTTGAGCCGCATATGACCGTCCTCGAGCCTTCTGTCCCTGAAACATTCCGCGCCTATTACGTACGCCTCTTGAAGTGCTCTATTCGCCATAGTCGAACATCGCCATTGCCTCCCACACCGAGCGTTGCCACTCTCGCACCCACTCCTGGGTTTCCCCGTTTGGGCTCTTCGGTTGTTTTGACATGGGACCTGTGAAATAAAAGATGGAAGTATTTCTATGTATTAGTGTTATTATCGATCGTATTTAAGAGGACGAACTCCCTCTTGACGTGAAGTAAGGTTTAAGGTAATGACCTTTGACGGTAGATTAATAACAGTGTATGGACCATCAAACTTCGGGGCAAGTTTCGCTGCGTAACTGTCAAAAGCCTTGGAAAGTGGATGCTGACGCACAAGGACGCGATCGCCAACCTTGGGTACCCAAGCGCGTCGTCGTAGATTAGAATGCCTACCCTGCTCTTTCGAGGCTTTGCTGAGATTGTGATGTGCCACTTTCCATGCATCCCGCAGGCTTTTCGTACTGCGCGCTATATTACCTCCCCCAGCTCCCGTGCCCGTCGTAACCTTATCATATAGGGAATTCGGGAGACGTGGTTCGCGTGCCTGGGTTAAGTAAGCCGGGGTGAAACCTGTGGACTCTGCCGCACTCGAATTTATTGCCAGCATTACTTCTGGGATGTACTCGTCCCAGAGTCTATGTTCATTATTGGCCAACTGCGCGATGATGGTTTTAATTGTTCTATTTACCCTCTCGATGGGATTCTCCTGTGGTGTGTACGGTGCCGTGAACCGTTGTTTGACACCAATACCATCCAGATATTTTGTTAAGATTTTACTTTTGAATTGAGTGCCATTGTCGGTTATAAACATTTTGGGAACTCCATATCTAGCCACGATTTTTTCCCTGAAAACTTTCAACACCCCTTCAGCGGTAGCCTTACGCATGGGAGTCAATTCCACCCATTTAGAGAATTTGTCTACAATGACCAGAAGTGTCGTATGTCCGTGACGAGAACGAGGAAGGGGCCCGACGAAATCGGCACATACCGTGGCCCATGGCTCTTCCGGTATGTGAGTTAACATCTCCCCAGCTGGTTGTCTCTGTGCAATTTTAAAGCGTTGGCAGGACTCACATTTTTGGATGTATTTCTTAACATCCCTCGCCATCCCAGGCCAGTAATAACGGTTTACCAGGCGAGCTATCGTTTTGCGGACCCCCAGATGGCCTGCGGCAGGTTGGTCATGGTTTTCGCTGATTACATGACGTCTCATGTTCGTTGGGACGCACAATTTCCACGAGATTTCATCGTCCTCGTGAAACCACGTACAAAAATGTCGGTAAAGTTGACCCTCTATGATGGCGTAGTCCGGATATTTTTCTGGTTGATTCTGTATCTCTGTGATGCGCTTGCATTAGCAAGCGCATCGGACAAACAACTTCTACCTGTTTTTTATTATTTTCACCCACTGCGGCTATTTGGCATCCCTCAGCCGGTTGACGGGAGAGAGCGTCAGCGACTATATTCTGTTTGCCCTTGCGATATTCAATGGTGAAATTATACTGTTGGAGCTCCAGTGCCCACCTTGCTAGGCGGCCAGAGGGGTTGTCCAAAGAATTCAACCATTTGAGAGCAAGATGGTCGGTGATGACCACAAACTTGTATCCTTCCAAGTAAGGGCGCATTTTCCTTATACTCCACACTATCGCCAAACATTCTTTCTCCGTGGTGCTGTAATTCTTTTCAGCCCGATTTAAGTGGCGGCTTGCATAAGCAATCACCCGTTCATTACCGTCTAAATCTTGAGTGAGCACCGCACCCAAGCCAACTTCGCTCGCATCCGTTTGGAGTTTGAAAGTGTGAGTAAAATCCGGGCATGTTAGAACTGGAGCCTCTGTTAATTTGCGCTTTTGGGTATCAAATGCTATCTGTTGGGCCTCCGTCCATTTCCAATGACGACCCTTTTTCAGTAGCGCGGTTAACGGCTGAGATATCTGATAAAAATCCGGTACAAATCGGCGGTACCACGAAGTGGTGCCCAAGAACTGACGTAGCTGTTTGAGATTTTGTGGGGGTCGTATGCCCAAAATTGCGCTAATCTTGTCTGGGTCCGTTTTTATTCCATCTTTCGTGACCAAATGACCCAGATATCGCACCTCTTGTTTGAAAAACTCACACTTGGCCGCATTTATTTTCAAATCCGCCATTCTGAGCCGTCTGAATACCTCGCTTAGATTCTTCATGTGTTCTTGCAGTGTCTTCCCGATGACAATAATATCATCGAGGTATGCGAAGGCAAAAGGTTCAAGTTCGAGGCCAATTATGGTATCTAGGACCCGCTGGAAAGTTGCCGGTGCTGAATGGAGTCCAAAAGGCATGACTTTCCATTGAAATAAACCGCGTCCGGCTACGGTGTAAATTTCCTGCTTTCCTCTGCCACCGGTACTTGCCAGTACCCATTCTCGAGATCGATGGTACTGATAAATTTAGCTTCTTTCAGCTTTTCCAAAATATGTGTTATATGCGGCAATGGGTATGCGTCGGGTTCTGATCGCTTGTTCAACTGGCGAAAATCCACACAGAATCTCCAAGTGCCATTTTTCTTTCGAACCAGAGTCACTGGAAAGCTGTAAGGGCTATTAGAGGGCTCGATGCAGCCTTTCTGGAGTAATTTATCGACCTCATTGTCAATCACCTTTTGCATGGCCGGGTTGCGGGTCTTATACCTAATCTTGACAGGCCGATCATCGGTTATCTTAATATGATGTTCATCAATGTGTGTGAGGCCCCTCACATCTTGGAATTTAGCGAGTTCTCTTTCAAGAAATTCGGCAATTAGCTCTTTCCCCTCGTTCGTTTCTGACCCGATTTGGGACACAGGTGCACCACTGTCGATCTTCACTGTTGAGCTTTCGCGCTGTGCGATAAATTGATTGCCCTGTGGTTGATGAGAATAACATTTAATTGGGCACTTGCTCGACTTTAGCGTCCGAGCATCAGTATTAGGTACACTCGTTACACTGCTATCCGACATTAACGTCCGGTTAGTATGTTGTTGCGAAAAATCATTATTCAAATTCTTATTTAGGGTATGGGTTACACAACTAGTATTGTTTTCGTCGGGTTTCACCGATGAGGAATCATGTGTTATGTCCGAATTCGACGAGCACGGCCTATCCGCCCCAGCTTTGGGTGGGCCCGAATCGTATTGTGTTAGCGTTTTGCTCGACTTGATCGTCCTAGCCCCTGTATTAGGTACACTCACTTCCTTGCTGTCCGATTTGTGCGTCCAGAGAGAATGGCGCGGCATTAATCTTCTGGCCAAACCAGGCGCACGCTTTGGTTCCAAAGCAATAAGTCCATTTTCGGTGGTTGTGGCAGGCTGGTTAAATGGGATGGTTGCGCCTGCACAGGTGAGTGTGGCTTGGAAAACTGCCAGAAAGCTAAAGCCTAGGATGACGTCCTCGTACGACCCTTTATTATTTCGCTTACCCCGCTCTCCCGTATGTCTGAATTACCACATTGTCGTGCATACTCCTTACTGAGGAAACAACTTGATGCCCCAGTATCGACAATAGCCGAAACTTCGATTCCATTTATACGAACGGTGGCGGTTAATCGGTTCTCCTGGACATTTAAAATCTCCTTCGAGACGTAGGGGTTTGTTTGGGGGGGGCCGGCCACCCCTCGTTGAGCTCGGGCCCCATTGGCGTTTCCCTGTATTTGTCGGCGGCGACAACAATCGTTTGTGCGGATTCCCACGCGTCCGCAATCCCAACAAAACAGTTTGCGGGGGTTTTTACATTCACGAGCGAAATGGCCATCTTCCGCGCAGCGGTGGCATGCTGTTTGGGGATTACACTTGTCCCTGGGGCGGACATTCGCCAGCCGATGATTTTCACGAGGGGGTGGCATTCGAGGTGTAACGTCCGGGATGCACTCGTAATCCCCTGCCAACTCTAATAATCCCGCCAGATTTTTGAAATCGTGGCGACGAATGTAGCGGAGGTAATCGGGTAGAGCGTTGCGGTATATCCTGTTTAATTTCTCCTCCTCGTTCATTAACGTATGCCTCATTTTGGCCTGAATATCCAGGACAAAATCTTTAAATGATTCACGCGGCCGCTGTTTACGTGCCTTGACCTCATCCTCTACCCTCTCTAAGTACCTCGGAGGTAAGAAGAACTTCAAGAGGTCTTCTTTAAAATGGTTCCAGTTGTCCCAGCGTGCATTATTGTTCCTATACCATGTCAGCGCTTTATCGCGCAAAAATTGGGGCGTGGTCGCTGGCAACATTGAAAGCTCTAGGCCGTACGTTTCGGCCATTTCCTCTACCCGTTCGATGAATTCGAATGGGTTGGGCCCGCCGCTGAAGATGATTCCCCATTTCCTTACCGTCTCCATAACTTCGCGTTTTTGTGCCTCCGAGCGCTTATTTTCAACCACTCGGGCACTTTGTATTCCCCTAGAGGTAGTTGCCGGTGGTACCGCTGCCCTGATTGAGTTGACTTCCTCTTCCTCTGAATCGCGGGAGGATACTCTACTAGAAAGGTCCTTAATAGAGGATTGTTTGGTTCCTTCGTGGTGCGCTTGTATCGTAAGGAGTTTTTTAAATTCCTCTGCTGTATGGTTGGAGAACAAAAATTTCTTAAAGCGTTGACGTAGCTCTTCCGTAGTGCCTGAAGAGTCGACGCCGAATTCCCCTAGATATTCCGCGAGTTCCTCTTTACGAAGCGGATATATCCAAGAGGTTCGAAACTCCGGGTTGGCCATTCTTACTCTTGTTGAGGTTACAGTTGTGATGAGGTTGTTGTTGTTGTTTGTTTGTTTCGTTTGCTTGTTTTATTACTGTTGTTGTTTGTTTATTTCGTTTGACAATATTGTTCTTTTTTTTTTTTGTTTGTATTTCAAGTTTTATGTTAACGTTAGTTGGGGATATATAGGTATTTTTTTTTCTTCCTCCTTTTTTTCACTTATTTTGCTATTAAACGCACTGTTTGGTTGGGTTCTCTCTTTTCTCTTTCTTTTTTTTTTAATAATCACACTGTTCACCTTTTCCGCTCTTATTAATTTTCCTGTAGGGTGGCGCACTGTTTTTAATATTTTCCGTTTCAATGTCAGCTCTATTTTTCATATATTTATTGCTAACTAGTCCTGCGCATCTTCTCCCAAAAGCCTTTCTTTTCCTTTCACCCTTTAATTTTGGTTGATTTTTTTTTTCTTTCGTTTTCTTTCAGTACTTTTCCACAATTTATTGTATAATATCCAGAGTTTTTTTTTTTTATTTTATTTTATTCTATCCACAAATCATTATCTCTGTAATTTAATTTCGACTTCGTTTTGTACTTTAATCCGTTTTTTGTATGTTTAAATTCTTTTAACTACAATAGTTAGCGTAGCAGCACCCGATCACTAAATATGTGTTTTTTTTTTCTTTTTTTTTTTTGTTGTTATTTTATTTTTATTTTATCTTGTTTTATTATTACTTTTTTTTTAAATATATTCTCCGACTATCCCTTTCTATTTGAATTCAAAATTTTCCTTGTAAACCACTATTTACAATATGATCACTATTGCGTATCGTTCAATTATTGCACACGCACAGCCAATGGTACTTGTTTTTGGTTTTTGTTTAATTACCCATTTACGTGAAAATAAAATACACGCTCCCAATCAACTTTTGTAAAAAAGAAATCATTTACTTTTTTTTTCTCCTATTGGAAGTTTCTTTTACGTCGATCGCAGGATGGCGGAACTAATCCCTAGTTATTAGATGGGACTTTCGGACGTTCTCCAAAAAGCCTCCTATATTTGGTTTTATTTTATTTTTTCTTTAAAAGAAAGTTCTTTAATTTAATTAAACTCATTAAAGCCGCCTTTGTTAACTTTATTTTTATTTTTTTTTCAACAAGCAAACCCAAAAGGGAAAAAAAAACCACGCACCAAACTTTGTGTAACAACGTTAGATCACAGAATGACAAATTCATACATAGCAAAGCTATGCTTAAGCAATATTGTTCAAGTATATAAGAAGAGTACCGTAATTTTCCAATCTTATTGTTTTCTATATGTTACAAGTTATGTGCTTGGGTACCGTGAGGAATTTCTGTACCGTTATGTCTTTCGCATTAATTACGTCTTTACACATTTTAAGAAAAGTGATTTGCGGTACTTTCTACACTTATTAAAACTTGTTGTTAATTTTATGTCAGACTTTCGTCTTGTACCTTTGCTACTACCCCTTTATTTATCTCAATGTATAGACTTCCGTCCTGTATCTTTGTTACTACACCTTTATGTATATATCACTGTACAGGCTTTCGTCCTGTACCTTTATATTTTCCAAGTCGAATAATACTCACAATAGCCGAATGATTCATTTTACGACCGATCACCTTGACAGTCTGCTGGTCAAAGGAGAACGACCCCTCTCCTAACATCGCTAAGCTGGGTGTTTTTTCGTTGGAAACTATTGGAATCGCGTCCCGACGGTACTCGGTCGGTAAACGATGACGTGGCAGCGAGTGGTAGCCAGATTTACAATATTTTTAATACTAAGTTTCCTACTATCTATCTTGTATATATGGTTACAATTATATTTTTAGGAAATTAGTTGACGGGGAAAACGAGGGACGACTTTCCTCGTCACAACATAGACATAGCTCAGGAGGGAGAAAAAAGGTGCAGTAACTGTAAAGGCAACTACACTGCCAATTATAGAGGATGCCCCGTATTCAAATATATGAAACAATCGGCGCATCCAAAACTAATTCCCAAATTACCACTACCTCCCCCACCATAAATAAACCTAAAATTTATGAACCAGCACCAAACTATTCAAATGTATTTACATACATATGATGAAGCAGTTAAAGCCAACGTTACCCCACAGAATTCAGTTGAATCCTCTATAGCTATTCTCATACAAAATATGCAAGTATTTTTGGCAGGAATGCAGAATACGATGCAAGAAATGCTCAAAAATCAATCAATGATTCTACAGGCTTTATTGACTAAAAAATAAGCCCTCTAAAATTATGCCAATGAAATGCAAATGGCCTTAGCCAACATAGAAACGAAATAGAAAATTTTATTAAATCAATAAGCATAGATGTAATGCTAATATCAGAAACTTACTTAACTAATAGGAACGGCTTCAAACTGAGAGATTACATTATTTAGGATACTAAAAATTCTCGTTGGAACGGTTATTTCCTCCGGTTAGTCCGGTTTAAGCCGAGGTAGCTGGGGGGTTTTCCCCAGGGGCTCCTTTTCAAGAAATTTGTTTGAATAAAAGACTCGAGTGTGGTGTTAAATAATATTAATTCACTATATTTATTGCTTGACACTATCCTCACTTATACAATACAATGGTGTTGTTGTTTTCTTGCTATGTTCAAAACTAAGTATATCAAAAGTCTAGCACGTTGACCTGCAGACAACCATAATTCTAGGATTTCCACGTTATTCCAACTTCTTTTATTCTCACGTACCTGTATTATCACTGGTAGTTTTCCACGTTATATTCCCTCTCGCGGTTCCTGCGTCGGATTCAGTATACTGTGTTACTTGCTTTGTAGGTCTTCCCTACACCCTATATGTATAATTTTCAGTGTTAAATTTCATAGTGTAGAGAGCAAAGGGGTCCCACGGCTGTTATCGCGGCCAACGGGCACTCTTTACTCTCCTCTCCATAACCAACGAAATACCAACCGGCCGAATAACGCAGCCAAGCTGGTCGTTCACTGGTCATGCGCAATGTCACTGTACAAGCAAGGATCACAATTAGCTGCTAGCGCGGCTACTTATTGATCCTCCTTGACCAGACTTACAGTCTTGTACCCCTGAACACTATACCTGTTGTCGAATTTGTCACAACTTAACAGAAAATGAGTCTTTCCTATTTTTATGCTTGCTTATATAGCTATTCTTTCGTTAAGTACTACGCGAGAGCGTTTGCGGTTGTTGTTTGCATTTCACCACGAACTTATACTATATATAAGAGAGCAAGTTAAGGCTCTCTTAATTAATAATACTACTTAAGCTAACTTAAATCACTAAATAGTTTCCTACTACGTAATACTGACACCGTTTGGAATGTCAGTCCCGCTATCCTCGTGTGCGTATTAATAAAACAAAGGTTTATACAAAATCTAAATTTATTATAAACAACAACAAAAAAAAATAATACAGTTCATTTTTACATTACTTATATCATAGATGGCTATTCATTCGTTTCGTGAGGGCCATGCGTCCTCACACTCCCCCCTCACTTTAGAGAGCCTATGCACCGTCACGGTTCCATTCTTGCTTATCCTCACCCGATACCGTGACCTTTCATGCAGCACTTGCTTGCAGCTCTTCTTGCCTCGTATAGTTCTGTCCTTAAATTCACGTATCAACGCTTGGAGGAAGGCTGGCGTATGCTGTATATCCACCCGTTCATTAGTTGTCGGTTGCTCAATTGTTAGTGGTTGAACAGTGTTTCATCACCTTGTGTAAGGGTGCCATATCTTATCAATATATCGTCCGTGTCCTCGGGTATAACCGGAACACCAGTACCTTGCGTGTGGGTAGATTTACATCTTTGGCCACCCTTTTATCTGCGCCCACTTTAAGTCATCCCTGCTGAACTTTTAAACATCAGGATGCTGAAAGCGTACACCTCTCCTTTGCGTCCTTCCTCAAGAAGATTATCGATGGCCCACTGGCAATGGAACTCGATTAGGACATCATTCATCCACTTCCCCGGTTGTAAGCGCTCTAAGTCATTGCTCGTGATGGTCAGTCGTCCTCGATAAATATACATAACTTCATTGTTAGATAAAAAAAGAAATGCTTAGTGAAGTAGTACAATATATATATATATATATATATCTTCATTGAGAGAGAAAGAGAGAGAAGTAAAAGAAAATATTCAAATTCATTGATGCGTATAGTGTAGTAAATGAAAATGTATATACAATATATGTACATAAATATATGTAAATATTAAATATCAAATGGAGACTATGAAAATATTAAATGTATGTATAGTGGGACGTGTGATGGTTATTTTTCCTCATAATTTCCCCATTACACTACCTCCCTCCTCTGGCAGAGTCTTCGCTTCGTATTAGAATCTTCCCGTTCCTCCTAATTATCGCTTTGTCCCTCGTTGGTGTAAAACCTTTGTGCCCGTGAACGCTTTGGCAATCGTGTTTACTCCCTGAGAAGGCTCGCCTCTAACTTCATAGCTAACTTAATGGGCTAAGCGTTCGCGGTGGTTGGTGGTAATTAGACGCCAGTGTTTGCTTAGAGCGTTTACCACGTGTGCCTGAGGAACTTGACGATTGAGGGTTTGATTGTTGCCTCCTGGAGCATCCCGGAGGTGTCCATGGCTAGTGCGGGCTAAGCTTCCGCGATGGTTGTTGAGTAAGCCTCGGTGTTTTGGGAGAATTGGAGCTTATGGAACTTGCACTCCATGGGTTTGGGAGGACCCCTCGGATTGGTGTTTTACGGAGTAGTGTTATTGTTTGGCTGGATGTTGGGTTGCTTTCCCTTTTTTATATGTTTAATGTCCAGCACACTTTTATATTTTTACCAAGAAAGTAATTAATTTTTATTAAGTTAACATGTGACTTCCTTATTCTCTAGTTTCTTGTTACTACTTTTACACAATCGTATTAAAACATCCCATATGATTTTAATAGTACATATCACCTTTATGGTGACGTCCCGTGTTTTGGCGTGTGTTGATTGGTATTCACATAAAGATAAAAGAGAAAAGTACCAAAAAGTTTGCCGCTAATACGAGACCACGAGCTTATATTGTTCATACCTTGTTCATTAATATCTGGATCAATGCTGTTTGGTTTCTAACCATTTCCTGCATCATCGACTGCATTGTGCTCATAAACGTCTGCATCTGTTGTACCAACATAGCAATTGTATTTTCCAGGTTCGAAGCAGCCGGTTGGTGGTATGTTGATGTGGTTGGCTGCGGCTCAGTTCGATTAATATGGCTTGAACGTAAGATGTCCGCATATGAACAATTAGCATTTAGATTGACATTGGTGTTTTTAGGTGCCAAGCGTTGTTGTGTACCAGGAGCGAATCTACTAAAAATTTTAAATTGTTGTTTTTATCAAAAATGTGTAACCTTTTTTCGATGGTGCAAAAACTGTTTGTAACACTGCTGCTAGTTGCACCCACTGACAACAGCGTTTTTAGTTTTCCTGTGGTGGTGGTTGAAATTCACACGGTTGTCTGCACTTTTTTGAAGCTGCGCCAAACTGAATATGATAATAACATACTTTTTGTGGGCGTCGATTTGACGATTGTCCCCTTTCGGAAATGTTTTCTTTGCTGTGAAAACGGTGTGCCACGACATTTCTAAAGACATTTGCGTTAGCCGTTGAATAACTTGGCTAAGTGAAGTTTCTAATGCTAAAACACGTAACTAATGCAGTTGTCTTCACGTTCGTGATTGCATCACACTGAATAGGCGTAGATGTACTCGTTGGTGATGCCGCCATCACAAATGATGGAACTGGTGAATTGTCGGATATTCGATCCGCAATTTCAGATAGGTTTTCCGCTTCTTCCAACTTACACGCAGATAAAATATAACGTATGTTAGCTGGCATGTGTTGTAGCCAAAGAGCAGTTAAAGCGTCGGCATGGCTACCTAGTGCTAGCATGGCTGCTAGCACCAGCCAGATCTTTCATTTCACGCAATAATTGACTAGGCTTTTTGTTACCTAATTCTATTCCAGTCAATAGTTTTATAAATTGTTTTTCTTTAGATGTGCTAAACCGATTGATGAGTACTTTTTTAGCTTGTCTTATTTACGGGTCGCTGGTGCATTTTTAGCTATATCAGATATTAGCATTAACGTATTAGGACCCAACGCAGTAATGACAGTGTAATACTTAGATAAATCTGAAGTTATGCGGTTGACGTGAAGAAGACCATCTACTTGTGTAAACCATAATTCTGGATCAGACGTTAAAAATTTTGGCAAATGAACGATACGTACAGCGTTTACATCTAAACTTTCTTTTTTGGTTTCATCTGCGATTTTTTCCATAAGTGGAGTAACTGACGTTGCCACTTCTGTATATGTAATTTTTTCTAGAGAATGTTCGAGAGGCATGTTCTTTGCTTAACCGTGTTCGCACAAGGGGGTTCACCAATTATATATAGGTTTTACTATTCTTTCGTCGGGGTCACCAATTTAGCTATTATATTGCTAATATTTTATCACGTCGGGGCCACCGGGCTCTTTTGTTCACTATATATTATTAATTGACTTTATTTTTATACACCGACTTAGATTTTTTTTTTAGTTTGTATTGTTGCGTACTCTAGACACCGAATGACCCTGAACTACGCTCGCGCTCCCTTTTTAACTACACAAATCGCTTAGCCGTTTTCTCGAACGTTCGTTTCTCATACACCTCGAACGTTCATTTCACCACACACACAGCCACTTGTTGAAACATCAACAACAGGTGGCCCTGAGTCGGCAGGGTTGCCAAAGCGTTGATGTGGTGAAAACGAGCGGTTGTAAGAGAAAAATAGGTGGCGCTATTTTTCTTCTTTAAGATTTATTTATTTAGTTCTTATGTTTGTGTATATACGGATATATATAAGTCACAAATTACAATTTTCATAAATGATTAAGTTCGAAGAGCTCACATGTTACCGCTCACGATGTTACCGCTTAACGTTCTCACATGAGAGTTTTCTCGCTACGCTATTATATGTATTATATGTGTGGTGTGATAATCGCTTGCTATGTATAGATATGTGTTTTCTCGCTACACTATTAAATATAAATGCGTGTACAATATGAAATCTTCTACGCGTCTAATTTTTTTTTAGACTGCACTTTTTCAATTAGCGGTATTATCAACGCAATTAGGTTAACGAACACGAATTAGCTTTTTATATACAATGTTTTTCTTGTGAAATTTCCTACGTGTCTAATTTTTTTTTTTTAGACTACTTTTTGAATTAGGTTAACGAGCACGAATTAGTTTTTTTATATAAAATTTTTTTTTGTGAAAGCTTCTACGCGTCTAAAATTTTTTTTTACACTGTACTTTTTCAATTAGCGGTATTATCAACGCAATTAGGTTAACGAACACGGATTAGTTTTTTTTTATATAAATTTTATTTTTTTCTTGTGAAAAGACCAAAACCACCCTTATGGTTACCACCACAATCGGTAAAATGAGGAATTAAGTGATAAGTCGCAAATTCAATGTTTGTGCTTTCTCCGAAATTGTTCGCTTAATAATTATTATTAGTAAGAAAAAAACAACTTACTCTGATCTGTATTACGTTACGATGGGTCCTTGCTCGGGCGCCAAAAATGTGAAGTAACTTTTATATAAGACTGTACCTAGGGTGAAGCCGTCGGTACCAGGGTTCACTATATACAACTTCACACTTCAAAGAAACCTGTTATATAAGTTTTGTTTTTATTTCACAATTTGTTGTATTTATTTGTACTTATTAGATTATGTATTTACATATATTGAATGATGAAATCTATATTTTCTTTTGTATTCAAATGACTTGCAGTAGTTTATTTTATAGCTCAAACATCCATTTCACAAATTCACAATATTACTCTATATAATAATTGCATCAACAGTAACACCGTTCCAGGAACAAATAAATTCTTATTCAAATATTTTGCTTTTCAAACTTTATGACTCTTATGTTTAGGCACGACAGAACACTTCAAGAACTCTTGGCTAAATTTGTTTAACTGCAGCCTTTGAAGACTTCCCCTCATTTCACCATTCTTTTCGCTTCGTGAAACTCTAGCAGCACTGAGTCAGCAGGGTTGCATTACATTAATGACCTAGTTAGTTGCTGTGGGGAAGAAAAAGTATATGGCCTTTTTCTTCTTTACAAATTTTAAACCCAAGTATGTCACCTCATCAGAGTACAATAATTGTTTACCGTTTTAGTGTTACTTAATTCAAGTTTTCTTTTATTAGAGAAAGAACCGTCTTTTGCGGGTTGATATTCAGACCCTTATCCCAACACCATTTTTGTGTTAATGTTAGGGCTATTTGCATTCGTTCCGTGAGAATTTGTTCATGGCAGCTCACAGCACAGATGGCTATGTCATCCGCATAGCTTATCGTTTTAAACCCCATCCTGTTGAGATTTATTAGCAGGTCATCTATGACTATGGTTTAAATTAAAGGAGATAGTACACCCATTTGTGGGCAGCCTCATAGCAGAGTAAAGAATGGGGGAGGATAGCGTTAAATCTATTACTTCCCCTCTGATTATATTACGAAATGTCCATTCGCTACCCCAGTTAACAATGATAATATTGTTATTGATTATATATTCGAGAAGGTACTCCCCTCTTTAGTTGTAGTAATTTAACATATATTTGAATAAATTATATATACTACTTTAGTACAAATTATGATTAAATAATCCAATTAATTTATTCATAAATTTCTGTGGTGGAAGCAACACATAAATCATCCAAATAAGGAAAAACAAAATTACACCTCGAAGAAGCCTAATTACTGCGAGAGGGTCTGGTGAGCCAATTAATGTTGTGTTGTCGATTAGACGTTTATTTTTTATGTCGACCAGCAAGTTGTGATGTTTTAAAAAATCTGCACTAATTATGCTGGTGGTGATATCTGCTATTAAAAAGGTCCCTAGAAATTCTCTTTTTAGGCCGAGGTCCACTTTTAACAACACTTCACCGTACACTGTTATTTGTGAACCATTTGCAGCATATAGCTTTAATGATGTAGATTTCACTTTTGATGAATATGAATTTTTAGGTATTACCGGCACGTCGGCACCTGTGTCAATTAAAAACTGCCTAGAGGATGTGGAATCATTAATAATTAGGCGGAAAATTTTAATATCTGAATCGTTACGAGCATTCTCTTTAAATATTTTGTTTCTCGATTATTTTTCAATGACCTACGTTTGGATAAGGACCGACTTCTTGAACGGGAACTGCGCACAGAAAGAGATTCTACCTTTTTAGTAAATTGTTCTATCTCACGTTGTAGTTTTTAGATTATGTTATTGTCTGAATTAGCGTCAGCTTCTCCATGTATGTAACGAGATTTTTCTTACGCTGGGGTTAAGCCCTCGGCGTAGGGTATCTCGCCCATTTATTTTAAAATGAGAAACATTTATTAATTGAACAAATGTCACCTTATTATACTTTAGCTTTATTTCTATTATATATGTCTTCAAATGTGTAATTATATTTCAATTATATAATGTACTTGTATGTCTATTTCAATAATATTATTTTAATTTACTCTATATTATCCTGACCACCCTCGCTGCTTCGCTACAGGCTGTACACCCAATGCATCTATCACGCAACTGTACAGACTTGCATCCTGTACACCCTAAATATTCTTACTCCAATTGTACACCCGTTGCGTCCTGTACCTTAGATCACACACTGCAATTGTACAGACTTGCGTCCTGTACACCCTAAATATCCTTACTCCAATTGTACAGACGTTGCGTCCTGTACCCTAGATCACACACTGTAAGTGTAAAGACGTTACGTCATATACACTAACATTTCTTCAAATGTTTCAGTACTTACACGTCGCGAGTCAGCTGGACGATTTTCTTTGTCACCAGAAAGGAGATAGAGAAATCTGTCAACATTTGTAAACTCGATATTTCTCGTTGGAAATATTGGAATCGTGTACCGATAGTCTTCGGTCGGTACACGATGACGTGGCATAAGAAATCTGAATTTTTAATTTATTTCATATATGACCATTTTCTTCAATTTTAAACGAAAACATTTATTTTATTTATTTGTGACAACAGTTATTATTTGACATATCAGAGAAGTTTTATGGTAAAGAGTTGTATTTTTAGGTACTTTATCAGAGTTACATTGAAATAAGATCGTTAACTGCGTGGTTATCTGCTAACTACTTTAATAAGATTGTTAAATTGTATATGGGTAACCATCCGAAAATCAATGTAGTTAAGGAGATAACCCTCTCAACCGCGATAACCTCGTCAGTGTAAACGTAGTGTAAAATTAGTACCACGAATTAAAATACATATATAAAATACGTTTTGTCATTTTTTGTTATTTTAATTCAATATTATTTTAATTTCACAATAAAATTATTTAGATTATTCTCATTCAATATTATTTTAATTTCACTATAAAATTATTAAGATTATTCTACTTCAATATTTTGTAACCTCACAACGAAATCACCTAACAATAGCAGAATGAATAAAGCCCGCTGAGTTGGCTTTTTATAGCCAGTGAAAGAACTCATCAAAACATTGTACAATACCTTGACCTGATTAAAACAATGCTTATAAAAAAAGGTATCGTACAATATTCTGACCTACTTAAAATAATGCTTAAGCAAGAAATATCATACAATATTCTGGCCTACTTAAAATAATACTTACAAATAGTTTTAAAATATAAATAAAAAAAAGGGGTTACCGCGATGTCCAACCATCATCGGCGGGCTCATTTAGGCTGTGCCTAACTTATATTATATTTTTTTTATATTAAAAAAAGAACGTAGTATAGTTTTAAGATTACTGTTGATGATTCCATACCTGTGCTTATATAAGTTAACAAGTTGCTACTTTATTCATGATTCTATATGGAATTGTAATTGAGCATCTTTGATTAGCTGATTTCCTTTCACTCTTTCGTGGGAGTAAAGTGATTTTGGCAATGAGCCGCTTCATTTGTCTCTTTCAAGTTAACCACAGCCCCTTTGTGAACTACTGGGTACACTACATACATTCATTAGCAAAAGGAATCTTAAAATAAACAATATTCTATTATCTCCTTACCATATTTTAATAGTCGAAACTTTCAATATATCACTTATTCCAATTGTACCGGCTTCGTGGTTAGTAGATTTCCTATTTCCTTTATATCGAGAACAGATGGGTTACGATTTCGGGTTTTGCCAATATGATGGACAAAGCCAATTTTTTAAAACGAGACCACCTCTGCATTTCTGGTCATAAAAAGCTGCCATAAGATGCCCCGACTTTTCGTATCGCTCTTCCGTGCAAGTGGTTTATTCTTTCTGTCATTAATTTTTTCTTGCACAATATTATTTATATTCCTCTGAAGATCGTTATTCTATTCTCATTATTTATTAAAAATAATCGTCATAGTCTGGGGTTGCTGCAATAAATTTTAATCTGGAGCCCAAAAAGTCTTAGGAAACAAGATATAGAAATTATATTTAGGAAGATAAAAATGTCTATCTTAAATTATTCTTATAAATTTTCCTGCTCTCTATGAGAACTAGATCCATTTCCACTGTTTTTTCTTCGAAATTTTTTGTAAATATGTTTCCTAATTGTTTATTTCTACATATATAAACTTTGTTCTCAGGTTGAAAGATTCTGGCAGTTGCGTTTCTGTTATTTCGATCAAGTAATCGTTGCTGAGCTTGTTAAATTTTGTCCTTTATTAAGTCCCTTCTTTGTTTTTTTTTTCATACATAGTACAAGATTTCATACCTTAACCTAAATCATAATTTAACTTAATTAACCCGCGGAACTTTCGCTCGTCTGCAGGTATTTTTTTCATGTTTTAATTATGTCTGCGTTCGTGAATTCGATATATATATATATATATATATATATTAATAGATGTTTTATGTTTGCATGTGTGCGTATATGTTTACATGCATTAATACCTAGATGGTTAAAAGATGTTTTTGCGTGCGTTTTTACATGTTATGTATGAAGTACTCTTTCCATTTTTTCTTGTTGTTAGCGCCGTCTCTTTCCTGAGTTCTGCGGGAAGTGCATTACATATCCGCGAGAGTTCGGCCCCAAATGTATTTCGTCTGTACAGTTATTGTGAAAGCGGTCACGCCCGAACATCCATGCTTCCTTGCTCTTGTTTCGTATGCATGATCTGTATACTTTAGAAATCGCCTATCATTGCCAAACTCATTCACCATTGTACATATGTATATTCCTTTCGTATTCAATATATGTAACTGTTGCGTAATGATATTCTCGTTATTCGTAGCGCCTGTGATGTTACGTCTGATAATTCTAAGAATTCTGTTTTGTTGTCTCTGAATCTGAGTGATTCCCCCGGCTGTGCCCCAGGCGGTAATTCCATGTCTTAAATGACTTTCGACAAATGAGTAGTATACTTGGCTTAGTACCTTGGCATTACATTTTCGGCTAAGGTAGTACATCGTTTAGGCTGCAGTTCTCAATTTCTTGCTTATTTTTTCTATTTGTTGGTGCCATTTAAAATTGTGATCTATGTAGATCCCTAAGTACTTGTAACAATTGAGGAGTTCTATTCGAGTGTCGTCTCTGTCAATGGTTTGTAAATGGATTTAAGAAAAACATAGTTGCATAGTTGCATTTTATTTGTAACAACATCATTAAAATTCTAATTTGCTTGTGTTTACTGTTTTTATGTATTTTTTAGAGGATTTTTTAAATAATTTTTAACACTTCTCTACACCATTTTACATTTAGAGGACTCTGCTGGTACTGTTTTAAAATTGAGAAAAAGAAAGAAATTGTGACAGATTTAAAAGCTTAATCTTAGAACAACAGTTTATGTTTCGAATACGTATCTATTAACTATAATTTTAGTAGCACGAAAGTTAATATAGCTATAAAACGTAGCAATTGTTTTTCTATCTTTGAGACACCATTGTAAATGATTATACATCCAATGTAGAAGTACAGAAAATACAATGCGTACATGAACACAAATATGAAGTGTGAAATAGATCTGTACATTTGGAAAGCCCATGACTGCATATATCATTATACATACAAATACCATGAAAAGTATAATAGTCGATAATTTCTTATGATTTAATTTATGGTTAACTTCAAGCGATTTATATATATATGTATATGTTATTCGTAATATAAATTAGTACGTATGTGAAAAGAAATTTTAAAAAAAATAATAATAATAAGTTATCCCAATTAAACTGGTTCATATATGATTAAAATTATGTACGAAATATGAAATTAAAATAAAAAATACTTAATAAACACTATCACAAAAAATGGATTAAAAATGGATTTTTTTATTTGTATTTACAATAACAAATGTAGTGATGAGGTAAGCACTTCTTAAAATTCACTATAAAGTAGTAAGAATTCATTTCAAATATTACTTATTTATTAGAAAATAGAAAGTTTTTGGCCAAGAAGAAATTTACCCTTTTTCCTTATTTACTTTGAAATAAAACTCGCAATGCAACGAATCTAAATCACATCTAAAGGTGAATACGTAAAGAAAAGTAATAGTGACGATGATATATGACTCATCACAACGGTGAGTAGATGGTAAACTTTATAAAGTCCACGAGTCCACGTACGCTCATACGCAAGTGTTCATCAAAAATAGGGCATAACTGCCTTCACTTATGGGAGGAGCACATTGAACTGCACGCAGCAATATGTAGATAAACGATATGTATAATTTAATATTGTATATACATATGTAAATAGTGAAGGAAAAAGCTCAAATAATACGTAAATGAATTCGCAAAAAATAAGTGTGGACGCAAAAATTTTTATTTAACAACAAAAATAAAATTAGATTAGGTCAAATCCTAAATACCCTCCACAACCATAACGGTGGGCGTGGTAAATATATATTTATATATATATATGTTGCGCCCTCTAATAGTGTACGTATCAGCATGCAAGTCTACTATTACGTTGAATATGTTTTTTTGTAAATTGTGGGCGTGTCTGTTATACAACCAAGCCCACTTTTGGTACATCGATTAATGGGCTAACCTTAAATAAGGGCACCAAATTTCAAGTTCACAGGTCAACTTTTGTGGCAGATATATAGATTTTTATTAATTGTGGGCGTGTCTGTAATCCGAATATGCCAATTTTGGCATATAGATGAACCTAATATTTATAGATGTACATACCAAAATTCATATAGTTTATAGCTCAATTTTTGTGGCAGATAAATTTTTGTCGATGGTGGGCGTGATTCTTGGCTGATTTGCCCATTTTATATATTCATTTATTCATTTATTCATATTCACAAAAAAATCATTGCTAAACATAACAGCTAATGGACGTATAATAAAAGTGATAGAATATCTTATAATTAACGCAGGAGCAGCAGCAACAACAACAACAACATCCGCAGCAACTCTGGATCTGGTTCATTGGTTTTTAAAGAATAATACTAGACATACAGGATTTACAAGCTATAACATACTAGAGTTAAAGAGATACTTAAGGGTGTAGATAAATAAAATAACAATGTTAAACATTACAAAAGCTTAAAATTATTACTAAATTAAGGAACTTATATTAGAGAGGTGGATGAATAGTTTGGCAACTACCTATTTAATATAATTTTTTTAATGCAATCGATTGGATCAACCGCGAGATCGAACGAGTTTGAGTAATCATTAAATAGTCCACATAGGACCCGAAACGAACTAAACAGCTCATAGTTGGTGCGGCATTGAGGTAGCCATAATGGCACGAAATGCCTTGAGACCCTGGTTGGTATATTCAGTGTGACCAGGCCCAGTAGAGGAGGGGAGGACACTTCACCTAGCAGAACTCTTGCTATGAAGGAAACCCCCAACATTTGTCTTCTCCTCTCAAGTGTAGGGAGACCAATTATATTGAGGCCATTTTCATATGAGGGCAAGGGAAGTGAAGGATCCCAAGCTAGACCACGCAGTGCAAATCGTAAGAAGTTACGTTGAACCGATTCAATAAGGTCAACGTAAAATCTATAGCTGGGTATCCAGACGACGACTGCATATTCCAGTGTGGGTCTAACCAGGGACGTAAACAGACGTTTGGAAACATAGGGGTCATTAAACTCTTTGGACCAGCGTTTAATGAAACCCAACAAGGATCTAGCTTTGTTGACAGATGATACGATATGATTGTTAAAATCTCAATTTCGGATCAAAGACAACACCCAAGTCATTATAACAAGACACATTTTCAAGCACATGATTATTAACAGAATAAGATGAGTACTGATAGTTTATCCACCCAAATGACATCTTTTTGCACTTATTTAAGTTCAAGTGCATACCATTTAAGTCACACCATGATACCAAGTTTGTAAGGTCCGATTGTAATAAATTTGTATCGTCCAAAGAGTTTAAGGAGAGAAAGAGTTTAACGTCATCTGCAAACATTAAGATTTGAGAGTATTGGATACAAGATGGAAGGTCATTTAGGAAAATAGTAAATAGTAAAGGCCCTAAGTGGCTACCCTAAGGAACACCCGATGGAACAGAAATAAGGCGAGAATAGGTGGATTTAAAAAAGACTTGTTGAGTACGGCCAGTCAAATAGCTACGAATCAAGGAGATTAAGATTTCCGAAAATCCAATGCGTTGCAGTTTAAATAGCAAAAGATCATGATGAACACTATCAAACGCTTTAGTGAAGTCTGTATAAATGACATCAGTTTGTTTGTGATGAGAATAAGCATTAAAAATGTAATTACTAAACTCCAACAAGTTAGTTGATGTTGATTTACCACGGCAAAAGCCGTGTTGACAATGAGAAATAACTGACTTTATTGATGGCGTTAGTCTCTTGGTAATAAGATATAGCGATCTGCGTGCAAAAACTAAAAGTGCCTGTACAAAATTTCAGTCTAATATCTCAAAATTTACGACCATGAGAACGCCAACAACAGACAGACACACGGACATACATGTCTAGATCGATTCAGTTTTTGACGCTGTTTGTAGGGTTTCTGACGCCTTCTTCTACGTGTTGCAAACGGAAGAACAAACTTAGTATACTCATCATGTGGACGGAGGAGGGTATAAAAAATAAATTAAAAATTTTATTTAGTTATCAAATATGTATATTAATAGGTATATGGCAATTGACTTAAAAACTATTGCGGTGCAGATGTAGAGTGACGTCCTTGCCCGATTTTGTCTAATTGTAATAGGGAACCCTAGAAAACCTCGAAGATTGCGTGTACCAGATTTTGGTGCGATATCTCAATTTTTATACCACCTTTACCACCAGTGGTGCAGGGTGTGTGTTAAGTTTAATGAAATCAAAAACGCGATGAGGAACATCCAATCTCAATATATATGAACATATTCTATAGAACACAAATATTGATACAACCATGTTTAGTACCACAGTTAATAACCCTCCATTGCGAAGTCACTCTCTCCGTAGTAACAGTGCAAATTCGGCGGAAGTGGCGTCAGTGAGTCACTCCGATCTAAATTTTACTGTGCAACAATCCCTTCGCAATAACGAGTTCCAAAATCCAGTACTTGTAACTATATATCAACCAATAAATGCTATAAATGATTTAAAAGCTTATAATAATATAATAATATCACAAATGATTCGAGAATTAGTTTGGTAACTCTAGCGTGTTATCGACGTGCTTTGCATTGTCTCCGACTATTTTGCGATTTATATTGTTTTTATATAAATTGATTAATTAAAGTTGTGATTTTGATCGTGAAGTGAAGTGGGCATAATTGGCGAATCGTATTTTCGTCTAATTGTGAAATTTTTTCCTTTGCTGGTCACATCTTTATGCTTGTGGTTATTTTCTTTTATTGAGGTGAATATATTGGTCTTTTTCCCTATCTACATTTTTATTTACTTGTTTTTTCGTTGCAGGGTGCTTACATAAGTAGTTCTGTTAAGGAAATTGAAATTTTTAACAAAATCTTAGTTACTTTTGTAGTATACTTTAGGGCTTGCCTGGTTTAACTTCTATACTTAATTTAAATATGGATTGTTGTTATCCCAAATGTAAAATAACGCAACATGAGAGTTTCCTTTTATGTTGGTTATGTGATCGTCAAGCGCATCCAAATTGTACTGGATTTAGTGGTCGTGATTTTGATCACATTACTAATAGAAATAAGGGTTTGCGTTGGGCATGCCCTGATTGAAGAAAACCCGATGTATAATTTTTCAAACTTATCAAACAAACGCAACGTGCGCTTATTGAGATAGAAAAGGAGTTGAAAAAGTCAATGGACAAGCTGGTAAAATATCAATCACTATTTAACAATTTTAAGTTGCTGGATGGTGGTGATATTGTTTCTAATACTTATCGACCGTCAACTCTACAGGTTTCACCAATTCCTGACTATTCATCTCCTTTTTTGGCTGTTGGTCCACCATCCTCTATGTCAGATGAATCTTCTATTTTTACATCGGGTAATGTTCCTGCTGTAATTATTAATGCACCTTCCGATTCTCCGTCGGTTTCTCCCTTTGAGCCTCAGACGGTAGGTTCAGCTGTTGTTTCATCTAGTCCCATGGCTGACGCTTCATCTCATCCTACAACGGATGCCCTGTCTGATCCAGTTGCTGACATTCTATTGGAACCTCCAGTTTCCCAAAATGTGGTTACGCCGGTTACACTAAATTCAAGACCTAATGAATGTATTGATACTTCTGTTAATAATCTTGATGTTCCTCCGGCTTAGGTGCTGGGTTGGCGGCATTTGGCACAAAGTAATGAATTGATAGTAATTCCTCCGCACAAATCTTTTTTTGTTTCGCGATTTGCATCTAACACCTCAATTGATACGATTAAGAATCATATTGTTCGTAGTAAATTAATTTCTGATATTTCTAAGATAACGATAATTAAATTCAATCCTCCTCAAGATAGTGAAATCTGTTCTTTCAAAATTTTAGTTCCGTCGTCAGCATCAAAATGTATCAAAATGTCCATGGGCTTAATACCAAGCTTCGTGATACATTTTTGGCCTCCGTTAGCTGTGTTCATCATATTGTGGTGTTTACAGAAACTTGGCTGAAGCCAAGGGTTAACGATTGTGAAATTTTTTCTGCTGAGTATTCAATTTTTAGAGCTGATAGAAAGCTTAAGAAGGAAGGTAGTGTACTGGTTGCTGTACATAATTCGTTACCTGCAAGGTTAGTTGCGTCCTCTGATATCAAGTTTATTTGTGTGAGTGTTACATATGGGGAGTCTAAGTTATATATAGCGTGTTCATACATTTCACCTTTGTCTGATGTGTCAATTTATTTAGAACATCTTAGAATGGTTCAAGTCATTCTTCGCAGTCTAAGGAATATTGACAAGTTAATTGTTCTAGGTGATTTTAACCTACCTAATGTTATGTGGTGTTTTAATGAAGACCTTGGATATTTTACGCCTAGTTCATATCCCCGTATTTTTAATGAGTTCTAGTGTGCATATAAAATAATGCACACCTATGCTAATTTATATTATATAATATATTGTATAATCATTATTCATTTACTGACCTTAACACACTGTAATTGTATTCTTTATTCTCATTCTTCTTCTGACCTTAACTTTAAAATTGTAACTATGTCAATAACTTTCTTCTCCTTTTTCAATACAATAACCCAAATTAAAATTAAGCTAGGTAAGCAATAGAATTTTTGTTAGTGTAAGGTAGCTTTGTAAATTACTATATAAGAGATAAAATTTAAAAATAAAAATCAGACTAAAAACATAGCTTCGTCTTGTTAATGTCTCACTATCTGCAACATTAAAATACCAAGCTTCTCAGCTGGATTCACACGTTGCGCGTTGCGCGACATATAATGTTACAGATCCTCACTCACACAAAGTCTACCTTTATTACAGAGTATTTTGATTTGATTTGTGAACTTTCTCTGTTTCAACTTAATTCAATTTATAATAGTAATTATAAATTATTGGATTTGATTTTTTCAAGTGACACTAATATAATGCTTTCGCGTTCGTTACCCTTTGTACAGCCGGAGGATCATTACCATCCTACGTTGTTATTAATCTTAGGTGAGTTCGGTAATGGTTTTATCAAGGGACCACGTGATACAATACATTACCTTCAATATGGCAAAACTGACTATAGTAAACTATATTATGTTTTATCTAATTTTGCGTGGGACCTTGACTACAATAATGTCGATGAGTCCTTAAATTATGTTTACAATGCTTTATCTTTCGCTATTTCTGTGTCCGTTCCGATTAGACGTTGCAATTCTAATTATTACCCCCTTTGTCTAGTACGGTTTAATGCTAATCTTAAATATGTCCGAAATAAAAAGAGTAGACTATTCAAAAAGTTAAAGCGTAGTGGTTCACTTGTTGATTATACTAGATACTCATCTATGAGACGGTATTTTAATGCTTTGAAAAATAAATGCTACTGTATTCTGATTCCAAGACGTTTTTCCGCTCTGTTGATTCTAAAAGAAAAGTTAGGAGCTTTCCTTGCGTAATGTGCTACGGAAATTGTGAATCATCAGACGTATCTGTGATTGCTGATTTATTTGCTGACTTTTTTGAAAAGAGTTACTCTCGTTCTAATATTTCATCCGATAGTTATCCATTTCCGATATTTTTCCGCGAATCTTATTCTCTGAGGATGATGTATTTTCCTCCCTCTCTGCCCTAAAATTTTCGTTATACCTGGTCCTGATGGAATTTCCTCTTGTGATCTTCGAAACTGTGCCCCTTTTCTATATATTCCGCTAACGGGTATATTTAATTGTAGTCTGAGTCAAGGATATTTTCCCCCTATCTGGAAAACCAGCCATATTTTACCATTGTATGAAAATGGCTCGAGGGGAATGTCGAAAACTACAGGGGTATTGTTAAACTAAGTGTGATGCCAAAATTGTTTGAGTCCTTAATAGCTAAGAGTCTTAAGTCAGCGATTAGATCAGTACTCTCACCTTACCAATATGGTTTTACTCAGGGTAAATCAACCTCAAGCGTTCTTCGATTTTAAACAAACGGACGTAATTTTTACTGATTTTTCTAAAGCATTTGATACAGTGGATCACAATTTTTTAACGTTTAAACTTCGACGTTTGGGCTTTCCGAATAACTTGGTTCATTGGTTTTATACTTACTTACGAACAGAACTCAGTTTGTGTCATTTAATCGTTGCCAATCGCGCGATATCTTAGTTACGTCAGGAGTACCACAAGGTAGTCACTTGGGGTCTCTTGTTCGCGCTGTTTGTTAATGACCTTCCCACGTCCGTTCGTTGCTCTAAAGCTTTGATGTTTGCTGATGATGTTAAACTTTTTTATCGTATTGATTCTCCGGATTGTATTAATTCTCTTCAGTCTGACCTGTCGTGCTTGGCTAATTGGTGTGTTGTTAATGGAATGCTTTTAAACTTAAATAAGTGTAAAAAAATGTCTTTTAGCTGGGTGACTGCCATTCCCTCCGATTACTGCATTAATAATAACTTGCTTTCTAGTGTTGACACTTTTAAAGATTTAGTTTTTCTACTTGATACTAGACTGAGGTTTAATTTACATATTGAAACCTCTGTGAATAAGGTTAAGTCGTTATTGGGGTTCATAAAAAGGTGGTCTAAAGAATTTACGGATCCTTATATTTGTAAAAGGCTTTACACTGCTTTAGTGAGATCAGTTTTGGAATATGCATCGGTTGTTTGGACACCTAGTTATAGATGTCAGATTGATTTGTTGGAGTCAGTCCAAAGAAACTTTCTCATTTTTACCCTTCATGGATTAGGTTAGGACACTCGTAGCTCTCTCCCTCCATATGAAAGTAGGCTGTTACTAATTAATTTGCCATCGCTTGAAAAAAGGCGTACCATGTTGATCGTTATTTTCATGGTTAAATTAATTCGTGGCACAATATCGTCCCTTTTCTTGTTAGAGAATATTTCTTTTAATGTACCAAGTAGGTCAACTCGCTATTATATTCCTATAAAACTATCGCATTGTCGTACAAACTACCAGCTGTTTGGTCCGTTCCGAGTCCTATGTAAATCATTTAATGACAATTATTTTCTATTTGATCCGTCCGTCGACTCAATTAATCTAATAAGATATTACCTACTTAATCTACCAAACTATTGATTCATTGGTCCTTAACCAATAGTTCGTTTTAATTTTTTTTTTCTTATTCTATATATACATATATATTCTTTTTTTCATATATATATTTTTTTTAAACCTTTTACTTATGTAACTTATATTACTTTTATTTTTATATATCAATTGATTCTGTAATAGGCTCTTGTTTCTTTAAGCGTAATTTTTAGTTGTAAGCTTAATCTGATTTCCCATTGTGAACCTTTATTTATATATTTGTTCTTATTTAATTATATTGTATTTATTTAATTCTAAATTGTTCCAGAGGTTGCTGTTGTTGTTGCTGCTGCTGGTGCTGCTGTCGGTGTTTAATTATTTAATTATTTATTTATCTATTCTTATTTTGTTGCTTTTTATATCTTTAATTTTATAACTTATGTTAGTTGGAAATTGGTTTTTGTAACTAATGGAATAGAATAAAGAGTAGAGTTACTAAAAAAAAAAAAACAAAACAAAAAATTACCACAATATATAAGAATTTTATTATACATATTTAATTCCGCACTGAAAGCTTTCTTATAAATTATAAGATATCTATTATAATTATGGTTCCCAAACTAGGTAAAGACATTACATTGATAACTTCCTACAGACCCATAAGTTTATTACCAATTATATCCGAACTGTTTGAAAAGTTAATCCTATATTGCATAACTCAACAAATTGATTTCTAACATATAATCCCACATCACCAATTTGGGTTTAGGCAGTCTCATGGTACGATTGAACAGGTAATCAAGGTAAGTAAGGTCATACAAAAAAAACAACCAGAAATTAGGCTCTAATACACATACGTTTCTAGAAAACTACCTCACTGGGAGATTATATGCTATACGTATCAAAGACTGAGTGTCTTCTAATAGACAAGTTTTGGCTGGTATACCCCAAGGTAACATCTTGGGACCTACCCTGTACCTTCTGTATGCAGCAGAGGTGCTTATGCACCTCCCCACACACACGTTTACGTTCGCAGATGATACAGCCATAATAAGTGCATATTCGAAAAAAGCTTACTCTATGTGTGTACAAGTAAAATGGATAATAAACTAAATCTAAGAAACACAATCACTTAAACAAGTTAGAAATACAATTAGAAGTTGGGAGTTATAAAAGTTTGGCAATTGCAGGTTATTTAATACATTTTACCGTTTACGGTGTACGGTATCCGTCGGAACAAATAATGAATAATAATCATAATGAATAATAAATAGTTTTTAAAGAGATATCTGAGTGGGCTATTCATAAATTCATAGTTAGTTCTATAATGTGGTAGAATGATGGGTACGTAAGTACGTATACGACGACATGGAACATGGAAGTTGGTTTCACTTAATATAGTTAGTGAGTTTATTGATCAAATGAAATGCCCAACACCAATCTTCTATTTTCTAAAGGTGAGAGATCTACAAGTTCCAGGCGATCCAAGTATGATGGTAGGGACACCATAATAAGAACCTTTTGTACGCATTCATTATGATCGATATGTACTCGATAGCATGGAGACTATATAACACATCCATATTCTAGCGTGGGGCGAACTAAACTGGTATAAAGACGTTTACAAATACAGGGGCCTGAACTCTTTGGCCCATCTTTTCACAAATCCTAGGACAGATTTAGCTTTGTTAGTACTATAGTTTATGTGAAAGTCGAAGCGTAATTCTTTATGTAGTAATATACCTAAATCCATGAATGATAAGACGGACTCTAGCTTATAGGCATCGACATAATAAACATCACTACGGGGGGGCTCAGGAACAACTTAGTTGTTTGCATTTATTTAAGTTTACCACGCTTACTCCGGCGCGTACCACCGGTGGCTCGTATCTGATTGTGCCATTAGATGGTACGTAACACCAAATATTTAGATCTTTAACACTTTTACTATCGAAAAATAAGACCTAAGACGTATATTCATTAAAAACATTCATTTAAAAACAATTATAATTAATAATGTATTATAAACATAACTTTTATTCAATAACATAAACATAATAAGAATTTAGCTCCCACCCAATAGAGCGAAAGGCTTTAAGTGCAGACGCTCCTGAGCGTAGACAATGAAAAACAACGCCGGCGTGAACATGTTAAGCACAATGGGAAGAGTTACGTGCTATTTCAAAAAGATTACTACCAAATTAAATCCGTGTCAGTTGTTACCACAACAGAAAATGTTCTTATCTGAAGAGTAAAAAAGTTGTAAAGTGCCAGTCTTTGTATATTTTATTACAATTAAATATTTTTTACATGCAATTGTATTTTACAGGAATTCTAACTATGCGGCATTAGGCATACGCGCATTCGTATTTTATACACTTCTGCAACAAATATTACAGACATAATTATAATTTAACTTCACACCATTAATTTAAATAAAAGCAGTTATTTCACTAATGAGAGACATTTAATAATTTCAAACTCTTTATAATCCACTCTCCACCTAAGCTTCAACAATGAAGTAAATGCATCTACGTTTCGTGACTAAAAGCGTGCATATATGTCGTTGATCTCTTTGAAAATATGCAACTGCTTTGTTTGCACTTTGTTACTGCAACAAGGATAAACAATACAAAGTAAAACATTTATTACATTTGCAATGCATTATTGCAGTGTTTCATCAATGTCCGCTATCTTGTTTCAGACCTAAATGCGTCGTTACATTGCTGCAATACTGCATTAGAACATAAACCTAGCATGCCCCTGCTGCATTAATGCAAACATTAATTAAAAAGAGTTGGCCAATTTTTTTTCATTGACGCAGTTATGCAGTCTAGCAACGTCTACATACAATCAACTTCATTTTGGCAAAAGAGTATATGTTTGAGACCTAATGCACTAAATAACTTTCTTTGAATTTCTTCCTATTATTGCTAATTTTCGTTTCAGACTGATTCATTTTCCTATGAGCAATAAATTCGCTTTCATTTTAAATTCTGCTGTTCTTGAGTGCGATTAGTTTTCATTGGGTCGTATAACCATCTATGCATAGAAGGGCCATATTAATTAAACCATCACTTACTTGCAATGAGCGCAATATGGATTTTTTCCTTATCACACATGATTAAAAGTATAAAACATATGTGCCATGTTTTAAGAAAAATGCAACAACAGCATAGCCTGAAACAACAGTCCTGTTGTTAATTTGTCCTAATTTTTAATTATTTTGTAAAAGAAGGTTCTACATGTTCCATACTTTAAATTTTAAAAAATATTTTTCCTAACATTATTATTTAATATGTAAAATTTTAAAACAAAATGGTCAAAAGTTTTCATTTCTTTGTTTAGTTGTTGTTGTTTTTTTTTTTGTTTACTTTTCTCTGGAGAGAATAATTCTAACTTTAAAAAGGTATATGGTACGTGAAGCGTGAAGTAAAAAAGTTAGAAGCGTGGCCTGGTAGCACCATCAATAGTATAGAGAGATTGTTTTTGGCTAGGATTTTCATTTTTTCCCTCTCTCTCAGAGACTTTTTAAAACTTTTTAAAACTTCTTAACTTCACATACGTAAATTTACGTAAAAAAAGAATTTTTACATCCCATATTTAATTAGAGGGAGCTTTTTTTTTAATTGAAAGGCCAAATTTGAGAGTGAATTGAGTTTTCGTTTAGTTGTTTGAGACATTTCATAAGAGAAGTAGTTGTGTATAGAGTTCGAGTGTCGTTCGCGAGCACTCTAGCTGGAGTGAATGTTTAAATATTATTTAAAATATCGTTCCAATGAAATTTAATCATAAATATTCAATAAATAGTTAAAATAATATAAGTAATACAAGTAAAACAATATATATATGTGTTTGTGTGAAAATGTAATGTTCCGTGCCTAAAGAAAAACCAATATGGCTTCAGTTGTCAACCCAAGTGGCTTTATTCGGGGCAAGTAAGATTTCGAATTGATTTTGCACGTGCTTCTTCCGATATTTCTGCTTGAAACAAAAAACATGACAGAATTCAATAAAGATCTCTACTGTTCTATAGGTACCACCAATTTTTACCACTTGAATAATATTTCGGAAAAAAATAAGCAATGGCAACGAGAACTATTGATGGAACGTTTACGTTCCCATTCATACCAACATAAGTCATACCCCGAATTGTCCAAGGCAATGCGAATGGGTTTATTGGAAAAGCGTTATGCAATGGATGTTGTAGAGAAGTCTAATCTACAAAAGTGTTTGGATAGTATGCACCACTGCATAAAAGTTAATTCGCGACAAGGTTTGGTAGAGCGCCTAGAGAGCCTATCTCGTCAATTGGGTTTGAAATTTATGGATGACACGAAAGCGCTCTTCATATCTACAGATATGTTTTTCTTGGAGATAGTGTTGGATGCGAATGGTTCTTTAGCTGATGTTAAGGTTCATCATGAGTGCAAAGTGGAGCAACAATCTTGCAGCGAATTGGTAGACTGCTTAAATCGAGGTAATTTTGCTGATTTCACCGCTCAGCTGGAGGGCTTCTCTTCCATCTATCAATTAAATGCTGAGCCAAAAATAAAGACAAAAGCATTTGACGCCATGCAGGCCATCGAAACAGATCTTTATAACATATTTCAAATGCAAAATTTTTCCAAAGACATACAAAACGTGATGAAAAGTTCTGCGATTGGTATAGCCCTGAAACGTCGCGGCGGCCATTCCATGCGTTTAGTGTACTTTGTATCGCCTTACGATTTAATTTCTCTGGAATCGAATAGTTTACAATCTTTCACGCTGGATTTGTTGCAAAATAAACAAATCGGATTTAGTGTCACTGTCAATTTGGAAGCTGCATCAGCTAATAAATTGCAAATTTTGCCTACTGTTACGTTCGTCAAAGACACCCAATCGGGCTCGGAAGTGCCCATCTTTGCACCGTTAACACCATTGAATTCCATGTTATTGCCGGCAACATTCGTTTTAAGACTTAACAAACCGTTGCCTGTGTGTTACAATAGTCTACGGTCAATGGGATTGGGTGCTGTGAATACATCTGCTTCGTTGGATCCCAATATTGCCACAGCTACACCTGCCAGCACTAACAACATTAGTAGTTTTGAGACCACTGAAAATAAGTCAGACATGGTAACCAAAAGTGTCATGAGTCTTGTCATACAAACGGCATCCGATCAACAATTGAAAAATATACATAAGGGCCTGTTCGTTTGTTTGCCTGATCAGACGCACTGTTACTTTTTCACCGAAAATAAGTTGCTAGAGGTATGCTACGTAACCAATATTATCCATCCCTATATGTATTAATTTGTTTATGAAGTTACATAAATTTTTAGATACACTTTATAGTGTCTGCATAAGATGATGAACATAATATGTCATTCCGTCATTCCGTTTGCAACACCCAGAAGGAGGCGTCAGAGACCCTATAAAGTGTACATATTCTTGATCAGCATCAAAAACTGAAGCGATATAGACATGTATGTCCGTGTGTCCCTCCGTTGTTGGCAATCTCACGGGCGTAAATTTTGATATATTGAGCTGAAATTTTCTGCACGAGGTCGCTTTTAAAAATTCGCAAAATCGGTCACGACCACAATCGCCAAAATTCTATTTATATACCACAAAAATTGAGCTGTCAAGTTGAAATTTGGTTTAGAAACCTATAATAATTATTTCATTGATCGATTTGCCTAAAAAGGGCGTATTCGGTTAAAAGACACGCCTACAATTTACAATAAGCCATATTCACCATAACACTCGATTTGCAAGCTGATATTTAATGCATACGCTGTTAGGGAGCGCAATCGTATACCTGTCACGCTCAGCATTTTATGTGTGGACCCTCCATTTTAGAGTTTAATCCAAACGAAAAGAATATTGCTAGTGTTGACTGCGGCTGTTTTATTATTATTATAAACATTCCGCTTTGATGATAATCGTAAAAGTATAAACCGACCTCCAACTATAGCGACATTTTCTTTATAATAATTCTATAAATTGGTGATTGTGCTGATTTTTTTATGCATATTGTTTTTTTTTTCAGTCTACCGTAATAAATTCTGTGCCATTTACTGAACCAAGCCAAGTGCCAAAGATATTGAATTTCCTAAAGAAGCATGCATTATTTTATTCACTGCTATCAAGTTGTGTTCGTCCTCAATCAAAAATGGGGAATGGTATGTATGTATGTATGGTAGGCGCAATGGCTTTAATATCTCGTGGTATTTCTCGTCTCTCGATTTCAGACATCGACTCGACCACTGTGCTGGAAGTGAATGCCGTTTCATTTACACTAATTTCAGTATCGCTACAACATCCGTACGAAGAGTACATGATTACTGTAGAGTTTGAGTTGCGTAACGGCAACATTCAGTGCACAATATACAGTTTAAGTAATAACTACGATCTGCTTTCATTAAAATTAACAAATGTTGTACAGAAGTGCTGCTCGATACCGGTTACCATTCGAGCTTTGTTAAAATTTTGGGACCAAGAACGAATGTATCAACGCGGTGGAGGCGGCAGTGGTACCTTAGATTCAGGTGCAAGTGTTGATCCGCCGACTGGTGGCAGTAGCGATTGTGCCACTAGTTTCGGAAATTATGGTATGAGCGCTATGTCAAATGATCCAGGAAACAGTAGTAGTGCTCTGTCTCGGTGTGTTGGTGGCGGTCATGTGGGTACAATAAAAGTGGAACAAAATGGACAGCAACCACAAGCACATGCCAATGGATATTTAAACTTCAATGGTCCAGAAATAATTAACGAGGATTTTCATAAAAGCCCAAAGAGCCAAACGATAGAAAATATGGCAATGGGAATGACCACAGTTGTAGCAGCATCAACAACAACGACGGCGGCTACTATCAATCGGGAGGTGAGCAGCTCTTTGGGCCAACAACAGCAACAACAATCTCACCAACATGAACAACAGCAGGCTGCCTTCGCCATGTCAACGACAGCCCCATCAGACACCGTGGTACCTGACAAATACAAGAATATTTGGAACGATAAAACGACCTCGATGAAGAGTTGTGTTAGTATTACACCAATCCTTAGGCAAAATTATGGTAATGGAACGACCGATGTAAATAAATGTAGTGCCGAAGGCATTGGTGGAAGCGGGGGAATTGAAATGGTACCCATAGTTGGGCAAAGCAGCATTCCTTGTAGTGGAAGTGGCGCTGCGTCGGGAGCAACACCTCCAACATCCGCATTTACGAATAATGTGATGTTGACTGCAGTCAGTAATAGTAGTCCGCAAGGTGGTGTTACTGGCACATTACCACCCACCACTATAACTATAACACCAATCAATGCAAATGCAACATTAAGCAGTGGCGGTATTAGGGAAAAAATATCCCACAACGGTTCTGCAATGATGACAACAGCATCATCAGTGCTATCGGGACTCTCTTCAAATTCTAGCTTAGGTGGTAGCGTTGTGCCTTCGCATTCTCTTAATCGTTCGAGTGATTTGCCATCGAAGGAAAAGAAGCGCAAGAAGAAACGCGATGACTCGCCGATGGGTCCACCAGAGAAGGTGTACTCTCGTCAAAATTCACCGGCTGGGGCTGCAGTTGAGGTGTCAGGTGGGATACGAAAATTTCCGTCACCTTCGTCCTCACCTAAAGGTTCCAGTGCTAGTGGTCTTTTCTCTTCAGGCTTAACTGGGTCATCACTTACCACCAGACCAAGTCCGAAACATTCGCCGATATATATTAGCAGCCCTAAACACAATACCGCTTCAAATAGTCCGAAATCGCCGTTTGGCACATACTCGCCCAAACATGGCTGTTCGGGTAAGCCCAGCATGTCTACTTTAAAAAATGTTACTGTCAGTGCCAGTCCGAAGGGCAGTGAAGCTGCAACTGCTTCTGCCTTAAATTCAGCTGCGTTGGTGCGGTCTTTAGCTGCAGCTGTCCCTAATTCGTCGAATTCAACTTCTAATACGGTAGCGGCAGCTGCTGCTGCAGCCACAATTGCTGCTTTGAAGGCTAAGGAAAAATGTACAATTATACCACCAGCGGTAGTTAGCTCAGCGGCTGCTGCTGCAGCGGCTGCTGTTAAATCCAGCATGGGTGTGACTTCAACTACGCAGCAACTTAAAAATGTCAGCGGTCCCAATCATATGGCTGCTGCAGCTGCCATGGCTGCGGCTGGTACTTATGGTGGAAATATTTCCTCCACTATTAACTCAAATGCTCTAGACATAAATAACGTGATGCGAAAGGGCGTTTCTGCAGCGGTAAGTTACACATATTTATTAATTATTATATTGAAGTCCGCTACAAAGTCTATTACTCTGTTTGAATCTACCATTAGAACGGGTCACATTTTCCAGTCGGTACTCTCGATTGAACCTCAATATTGTACATCCGTCTCTTAAAGAAACGGGAAACTTGTTTAACTTTGTCACTTTATATGTATCTTTGTGGGAACTTTATTTGGTGGTCTTTTGTAAAAATGTTCACAAAACTTCAAGTACGATTCTGGCCTACCAGAATTTGTTTAAGGCACATTGAGCTCCTTTACAAAGTCTTTTTCCGTCTGTGCAACAATTTTCTTCATTGCAATGTTTTTGTTTTGGTTTACGCCTACTTATCAGTTTAGTTCGATGACGTCGACAATTGCTACGTCAGCAGTCAACTCGATATCGGAGGTGGCATACGAAACGCTAGCTCTGGAGGGGCCGTTACCGCACCCCAATCTTCAAGCAATGCCGCTTCTTGGCAGCAATGAAATCCATCAAATTGCGTCGAACCTCAATAGTGTTAACAGTGACATCAGAGACAACTACACTTCTATCAACTGCAGTAGCGGGAATAAAAGCAACACCAATCGTGATGGCAATGTTTGCGGTGAATATATGATTAAATCAAGTCAAATGGGTTTAAAATTGACACTTAACAAGACGAATAGCACCAATATGGGCGCCAGTGGTAAAGGTAAATTGGCGACGAATCGTGAGTTGAATAAAAAATATCACCACACCGGCCTTAAACCAGGCGTTAGTAGTGGTCCGGCTTCAAAGAAATCACCCTACAAAGGGACAAAATCATCAGGTGCTCCTGTTAGCAAGCATTTATTAAAAAAATCCAAATCATCGGGAAATATGAATTCAACAGCACGTACAATGGCATCCACTAAAGTTACAGCGGGTGGTCTAATTAGGAGCAATAGCACTACGGCAATAGCAATGGAAAATTTGCGAAAATCAAATAACAAATGTGACAACTCGCTTAGTAAGGTGGGATCGTCATCACAATTACCCTTTAATATGCCGTCATCATCATTGCCCACCAACCATCAGCCAGTTGCTGATATTGCTGCTGTTGCTTTACGCAATAATCACAATGTTGATATTATGAAAATATTACAATACGCTTCACCCAGCATGGCTGTCAATATGGAGAATTTTATGAAGAGTTTCAATTCCAAATTTCAAATACCAAAAATAACGCAGCGCATCGCTCAACAGCAACTGGTAGAAACGGTGCAAGAGGTCGGAACAATTACGACAACAACAACAGAAAATACAAGCACCACTACTACCACAGTTTTCCCAAATATAAATGGTGGGGATATTCCCAATACGGCATCAGGAGCTGCACCAGTACCAGTTACTAGTTCTACGTTACGTTCAGAATTATTTGCAAATTATAGAGAAAACAATCAAGATTATGCTGCTGCTCCACAACGACAACACTTTGATGTGGCAAATATGAAAAATACCAATTTTTTCAATACACTAAGCAATCAATCAACAAACAATTTTTTATCGTCTGCATCGTCATCTACAATGAAAAATACTTCCACCATGCTCCCGGATGAAGGTGTTGTGACAGAAGCTGCTTTAGCTGGTAAATGATATCCAATTGTCATATCTTTTGCTGTTGCTAAGAATGGCGTTTCGCTTATCAAAAGGAGATTTCATCACGCTATCATAATGTATTTTAGAATGTAAGTAAAGATTATTTCTTTTCATGGTATTTGTTGTATGTATGTCATGTGGTTTGAAATTTAAAACTAAAACGTAATGGCTCAGTTCTGGCTAGTGGGTGGCAGAAACGATCAGCTGCCTTTTAGAGAGTATCTATTGTTAGATCAAAAGCCTTTTTCTGATCGGTATATCTATTTCAAAAAGATTTACAAAAGTTTCTTCCAATGGATTTTCTAGCAGCACGTTGATATTTCTTTACAATACAAAAGTACGATAAATGAACAAGAAAAAATGTAGCTAAAATGTGTGTTTGTTTTAAGTGAAGATAAATTTATGTTTCAATAATTAGCGTGTTGCTCCAACATCTTTTTTATAGTAACTATCCACAGCGCGCTGCTTCATTTCGGTTTATTTCTAATATCACTGATTGTTTTGTGTTGCATGAATTCGATGAGACGTTTCAATTATAAAGAACTTTGTTATATATCGAAGATTTCACTATAATAACTTTCTAAAACACAGCCAAAATATATTTGTACTTAATTCAATTTATTGATCAGCGCATTCAATTATTGATGAAAAAGATTTTATATATGTAATAAATAATTTAATGCAAGAAACGTCTAAACTTCACAAGGCAGCAATAGAAAAGAGAACAGGAAATATATGAAGAAGCAGGTTTTGACGTATATAGAATTATAATAACACTGTCATATTGACATATAGAAAGCGCCATCTTCAACACCGCCTCTCGCTTTTTTATTGTTGGAAGTTATACCCTTTAATTGTATCCTTAAATTTAGCTGGTGTTAGTGATTTCGTCAAAATGTCTGTAAGTTGTTCTTTTGATTGCACATATTGAACATTTATTTCACAGGTATAGAAAACTTATGTATCTATATGGTTCTGTTCGTTTTGATGAATCAATATTTTAAACCAGTGTAATAGCTTTTTTATTATCGCACTTCAACGGTGTTGCTTCATTTTGCGCAAAGTGTATATCTTTTAACAACTTACGCATCCAAACAATATGTTTTGTAGCTGCACATAGTGCGATGAACACAGCCTCATTGGTTGATGTTGCTGTTACAGATTGTTTCCGTGAGCTCCACGAACCCATATCTATAGTTGATTTTAAATATTTAAATAGCCGCTTTACATTTTGCAAATGAGTTTTAGTCGGATTTTTAACGTACCGACTTAAGACACCTACTGCAAAAGCATTGTCTGTTTCATAAAAACCATGAGATACATCAAAGAACCCATTGCTTCACGATATGCATAATTTGGCTTAAGTGGTGGTTGCCTTGGATTTCGATAGGATGTACCAGTATTGACACCCTACTTGTCAATATCTAAATTATCTTTTATACCATTAATTTTACTCATATTTATGTCACTTGCTTCTCCGTGGGTTACCTCATTCGTTGATCTATTTTCAAGCTTTCGTGTCATTTCAAAAACTATATTAATTGTAGATGCAGGCTTTTCATTAAATATCACATCTCTTCATATAAAGATTTGTCGACTTCTTGGATCAAACACTGTATAAGCCTTACGCTCTGAGTTATAACCAATTAAAATGTACTTAACTGAATTACGTTCCCATTTCGTGCGTTGCTCTTTTGCTACATGAACGTAAGCATCGCAGCCAAACACCCTTAAATGATCAACAGAAGGTTTTACTCCAAACCATTTTCATATGATGTGACTCCAAGCAGTACGATTTTTCAAGTAAACAGCTGTATTTGTAGCTTCTGCCCACAGATACAAAGGTAAACTTTTCTGATGTAGCATTGCTTTTGCACATTCAACAAGAGTCCGATTTTGCCTTTCTATAAAAGCATTTTGTTCAATTGCTCTTGGTGTAGAAACCTTATTTATTTATTTTATTTATTTATTTATTTACGATTTGCTTTCACCTATACAACAAGGCTTATGCCTTATTATTATAGTATAGGTGTGTATAATATACAATTCAACAGTTGTGCATGTATGTATAACTTACTATATATTATTATAAACATTTATATATGAATACAATTCAAATTAATGGACTCATGAAACAAATGCATGTTGTTGTATATATAAGTTTGTATGTAAGCATATATTTAAGGTGTATATGTATGTACTGATAAAATACAAGTATATAACTGTGATGAGCTAGTGTTTCTGTCATGATATTAATAGTTATAGTTTGTAATTAGTTGTAAAACAGGGTTAGTTGTTTTTTGAATAGCTTCCGATTACATGTTGTCTGTATATGACCAGGTAAGGCATTCCATAATTTAATGCAATTTATAAAATATTGCCTTTGGGACCAGGAGGAGTAGTGTCTTATTTGGATGATTTTTTTCCCTCTATTACTGCTTGCAAAACTCAACACATCATACAGATACGTAGGTTTTTTTGTGTAGATTATCGCGTGAAGAAATATTAAGGCCTTCTGTTGCAAAAAATGATCTATGCTTAGACCAAGGAAATGTTGAACATGGCCTGATATACGTTCCCATCTCTTTAATCCATAAACGTATCGAACAATATTATTTATGGCCACTTTTAGCCGATGCATAGCCACTGAACCGCAAAAACAGAAAGTCTCACATCCGTATAATAAAGTTGGCAGCAGATATGTTTTCGCTAACAACGCTCTAATACGTATGGGAACTACACGCTGCGTTAGCCATAGACCTCTCATTTTTGCATACAATTTAGCTGTGGCATAAGAAACGTGCTTTTCCCAATTTAGCGAATCATCAATCAATATACCTAAAGTTGTGGACACCTTAACCTGTTGAATAGCTTCATTATTTAGTACAATATTCAGGTTTTGATTGGGAGATAAGCTTCTTTTATTAATGTGCAGAAATTTACACTTGCTGCAATTTAGTGCCAACGTGTTGTTTGATGCCCATGTACTTACAGCTGCCAAATCTTCATTTATTTTAATAATACATTCAGGAATATTTTCATACTTTCCAGCAAAGTACAACTGGACATCGTCAGCATACATATGAACTTTGCAGTGTGTTATACAGCTTGGCAGATCATTTATATAGAGTGAAAACAGAAGAGGCCCCAGTACCGATCCTTGAGGTACTCCCCTGAACGTGTTTAGACTTTCGGATGTATTTTCTTCATGCACTACAACTTGCGATCTTCCAGTTAAATACGAATGTATTAGTTTTACTGCAGTATTAGAAAATTTAAAGTCACGCCGAAGCTTCATACAGAGTACATTATGGTTTACACTATCAAATGCCTTCGTGAGATCAAGAAGAACCAGGAAAGCTGTATTACCTTCATCCACCTTTACACGTATATCTTCTGTAATTTTAATTAATGCAGATGTACAACTATGTTTAGGGCGAAAGCCCGACTGATGTGTATCAATCAAATTATGTTGCATAAGATAACGATGGATTTGGTGATATAACAATTTTTCAAATACTTTAGATAAGTATGGTAGAATGGCAATAGGCCGGTAATCATCAACCTTCTTCGGCACAGGAATTATTTTTGCCTGTTTCCATTTTATTGGAAATGAACTCGTTGTAATAATAGTGTTTATAATATGCGTGATGTATGATAATATTTTAGGTAATAAAATCTTAATAAATTTAGGATGTATATCATCAAGACCAAAAGCGTTAGATTTAACGCTAAGACAAGCTTCAAGTACATCTTCTTGGCTAACATTACTTGTACAAAAAAGAATTGTGCTATTATTTTGAACTATTTCATTATTATTATTATGATTATCACAGCGTACATTGCCAATAACGTTGGGTTGAACTGGTAGATTTGTGAATTTATAGTTGAGTTCATTAACATCCAGTTCGATTGAACTACCAACTTTTTTACCATTTACCCCTAGGTTTTTTATCATGGTCCATAACTCCTTACCCGACTTGGTATTTGTGAATTTATCCGAATAATGTTTTGCTTTTGCTGCTTTAATTTTCGCATTGACATTTCTTCTGATTTGTTTGTATTGAGTATATAATGCATTCATTCTGTATCTCTTCCAACGCTTATAGACTTCATTCCGTTGTAATATTAATGCTTTTATTTCATCGTTAAACCAATGTGTATTGCGCTTTACAGGGACTATATACTTTAGTGGGACATATTGATTAAAAAGATAATTTATTTTGTCATCAAAAAATTGCAATTTTTCATCAACATGAGGCAAATAATGTATGATATCCCACGATATTACTTCCACTGCAGTACAAAGTCTAGTGTTATTAATACTTGCATAATCTCTATAACAAATGCTAGTGTGCTGATGAACATGTTCAAAATTATACGTAATCATTATTAGATCGTGTTTAGAGAACATTGGGGCTGACAGCTGTTCATATAACAGGACCTTGGTGGATTCGCATACAATAAAGAGATCAAGGAGTGTTTGAGTTGACTGTGTAAAGTGCGTCGGAATTATAGTATTTACAATATGCAAATCAAGTGCTACCATATCATCTGCAAAAGTATTTTCTGATAAAATGTCACAGTTAAAATCACCAGCAAGAACCAAGTCGGTATAATGGGGTGTTAAATTTTCAAGTGCTGTTAGAAAAGGACCAAAATCAACTGCTCTATGAGGCCGGTATGTATTACCTATGAGTACTTTAGAAGAACTGTTATACACTTCAACGAAAATAAATTCAACCTGTGTAGTTGGTTGTGATTTACATACAATTTTGCATTTTAGACTACTTTTAACATAAATTGCAACACCACCTCCATGAGTAACGCGATCATTACGAAACACTTTGTAGCCTTCGATCATAACCGTAGCATCTGGAACGTCCAAATGAAACCAAGTTTCAGAAACGCATATAATATCAATTCCAGAGTCTTCAAACAAGAAACGTAACTCATCCAATTTGTTATTTAAGCTTTGAGCATTTATGTGTATGATTTTTAAACCTTGTTTACGATTAGCAAGAATACGTTCCATGGTAAATAAACAGATTTGAAAATTGCTCCCTAAATATAACTCATTGTTTGTATACATGAGTTTCTAATTAAAAAACGAGTTTAACTGCTCGAGTTCAGTTACAGGAATTGCATCATTACTATCATTTGTTACGATATGGACTATACCTCGTACAACAAATACACGCTTCACTTTGTTTTGTTTTTTGGTCTTGTATGCTGCTTTAAATATGTTGTAATTGTGAGGTGTTAAATTTTCATCAATGTAAAAACGTGCATCACTGTCTATACCAATTTGTTTTAAACATAGTGATGACTTTTGATTTCGTTTTAACTCATTTATATTACGTAATAAGAAGTTGCGGTCAAAAGGTGTGTTAAATTTGACAATTATAGGACTGTCAGGTGTATTTGCACTTATACGATAGATCGATTTAAATTTTGGCACTTGAATTTTTGCTAATTGACATATATTCCATAGAACCTCATTCAAATTTTCATTTTCATTATATGGTATACCGTTTATACGTATGTCATTGGCAACTGCAACATTTTCTTGCTTGAGTATACGTGTTTTTAACATTTCTATCTCTCTATTTAGATTTGTAAGCTGAGGTGCCAAGGCTTCTAAATCAGTAACTCTCTTATTTATCTCGCTCATATCTTGTTTCAAATTGATGATTTCGGCAGATAATTCGCTCATTTTTGCATTAAACTCATTGAGAATCTTGCTTTCACTCTCTTTTATACGATTGAGAATAAGCTCTTCTTGCTTTTTAAGTCGAGCCTCAATGATTGAAATAATGCGTGTAGAATTTTCGCCTGAGAAGAGTTTAGGTGTTTTATGTACAGGTGAGAGTGAGAGTGTAGGCTCGCGAGTACGTTTTGTAGTATCAGTATTAGCATTAGTTGCCATTTCAAACAAGCGAGTAACTTTAGTGTTTATATATATATATATTTCTGCAGATATATTTTTAAGTGCAATATTCGCTTTATACAATCCCACTACAAATTACAAATTATCCATCACCGAACCAAACACCCAGTCCAATAATAGTTCTTTCAGCGCAAACACTATAGCTATAAAACCATATATGTTCCAAAAATAAAACACGCTCAAAATATTAGACTCCAACGTTAAACAAATAAAAAACCTTGAGAGCAGAAACAAAGCACAACCGCACTCGATGAGAGCAACTATACAACTTATGTTTAATTCCATTTTTTATTAAAAATTGACTTACTGCTTTATTGCAAAATTCTAATCCACCATCTGACTTTCTTATTCCATGTCCATCAGCCAAAACATCTGCATGAAATTTCATTAGATACTTTAAAATATCACTCTTGTTTTTCAAAAAATATACAAAACAGTATCTTGAATAATCATCTTCTAAAAACATAAAATAATTGGAACCACTAATAGAACTGACACTCATTTTTCCACACAAATCAACATGAAAAGTTTCTCCAGGTTTGGTCGCTCTTTTTGAACCACTTTTAGGAAAACTCTGCCTATGCTGTTTGCTAAACACACAACCTTCGCAAAACGGTTGTTCTTTGTCAATGTCATTAATGTTTAGACCTTGTACATACATATTTTTAAGTGTTGAGTAATTTACATGACCGAGACGTTCATGCCAAAGTTTACCAGGTTCTGCTGACACCATATTTACTAAATGTTCGATCACGGGCTCTAAATTCATTCTATAAAGTCGGTTTTCACGTAAACTATCAACAATAATACAATTGTCTTTTATAAAATGTACACGGTTGGGCTCCTTCTTCAAAAACTACACGCATGCCTTTTTTCGTTGTACGTGATACAGATGAACGAAAAGAACGTTTTTAATTATGTTATAATGATACACAAATTTGCTGGACGTGCCGGGGTGAACCGTCGGCACCAGGGTTCAGCAGCAAATTTCCTTCTGAGATTAATTTCCTTTTTTTTTTAAGTTTTAGAATAAGAATGTTTTATAGTAAAACAATATTGATTGAGTGATAATTTTAAATAGCGTAATTTTTGTTAAAACTATTGTCATTGGTTCGAACAATAACAAGATTAAATACTTTGTGAACTTTAGGAATTATAATCATGCGAGTAGATCAGTAAGTTATTGTTTAACTTTGTAAAGAATCTGAAGGGTGCTGGGGTAGACCCAGGGCCAGCCAGAGTTCAATGCAAAGAAAAATTGTTCCTCTTTTGAAAATTTGTATAAAAAGGAGGATGATTTGATTTTTTCCATGTAGGTTTTCTTTCACAATGATTTATTGATAATGATTACTTATAATGTACAGTACATAGACAAAAGAAGGTTTAATACTTTGCTTTCGACTGTGTGTGATCAAATAAGTTAATTATGTTTACTTTATGTTTTTTTGGGTCTTAGCTAAGCGTAATGATGCGCGAGTTGTGTCTTTGCTAAGTTCAAGTGTAATTAGTATAGACGATTCTCTCGATGTATTAGCTAAGGTTAGTTTAGCAAGAGCTCAGCCTATGTTAAATTTTCGTTTGAGATTGAGGGTTTAGGTCGACTTATATATTACCTAAATTGTTGGATAAAGCCTTAATTTATTTTAGCTTGCGTACTGAGATGTTCCTAGTTGTTTTAGTTGGAATTCCACTCCCGTACCTATGCTTTGCCTGATTTAGTATACCTAGCTGTGTAAAAGAGGACTTTTTTATTCTCACACCTACTCTTTGCTTGATTGAGTATTCTTAGCTATGTTAGAGAGGAATTTCACTCTCGTGCCTATGCTTTGCCTATTGAAATATACCTTAGCTGTGTTTGAGAGGAACTTCACTCTCGTGCCTATACTTTTGCCTATTGAAATATACCTTAGCTGTGCTTGAGAGGAATTTTCACTCTCGTGCCTATACTTTGCCTAAAGAAATATTCCTAGCTTATTTGAGAGGAATTTTTCACTCTCGGGCCTATGCTTGCCTGGTTCAATATATCTAGTTGTGTTAGAGAGGAATTTTCACTCTCATACCTATGCTTTGCCTAAAGAAATGTTCCTAGATTTGTTTGAGAGGAATTGTCACTCTCGTGCCTGTTTTCCCTACGCTTGAACTGACTACCTACCTGTCAGCTCTAAGACTACCTACTTTCTTACGCGGTGATCGGCTTTTTATAGGCCAGTGGCTGAGCTTTTGCTTGTTATTTACAAGAGCTTTGTTGCAAGTTTCACTAGTTACAGCTGATCTTAACTATTGGTGTGTAGAGTTGCCTAAGACAGAGTTACTTAATAAAAAGGTAAACAATCATCAAGCAATCGTATATGTATGCGATAACAAAACTAAGCATATGTGTAACAATGGTTATAAAGAAGACAATAGTATCAATTCAAATGATAAAAAAAAAACTAAATATAATAATTCAAAATTCAAACTAAATACGATAATTCAACAAAAATGTTATAAAAAGAAAAAGGAAAAGAGAGAATAATAGCGATGAGCCGTGTGCTAGAAACTTTATTTTTTTTTCCGTGGAAAATTTCCTCATCACAACGTCTACACCTGTTTTTCTTGAACGTTCGTTTCACCACACACAGCAAACTGTTGATTTTGACGGCCCTGGCTCGGCAAAGACATAACAGAAGTGTGGTGAAGCAGAGGATCAATTGCCTTGCACTTTTCTTCCTTACACTACGTCCGCTGCCTAGGGGTAACGTGCCCTCCGACTGCTTCCGGGCGTGCAGGTGGTTCACCTCACCTGGCCTTCGGTGGAGCGTCCTTCTTTGGGGATGTTTTGGCGCTGGGATGCTGGCGCTTGCGGGGAAGACTGGCCATGTTATCGGGAATCACGGGACGGCTGGTCCCCAGGCGGCGTGTTGTCATCACCCCGTCTGGTGTACAACGGCTTCGTCAGCTCGGCCTTCTTGGGAGATGCCTTAAATCCGGGACGTTGACGCTTGAGCGGCGATCGGGTCGTGATGTTTTTGTACACCTCTTCGGCCGGCCCTTTGACTCATCAGGATCGGAGTCTGGTTCCAAAGCAATGGGGCAAACGGGAACCGCACGTACTGTACTTCCAGGCAATGGGCATGGCTGTTTCGGCACTTTGGATATGGCCCCTTTCGCGGACGTCACGGGCGTGCTAACCATTCGCAACGTCTCGGAACATGCTGGCTGACTGATGGAAGGACTGGACTCAGCTGACGACTTTGCTGCCGCATCAATATTTAGGCCATTGATTCGACGGAGTACATCAGGAGCATCAGGAAACATAATAGGTTCCTTGTGGCGGACGTCTCCCGGATGACGCTGTCTTGGTGGCGGGACATCCCTGATTGTTTCTTCGGGGTGTGTACTGGCCGAGTACACAGTCATCCGAACTGTCTTGGACTATTTCTGATGATTGCCAAAAACTACATCCCTGGTTTCAGTCACTCTTGAACTCTTGAACTCTCCGAACCCATAAGAGCGTGCTGTTGGAGCTGGTGGTCGGTTCCGCCTGGGGAACGGGGCATGTGCGGGAGCTGGCTATAACCCCTGCCTCCTGTATCGAAACGGTCAGCACCCTCCATCGACCTGTTGTCGGAACTCGGTGGTAGGCCGTTCACTACCCGGAACCTCCATTTAGGACGCTAGGGAAGTCGTCGACACGAACGATCCATTGACGCTGCTGCTCCGTTCCGTTTACGAGCTAGACAGAACTATAACCAGTTCCGATGTCGGGCTCGCGGCTCTAGCCTGGTAACACCTCTGACCCTGTGATACGGGTACACGTCCACCAGACCTTCGAGCTCTCGGGCCGTTCCCACGCGCTTGGGAGAAACCTGGTTGCGAACCCTCGTTCCTCGTTGTGGCCCTCTCGGTGCCGTTGCGGCGCACCTCCGACCCCCACTGGCGAACGGGTTCATAGTTATCGCTCATCCTGGTCAACTGCGTAAACAAAGAGGGATTCTGAAAGGGTTCCAGGGACGCCGCCTCAAATTGTAGTGTCTACTTTGATTTTGTACAGCTTTACCTAAGTTCACTTGGACCAGTTTCCATTGCGCTAGAGCTTTCGGAGGTTTTATTTGTGTGCCTGTTCCTGCCGTCATATCATCGAAATAGGCGTTGGGAAGTTTGGGCTCCCGTCCTTGAGTTATATAAGGTGGGGTGTACTCCGTCGAATCATTGACCGCAAGCAAATACTCATCCCACTTACGATGATCATCGTTCGCCAACTAAGAAATCATCGTCTTCACAGTACGGTTGGCACGTTCCATCGGGTTTTCGTGCGGAGTGTAGGGCGCTGTGTTTAATGCCAACCGCCTCTACATAATTTCGAAACAACTTAGTTGTGAACTGAGTACCATTGTCTGATATCAGAACCTTGGGTACGCCATATCTGGTCACGATTTTCTCCCGCAGAGTTTGGATAAGACCTTCTGAGGTAGCTTTCCGTAGTGGAGTCAATTCGATCCACTTCGAGAACTTGTCCACTACCACCAGAAGCATCATGACCATGACGAGAACGCGGTAGGGGACCCACAAAGTCCGCACAGATAACTGACCACGGTTCGTCTGGAATGTGGAACAGCATCTCCCCTGTCGGTTTCTGTTGACTCGCCTTATATTTCTGGCACGACTCACACTTTAGAACATAACGCTTGATATCACGATACATCCCTGGCCAATAGTACCGTTTGCTAATGCGTAGCACGGTTGTCGGTAGAGTTGTCCGCCCACCCAACTGTAGTCAGCGTACTTTTGTGGATTCGCCGCCATGTCCATCACTCGCTTGCGGATCCATGTAATGTCTGGAAGGTCCTTTGGTAAGGACTCGGATGTAGCAAGATGACAAGTTTCGACGGGCTGTCGCGACGGAGCGTGGGCACTGCACTACCGTGATATTGCTGCAGCTCCAGCGCCCATCGAGCCAACCGCCCAGAAGGATTATCAATAGAGTTTAGCCACTTTAATGAAAGATGGTCAGTGACCACTGTGAAACGATATTCTTCAAGGCATGGCCGCATCTTCCGCACCCCCCAAATGACGGCAAGACACTCTTTCATAGTCGTGCTATAGTTTTTCTCCGCCTTGTTCAAATGCCTGCTTGCATACGCGATCACGTCTTCACATCCTCAGCAAAGATGTCAACGGCTGGGAAATTACGGCAAAGTTCGGCACAAATCTCCGGTACCACGACGTTGTGCTTAAATAGCGTCTCAATTCTCGAACATTACTTGGGGGTTTCATTTGGGCTATCGCCGCCAACTTTTCCGGATCAGTCTTAATGCCCTGGTCTGTCACAATATGGCCTAAATATTTTACTTCTCGTTTAAAGAACTCACACTTAATCTTCAGGTTCGTCACGCGTAATCGTTGGAAGACTTCTCGAAGATTGGGCATGTGCTGCTGCAAGGATTTCCCGGTGACTATGATGTCGTCGGGGTACGCAAAAGCGTACGGTTCTAAATCTGGGCCAATCACTAATTTTAAAATTCTTTGGAATGTAGCAGGAGCAGAATGTAAGCCGAATGGCATCACTTTCCACTGATACAACCCACGCCCAGATACAGTGAAAGCGGTGACTCTTTGCTACCGTCCGCCATTGGTACCTGCCATTTTCCAGGTCAAGACTACTGGTATACCTCGCCTCTCGTAAAACGGTCAAGGATGTAAGAGATGCACGGGAGTAGCGTCCGGTTCGGAATGTTTATTTAGTTGGCGGAAATCCATACAAACGCGCCATGCCCCATTTTTCTTTTGACCAAGGTTACTGGAAAGCTATAGGGACTGCAGGAAGGTTCAATGCACCCTTTCTCCAGTAATTGGTCCACTTCTGCATAGATGATCGCTTGCATGGAAGGATTCCGTGTTTGATATCGGATCTGTGCGTATCTATGCCAATATTGGTTTTCCCCGAAACATGCTGAAATTTCGCCAATTCTTGGTCGCGAAATGCCGTTATTGACCGTTCTTCTTCCCCGCCGTACGAAGTTTTTGGTACCGCCCCTGTTGAACCTGAGTTGTCGGCGGCCGCAGCTGAGTGATAAGTGTAAGAATTATTTGGATTTTTAATCTATTTACAACTGTATCTAATATGTGAAAATGATCTTGCCTGTCTTCTTCTTGAGAGTGTATTGTTAGATCATCATCATCAACAAACAAAGATGATGTGTCCCTATATACATTAGTAAACACATTGATTTCTCCTTTAACATTATCAATTCTGCTAAGAAAGTCTGCCACTTGATTTTCTTTACCTTTGATATAATTTATTGTTATGTTAAATTCACTTAGTTTAATCATCCATCTGTATAATCTAGGATTCATATTTTTATTTTGTGACTTTGTAAATAGCCATTTAAGGGGTTGATGGTCTGATAATATTTCAAATTTGTTCCCATATAAATATGGCCTAAAATATCCCGTTGCCCACACTATTGCTAAGAGTTCTTTTTCAGTTACGGAATAGTTTTTTTCATGGTCATTAAGTGTACGGCTGGCATAACATAGAGGGTGTTTATCCTGTTGCAAAACAGCTCCAATAGCATTAGAACTAGCATCTGTAGCTATTTGGAATGGCCTGTTAAAGTTTGGATACTTCAGTATCGGTGATTCAGTTATTATTTTTTTTAATTTGTCAAAAGCATTTATATAGTTAGGATCATTAATATTTAATTTAATGTCCCTTTTGAGGCATTTTATCAATAGATAAGCTACCTTAGAATAGTCCTTTATAAACTTTTTGTAATATCCAGTTATACCTAAAAATGATTTAATTTGTTTATTATTTTTGGTAATTTTAGATTCAAAATATCTTTAATTTTTGCAGGATTTGGTTTTACGCCAGATGGTGTTAAAGTATGACCTAAATATAAAGTATCTTTAGCAAAGAATTGACATTTATTTATTTGCAACTTTAAATTAGCACATTTTAATTTTTGTAAAACTTGATTTATACTATTAACATGTTCTTGAAAGCTACTAGAAAATATAAGTAATCATCTAAATATACAACACAAATTTTATTCATTAAATCTTTCAACAGTAAATTTATTAACCTTTGAAATGTGGCGGGAGCCACAATGTAATGTCCGTAGAGAGTAGATAAAGCAGTTTTCAACCGGTCTTCTTGTCGAACAAGAATTTGGTGAAAACCCTTTGCTAGATGTAAGGTTGTAAAGCTCTACCTAATTGAAGAAGGTTGTAAAGCTCCGCTGGCGCAACTCCTCCTCCGTACCCTTTGATTCCACTCCGAACTCGTCCAGGTATGCGACCAGAGTTTCCTTGTTGACCTGGCATACCCAGGATGTGCGTAGATGGGTATTAGATATTATTTATTTTATCTATTGTTACTCGAAAATTCCCCAAAATAAATTTATTTTATTTAATTGGGTGAATTTGTTTACGCCCCGCACAAAATTTTTTAAGTTATTGCACTTAGGCTATTTATATTTGTTGACACACACTCGACGATGTAGCAGCTATACTTCCTGTTAACTCTCCTTGCCAACGAGAATTCCTATGTCAAGAACACACACACGCACGACTGCGTAGCTGGTGTTTCCTTTGCTTAATTCTCTTTGTAAACGAAAATTTTATGTTAACATACACGGCCACGCGCAACTGTGTGGCTGATGCTTGCTTTGTTTAATCTCTTTGCTACCGAGAATTTTCTCTAATATATTTCTCTTTTTTTTTTCTATGTTTTGCCTATGTGCACGCATGCACTTACAACAATGTGACGTAATATTAATTTAAAATATATAAATGCTTATACATACGTTTGCCGCTATGGTTAGGTATAAATATGTGAACAGCTACGTGGCGTGATGTTCTTTTCTTTTTTTTTTATATGCAGTCAAATAAAATTCCTATGCTTCGAAGGTCAATGCACTAAGATTAGAGGTATAAGCAACGCTATATAATAACGGTAGCAAATTCTTCACACTTGAAAAATTTGCGTTTGAAGCACTTTTAAGAATGTTTAAATGTGCAACAACAAAACTACTTTTATGACCAACGTCACACGGCTCTTTTGTAACCCACTTGTCCGTCTCTTATGGGGCTTGCGCCATCCTCTACCCGTGTAAATTCCTAAATGAGTTTTCCGGGGGCTTTCGCCAACCTTGAAAACTCCGTTGTCCGTTTTTTTTTTTTTTTTTTTTTTTATATAAACTAACGCTGTTCTCTAGTAGTGTCCGTCAAAGAAAAGAAAGAAAAGGAACAACTTGAAAAATCTCGATCTGTTGCTTAAGTCCCCAAAATATATCCAGGGTTCATATGCAATAATTTCACTTTAAAAGTACTTTATTTTACAAGATTCTTTTATTCTTAACACTGTAAAATTATGTATTGTAACTGTTTATTCAAAGGCTTACACGAGACTAAATCATATACAACATGGTAAAATATGATATGCATATATATGTATAAGTATTATTCTAGAATATTCGTATTGTAAGGTTACCATATCAATCCATTCTAACAGTTACCATATCAATCCATTCTAATACTCCTCCTCAATACAAATACTCTTTACAAACATAAATATTTCATTATTTCAATCCTAGCATTTTTGTAAATTTACATTGTTTTTCTTTCGTTAATATTTTAGTTAATATATTGGCTTTCATTTCATTTGTAGATATATACTTTAGTTCAACGTTGTTTTCTTTTATAGCATCACGAATACAATGGTATTTTATATCTATGTGTTTCGACCGAGAATGATATTTGGGGTTATTTGCTAATTGCTGTGCACTTAAATTATCCCCAAAAAGTAATATGTTATCAGTATTACTGTAAATTCCAATTTCAATTAATAAAGTTTTTAAATATAAAGCTTCTTTTACAGCGGCTGCTAACGCAACATACTCGGCCTCGGTGCTACTTAAGGCCACGCTTTGTTGTTTCTTGGATTCCCATGATATTGCAGAACCACCCCACATATAAACACATCCGGTGTACGACTTTCTGTCTATTTTATCATTGCCCCAGTCTGCATCAACATAACCTTCGACTGGCTGCCCTGTTTAATGATAAAAAAGTTTTAAATTATTAGTTGTAGATAAATACCTGATTATATGTTTTATTCCAGCCATATGCTCTTTATGTGGATTATTGTTTTGTTGAGCCAACATAGATACAGCATGCAATATATCAGGGCGTGTTGAAATCGCCACATACATTAATTCACCTATCATAGTTCGATTCATTTTGGTTCACTTCTAAGCAATCATCTTTTTCACATTTAATTTGAAGACCAGGGTTTAATGAAGTTGTTGCCTGTCTGCAGTGTTCCATCTTATATTTCTTTATAAGTTCATCTATATATTGACTTTGACTTAAGTAAATTGACCCAAGTTTATTTCATATTTAATACGTTCAACTTCGTTTTTCGATTTGCTGCAAATAATAATGTCATCGACATATACTGCAATAAAGTTCATGTTATCATCAACATCAAGTTGTTTGTACAGACATGGTTCACTTTGACATGGAACAAAATTCATTTCTTTAAGAACAGCATCCAATTTTGCATTTCACTCGTAACCAGCTTGTTTTAAGCCATATATTGCCTTATTTAATTTTAAAACACATTCTGATTTTTCAATATCTTTAATAGATTCAGGCATCTTCATATAAACTTGTTCATGTAGTTCACCATTTAAATATGCAGTGCATACGTCCATCTGATGGAGATATAATTTGTATTCAACAGCTAAAGCTAAGATATTGCGTATGGTTGCATATCTTAATACAGGTGAGAATGTTTCACTATAATTAAAACCATACTGTTGACTGCAACCTTTGGCCACAAGTCTGGCTTTAAATTTTTCGATGCTACCATCTTTGTTACGTTTCAACGAAAAAACCCACTTTGATCCAATAGCTTTTTGATCTTTAGGAAGAGATACAACGGACCATGTGTTATTCGCCAATAATGAATTATATTCACTCCGAATAGCTTTCTCCCATTGTTTACCATATCTACTGTTGAGTGCTTCGGAAACTGTTTGTGGTATATACTCGTAGATATCATTTTGTTGTTGTAGACTTTGTATATTCTTTCTTCGGCCTTCCAGGTTTTCCCGTTCTTATAATTTTTGGTCTGCCTGGTTTTTTTTCGATGGTGATGGGTGCTCCTCCTTCGGCGTATCAACACTACTTTCATAGTCATCAGTATCAATACTGCTTTCACAACCATCAGCGTCTTCACACATTGTTTCTTTATCGACTTCTTCACATTCATTAACATTGCTAATCATAATATCAGTAAAATCAGTCAAATTAGCACTTTCATTAGAATCAATTTTTTCATCAAACTATACATCACGCCTTACAACAACTTGTCTCGTTTCACTATCGTATAATCTGTACGCTTTTGACGTAAGAGAATAGCCAACCATTTTATACATTTTGTCTTTTGCTTGGAATTTTTTTTGTGGCGTTTTAATTAAAGCTACCGCATTAGTACCAAAGATTCTTAAATGTTTGACATTTGGCTTTTTACCTGTCCACACTGAGTAAGGCGTTTCATCAGTAATACATTTGTTGGCGATCTATTGCGAAGATAAACGGCGGTGGCAACAGCTGATTTTATTTTTCTTTCAATTTGCCGTTCTACCATACATTGAAACTCTTTAAATTTATCAAAGACTTCATCTTTTGACTTTATGAAATACACAAATATTTTGCGTGATTTGTCATCTATGAAAGTAAGAAAAAATCTTGAGCCACCCAACGACGGAGTACTAAAAGGGCCACACAAATCGGTATGAATTAGATCTAATAGATTTTTAGCACGATTATCGCTTAACTTTGGAAACGGCTGCACAATTATTTTACTTTTGGTACATGTTTCGCATTTCATATTTTCATTAAATTTGATGTTTTTCATTCCACAAACCATTTCTTTATCTTGCAATTCTTTCAAACTATGAAAATTCAAATGGCCGTAGCGGCTGTGCCATTTAATTGCATCAATGTTAAACAATTTGTCTGTTTTATTTTCAAATAAAAATAAATCATTTTCCTTACGTGCACGAAGAATTATTTCTTTTTGTTTATTTTTTATTTCAACATAGTTGCTATAAAAAGTAACAATTAAGCCTTTTTTTTACTGCTTTGCTTACGGATACGAAATTTACATTCAATTCAGGTACAAATAAAACATCTCTTAGCACAATTTCACCACATGATGTATTTAATTTAATATCACCTATCCCTTTCGCACATATGTAATTACTTCCACCCAGTATGATTTTTTCTTTATAATCTTTTAGGTTTAAAAATACTGAGCGATCACAACTCATGTGAGCTGCAGCCCCGCTATCTATGCACCATTTAGTATTGTTAAGAACATTTCATTCAATTGAAGCCAAAATAGCAAAAGCACGTTGCTTGTCTTCATCTCTCTTTCTAGAATTACAATGAGCTGCGTAGTGGCCTCGCTTTCCACACTTATAGCAATTTACGTTGGTCTTTTTATGTTGTTTGTTAGACTTTTTATTATAATTCTTTTCGTTAATGTTGCAATGAGCGTTCTCGTTTACACTTGCACGAGCAACAAATGCTTGATTATTAATATCACCATCTTTTTGTCCTTTTCTTGTAGATTCTTCTAGAAGCTTGGCCTTTAAACTTTGTAGGGTAGGTAAAGCATCTCTCGTCTCCATTGGCACAACAAAGTGCTCATATTGTTCAGGAAGACTTAACATAATACTTAACAATTCTTCACCTAATTCAATTCCTGACTCTTTTAGTTTATTAACAATAGTGCAAAATTCATTTAAGTGGCGATTCATCACACCATTTTCAGCCATTCTCAAACTCAGTAGTTGTTTATAAAGAGAAACTTTTTTAATTGGACCCGTTGGTCGAAAAACCTCCTGCAGCACCTTCTACGCCTCGGCAGATTTCTTGCAATTTTTAACATAACTTAATTGAGACGGCTTAATACATAAAGCAATAGTAGCTAAAGCTTTTTCATCTTTTTTTAGCCACTCACTGAAATCATTTTCAGGCTTAACCTCTCTACCGTTCACAATTGACCATAATTCATAATGAATTAAAATACTTTTCATATGTATAACCCAAGAATCGTAATTTTCTTCATTTAATTTCTCAACTTGACATAAATTAGACATTTTCGATTCGTTTCTTTTCACTTGAAGCAACCTGGGCCCATAACCACTGTAACTGTTTATTCAAAGGCTTACACGAGACTAAATCATATACAACATGGTGAAATATGATATGCATATATATGTATATATGTATAAGTATTATTCTAGAATATTCGTATTGTAAGGTTACCATATCAATCCATTCTAATAGTTACCATATCAATCCATTCTAATATGTATATATATATATATATTTATGCATATGCGTTTTTGATATTAATCTCTAATTCAGTTTAGTGTTATAGATTTCAGCAAGGAAAAAAAAGGAATATGACAAATCCCTCGATTGTATAAAATTCTAAGTTAGTTCACCACTTATGATAACTATTAAATGTACATGAATAAACTTGGTATATCTGGTATATACATATTTTTAATTTAATTTAATTTCTTGGAAAAACTCTGTTGCTTAGCGACCGCCACAACTGAACTCTCGCACTAGACTTGTTGACTGCTTGAAAACGAATATCGTCCTCGTTGACCACACGTCACCGAACCTTCGGCCGCTCACACGAACGCTCGTTTCAACGCAGTACCATTCGCTTATGTTGGCGGCCCTGGATCGGTTGCACTGGATAAGTGTTCTCATCGTTGTAGTGAAAAACGAGCGGTTGTAAGAGAAAAATAGGTGGTGCTATTTTTCTTCTTTACAGTGTGGAGGGAGTAACTCCCAAACATCTTCAAAAATTTTGAACAGATTGCATTTATTGATTAATATAATTAAGAGCATTGGCGGAAGAAGTACGTGCAAATTCAAACTTGCCACGCAAAAAGCTTTTATATAAGTTAATAGATATCTTAGATGATAAACCTCCTTTAACTGTGGTTAGCATTTTGAACAAATTAATAGCCTTTGAAGCTTCATGAACAAGTTTGGAATAATGTTCTTTTACAGTAAGTGAGTTGGAGAATATTCTACCTACTTTTGTACTTTATTTTTTCCGTCAAGAAAAAGATTGAGACACTTCCTTTGGCAAAGAAAATAGACTTTGTTTTATCCACATTAAAAGATAAATTAAGAAAATTACATTTTTGAGCAAAAGCTTCAATTTTTTCTTGGAGATTAAGTTTAGCTCGCTTAAAAGATTCGGAAAACAATAAAATCGTCAGCATATTGAAAAATTTTCGTTTTGTCACACTCAAGAGAGTGTAAATCGGAAGTGTAAACGTTAAATAAAACCGGACTTAGACAGCACCCTTACAAATTCGATTAGAGTCTTGACCTAAACACAAAGTTCTATCAGATAGTTTAGAGATAGTTGGATAGCCAGTTAATAATAGGGAGGGACAAGATTATCAGAAAGAATATTTATCAAATTTGTAATATTAACACAATCATAAGCATTGCTTATATCTATAGTGCAGTGCATGACTTTAAGACCATCATGCTTAATGCGGGTAATCGTATGCAACAATTCGTTAATACAGACGAAAGCAGAACGGTGTTTTCTGTACGCGAAGGTACGTAGCGATAGGCACTCATTTTGAGTTAAAAACAGACAAGTTTTTTTTTTATAAGAAGATTAATCGTTTTAAGAAACATAGACATAAGTGCAATGGGGCGAAAATTTAAAAAGTTTTCAAGATCCCTATTTTTTTTTGGAATAGGTACAATTTTTGTTCATCCCCACGATGGAATGATAATTCAGTTCTGAAAATGAAAGTTAAAACACTTAAGTAAGTTAGATTTAGAAATAGGTGAAAGACATTTAAGCATTTCATAACTTACACCGTCTAGATCACTATCCTTTTTGGACAAAACAAGGTCTAAATCTCTGAGAAAAAAGGTACAAGCTCGGAGTTGACCGAGATGGAACCGATACCGGAGTAGAGACTTGGTCTAAAAGATGTAACTTGGAATTATTATTGGAATTCCAATGAGAAAACTTTGAAGATTTCGAACCTTTGACACTATTAACAAAACGCCACGCATTAATAGTGCTAGGATGTATGTTAAGCTCTTCAATTTTTTTTAAGAAAAAACTAAAGAATTGGCTTCACGAACACTTTTTAACCAGTGACTATGGGCCTGTTCGAGGTTATGTACACTAGGATATTTTGAACATTTTTTCCGCGCCGCAACCAGAATTCTAAAAAGACGTGAAAGATCATCATTTCACCAAAATTTAGGTTGCTCCATTAATGGCTTGTATGTAGGATTAATAATTCCTTTTTTGAACTTTAACAGTTTAAATAGTTAACTCTATTTCACTTATTTTAGACAGGAGTTTTATTAGCATTACTTAGCTCAAAAATAATAGGTAATGTGATGAGACTACCATTGAGCCAGTTTGTGTGGGTATTCCACGTAATGTAAAGTTTAGATTTAGAAGACGTTAAGACGAGAACGGTTCCCCTTGAGGTTAGATTTTTGTAAAAGGTTGCTTTTGAGTTATTTAAACAATGAAAATCATAAGAATTGATTAAATCAAAAAGGAGAACGCCCTTGGGTAAATCCAAGTAATCTCCCCAAGCAGAATGCCTAGCATTGAAATTGCCTACTAGAATGACGTTGTCAAAAGATTCAAGAAACTTTAAAAGTTTTTTTAATTTCATTTACAAAGCAGACGTAGGAATACGAACTTTAAAATGTTCTATTGCATTACATTGTTATCAATCTTGGAAAAATAATTCGAAACAAATTTGATAAATTCTGAAAAAAAAATTTCCATCTCAGAAACTGTAATAATTGGGTCTATCAAAAACCGAAACTTTAGGTGGACTGTTAAGAGAATTTTTTGTTGTAACACAATTCTCTAAACTACTTAACACTGGCTTAGACGGATCATTGTGACGGACAACTCGACTAAATTTTTTTGATGAGAGAATTTTTTTAACTTCACCTTCCCTATCAAAAGATTTGGATGTGGAACTATCAGAACAAGGTAGAAGAGGAAATTAATCATCGTAATCACTTAACAGACTAAAACTATTGAATCAAAAAGACTGTTGAACTTCTTTACGAGACATTTTTTTAAAGTCATTAATTTCATTATACCTTCTTCCTTTTTCCAGGACGGACATACATTCGTGCACGAGTGATTATTGAATTTACACAAATAACAATAAGTACGTTTACAATTATCCTCGCACAACAGATCACCACATTTTAAACACCTTGGTTTACCACAACACGATTTAATAGTGACACATTGGCGACATTGTCTTAAAGATGGATAGTACATATCAACATTAATGGAAGTGAAATCAATAAAAACTTTTTTTGGAATTTCCGACCCCTTAAAGCCTAGTTTGACAGTATAGGTAGGTGTTTGCTCATTAGAATTAGGTACTTTTTTGTAAAAAAAAAAAATCGACTGGAATGTCAGAAACAACAATGTTATCATTAGCAAGATACAAGGGAATCCCCTTTATTATTCCAAAGGAATACATAAAGTTTTAAAGCCCGAAGGCAAAGTTTTAAAACACTTGACAAAGCTGTTAGCACAGACGTAAGAACAAAATTCAGTTATAAATAAAGTGCGTCCAAGTGGTTTCATTTCCTTAAGTCCGTCTAAATTTAAGTATTTAATCTTTTCATATAAAAAAAGAGGATTACGTAGGGGCACATCAAGGTTTGATTTTGACGTGTCCACCAAAACAAAGAAAGGCCCGCTATGATCAGCAGGATAGAACATTATTTTACTCTTACCGCTCATACCGTTGGCATCAGTGACTGAAGTTGATGGCGCACGACATGACAATTTTTAAGAGGTAAATTTCCTAGACGTTCCGGGGTATACCGTCGGCACCAGGGTGCTGTGCAACAGCAAAATTTGCCACAAAGTTAATTTTGAATTGATTTTGTCCTAACACGTATTGTTTTATTCACTTTATTATTGTTTTGTACTTGTGCTTTATTGATTTTCATATATTTTATAATGCAAATAGTTTAATATACCACTTTAGTTGATAAACAGAAATTTTTATAAGTGTTCTAATGCGTATATTTGTGTTGTTTTAACATATTTGATCACGCATGTAATATTAATAGAGCAACCACTTTGCTGTTACAATAATTTATTAAATGTCCCAATGATTATGCAAAATTTAAACACCGACTCGAACCATGCACTTCGACAGTTCAACTTAGAATAATCCATTTTGTCCCTCTCTCGATTGCTAACTCCTCAAAGATCCCTCGGCCGCTCGCTCAAATGCTCGTTTTCTCGCACGTTTCGAACGTTCGTTTCACCACACACAGCCACTTGTTGATGTTGGTGGCCTTGGATCGGCAAAAGCCAAAACATTGATGTGGTGAAATAAACGGACAAAAAAAATGCTCAAAGTTTCCAACAGATGTACATATGGAATTCTGTGAGGACGATAACTCGTTGCCATCCATATTATAAAACACAAAATAAAGAAAAGTAAAATTAAAATCACCAAAAAAAAAAAACAAATTCAAGATAAAAAGAACCAAACCAAATGAAAAAATTAATTTTTATATGCAAATACAATTTTTTTTTTTGGTGCACAAAAATGGCACGAATTAATTTTATTTTCTAGAAAACACGTAAGATTGTAAGTAGAAAAATACAACTTGACGCTAGCTCTCTTGAAAACGAAATGTGCAAAAAGTATTATCTATACGTATAGTGCTATGATATCGTAGGATCGCCATGTTATGATATTTTAGTGATTATGGTAATAATAAAGTAAGATTGTTATTTATGTTATTATTTTATTATATTTACTAACCTCCAGCTGCTAAGAGAGAGCAGCGTCCTTTCGGCTATACGCCTGGTAAGGGGAGATGTAGTAAATAGGTATTGAGAAAAAGACTGAGAATTGTTCTTTAGTTGAAGCCAGTCTTTTCTGTTTTATTTTTCCAAAATTTACATTATTTATACTTATAAAAATTCTTACTCTAGCACAATTAATAACCTTGTGTTACTTAAGTAGGTTATTAGGTGACATTGTGTTTACTTAACTTACCTCATGTTATTATATCTATACTAAGGTAAAATTTATTAAATGCAAGTATGCATTTTTATAGTTGTGTAATATTGAATCAGCTTATTGCTAAAAATGTTGGTGTAGGTAATGTTTATGACTAATCTAAACGTGTGAGTACACTACAATAGATATTGAAAGATGACAATGCCTAATGAATAATGTATAAACAGAATTGTATTGCACCTTCTCCTCCACTTTCTTTAAGAGTACTGCAATTTGTGGGGCAGTGCGGCTTCTCGTAATGGTTGATTTGTAACCATCGCATCATGAGCGATAATGAGTTTGTTGGGTTGAAATCTGCGTAAAAAATTCTCTTCAGTCACAACGGCGGGCGGAGAGAAAAAGTTCCCCTGAGTCGGGCGCATGTTTGATGGAGTTTCGTAATAATTTTACCTCATTGTGCCTATCAATGTAGGACCGCCTGTGGACCTGCATCTGTACTGTTGCAGGCCTCCATTGACTTTAATCACCATTGACTATCTTTAATCACCATATGAGTTAAAAAAAAGAATTGGGTTAATTTGAGTACCAAATTTAATGTATAAGTTCATTTGTTTCTGGTTAAGCCCCACGTTGGGCGCCAGTTAAATGTGGTCATTTGTTCCATATCTATTGGTCAACACTACTTTTGCAATATTATTACAATATTATTTTTTAAAATTTCAATTACAATATTATTTATTAGGATGTCAATAATTGTTCAAACACTACCTTTCGAATATTAATTATGAAAAAGCCCGCTGAGAGTTGATTCACTGACTTTTTATAACCAGTGAAAGAACTCATCAAAACATTGTACGATACCTTGACTTGATTAAAACAGTGCTTATATAAAAAGGTATCGTACAATATTTTGGCCTACATAAAAATAAAGCTTAAGCAAAAAAATATCGAACAATATTTAACCTACTGAAATAATGCTTAAGTAAAGAAGATAGAAGGTAGATTTGTCTCGTCAAAAAAAGGACGTTGCACTATGTGCCTATGGTAAGTAGGAAATGGTAATTCGAATCCATCTTCTGAGGTTTCCCCCAAACGCAACTGTATTTGATTCTTAAAAACATTCAACGGGCATTCAACTGTTGGAATTAAGTTGTGACCCGAGCTACTGTCGCTATGGATTGTGGGTGTTAGTGAATTAATTTGATTCCTAGACAATGCATCTGCCACCACATTACATTTCCCAGGTTTGTAAATCAGTTGATAGTCATATTCTTCTAGTATAGACTTCCATCTTTTCATTTTGGTATTGGTGTTCTTATTGCTTAGGGCATAAGTTAAAGGCTGATGATCAGTAAAAATCTTAATTCTTGCCCTGCCGTACAAATAATTTCTAAAAGAATTCAAAGTCCAAATGATTGCCAGAAGTTCTTTTTTGTTTGTTGCAAAATTTTCTTCCGATTTTGAAACAGTACGAGATATAAAAGAAATTGGCCTGCCTTCCTGCTCCAATACAGCCCCAATTGCAAAATGCGATGCGTTCATTGTTAAGTGGAGGTCTTTAGAATAGTCGGGATATGTCAAAAGAATGTCCTGAGATGCTAAGGTAGTTTTGAGCTCATTAAAGGCGTCCAGTTCCTGTCTGCCTAGCTCAATGGCCTTCAATGCAGAAATTTTAGAGAACGAATGTTCATCACCCCCTCTCAAAAGATTTGTAAGGGGTTTTGCTAGTTTAGCATAATCCCGAACGAATCGCCCGTAGTAACCTGTAAGTCCCAGAAAAGATCTCAATTCTTTCAGCATTCTTGGTACAGGGAAATTCACCATAGCTTCTATTTTCTTTGGATTGGTCTTTAAACCAACCTGCAACACTATAAAGCCTAAAAATTCTATTTCTATTTTTAGAAACTTAGTTTTATCGAGTTGGACCTTCATGATTGCTAATTACAGTGTATTAAAAACTGCATTTATGTTTTCTAAGTGTGTTTCTTCGTCCTTCCCGAAAATTATTATGTCGTCAACATAGACATAACACCTTTTCCCTATATGGTCGCGAAGTATGTCGTCTATGGCTCTTTGAAATATAGCCAGAGCCTTTTTCAACCCAAACGGCAGTCTCGTAAACTCGTATTTGCCGTTGTTCACAGAGAACGCTGCCTTCTCGATATCATCCTCTCGTAATGGTATTTGGTGGAAACCAATTTTAAGGTCAACTACAGTACAATATATATTATTTCCTAAATTGGCCAAAACCTCTCCTATTTCCGGAATTGGGTACTTGTCTGCGATGGTGATTGAATTGAGTTTCCTGTAATCCACAATGACCCTAAATTTCCTTATTCCTGATGCGTCCTCTTTCTTTGGAACTACCCAAATGGGTGAGTTATAAGGCGACTTTGATGGTCTTATTATGCCATCCTCTAATAATTTTCCAATTTGTTGGTCTACTTTGTTGTTAAGGGCCATTGGGTAAGGATAACTTCTAGAATAAACAGGTTCGTCAGTCGTTGTACGTATTTCCCCTTTAATTCCAGTTGTATAAGTCAATATTTCGTTGGGCTCAGAAAAAAGAGACGGATTTTTTTGCGCGATTTCATAGATTCTTTTTCTTTGGTCGTCAGTCGAATGGTCTGCTCGGATATTAATAGCGTTCATTGATTGTACCTGCCAATGTTTGATTTTTATTCTTTTTCCTTTTTCTATAGTCATGTAGTCATTTTTAGTATGAATAACAGCATTCATGTCCCTCAGAGTGTCTTGGGGGTATTATAATATAATTGTTTATATAGTTTGTTTCCATCGGAAGAGTAATGGTTTTCTTTTCTATGATGATATCTAGTGTCATTGTCTCATAGTCTATTTTACAAAGAAATCGTTGTAGAAAATCTATTCCTATTATTCCGTCAGTCGTTATTGGGAAAGAATTGTTTACTATATGAAACGTATGGTTCAATTTTGTCTGTCCGACATATAGATCTAAAAAGGTGTTTCCAAGGGTATTTATTCTTCCCGAAGATATGCCACTCAGTTTACAAGTATTATTTGTTATTTTTGGTGTAATGTTTTTTAATGTATTTAACTTTAACAACGAAATTTCTGCTCCGGTATCGACGAGAAATTTGATATTTCGATTGGTTTCCAATTTCAGAACAATGAAGTGTGTGTGCTGATTGGATACATTTAAAATTTTGTATTCCTTATTTACGCGTCGGTGATGGTATCCATCATCACCAGCGGTGATTCGTTTCCCTGTTTGTGTATTATGTTGACATTCTGACGCCTCTTATTATTATTTTGTCTTAAATTTGGGTTGTTGTTAGTGGTATTGTTTTGGTTTTGTCTATAGTTATTGTTTGGGTTTATTTGACGTCTGTTATTGTCATTTTGCCTTAAATTATTTTGGTTTTGTCTGAAACTCTTTCTATGATTTTTGCTTCTATAGTTATTATTTTGATAATCATAATTATAATTCCAATTTTGCCTGAAATTATTTCTACAATTGCCATGATTATTTGTATTGCAACAATTATTATTTTTCCTTTGGTTGCACGTTCGATTTTGAATTTTGGTGTGAAAAATTTGAGAGTTTGCTTCTCTAGTTCTAAAGCAATATTTGCAGCTTGGTTTAATGTTTGTGGTTGTGCTGCATATATAGTTTGTTTATATTGTTCACTTAAACCGTTCTTAAATGTAGTTAGAGCGTAATTCTCTTTTATTCTCGTTAAGACATTTTTAGTTTCTGCAGAAGCATTGCTACCTAGTTGGTTAATTTGTAATTAATTTATCTGACTTGTTAAATCTAGTAATTTATCTACGAAATTTTGAACGCTCCCTAATTGTCGGGTGTTGTTTAAGGTAGTCTGTAAATTAGTAATTGTGTTTTTGTAGTTTTTCTACCACTTCGCGGCGATGTTGTTGCCTCCTTTTGTACTCCTCTATAGTCAAAGGTTGCGGACGAGGAATTGGTGTAGGGACATAGTCGGGGTGGCCGTTATTCGAATGTGCCCCGGATGGTATATGCGGTTGAGAACTGCAAAACGTGTTGGCGATATAGTTTTTGCAATAATTTTATATAGTTATATAGTTTTTACAATGATTTTCTTGGTATGATATAATTATTTTGGCAGGATCGCCATGTAATACGTTTGTTGTTATATTATAAAGAAGTTTAATTTGATTATTTTCGAGTACTCACATTTGCTTAGGAAGCAAAGTCCACTAGCATGGAATGCTATGAGTGGGTGAGCATCCTTATATTTGTTTATTTTTATAAATACTTATATTTGCTCCATTAGAGCAAAATCCAGTAGCATTAACTGCTGTGTCCGGGTAAATATTTATTTGTAATATATTTAATGAGGATCAATCTGAGTAAATCTTATTTAAGGTTACTTTATTGATTGATTGATTATTTTACAATTACTTCTGTTTATATACTAATTCTACTTTTGTGTGACCTACTTACCTACTTACTTACTATTTACAAATTGCAAAATAATGCTGAACTTAAAAATAACGCTTAATACGCTTAACGTTTAAATGAGTAAAAATATAGTGCTTACCATGCTTAATTAAAATTTGTGTAGTACACTGCGTAAAAATCGTATAGTACATTACATTAAAATTGTATAGTACACTACAGTCTATCCCCAAGATAGCATCAAAAGATTTGAGCGTTGGCAACAAGAAAAATTTAGCCTCTTTATCCTTAATATTAAACAAATTAGCTTTTTTATGGTGTGTGATTTCCACTACACCTCCTATAGAATTTGCAAAAAATGCCTGTTCATTGGAAACAGGTCGATTCACCAAATTTGCTTTAATATAATTTTTATTGGATCCTGTGTCTCTTAGTATGCGTAAAATTTTCCCACTCCCCGTCTTAGCTTCAAAATAAGGCAGCGAGGAGTTCATCAGCCTAAAAAATGAATATCTGATAAATCTTGTTCCTCTGTAGGTTCGTTTTTGTCTCCTAAGTCCAGAGATTGCACGTATTCACGCACTCTCTCCTCATAGTCCTCGTATCTTTCCCCAATTGTGTCTTGGTAGGTCTGCATAGGGCATTCATCATCCTGTTGTTCCCTTTTGCCTAAGTTGTCCGAAGGGATGTGAAAGTTCCTCTGCTGTTTGTTAGGTGTATACGCCGGTTGCGTCAATGGTCTTTTCATTTCAAACTGTCTGTTCAAGTTATTAGCGTAATCTACTTGTCTTGTCTGTATGCTTACGTCAATGTCCATTAGTTTCGGTGGTCGAGGTGGTGCTTGGTATAGAGGTCTCTGCTGATGGAAAACTCCTTGCGAATTCATTGGTCTTTGTTGATGAAAAGGTCCTTGTTGGTAGTTCTGTCTATGTGAATAAATAGGTCTTTGCTGATACAGTGGTTTCTGTGGCTGTGGTACAAAAGCTAATTGTGGATAAAATGGCATTTGACCTATGGTTTCGGCGGACCTATTTAATTTATCCCTATATGTTTGTATCAAAAGTGTAGAAGATTCTCTATTTAATTCCATGCTACCTATTTTATTTAATACCAAGGACAAATGCTTATAAACTTTCTGGTAAAATTCCTGAACAGTTCCCGATCCCTGTATTACTGTGGACATCTGATATTCTAATGTTGGAATATCACGTTTATCTCCATAATGGAGTGTTAGGCAGCGACAGATCGCTCGCCAGTCCAGCGGGGTGTTACAAGATTCGAGGGCGATATCAGCATTACTATCTTATTTCCATTTCCAAGACACGCTCCACACTTTTCTTCCAATTGCTAAACTCCCCGGGATTCCCTGAGAATTCTCTAAGAAACTTACCACGGCTGGGATCTTGTCTAACTCCTCTAACCTATTTCTGTGTTCAGGTCTTATATCTTGATCGGCCACTACCCCAAAGTCAGTCACGGGATTCATTATACCCCGAATCATCTGTCTTCCCTACTCACTCAAAATTCTAGTGACAATATCTATCACCATAGGCTCCAACTGAGCATTTATGGGTGCTGCAGCAGAAGCTGATGCAGATGCTGAAGTAGAAGGAGCAAAAGCCCCGTTCAATACGGGCGCTCTTAAAATATTTTGTGGGCTTGACATTTTTCTATGCTTCAATGCTTCTTTCAAAAATAAAAAAAATTATTGTTCAAATATTCAAAGAAGTTAAATCAATTTAAAAGTTAATTTTCGTTGAAACTACTTTGCGATTAGATAGGATTAACCGAAAATTATTTCTCAAAAATTTTTAATAATGAATTTTTGAGAATATTTTAATCACTTATTTTCTAATTTTTTCTAAAAGTTTCTTCTATCCCTTTTGTGTTATTTTCTCTTTAATAACTTCTGTAGGAAAGGATATTATATTCAACCTTAATTCGTAAATGCCCCCTTTTTTTATAATAATCTTTAATAATAATAATCCTTTTTCAAGAATTTTCATAACATTATTTTTTATTTAAATAGATACTTTTCCTTTTTCAAGTATTTTTCATAACATTATTTTCTTATTTAAATAAATACTTTTTCTTCTCTTTTTTTTCAAAAATTTTCATAATATTTTTTCTTTTAAATTTAGATAAATACTTTTTCTTTTTTCAAAAAAAAATTTAATAACATGTTTTGATAATTTAAATAGATACCTTTTCTTTTTATAATATTCTTTTAAATGTTCACTTTTCTTCTTTCATAATAATATGAATTTTCCTAAATTTTTTTTGATTATTTTTACTCACATGGTGACACCTTTCGGCAGCAACAGCAGTTGTTGTAGTTTCATAATTATTGTCAGGTAACGCTGCAAAAGATTGTTGAACCGCAAACGATTATGAGCCAACAAGATATAGATTTTTCTTAGATTTCAATGATTTTGGTACACGTTTCACAGCATTCAACAACAGTTTAGGTGAAAATATCCTTATCTTACGTATATCGGTTGACAAATTTCAAGTTCACTTAAGACAAGGCTGCCTTTTTCCTTTTCTTATCCTTTTTTAACTTTAATATAGCTTGTTTCAATTTTAATTTTCTTTAGGTTGTTCTTCTTAATTAAGTTTAATTTAATTTTAATATAATTTGATTCAATTCAATTTCTTTACGTTGTTTTTCTTAAATTTAAGTTAATTTAATTTTGTTTCGTTCCATTTTATTTTCTTTATTTTTAATTCCTTCTTTTAATTTAATTTTAATTTTCTTTACTTTCACTTATTAACAATATTGTTGTTTAATTTTGTTTTGTTTGTTTAATATAATTTGTTTCATTAAATTTTTTAAATTATGATCTTTAATTTAATATCATTTAAATTGTTCAATTTTTGTGTTTAATTAATTTTTATTTTTATTTCATTCCTTTTTTATTATAATTTAAATTGTTCAGGGTTTTTTTGTTCAATTCATATTTTTAAATATTAATTTTTAATTTCACAAATTATTATTATTGTCAGCCGCCCCACGTTGGGCGCCAATTTAAATTCTTTTTTTCTGTTTTATTTTTTTAAAAAATATTTTTTATTTATTATTATACTTATTCTACGACTTAATACTAAAGAATGATCGTACCATTCTTTTTGCCTCCATTTATAACAACGTCTAAAGCTCAGTCAAAGTGCCGAGCTTTCATTTTAGACACCTGCAACCTGCGTGGGAAACACATGAAATAGCAGTTTGCACTGTCATTTGATATCGGACACCTAAACTTTACTTCAAGCGCTGTTTAAACTATCCCACAACCAGCGCTAATAAAACCGTTTCATAACATATATTTTCCCCTGCTAGACTATGTACAAGCGCGCACACACAATTATAGCGTGATGCTTAGCTTTGTTCCCTTATGTATTTATTCCCTGTTCAACTGATATGTATAAAATTCCTAACTGCGTCACTTCGAAGGTCAATAACACACTTTTAACTAACGGAACGTCCCGTTGCTAAAAATCGTCTTGCAATTCGACACTTTGAAGGTCACCCTTTTGTATATTGTAACTCAAAGTACAGTCTTCTAACTACACACCAAATTAATACCTATAACAGAGGTGGGGAACCTTTTTACCATTAGAGGCCACATTTAAATTAGGCAGCAATAAGAGAGACCACATAAGCTGATTGACCTAAGAAAGTGACTTTTGTGAAATTATTATAGTTTTTTTATAGATTTAACAATTTATTACATTATATAAAAAAAATAAAATATAATACTACAAAATTTTAAATATAATATACATATAAGATAATATAAAAAAATACAATAAAAAATATTTTTTTATTCACTAAGTTAGTGACTTATTTGGTTTTGTTTTTTGTTTTGGATCAAGCTTCGTAACACACACCTTTAATTGATCCTCTAAACATGCATCTGTAATTTGCGTTCTTAAATTTGTTTTTATTTTTGACATGAGAGAAAATGTTGTCTCGCAATAGTAGGTACTTCCGAAACAGGAAAGTAAACGGCGAGCATGTTCTCGAAGGTATGGATATTCAACAGCATTTTCCAGATTTCTATGGGATCCTTTTTAGCGTTAAAAAGGGATTTGATGATACTATCTTCCCTTAAATCAATTAACTCCATTTGTAGTTCTGCAGGAGCCTCGGATATATCTATTAAATGTGGTTCAAATGCCAGTTTCATAGCAGGAGTGTGTTCGTCAAAATCAGAAAATCTATTAGTATACTCTTCTATTAAACAATCCAAGACACCTACATATTCATCGAATATTTTATTTTCACAGTTCTGCTCATTTAACATTTTAGCTAGCTCCGGGAAGTGTTGTGCAGATATTTCCGATCGACAAAGCAATGTTTTGAAAAATGATAATTTTTTTCTAAACGCTTGGATCTTTTGCCACATTTCATAAATATACCTCGTTTCACCTTGCACGCAAATATTTAAATTGTTTTGTTTTGTCATATCAGACAAAAATGCAAGGTTTCTGAGAAATACTTCATCTAAATAGATCACATTGTTTTCTTTGTTCTTGATAAAAGTTTAAAATTTGTCGTCGTAAAGGCAAAACTTTTATCAAAACCTGACCTGTTGATAGCCAGCGAACCTTGCAGTAGTATGGTAGGTCAACACTATACGTTTCCTCATCTAAAATGCCGAAATTGCATTTACGCGAATATAGTTGACAATGGCAATGGTTCTATCCAGAGTGTCTTGCAAAATGGTAGATTTTGGGCAAAGATTTTGCTGATGCAAAATGCAATAAAATGATATCAATTTTTTCAAGTTTAAGTTTTCCTTTTTTAACAAAGCAACGAATCCTTCTTTTTTGCCTCTCATGGAAGGTGCGCCATCGGTGCAGACACTGACTAAATTACTGACATTCAATTGTAATTTATTACATACTCCTTTGAAGTCTTCGAAAATATTGGCTCCGCGAGTTCTTCCATTAGTGTACCCAACGCAAGTAGATCTTCGTAACATTGAAAATCTTTAGTTATAGCAAGAATAAAATATAAAACTTGTGCCGAATCTGCTTTATCAAGTTGATCTGTTACAAATTGCGCTAATTCGTGCTGTCGATCTGTTACAATTCTTCTTGAAAGAGGTAATTGTTTGTATTTGTCGACATTTCTTGGATCTAACATACTCACTGCTTCAACAATACATTCTTTAATTATTTCAATGTCACTAAATGGTTTGCCCCTTTTTCCAAGTATATGTGCTATTTTATCCGTAACAGCAACTGCAGCGGAATTTTGATTTACAAAGGCACTAAAAGATGCCTGCTGATGATGCTTCTCATTTTTCAACTTTTGAAGTGCAGCTTTTCGTGATTCACCTTCTAAAGCGAAATATTTATGTTCTTTATGAGTCAAATAGTATTTATTTGCATTCGCTTTTTTTAAGTATTTAAAACTGTATTGCACAACAAACATATCATTTTATCTTTCTCAGCAGTAAAGAAAAAATCTAACTCCCATTCTACATTAAATGTTCTGTTTTCAACACCTAATTTTCTTCTCTTACTATTTGACATGATGGATAAAAAAACGAATATCAAATAATATCTTTAACAAATTGTATACTTTCTAGAAATACAATAAACCGTGTAATAAAAGCACGCACTGTTAACTACAGTTTGCTTAAGATCGCAACAGGGAAGCGTTGAGAGATGCGAGTCAGAGAAGCCAAAGCAAGGTGTGACACTCAAATGGGAGATCTGAAACCAAGTTTTGTTTACTTCTTAGACAAGGTAGTTGACGCTGCTAGCGCTAATTAAAATTTTTTTTTGCAAAGACAATCAGTTGGCTAATGAATTGCTCTGTGTAATCGATGATGCAACCAATCAATATCGATGTAAACATATCGTCTGCTAGCATGTATGACAAATTTTGTAAATAGTAGAGCCTCGCTCATGCGTGTTAGAGTCCGTTTCAGACTAGTATTCTGACTTCATGTTACAATATGACTATCTTTGGCGGGATTTTTCGCGCAACTGTCATGGCGTTGATGTACAATAGTTGTTTGAAACTCTTCCATTTTGTACTAGGTGGCAAAGGGCCGCACAAGAACCTCGCGAAGGCCGCAGAAATTTAAAAGGGTTCCGAAAATAAATCACACACAGCAAATTTTTATATGTATAAATTAATGTTAATTTCAGAGTGTTTTATTTCAATGGTTTTATTATGATCAGTACTTAGAATTGTTTTATTTACATGGCAGGATCGCCATATTATGAAAAAAGATGGAGGAGTAGAGTGTAAACTTTATAACACTGTTATCGCGCAATGCGAAAATCCAGTAGAAGTACTTGGTATCTAGTGCTATAAAGTAAGGTGTTTATGAGACACGCTCGTATATGAGTTTTAGTCTGGTTTATTTAATAAAATTCAACGTCTTATATACTAAAATTATTACAATAGATTTACAACAAATTACAAATATTTTAATAGTAAGAACTTGGTTATTTTAATTGCTAACTTAACATAAGTTCTATTTTTTGCATGCACATGCAAAAGTCTAATGTTAATTAAAAATAAAAATAATACTAAAATGACCTATATCTAGGTTTTACTACAGTAAGCAAAATTGAATTAATGCAATACAGTAAGCAAAATTAAATTAATACAATAAATGAGTGAATGTGTTCACTTAACTGTGAACACACTACAATATATTGTATTCTATATAAGCCTTTTATTTATTTATAATATATATTATATTTTATATATTTTCCGTATTTTGTTGCACAGAATTTTTATAATCACGCACGCAATATTTTATTCATAAAAAATTTTTAAATTAGTAAAAAATTGATTAACGAGTGTTTTAATGAAGACAGTCCAAAAACGAATGAAGTGTGGGTTCTGATTAGAAGGCAAAAAAAGCGCGGAAACTCCCCAACTCTCCTCAATAGAAAGGGTAAAATATTTGAAGAGAGTTAGAGAGCCAGCCCTCATACTCAAACTTGAACATCCCGCCCCCCTTGCTGGGACAGCAACAGACCAAGGGGTTGGGGAGCCAATTGGTACAATGTAGAAATTAAAATAATAGTATATTTGAATTATGCAGAACTGGCCAGTGGAACGCAACTGGTTGGGTAAAAAAAAATCAAAAGAGTTAATTCAAATTTAAGCATATTCAATTCAATTCATTTAAATTCAATCTATTCATTTTGTATAAGCAATAAAGAACTAATTTTGATAAATTATGACACAGTTGCGTCTCGCCGCCCTGTTCCTTCCAAGGCCTTGACGTTGTTGTCGAGGTGGACGACGGAGTCGTTGATGGTGTTGTGGGTTTGGTAGCTGACGGGGTTGACGTTGTTGTTGATTTTGTTGTGGTGCCGGGAGCCGCTGACGTTGATGATTGTACAAACGTCGTTCCGGGCGCCTCGGCACCATACTCATTACATCGATTAATGCTTGGGCATTGGTTGATTCGATGTGACGAGGCAAAGCAGTTTAAACAATATTGGTGTCTCATGACAGCCTCACGCCGCCTCCTGGCTGCCATGCTGAAGAACCATATGCACCATCTTAAGACATGGCGCCCATCACAAACGCGGCATCTAGAATATAACTCAAGAGGCTGAAGCGCTACTGGTGCAACCAGTTGCGCTTCGCGTTCAATCCACCACGCCGACAAGACATAACATCGTTCTCTCTCGGCAAGTGACCAGTCATCTGAAAAATGAAGACATTTTAGTGAGATGTTTGAAATTTGAATGGCCAGAAGTTAAGAGAGGGTGAAAACTGATTCGTCTGTTCTAACATAAGCTTGTAAGGATTCTAATGCATATATCTTTACTAGAAAGATACATAAAACAAAAAAACAGGTGATATGTTTTATGGGTATGATAGTAGAACAATACAATAGAAAAGTTAGTTTTAACTTGGTGGCAGTAAAACTATTTTAGTAATAGGACGCCGGATATTACCATTGACGGTGACTAATTCAACAACTCTAACCTGACTCTAGCCGCCACGTATTGGGGTAGATTTTCATTTCGAATAACAACAAGGTCGCCTACAACATAATTTCGGTTGGGAAATTTCCATTTATAGCCTTTATGCATTTCTTTTAAATACTCTTCTTTCCATCTTAAAGCGAAATTATGGTGTAGGGCCTTCAACCTTTCCCATCTGTTATAACGAATAACTTAAAGGGTGATTGGAAAAATCGGGTTCGGGTGGAGCAAGAATAGCGTCACTTATTAAAAAGTGATCGGGTGTTAATGGTGTGAGATCACTAGGGTTGTCAGTCATAGCGCATAACGGGCGTAAGTTTAAGCAACCTTCGATTCGGATTAACATGGTGTTAAATTTTTCGAAAGTAAATTGCTGAGCTGAAGCTATTTTTCGCAGATGTGACTTTACACTTTTCACGCCTGCTTCCCACAATCCACCCATGTGAGGAGCTGCTGGCGGGATAAAGTGCCATTGTATGAGTTGACATGCATTGTTAAACAATAGTTCGTGATGAACTCCATTGAGAATAGTTTTCGTGTTTTGTTTTAGAATATTGGAAGCTCCCACAAAAGCTGTACCATTGTCTTAATAAAGTGCTAATGGGCAGCCTTTTCTTGAGAAAAATCTAGAGAAAGCCTGCGTGGATAAATCACTGGTCGCTTCGAAATGGATTGCTTTCGTAGCAAAACATACAAACACCAAAATATATCCTTTAGTACTTTTACAGCCTCGACCAGCATAAGATTTGATATCGTAAGGGCCTACAAAATCGACCCCGGTGTGATAAAAAGGCCGTGTTAGGGTAGTTCGTTCGGGCGGGAGAGAGGCCATCATTTGTTGATTTTGTATTTGTTTGTATATTGCACAAATTTTGCAATTCCTTATGATTGACTTGACAAGATTCTTCAATCTGGGGACCCAATATTCAGCCTGAGTACGCGCATCATAAGAGATATTTCACCGTGAACGGTACATACATGAACATGTTGTACTAGAAGGCGGGTGAAGCGTGACTGATATGGTAAAAGTTTGGGAAAACGTTCGTTATATGTTAACGAAGTGAACTGTATGAGCCGACCGTTTATCCGCATTATACCATTCGAGTCAAAAAATGGGTTATAGACACTGTGATTACTCTTTTTTAGTAGGCGTTGTTTTCGCATCAACATTTGATATTCAACAAAACTGCTTTGTTGAAATAAAATTATAAGACGGGTGTTGATGTAGTCAATTTCAAAGTGAGTTAAATCGAACGAATTTGGATATCGAAAATTTTGACGTCTCAGAGCGTGTGTTGCATTAAAAAATCTAAATAAATATGCAACCACCTTTAGGGCTCGAGAGAGGCTCGAGAATCTGCCAAGTATATCTTCTGTTATAATGGTATGATATACTTGTGATTTTTTCCACTCTTCGAAAGTGTGAAAAGCTGGGGAAGAGATAGGCCACTTGGTTGGGGGTAATTTTAACCATGAAGGCCCATGCCACCACAATTTAGCCGAATTCAATTCGGATGCCTTTAATCCTCGGGTAGCGATTGTCGGCGGGGTTGTCTTGAGAGGCAACATGAGACCAATTTCCATTACCCACTTTTTCATTAATGGAAGCTATGCGCTTAGGGACGAAAACGGTCCAATGGTAAGGGGGCTTATTAAGCCAAGCTAGTACAATAGTGGAATCTGTCCACAAATATAAGGGGCACTCTGTTAAATGCAACTCAGTACGAAGAAGTTGTACAAAGAAACAATCATCAGAAGCATTCCAACTAAGACCAAGGGTTTTTGTATTGCTAGCATCTTTAAGCCGTAAGAAGGATTCACTAAGTAAGTGCTCCTTGGGGATATCTTGCAAAAGTGTTGAATATTGGAAGTCCATTTTCTAAGTGGGAAACCTGTTGATTTAAGAACTGAGTCCATTTGGGCTTTTGCTATTTGTGCACTTTGTAAATCATGGATTTTGTATGATATTAACAGCATGTGGGTTTTGTATTTCATTCTCCTTGGCTAACGCTAGTAACGCTCGAATAGCCTAATAAGAGGCACAGTTTACACCAAAAGTGGCTGTGAGCAATTCGAAATTGCGTGGCACCTCATTGGGATGGGGAAAAAAATTATTATTCGTTGAAAAGGGGCATGCAAAGCATGCACTCTAATTTGCCAACACATTTTCTCGATGTCGGTATTAAACACGCGTTTGTTGTACGTGATGATGCGTTAAAAACCACTCGTAACTTTGTGGTAGTGCTCTGTGGCTTTAGCACGGCGTGATGTGGTAAATAATAATTGGAGTTTCCCTTAGAATTAGGGTCAAAATGAACCTCTTTCATGTGACCCATCGATAAATATTATTTTAGAGTATTATCATAAATGGATTTCAGGTCGGGTTTGTAAAGCATACGAGACTCGTATCTTAGATATTGAGAAAGGGTATTGATGCGGGAGTTACCCAATGAAAGTTGAATTGGAAATTCAGTTTTGAAGGGTAAATATACGACATAACGGCCCTCAGTTTTTGCAAACAACTTCTCACAATATTCATCTTCAGGTGATTTAATGCGAGGTTTAGAGATTTCCTCTAACTCCCAAAATCGAGCCAACTGATCGATTGAGTTAAAGAATGTTGAGACCGATTTAGAGAAACTACTCGAATTAATTTTTCCAGTTAATATCCAACCAAACACTGTGTTTTGAGCCAAGAGAGATGAAGTTTTTTTCCTAATACCTTCAAGCATGATGTATGGGTATTCGTCGCTTCCTAAAAGTAAGTCAATAAGCGTGTTTTTGCCAAAATCACAATCTGCTAAATTTAAATTGACCAAGAGAGATTTGATAAAGGAAACTGGGACATATGGTAATTTAACAATAAAAGCTTGGACTGAAATTGTTGTTAACGGGTTATAACGAGAGGTAATTGTGATAAAACATGACCTTGAAGCTAATGCAGAGGTAGTTCCTCCTAATCCAGTCACCCGCGTTTGTGCGGACTAGGTGCGTAATGATAGTCTATTTTCAAGTTTTTTTTTTTTTTATAAGTGCGGCACCTTTCGTCAAACACAGGTCTAGGGCTGACAGCAATTTCTAACAAGTGTCCATACGGACGATCCTACCGGATATCTTGCTTTATTCTAGGGCAAACAGTCTCAGAGATTGGGGTTTTAATTCGTTGAGGAGGGGAATGATAATATAAGAAATGTAAAGGGCACCTCTCGGTGACTCACCTGGTCAGTTTATTCTATTATTACTTTACTTCAGATTTAACCACCTTCCACGGTTTTGTTTGATTTTGTCCCTTTTTGTTTTTTTTTTTTGAACAAGACAAATAACAACGTACACTCCAATGATGACTTCTTTTTTTAAAACAAAATATTTATTCACTAAACTTTAACAGATTATTATAATACCATGAGTTTTGTAAACTAGGAAATGATTCAAGTCTCTTTATTTTATTACCACTATCACAGTAAAATTTTTAATATCTTAAGATTTAATAAGTAATTTCGATGTGACGAGTTCAACGTTTCGTACCAGAGTGAGTATTTTTCTCTTCCTTTTGCCTATCATCCAGTCACCATCCAACGAGAGAGAGAACGTGTTTTTGTTTGGCAAAAAGGAGGAAAAAAAATAATAACGGTGATCACAGTGGAGGGCGAAAGTGTGCGCACAGATTCGTCCTCACAATGGGTTAATGTCAATATCAACGTTCAATTTAGATTTAATATAAAAGTTTATATCATCAACCGTTGTGTCTGAAGCAAAACGTGAAACAAATATGGATTTTTTTAAAGCTACAATAAATAGATCTTTCGGTTTATTTATAGCGGAAAGAGTAGGAGTACTTAGAGATGTAGAAGATTTATCGACATTATTTGAAGATGTAGAAGGCTTTTCAACATTAACCGCAAATTCAGTTGTTACATTAACAATAACATTTATTATTATTAATTTGCACAGTATTATCATTAATAGTGATAGGTGTAGTGGACTTTGAGGAAACTTGCTTTTTGGTGACTTGCACTTTCGGATTTCTCTTGTGTAGCGCTCTGGGTGATATCTTAGGTGACTGAGACTTATTAGGAGATACAGACTTTAAAGGCGATATTGATTTTTCAGGCAAAGGTAGATTATTGTAAAACAGTACAAACTCAAAACCTATAATACGTTCCACTACATTATTACAATTAGCTTTTATTAAATTGAGTTCTTTCCTTGATGCTAAGACTGTTTTGTAAAATTCCAAGTTAAACTCTACACAACCATCACAGGACCATCGGAAGTTCCGAATATCATTTACAAAGTCAGCAGCACGTGCAGTAATCCCTACACAACCAACATGAAATGCATGGAATATACCTTATTTTCTTACAATAATCTTAACAAATTTTAGAAACAATTTTGAGACATTAAATATTTTTAAACATAATAAATATCTTTAAACATAATTTAACAATTGTTACACACTTGTTGATAGTACTTTGTCCGATTTATAAGGCAGTCGGCAGCTCAGTCATGGGTTGCCCTAGGGACATGTGCAACTATAAAATCAATTGTGCCAAATTTTCGGTGGTGTTATTTCGCTGGTGCTTCTACCTATCCTTCCTTTGACAATCATGCACCTCACTACATCGTCCCAATAATGCCACCTAACTTACCTATTTGAAATTTAGCACTCTCCCTTTAATTAATTTAATAATTATACATTATTATTATTATAACGATTTAAAAAAAATGAAATTTTCTAAGTTCACTTCTTACTGTTGTGCATATATATATTGATATATATTGGCTTAAAACGATTATGTTTGATTTCACTGCATCAAAAATTATTGTGCCGCTGAAGAAAACCCACGTGTCTGGTGAATTTTAAAGGGTGAAATAATTAATGTTTTATAATAGTAGCCTCACATATATAAGCAATGTTATGTTACAGTGTGTGTCATCCTCCTACATTTCCATTTTTTTTTTTGTAAATTTTTATACACAGTTTTAATTAGTTTGTAAAAGTTGGATTTCAAATAAAAAAAAATATATATATATTTTAAGATCTCAAGTAAAAGAGAAGTTTCTTTATACTATGTATTATATTATACATATGTGATTTTTACTTTTATTAAAAAAAAATTATACAAAATTAAGAAAATTCTTGAAATGTTAAATAAAATAAATTATATCTTCTTCTTCGTCTTAACGTCTTAATCGCTCGAATACCAAAATGTAACTGACTCATGAATTTTTTCATCTGACTATATTTGAAAGTCATTCAAGCCAAAAAGGTTACTAGATCGAAAGCAATTGTTTTACTTGTACAATTTTGTAAGGCCCAAGGTATATTGGCTTAAGCTTCAGACCTCCTCCAAATTGCGACTTTATGACAATTAAATGTCCTTTTTGATGCCGTAGTCTTTACATAAGGCAATGACTTTTTTTAGGTTATTCACAGCTTGTTCCTCATTTTCGGACGGTATTATAATGTCAATATAAAACAACCCCTATGGGTTAAATCTCTAAATATTGCATTAATGTGCATTTGGAAAATGCTTGGTGAGTTTGATAACCCAAAAGGAACCTTTTTGAACTGGTATTGGCCATTGTGAGTCACAAACAATGTATATTTTCTGCTTTGTAATGCCACTGCAACTTGGAAAAACCATTTTTTAAATCAATAGTGCTGAATAACTTAGCATTTTGTAAATGATCCAATTGATCTTCAATGAGTGGCAAAGGGAAACGATTGCTAACAATAATTTTGTTGACTCTTCTATAATCCACAGATAACCTAAATGTTTTTTAACTAAAACACGCGTTTTAACTAAAAAACACGTTTTTTAACTAAAACAACTGGACTACTGAATTCTGATTCCGATATCTCGATAACATCTTCTTCTAACCACTGTTTGATTTGATTTTCTATTATATTTCTTTGCTGTAAGGGTACGCGATGTGGACGGGAAAATATTGGTGATTCGTCTTTTAAAATTATGTTCATTTCGACATTTGTTGTCTTTATTTTATGTGGTTTGTAATTTTCGATTAATTCGCGCACTTCACGTTTTGCCTTTGCAGATGCATTTTCATTAATTTCAATCGGTTTTTCCTCTATATATGTTTGGATTTTCATAATATAAAGAAATTCATTTAACATTCATTCATTCAACATCACTATTTTCTTTGTGTAGTACTTTTTTTATATTTAACCCGTTGCGATTTCGGCTTGTTCGCAAAATTGTTCACCGATTATTATTTTAATGTCCGTGCACCCACTTGGTACTACTAAAAATGTCACATTATACAATTCGTTGGATATTTCTATACTCTTATATATACTACCGAGAGGAGTGATCTTAGAAGCTTGACCGAAGCCAACTAATAACATGTCATTTACAAAATTCATTTGTACATTATTATGTAGCAATATGCTAGCAATTTCGGTATATATTATTCATACTGATACAGGTGGCAATACTTTCTATTGCTTTGTTTTGCACTTTGCGTGGAGGAACGGTCTTTTTCCACCAAACTAGTCCCCCCGCCTCACCAGCTTTCCCAGCTCAAATCAAATAGGATCATTAGCATATATCACAATCACACATAAAAAAAATGAGGAAGCTTCCTAATTCGCATTCAGTGTTTGTGCTTGACGCGAATTCATAAGGATGAGCTGGCGTAAGCACAAAAACGTTCACAACTGATCAATTTCATCTGACTAGACAACTTTGATCTGACCAATTAATTTCTAGCAAATTAACAAAATAAACGAAATCTCATAAATCAAATTCAAATAAACAAAAAAATAATAATAATGTGTAATAATGTGGATAAACGATAAATAAATAGATAATAAACATACCAATAAATAATGAAAAAAAATAATAAATTAAAAATCAAACCATATGATAGGCCAATTACTGCACTCTTTGCTTTTCACCTGTACACGCCATAGAACTTTCTCTCTCCTTCTTTTTTTTTTTTTTTTTTTTCTTATAAAACAGACTCAGTAATAGTATCGTTATTAGAAATGTTGTTGTTGTTTCAAAATAAGCTGGTGGTGCTACGGCTGATTCAGTTTGCTTCGTAATTGAATTTCTTGGTGATTAAGAAATTATATGATGGCTTAACCTCCATTGTTGTTGACACTGACGAAATTGAGAAAATGTTTTTGGGTTTTTCCTTCTCGATTATAGCTTATGAGTGATGATTCTTGTAGATATATATATTTTTTTTTTGTGAATCGGCTACTTAATCATGTGAAAGTAAATTTGAAAAAAAACTTGTTTAATTTATGCGTCAACGCCAATATAACTTATTATAAGCACTTTAATATATATACGAGTATATATGACCTATGGAGGTATAATATTTGCATAATTTACTTTAGAAAGAAAAAATCATTAATTAAAGTTTACATAAATTTTCTTCAGAACTTTTCTTGAACAATTTTTCTTTATTTTCTTCCCACCGCGTGACTTTTCTTCCTCTCACAATCTTTTTTCTTTTTTTTTTCCTTTTCTTCCTTTTTTTTCATTTTCGAATTCGCCATTTTTACTCCATCTTTTTTTTATTTCTTTTTTATAGTTTGATTTTACACATTCCTCTTAGTTATGGTTAAGTTTTACAAACTGCAACCATATTTAATTGCTTGACCACATCTTCTTTAATTAAATTGAATATACTGCCGGTGTCAAATAAGGCACTATATTCGTAATTTCCAATTCTAATTTTCGTTATCATTAACTCGTTTTTGTCTTTTACAAAGCGTGTGTTGGTTTCTAATTCATTTGATTTTTTTACCGAACAATTTTTAGCTATATGCCCGTAGTGATTACATTTAGAGCATTTGTGTATTTTCTCAGTTTTTTCTTTTGATTCATTTCTTTTTTCCTGTGTTTTCTTATTTTTTCGCATATTATTTCGTATTGTTTTAGTTTATTTTTTAAATCGTAGATATTTTCTGCTCCATATAAAATAAGTTTATTGGTGTTCGAGTCTTGAATAACATCAATGATATATTGGATGAGAGATTCATTTTCAATGTTTCCTCTAGAACTCCTAGACTCCTACACATTTTCATCATTACTTTATTTGCTTTCCATATAGCAATTTGTGCATTTTTGCATTGTTTACTTCGCTTCCAAATTCACATAATAGTGATTTTTTAAATACCAACCAAGAATTTATTCCGCGTTCACTATAAATAACTAATTTTGCAATACCCTTAATGGATTTTTTACCAAATACAAATTTTTGAAAATCATTCCACCCCATCATTGCGGCTGTTTCGTCAAAATCTGTTATCCGTGCGTCAATAAGATAAGCATCACTTCCATCAAGAGGACGTACAAAATCTTCTTTATCACGGAAACTCATTGCATTGTTTTTATTAATTTCGTCGCCATTAACAGACAAAAAACAGTCATTGTTTCCTTTTTCGTCATCAGAGTTAAATTTTTGCGTCGTAGTATTACCGGCATTTTTCTTTTTAATTTCGACATTTTTCTTCTTTGTAGTAACAATACTAATGCTGATGAATATTGTTAGCGATTCCACTGCTATATTAATCGCTCCAATAGCGTTATCCTTGGAATTATCTATGTATACCTCGGAACTTTTTTCTGATTTGGAGTTGGTTTTACCCATTATTCTGTGGATTTTTTTGCTCTTCTATCTTTCTCGTCTTTTTTAAATTCTAATTTGAGTCTTTGCAATTCTTCTTTTAGAATTCTTTCGTTTGGGTTGTCCGCTATATTTATTACGTTGTACACTTCCTTTATCTTCTTCAGATGCTGGATCTTTCGGCCACGTCTAGGACGTTTCTGCTTTACTGGTTGTTGTTGCTCTTTATATTTATTCTGTCTTTTCTTGTATTCCTCTATAGTTATCACCCTTTGTCCTGGGATGGGCGTAGACGTGTAGAGTGGCGGTCTATATTCTGTATATATGGTGTTAAGTAGTACGTATCTTTCTATCTTCATTAGCTTTCCTTTGTCAGGATTTACTGATTTCAAATTACTATTGCTGATTTCAAATTACTAAAAGGGTTTGGCAGGATCGCCATGTAGTTAAAGTATGTGTTGTTGTGTCCGTTAGTATAATAACGTATATGCCTGGTGAGGGGAGGATTCAAATAAGTATGAAAACAAGATTAATATAACACTTGTGCATTTCAGTGTAAGTCTTATTCTGATTTTATTGTTTCAATTAGCTCTATATATATTGAACTTAATCTAGCTTAGTAATGATATTGTTATAGTGTGTGTCAATTAGTGTATCAAAATCTGTGTCACAAAATTGATGTCATTAACATTACAATAATTGTGCATAGTCCATTGTGTCAATTGATTTTTGTATATAATGCAATTTTGTTTATTAATAGTTAAATACACTACAATTGATTTCATTTCCTCAATCCTCCTTGGCATGTAAATATAGCGCAGATATAGCGCAGCAATAACATAGGAGACTTTCTTCACTACTCTGCTAGCTGTAGTAACGCTAACACCACAGTAGTCCACTGCAGTAATTAGAAAACTTCCACTGGCATAAAACCTTAATGTGAGATTTCTTTCTTCTTTATTTAGAGCGTAATTTCTAAAGCACAATGAGGAATGAAAGTTTATAAATGTATAATAAGTATATAGAGTGTTCGGGATAAATTTGACAGTTTCGTAGGGAAAAAGAAAATCTTTGTATCTATTAAATTTAATGAATTGACCAAAAACATTACAGGCAGAATTAATTACAATACTATCAACAAGATTCACTCAAAATAACCACCATTAGCATCGATCACAGCTTCATTCCTGCTTCGGAACCTCAAACAGGCACATAATAATTTATGATAATGTGCACACATTCTTATAATATATAATTTATTTGTTTTTATAATTTTTTTTAAATAACGTTGTCAATATCATGTAGAACATATGGAACATATCTTGTTAAAGCTCTGTTATCGTTTGATTAAATTTAATCAGAAGAATTGTTGCTGTTAAATTTAATTTAAAGTCGTAAAATGAAAATTCGTTAACAGCAAGATAAAACGACGATTAAATTTAATCGAAAGATATTGAAAACCGCCCTTAAAGTAAGTAAGCTATCTAAGTATAATTAGATGTAGGTGCATGACCAGATTATAAACATTATAATAATTATAAAAAAATAATAATAAATATAAAAATAAAAAAATAAAAATTTTTGTTAATGCATTTACAAAACTACACATTTGCTTTAAGAAACAAATTCCACTAGCAAGGATTGCATTTGCTTTATAGCAAAATTCAGTAGCATTTACTGCTGTGTCCAGGCAAGTATTGATTTACACATATGTTTTATAAAGAATGATCAATTTCATGATTTATTTACAATTTTCTTTTGCTTATGTACTAATTCTTAAACTACTTTAACATTACTATTTTTGTGTTAATAAAACTTCCTTGACTTGCATAACCTACTTACTATTGTAAAGTTGCACTACTACCATGTAATGTTTGTAGTGCAACAGTTCGTTTAGATAGAGGTACACCTTGCATTTGCTTCTGAAAGCAAATACCGTAAGCAGTGAATTGCTATGTACGGGCAAGACTTACCAATGAAGAGGGAACAATAGCAAGGATAATAAGACAAGAATTTAAATTTGTAAAGCAAAGAAAACGAAATATTCAATTAGCGGGAATTTCTACTTGCGTTTAAAAAAAAATTAAATTTTACATTCTTATTATATAACAAAAGAAAAAAAATAAACAGAGCTATACTTACTTACGTACTTATGAGAATAGAAAACAAGTATGTATATTAAGTTCATGGTAACGTATATTGTATTCATATCAAGTCTTAACAAATATGGTCAGTGTGTGGCGCAAAACGAGCGTGGCGACTTTGCGCGTCACACTACTTCCCCCCTGACGAAGATTTCTCCATGCCCCTTACACGTTATCATTAAGCGTCAGTTACCAATAATGTATTGATGGCGGCGGCGCATATCCGGGTGTTTACTAAAGTATGTTTCTGACTACCTTCTAGGACTCAGCGATACTCTTGAATCGTAGACATAAGACGGTTAGATGGCGATGAACTTGCGTGCCGCCTCGGGTGTACTGTGGGGGTGAACGGTTTTGATCTACTATTGTTCGTGAGTTGGGTGGACATCTGGTATGATATTGGTGACCCTAAGTTGTACTCCTTACGATTACGGGTGCCGACTCGTACATTATGGTGTGACGAGGAAAGTCGTCCCTCGTTTTCCCCGTCAACTAATTTGGTAATTTCAAATAGAACTAATTATTTTTTATATATATAAGGTATAGGATAGGAAACTTAGTACTAAAACAATATTGTAAATCTGGCTATCACTCGTTACCACGTCATCGTGTACCGATCGGTACGCGATTCGAATAATTTCCAACGAAGAATATCGAGTTAAGAAATGTTAGCGTATTTCTCGATATCTTTCTGGAGTGATTAAAGGAAATGGAAATCGTTCGGCTGAAAGTATTGAAACATCTGAAGAAATATTAGTGTACAGGGCGAAGGTCTATCACTGCTAATATCTCCAACTCGTAACTCGTACACTTTTTTTCGGCGTCAGTGGTCTTTTTACTCATGTATAAAACTGGGTGTAATTGTCTATCTTCGGGCGACCTTTGTAAAAGCGTTGCCCCATACCCATCTATTGAGGCATCAGTATGAACTTCCGTTTCGTATTGCTGATTAAATATATTCAATACAGGCTTTTTAGTCAATGCATCTTTTAACATCTGAAATGAAGCTAGACATTCCATATTCATTTCAAATACATTGTTACCTTTGATCAAATCAGAGAGTGGTTTTGCAATTGTTGAAAATTGTGGTATAAATTTTCTGAAGTACCCTGCAAGTCCCAAAAAACTTTGCAACTGTTTAACATTATGTGGTGTCGGATATTTCAACACAGCTTCCACTTTACTTGGAGAGGGAGATACTTGTCGATTTTCTATAACATGGCCCAAAAATTCGACTCTTCGTTTTAAAAATTGGCACTTCTTCAGATTAATATCAAGCCCATAATCTTTACATAAACCAACAACATGTTTCAAATTTCACAATGCTTCTTCTTCATTTTTTGCTGGTATAATTATGTCATCGATATATGGTAATGCAACATTTTTACGCGTCAATTCACGGAAAATTGAATTAATATGCCTTTGAAATATTCCTGGCGAATTCGATAAACCAAATAGTACTCTTTTAAATTGATACTGCCCATTATGTGTAACGAATGAAGTATATTTTCTGCTGGCTACATTTACGGGTACGTGAAAAAAACCGTTTTTTAAATCAATTGTACTAAATATCGTTGCATTTTGTAACCGATCTAATTGATCATCTATTAATGGCAGCGGAAATCGATCTTTAACAATTATTTTATTCAATTTGCGATAATCTACGCATAGTCTTGGTGTTCCATCGCGTTTTTTTACCAAAACTACCGGACTACTAAATTCAGATTCTGAAACTTCAATTATATCTTCTTTTAACCATTTATCAATTTGTTCATCTATAATATTTCTTTCAGCTAATGGTAAGCGTCGCGGACGTGAAACACTAAATTCATTTCAATATTAGTTGTTTTAATTTTGTTCGGTTTGTAATTATCTATCATTTTACGCACTTGTTTTTTTGCGTTTTCAGAAGCATTTTCATCAATATTAATGTTATCGCAATCAGAATAAAAATCGATTTTCATTATGGCGTACACATCAGTATCAATGCTATTGTTTTCCACATCTCTTATTTTTCTTACACTTAGACCATTCCGATTTATTATAATTTCAGCTTGTTTACAAAATTCTTCTCCAAGCACAACCTTTTTGTCCATACACAAATTGGGAACTACAAGAAACATTACATCAAAGTTTTCACCGTCTAGTTCAATATTTATTTGTATACTGCCTAATGGTTTAATTGGCGTAACTTGACCGAAACCAACAAGAGATATATTTTTAACAGAGTTAATTGGCACTCTCAGTTGTTTATACGCGTCCTCGCTAATCAAGTTAAATGTACTACCTGTATCAAGCAATGAATCGTATTTAAATTGTCCGATTTTAATAATTTTGTTCATCAATTCATTTTGTTGTTTTAAAAAACATGTATTTATTTCTGTTTGTTTTTTGGTTTTACCGGAACAATTTTTTGCAATGTGTCCATATTCATAACATTTGAAACATTTAGTTCCTTTATCTTTATTTTTGCAATCAGCCGATTTGTGGCCTTTTTTACCACAATTATAACAAATTAAATCTTTGTTTGACAAATTTATTATGTTTGATTTCTTTTGTTCTTTGACTATTTCACTTGATTGTTTACATTTTGTATTTGTGTTAGTGCACATGAGATCATAGTATTTAAGTTTTTCTTTAAAATCATTTAAGTTTTTAGCACCATATAAAATGCTTTTATCCGCGTTCAAATTTTTTACACCATCGATTACATATTGCATTAGCGCCTCATCTTCTACATTACCTTGGCGTGCAATACTTTTCATGTTTAAAAAATATTCTTGCAAACTCTCGTCTTTTGTTATTTTACGTTCATGTAATTGTTTGTGGATCTGAGCGCTATTTATTTTGCTTTTAAATTCTCTCATCAGTGCGCTTTTTAAATGATTCCATGACGTAATTCCTCGTTCGCTGTTAATAAACATTTTTGCCAAACCTTTGAGCAATTTTTTTGCAAATACAAATTTTTTCAAATCATCCCAGCACATCAACACAGCTGTTTCTTCGAATTCTGCCATCCACACTTCAACAGATAGGGTGTTGCCACCGTCAAATATTCGCATTGATTCTTCGATATCTTTAAAACTCATAGCAAATCTTGGAAAACTGGCGATTGTTATTTTACGTCTTACGTTTAAGGTTTCCATAGATAGATAACATTCGTTGTCCCAAGATGGCATCTGCGCGTCTACGTCTTTAATTTTTTGCACATCATTGACTTCTTTTGGATTTATTTTACAGTTATAACTGCCACAGGCAACATATTCCTTTTCGTCATTGTCTTCATCGTCATCGTCGCTTTCGTCAAAATCGCATGAATCGTCTTTGCTTTCATTGAATAGAGCGCCTTTCTTTAAATTTTTGAATATGTACAATAGCAAATTATCAGATGTGTACTTAACGTTTAATAAATTGGAAATGGCGGCCAAATCTCTCATCGTTAAATTTTTTTCTATGGATTTGGTTTTTACTTCATATCTGGGATCGCATTCATCAAAATCAAATCCTTCAAATTCCCGTAGGCGTTTTCTGTTATTTCTATCACCTTCGTTCTCGAATACAAATTTGTGCAATGCAATCACGTTTTCCTTTCGGCTGCGTCTTAAATTTTCTTTTACCAATGGAAATTCGTCTAAACGCGACATATTAAAATTTCACAAGTTTTGCAAAATCCAACTTCCTGACACCAAATTTTATGGGAATTTTATTCAAAGATTATTTTAAAATTAAGTAAAAACAAATATATTTAAAAAATAATGACAAAAAAGTGATCTTTGTTCAAGCGCGTCTAATTTCGTCTACTCTTTTTAGTCAAGTGTGTGATTTTAACAACATATTATGGTTTCGTTTTTAAAAAATCCCACATATATAATTTATTCAGGTTCACAGTGCGTCATGGATTTTTTAAATCATATAAATAAAACTTTGGAGGAATTATATACACAGTACAATCAGATGGCCAAACTTTTTAGACCTCCTCAAATAGAAGAAAGTGCGATCAACATTTCATCATATACTTGCTATGCGTGTGACAAAAAAATTGTTCAGGGCGAACCTCGCGATTTATTTTATAATGTTTTTAATGCTAAATTTTTAGGTTATATACACATTACTTGTAAGGAAAAATTTAATTTTATGAAACCGTTTTATTTTCCAATTGTTTTTCATAATTTAACGCGATATGATATACATCTGTTTGTAGAAAATTTAGGGGATGATATATCAGTAATTCCGTGTAATAAAGAATTATATATTTCAATAACCAAAAAAGTATATTCGGCTTGCCGAACTTTTCTTAAATATAAGATGATTTTTATAGACTCAAACAGGTTTTTAAATTGTAGTTTAAAAAAATTAAGTAGCTATTTAACCCCAAGTAACTTTAGGATATTAGGTAAGCATTTTAATAATAATAAGTACAAATTTGAGTTAATGATGCGCAAAGGGGTTTTTCCATATGATTATATTGATAACTTTGAAAAGTTACAAGAAGAGAGTCTACCAGCCAAAGAGCATTTTTATAATCATCTTAACGATACAGAATGTAGTGAAGATGATTATAAATTCGCAAAAACTGTTTGGAATACTTTCCAATGTATAACGCTTAGAGATTACATGAAAGTGTATTTAGAAAATGATGTGTTAATACTAGCAGATGTTTTTGAAAATTTCAGAAATATGTGCTTAGAAATATATGAACTAGATCCCTGCAATTACGTAACTGCACCGTCATTGTCTTGGGATGCTATGCTAAAATTTACTAAAGTAAAATTACATTTAGTTAGCGATCCAGAAATTCATACATTTTTAAAGACATCTATTCTTGGTGGTATTACTCAATGTACGCATAGGTTGTCTGAGGCTAATAATAAATATGTGGCAGACTATAACACAAATGCTCCGGATAATTATTTAATGTATATGGATGCAAATAATTTATATGGATGGGCAATGTCACAAAAATTACCAATTTCCGATTTCAAGTTTTTAGTTAACGATGAATTTCATAATTTTTGATATTCTAACGGTAAATTATGATGGGGAATATGGTTACATATTAGAAGTTGACTTGGACTATCCTACAGAAATACACGATAAACACAATTCATTACCTTTTTGTTGTGAAAATAAAACTCCTCTCAATGGTAACTGTTCAAAGTTGATTGCAGATGTGACCAATAAGAAAAATTATATTATACATATTAAAAATTTGAAGTTAGCCATTGAAAATGGTTTAATAATTAAGAAAATACATAGAATACTACGTTTTGTACAAAGTGCTTGGTTAGAACCTTATATCTCTTTAAATACCATCAAAAGGAAGCATGATCAAAATGAATTTGAGAAAAATTTTTATAAGTTAATGAATAATGTCATTTATGGAAAAACCATGGAAAACGTAGAGAAGTAAAACTTGTTAGACACTATAATGATAGAAGAAATTCTGTAGGTTATAGAACTTTAATTGCTAAACCTAATTTCCATAGTTTTTCCATTTTTGGTAATGGGTTAATTGGGGTCGAACTATCGAAAATGGAAGTCATACATGACAAGCCTATATATGTGGGGGTAACTGTTTTAGAGTTATCGAAATGGTTAATGTATGATTTCTATTATACTTTTTTAAAAAAACAGTCGGATGATATAAAAGTGATATACGAGGTGTGTTCAAAAAATAACGAGAATTTTTGTTTTATGAAAAAAATATTTATTTATTCATCAATATCTATTTTGTCCCCTTCAAAGTAATCCCCCTCGGATATAATACACTTGTGCCAACGCTTTTTCCAATCCTCGAAACACTTTTGAAACTCGATCTTTGTAATAGCTTTTAGCTCTTTCAGCGATTCGCTTTTAATGTCATCTATGCTTGTAAAACGACGGCCTTTTAATGTTCTCTTTATTTTTGGAAATAGAAAAAAGTCACACGGAGCCACATCTGGCGAATATGGAGGCTGAGGCATTGTTACAGTTTTGTTTTTGGCCAAAAATTCACGAACAAGCAATGAAGTGTGAGCAGGTGCATTATCGTGGTGCAAAAGCCATGAATTGTTTTGCCACAAATCCGGGCGTTTCTTTCGGATTGCTTCACGCAAACGGCGTTGAACTTGTAGGTAGTACTCTTTATTGATTGTTTGACCTTGTGTCAAGAATTCATGATGCACTATGCCATTAAAATCGAAGAACACAGTGAGCATAACCTTCACATTTGACCGCACTTGTCGAGCCTTTTTTGGTCTTGGCGATCCAGAATGCCTCCACTGGGACGATTGAGCCGATTGATCGTACATGTATACTGATTCATTTGTACTATCTTCTACAACAGATGTATATGATATCATTAAAAGCAATCCTTTAAAGTTCGATACATCAGATTATGATGTAAATAATATATATGGTATAATCCCACAAAATAAAAAAGAAATAGGCTTAATGAAAGATGAAACATCAGGTAGAATAATGACAAATTTTGCTGGACTTTTAAAGCAAAAGCTTATTCATTTTTAGTTAATAGTAGAATAAGAAAATAAAAAGGATGAAACGAAAAAGATTAAAGGCGTAAAATCATCTGCAGTAAAAAAATTAAATTTTGACAATTTTAAAGAATGCCTCCTAAATAAACGAACTTTTTATGGGGAACAAAGAGTAATCCGAAGCAGGGCTCATATATTATACACCGAAATCGTCCGAAAAATTACTTTAAATTATAACGACGACAAACGATTTATTTTACCTGATGGTATAAGTACTTTAGCATGGGGTCACTTTAGAATAAATCAATATAATTAATAATTATATATGTATTATTAATGTTTTTTTATTTTTTTATATATTTGTTTCAATAATATTTCATATAGTTTTGTCTACCGAGCCTAACTTCTTTATAAAGAAGTAGGTAAATTCCGGTACTATTACCGTGAATGTGATAACTCGGAAAAAAAAGAATCTGTCAAATTTAAAAAAAATAATAAAGAAAAGAAAAAAACAAGTTTTATTGAAGTAATTGAGTTTTATTAATCCAAGAATTATGAGTATTATCAAATCCTAACCACTTAACATATAATTTGTTACCTCTTTTTTTCAATATTTTTTCTACTAAATAAGCATTATTATCCTTAACTTTTTGTAACTCAAATTCATAAAATGATCCTTGTATAATATTATTCTTATAGTCTTTAATAACATAAGTAACAGGATTAGTAATGTTTATCTTCTCGATAACAAATATTTCAGTTGACCAGTTTGGTTCATAGCCTTTAAAAAATGTACCTTTAAATTTACTAATCCTAACACAATCACCTTCTTTAAATTTAGGTTTGGGAAAAGTTTTTGGAAAATTATAAATTCTCTCTAAAATTAATTTTTCATTTTCTTCAGTAATTTCATTTGGTTTCATCTTTATCACCCTATGATAACTACTATTGTATTTGTCTATTAAAGAATCTATATCAATCCATTTATAATTTCCTCTCATACTAAACATTTTCCACATCAAACCTTTCAGCGTTCTATTAAAGCATTCACAAATGGAAGCCTTCAGGTGTGTAAATGTATGGTAATGATTTATTTTGTATTTCGTCATTAAGTGTCTGAAATCCTTATTAAAAAATTCTTTGCCTTGATCAGTTTGTATATTTTTTGGAGCAGTCATCTTATCTCTAAATATTTTTTCCATAGCTTTGATTACATCTTGGGAATTTTTCTTTTTAGCAGGTGCTGCAAAACCAATTTTTGAGAATACATCGATACCGGTTAACAGATATTTATGTCCTTTATTAAGTTTTGCATAGGGGATCATTTCAACCAAGTCTATCTGCCATGTATTGTCGATACCTCGTTGAATGAATCGTCTTCTTTTAAAGTTTTTTCTTGCTTGTCGGTGAATTTCATTAACAACTTGACTTTTGCTCATATCTGTATTAATTTTTTGAACACTTTAAAAGTGCTTTACGAATTTTGATATCACTTTTTACTTTATTACGAATTTTGCGTGAAAACTCATAACATAATCTAAGTAAATCCACTTCAATTTCTGGATCATAAGCACAATTTAACTCATATAATTGAATATCAATTTTATTCAATTCAATACACTTGGGTATGAAGTGTTTGTGATAGATATTCTCAATTTGTTTTTGCGCTATTGTATTCCAGCAGAGGAATGTAGATAAAAAAATGCCGACTTGAATAATTGACTTCCATGTATCGCTTTCTATTTTAATCTTGTGCCCCTTTTGACTAAGAACAAGGACACAAATGCCATTTCTTTTATACTTAAATGCAATCCCTATGTTTTCCAAAGTGGGATGATGCCTGGGACTTTCACTTGCTAAAAAGTCATACTGTATGTACTCTTTATATGCCATCAAATGAACCCATTCATCGCGATTAAATCCTATATAATTTGCGGTATGATTTTGAAACCATACCATTGGTTTAAAATGTTGTTTAGGTGAAAACCCACATTTAATCTTTAGTTTTAGAGAAATAAAATATTCCATGCCATAAATTAATTGATGATCTTGATTCCGTTTTGGTAAAAGTGGAGGGAGACTCTCTCCTGCAGCACAACCGTTTTGATCCATTTTTAATAAATATGTATATATATATATATATATACATACACATATATATATATATATGCTTACAATTTATATATATATATATATATATGTATGTATACTATGTACTATATAAAATCGAATAAAACTTTTCAATAAAAAAGACTGTCACCCACTTGAAGATGTGTAGTATTTAATGATCGTTCCCGCCAAAATGACAAAAATAACTAAAGCAAACATCATATTAATCGATTTACAATACTGTAATGGAAATAACAAGAGTATATTTGCCAAAGAAGTAGCATTTACCAGTGGAAATTCTCTCGTACCTCATTACTTTGTATTTAAACCGCCGTTTGATCGGAGAGAGTTAGACAAAGAGACTCAAGAGAGGAACACATTCTGTACTAATTTTATTCACGGAATTGATTGGTCGGATGGAATAACAGAATATAATACTATTGGTGATATTCTAGCGCCTTTAAATCAGTTTGATTATGTTTTTGTTGTTGGAAAAGAAAAACAACAATTCTTGAAAAAATATATAAAAAGTATTGTAATTAATGTAGACACGATAATACCTTTAAAAAAGTTAGATGACTATTATACCAATTGTCCTATTCATAAAAGTATTAAATTTCGATGTGCTTTAAATAATTTATATAAACTTTTTATTTTTATTGAAAAAATTTGGGAGAGAATAGGGGAAATTTGTAAAATAAATATATAAAATATTGATTAAACAGATTTTTTATTCATTGTATTTATAATTTTTAGTTAGTAAAGATGTTTGTTCATTTTGTACATCCTTTTACTATGCTTATAAGTGGTCCGTCAGGATCTGGTAAAACAACATTTTTATTGAATTTAATTAATAATGCTGATTATTTAATTAGTGAGAAAATAAAACGGATTATTTGGTGCTATGGAGAAGAACGCGCAAAACCTGTATTTAATCATATCGATAATATTGAATATCATAATGGAATTCCGGAAAGCCTTGATAATGATTTTAATGAACCTATTCTTATTGTATTGGATGACTTAATGATGGATGCATTCAATAAAAGGGTCTGTGAATTATTTACAAAAGGTTCTCATCACAGAAATTTTTCTGTTATTTTGGTTACGCAAAACATTTTTCATAAAGCTTCTCATACAAGGGATATATCACTTAATTCAAAGTATATTGTAGTTTTTAAAAATCCACGAGACACATTACAATTGCAACATTTGGCAAAACAAATTCATCCTGAAAATTCTTCGGACCTTATGAGGATATATAAAGATGTGACAAGCAAACCTCACGGATATTTAGTAATTGATCTTACCCAGAATATAAATGATTTATTGAGATATAGAACAAATATTTTCAATACTGATTTCTCTTATTGCTTTTGTGATACAAGTGAAAATGGTCTTAAAAAGGAACTAAAGCGACTGAAAACGCAGAAGCATATGTTGTACATATTAAAGATAAAAAGATTGGATTTAATCGTGCCGGGGATAAAACCGTCGGCACCAGGGTTCACTGAAAATTTTACACTCCTTTAGTTTTTCAGTTATCTATATTTTAATTTTTAAACAAACTTTATTAACTCTTTTATTTTTATATAATTAGAATTTCACCTTTTTTTTTCAAATAATAAAACTAAATTATATATTTTTTAAAAATACTTGAACTCCGCGATGATTCTCAGTATACTATGACTTTGAATTACTCGACTCAGAATGAATCCACAACTCTGTTCGTGTTCCCTTTTATGCACCGAAATCGCTCATACGCTCTCTCGAACGTTAGATTTTCGCACATCTCGAACGTTCTTTTTCTCGTACGAACGTTTTCACCTCAGGTAGGGTCATTTGTTAAAGTTGGCGGCCCTGACTCGGCAGGGTTGGCAAAATCATTGTCGTGGTGAAAACCGAGCGATTGTAAAAGAAAAATAGGGTGCGCTATTTTTCTTCTTTACATTACGTCCCCCCTATGGACGATGCGAAGAACTTCGTGACCCTTCGGCACCTGGGTAATGGTAATCACTCCCGATCTGGAAAATGCCACCCTGAATCGTCCTTGTGGTAGATGGAAAAGCATGTTGTGGCGCTTATGCAAAGGAAGTGTCCTTTGCTTTTTCTCGATGGCGGGAACCATCTGTCATACCACCTCCCAAGGTTACCCCTCCGGCGAACCACCCTTGTGGGGTTTTTGCGGACCTCGGATCACACATACAATTAGCCCTTCCGCAAACGCGACTACGTTGACTGCCTCTCACCAGACCCACAGGGGATTTACGCCTTTCGACGACTACAGGGCGTGCTTCTGGATCACCTCGCCTGGTGTAAATTGATTTCAGAGAGACAACCGTCTTTGAGGATGTTGATGTATAGGAAGGTTTGCGCTTTCGAGGGAAACTGGCCATGTTGTTGACAGGCAACACTGGTCGACTGGCCTCCTGAGGGCGTGTTTCTCTACTGGGACCTGGAATATTATCACCCCGCCTGGTGTTCGCTGGCTTTGGCGACCCGATTCTTCTAGAGTAAGTCTTGAAACCGGGATGTTTACGTTTGGGCGGGAGTCGAGTCGTAGTATCTTTGGACAACTCATCGACCGGCCTGTCAACATACTGGGGATACACTGGTGTACTGGATCGTGGTGCGTTATACTCCCGCTTCCGAAACCACGTGCGTTTGCCTTTCGGTTCATCAGGGTCGGATTCCGATTCCGATTCTACGGGGCAAACGGGAACCGCTCGAACTGTGCTTCCAGATAATGGACACGGCAGTTTTGGAACTTTAGGTATGTCTCCTTTCACGAATGACACCATCCGTAACGCTTCGTAACTTGCTGACTGACTGACAGACGAACTGGACTCAGCAGACGACTTTTCTTGTGCATCCATGTTTAGTTTCTTGAGAAAAGGCTCCAGGGCATCGGGTGACAAAGTAGATTCTTTGTGACGGATGTTTCCCGAATGTCGGTGTCTTGATGGTGATGCATCCCTGACTGCTAACGGGTACGCCTGTACTTGTTTCTTCGGATTTGGCCAGTACAAAGTCATCTGAATTGACTTGGACCATTTCTGGTGGTTGCCAAAAACTACACCCCTAGTTTCATTCACATTGAACTTTCCGAATCCATAACGTCGCGGAGACTCAGAAGAGACAGTGCTGTTGGGGCTGGTGGTCGGTTCGGACGGTTGGCGGTATACAAGCTCTTTCTCCGGCACTTGAGGGTCTTCGTCTATTATGAATGTCTGGTTACAGTTGGCCGGTTCGTACCATTCGCCTGAGAAACCGGGTAAGTGCGGGAGCTGGCTATAACCCCTATCTCCTGTTTCGAAACTGTCAGCACTCTCCATCGACCTGTTGTCGGAACTCTCGATGGTAGACATTTCACCAGCCGGAACCTCCATTGAGGATGTCAGAGAGACCGTCGATACAAACGATCCATCGGCGTTGCTACTCCGTTCCGACTCTGAGCTAGACAACTATAACCGGATCGGATGTCTGGCTAGCGGTTCTAGCAGGAGGGTAACATCTCTGACCCTGTGACACGGGTACATGTCCACGAGACCTTCGAGCTCTCGGGCCGTTCCCACGCACTTGGAAGAAAACTGGTTGTGGCCCTCGTTGTGGATCTCTCGGTGCCGTTGCGGCGCACCCCCGATCCCCACTGACGAGCGCGTTTGTAGTTATTGTTCATCTTAAAGACTGCGTAAACAAAAGCGGATTCTGAAAGGATAGTAAACAAGAAAATAAAAAAAAATTAGGAAAGGTTAGGAGCTTGTCGCCATAATATAGGGCTTCAAATCCTGAACATGACAAGTTCGGCATTGCCCAGCTCGTTGCACTGAGACAAGAACTTTGTAAACCTGACTAGTGACCTCGTAAGGCCCTTCGTATCGTGGAGCTAATTTGGCTGCAAAACCGTCAACTGCTTTGGACAGAACATGCTGCTTAACCCATACCTTATCCCCGATCTGAGGCTTCCTAGGTCGTCGCCTCAAATTGTAGTGTCTACTTTGATTTTGAACAGCTTTACCTAAGTTCACTTGAACCAATTTCCAAGCTTCGCGAAGGCGTTGCGCTTGAGCTTTCGGAGCTTTTATTTGTGTGCCTGTTCCTGCCGTCACACCATCGAAATAGGCATTGGGAAGTCTAGGCTCACGTCCTTGAGTAATATAAGCTGGGGTGTATCCCGTCGAATCAGCAACACTCGTATTGACCGCAAGCATTATTTCTGGTAAATACTCATCCCACTTACGATGACCCTCGTTCACCAGCTGTGAAATCATCGTCTTGATGGTTCGGTTGACACGTTCCGTCGGGTTTTCTTGCGGAGTGTAGGGCGCTGTGAGTCGTTGCTTAATGCCAATCGCCTCCAAGTACTGTCGGAACATTTTACTTGTGAACTGGGTACCGTTGTCCGAGATCAAGACCTTAGGTACACCATACCTGGCTACAATTTTCTCCCGCAAAGTTTATATTATGCCCTCCGAGGTAGCTTTCCGAAGTGGAGTCAGTTCGACCCACTTCGAGAACTTGTCCACTACCACCAAAAGCATCGTGTAACCGTGACGTGAACGTGGTAGGGGTCCTACGAAATCCGCACAGATAACCGACCACGGCTCATCTGGGATGTATGACAACATTTCCCCTGCCGGTCTTTGTTGACTAGCCTTGTATTTTTGACACGACTCGCATTGTAACACATAACGTTTGATGTCTCTGTACATACCTGGCCAATAGTACCGTTTACTTATGCGTAACACAGTTTTTGTAATGCCAAGATGTCCCGCTGCTGGCTGATCATGGTTTTCGTGGAGGATTTGCTTGCGTTTATCGATAGGTACGCACAACTTCCAAGAAGCCTCGTCTTCGTCGTGTGCATGTGTATTCACGTGCCGGTAGAGTTGGCCATTCACCCAACTATAATCAGCAAACTTTTGTGGATTCGCCTCCATGTCCGCCACACGTTTACGGATCTATGGGCAAGTAATATCGGGGGTAACATTGGGTACGGTCTCCATTGTGGCAAGATGACAGGTTTCGATAGGCTGTCGCGACAAAGCATCTGCTACCACATTTTGACCGCCGCGTCGATACTGGACGGTAAACTGAAATTGCTGTAATTCTAGTGCCCATCGAGCTAAACGCCCTGACGGATTTTCGATGGAATTTAACCACTTCAAAGAGAGGTGGTCGGTGATCACTATGAAGCGGTACCCTTCCAGGTAAGGCCGCATCTTACGTACCCCCCAAATAATTGCAAGGCACTCTTTCTCAGTCGCACTATAATTTTTTTCCGCTTTATTCAAATGCCTGCTTGCATATGCGATCACGTGTTCGCAACCATCGATCTCTTGTGTTAAGACCACGCCCAGGCCAATATCACTCGTATCAGTTTGCAGCGTGAAAGTTTTAGTAAAATCCGGACATGTTAACACCGGTGCCTCAGTTAACCTTGTTTTGAGGGCCTCGAACGCCTGCTGCTGCTCATCTCCCCATTTCCAGTGTTTGCCTTTCTTCAGCATAGATGTCAATGGCTGGGAGATTACGGCAAAGTCTGGCACAAATCTCCGATACCATGACGTAGTGCCTAAATAGCGTCTCAATTCTCGGACATTCCCTGACGGTTTCATTTGGGTTATTGCCGCAACCTTTTCCGGATCAGTCTTTATGCCCTGGTCCGTCACGATATGGCCTAAATATTTCACCTCTCGTCTGAAAAATTCACACTTGTTAGTGTTTAGCTTCAAGTTCGCGTAGCCGTCTGAAGACTTCACGGAGGTTGGACATATGTTGATGTAGGGTTTTTCCTGTGACTATTATATCGTCCAAATACGCGAAAGCGTATGGCTCTAAATCAGGTCCAATCACTAAATCTAGAATCCTTTGGAAAGTGGCAAGGGCGGAATGAAGTCCAAACGGCATCACCTTCCATTGGTATAACCCGCGAACGCAGTGTACTTTTTACTGTCGTCAGCCATAGGAACCTGCCAATAGCCGTTTTCAAGATCAAGACTGCTTATGTACCTTGCTTCTCTCAAACGGTCAAGGATGTGAGAAATGCGCGGTAATGGATACGCATCTGGTTCAGAGTGTTTGTTTAGTTGCCGAAAATCCATACATACACGCCATGCCCCATTTTTTTTTTTGACTAGGGTCACTGGAAAACTGTAGGGACTGCACGAAGGCTCAATGCATCCTTTTTCCAATAATTTATCCACTTCTGCGTTGATGATTGCTTGCATGGAGGGGTTCCGTGTCTGGTATCGGATTTTTATTGGACGGTCGTGTAACATGCGAATGTGGTGTTCACCAAGATTGGTTTTCCCCATCAGCTGCTGGAATTTTGCTAATTCTTGGTCGAGGAATGCCGAAATTGTCCGTTCTTCGTCCTTGTCTAGTGAAGCTTTCGGCAACGCCCCTGTTATACCAGAGTTAATGGCAGCCGCTGCTGTATGTTCAACGCGTGATTCTAGACTGATTTCTGGATTGATCTTCGTACATGTAACAAGTTGGTTGGGCTGCTTTCGACTCGATAACAAAGTAGATCCTAGCGAGCATTCAACAGCATGATTCTGGGCTTCACCACGGTTTGCCTCTGGTAGTTCCACCTGACGTGATTCTGGATTGCAAACCCGTGGAGCTGCGTCGACCTTGTTATGATTAACTGGAAATTCTTGAGATTGTACGCTGGCTAATCCCTGATTTCCCCGAACAGGTTTGTAGAGTGGCGTTTCGGCTCGTGATGATTTGACATGCTTCGGCTGCGAAGAGGCTAACTGTAGATGTGTCGGTATCAATGTTGGTTCAATGTTCTTCGGTTGATTACGTGTCGAAATTATTGCTTGGTTTATAAAATTGGGTGATCTCGTTGTCTGGCTGGACATTGGTGTTAATTTCGGAATATTGTGGGTCGATGGTTGTACTGGTTGGTTAAATAATGATCCTTGTACCGGAATGCTATTCGGCAATGTTTGCGTTGATGTGCTACCCGTTGATGTTTGAACTGGTGACTCATCTCCTGGATTATACCGAGCCACGAGGCAACGAATGGACGATGGCTCAAACAATTGACAGGCGGCAGTAAATCCTGCGCAGCTTCTTGTGGCGTTGAAAGCCTGAAGGAATGTTAATCCTAATATGACTTCCTCCTTCATACCGGGCATAACAAGAAATCGTAACGTGCGCATAACGTCACCTAGTTGAACCGGACTGAACGCCGCTAAACTCACGGCGCGAGTGGAATTATCCGCCAATGTTACATCCAAGCATACACTCTCCCATGTGGTGGAACAATTAAGATTATGTGAGAATGATTCATTGATAAAACGACTCGTCGCGCCAGTGTCTATGATGGCTGTAATCGTCCAACGGACAGCGTAGCTACTAACCTATCGCGCTGACAGGTTAATGCTGATTGAAACGATTGCGGGTGTTGTTGGGGACTTGTTGTGTAGGCCCGGTCTCCCCTTGATGGACTCGGGCCCCTCTCTCGTTTCCTGCCGAGTTAATTCGACAACAGTCTATGGTACGTACGTCCATGCGACCACATTTCCAGCAGAAAAGCTTAATCGGTTTTTTACAACCTCGCGCTAAGTGACCAGATTCTCCGCATCTGTGACACGCATTCCTGGGATCCATGATGGCTGACGTTGGGTGATTCATTGTTCGGTGTGCCTCCCGTCGGGGCGGTGGTCTTGGCGTCTCACTGGGTATGCTCTCGAAGTCGCCGGCTAATTCTAATAACTGATTCAGGTCGCGAAAATCGGAGCGTCTAATTTCGAAAAATCCGCAAGAGCTTATCATCCTCAGACATCACCGTGTGTCTCATTTTACTTTGTAACTCCAAAGCGTAATCCTTGAATCGCTCATTTGGTCGCTGACGCCTAGAACGTATTTCGTCCTCGATGTTTTCCATATGGCGCGGAGGCAGGAAAAATTGCAAAAGATCGTGTTTGAATAATTTCCACGTTTCCCAGTGGGCGTTGTTATTACGGAACCAAATGAGGGCTTGATCACGCAGAAAATGTGGCATGGTACACGGCAGGCTATCCAGATAAATACCATATGTCTCGGACATTTCTTCCAGGCGTTCCAAGAATGAAAATGGGTCTCCCGTGCCATTAAAAGTGACACCCCACTTTCTGATAACACCCATAACGGCCCGCTTGTCCATTTTGCTTTCTAATGGTGGTGACGCCTGCCGCTCGAGTACTTTGACCGTGACGGCAGCAGCACCCCCTTCGGCCACTACCTAAACTGGTGAGGACTCACGGCTGGAGGCTGCTCGAACCGACCGGCCTTTCGTAAGCTGACCCTGCAACTGTAATAGCCTTTCGATGGCGGACTGATCACCAGTAAAACGTCCTGAAATGTTGGCGCAGCTCCTCCACCGTACCTCTGGACTCCAATCCGAACTCGTCCAGGTACCCCACCAGTGCTTCCTTGTTTACCCAGGATGTACGTAGGTCAGTGTTGGGCATGATGTTACTTGGTTTATCTAATTGAATTTACTATTGACCGAGTTAGCTACTTTTTTTTTTATATCTTTTTTTTGTTACTTCGCTTGAAATGCGACCTGCTGTAAGTTACTTATAATATCCCCGCCAAGAACGGTATAAAATTATTATATATATAGATAACCTATATAACCACAAAAATAAATTCCTTTGAAATAGAGAAAAATGCAATAGTGTATACGCACACGCTCACACGCGAATCAACGATTGTGTGGCGGTGCTTGTTCAGTACAATCAGTTATCTATAAGGAGAAAAAAAAAAAAAAAATGATAATGTCAACGCACATACACACACACCCGTGTAGTGATGCTGGTTTAGACAAAAACGTTTTACGTACAAAAGAACAAATAAATGAATAAGAAGATAAATGTTAAGGCTTAACCGCACACACACGCACGCCTGTGCAGTGATGCCGTTTTGAACAGAACTCTGTTAATAAGAGAGAGCGAAAAATGTTAGTGTCTAATTGTACACACACGCACACGCCTATGTGGCGATGCTTGTTTTTTGTTATTCAGTTATCTCAGACAAAATTATTTGGTGTGCTCTCGCGCACACACTCACACGCTCGTGTGGTGATGCTTAATTTTCAACCCTTATTTTAGTAAGAGAGATTTTTTTTTTACTATTTCTCTTGAACACGCTCACACTTTATGTAGCGAAGCTCTTTTCTTTTTTTTTTCTTTTGTTAATCTATCTACAGGCGCGCACACTCGCTTATAGCGAGATGCTTACTTTGACCTCTTAAGAAAATTTCTACAGAGAACTATAGCACACTTTAAGCTTACGGAACAGTTATTCGTCCCGTTGCTAAATTGCGTCTAAAAAAAAAAGCGAAATTCCCAAGGTCCCCTTTTGTTCGTTATAGGTCCCCGTTTGAAATGATTCTCAGACTACGCACCGGATTTTCATAAATTGAATATTATATAAAGAAAAATCTATTGCATGGAAAACGACTTACCAGGATTATTGGAACACTTTGGATGTTAATTTAATTTAATTTAATTCTCAGTATACTATGACTTTGAATTACTCGACTCAGAATGAATCCACAACTCTGTTCGTGTTCCCTTTTATGCACCGAAATCGCTCATACGCTCTCTCGAACGTTCGATTTTCGCACATCTCGAACGTTCTTTTTCTCGTACGAACGTTTTCACCTCAGGTAGGGTCATTTGTTAAAGTTGGCGGCCCTGACTCGGCAGGGTTGGCAAAATCATTGTCGTGGTGAAAACCGAGCGATTGTAAAAAAAAATAGGGGGCGCTATTTTTCTTCTTTACAAAGAATAATAATAATAAAAAGTTAAAAAAGGCCATTCTTAAAAACGCAGATGATGAACTAATTAAAACTGTGGTTGAAATTATTTTCAATACATTAATTGGAAATAATGAACTGAAATTCGGAGATTTAGAAAAATTAAAAAAGTATAAAAAAGACCTACGATTCATTTCCAAACCAAATACTTCATTAAAGTCGAAAAGAAAAGTACTAATTCGAAAAGGAGGAAATTTTTTACCTATTATTATTTCATCTTTGCTAAGTGGAATTATTGGAAAATTATTAAAGAATGAATTCTAGTAAAAAATTGAATCAAGTAATATTAATGCATCCAAAAGCATATACTCTTATGCTTGAAGATAAATATGCTTCCGAGTTTATTAATAAAAAGCTATTACCAACATTTAATGATATATCTCTATCAGAATTTAATAAATGGATACGAATAAAACAAGAATTAAACAATTTCATTAAAAGGAAGATAAAGCCACGGCATCGGGATGTTGAAAAAATTGATTTTAGTTTCATAGATGGAAGTAAGATTGAGACTGAAATGGCGAAAGTTGAAGATAATAAAATATTAGGTTCAGATGAGAGTTTTTCTGGTGATACATTTGTTACACCTGATAAACAATTTGATAATTTTACTAAAGTAAAGTCAGCTGATTCATTGAAGAAGAAATCGAATAGACGTTTATTCGTAGATAAAATAAATTCTCCTCCAAGCCCTTACACTGCGGCAAGGAAAAATAAGAAAAAAGTAGTAGAAACTACTAAAGATCCTAAAAAACACCCATACAATACTCGTTCAGTACAAAAAGGTGAAAACAGTTTAAAATGGGTTAATATATAATTATTATTATTATATATAATTATTATATATGTACAGATGTGTAGAATAAACACTTAAATAAAACAATAAAAAGATTATCATATAACCATGTTCATTTCATTTTAGTAAAGAGTTTTAAGGCCTCCATACATGTACAGACTCGGTATGGATAGTTTTCATTTAACTCTTATTAGTAATAATTCTTTAGAAATATTTAAATCGAATTCATTATGGTCATTTCGCAATGTTGTAAAATTACCGCCTATTCTAAATGAAGAATGGGAAGTTGGAATATCTGAGATGTTTTTGAATGAAATTGAAAAGTTTATACATTGAAATACCGAAAAGTTTTATACATTGTGCATTTATACAAATATAATTCAGCCGCGTTGTGCTGGTGATAAATTATTACGATGCTTACGCATTTTGCCTTTTAAAAATATGCAGAGTTGGATTGAATTTAGAAACATACAGTATTATCCTCTGGATCACCCAACTATTAAATATATTTCAATTTTCTTTACTAATACTGAGGGGACGGAATGTAAGTTTCGAAAATCATCTACGCCTACTGTTGTCAGTTTACACTTTAGAAAAAAAAGAAATAATTGCATATAAATAAGCCAAGTAAAATATCGATTGGCTCAGATATATAAAGGCAAGGAATGGATACAGTTTACACACAATATTATAATAATCAAGTAGGAGGAGGTTTAAGTCATATAGGGTCATTATATAGAGTTCCACGAATAGTGCAACAAGGACGTGGACTTGGATCATTCTTTGCGTCATTATTTCGAAATATTAAGCCGTTATTTATTTCAAGTTTACAAGCCCTAAAAAATCAAGCTAAAGAAACTGGAGCAGCTATTATTAATGATTTTGTTCGTATTTTAACAGAACAAACAAAATCAGCTCTAACTAACTTATCAGAAAAAGCTATTAATAAAATTACATCTCAGTTTCAAAAAGGGGAAGGAAAAAATAATAGGAGGAAAAAGCCTCGTATCAAAAAGAGGAAAAACCAGTTGATCAAAACATTTAAAGCAAAACGCAACACAAGAAAACTAAATCGGAGTAAAAAAACTAATCCTTTAAAACGTGTTAAAGATATATTTTTTTAAATTAATTACAATATGTCTTCTTATACGGAGTGTATGAAAAGCGAACTGGATTTATTTGAACCACATCCTGTGCAAAGCAGCATTCTTAATACCGAAGAAGTCTCGTATAATCCAATTCAGTCATTAGATTCACCAAACACAATTGAATTTCTCTGTTTAGGAAATGGTGACACATATCGTGATTTATCGAGTGTTTATATTAAATTAGTGGTTCAATTAAAAGCAAAAGATAATTCTAATTTAGAGGATAGCTCATGTAGCGTAGTAAATAATATACTACACTCAATGTTCCGGAGTGTATCTATCTACTTAAATAACGTTTTGGTTTCGCAAAGTGATAATGTATATAGATCCTATATACAAACTTTATTAAATTATGGTACTGATGCAGGACGAACTCATCTTACTACATCTGGCTGGTATCCAGATTATTATACAGGAGAGATTTTCCATGATGGAAAAAAACAATTGGCTGAATTATTTCAAAAAAGCAGTATAGTAGAATTGGTTGGAAAGTTACATGGTGATATATTCAATCAACCAAAATTATTATTAAATAACGTGGACTTGAGAGTAATTTTAAATTTGGAAACGTCATCCTTTTACTTGCTTGAAAAAGGCGATAAACAATCATATCTAAAAATATTAGAAGCTCAATTGTTTATGAATCATGTAACAATTAACCCTGGTGTGCTTCTTGCACATCATAAAATTTTACAAGAAAAACCTGCACTTTATCCTTTCAATAGGGTTGAATTAAAAACTTTTACTTTGTATCCTGGAAATCGTGCATTATCTTTAGACAATGTGGTTATTGGACAACTTCCCATATTTTTAGCGTTCTGTATGGTATATAATAGTGCTTTCTCTGGAGATAAAACATTAGATCCCTTTTCCTTTGAGCACTTCTATTTACAAAATTTTAATTTATCAGTAAACGGAGTACAAATACCATCTCAACCATTAGAATTCGATTATAGTGGATTAACAATGAAATCAACAAGAGCTTATAATATGCTATTTAAGGCTATTGATATAAGACATTCTGATAGAGGACTTCATATAAATAAGCAATTGTTTGATAAAAATTGCTTCATATTAGCGTTTGATCTATCACCAGATCATTCCAACCACGATTTTTGTGCAAATGTTTTAAAAGAAGGTAGCATACGCATTGAAGGAAACTTTGTTCGAGCATTAGAAAAACCTGTCACCTGTATAGTTTACTGTGAATACGATTCTATGTTGGAAATTGACAAAAATAGAAATGTAAAAATAACTTTGTAAAGAAAAAAAAAAAAAATAACTATGAATACCATACAAATTGAGCATGCATTAAGAAGCAATCCAGCAACAAGAAAATATTTTCAGGGAGTCTTTCCTTCAGATAAATTGCCCAAGAAAGTTATTCATAGACCTGCTTTAATAATAGCTAATACAGATCCATCTAATCAACCAGGAGAACATTGGGTTCTCTACAAATAAAAATGCTGAATATTTTGATTCTTATGGAGAAAAGCCTACAAAAAAAGAGTTTATAAATTTTTTACGAAGAAATTCTAAAGCCTATCAATATAATAAACAGCGAATACAAGGATATTTTTCCAATACTTGTGGTCATCATTCTTTGATTTATAGTTTATTTAAAAGCCAGCACAAGTCATTAAAAATTTACTTAAAACTATAAAAAAATTGTATATCTATTTAAGAAAGAATTCAAAAGAAATAAAATTAGAAATAGTTTTTCTTAATATTCAATATCTGGATCTTGTTCTTTATTCATAAATCTTAAAATAGGAGCATTAAATTTCGATTTATTTCTACCACAGTACATAACGTAATTTATATTATTTTCTTTTAATTTTTTGTAGGGATTTTTTGATGAGAAAAGTTGTCCCAGTCTTCCCGGTAAAAATATCCATAGAGAATTACCCTCACCATCATCAAGGTGTAATGTAATTTTCTCACCAAACTGAGTATTTTTCCCTTTACATCCTGTGATTTTGTATATATAGTTGGGGTTTAAATTATCAATTTTTGTGTACCCTTGTCCTAATTTGGTTCCAACTTCATTTAAAGTTTCTAAAAAAGACTATAAAAAAAAAAAAAATATTAATGTGTTTCTTTTATTAATTTTTTACAATATCAATATAATAGACTTACCATTTTCGTATAAAAAATATTGCTGAGTCTGTACGTTTGCTGTGAAATTTCAATAAAAACTAATACTTGCTGAAAGTCTGAAAGGCTGAGAAAGCCTTTAAATGAAAAAATGAGTTTTTATTTTTTACATATACATTTACACATGTATTTTTTTGTTTATTTATTATATTATATATTTAAATATCTCTTATTTACATACAATAATATCTATATATTCCCATTCTCTAGTTGATAAAGGAAGGGCTCCAATTCTTTAAGTATTTCATTGAAATACTTCTCATCATTAAAAAACGTTACAGGCAAATTTTCTTCATTTGGAGTTGAGGCGAACAAAGGTTGACCACATTGAAGCAAATCGAAATCACAATCCAAGCTTGAGCAACTTGAAAAAATTAAAGGTGAACTCGGTAATGCTCTGATGATGTTTTGAACATCATCGTCATCAATAATTTCTATGCTGCAAAGAAATAGCATTAAAAAATTAATTTTTTTTAACATTTTTAAAGTTATAATATTTAACAATCACCATGAAGGCTCTGGAGATATTATCTCCACACTTAATGAACTCTGATTCTGTTCATTATTCATTACTCCTTTCTCATTAAATTAAAAAAAATCTATTATGGGTGTCTGTACCGAAAGACGCCGAATTTTCTCTGCTTCAAATGATTCATCTTCGGTTGTTTCTAATTTTCGCTTTTTTAATGCGAACATAGCATTTAAAAATGCTTCCTTGTTATTCATTATAAATACTGTATATAGTTCACTATTTTTTTTTTTTTTAGTTTTTAATAAATCTATACTTCACAATTTTTTTTACTTTTTAATAAATATGCACTTTGAACTTCACTATTTTTCCTTTTGGAATGCTGTTTAATAACTAAATTTTGTTTCATCATTTGCTTAAAAAGAAAGTTCTGCAGAGGAGCTGCATGCACTGCTTAACATATTGCGTTAAGAACTTTTGTTTTTATTACGCTGATAATCTATATCATTATATTGTGAAATAGTGGTTTTATGTGTAGCCAGCCCTTTGCTCAACGCATTGCCTAAAAATGTTTTTATTACACTGATAACCCAATGCATTATTTTTTTTTTATGATCTACATAGTATGCTGATCAATTCATGGTTTCAATATGTTTTTTATTGCAAATGCATTGCATTGTATTCTGAATAAGTCAAGTCACAGCATGTTCAGTAGATAAGACATTTTTCATTATATTATGAAATAGTGACTTTGTGTATAGTCTCAGCCCGATGCACAACCTACATACATACATATTACCTAAAGATATTTTTTATTACACACTTTTGTAAATATTTTACTGAACAATTTTACTTAAAAAAAGTTTTTTTCCTATAGTCCCCATACACAGTTTAACCCTAATTCCTCTACATCGCATACTACTTAGAAAATTTTCAAAACCAAAAAATCATTAGGCTACCAGAAAAATTCACAGAGATCAACATGTTTTCTTTTTATTGTACTCGTATGTGCTCTAAGCCTATTGTGTAATAGTTTTCATATCTTAAGTGGCTTTTTTTATTACTTTCACAGATTTTTTATTGCCTTCTCTTATCTCGAGTAAATTCAACTTGAGTGATTGAAAATGCTACTTTCCCCAGCTGGAACATTTTTCTATAAAATCCGTTATTTTCAAAAATCAATTTTTTTTCTCAAAAATTTTGGTTTTCGTCCAAAAAATTTTGGTTTTCGTCCAAGATATTCAACATTTTTAAACCCTATTTTACACCCTATATTTCCCGGTTCCTCTATATCGCATACTACTACAATTTCTTACGGACGTGAGAACGCTAAAGCATTTGTTCGAAATACATTTTCATATACATTTTTGTATATATGTGTGGTGTTTAAATTTAATTTATTTAATAAAAAAATAAAATCTAGTTTAAAAGAAGAAAGTGAAGAAAAATGAGTACCCAACGGCCTCCTTCTTTACTCTAGCGATGAGAGTTTTATGGGGGTTGTCCGTGGTGGTAAAATATTTGTTTCCACATCTCGACCATCCTGGATTCAACATCAATACCATCTGGCCATGGTTTCATATATTCTGCACAAGTACTAGTACGTTTTGGACCATTGCATTCTCCACATTTGACAACATCATATATATCGTTTTGTTTTGTCTTAATCACCAGATATGGACGTAGATATTTTGGTTTGAGTTTCAGGCCTGCTCGCAGCTGGGTTCTTTTAATAGCGACAAGGCCGTGAACTTTATATTTTCTATGTGGCTTACGTCATAGATCGTACCTTTTCTTATTTTCATCTTGAACTTCAAGTATGAAAGAAAAGGCCATCAAATATTATTTTATTTTATAAGTTATACATTATTATACAACGTTGTGAGAGCAACTGTCACTGAACTTGGCAACCTTACAGCTCGACTATCCCTACTCAGAATTGACTCCGATTTCGTCTGCATCAGACTCGTACACACTTTCTTCGTCAAACATAGGGGAAGTGAACACCAGAGTTTTTTCGCTTGCGTATACAGAGGAGTACTTCCTGGACATTCTGGAAGAACGCGGAATGTCTTCGATGATATAGCTATCTTTGTCAAGGGCCTTTGCAATTATAAAAGGACCTTTAAAACGTGATTCTAGCTTATGGGAATTACCAGTACTTAGGGCATCGTATTCAGCTAAGACTAAATCACCAACGCTATACTTAGTGGGTCTTGCATGTTGTTTATCATATTGCTCTTTAGCGACTTTGCGTTGTCGGTTTATTTTATAAGCAACATTGTTTCTTAGTCTTATTTATCATCGTGTTAAGCGACCATTGAATATTCTGTAGCGCTAAGTCCCATTTGGAATCGTTGGTAACAGGTGTTAGTAACATTGATAGTAAAGTACGGTTTGTTCTCTCAGCTTGACAATTTGCTCTAGGAGGTCTTCACGGCATTCAAAATAGGTTTTAAACTATTTTCACGTCAGTACTTAGAGAATACTTTGGAGGTGAATGCTGTTCCACGATCAGTTATAAGACGCTTAGGCATACCAAATAATCTTAAATAACCGACCGTCCTTAACATGATAATCTTTATCAACCGTCTTATCTTCCATATTCACTAAACGTATCATATTTCTTATAGTATTATCTTGTGACTACATCGAGCACAACCAGTCAGCTTCGTCAATTGTAGTTCTGCATGTTCGCATATCAGCTACATCAATATCACTACAATTTTTTACAGGTGTTCTGCTCAAGGCATCAAAGTGCTCCATACGTGATGAAGATCAAATATCCTGTACACGTAACCACCAGCGTGCAATTCTTGGAATTAGTTCTCTAAATCGTTCCAAAGTTTCTACAACGGCCAGTGTTTCTAATTCATAGCTATTAAAATTCTTCTCACTACTGCACGTTGATTGGCTATAATACGTGATGGGCTTTAAACCATCTTTTTCTTGTTGCAATAATACTCCAGCAATACCATGTGAATTTGCATGAGTTGAATTTCGTGTTCGGCATCTACTCTATATGCAACCATTACGGGAAAGGATGATAATTTTTCTTTCAAATTGGTACAAGTTTGCTCTTGATCGTCATTTCATTCAAACGACACATCTTTTTTCAATAACCTACGCAAGGGCACAGTTAAAATAGAAAATCTAGGAATAAATTGTTTAAAATATTAACATAAACCGAGAAAACTGCGAACTTCGGCAATGCATGTTGGACGTTTGTAAGTTGGTTGAATACCTTCTGGACTCAATTGATGACCCAAAAATTCAATTTTTGCTTTCAGGAACTCGCACTTATTTACGTTTAAAGTTAGACCCGCTTCTTTGAGAACATCAAGTACTACTTTAAGCTTACTTAACATCTCATCAGCCGTATTGCTGCCTATTAAAATATTGTCCATATAATGCAGCATGACACCTTTACCAGTCATCTCTTGAATTTTTGCTAGTGTCATTGTCCCATAGTCTACTTTACAAAGAAATCGTTGTAGAAAATCTATTCCTATTATTCTGTCAGTCGTTATTGGGAAAGAATTGTTTACTATGTGAAATGTATGATTAAATTTTGTCCGTCCGAAATATAGATCTAAAAAGGGTATCTATTTTTTCCGAAGATATTCCACTCAGTTTAAAAGGACTGTTTGTTATTTTTGGTGTAATGTTTTTTAATGTATTTAACTTTACCAGCGAAATAACTGCTCCAGTATCGACGAGAAATTTGATATTTTGATTGGTTTCCAATTTTAGAACAATGAAGTGTGTGTGCTGATTGGATACATTTAAAATTTTGTATTCCTTATTTACGCGTCGGTGATGGTATCCATCATCACCAGCGGTGATGTTTTCCTATTTGTGTATCATGTTGACATTCCGACGCCAGTTATTATTATTTTGTCTTAAATTTGGGTTGTTGTTAGTGGTATTGTTTTGGTTTTGTCTATAGTTATTGTTTGGGTTTATTTGACGTCTGTTATTGTCATTTTGCCTTAAATTATTTTGGTTTTGTCTGAAACTCTTTCTATGATTTTTGCTTCTATAGTTATTATTTTGATAATCATAATTATAATTCCTATTTTGTCTGAAATTATTTCTACAATTGCTATATTATTTGTATTACAACAATTATTGTTTTTCCTTTGGTTGCACGTTCGATTTTGAATTTTGGTGTGAAAAATTTGAGAGTTTGCTTCTCTAGTTCTAAAGCAATATTTGCAGCTCTGTTTAATGTTTGTGGTTGTGCTGCATATATAGTTTGTTTATATTGTTCACTTAAACCGTTCTTAAATGTAGTTAGAGCGTAATTCTCTTTTATTCTCGTTAAGACATTTTTAGTTTCTGCAGAAGCATTGCTACCTAGTTGGTTAATTTGTAATGCATTTATCTGACTTGTTAAATCTAGTAACTTAACTCACGAAATTTTGAACGCTCCCTAATTGTCGGATGTTGCTTAAGATATTTTGTAAATTAGTATTTGTGTTTGGATTCTTATAAGTCGATTTTAGTTTATTTATCAATTCCTCAATAGTACTTGGGATTTCTATCGAACCAATTGCTGTTTTAATATTTTGTGATAATTTTATGTGATAGGCTAGTTCTAATAACTCTTTTTTTCCATCGTCATTCAGGTTTTTACCACGGAGTTCGATTATTTACAGAAGTTATCGACTTCCTTGTATTTCCCTGTAAAAAGCGGGACTGTTTTTAGTGTTAATTCGAAATTAAAAGCCATTGTATCTGTCTGATTTGATAAGGTAGACTCCAATAATTCTGATAACGAGTACTGTAAATCTTTATAAGTTTTATCAAATATATATATTTTTATATAATAACAATATTTTTACTATAAAACTTCTCTTGTATATATACCTATATTTATGTATTCATTTTTTTTTTTAAACATGAGATACATTAGATATACTTTTTATAATTTTTTTGTTAACATAATTCTTGTAATATTTGTTCATTCTATAAAGTATATAGACTGCTATGATTAAAATTACTATTACTACAAGTGATTCTGTTGTTATTTGTACCATGGTAATTTTACTGTTGTTATTATTATATATACATTTATTTCTTCTTTCTGCTTACTTTTTGAGATCCCAGAGTAAAAAGCTACTGTGTTTTGTGTTGTGTTCAAAACTGATATAGATCTCTGAAAAAAAAAATATATATATAAGTTAAATGTTGTAATTTTTAATTTTTTTAATAATAGCTGATTTAAGCATTTAGATGCACCGACTTTACAAATGTGGACTGAATTAAAGTCTGCACAGTTCGCTAGAGGGATGAACTGGTTTGAACAATGAGCCGTCTTGTTGGTTGAGAGGTTGATTACGGTGTTATTCTGTACTACAGGGAAAACTTCTACTAAACTACATAACATAATTAGTAATGGTGATTTTAATACAAAAAAAATTATATCATTTTCTTGATATACTCTTATGCTAGATAACTTAAAAATGTGGGTTAAACTAACATTGACTGGTTTCGTGGTGAAAAGGTTTTCTAGTTCCTCTAAGTTGAATATTGAGGGATTAACTACTTCTACCTTTGCCAACATAATAGATAACGCAACATTGTTTAAATGAGTTATAACTTCTTGGTTCCTAGTCATGAGTAACTGAAATAGTAAGAGTCTTTTTTTCATATTTTTTTATGTTCCTCGTAGTTAATTCATTTATTCTGTCGGTGATTTCGTTGTTTTTTTTTTTGGGTTATGCTGTTTAGATTCCTTTGTAGATTATTATTTTCGATTACCCTATTCAAATTGTTTTTTAAGACATCAAAGTCTCCATGGTCGGGAGTTCCTGCTATGAATTTCAGAGCCGAACCCAAAAAATTTAGGGATCTAGCTACTCGTCGGTGGACTCTTAAGAAGTCCAGGGAGCGTTGTATTTCATTAATCTGAAGCCCCAGTTGGGCGCCAGTTAAATGTTGTCATTTTTAATTTTTTTAGATTTTACAATCACACTTTATTTAATTTTTTGGATTTTTCAATCGCACTCTGTTTCTAGTAAAAATGATAATTTTATTTTTGGGATTTTACAATCACACATTAATACTACAATAGTAATAATGATAATGCCCGCTGAGAGTTGATTCACTGGCTTTTTACAGCCAGTGAAAGAACTCATCAAAACATTGTACGATACCTTGACCTGATTAAAACAGTGCTTATATAAAAAGGTATCGTACAATATTTTGGCCTACATAAAAATAAAGCTTAAGCAAAAAAATATCGAACAATATTTAACCTACTGAAATAATGCTTAAGTAAAGAAGATAGAAGGTAGATTTGTCTCGTCAAAAAAAGGACGTTGCACTATGTGCCTATGGTAAGTAGGAAATGGTAATTCGAATCCATCTTCTGAGGTTTCCCCCAAACGCAACTGTATTTGATTCTTAAAAACATTCAACGGGCATTCAACTGTTGGAATTAAGTTGTGACCCGAGCTACTGTTGCTATGGATTGTGGGTGTTAGTGAATTAATTTGATTCCTAGACAATGCATCTGCCACCACATTACATTTCCCAAGTTTGTAAATCAGTTGATAGTCATATTCTTCTAGTATAGACTTCCATCTTTTCATTTTGGTATTGGTGTTCTTATTGCTTAGGGCATAAGTTAAAGGCTGATGATCAGTAAAAATCTTAATTCTTGCCCTGCCGTACAAATAATTACTAAAAGAATTCAAAGTCCAAATAATTGCCAGAAGTTCTTTTTCGTTTGTTGCAAAATTTTCTTCCGATTTTGAAACAGTACGAGATATAAAAGAAATTGGCCTGCCTTCGTGCTCCAATACAGCCCCAATTGCAAAATCCGATGCGTTCGTTGTTAAGTGGAAGTCTTTAGAATAGTCGGGATATGTCAAAAGAGTGTCCTGAGATGCTAAGTTAGTTTTGAGTTCATTAAAGGCGTCCAGTTCCTGTTTGCCTAGCTCAATGGCCTTCAATGCAGAAATTTTAGAGAACGAATGTTCATCACCCCCTCTCAAACGATTTGTAAGGGGTTTTGCTAGTTTAGCATAATCCCGAACGAATCGCCCGTAGTAACCTGTAAGTCCCAGAAAAGATCTCAATTCTTTCAGCATTCTTGGTACAGGGAAATTCACCATAGCTTCTATTTTCTTTGGATTGGTCTTTAAACTAACCTGCAACACTATAAAGCCTAAAAATTCTATTTCTATTTTTAGAAACTTAGTTTTATCGAGTTGGACCTTCATGTTTGCTAACTACAGTGTATTAAAAACTGCATTTATGTTTTCTAAGTGTGTTTCTTCGTCCATCTCGAAAATTATTATGTCGTCAACATAGACATAACACCTTTTCTCCATATGGTCGCGAAGTATGTCGTCTACGGCTCTTTGAAATATAGCCGGAGCATTTTTCAACCCAAGTATTCGCTGAGCTGTCGAGTCGTCAAGTCGTGTAAAGTTGTAAACTTTTAAAAATGATTCGCAATAATTATCTAACTTGATTTTTGTTTTCTGCAAAATAATTGAGTGATATCGAAGCTAAGTATTCTTTATTTATTTTCAAAAAATATTTAGCAATTTTAAGTGCTTTTGCAAAAATAGACAATTTTTCTTTTTATAATTTGAATTACTTTTAATACAACAACATCATTGTGTGGACTGTGTATTTGTTGTTTAATGAATCAGGTACATTCCGTTTACTTATTGTGTATTTCTCTTTTTTATTGTTCCAAATATAAACTCATATCTCTTCTCTTTAAATATTTACTCTTAACTTTGTAACGAAGAAATAAACGTTACTCATCATGATTTGTGCTTTTGTCAACTGTAAAGTTACCGATGATTATGATGTTCGGTCTATTATTTGCTGGATATGCAATGAAGTATTTCATGCTTCTTGTGTAGGTATTCCCGCACGCAGAGCGCTTAATTCGTTTTGAATGAGTCATGTATAATAATAGTTCAATTCCATCCGATAAGTCGCCGTCACCGAAAAAATCACCTGCTAATAAGACACCGTCTCCGAAAAAATCTACTATCTATCTATCTAATCTACTATCGTTCCTTCTGTCACAATCAAACCGAAGGATCTTGTCATTGTTCCCCCTAATAAATCAATATTCGTTTCACGGTTTGCTCCGGACACGACGGTCGAGGACATTAATTTTTATATTAAATCGAAATTCAATGCTGATATCGATATCAATTCTTATAAATTTAACTTTTCATATAATCGTTCGAAATCATCATTCAAGATAGTTGTACCTGATGATCATTTCGACACAATAGTCAACAGTAACTTTTGGCCTGCCAAAACATTGAAAAAACTAAGTTGGGTGTCTCTGTCTATATCATATCACAAGATTTTACAGCCTTTTCTAAATCAATAGATTGTCGTAGCCACCAGCAACACTCTCGGGCCATCAACTTCATTTTAACTATTTCCATGTAGAATTCGTGTAAATATTTAACTACCTCTGATTGTAAACTTTTCGGTATAACGATCCTATGTCCCCAAAATAAACAGTTAGATTCCTCCGATAGTTGAAATCGCTTATTAAAGTAGGGTAACAACTCAGGATCTGTACATTTATTCTAACCTACTTTTAATATCTCCTTAACCGTTTTCAATACTGCGTCTGTATCCGTCTGCTGTCTGATTCTGTTAACATCTAATAATTTATTGCCTTGTTGTAAGAAATTTAAATAAACGTCATCAGATTGTTCGTTTTCCATGGTTTCCTTGCTAGGATATCGGAAGAAATAGTCCGCAATATTACTTTTGGATTTAATATTCGGGATTACATATTGGTACCCCGATAAGAACAACGCTGTACGTTGTAGCCAATCCGAGGCCATTGCCGGAATACCCTTCCGCGGGTTAAAGATATACATAATGATAGAATTTTTTAATTCCAAAAAATATTGCAACAGCCTCTCTATCTAATTGAGAGTAACGTTTTTCTGTATCGGACAGAGTTGTGTCCATATTCACTGCCAACCCTATCGATCTGTTGTTGGTAATCTTTTTCAGTAATCGGTTATATGTGAAAGTTCCGTTGTTTTTTATTTGGTTGTTTCACCACAGATGATATAGGTGGTCTGCGTGTATAAATCTGTCGTAATATACTGGTCTGTTCATGTAGTTTACTCTTTGTGTTTGTATGGATTGGTCAACATCCATTGGCTCTAACCTTGGTTGTGGTTTTGGTTGAATGGGTTTTGGTGGTGGTATATTTGGCCTAGTATTGTAATACGAAAAATTTGGTTTAAATTGTTGTAAGGGTACTCTATAGTATTGTTCGTTTCTATTTATTGGTGGAAAGATTTGGTTACGGAACTGTGGCTGAGGATCTCGTTGAGGCATTGGTGGTGTCTCAAAATATGATCATAAATTGCTGTTGATAGCGTTGGGTTTGAGTCCTTGATATTCATTGCTATTTGCTTCAGCGTCCGTGTGGCTCTTCTCTATATCAGCAGTAATGCTAATTTCATACTTTCTGAATTTAATAATAATATCGAATAAATCATTTTGAACTGTAGGGCCTACTAATAAATTATCATTTAAAGAGCGTCCATTAGTTGTCTTACAAGATACGTCAAAAACAACTCGTAGTTTAGTTGTAGAACTAGTTGGCTTCAGTACCGCATGGTGTGGCAAATAGCATACATTCTTCAATTTTGATTCGGAAACTAATTCCATATGACCCAACTCCAAATAATTGTTTATAAACTTCGTATATTCTTGTTTGACATGATCATTAATTTGAAACTTGCGTTCCATTGTATGTAATCGTTTTAGACTTTGATTCGCCAATAATTATTTCATTGTTTTTTAAAGGAAGTCTTACTATGTAACTTTCAGTACTGTCACGTTGAACATGCTTCTGATAATGCTGTTCAGCTTCTTCTTCTTCTGGTAATAAAGATTGTGCCGGGGTGTGTAACTCTTCAACCTCCCAAAAGCGTTGTAATTGATAATGCAAATTAGTTGATACATGGTTCGCAATAATTTGATTTGTAGCTGTGCTCAATTTTTTTTTTTGTTTTTTGGACACCAAATAAAATGTTTTTAGCACTTTCCGTTATATGAATTCGAAAAATCATTTTCTTCATATATATAAGGACCGGTCTAATGTGCATATTATATTTAGCAGCTAAAGCGATCAAATAACGAATAGAAGTGTACCGCACTACAAAGTTTCATTTTCAATTAGAGAAGCTATTTCTTTTTCCATTGCTTCTTTCCATTTATAATCATTTGGAGATGATAATGCTTCATTCACAGAAATTGAATCGTTAGACACATATTCCATTGCGCAATAGTTGTATTGTTTCGGTGGTTTTTGCGATTTCAATTTCGCCTTCATCGTTTATTTGATTTATAACATCAACGCTATTCTCGTATTCATCATCATTTTGAATACCTGTATCTACATTGTTTAAGGACAGTTCGGTTTCAGCATCACTTTGTGTATCTGTATTTTTTACTACTGGTTCTATGGTTGAATATTCCCCCCCTCTCTATTGGCAAAGTTTGAATACAAATTTTGGTAATAGATAGAATCTTCATTTTTACTACAATGGTATGTATTTTCATTAAGAAAAACAACATATTTGCTTATTATAATTTCTTTTAGGCTTGGGTTAATTAGTCGATAAGCTTTAGATTCTTGGCTATACTCCATTAACAAACATTCTGTAGATTTTGGTGCTAATTTATTTCGTTTTTGTTTTGAAGTATGCACTAAAGCTTTGCAGCCAAAAACTCTAAGAAATTTTAAGTTCGGCTTTCTTTTGGACCAACGTTCTTCAGGGCTTATGTTACTTCCACGACATGGCACAACGTTTGTCAAAAAAGAAGCTGTTCCTACGGCTTCAGCCCAATATTCTTCACTTAGGCCACAATCTAACAACATATAGCGAACTCTTTCCATTAACGTTCGATTCATTCTTTCTGCCACCCCGTTTTGTTTAGGAGTATACGGACAGGTAGTTTGATGGATTATACCATGCGATTTCAAATATTCATTAAAAGCTTTGTTCACATATTCCGTTCCATTGTCTGCACGTAAAATTTTAATACTTTTTTCACACTGTTTTTCTGCCATATTCTTAAATTGGATGAATTTTTTAAATGCGTCACTTTTATTTTTTAATGGATAAAGAAATACCTTTCTAGACCACTCATCAACAAATACCAATACATAAGCATTTTCAGAATGTGACTTAATTGGTAGTGGTCCGAGTATATCTAAATGAACAATTTCCAATAATTTAGTTGCTCTTGTGCCATTTTCTCTATTTATTTCTCTAGTTTGTTTGCCTTTAATGCATATTACACATTCACGTTTTTGCATACTGCAATTTACGCCTAAACACCCATTTTTAATTTTTTGTAAGTTAGCATCACATATATGACCTAATCTTCGGTGCCATAAGTTGCCATTTTCTTTTGCAATCATTATTCTTTCATTTCTAGATTAACAATTTAATTTATAAAGATTGTGACGAGATTTTCTTAGCCGGGGTTGAAGCCGTCGGTTTTCAGAGTGACCCGCAAATTTATTTATAAATGGGGAACGCTCGCTCTTCAATTTTCTCGTAATTTATCTCTTTGATAAATTTTCTAACTCTAACTCTAGGTTAGTTACTATATTAGTATATCGACTATATTTATCCAGCCCCCCACTCCTCACTGGCTTTCGAGGTACTTGTCACCATCGAATGTAATATAGTTATCCAGCTCTTGGTCGAGGACTGTCACCATCGACCGTAAGGAACGTGTGGTTTATCAAAGTATGTAATAACTCAGCCAGCTCTTTGTCGAGGATTGTCACCATTGACGGTAAGGAACATGTAGTTTAACAAAGTGTATAATAGTTTATCCAGCTCTTCTCGAGGATTGTCATTGGCTAGAATAAAGTCTGATAGGTGCTTATCGCCATATCAGTGTTGTCTCCTTTGGGTTTGCAACTGGTTCTTTCCCCCCTTGTATGTTTGTCGTTAAGGTCTTCTTGCTTTCACAGCTACTAAATAGGAGCTCGATGTTCACGCTTGCACAGCTCATCGTCAACCGAGAATCGATGTTTACGCTTTCATAGTTCACAGTCAAAAGAGAATCGATGTTCACACTTTTCATAGCTTACAGTCAACTCTCCTCTTTGTCGATTCCAGAAGGCATTTCTCCACGTAGGTATTGGAATCGGTAGTTGTCGTATAGTGACCCGAGTATGATGACGTGGACATTGAGTGGAGTGGCCAGATTAATACACTTATCAACTAATACAACTTGCTCTATCAATACGCATTTGTAGTATGCGAGAAAATTGAATAATATATAATAACATGAATGCTTCTTTATATCTATATGTAAACAAGTATTAACTATTTATGTACTATAATACAAGTAGGATTTGTGTGAGAGGAAAATGAGTGTAGCGATTTTCCTCCTTTCCTTCCACACAAGATTTTCCACCAAACTTGCTGTTGCTAATAACTTTTTTCTATTGTAAATTTTACAATTATCTTTATTGAAGATGACAGTGTTACCATTTTTTGCAAGTTGTCTTACAGATAATAAATTTGTACATAGTCCAGAGACGTATTCCACATTTTTAATAACAGCATCAGTGCATTTATTTTTTAATTCAAGAGAAAGTGTAACATCTCCAGAATGTTCAACACTAAGTTTACTATCATTAGCAACCACAATTTCTTTTTTTGGAATTTTTCTTTTGTTTATAAGAATATCATCATCGCTTGTCATATGATTTGTAGCACCAGAGTCAACAAACCAATCAGTTGCTTTATTCCTCAATTGTAGGAAAGCAAACAATTGTAGGAAAGCAAACAACTCTTTTTGTTTCGTCTCCATGCCGCATTGTTTTACTTTATTAAAATTTCTTTTTGGACAATTTTTCGCGTAATGACCAATCTGTTTACATGAATAACATTTAAATTTTTGAGGAAATTTCTTGTTAGTGAACATAGCACTTCTTGTTAATCCGCTGTCTTCATAAGCGCTCATTAACGCATCCAATGCTTCTTTAGAAGTTTTTGCTGTAGCTATATGAGAAAAATTCGTTGGCTCTAACATCAAAGTTAACTCTGCCAGTGCTCTTTGTGTAATACGAGTGACGTGTATGTTTTATTTCATAGTTGGTTGTTACATTTTATAAATTCATTGATTCATCAACTATATATCGATAACAAACTTAGCATAACTTATATACTACATCTCCCCTTTTTAATAAAGGTATATATTAATTATGAATAACTTGTTGCATCTCATTTGATTAAATTCATATTTCACATAATATAAATGTATATATTTAATATATATACTTATTTTCGATTTCCTTATAAAAATGCGTTTCTTCGATATTGTTTACCGTTAACATCTACAATACACGAACGGGGTGTATCATGTTTTTTTAAAATTCTTCCTGCTATCTATATTTTTCCATTTCTTATCCATACATTTTCCCCCTGTTCAAAGTTTTTCTTAAATTTACTAGTCTTGTCATAGTATTTTTTATTTATATCATTGTTGTATGGTAATGTAGATTCAATCATTTCGTTTTTTACTTTAGTTCTTCTTTGCCTTCCCAACATTAATTGAGAGGGTGAATATTTAGAATTTTTAATAGGTCTATTTCTATATTCTAACAAGGCATGGTACATATTAGTATTACTTTCAATACATTTTAAAAGTAACTTTTTGGCAATTTGAACCATTTTTTCAGCGAAACCATTGGACTTAGGATATAGAGGACTAGTGGTTATTATTGTAATATCAAGATTTTCAGCAAATTCCTTATATTCGTAAGACCCAAATGGAACATTATCTGCTATAATCTGTTTGGGGTATCCATAAATAGAAAATGGAACTAAAAGTTTTTCAGTAATAGCCGCTGCTGTTTTTTTAACTAATGGAATAATATCTAAATATTTTGAAAAGTAGTCTCCTATAACTAAATAATCTTTTGCATTAACTTCCATTATATCCATGGTAATTTTTTGATACGGACCGTTTGGCAAATTCATGGTTACGCAATGGTTAAGCTAATGTAAAACAGCTGATCTATATTTTTGACATATTACACATGATGAAATTAAAGACTAAATATCTTTTAGCATATTTGGCCAATACGAAAGTTGTTTTGCTCTACAATATGTTTTTTCTATACCTAAATGAGCTGTATGTAGGTCCTTTAAAGGATCCGTACGTAATTTTTGTGGAATATAGAGTCTATCTTCAAAATATATAAGGCCGTCACCTAAAAGTAAACTGTTTTTAAATTTCTATAAAAATTTTATATTATTTGTATGTCTTTAGGCCATCCATTTAAACAATAATCCAAAACCTTACTCAAAATTTCATCGTTTTAAGTTTCTTTCTGAAATAACAATTTTTTCTTATCACTGACATTTATAGTGTGTATTTCATTAAGTTCTGGTATTTCATCATCATTACTAGTATTATTTTCAACCAATCTGCTAAATAAAGAAATTTACCAGGTAAATAAGTAAAAGTTAAGTTATAATTTTCCAATTTTAATTTCATTCTTTGTAACTTTGGTGAAGGTATTTTGTTATAGTCCTTAGACATAATTCCTAATAAAGGTTTATGATCAGTTTCAATAAATTTCAACGTTACGACCATAAATATAAGAATGAAATTTTTTTGCATGCAAACACTACCGCAAGCATTTCTTTTTCTAATTGTGCATATCTACTCTCACACTCAGTTAAACTTCTTGAAGCAAAACACACTGTCGATTTCCTTGTAATAAACATGCCCCCAAGCAAGCCATCTTTAGATGCGTCAGTTTGCAACACAATTTTTTTTATATTTCATTAAATGATGCTAGTATAGGAGCATTTTGTATTGTACATTTTATTTTGTTTAAAAAATCATCGTGAATTGGTAGCCAGTTAAATACAACAGATGATTTCATTAATTCCCTTAAGGGACTAGACAAACTAGCAAGATTCGGAATGTAATCCCTTAAGTAATTAATAAAACCCATAAGTCTTTGTAAGTCTTTTTTACACTTTGCTCCAAAATTTTCAATTCCAATTAATCTATTTTTATCATAAGCTATACCATAATTTGAAATAACATGACCTAAAAAATTAACAGAACTCTTTTTAAATTGAACTTTGCCCCAGTTAAATTTAATATTTCGCTCCGAGGCTCTTTGTAAAACTTTAATAAGTGTATCGTTATGTTGTTTTTCTGCCTCTGTAGCTATTAAAATGTCATCAATGTAAACAATTACATTATCAATATCTCCAAAATTTTCTTCGTTTAATTTTTGAAATGCTTCCGGAGCAATTTTTATACCGAAAGGTAACCGTTTATATCTATAACAATCAAATGGAGTACTAAATGTACATAAATCTTTAGATTTTTCATTTAAAGCCACTTGCCAAAACCCTTCTTTCAAATCAAAAACTGTAAACAAACGTTTATTTATTAATTTTGACTTAATTTCTTCGAATGTAGGAATTTCATAAAAATTATTTTTAATCGCTTTGTTAAGTTTTTTAGGACTTATACAAATTCTTAAACTTTTCCCTGGTTTTTCTACAATAACCATATTTGAAATCCACGATTTGGGCTTATCCCCTTTTTCTATAATTCCCTTAGGGCACATCTTTTGTAACAAAAAATTTTTTTTAAAACAACCTAATCCTTCAAAGACATGTTTGTAATTAATTAATAAATCGCATTGTGAAACCAAATTGATCTGTTTGACCAAACCTAAATGGACACACGTTTCTAATCCCAAAAGCGGAATGTAACTGTTGTCATTAATTGCAAAAAATTTTAATGTGTAATCTTTATCGCGTACTATACAATTGAGGTTTACCGTACCGCATGTTTTAATTTCACTAGCATTGTATGCAACAAGTTTTTCGGCACTTTTTGTTAGAGAAATTTTAAGATGTTTTACGTATTTAAAGGGTATTATATTACACATCGCACTTGCATCTAATTTAAATTTTACAATTTGTGAACTAATTTTTACATTTTCATACCACATTTTATCATGTGTTATTGCATCAATATATAAGGAAAAAGAAGAATTATTATTACTATTACTATTTTCTACTTCATTTATAAATTTCTTTTTACATACGTTTGCAAAAATTTTTACCGCATTTTTTTCAAAATTTTCCATAAGCAGCGCACTTTCCTTTTTGATGTTTATAACCACAAAACGAGCAATTTTACATGACATTATTACTAAATTTTCCATGTTTAACGTTATCTGTTTTCTTAATGCCATCTATCTGTTTGTCACCTTGTAATTGTTGCATTTGTTGATTGCAGACTTCTGCTGCTCTTGCCATATCAATTGCTGAACTTAACGTAAGTTGAGAAGTATCTAGGAGTTTCTTTTGCATCGATTTATCTAGCACTCCAAGAACAATGCGATTTCTAACCATTCTATCCTCATCTATAAAGCCACATTTCCGTGCCACTTTCTTAATGTCCATCAAAAAATTGTCAAACGTTTCACCTTCTTTTTGTGATTTACTGTGAAAAATTAAGCTCTTATAAACCTCATTTGATTTGGGTTTACAGAATTCTGCAAATGCATCTGTTACTTTTGCATATTGTTGTCTTTCTTCCTGAGTCAATGTTAATGAGTTGAATACTTCCACTGCTTCCGAACCAATAGCATTAAGAAAAATCGCAACTTTTACAGGTTCTAGCTTCTTGTTCAATTCTATTGCCGTAACAAAAATTTGAAAATTTTGCCAAAATACTCTCCAATTTTCGGCCAAACTGCCATCAAGTATAAGTTTATCTACTTTTTTAACAAAATCCATATTAGTATATATATATCGAGTATCTTTCGGTGGTCGGCCACGTGGTCTCTTTTTTACAACACTGTTTGTCGAAATATATTTTTCTTTTTTAACAATACCCATCCAGAACGAACATCCAAAGAATTATTCATATTTCATCACGTCTCATAAAAATCAAGTACAAAAAAAAAAATCAAATTTCAATTATATTGATACACATTTTCAATTAAAAAAATAACTTTTAGGCTGCGCCATATATTACGAGTGCCGTGTATGTTTTATTTCATAGTGATGTGTTGGTTGTTACATTTTATAAATTTATTGATTCATCAACTATATATCGATAACTTCTACTTAGCATAACTTATATACTACACTTTGGTCAACTTCAACATCTTTTTCTTCAGCATTTTCCATTTTCCAGCATCCTTTAATTATAAGTGATGACTTGGCGTGAAGTATTAAAGTTTTCACGACCTTTTAGCTTTTCAAACGGAAATGAAACCGCATTGGTAGCCATTTTTCCAATAACTTTAATACACATTTTTTAAAAGCGTATACCGCGTGTCATAAAGCCCATAACCTCTTGTGAAAAATAAATAAAACGCGCGTTATACGTTATGTAATATTATATATATATAACGTTATATGCTACAAGAGTTTATTTCAGACTAATTTCAATGCACAAGAACGAATATAAAAGAATATAAAGAAAGAGATAATTATAATATTACGAGAGTTGTTGTTATCTTCACAAGAATAGCAAATCAATAAGTTGTGAAGAGTGAGCTGAAGCCTGTAATGGAAGATCAATGTATTTGCATTGTACAAAAAGATCTTCATATATATTAAATTTAGCTGTTAATTTAGCTAGATCCATACACAAATCATTAATACCCATCTGAGTTTGGGTAAAAAGCTTGTAAAAATCAATATGTTTTTGCCGGCAGTCCGGACAAGACAAGCATAAACCCCTCGAAGGATTTACAAAATGGTCAAATTGACGACCCGCAAATCCTGCACATTTTGGGTGTAAACTAGTTTCACACAACCAACAAAATAAAAGCGGCTCCGGGGAGGCATTTTCGCTTTTACCTTTGGATTTACACTTTGGGTAACAGTACGTAAGCATATTTGCTATTGAAAATAGAAAAATAAGATTAAAAAAAAAAAGAAACAAAGGAGGTAGCAAAAAGTACAAAAGACTATATTAATTTAGTACAACAACGACACTTCGAGAAGAATAGAAGATATATTGTTAAATAATTTTATCCACGTATTTTCACCAAGTAAGTATATATAAAATGAAAGTTTACCATTAGCAATAGCACAAGAAAATTTTTAATCAAATTATTTTAGAGAAATCTAAAATTGTATCAAAAGATATTATTTAGTGCGCACTAACGCGAGTTTGCCAGACTATGACTATATTCACTTTTTCAACAGCGTTATTAACAGGAATACTATTAATGATTAAATTAGGTGAAGAAAACTTCTTTTTACCGCCTAGAATATGAAAAATGTCCCTGCAAGCGTTCGGGCCAGGAACAATGCGTTCTAAATGTTTGCGAAATATTTGCGCTTGTTCCATTTGTATTTGCTCCTTTATAATTATTTTCAGCAAATCAATTTGTTTGGACAAGAGCTTATAATCTGAATTGCTTCTGTCAAGGGTACAAGTCCGTCCACTGACCCTATTGTTATATAGGTCACACACTCAATACAAAAAAAAAACAATTTTATCTTTTTTTCCAATTCAATAGCAATTACAAAGTTTTATTTTGTATTATAATTTTGTGTTAAATTCAATCGCGTATTCGTGTTCAAAAATAATAGAGAAAAAAAAAGCGAGATAATAAAAAAGTGTTTCGTTAACGACAAACGTTTCTCCTCTCGGTATTGTGGAAGTACAATCTATGATCGAGGAGAGAGTTGTATGGTTTTACGTGGGCACCTGCCGTTAAGGCTTAATCTCACGGCACCATACAGTGCGTATAAGGATGCATTACAGCGGTCAAGAATGACATCACCAAGATGGTGTTTTGGTGACAAACCACAGCCACTATGATGCACCCACAAGGGGGCCTACCTCTAATTGTCGGGCCAAGAGTGAAATCACCCTGGGGGCTCCCGACACCCATAGTACGGAATGTTAAACCTCTTCGATGGAAGGTCGTAACTTAGATGTTATAAGCTACTGCCAGTTGGTGCCTTATCACCCGTAGCTGGTGCCGATTAGGAGTTGATTTCAATAATCAACTCTGGGTAATCTTCAATTATACTGTACCAAGTCTGTGAAAGTGAGGTAGCACCTTCACAGACGTAGCACAACAGACAAACAATCAAACAGACAAAGCCAGACAGACACTTAACATCTGCTCAGATTTTGAACATGTGGTCCACCCCGATGATATAACAATAAAATAAAAACCTACTAAAGAAAAGAAAAGAAAAATATTAATAAAATAAATAAAAATTTTAAAACTATATATACTACTCATATAACCTACTTAGTAAGGAGAGAGAGTAGGTACCCTACCCTTCCTAATGCAGCCCTACGTCTTCTGAAAACCTCATTGGCAAAAGTAGCGATTGCCAAGTGAGAATCCTCAGAAGATAGAATCCTACTAAATACAACATCACCCTCATGCCAATGAATTTCCATGGCATGCAGATCCCTGATACCAGAATACAGAGGACATGTGCAAAGCACATGCATCCAATCCTAAACCAGAAAGCCACATGCACATGCAGCGGAATCCACTCCTGCACTTCTATCGTACAGGAACGCATTGAGGGAACCATGTCCAGTCAGTAGGTACCCTAGAAAGAGAGAGAACTCAATTCCTCCTCTTTCAAAAATTTCCCTAACGTCAGGACTTACTTAACTTAACGTCACTCTACCCTTGTCACTTAAGGACCATTTTTCCTGCCATTTGCCTAGCGCAAATGACAAAGCCTCCCTTTTTATTTCAACCCTACTTGTGGCATTGATTGCCCAGTCATTTTCCGTTAGAGGAATTTCTCTAAGTCTCTTAAAGATAATCCCTCTCCTAATAACTTCTAAATCCAGTGGTAGAACGCCCATTAGGACTTGTAGTGCATCCGTAGATACAGTTCTACACACTGGCAGACTTGCTAGCAGCATTATTCTTTGACAAGAATTTACTTTTTGCCTAGCCGTAACACATCTTACTACGGTGTCATACCAGACACTTGCTGAGTGAGCAACACATGCAACAAACAATCCATTATAGATCATCCGTGCAACCTGCTTACTCAGCCCCCAGTCATTTCTCATTACACGTCGGAGTGGTGCGACAACACCTACAATTTTATCCCTCATATTATTAATATGAGGCATAAAACTCATTCTCTCTCCCACTGATACTCCTAGATACTTAATTATCCTAGCATACCGGATGGGAGCACCATTCACATGTATACTAGGATGACTATTGCAGGACAAAAAGCCCTTGAGGAGCATCATATTTGTCTTGCTCACGTTAATACCTACACCTACATCCCTACCCCAATCTGAAATTAAAGCCATCAGGTTTTCACCCGACCGCTCCAATTCCAGCCTGCTGTTGCCTTCAACAATGATGAGCAGGTCATCAGCGTACGCGACACATTTACATAGCCTTTCTAGCTGCCTGAGCAGTGGATCCATCACTATGTTCCATATATATGGTCCAGCAATGGATCCCTGCGGACAACCCCTGACTATGTCTACATTTATGCAATTACTGGATCCAGCCACGCATGCTTTCCTCTCTGAAAAATAATTTTTCCAGAGAGGCATCTCTACATCCAAGCATGCGCCACCTTTCCAGCACCCTATTACACAAGAGACAATCAAATGCTCCTTTAAAGTCAACAAAAATGCCGAGAGCATATTTAGATACACTCCCGGGTACCATCTTTTTAACCCTTGTCCAAGCGGCTTCCACACATCTACCCCGTATGAAGCCGTACTGGCAATTAGAAAGCTGGAAACAAGATTCCAGTCTTTCAACCATTATCCTCTCCAGCACTTTTCCAAGTACTGGAAGAAGACTAATGCCACGATACGAGCTCGGATCTGTCCTCAGTTTGTCTTGCGATTTTAATAGTACAGTGATACATGCCATTTTCCATTTAACCGGAAAATAGCCCATGTCCATGCACTTTGTGTAAAGGCTGTGCAGAAAGTCCGGAATGGATTTCCACATTGCCTTACACATTTCGCCCGTTAATCCATCCACACCCGGTGACCTTCTCGATTTGAGAGAGGCAACCGCATGTGAAATTTCATAACGCTCGGTCGGTGAGTGCAGTTCATCAGAAATGTTCTGATACACTACATCCTCTGTTAATCTTGGAAAGAACTGGTCCGTCAACGCCGTCATACAATCCGTCCAGGTTGTATGAACAGTGTTACCCACCGTTAATGAAGTCACATTATTATCTGACCCTTAACCTCTACAAATCCTGTAGACGTCACCCCATGGGTCATCCTTGTGTTCTTCAACAAATTTGTACCAATTATCCAATTTTTCGGACAGAATTAGTCTCCTATATTCCAGTCGAGCTATCTGATATGTCTCTTTGAGCTGTTCCAAATTACCAGAATTATTTCTTCTAGCTCTTTGGCACAACCCTCTACAATGTCGCACTTGTATTCTTTTTAGCGTCAGCTGAGGTGTCTACCATGACACCCTCCGACAGCCCTTACGGGATCTGCCGAGAAATGCGTCATTGACATTCCCAACTAAGCTAGTTACTGTCTCTACCTGCCCATCAATATCTTCCAGCGAAAAATTTTCCAATAAAATATTGGAAAACTTTTCCCTAATTTTGGACGAATAGGTGTTCCAATTAACACCCATCGTCCGCCATTTTTTAATAAAGTCTTCCCTAACACTATTTCTACTTAAATTACTAATCCTAACAACAATAGGATTATGGTCGGATAGTCCACTGCCATTGAAGACATTCCAATCGAAATTGAAACGCATTCTGGCAGGTTCGTTAACTATGGTCACGTCAATATCACTGCATCCGTTCGCACTAGAGAACGTATACAGTTCAGTCATTTCGTTTATGGTGTATACATTATTTGATATACACCACTCAGACAAAACGTTACCCCTATTCTAGGCAGCATGACCGGCATGTGCCGATATTTTGCTGTGCCAGAGCATAGAAGATGCATTCGCATCTGTCCCTATCAACAGAGGAGCATTACCAGCCAAAACTAACACCCTTTCCAGGAATGTCAGATACGGCTCAATGTCCTCACTATGTTTAAAGTACGAGGAGCATAGATAGAAACTACCAAATGCACCCTCGACACTAACACATACCCCCCAATCACTGGAGCAGACTAACACACAGTCTAAATTATTGTCATTAATTACAATTGTAGAATTGCATCTTTTATCTGCAAACCTTTTCATAAAGGCCGGCAGAGCCACCGGTTTACCATATTTTTCATATGGCTCCTGCAGCAATGCAATTCCACAACTATGTTCTGTCATTATTTGTCCTACTTCTGCCATGGCAGCTTCTCCCCGACCACAATTCAGCTGCAGCACATCAATGATGTGAGAATCCATCATCATTAATGTCTTGCAACTTTCCTATCTACTATTGCCCTATATGTCGGGCATGCCGACGATAACATTAAATGATCAGCGGGCCGACCATAAAATGCACAATTTCTGCATTTAAGGCTGTTAGGACAACTCTTCACCAAGTGTCCAGTCTCCCCACATCTTCTACAAGTCGAGGATTTCGCCTTACAGTTCCTTACCAGGTGGTCAAATGACAGGCACCTAAAGCAACCCGTCACCTGATCCTGTGGAAACACGCGAAATGAGAACCACTTAATGTATATACGTCCTACGTCCGTAATTTGTCTTATTGCCTCGGTTGTGCCCTCTATTACGACATCAACCGACTTTCCGTCTGTTCCTGTCCATGGTTTGGACAGGATACTTTCTTGAAATCCTCAAAGGATTTAAAGGCATTCTTGACATTGAGCTCATAGAGCTCCAACATAAATTCATCAGGGGTGATAAGGGATTCCACCCCCTTAATAACGACCCTTGGCTTAGGTGGCAAATTTTTAGCTACGTCCAGGCCAACCTCCCCAAATTTCTTATTTTTTAAGATCTTCTCCCTTTCGGAGCTAGATCTTGTGCGTATTATCGCACCACCTTTTTAAATGGGCTTAAGGTCATGGACCCTAACACCCAAAGTCGGACAGACCTCTGTTGTAACTTTTTTTACAACCTCGACTGGAGAAGCCGGAATCTTTGACTTCACCACCACGGCGAAAGTTTCCACCGCCTTTTTCTCTCCTATTGCTGCCCCTTTTATTCCACCAACAACAGAGCCAGCAACAGGAACAACATTCGGAACATTCCTATTCCCTACTGCGTCCATTCTGCCCTTCAGGAACGAGTCCTCTATTATTAAGTCTAATAATAGAGACTCATATTCCGTGGCCATACTAACTAGTGCCCTAGTGTCCTCCCTATTTGTCAGTCCAAATGCAATATGATTTCCGTCAAATTCCTCATTTTTTCCACGTCACTATCTCTTTTTTCCACCTTTTTTGGCACCTTTACCACAACCGGAGGAGGCATAATCTGATTGACCGTCTGTTCAGTCCTTTTTTCCGTCTGTACCTTACTTTTCATGTCCGTCTGTTCAGTCTTATTTTCGTTTTCCTCCATTTCTTTGTTCGTCTGTTCCATATTAGCGTCCTTTCTCTTGGTTTTCTTATTTTTCTTCCCACTGGAATCTTCCCCTGAAGATCCAGTCTTTACCCTCTTCTTTACTAATTTAATACTTCTTGGGCTAGGATCACCACAGAGGAACTCATCCTCAGTGGTGCCCACCATCTCCAAATCCGAATTCATATAACCTAAGACCTATATAACCAAATAACATAATATATAATATATTATAATATAAAAACAAAATATAATAATATAATTCAATATATTACACAAAACACCCCAGTCCTCTGCAAGGTCCACGCACCACCTAAATCACTTAATCACCTAAACAAAATCACTAAAACACTAAAATCACTTAAATCGCAAAAAACGCTAAAATGTATAAAAAGCACTAAATTTACAACACTCTTATTCTCATACACCCTATGGCGTATGAGTGTTAAATAACTACAATGCCGACGGCAAAACACAAGCAAATAATATGTTTTGCCGACGGTAAAACATAAATTTTACAACAAACACACTGAATTTAAATTTATCCGCGCACAGAATTTATGACCGCACACTTCAAAAAATAAACACCGAATGATGATCGAGGAAAGTGGGAAACCTTTTGACAGCTTAAACGTGTGAAGTTGCCATACATAAACAGCTTCTTTTAAGTGTTCTTCTGTAAATAATTTTCAGCCGTTCTTGCCAATCATACTTTATCTTAAATGAATTTTTAATATTATCAGATATTATAAATTTATTACTAGAAAATTCAACTTGAGAAGAATACTCATTGAAAACAGTATTAATTGACTGCAAAAGTTTTTGAATAAGCTCATCAATTTCAGGAATTAATAAATTTCGATTCCAAGCGGGAAAATGTACTGTGATTTCTCGCTCTAAATCTTTTTTTTCCAATTAGTATTCTTGAAAGAAGAGAAAGAATAGGAAGGGATAATAAAATCAAAGTCTAAGAAGTTCAATTGAAGTTTCAAAGGAAAATGACCCGAAAAACTTGGTAAAGAGCGTAAATTAAAATTAGTGCTAACCAAATCAACCAAGTTTGTAGATAATAGAAAATGGCCAAGAAAGGAATCACTGTTAGGGTAACAAGGCATGTTATTTGAAACACAAAACCTTGGGAAAACAACTATTGTTGCAATTTTCGCTCCAAGAAATGTGCTTTGAATTTAGATCTCCTCCTAACACAAGACCATCATATCTTAACGGAAGATTACGTAAAACATTAAGGCCATTAGTAATTAAAGAAGTAAAGAACTGTAAAGTTGCATGGAAAATATAAGGAACCACAAAGGATTTTTTTTGAACATTATTTTTAAAAATATTAACTTCAACTAAAGAATTTGGAAATGCTAGCCCATTAACAAATAATTTTGAGGATGAGATATTTTTATTTAATACAATTGAAATACCTAAAGAAGAACCATCCGAAACAAAAGAATAATTATCAATGAATATTTTAGCATGTCTTCTTAAGTGCGTTTCTTGAATAAAGGCTATATCAATGTCATTACCCCTTAACAAATTGTGCAACTCTGATTTTCTAAAAGAATCCACCGCTTATCTTACATTAAAAGTTAACAGCTTTAAATAATTACGAACCATAAACTTATTTAACTCCATTTAGTAAATTTAAACAGTCTTTTTTCGCTTGAGTGGAGGACAAACTTTTATAATTATTTAAGAAATTTTTAACTTTATCTTCCAGAGAAATTTCTTGAGGTTTACATAAAAAACTTGCTATTTTACGAAATTGCTCTACCACGGAAGGCTTCTGACTGCGGTCTTCTGTCTTATGAAATACACTAGATAACGTTTTATTAAGGTTTACAAAATTAGAATTAGAGATTGCCTTGGACACATTCTGTGATGCCTTAATCAATCTATCTTTAGCCAATTTTTTTTCGTTCCTTTTGAAAGAAACAAATTTTTTATAAAATGAACAGCCTTTCCAATTGGATGGGCGCCCATATTGCGATTGCTTATCAGATTCTTCTTGATTATTGTCCAGCGGCAAAGACTGCATTTCAATATCGTGGTTGGAATTCTCACAAAAAACTTGTGAATCCATAAGAACTGCCTCATATAAGGCGTCACGTAATTTCTTTGCTTTTTTGGATTTATCCGGTGGAACCTTCACAGCTTTATCCGCTTCTTTTTTTTTTCCCTATAATCCATATTTGGGAATTAATTCAAAATAATTATATATTAGAATATTTTCTTTTTATTAAAAATTGGTTAAAAATTTATTTTTGAAAATTGAAACTATTATGTCTATACAGCTTGATAGCTCAAGGCGAACTCAAAAAGATAACAGAAACAAAAGTAAAGTTAAAATGAAAAAGTAAGTAAAAAGAAAAATAAAAAATAAATTACATTTTGATCTGAATTTTGAAATAACAGTATCATAAATCAGAAAGAACATTTCATAGTTCCTTCTTAAATTTCCTGGTGTCAGTTAAGAAATGAATGAAAAATGAAATGAAAAATTGCTGTTCAGACATAAGCGTACGATGAGGAAATGGAATAATTTGTTTATGGCTTTGTGACTGTGTAAATTCAATTATTTCAAATAAATATTTCGGTTCACTAATAGTAATAATTTTGTTTAGCAAAAGGAGAGTGTTATGTTTCATACTCTCTCGTTTATTATATATTCTTCTTTAACTTATGTTATGTTCTAAGAGAGTAAGAACTCTCTTACTCTACATCTCCCCTTCTTTTTTTTATTAAATACATTTTGTTTTTCCATGAAGTGAATTTGGATTTGAAGTGAATTTTTTTCTGTTTTTTAAATACCATGTGTTTCTACGATACTCATTATTATTACAATCCCTAACCCAATATGATCTCGGAGTTCTACACTTCTCCAGAATTACCCCGTCTACCCACTTCTTGCCCTCTTTTATTAAAATTTTATCACCTATCTTGAAAGACCTTTCATCACTGGCTGACTTATTGTAATATTTCTCATTTCGTTTTTGTTTTCTTTCAAGCTGATGAAATATGTTTTTGTATAATTTAGGTTTAAGCAGTCTATCTCGTACAGGCAATTTTGTTCCGTGAAGGTGACAAATTCATGTCTTTTACGGGTGTGTTTCTGTACTCCATTAATTGATCTTCAATTGTTTTAGATTTTTAAAAATTTTTTTTTACAATTTGAACGGCTCTTTCTGCCAGTCCATTTGACTTAGGATACATTGGAGAACTTGTAATTATATCAATGTCCCATATATCTGCAAAACTTTTGCATTCATATGAACCAAAAGGTACATTGTCTGCAATGATGACTTTTGGTACACCGTATTGAGCAAAAATGCTCATCCATTGATTAATAATTTCTGTTGATGTTTTGTTTCGTAACAACTTATACTCAATCCATTTACTGAAATAGTCCATAACAATTAAATAATCTTTACCATCATAAGTTGTAATATCACATCCGATTTTATGAAAAGGAATTTCCGGTATTTTATGAGAAATCATAGTCTCTTTAATGTTGTTTTTTACAAATTTTGCAATTGAAAATTTTCTCCTCAATATCCTTGTTCATCGATTTCCAGTACATAATTGATTTTGCGCGTTTTTGTGTTTTGGCAATACCCATATGTGATTCATGCAATAGATTTAACATATCAGTTTTTATAGAATCTCATCATTATCATTATACGATCATTATAAAAAAGAATACCATTATTTTCAATTATATCATTTATTATAATAAAAACGAAGATTTTCTGGTATTTTACTTTTGTATGTGGGCCATCCATTTTTATAATACCAAATTAATTTTCTTAAATTATCATCTGCTATTGTATTTTTTTTAATTAGTTGTTCTTTTCTTGCAGAAACATCTATTGAAAGTACTGATTCATAAAAAACTGTTTCTTCATCATTTGTTGTGAATTTTACAGGATCTCTTGACAAATAATCAGCTATAAACATGTACTTTCCTGGAAGATATTCAATTTTTACTTTATAACTTAATAAACGTAGCCTCATTCTCTGTAGTTTTCCGCATGGTATCTTATGAACTTCTTTTTCCATTTACGCTACCATAGGTTTATGATCAGTTTTAATCATCACTTCTCTACCATAAATGTAATGATGAAACTTTTTACAACTATAAATTATTGCTAGTAACTCCTTTTCAATCTGAGCATATCTTTGTTCCGTCCTGTTAAACTACGTGAAGCATCTGCAACAGGACAATTATTTTGAAGCAAACAACATCCCAAACCATGTTGCATTTCTTAAATTATTCATAATTTTTAAAAGAACTCTTCTAGGGGGTTTTACAACCGGTACTGCATTATTATTTAAGTTGATTATATATTTTCCTGGAAATTTTCCTATTCCACTAAAAACATCTATATTGTTATTTATAAAATCATCCCTCTCAGTGTCCGTCCGTATGTTACTTTCTACAGAATTGGTATCTTCAATAGACATTTTTTTAATAATACCTAAGTTTTCTATTGTTTCAGCACCTAATATAGCTGAATAATTTTCATTTATAATAATAAATTTTTCCTTACTTTTTTTGTTGTTAAAATAGCAATTTAAAAAACATTCCCCTTTTGGTTTAATCTCTAGACCACCACAGACTCTGAGTATCGCAGAAGTTGGGTATAATTGTACTTGTTCTTTAAAATTGTGTAATAATGATTTTGATAATATATTTACATCACTTCCAGTATCCAATCTCACTCTAACAATGTTGTTTTCAATTTTAAGGTTATTTAACCATTTGTTTGATTTTTTATCTAAAATCATATTGATAAAATATGTATACGAGTATATCATCATCTTGATTAATTATATTAGATACATACTGTTTGTTACAGACTGAAGCAAAATGATTCATTTTTTAACATTTGAAGCATTTTTTTCCAAAAGCTTGGCATTGTTTTGGTTTATGTGTCTTATTACATTTTTTACATTAAAATGAAGCACTTTGCTTATTTGGTTCCTTCTTAATTTCATTTTTTGATTGCCTATCTTGTATTCGGCTTTCCTTCTGTACCTCATTTATTTTGCGTACTATGCCATCACTCATCGAGACCCTACCAGAAAAGCTTTTATCATTTGCTGATTTCGCTTGTATCTCTCTAGTCTGGCCTTCCGAAATCTCAGCAGCTCTACAAATTTCCACTGCATTATCAAGATTCACATCAAACTCCAACAATTTTTCTTGTAATTTCTTATTATTGATTTCCAAAACCACACGGTCACGCATTAATGATGTTAGTTGACACTCAAAGTCACACGCTTTTGCCAATTTTTTGATATTAACCAAAAAGTTATCAAATGGCTCGTTCTCTTTTTGGTTTCTTGAAAAGAATAGAAATCTATTGTGTACCACAGGTTTTTTTGGTACACAAAATTCCTCAAAAGCATCCACAACTTTTCCATCCACTTTTCTATCCTCCTCCGAAAGACCAAACGTTTGGAATAGCTCTGAGCCTTCCTCGCCAACTGCATTAAGGTTCCTTTGGTCTGTTTTACCCATTAAATCAGCAGCTTCCATAAAAATCTCAAAATTGGCTTTAAACTTTTTCCAATTTTCTGCCACATTTTCATTCAATATTAAATTACCCACAGGTTCTACAAAATCCATTTTTATTTTTTCATTAGCAGTATCCAAATCACCATCAATGTTGTGCCCTTCAGCATCTACGAACGGGTATATTTTTTCTTCGTCCGAATCTAGACTACTTGAATTTGTTTTACTTTTATACACGTGTTGGTCTTCCGCTGCTTTTAATTTCTTGTTAACATTACTTAGGTTCACTAATCGACTGCGCCATGTTATGTTTCATACTCTCTCCTTTATTATATATTCTTCTTTAACTTATGTTATGATCTAAAGAGTTATGTTCTAAGACTTATGTTCTAAGAGAGTAGGAACTCTCTTACTCTACAGAGAGTTCTAAATTTAAATAAATTATATAAAGTCTCCGTATAATTTGTTTTTGTATTCAGTTAAACTATCGCGTTTTTACCTTAAATGCACATCTAATGATGGAGTTATACACTTTATTAAGCTTACAAGAAGATACATAGTCACATTTTGAAAAAATTTCACAACCATACAGTAGAATAGGCATTAAATATGTTTTAGCTAAAAGTAAGCGTGTATTAAAGGGGGTATAATATTGAGCAGGCTACAACGCTCTTAACATACCAACACTTTACCAGTACAGGAGTTAATATCATTGGACCAGTTTAATTTGGAGTTAAAAGTTAGCCCCAGGTTCATCGCAGTATCAACAATTTTTATTATCTCACCATTCATTGAAATGGTAAAGTTAGAAGGACGAAACCGATTGTGAATGACAATGCATTTAATCTTTGTAGGATTAACACTTGCCCAGTTTGACACATTGACTAGGTCTCTATTAATATTATTAATAAATTCCGGTGCTAAATCCAACGAGCAACTAAGGTATAGTTGAACGTCATTGGCGTACATATGAATTTTACTCCATTCAAGAATAGTTGGTAAATCGTTGATATATAATGACAAGAGTAAAGGTTCCAAAATGGAACCTTGGGGTATACCTCGAACAACTAGTAAGGTATTAGAATAAACATCTTTAACAAACACCCGCTGATATGTATTAGGTAGGAACTAGTAACATGATGAGGTCGAGAAATTAAATAATGTTTTGAGTTTGAGGCATAAAATGTTATGATTTACGGTATCAAAGGCTTTGCGTAGTCGAGGAGAGTTAGAAAGGAAATCATGCCATTATCCAATATTGGTCTATTTTGTTCAGTTACTTCAATAAAAGCGGTAGTACATGATCGATTTGGGCGAAAACCAGATTGATGTTCAGATAAAAAATTATTACTTGTAGATACGAGTATAATTGGTTCTGAAGTATACGTTTAAACACTTTAGACAAAAACGGTAACTTGGCAATAGGTCGAAAATCACCGTTTTTTTTTTTTGCAGAGGAATAATTTTAGCCACTTTTCAGCATACAGGAAAAGGGGATTTCGTTAAGATATCTTTAAAAATGTGGGTGATATGCTTTGTGATGATAGGTAAAATAATTTTTAAGAACTTCGGATTAACATTATCAAAACCAGGTGAATTAGATTAAATGGAAAGAATGCACATCCAGCAAAAAGTTGTGATCTACCCCTAAACTAAAGGTCATAATAATTGATTTTAGCCAGTCTGACATTATATGTGAAACTACGTGTAACTTTTTTAACAATTGCATAAAGCTCCGGAGTTCGAAAGCGCTTCCATCTTTTGTAGCAATCATTTCTAATCATCATTAATTCAGCAAAAAGATCGTTAAACCAAGGCGGTTGATTGTCGTACACTTTTTTAACTTTGATAGGGACATACTTAGCAAATAACTTTGCGATAAGCTAATTTAGTATCAGCGGTAGGCATTAAGTAGATCATATCCCAGTTAGAAAATATCAAGAAGAGTGCTCGATGTAAAGTGTGAGGGAAGAGTAGTATTTATAGGTACTAAATCAATATCCTGCATATCAACCAGTCTATTATCATTAAGGATATTGCTCTTAAAATCACCACCTATGATGACTTCGGAATAATTCAAAGTTAAATCATATATTAATTCAGACATTTCAGTAAAATTAATGTTATTATTATTAATACAGCCCAAAGTATCTTAGTATTATTCAAATGGATTTCAATAAATACGAATTCAATGAGATTTGTATGGTTGGACTTACATAATACCTTAAATTTAATCTCTGATTTAACATAGATAGCTACGCTACCAGCATGACCTAATCTGTCGGTGCGTACAACATTATAGCCATCTACACTAAACATGGAATCCATATGACAAGGACGAAACCATGTCTCAGAAACGCATATGGCACTCATATTACTCCCCTAGAACAGATATTTAAATTCATCAAACTTATTATTAAGATTTAAGGTGACAGAATATTTAAAACACTACGCCATACTAAAAATTGAAATTGAATACTAGACCATTCGGACGGGGGAGTTTGTTCACCAGTTGCCATTTTTGATTTTTAAATTTTATATAAATTCAACAAAGATGTGCCCACTGTATTATTAAAATAAATTAACAATGTTATGTGTTTATATATGTGTATGTGTATAATAGTATTCTTTGCACTGACAGTGTTAGTCAATATGAACGTTTAGCGAAATATGTGTAAGGAATTTAGCTTACAGTTATTTATCATTTGAGAGATCAAAAGAAAAACCAAGATTAGCCTTGATTATGAGTGATAGATGTCGGGTTGATCCGACTCGAAGGACCAAAATATTTATGATTAAGATTTTTATCCCGATCGGTTGATTGATAACAAAAGAAAACACTTGATCCTTATAATTGTATTAATTATATTTCATTTTCACAGATTTACATTCCGATATTTCCTCGTTCACAGTGCAAAGGGTAAAAAAGTAATGAAGGAAAAAAGGACATGTGCGCTTAAGCAAGTTAATAAAAAAAGAATGGTTTGCGTAACAAAGAGAAAAAGAGAGCAGAAGAGAGATCGGTACCCATGAGAGATGGCACTCCACCACCCAATTCTAGTTGAAACGTAAACACCGGGGTTAAGCCGTCGGCGTAAGGTATTCTCGCCCATTCATTTATAATAAAGACGCTCGTTCTTCTACTTACATACCAATACAGCTTAAATTTATTTATAGACTTTGTTTAACAGAATATATTAGATTACGTAGAGACTAAAATTGATTTACGCTTTAGGTTTAAGTTGGTAACTCCGCGCACACAACTACACCAGGCCTTACACCCTGGGTATTAAGATTAGGATTTCTTTACTCACAAAACTACGCCAGGCCTTACGCCCTGGGTACTATGACTGGGATTTCACGAGCAGCCAGGATTACTCCCTGCGTATAACTTAAAAATGCAATAGTGAACGATGCACTACTATGCAATACTACACGATGCTATACTCTAGCACTCGATGTTCACTCGTTGAGGGTTGGTAATCGAAAAAGGATGGTCCTTTGTCGATCACTCTCAACAAAGCCTCGGTTTGGTCAAGTATATTGGAACATTGGAAATATTCCAATGACGTGGCGGTGAGTGGAGTTACCACTTAGACTTAAACTAATAACACAGTTGCCTTAATTCTACTAATATATATATATATCATGCTATTAATATAATGTTCATGTGACCTAGAGGGGGAGGAAAACGAGTGGGTAACGACTTTACTCGTCACATAGTTCTTTATCCGCCGCTTGTAACAATGAAAAAGCAACTTTTCTTGGTTTCAAAAACTTTGGTGTTGCATTTGGTTTCAAATATAAACGAGCTTGATGATCGATTTTTTTACCCATAGAATCCAAAAAAAGTCTTGGAAACTTTTTTTAACAAATTACGTATTTGAACGTCACGTACCTGGTTTACCATTCCATCATGTGACTGGCTCAACATACCTACCCAGACCCAGGGCCAGCCAGAGCTCAATTCAAAGACTTTGATTAATTTCTTATATCGATAGATTTTATTTTTATCATATCTTAGAGTCACAATGCATGGTTTAATTATTTCAAAATAAAGGAAAGAGAAAATTTGGCTTTAGTTTCTACGTTAGGTGCATTGTGAATATTTCTTTATCTAGTATCTTCGCTTTGTTGAATATGACCTATTTTATTAAGCAAGTTCTAAAGTTGATGGTGTGTCCTGCATTTTTCTTGAAATTTTAGGTTATAAAATCTAACCACGCGTAAGTTTTTTTTTTTTATGAAAAACTCGTCGCCACTAAACAGTTATAACCAAAAGCATTCTTCCAAACGACAACTGACTACTTTATTCCAAATATATCACATATTTTAATATACAATGTAAGAGATAAAAAATATATCTAGATGTCACTTTAACAATTTGCTACATATTAACATCTTGTAACTACATAATGAAGACCCAATCCTCGTCCTTCAACTCTACTTTATGGACTTGCAAACTTGCAACTTGTTCTTCGTATGGTAAACTACTTAGAGCATCAACATGCTGCATTCGTTATCCAGAACGATGTTCAATTGTTATATCATAATCTTAAATGTGCAACCACCAACGTGCTATTCTTGGTATCAATTCTTTTTTACTCATTGCTGTTTTAACTGCGCTACAATTAGTTATCACTTTAATAGGCATTCCATATATGTAATATTTGAAACGCTCAAGTGCTTCGACCACTGCTAACGTTTCCAATTCATAGCTGTGCATCTCACTTTCTAAGAAGCTTGTGGATGGGCTGTAGAACGCGACTGGTTTCCATTCACCATTGGTATTTTGCATAAGGGCCGCTGCCAAACCCACTGAACTAGCATCGGTATGTAATTGGTGTTCCACCCTAGTGTCAAAAACAACCAAAACTGTAGGAGATGTTAATGCCTCTTTCACACTGACGAAACACTTTTCCTGCTCTTCTTTCCATTCAAAGCACATATTTTTACGCAATAGCTTACGCAATGGTTCAGACATAACAACATAGCCGGGAATAAATTTACGAAAATATCCGCTCAAACCCAAGAACATGCGGATTTCGGTGACGTTTGTTGGACGCTTGAATTTCAAAGTGCCTTCATTCTTTTGTTTCCATGGCAAGATGCCTTCAGGCGCCAATTCATGACCTAGAAAACTAATTGTGGTTTTAAAGAAAACGCATTTACGTGGATTCACCCGAATTTTCTGAGAACCTTAACTATACATGAAAGTTTTTGCAGCATTTCATGCTCCGTTTGTGCACCTATCAGGATGTCGCCCATGTAGTGCAACATATCATCTGCTCGTGTTTCTGCTTTAACCTTGGCCATCAAACGTTGGAATACAATTGGTGCGTTTTTAAGCCCAAATTGCATACGCTTGAACTCATAAACTCCTTCTGTAGTTATAAATGCTGTAAACTTGCGACTGTTCGACTCGATTGGTAGTAGCCACTATTGAGATCCAAAGCAGAAAATAACTTGAGTCCTTTGGCGGTCTGTAGGCGCTCCTCTATATTCGGTGTAGGGTATGCTTGTTTATTAGTATGGCTATTTATGTTTCTGTAGTCTACACATAATCGATTACTTCCATCCTTTTTCTTTATCAGAACTATCGGACTAGCATATTCACTTTCTGATTTGATGATGATATCGTTATCGAGTAACTCGTGTATTATTGCATTAACGAATTGCTTTTTGGGTTCTGGAACTCTAAACGCAGCTTGAGCTATAGGCTTTGTAGTATTTAAGTCGATCTTAAATTTAATAGCTGAAATTAATCCAATTTTACCCCAATTTCTGGCACAAACTTGATTTAATTTCAGGATCTACGTTTTCGCATAATATCTTAATAGGCAACATAAAATCTTCTATACATTCTGAATTATTACTATACACATTCGATACGACGATTTTTTTCGAACACGGTCCCCAGAGGTTACATTTTTTTTTTCCTTTATATTGTTCATTTTTATTAAAAAAACATGTTTATTATGGAAATCGAAATTGAATTCACATAAATAAGTTGCATTGCACACCGGGTGTGCAGCTCGCCCTTCGGAAAATTGTTATTGCGAGGAACGGATTGAATACCATGTGTGCAATGAAAAGTAAAATGAAAATACATCAATAAAAAATTTATAAACATTTATTTCAAAAATATTTAGCTCTGAAATCTCGCACTAGACTAACTAACTAGAAAAACTTCTCTACCTGAAAACTCGCACTTCTTACACGTCGGCCGCTCGCCTCTATCCTTCGTTTCACCACTCATTAACACTCGTTGACGTTGGCCGCCCTGGGTCGGTAAAGTTGTTATAATCGTTGTGGTGAAACGAGCTAACCGATATAGGGAAAAAATGCTTGGCGCTTTTCTTCCTTACATGTTGATTGTAGATTTGTCTGTGTTGATTATAGTTTCTAGTGCGAGGTTGTGATGGTTTTTTGTATGTAAAGGCTTTGTGGTTGGGCAGCATAAATAGTGGTTTTAAATCTTTCATCAAGACCATTTTTGGATGTTGTTAATGCAAGTAGCTCGTTTATTTTAGGTATGACTGATCGTTCAGTCGTTGTTGCTGTATCTCCTAGCTGTTGTATTTAGAGATTATTCAGTTCTCCAATAAGGTCAATTGTTCTATTTTTATATTTTGTGATGTTCCCTTGTTGTTTAGTCGAGTTTAGGTTGTTAAGAATTGTCGGCATAGTGTTCGTATTCCTATAGGTTGTTTTTTAATTTTGTTATTAGCTCTGTAAGAGTACTTGGTGTTTGGACTGACGCTATTGTTGTTTTTACTTTTTGCGTGAGTTTAATGTGGTAAGCGAACTCAAATAGTTCCATTTTACCCTCTTCATTTCGATTTTTTGATAATAGTAAAATTTTGCAAATTGATTCGGTCTCCTTATTGTTACCATTGAAAGAAGGTAGTGTTTTCATCGCTGTTTCGATATTAAAAGCCATTATTGTTTTTAAGGTGGTTAGTTGTTGTTGCTGTAAATCTTTTACTTTGACGTATGTGATTTTAAATTGGTTTGTTATGCTTTGGATTTATTCTGAAGCTTTTAATTGTGGTAATGTTTACTAAATCTATTAATTGGTCCATATAAATTTTATTATTTATTTATTTAATTTTTTTTTTTTTGTTTAAATTACTTCTAGTGTTTTGCCTATTTCTATAGCTCTATTTTCTCTAATTCTACCTTTTACATAAGTTTTATAATATTTGTTAATCCTAATAATAATAATTAATATATACAAAAGAATATGAATATAGTGAGCGTTTCTATTGTTATGTTAATTGCTCCTTTAGTGCTATTTTTTAAATTATCTATGTTTATGCTCGAATTTTTTTCCTCTTTGGAATTTGTTTTACCCATTTTATTTATATATTATTCAATTTATAGTTTTGAGTTCTTGTCTCTTGTTTTCTTGTTTTTTGTATTCTTGTTTTTATTTAGCTAACTCTTGTTGTAATAGTTTTTTATTTGCAGTATCTGATATGTTGATTATATTGTGAAGCTGCTTTATCTCTAGGACGTTTCTTGGGTTGTTGTTGTTGTTGGTGGTGTTTTTGTTGTTTTTATTTACGTTTTGCCGGTCTCTATACTCTTCTATGATTATCGGCCTGGGTCCTGGTATCGGAGTGGGTTTGTAACTTGGTGGCGTATATTCTATGCCCGTAGTATACCGTGGTACGTATTTTTCCACGGTTGATCAAGACTATTGTTGATTGGACATGAACAGGTGGGCAGGATTGCCATGTTATTACAATAGGGCAGGATCGCCATGTTATGTAATTTGTTTAAAATTTAAATTGATATAAATATATATATATATATATTATAATATTTTAATATTTACCAATCTCCAGCTGCTAAGTAAGTGAGCAGCGCCCTTTTGGCTATATGCCTTATAAGGGGAGATGTAGCAAACAGTAAAAAGACTAGGTTTTGTTAATGCAAAAGTCTTTCTGTTTTATTCTGCCCAATTTTAGATTATTTATACTAATTTTATACAATGTTAATGGTAATGAAATTCTTAATCTTGTGTTACTCAATGTTACCTTAACAAAAAATACAAGTATGCAAAATTATAGTTGTGTCATATTAAGTAGGTTACTTAACTTACCTAATGTTACCTTAATATAAATTTACTAAATGCAAGTATACATATTTATCGGCCTGTGGCTAAGAATGTCAGTGTAGGTAATGTTTGTTACTACATTTATGAGTACACTACACTATGATTCCAAATGAAAGAGCAAAGTCAGTCACGGATCCAGAACTTACAATGTTGGGCGCCAGTTAAATCTTGCCATTATTATAATCAACAATCACAATATTTAACACACAATTTAATTTTTATAACCAAATAATAACAATATTATTCATGTAATTATTATAACCAAACAATATCAATGTTATTTCTTATATTCAACAATTGCAATTGATTGTACGATACCTTGACCTGATTAAAAGAATGCTTATAAAAAAAGGTATCGTACAATATTTTGACCTAATTAAAATAAAGCTTAAGCAAAAAGTATTAAACAATATTTGCCCTATTTGAATAATGCTTAAGGAAAGAATATTAAACAACAATTACATAAAATAATAATAATGGAAAAAAATTTACCGCCATGGCCAACATGTCCAACCGACATATATATTTGCATCTACGTGCATTATTATGTTTGGCCACCATAGATAACGCTGATTGTGCATAATCCACGGTGTAACCCGACGCTTGTGTCTGGTGGTTGAAATAACACAGCTGGAGGAATGGGTGGGTTACTCCATTTGGGGTGGTGTGAAAATGTTAATGAGAAGATATAGAGATTTGGGTTAGAGTTAATATAAAATTTATTGAGTATAAAATATTACCTTTTGAGTAGGGGGATGTTTATCCAGTAGTTTTTTATGGGTTTTAAATTATAAAATATACTTATCTAAATGCGGGTTTTTATATTATTAAGAACACTAAAGAAAATGACGTTAACGCATTGTAGTCTTGAATGAGAGTGAGTATAACTGTAACTTTAAACTAATATTGCACTCTCTTCTCCTCGGTATTGCAATCGATGAGTGAGGAGAGTTGGAGAGAACAAAGAGATGCCAGACTTAAACAACACCTGCAAGCATTACCGGCGCCTTAACTTATATATACATATGAGAGCAAAAAAAGTTCATCAAAGTATTTAACATATCATTGCAAGGTATGTATGTGCATACAAAAACAGGACGGACAGGTGACAGACAAAGGGGTAAAATAATAGAGAAAAGAACTTACCCCACTTTAATCGTTGGGGTAGTAGCTAATTTAAAAAAAGTGTTAATTGAGGGGACAAAATATTAATTGAGAGAAAAGATGAAGAAAAAAGTCAAAGAAGTATTGCGATATATTCTCTGTACTTTTTGTTGTTATTTGATGACGTGCTATAGCGGCGTTTGTTCTGGTACTATTGGTTGTTGCTGATGTCGTGGTATAGCGACATTTGTTCTGTGTACTATTGGTTATTGCTGAGGACGTGGTATAGCGGCACTTGTTCTGTGTACTATTTGTTCTTGTTTAATGACGTGGTATAGCGGCAAATGTTCAGAGTGTTGGTGTTTGATGACATGATGTAACGGCGATTGTTCTGTACATGTGAGCTCTCACCTCACTTCACCTTCACGACTACTTTACACCTCTACCACTTTAGAGCTGAAACACAACAATGCATTATTTAATTAATAATTTTGAGTTTTTTCCCTTTTTTCTTGTTCTTTAAATTCCTGTTTTAATTTAGGTAATTCTTGTTGTAATAGTTTTATGTTTGAAGTGTCCGATATGTTGATTATATTATGGAGCTGCTTTACTTTTTGTAGTTGTTTAATATTTCGTCCTCCCCTAGGACGTTTCTTGGATTGTTGTTGTTGTTTTTTATATAGTAGCTTATATTTTATGCTCGTAATTGCGGTACGTATTTTTCCATGGTTTAGCAAGATAACGTAGACTATTATTGGTTGATAGATGTTGTTTATATATCGGCAGGATTGCTATGTTGTGAAATATAGTGTTAAAATTTTATATAAATATATTTAATATTGTAATGTTTACCAATGTCCAGCAGCATGGAGCAGCGTCCTTTCGGCTATATGCCTAGTAAGGGGAGATGTAGTAAGCAATGAAAAGACTTAGTTTTGTTTGGTTTCAATACAAAAGTCTCTCTGTTTTATTCTACTAAATTTTACATTATTTATTTTTTTAATTTTATTCAATGTTAATGTTAATGAAATTCTTAGTCTAGCAGATTGAACCTTTAACCTTGTGTTACTTAATGTTACCTTAACATAAAATGCAACTATGCAAAATTATAGTTTTGCATAAGAGAAAAATTGTACGTGCCGGGGCATACCCTTGGCACCAGGGTTCAACGACAAAATTTTGCACAAAGTTAATTTTTTTTTTATTTCTTTAGTTTAAATGTTTGGTTTTCTAATTGACAAAATTTAATTATATATAATGACATATATATAATTTTATGAAAGTTCACAAGCTTATACTTATTATTTTGTTAATATATATATGTAATAACGCATGTAATTTAATTCAGAAAGTCACTATGCCGATACAGTAATAAATAACAGCACCAACTCGTCCAAGCACTACGATAGTTCAACTTAGAATGCATAATAATCTTCGCTCTCTCGATTGCTAACTCCTCAAAAATCCCTCGACCGCTCGCTCGAACACTTTTCTCGCACGTCTCGAACGTTCGTTTCACCACACACAGCCACTTGTTGATGTTGGCGGCCCTGGATCGGCAAAGGCATAACAGAAGTGTGGTGAAACAGACGAACAGTTGTGAGAAGAAAAGTGCAAGGCATTTTTCCTGCTATGCCTTGAACTTTTCTTCCTTACATAGTTTGTCAAAGAAGGTGAATAAGTGGCTCCAAACGTCGTTACCATCATAATATAAACATGTGGTTCGCGCGCAGGATTGCCATTACAATATAAAAACTGCTAAACAGCTTGGTCATTTTTTTTACACGAATTTGGTGAAAGATCTGACGAATATTATCGCATATTGCAATTGGCTTTTCTTCTTTCTTTCAAGTTTTTTAACGTAAACTTAGTTGCGTTTTTTTCACGTAAAGAAATTTTCATTCTGGTAATAAGAGAGCTGCTATGAAATTAATCAACATCACCTGTTCATATAAGCTATAAGTCGGTAGCAGGACCTGATAATCGATAATTTTTCTGCCACATTGTTGTTAATTAAGATGATAGAGAAGCCCTCATTTAACATTCACAACCGTACCAAAATTACGGTGAAGAACAAAACATTCCTACCTTAACAGCGTGCAATTTTTAACTTTGTGCAATTATACAGGATTACTGGTAATTTCTTTTTAAAATGACCTGTTTTTTCTATTTTAATGTAGTTTTTGGTAAGCACAAGCAAAATTACAACGCCGTACGGTAAAAACCACTGTTATCTACATAGAAATGTAGAGGAACAGTATAGAATAGTTATTGTAAAAACAAATTGCCCCTATTTATTTAATGTACGTATGTAACACTCAATCAACAGGATTACTATTTGCCACCAGTGCATTCAACGCAGGTGCAAGCAGTGCACGTTCAAGCCTAACTTCATTTCTCTTGGTAGTTGTATCTTTAAGAAACAAAGCCCAGAAAGAATAAAACACTTCGACGTTTTTTGTTTGATTAAAGGTTTTATTGCGCGAAGCAAGGGGTTTTGTGTCCGTGTGAATATACTAATCCATAACCAATTTACTCTGATTTTTTTCCGCACCGAAAACAGTGAAGAATTAGTTTTTTGTTTGTTTTTGGTTTTTTACGCAACGTAATTTTAGTAGCACGATAGTTAATATAGCTATAAAGCGCATCTTCTTCTATCTTTGAGACACCATTGTAAACGTACGAGTACATTTAATGTAAAAGTGCAGAAAATACAATATGTAAGCACAAACATGTGCGAAATAGATCTGTGCATTTGAAAACCCCATGACTGCATATATCATTATACATACAAATACCATGAAAAGTATAATAGTGGATATTTTCTTATGATTTAATTTATGGTTAACTTCAAGCGATTTATATATATATGTATATGTTATTCGTAATATAAATTTGTACGTATGTGAAAAGAAATTTAAAAAAAAATAATAGTAATAAGTTATCCCAATTAAACTGGTTCATATATGATTAAAATTATGTACGAAATATGAAATTAAAATAAAAAATACTTAATAAACACTATCACAAAAAATGGATTAAAAATGGATTTTTTTATTTGTATTTACAATAACAAATGTAGTGATGAGGTAAGCACTTCTTAAAATTCACTATAAAGTAGTAAGAATTCATTTCAAATATTACTTATTTATTAGAAAATAGAAAGTTTTTGGCCAAGAAGAAATTTACCCTTTTTCCTTATTTACTTTGAAATAAAACTCGCAATGCAACGAATCTAAATCACATCTAAAGGTGAATACGTAAAGAAAAGTAATAGTGACGATGATATATGACTCATCACAACGGTGAGTAGATGGTAAACTTTATAAAGTCCACGAGTCCACGTACGCTCATACGCAAGTGTTCATCAAAAATAGGGCATAACTGCTTTCACTTATGGGAGGAGCACATTGAACTGCACGCAGCAATATGTAGATAAACGATATGTATAATTTAATATTGTATATACATATGTAAATAGTGAAGGAAAAAGCTCAAATAATACGTAAATGAATTCGCAAAAAATAAGTGTGGACGCAAAAATTTTTATTTAACAACAAAAATAAAATTAGATTAGGTCAAATCCTAAATACCCTCCACAACCATAACGGTGGGCGTGGTAAATATATATTTATATATATATATGTTGCGCCCTCTAATAGTGTACGTATCAGCATGCAAGTCTACTATTACGTTGAATATGTTTTTTTGTAAATTGTGGGCGTGTCTGTTATACAACCAAGCCCACTTTTGGTACATCGATTAATGGGCTAACCTTAAATAAGGGCACCAAATTTCAAGTTCACAGGTCAACTTTTGTGGCAGATATATAGATTTTTATTAATTGTGGGCGTGTCTGTAATCCGAATATGCCAATTTTGGCATATAGATGAACCTAATATTTATAGATGTACATACCAAAATTCATATAGTTTATAGCTCAATTTTTGTGGCAGATAAATTTTTGTCGATGGTGGGCGTGATTCTTGGCTGATTTGCCCATTTTATATATTCATTTATTCATTTATTCATATTCACAAAAAAATCATTGCTAAACATAACAGCTAATGGACGTATAATAAAAGTGATAGAATATCTTATAATTAACGCAGGAGCAGCAGCAACAACAACAACAACATCCGCAGCAACTCTGGATCTGGTTCATTGGTTTTTAAAGAATAATACTAGACATACAGGATTTACAAGCTATAACATACTAGAGTTAAAGAGATACTTAAGGGTGTAGATAAATAAAATAACAATGTTAAACATTACAAAAGCTTAAAATTATTACTAAATTAAGGAACTTATATTAGAGAGGTGGATGAATAGTTTGGCAACAACCTATTTAATATAATTTTTTTAATGCAATCGATTGGATCAACCGCGAGATCGAACGAGTTTGAGTAATCATTAAATAGTCCACATAGGACCCGAAACGAACTAAACAGCTCATAGTTGGTGCGGCATTGAGGTAGCCATAATGGCACGAAATGCCTTGAGACCCTGGTTGGTATATTCAGTGTGACCAGGCCCAGTAGAGGAGGGGAGGACACTTCACCTAGCAGAACTCTTGCTATGAAGGAAACCCCCAACATTTGTCTTCTCCTCTCAAGTGTAGGGAGACCAATTATATTGAGGCCATTTTCATATGAGGGCAAGGGAAGTGAAGGATCCCAAGCTAGATCACGCAGTGCAAATCGTAAGAAGTTACGTTGAACCGATTCAATAAGGTCAACGTAAAATCTATAGCTGGGTATCCAGACGACGACTGCATATTCCAGTGTGGGTCTAACCAGGGACGTAAACAGACGTTTGGAAACATAGGGGTCATTAAACTCTTTGGACCAGCATTTAATGAAACCCAACAAGGATCTAGCTTTGTTGACAGATGATACGATATGATTGTTAAATCTCAATTTCGGATCAAAGACAACACCCAAGTCATTATAACAAGACACATTTTCAAGCACATGATTATTAACAGAATAAGATGATAGTTTATCCACCCAAATGACATCTTTTTGCACTTATTTAAGTTCAAGTGCATTTAAGTCACACCATGATACCAAGTTTGTAAGGTCCGATTGTAATAAATTTGTATCGTCCAAAGAGTTTAAGGAGAGAAAGAGTTTAACGTCATCTGCAAACATTAAGATTTGAGAGTATTGGATACAAGATGGAAGGTCATTTAGGAAAATAGTAAATAGTAAAGGCCCTAAGTGGCTACCCTGAGGAACCCCCGATGGAACAGAAATAAGGCGAGAATAGGTGGATTTAAACAAGACTTGTTGAGTACGGCCAGTCAAATAGCTACGAATCAAGGAGATTAAGATTTCCGAAAATCCAATGCGTTGCAGTTTAAATAGCAAAAGATCATGATGAACACTATCAAACGCTTTAGTGAAGTCTGTATAAATGACATCAGTTTGTTTGTGATGAGAATAAGCATTAAAAATGTAATTACTAAACTCCAACAAGTTAGTTGATGTTGATTTACCACGGCAAAAGCCGTGTTGACAATGAGAAATAACTGACCTTATTGATGGCGTTAGTCTCTTGGTAATAAGATATAGCGATCTGCGTGTAAAAACTAAAAGTGCCTGTACAAAATTTCAGTCTAATATCTCAAAATTTACGACCATGAGAACGCCAACAACAGACAGACACACGGACATACATGTCTAGATCGATTCAGTTTTTGACGCTGTTTGTAGGGTTTCTGACGCCTTCTTCTACGTGTTGCAAACGGAAGAACAAACTTAGTATACTCATCATGTGGACGGAGGAGGGTATAAAAAATAAATTAAAAATTTTATTTAGTTATCAAATATGTATATTAATAGGTATATGGCAATTGACTTAAAAACTATTGCGGTGCAGATGTAGAGTGACGTCCTTGCCCGATTTTGTCTAATTGTAATAGGGAACCGTAGAAAACCTCGAAGATTGCGTGTACCAGATTTTGGTGCGATATCTCAATTTTTATACCACCTTTACCACCAGTGGTGCAGGGTGTGTGTTAAGTTTAACGAAATCAAAAACGCGATGAGGAACATCCAATCTCAATATATATGAACATATTCTATAGAACACAAATATTGATACAACCATGTTTAGTACCACAGTTAATAACCCTCCATTGCGAAGTCACTCTCTCCGTAGTAACAGTGCAAATTCGGCGGAAGTGGCGTCAGTGAGTCACTCCGATCTAAATTTTACTGTGCAACAATCCCTTCGCAATAACGAGTTCCAAAATCCAGTACTTGTAACTATATATCAACCAATAAATGCTATAAATGATTTAAAAGCTTATAATAATATAATAATATCACAAATGATTCGAGAATTAGTTTGGTAACTCTAGCGTGTTATCGACGTGCTTTGCATTGTATCCGACTATTTTGCGATTTATATTGTTTTTATATAAATTGATTAATTAAAGTTGTGATTTTGATCGTGAAGTGAAGTGGGCATAATTGGCGAATCGTATTTTCGTCTAATTGTGAAATTTTTTCCTTTGCTGGTCACATCTTTATGCTTGTGGTTATTTTCTTTTATTGAGGTGAATATATTGGTCTTTTTCCCTATCTACATTTTTATTTACTTGTTTTTTCGTTGCAGGGTGCTTACATAAGTAGTTCTGTTAAGGAAATTGAAATTTTTAACAAAATCTTAGTTACTTTTGTAGTATACTTTAGGGCTTGCCTGGTTTAACTTCTATACTTAATTTAAATATGGATTGTTGTTATCCCAAATGTAAAATAATGCAACATGAGAGTTTCCTTTTATGTTGGTTATGTGATCGTCAAGCGCATCCAAATTGTACTGGATTTAGTGGTCGTGATTTTGATCACATTACTAATAGAAATAAGGGTTTGCGTTGGGCATGCCCTGATTGAAGAAAACCCGATGTATAATTTTTCAAACTTATCAAACAAACGCAACGTGCGCTTATTGAGATAGAAAAGGAGTTGAAAAAGTCAATGGACAAACTGGTAAAATATCAATCACTACTTAACAATTGTAAGTTGTTGGATGGTGGTGATATTGTTTCTAATACTTATCGACCGTCAACTCTACAGGTTTCACCAATTCCTGACTATTCATCTCCTTTTTTGGCTGTTGGTCCACCATCCTCTATGTCAGATGAATCTTCTATTTTTACATCGGGTAATGTTCCTGCTGTAATTATTAAGCCACCTTCCGATTCTCCGTCGGTTTCTCCCTTTGAGCCTCAGACGGTAGGTTCAGCTGTTGTTTCATCTAGTTCCATGGCTGACGCTTCATCTCATCCTACAACGGATGCCCTATCTGATCCAGTTGCTGACATTCTATTGGAACCTCCAGTTTCCCAAAATGTGGTTACGCCGGTTACACTAAATTCAAGACCTAATGAATGTATTGATACTTCTGTTAATAATCTTGATGTTCCTCCGGTTTAGGTGCTGGGTTGGCGGCATTTGGCACAAAGTAATGAATTGGTAGTAATTCCTCCGCACAAATCTTTTATTGTTTCGCGATTTGCATCTAACACCTCAATTGATACGATTAAGAATCATATTATTCGTAGTAAATTAATTTCTGATATTTCTAAGATAACGATAATTAAATTCAATCCTCCTCAAGATAGTGAAATCTGTTCTTTCAAAATTTTAGTTCCGTCGTCAGCATCAAAATGTATCAAAATGTCCATGGGCTTAATACCAAGCTTCGTGATACATTTTTGGCCTCCGTTAGCTGTGTTCATCATATTGTGGTGTTTACAGAAACTTGGCTGAAGCCAAGGGTTAACGATTGTGAAATTTTTTCTGCTGAGTATTCAATTTTTAGAGCTGATAGAAAGCTTAAGAAGGAAGGTAGTGTACTGGTTGCTGTACATAATTCGTTACCTGCAAGGTTAGTTGCGTCCTCTGATATCGAGTTTATTTGTGTGAGTGTTACATATGGGGAGTCTAAGTTATATATAGCGTGTTCATAAATTTCACCTTTGTCTGATGTGTCAATTTATTTAGAACATCTTAGAATGGTTCAAGTCATTCTTCGCAGTCTAAGGAATATTGACAAGTTAATTGTTCTAGGTGATTTTAACCTACCTAATGTCATGTGGTGTTTTAATGAAGACCTTGGATATTTTACGCCTAGTTCATATCCCCATATTTTTAATGAGTTGTAGTGTGCATATAAAATAATGCACACCTATGCCAATTTATATTATATAATATATTGTATAATCATTATTCATTTACTGACCTTAACACACTGTAATTGTATTCTTTATTCTCATTCTTCTTCTGACCTTAACTTTAAAATTGTAACTATGTCAATAACTTTCTTCTCCTTTTTCAATACAATAACCCAAATTAAAATTAAGCTAGGTAAGCAATAGAATTTTTGTTAGTGTAAGGTAGCTTTGTAAATTACTATATAAGTGATAAAATTTAAAAATAAAAAGCAGACTAAAAACATAGGTTCGTCTTGTTAATGTCTCACTATCTGCAACATTAAAATACCAAGCTTCTCAGCTGGATTCACACGTTGCGCGTTGCGCGACATATAATGTTACAGATCCTCACTCACACAAAGTCTACCTTTATTACAGAGTATTTTGATTTGATTTGTGAATTTTCTCTGTTTCAACTTAATTCAATTTATAATAGTAATTATAAATTATTGGATTTGATTTTTTCAAGTGACACTAATATAATGCTTTCGCGTTCGTTACCCTTTGTAGAGCCGGAGGATCATTACTATCCTACGTTGTTATTAATCTTAGGTGAGTTCGGTAATGGTTTTATCAAGGGACCACGTGATACAATACATTACCTTCAATATGGCAAAACTGACTATAGTAAACTATGTTATGTTTTATCTACTTTTGCGTGGGACCTTGACTACAATAATGTCGATGAGTCCTTAAATTATGTTTACAATGCTTTATCTTTCGCTATTTCTGTGTCCGTTCCGATTAGACGTTGCAATTCTAATTATTACCCCCTTTGTCTAGTACGGTTTAATGCTAATCTTAAATATGTCCGAAATAAAAAGAGTAGACTATTCAAAAAGTTAAAGCGTAGTGGTTCACTTGTTGATTATACTAGATACTCATCTATGAGACGGTATTTTAATGCTTTGAAAAATAAATGCTACTGTATTCTGATTCCAAGACGTTTTTCCGCTCTGTTGATTCTAAAAGAAAAGTTAGGAGCTTTCCTTGCGTAATGTGCTACGGAAATTGTGAATCATCAGACGTATCTGTGATTGCTGATTTATTTGCTGACTTTTTTGAAAAGAGTTACTCTCGTTCTAATATTTCATCCGATAGTTATCCATTTCCGATATTTTTCCGCGAATCTTATTCTCTGAGGATGATGTATTTTCCTCCCTCTCTGCCCTAAAATTTTCGTTATACCTGGTCCTGATGGAATTTCCTCCTGTGATCTTCGAAACTGTGCCCCTTTTCTATATATTCCGCTAACGGGTATATTTAATTGTAGTCTGAGTCAAGGATATTTTCCCCCTATCTGGAAAACCAGCCATATTTTACCATTGTATGAAAATGGCTCGAGGGGAATGTCGAAAACTACAGGGGTATTGTTAAACTAAGTGTGATGCCAAAATTGTTTGAGTCCTTAATAGCTAAGAGTCTTAAGTCAGCGATTAGATCAGTACTCTCACCTTACCAATATGGTTTTACTCAGGGTAAATCAACCTCAAGCGTTCTTCGATTTTAAACAAACGGACGTAATTTTTACTGATTTTTCTAAAGCATTTGATACAGTGGATCACAATTTTTTAACGTTTAAACTTCGACGATTGGGCTTTCCGAATAACTTGGTTCATTGGTTTTATACTTACTTACCAACAGAACTCAGTTTGTGTCATTTAATCGTTGCCAATCGCGCGATATCTTAGTTACGTCAGGAGTACCACAAGGTAGTCACTTGGGGCCTCTTGTTCGCGCTGTTTGTTAATGACCTTCCCACGTCCGTTCGTTGCTCTAAAGCTTTGATGTTTGCTGATGATGTTAAACTTTTTTTATCGTATTGATTCTCCGGATTGTATTAATTCTCTTCAGTCTGACCTGTCGTGCTTGGCTAATTGGTGTGTTGTTAATGGAATGCTTTTAAACTTAAATAAGTGTAAAAAAATGTCTTTTAGCTGGGTTACTGCCATTCCCTCCGATTACTGCATTAATAATAACTTGCTTTCTAGTGTTGACACTTTTAAAGATTTAGTTTTTCTACTTGATACTAGACTGAGGTTTAATTTAAATATTGAAACCTCTGTGAATAAGGTTAAGTCGTTATTGGGGTTCATAAAAAGGTGGTCTAAAGAATTTACGGATTCTTATATTTGTAAAAGGCTTTACACTGCTTTAGTGAGACCAGTTTTGGAATATGCATCGGTTGTTTGGACACCTAGTTATAGATGTCAGATTGATTTGTTGGAGTCAGTCCAAAGAAACTTTCTCATTTTTACCCTTCATGGATTAGGTTAGGACACTCGTAGCTCTCTCCCTCCATATGAAAGTAGGCTGTTAGTAATTAATTTGCCATCGCTTGAAAAAAGGCGTACCATGTTGATCGTTATTTTCATGGTTAAATTAATTCGTGGCACAATATCGTCCCTTTTCTTGTTAGAGAATATTTCTTTTAATGTACCAAGTAGGTCAACTCGCTATTATATTCCTATAAAACTATGGCATTGTCGTACAAACTACCAGCTGTTTGGTCCGTTCCGAGTCCTATGTAAATCATTTAATGACAATTATTTTCTATTTGATCCGTCCGTCGACTCAATTAATCTAATAAGATATTACCTACTTAATCTACCAAACTATTGATTCATTGGTCCTTAACCAATAGTTCGTTTTAATTTTTTTTTTCTTATTCTATATATACATATATATTCTTTTTTTCATATATATATTTTTTTTAAACCTTTTACTTTTACTTATGTAACTTATATTACTTTTATTTTTATATATCAATTGATTCTGTAATAGGCTCTTGTTTCTTTAAGCGTAATTTTTAGTTGTAAGCTTAATCTGATTTCCCATTGTGAACCTTTATTTATATATTTGTTCTTATTTAATTATATTGTATTTATTTAATTCTAAATTGTTCCAGAGGTTGCTGTTGTTGTTGCTGCTGCTGGTGCTGCTGTCGGTGTTTAATTATTTAATTATTTATTTATCTATTCTTATTTTGTTGCTTTTTATATCTTTAATTTTATAACTTATGTTAGTTGGAAATTGGTTTTTGTAACTAATGGAATAGAATAAAGAGTAGAGTTACTAAAAAAAAAAAAAACAAAACAAAAAATTACCACAATATATAAGAATTTTATTATACATATTTAATTCCGCACTGAAAGCTTTCTTATAAATTATAAGATATCTATTATAATTATGGTTCCCAAACTAGGTAAAGACATTACATTGATAACTTCCTACAGACCCATAAGTTTATTACCAATTATATCCGAACTGTTTGAAAAGTTAATCCTATATTGCATAACTCAACAAATTGATTTCTAACATATAATCCCACATCACCAATTTGGGTTTAGGCAGTCTCATGGTACGATTGAACAGGTAATCAAGGTAAGTAAGGTCATACAAAAAAAAAAACCAGAAATTAGGCTCTAATACACATACGTTTCTAGAAAACTACCTCACTGGGAGATTATATGCTATACGTATCAAAGACTGAGTGTCTTCTAATAGACAAGTTTTGGCTGGTATACCCCAAGGTAACATCTTGGGACCTACCCTGTACCTTCTGTATGCAGCAGAGGTGCTTATGCACCTCCCCACACACACGTTTACGTTCGCAGATGATACAGCCATAATAAGTGCATATTCGAAAAAAGCTTACTCTATGTGTGTACAAGTAAAATGGATAATAAACTAAATCTAAGAAACACAATCACTTAAACAAGTTAGAAATACAATTAGAAGTTGGGAGTTATAAAAGTTTGTCAATTGCAGATTATTTAATACATTTTACCGTTTACGGTGTACGGTATCCGTCGGAACAAATAATGAATAATAATCATAATGAATAATAAATAGTTTTTAAAGAGATATCTGAGTGGGCTATTCATAAATTCATAGTTAGTTCTATAATGTGGTAGAATGATGGGTACGTAAGTACGTATACGACGACATGGAACATGGAAGTTGGTTTCACTTAATATAGTTAGTGAGTTTATTGATCAAATGAAATGCCCAACACCAATCTTCTATTTTCTAAAGGTGAGAGATCTACAAGTTCCAGGCGATCCAAGTATGATGGTAGGGACACCATAATAAGAACCTTTTGTACGCATTCATTATGATCGATATGTACTCGATAGCATGGAGACTATATAACACATCCATATTCTAGCGTGGGGCGAACTAAACTGGTATAAAGACGTTTACAAATACAGGGGCCTGAACTCTTTGGCCCATCTTTTCACAAATCCTAGGACAGATTTAGCTTTGTTAGTACTATAGTTTATGTGAAAGTCGAAGCGTAATTCTTTATGTAGTAATATACCTAAATCCATGAATGATAAGACGGACTCTAGCTTATAGGCATCGACATAATAAACATCACTACGGGGGGGCTCAGGAACAACTTAGTTGTTTGCATTTATTTAAGTTTACCACGCTTACTCCGGCGCGTACCACCGGTGGCTCGTATCTGATTGTGCTATTAGATGGTACGTAACACCAAATATTTAGATCTTTAACACTTTTACTATCGAAAAATAAGACCTGAGACGTACATTCATTAAAAACATTTATTTTTAAAAACAATTATAATTAATAATGTATTATAAACATAACTTTTATTCAATAACATAAACATAATAAGAATTTAGCTCCCACCCAATAGAGCGAAAGGCTTTAAGTGCAGACGCTCCTGAGCGTAGACAATGAAAAACAACGCCGGCGTGAACATGTTACGCACAATGGGAAGAGTTACGTGCTATTTCAAAAAGATTACTACCAAATTAAATCCGTGTCAGTTGTTACCACAACAGAAAATGTTCTTATCTGAAGAGTAAAAAAGTGCCAGTCTTTGTATATTTTATTACAATTAAATATTTTTTACATGCAATTGTATTTTACAGGAATTCTAACTATGCGGCATTAGGCATACGCGCATTCGTATTTTATACACTTCTGCAACAAATATTACAGACATAATTATAATTTAACTTCACACCATTAATTTAAATAAAAGCAGTTATTTCACTAATGAGAGACATTTAATAATTTCAAACTCTTTATAATCCACTCTCCACTTAAGCTTCAACAATGCATGCATATATGACGTTAATCTCTTTGAAAATATGCAACTGTTTTGTTTGCACTTTGTTACTGCAACAAGGATATGCGTCGTTAAATTGCTGCAATACTGCATTAGAACATAAACCTAGCATGCCCCTGCTGCATTAATGCAAACATTAATTAAAAAGAGTTGGCCAACTTCTTTTCATTGACGCAGTTATGCAGTCAAGCAACGTCTACATACAATCAACTTCACTTTAGCAAAGTAATGCAGCTCAGCAATGATGCGCTGAAGTGTATATGTTTGAGACCTAATGCAGTAAATAACTTTCTTTGAATTTCTTCTTATTATTGCTTATTTTCGTTTCAGACTGATTTATTTGCCTATGAGCAATAAATTCGCTTTCATTTTAAATTCTGCTGTTCTTGAGTGCGATTAGTTTTCATTGGGTCGTATAACCATCTATGCATAGAAGGGCCATATTAATTAAACCATCACTTACTTGCAATGAGCGCAATATGGATTTTTTCCTTATCACACATGATTAAAAGTATAAAACATATGTGCCATGTTTTAAGAAAAATGAAACAACAGCATAGCCTGAAACAACAGTCCTGTTGTTAATTTGTCTTAATTTTTAATTACTTTGTAAAAGAAGGTTCTACATGTTCCATACTTTAAATTTTAAAAAATATTTTTCCTAACATTATTATTTAATATGTAAAATTTTAAAACAAAATGGTCAATAGTTTTCATTTCTTTATTTATGTGTTGTTGCTTTTTTTTTTGTTTACTTTTCTCTGGAGAGAATAATTCTAACTTTAAAAAGGTATATGGTACGTGAAGCGTGAAGTAAAAAAGTTAGAAGCGTGGCCTGGTAGCACCATCAATAGTATAGAGAGATTGTTTTTGGCTAGGATTTTCATTTTTTCCCTCTCTCTCAGAGACTTTTTAAAACTTTTTAAAACTTCTTAACTTCACATACGTAAATTTACGTAAAAAAAGAATTTTTACATCCCATATTTAATTAGAGGGAGCTTTTTTTTTAATTGAAAGGCCAAATTTGAGAGTGAATTGAGTTTTCGTTTAGTTGTTTGAGACATTTCATAAGAGAAGTAGTTGTGTATAGAGTTCGAGTGTCGTTCGCGAGCACTCTAGCTGGAGTGAATGTTTAAATATTATTTAAAATATCGTTCCAATGAAATTTAATCATAAATATGCAATAAATAGTTAAAATAATTTATTAAAATAACGTTGCAAAAGTAAAACAAAATATATATGTGTGAAAATTAATCTTCAGTGTCTAAAGAAAAACCAAAATGGTTTCGATTGTCAATCCAAAAAGTGCCGTTATGCTTGGTACAAGTAAGTTCTCGAATTGATCTTACACGTGCTTTTATCGATATTGCTCCTTGAAATAAAAAACATGACTGAATGAATGACTGTTTTATAGGTAGCACCAACTTTTATCCCTTGAATAATATTTCGGAAAAAAATAAGCAATGGCAACGAGATGCGTTTGGTGTACTTTGTACCGTCTTACGATTGAATTTCTCTGGAATCGAATAGTTTACAATCTTTCACGCTGGATTTGTTGCAAAATAAACAAATCGGATTTAGTGTCACTGTCAATTTGGAAGCTGCATCAGCTAATAAATTGCAAATTTTGCCTACTGTTACGTTCGTCAAAGACACCCAATCGGGCTCGGAAGTGCCCATCTTTGCACCGTTAACACCATTGAATTCCATGTTATTGCCGGCAACATTCGTTTTAAGACTTAACAAACCGTTGCCTGTGTGTTACAATAGTCTACGGTCAATGGGATTGGGTGCTGTGAATGCATCTGCTTCGGTGGATTCCAATATTGCCACAGCTACACCTGCCAGCACTAACAACATTAGTAGTTTTGAGACCACTGAAAATAAGTCAGACATGGTAACCAAAAGTGTCATGAGTCTTGTCATACAAACGGCATCCGATCAACAATTGAAAAATATACATAAGGGCCTGTTCGTTTGTTTGCCTGATCAGACGCACTGTTACTTTTTCACCGAAAATAAGTTGCTAGAGGTATGCTACGTAACCAATATTATCCATCCCTATATGTATTAATTTGTTTATGAAGTTACATAAATTTTTAGATACACTTTATAGTGTCTGCATAAGATGATGAACATAATATGTCATTCCGTCATTCCGTTTGCAACACCCAGAAGGAGGCGTCAGAGACCCTATAAAGTGTACATATTCTTGATCGGCATCAAAAACTGAAGCGATATAGACATGTATGTCCGTGTGTCCCTCCGTTGTTGGCAATCTCACGGGCGTAAATTTTGATATATTGAGCTGAAATTTTCTGCACGAGGTCGCTTTTAAAAATTCGCAAAATCGGTCACGACCACAATCGCCAAAATTCTATTTATATACCACAAAAATTGAGCTGTCAAGTTGAAATTTGGTTTAGAAACCTATAATAATTATTTCATTGATCGATTTGCCTAAAAAGGGCGTATTCGGTTAAAAGACACGCCCACAATTTACAAAAAGCCATATTCACCATAACACTCGATTTGCAAGCTGATATGTAATGCATACCCTGCTAGGGAGCGCAATCGTATACCTGTCACGCTCAGCATTTTATGTGTGGACCCTCCATTTTAGAGTTTAATCCAAACGAAAAGAATATTGCTAGTGTTGACTGCGGCTGTTTTATTATTATTATAAACATTCCGCTTTGATGATAATCGTAAAAGTATAAACCGACCTCCAACTATAGCGACATTTTCTTTATAATAATTCTATAAATTGGTGATTGTGCTGATTTTTTTATGCGTATTGTTTTTTTTTTTCAGTCTACCGTAATAAATTCTGTGCCATTTACTGAACCAAGCCAAGTGCCAAAGATATTGGATTTCCTAAAGAAGCATGCATTATTTTATTCACTGCTATCAAGTTGTGTTCGTCCTCAATCAAAAATGGGGAATGGTATGTATGTATGTATGGTAGGCGCAATGGCTTTAATATCTCGTGGTATTTCTCGTCTCTCGATTTCAGACATCGACTCGACCACTGTGCTGGAAGTGAATGCCGTTTCATTTACACTAATTTCAGTATCGCTACAACATCCGTACGAAGAGTACATGATTACTGTAGAGTTTGAGTTGCGTAACGGCAACATTCAGTGCACAATATACAGTTTAAGTAATAACTACGATCTGCTTTCATTAAAATTGACAAATGTTGTACAGAAGTGCTGCTCGACACCGGTTACCATTCAAGCTTTGTTAAAATTTTGGGACCAAGAACGAATGTATCAACGCGCTATCAAATGATCCAGGAAAGTAGTGCTTTATCTCGGTGTGTTGGTGGCGGTCATGTGGGTACAATGAAAGTGGAACAAAATGGACAGCAACCACAAGCACATGCCAATGGATATTTAAACTTCAATAGTCCAGAAATAATTAACGATGATTTTCGTGAAAGCTAAAAGAACCAAACGATAGGAAATATGGCAATGGGAATGACAGCAGCTTCAACAACGACTACTATCAATCGGGAGGTGAGCAGCTCTTTGGGCCAACAACAGCAACAACAATCTCACCAACGTGAACAACAGCAGGTGGCCTTCGCCACGTCAACGACGGCTCCATCAGACACGGATGTACCTGACAAATACAAGAATAGTTGGAATGATAAAACGAACTCGATGAAGAGTTGTGTTAGTATTACACCAATCCTTTGGCAAAATGATGGTAATGGGACGACGGATGTAAATAAATGTAGTGCCGAAGGCATTGGTGGTAGCGGGGGCATTGAAATCATACCCATAGGTGGACACAGCAGCATTCCTTGTAGTGGAAATGATGCTGCATCGGGAGCAACACCTCCAACATCCGTATTAACGAATAATGTGATGTCGGCTGCAGTCAGTAATAGTAGTCCGCATGGCGGTGTTATTGGCACATTACCACCCACCACTTTAACTATAACACGAATCATTGTAAATGCAACATCGAGCAGTGGCGGTATTAAGGAAAAAAAACCCCACAAGCAGAAAGAGTGCAAGAGATCTGGTCAATTACGACAAAAACAAAGAAGCAAACACCAACAATAACAACAACAACAAGAGCAACAACAGAAAATGCAAGCACCACTACTACCACGATTTTCTCAAATATAAACGGTGGCGATATTCCCAATAAACCATCAGCAGCTGCAGTACCAGTTACTAGTTCTACGTCACGTTCAGAATTATTTGCAAATTATAGAGATAACAATAAAGATTATCCTGCTTCTCCGCTTCGACAACTCTTTGATGAGGCAAATATGAAAAATCCCAATTTTTTCAATACACTAAGCAATCAATCAACAAACAATTTTTTACCGTCCGCATCGTCATCTACAACGAAAAATACTTCCACCATGCTCCCGGATGGAGGTGTTGTGGCAGAAGCTGCTTTAGCTGGTAAATGACATTCAATTGTCATATCTTTTGCTGTTGCTAAGAATGGCGTTTTGCTTATCAAAAGGAGATTTCATCACGCTATCATAATGTATTTTAGAATGTAAGTACAATTTTTTTCTTTTCATGGTATTTGTTGTATGTACGTCATGTGGCTTGAAAATTAAAACTAAAACGTAATGGCTCAGTACTGCGCTAGTGGCCAGCAGAAACGATCAGCTGCCTTTTAGAGAGTATCTATTGTTAGATCAAAAGCCTTTTTCTGATCGTATATAATATTATTTATTATCGGTATATCTATTTCAAAAAGATTTACAAAAGTTTTTTCAAATGGATTTTCTAGCAGCACGTTGATATTTTTTTTTTTTTAATTCCTACGTTGGAACTGCAGTTGGCCTGAGATTAGTCATATGGCCAGACCTCAAGAAGAGGTGATAATTAGTTAATAGATGTAAGTATGAATACTAATTGTGAGTAACTAGTTGAAAATCATGTGAGTGATGACAAGAACATTCCATTTAAAGATGAATTTGGTTAACATTTATGAAGTCTACTAGCTGATGAAAGGCTTTGAAATTCCAAGATTTAAATAGATCAACCAGGTTGTTGAAGTGTAGTAGAAGAGGACAATTATTTCTGGACAAATCATACGTGGCACAGTTAAAAATTAGGTGATTGTTGTCTTCCTTTACTTGGCAGGAGTTGCAGAGATTATTGGATTCAAGGCCGATCATGTGGAAATAGCACTTATTATATGTATGATCAGACATTAGTCTGTTAATAAGTTTAATATCATTAGGCTGAAATTTCTGATTTTTGAACCAGTGATGAGATGGAGGAGCCTCAAAGATTTTGAAAAAGGAGTTTCCTTTGTAGACCGATTCATTTTTGTAAGTGTTACACCATTGATTTTTAAGATTGTGAAGGATCATGGTGGTAGCTTCTTTTATAGATAGTTTAGGATGAATGATACAGCCACATTGACTTGCATGTTTGGAAAAGTAGTCAGCTCTTTCATTAATCAGCGCCTATGTGCGCTGGTGTCCATACGAAGACAATTTGAACTATTTTGGACATATTGATTTTTTGAATGATGTTCCCTATATGATAATTGCCAGTGCTTTGGGCTGCCAACAGTAAATAGGCATTTTTACTGTCAGTAAATATAGCGGCTTTTGGGATTTCATCCTCAATGATAATATCAATATGAATGATAGTTACTTGAGGCATCAGTGGATATTATTGAGAAACCAGAGTTGATGAGATTTGAAATTTTTTCTGCATAAAGTGATTTGAAAATCGCAGGTGAAACATTTTTATTATCAGCCAGACTGTGTATGTTCAGGATTACCGTTAGCTTTTTTGAGTATTCGGTGCAAATTTTTGGACATAGACGGTCAAAGATGTCTTTAAAAAGGTAATAGACATGGCTGTAGCTGAAATGAGACGGATCCAAGTTGACAAAATTTGTAAAAAGTAAAGGGTGATGAAGTTTGATTTTGAGAAATTCTTTGGCTGTTAGATATAGACCTCTTTCTTTGGGCGGCAATAATAGACTTAAAGCGTAAATGATGTGAACTGGTGTAGATGGACATAATCCAAGGCATCTACGCAGAACGTTGTTTTGGAATAACTTTATTTTTTGGTTTATATACTTGGGAGAGTGTGCAGAAGTGGTTCTGGCATACTCAATTTTTCCAAATACGACGGATTTTTAAACATTTAAAGCAACATTAGGAGGAAGACCATTTTTGGACAAAGTAATCATTTTTATTGAATTTAAGGCGGTACTCGCATTTTCAAAGACGGAAGCATAATGCTCATGAACTGCAAGGCTGTTTTTGATGTTTCTACCAAGAAATTTAATGTTTTTCACAGATTTAATTGGGGTTGAGTTGACGTAAATAAGAGCCTGTTTCCGACCACCTTTTGCTACATACATTGTTTGAGACTTCAAGATTAATGCTGAAGTTTAAAGAAGAACAGATGTTAGCAAATCTGTTTCCTTTAGATTGCAGATTGAAAACTGAGTCATCAAAGGTGAAGTCAGATGATAGAATGACAAAGTCATCGCAAATTGAAAAATAGCTGTGTTGTTGTCGTTTAGAGTATGCAATTCCATGGTATATATATGGAAAAGCATTGGACTTAAGCAGCTACCTTGAGGAAGTCCGTCGTCAACGTCAACTTTTTCATTACCAAGCATGAGAGTGCGCTTGGAAAGAAAGTTATAAAACCATTTAGTGATGTGTGTGGGACAATTTATATGTACAAGTATGTCATTTAACTTGGATAGAGAAACATAGTCATAAGCATTAGAAATATCGAAAGTGGTCATTAAGACTTTCCGACCTTGATTTTTCCAGTTGACTATGTGCTGAAGAATATCATTGATGCATATCGTTGCTGAATAGTTTTTCCTGTAAGCATATGACTTGTCGGGCAAGATTTTGTGTTCATCTAAGAAACCAACAAGGCGGAATTTGATCATCATGTTGAGTATTTTGAGAAAAACAGACAGTAAAGATATAGGTCTGAAGTTTTCAAAATGGTCAAGATATTTATTTTTTTTTGGAATAGGAACAATTTTAATAATTCGCCAAGCATCTGAAATTACACCGGTTGACCATTGGAGGTTGAATGCTAATAACAGTTTAGCAAGTGCTGCTTGTGACAGGGACCAGCAGAGTTTTTTTTCTTGGAAGCAAGAGCAAGCTCAAGATCAGTAATTCGAAAAGGTTCTGGGGGATTGGTTGTTGAAGAAGAACATACTGGGAGGTATGAGGAGTGAATCTTGCTTTTAAGGTGCATTAGAAAGTGACCATTATTGTCTTCATTCCAATGTGAGGGGAAGTTTGATTGAGCTGAGGGATTTGAAGCACGAATGATATTGAAGAGAGGTTTGCCACCACTGGCAAGATCTACAATTGCTTCAGCATAGCATTTGCTTTTGGCTTCTTCAATTGCGCACTTCCATTTCTGATCAGCATCGCGAAAGATTTGAAATGCAAATAAGGTTTTAGAGCGGTTGAATTTCTTGAGGGCAGCTGTTCTTAATCTGAACAGTTTCTTAAGATCATTATTTCACCATTTCTTTGGTTGCCACAAAGAGTGGGTGCGAAAGGTGACTGTTAAAAATGTCATTAAACTGAGAGAGTGTATCCGTGAAATTATCCTTAAGGTCAATAGTTGATAATTGTTTAGATAACATTTTGTTGGAGACCAATAATTTGGGTTTAGCGTTTGAAGAAGAGATATTGATGATAGCAGGAAAGTGATGGCTACCACCAATCGTCATTCCATGAACATGCCAAGTACAGGGAAGAGAGGTATTTGTAAAGCACATGTCAAGCACTGACGCGGAACCATAGAGAAGTGATTTTTGGAAGGTTGGATGTCCATCATTTAAGGAGCGAAATTGTGAGTTGATAATTAATGATGATAGTGTGTTACCACGTACGTTGTCAAATTTATCACCAAATGTGGAGCTACGTGCATTGAAATCACCACAGATAAAAACATTGTCAAAAAGATCCACGAAATCAATCAATTTTTGCATTTCTTTTTGAAAATCTGAAGATTTCACCCAATGTGGAAAATAAACAGACGCAATAGTTATATTTGGAGACAAGTTAGTAGTGGTTGCAACAAGAATATCAAAACTAGTGCGAAAGGTATGTTTCTTAATTTTGATGTGGTTTCGTACCGGGATGGCCACACCACCATAGTTGTTAGATCTAGTTTTGGAGATTGAATTAAAATTGGATAGCTTACAAGAAGCATGCTCTTCATCAAATCTAAAAATCTCGGAGAGAGCACATATGTCTATTTTGTGATGGTTGAGGAGAAAATCGAGAGTGCCCTTATTGTGCTTGAAGCTTTGAATATTATAGTGACAGATCAAAACCATTGTTTAATGTTGTGTTTGAGAAGAAACTGACATTGAGGCTATGTCATTTCGATCTAGATTATTATTAAGATTATCAATGTTGTCTTTTATAGTTTGGATACAGCACCTGAAAGATGGTTCAGCAAAAAGATATTCTTTGCCAGTTAAAAACTCTAGGACAGATTTATTGATGGCTGAAATAGTTTTTTCGTATTCGTTCACACGATGGTTATTGAGAAGAATTCTTGAAGACGATAAGTCTGTTGGTTGGTATTTTTTTTCCAAGAGTTTATTGTGTTTTCATCATTAGCAGCTTCTCTTGCACGGTTTCGTTTGTATGCCATGTTGGGTGCCTTTTTGGCAACAGAGGCATAAGGGAAGATATTGTGAATAGCACGTGCTGATTCCTTGTTGTTATTGAGAGGCAAAGGAGAATCATGACTCGACCGGGGCAGCGCAGGGAAGTTATTATCATTTAGTTCAGATAGTGCATTAAACTTATTAGAAAAAATATGGGATATCTACCGCTCGCTTCTCTGTAAGAAAGATTTTCTAATGTCATCTTCTTTTTGATGAGGAATGCCTTTTCCCTGGCAGGACATGATTTAACCCAAGGGTTGTGCTCTTTTTTGCAATTGGAACATAGTGGTTTTATACAATTAGCTGAGGGAGGATGTTTCAAAAAGCACATGCGACAATTTGGGATTTGTTGTTTACATGATTTAGTTGTATGGTTATATCTGAAGCATTTAGCGCATTGAACAAAGTTAATGTGATGCTTAACGTTGACTTTTGTATGGAGAATGTTGAGCGAAGCAGGAAGTTCACAACCTTTAACAAGAATTTTGACTCCCGCAGTGGGTATGATATTGCCATCCACAGGGCGAATGACACGATAAAGTTTTAAAATTGGAGTTGTTGCGTCAATGAGCGAAAATAATTCCTCCATACTCATATCGGTGGGAATATTGAAAATAATGCCCATTTTAGCGATAAAATGTTCAAATATTTGAGGTTTAAAATTTAAAGGAGCAAGATTGAGATTATGACAAAAATCATTGGCTGCCTTTGGCGTTTTGAAGACAATTTTACATCTGCCAAAACTGATTTTGGAGACGGCTACTACATCAGAAACGTTAAGGTTTGTAAGATGTTTGGCAACAAGAATAGCATTGAGCGGCTTTCTGGAACCGTCTAGATTGATGGCATCGAGATACACCATGTAAGGACCTGGATGCAAATTGTCATATATGATCTTGAAATTTGTTACGAAGGAATGTTGATCATTGTGCAAAATATTAAAAGCAATGTTGGAAGCACTCAAAGATTCATTGACAAGCTGTGTGAGCTGGTGATAGAGAAACATCTGCTACATCCATTGTGGAATAATTGTTTTTTAGAAATTTTTGGGCTGCGTGGAGGTTCACTTTAAAAGAAGGAACAGTTTTAACATTTTCTTTTTTTTTTAATTTTCGACCCCTGAAGTTAGAGGTCGAAGGCTTATTAGGCCGTTGGTTGGTCATGCACAAGAAACCAGAGATAGATATCAATTGTGTTTAGTTATAAAATGAAAAACAAAATATTTTAAAAGGATAATTAAAAGTTATTTTTCTTAGATTTGAAAAAAAAAATTCAAAATGGCGATTCATTAATTTTAATTTTTTAAATTCTTTCCGTAAAACAACCGAATATGACGTTATATTTGAACACAACTGATATTTCTTTACAATACAAAATAATCGATTTTAGCTTTTTCTTTAAAATATCGTTTTATTTTCTACAACGATTTTTATTGTTCGTAAAAATTTAAAATTCGAATCTCTTTCTGTACAAAAACTTGTTATGAAATCAGACTTCAGTACGACCCCAATCGGGCTAGCATTCCTCAGGAATGGGGTCTCAACTCTTGCCCCAGCCTGTCATAACAAAAAAATTTTTATATATATATATATTTTTTTTGTAGTGTATCATGTACACTTTTGGGCGAAGGTGTACTTGCTCCCGCATTAAGTCTTGCCTATCTAGGAGGACATCACCTCTGTCCTTACCTTATAGTCACTCACATATAAAAAAAAAAAAAACAATAAAATAATAAAAAAAACCAACAAATAAAACACTTTATTATATCTGCGAAGCATTACGATTACAAATAAAATCTTTTTATTACCTCTTATGGCTAATGGTAATAGTTTTTTTTTATTCCTTGACACAATGACATCTCTCTCTCTCTCTAATGTCAAAATAATATTTGACGTATCTCAGACAACTCCAACATTCCGTTGCGAGTTGTTGTTTACAGTGCAATCAAAGATAATTTCTATATCAAAAAATTAAGAAAAAGACATGCAGAGAGTTTAGTTTACTTTTCTAGAGTTTGTTAGTTACTTTTATTCAAATAAAGTATTTTGAACAAGACACAAAGCCACATTTGAATGCCATATCAACCGATAAATGAATAGTATTTCTAGGCACATTTTTTAAAAATCAATTGATATGTCAGCTGCTGTCACCTCAAAAACTAAAACGTCTCTTTTTCTTTTTTCTTATTCCTTTTTTGGTCCGAACCCCGGCTCCGTGATGCTACCCGCAACAAACTTTTTCTGAAAAAAAAAAAATCCTTTTATGTTTTGTATTATATATTGATTTTAGCTCTCCTTTTTTCTCTTTAAAATATCTTATTATTTTTTACAAACAATTTTTATTTTATAAATGACGGTGTAACTAATTCAGTTGGCTGTCTGGTAATCTATTGTGATATATTATTTGACCCTCGATGAGCTGTCGGTTTGTTAAAATATAAATTAATGTTTACACACATAAGTTTAAATATAACATACCTTAAGGAAATTATTTATGTCAACACTTAATAATTAACATATATTGGACTAAAGTCCTAAACATGAAGTTAACAAAACAAAATTCATAATAGACAATATGTGTAAAAACTTAGAAACAACATCAATTAACTTAGCGGTAAAAAGTAGTTCTTATTTGTGTTATCAAAGTCTTCTTTATGGTTAAGTATATTATCTGTTTTTTGTATGTATAAACTTCCTTCACATACATGTAGTAAATTAAACATTTACCCTTAGTTAGTTGAATAGGTTATTTTTAAAAGCTTATGTAATATTTTTTATTGATTATCATTTCATAGCTTTATACATATATGTGAGAAAAACAAATACAACTTTTTTATTCTGCACGTCTGATCACCTTCTGTTCTGTTCTTCAACCGCACTCTTTTCATCTCCTATTTCGTTTAACAAGTACCTTTTGCGAATTGTCCCAAGGTGTCATATTTTCACAGATTGTAACTGTCTTAATCGGGTCTTCCCCCTAGCTCACCTTCTGCACCTCATATCTTCCCCGAGCTAACTTCTTTGTCACTTTAAAAAGTCCTAGAAAACTTCCCTTTAGCTTAAGTCCAGTGCCGAACTGTGTACGTTTGATGGCAACCAAGGTGTTCTCAGTACACTCAGATTCAGGCTTGCGCCCCTTATTAAATGTTTTACAATTTTCATCTTGAATTTTAGCGATATTTTGCTTTGCAATTTCTCAAAATTTTCCTCTCTTTCATAGTTTTGTATATTTTCTTCATCTAGCATTTCTCTCAGGATCGGGCAATCTGGTACCCTCATATTGACGCCAGTGAGTAATTTAAATGGCGATATTTTCGTACTTTTGGGAGGAGTGGAATTTATGATTTGCTGTACCTTTCTGACATGCTTATTCCAATTTTTCGGTTATTCAAGACAACATTTTCTTAACATACTTAACACAATTTTTTGTCTTGTGTTCAGAGCTGAAGCAAATCTTGTCCCATAGAACGTGATTTTCGCACACCTAATGGCAAAGGAAGTGAAGATAAATCCGAATTTAACTAGCAAAGACATAAGCCAAAAATTTTAGCAGAGCTCTATTAAGATGAGATATAAGAAGAAAATAGATAAAAGTAAAGATTTATTATATAAATTAAATACATTTTACGTTTACATTACGTAATTAATAATATAAAAATTATAAATTTAATTTTAATACAAAAAAATTAAAACATGAGGAAAATACAAAAAAAAAAATTTCATTTAAAAATAACACCACGCCTAAACTAAGAATCCTGCACGATTATGCTATATACTATTGGAACTGGCTTGGGATGAAGACCAATCCACGTGAAAATTTTGATCCTGTGTCCTTTAGTTTTTCTTTTATTCACTTTTCAAAATTTGCCATATAACGCTCTGTTAAGTGAAACTCATGTGATAGGGTCATGTGGTAGGCCCAAACTAAAAATCCTGCACGATTATGCCATATACCATTGGAACTGGCTTGGGATGAGGACCAATCCACGTGAAAATTTTGATCCTGTGTCGTTTAGTTTTTCTTTTATTCACTTTTCAAAATTTGCCATATGACGCTCTGTTAAGTGAAACTCATGTGGTAGGGTAGTGCGCCCAAACTAAAAATCCTGCACGATTATGCCATATACCATTGGAACTGGCTTGGGATGAGGACCAATTCACGTGAAAATTTTGATCCTGTGTCGTTTAATTTTTTTTTCATTCACTTTTCAAAATTTACCATTTTCTGTTAAGGAACCTACTGTTCGTCTCTCCAAAGCGTTATGTACACATTAATGTTTTTTATAAAATTCAGTCTTTATTTTATAAAATTTTTTCTTAAAAGCACATGCTTTAGATAAAAAAAATGATTTATTTAACTTATGTACACATCTTTGTTAAAAAATAAAAATTTGCAAAGGCTCCATATATAAATATATATATTGTAAACAAAAATGTAAAAATAGAAAATAAGTATAATGCATAGATAATTAATGATAAGCGTTTCTAATTTTTAAAAACATATACAAATTCATTCATTCATATTATCATGATAAAAATAAACACATTCGAGATCAACATATTGCACATCTTATTTTTATATTTAGAAACAACAATTAGGTTTGATACATTAATTACATTATAAACTAAATAATTAAGCTCCAAGAATACTTAAAAATAAATAAGTAAAAAACTACATTTGGCTTAGGTAGATATGTATATTATGCCCTCTTATATATATGTGTATTATGTATAAGCATGCAATTCGGGTTTTACGCTAAATATGTTTTTTTTAATTATGGGCGTCTCTGTTATCCAACCATTCCCATTTTTAGCATATCGATGATTAGAATAATTGTAAATATGCATACTGAAGTTCGACTTCGAAGCTCAATTTTTGCAGCTGAAAAGTATACTTTTGTCGATTCTAGGCGTGGCTCTTGGCCGACTTCACTCATCTTAAATAACGATTTGCATGCAGAAACTGTAGAAAATTTCATCTAAATATTGAGAATATCAACAACAGACAGATACACGGACACACGGATAAACGTTGTTAACGGAAGGATATTGAAAGGAAAAAAAAAAGTTTATTGTTTCTGTACAGAGCAAGCGACGCAAGGAATGTCACGGCTTTCGTAAATTTTTTTCTCACAATAAGAGCAAACACGCCTATAACGTTGCTGACAATTTTTTTCCGCCTCAGTACATTCCTTTGCGCAGTGAATGCATACATACTGTAGATCCTCTGAAAAGTGTAGAAGTTTTTCTTTAATAACTTTTCTACCTACTAAGTTTTCATTTTGCTTTAATAATTCCTCTACAAAGAGGCAAATAAAAACTTCACAATTATACGCATCATTTTGGATATCATGGACCAATTATTAGATTGCGAAATTTTTTTGAGTTTCTCCAAGTATACTTTATTACTAATGGGTGAGCTGCCCAGGGGATCTATATATATAATTTCCCTTTTTCCAACATTAACAAGAACCAGTGTGAAATGACCATTATGTAATATGGGAACAATTACTACATTGTTTTCACACAAGTAGTTGTTAAAGTTGGAAATGCAGAACGAATTATCAAGGTAGAAAATTTCGTTGCCTTCTTCACTGGTAAGGCAAGTACAACTTTCTACCTTTAATTCATATATAACTATATGTATATATATTTCAACCACGTGATTGAATAATTCTTTGCCTGGATTCAGGCATAATAATTCTTCAAATTCTATATATGTCCAAAAACAAACGGTGGTTGGATTTTTATGTATACGTTGGTATATATAATCATCAACTATCCGTTGACCCGAAATTGCTCTAATTTTTAGGCTATTAAGTACAGCTTCATTGTACTTAATAAATCTTTTGGAGGCAACACACGATATTGTTGAAATTTGACTATTGGAAGCGGGCGTACCATCGGGAACAACAAATATTCCCAAAACGTTTGTCCATAGAGGGACGTACTTTTTTAGGAGTAATTGTGCAAAAGGCGCATTGTGCAAAGAATTTTTTTCGAACAATTTCCCCACTCCTGATGCTTTTTATGACCGTTCAAATATTTCCAATCCCTTAATATAAAATGGACTTCTTTTATACAATAGTTTATGCTAAGATCTATGTTCTTTATAATCGGACTTGATATGAATATATTTTTCATTTTTAAAATTTTGCTGCCAAACTGTCAAATTGTCGATGTTGTTTGAAGCTTCTTGAAGAGCCGGACATTTATATTCTGAAATCAGAATTAGAAAAACATCTTGCATCCCTTATTAAAATTTGCTATACTTTTAATATGCATAGCTTTAATCAATTGAAATTGTATGAAGGTATTATTGTTGTTATAATTGTCAACATCTTTGTGTATTATATTTATTACGTGATTACAACAAAGCTGTACAATTACAAAAGGTGCCTCTTTACTTGGAGCTTTTAAGAAACCATCGCAATATTCTACGTATTCTTGAATTGAGCTGATCCCTATTGTATCATTGAATACTTTTAATGTTGCGGTAATGGACACTATGCTCCAATTTGTTATAACTCTTTTGCAAAGAGGCCACCTTATTTTATTACTTATACAGATTGTTTTTACATATAAGAGGAATCTTTCGATTTCTGTGGCGTAATGGTTGCACAAAAAAGCTTCTGCCAATGGGAATAAAATTCCAGTTTTTTTATCATTATTTTTAATATGAGCTACGAGGGAATACATAAATATTCTTTTACTATTTTTGTTAATTTTTATAATGATATTCCATCAAAGCATCAAAAAATAATGTATTTTTACTTGGAGCTAAAATCTTATTATTATATTTATAAATCAACTCTAATTGTTGTTTCGAAAATAAGTATATCTCTAATGGATGTGCAATATGTTGAACATAATATTGCCAATTCTTATCATTTTTTAAATAATATAAATCAATGAAATTGTCTACGTGGCGATCTTTAGATCTTTTTGCCTCGCCTCTAATTTTACCCACCACTTCGGAAGTAGGTATAATCCGAAGTGATGCGTTATTTAAAAATTTATTATCCCTCCAAACAGAATCATATGCATATTTTAATTCGCTTTTAAAAACTGCGCGTTCAGTGCCTCTAATTTGGGGAATTTTGGCAATAGTCCCGGAATGAGATATTTCAAATTTGTTTGAATAAACATATATGTCGTTTCTTTCAAAATTGGAGACAAATTTGTATTTTTTGCAACCCGCTTTTATTATGCACTTATTATAATTTGCCCATTTTTTCCGTATTATGTCTTCTAAATATTTCATATATTTAGAATCATTCCGGGACAGATTTCTAAAGAATAGTTTTTGGAAACTCCCTAAGATAAATTTACCCTCACATACTTTATACAATTTACCCTTTTTTGTACAATTTTTATCTTGGGACATAAAATTGGATTTTTTTCCTTTATATATTTATATTGTCCCAAATTTTCATCTGCAGTGCTACTAAAATTGATATTTAATTCGGAAAGATCATTTAGGTGAGTAGAGGTGAGGTGGGTAGCCTGATTGAAATATTGCTCCCACATATCTACGTTGATTATTGTTGAGCTTTCCTTTAAATCAACTGATTCACCTATTATTTCTTGTATGATCTCGTCCGATGGTATCTAAAATAAAAAAAGTGTCCTCATATGACATTACTCAATTCAATGTGGGCGTCTCAAAATGAATGCAAAACTTACCGCAATTTCTTCATCCAGGTCTTTATTTACGTCAACAATATTAACGGAACTTTGC